>OZ020624.1:4283402-5695902 GCA_963971575.1 Liopterus haemorrhoidalis
TAATATTGTCAAGCAAAAAAAAATAGTGACATTTATTTATTGTGTAAAAATGTGTATATTTAAATACATTATACTTATATATATTTTTCTAAATAATTTTACGGAGCAATTTGAAACAAACAATACTACTACAACATTTGGAGATTATAGAAATGTAACTAAAACGAATCAAAGCAATGCTCCCACAAAAGAATCTGCATCAACAACATCGATGACAGAAAATAAACAAAAAAATATCCAACTAAAATCTTTCCTTACAACCCTGATGAGTATAGACAAAATCAACGATTTCAAAATGAACTTTTCAGAACCAGTTCGAAGGATTCGAAACGACAAAATCACCTCTACTCAACTGAGCTCTACAACGACAAATCAAGTATCAAAAACTTCAGTAAAAGTTACAGAAAACAAAGACGATGTCTCGAAGACTGAAAAAAATCCAAATTATGTTTACCAAACAAAATCTTTGCTTACAACCCTGAAAAGTAGTCATGCTGATAAGCACGAAGCCAAAATTACTGTTTCAAAAGATGATCAAAAGCTTAAAAAGACCAAAGTCACTACTACTATCAAGCAAGCAACAACTTATTCCACACGAAGGACCACTACTGAAGGTCCATGCGAAGATGAGATAGGTACTGATATTTAACTATTCGTTAAGCTGCGTTTAGAGCCCTTTAAATTAACTGTTCACTCAGTGGCGGATCTAGCTTCTTTGCCAGGGGGGTGAGGAGAATTTCAAGAGGGTGCTTATATATATACAGTGCTGTGCAAAACATTTGCAACTGAACCTATGTATATGTTTGAATATTGTTGCCTTTTTAGGGTTTTGTAGGTATGACCAAAAAACCCTTATACCGTCATTTTGTCGTCTGTCTGTCTGTCTGTCTGTCTGTTCGCTAAAAATTGTAGCCAAACGGCTAGTTTTTTCAACGAGAGTTGAAATTTAGCATGCTTATACAACTCTTTGACCCGCACATAGGAAAAATACTAAAACATCTAAAAAACATATGTAGGGTATCAAAGTATCAATGTAGGGTATCAAATGAAAGCCCTTAGTACGTGGATTAACGATCAAATTTTTATTTTTGCAAAATAAATTATTTTGACGCGATTTTTGCCAAAATTGTGCAAAAAAATTTTTGACCCACGCCCTGTAGCCCAGATGGTTTAAACTAAAAATCTAAAAAAATTCTAAGTAATGTATATTGGTGGGTGTGAACCGAAATAGTACAACAGGAATGTTTGATCAGATTATGTTTTCGGAAAATAACGCATTTTTTGTGGTTTTTGGTTCACAAAGTACAAAAGTTATACCAATGTAAGACACTCACATGCAAGGCGTACGATAGCGTTATTGGTTAGAGCACTGGTGTCATAAGCTAAAACTCGCTGGTAAACGAAGGGTTTCGAGTTCGAGTACGGAGTGAATTTTATTTTTTCTGTTTTTTTTTTTGCATTTTTATTATGTTGAAATTATTTTGTCAAAATTCTAGTTATATTTTGACAAATGTTATATTTAATTTTTAAGAGCGTAAATTTAATAATTATCTTATTATATGATTAACAGACGATAAATTATTTTAAAAATATCGTTCATTTTGCCGTGATTACTACAAAGTAAAATTTGTCCTACACACTCAGCATACCGCCTTCACTTATTATATACCTGCGAAACCCTGAAATGTGTGAATATTCACACTTCACATCAATTTTTTATTTATTTATTTATTTTTCTTTAAATTAATTTTTATTCTTGGCTACCATGGCGGAGAGTTAAGTAGTGTAATGTATAAGAGTAATTCAACATTAACCAGTATATCTTTATTTTCATTATGGATACATTAATTTTTATAACAAATACAAACATCCATGCCATCACCGGGATTTGAACCCGAGCCCCCATCAATCCCAATTGTGTACGGCCTGAATTGTCCATCGCCCCAGTTGTTAATGGCCCCAGTTGTGAAAAGCCCCAATTGTGAACGGCCCGAATTATCTTACGGCCCCAATTGTCTGATTACCCTATTTATCAGATAGTGAATATTTAATTTACTACTATTAATAACTACTGGTGGAACAACCCTCATTAGTATTATTAATATTAAAAATTTGTTACAGAAGAAATTGATTTCAACACCGAAATGAATACTGTACTGCCTCCAATAATAATACCCATATACCCTTTATAACTACTGGTGGAACGACCCTTATTAGTATTATTAATATCAAAAATTTGTTACAGAAGAGATTGATTTCAACACCGAAATGAATACTGTGCTGCCTCCAATAATAATACCCATATACCCTTATACAAATCCGAATATAACAAAAGAACAAGATGGAGATATACAAATGAGGTGGTGGTTTTTTGGTGGTAAAACGACAAAAGCACCAGCACCACCAACAAGTTCACATTCGACAACTCCGACATCTCCAACACCTCCGACTCCTCCAACCCCCCCGACACCCCCGACACCCCCAACACCCCCAACTCCCCCCACACCATCGACATCAAGAATTACGATACGTACGGCTAGTACAAGTACGATAAGTACAATTGGGGGTAAAGATGTAAAAGATGTAACTCCTACACCCACACCCACACCCACACCCACACCCACACCCATACCCACCACGCTAAAGAGAAAAGTTAAAAGACCACCTTTTAGACGAGTAAATATCGGTCAACTAGATGGTGTTTATTATGTTAAGGGTAATTTGACAAAAGTAAGCAAATATGGTTATGACATTGTTGGTTTTGTAAGTAAAAAGAAAGCCCGCATAAAATCCGCTACAACGCATTGCTGGATCTATGTCATATTAACTGCTATGTTGTTGTCCCTTATTATAATAGCTAGTGCTTTCCTTGTTTCTGTTATTGTAGACAAATTTACAACACTATAAAATAAAATACTGTTACCTAATAAGACCTACCTTAAATACGTTCGCAGAGCCATATTAGGCCCAGTTGCACAGTAACCACTTAAGTTTTTATTTAGGTTTAAGTTTTAGCTTAAGGTTTAGTTGTTGCACTGTTTCAGTTTTTGGTTTAAACTTAACCCATTAATGGCCAAGCTATTAAGAAAAAATATTTTTCACAAAAATTTTAATGCAAATTAATGAAAATACCTTAGACAATTATTGCATTTTAAAAGATTATATATGTTTAACTCGACAGGAATATAAGGATGCGTATACGCACCATTGGCTAATAACAATATCAAATATAAGTAAACATGTAACAGGCAAATTATTATTTTTTTTATGAATGAAATATGAACTTATTTGGAATGAAACATTTCAAAACACTCAGGGCATAGATGTACTTTACATTTTACACATAAAAAAATGGAATTGCTCTTACAACAAACTGCATTTTTTTTTTTACATTCGTTTCATGCCTCTTATCAGATGACCAATATTATCAAATCTGATGACATCTGATAAACTGTTTTTTGAAGGACGCCCATAGTTTGAATTTGTTGCTTCTCTACACTGCAAATCTCAAGTGAGTACTAGTACTCATTTAAAGTGCGTACATTGCTTGTCCTCGTTTTTACTCACGTACAAGTGAGTACTTTTGTACGCACTTTAAATGAGTACTAGTACTCACTTAAAGTGAGTACTAGTACGCGTTTTAAATGGGTAGTGGAAAGGAAGAGAGGGTAGTAATACGCACTTATAGTGCGTACATAGGTATAAAACTCTTTTCTTGAGTGACGTCACAATAAAGCTTTAAAATTCAGGAAAAGTAAAAATGTTGATTGAACATCAGAAAAATAGTTTTTAAATTATTATAATCAATAATTTATACACTTTTTTGCCAATTTTCAATGAAATCCTTTTCCAGAATTTATGAAGCTTCATATTTTTCTGTAAATAATAAAATGCGATTATTATTATTTCTTGAATATATTTATTTAAAAAATTTTCAAACCTTTCAGATATTACAACTAAAATAATCATAATGATTAAGTATAAGTATGAACTTAGTTATCATCTAAAATTCAATAAATTATTCTAAACAATTTCTACGAATAATAGAAGATAAAAATTATGATTTTCTCCTTAGTTACATTTTGAAACGTATTATTTTAGTATCTAAAATATAATGTAATTGTCTCGGTAATTATGTCGTATAATAGAATCAATGTTAAATCTTTAAACATATCTAGAAGGTACCTGAATTAATCTGAGCGCATTTATTCCTAAAATAATGCAATCATCACATGTGCTATTATTATATCGCATTTAAATTTAAACTGCATATTTGTATAACTAACTTTGAGGATTCCGAACCTTCTTAAACAAAAACTATGCAAAAATAAATTCTGGCTTCAGCAGCCTCTCAATGCTACATTTCACTTTATTATTATTTTTTTTCACTTTTACTTAACTTTAAATTCACTTATTAATCAGCAGATACTTTTTTTTTTAATTTTTAATTGTCTAATAAACGTTAATTTTGTACTATTATTTGGTTGTTTAGTTTTAAAGAGCTTATATGACAGGAAATTTAATATGTTAGGTTAGGTTAGAAATTCATCGCAAGTATATTGAAAGTACGCATTTAAAATGAGTATTAGTACTCACATATAACGCGTAGTTTCAGTTCCGCTTTAGAAGTGAGTACTTGTACTCGTTTTACGTGAGTATTTTGAAGTACTCATTTATAACGAGTAATAGTACTCACTTCAAGTGCGTACACTTATCTCCTTCTTCAAAGTGAGTACAAGTACGCACTTTAAATGAGTAATATAAAAAGTACTCATTTAAAAGGAGTACTATTACTCACTAAGATTTGCAGTGTATCAGTATCTGCATTACTCTGATACTTCATAAGAGCAACTGCTAGTCCAATTAAGAGATTTTACTATCATTTGACAACTGTACAACTAATTTATATTTTTACTATACTTATTCTGAAAATACATATAGAACACACAGTAGAAATGAACAATAGGTTAGATGGCTAAGACAAGATGAGACTTGTCGATGATGAATCACGCCTGTACATTTCACTGATTTGGCCAAAAATGCGTATACGCATTCCATAAATTTGAATGATGTACACAGCAACATGACAGATAAAATTTATCTTTTTTCAAAATAGAATAATTCATAACAATGTTCTCATGTAGTTTGACTATATACCGAAAATTGTAAAAAATAATCGCTCGAAAATGATCCCTATTTAATTCTATTTTGGCTGAGATGAATTTTTCAAGTTAGTGTAAACAACACAAAAAGTACTCATACGTCAAAACGTTTTGAGTACGTATACCGTCAAACATGTCAAACTTTACAATAGAAGCGTCAGTTGCTAGATGGCAGCACTAGTTTAGCGCAATCCCGAAATACAAGGTGTCTCAAAAGAAATTTTATATTTATTTAGCTTACTGCGTGAATGCAACGTATCCGAGGGGCGCGGGGGTTATGTCAATCGGTAGCCTGGCTCTTGGGAATTTAGTCGCTATGGAGCGTTTCTCGGGAGCAGACCGCGCGTTATGCGTGCGAGAGTTTTACAAAAACGGTGATTCGGCGACTGTAGCGCGTAGAAAATTCTGCAGTATTCGAGGTTGTCGCCACTTAAATGATGCGCCAAGCATTCCTCTCATTCGACATTGGGTTAAAAAGTTTGAAGAGACTGGTACAACGCTGGATAAATCAAAATCCGGGCGACCTAGGTCATCAAGAACGGTAGAAAACGTGGAGAATGTTAATCAGTCTGTTCGTGACGACCCGAACCTTTCAATTCGGAAGCGCGCAAGTGCTTTAAATGTGCATAGATCATCATTACATCGCATTATGCACAAAGACCTAAAGCTGCACCCCTACAAAATTCAATTGGTGCAAGAATTAAAGCTCCAAGATGCCAGAGGCTTAATTTCGTAAATCAGGTGATTGAGCGATTTTCAACGTTTACCAACATTTTGTTTTCGGATAAAGCTCATTTTCATCTTAATCGCCACGTAAATAAGCAGAACGGCCGCTACTGGAGTGCAACGAATCCGAAACGCAAACATCAGAAACCCCTACATTCGCCATAAGTGACCGTATGGGCTGCGATGTCGGCGCGAGGAATTATCGGCCCTTACTTTTTTGAAGACGAAAGGGGGCGTGCAGTTACAGTGAATTCAGAGCGTTATGTGGAGATGTTAGACAACTTCTTGGTACCTGAACTGCAAAACTTTCCTGGCTATAACCAAAGACCATGGTTCCAACAGGACGGAGCAACTTCACACACGTCCAATATGTCTCTGCCACGTGTTCGTGAAATTTTCTCAGGCAAATTGATCTCCCGGAGAGGTGACATAAATTGGCCTCCACGCAGTCCAGATTTAACCCCTATGGACTTTTTCCTATGAGGTTATCTTAAATCTAAAGTTTACGACAATAAACCGATTTCACTGGCGCATTTGAAAGAAAATATCCGTCACGAAATGGCAGCCATCCCTGAGTCCACCTGCCGAGACGTCATAAGTAATTTTACTGTTCGATTAAATGAGTGCCGAGAACGCGAGGGTCTACATTTAGACGATATTATTTTTAAGAAATAAATCCCCAAAAAGTGTATTTTAATAATTAATAAACATTTTTTCTATATACGCCTTACTTTTTTTTTTAATCGATCCACTAAATATAAAATTTCTTTTGAGACACCTTGTATATATATAAGTTGAAAAGGTTGTACGGGTATCGGACATAAATAAAAACAACTATCTACAGCTGACCAGTTTCGGAATACTTTATTCCTTCATCAGAGCTGCTACATAAAGGAAAATCAGAATACAGTGTAATTGTATATCGTATATGAATAAATAAATATAAATAAAGTTAGTTCTAAACGGTTAGGCGGAACTAGATTTTGCAATCTAGTTACTTTCATCTTTTAAATCGTGCTTTTCAGCCGTTTTGTTTAAGCTTTGTAAATCATACTTACAGTAAACATTTTTTGGTTAAGGTTTTAAAATGATATTATTTTAAAATGTCATTTTCTTTATATTTTGTTTTTTTCGTGTCATTCTTAATACAAATTTCCCATTTATTTATTTTTTTGTCATTAAAATATGTAAAAAAAATAATTTAATTTTGACATACGGCATTCGTTTCCATGGTTTCATTGTTGGAATTTTAAATTTTGACATTGCAACGTGAAAAATGAAATAACCCAAGCAAGGTCTCTTCTCGTGACAACCTAAAAGAACGAAATTTCCATTTAGTTCCGCCTAACCGTTTGGAACAGACTGTATAAGTATAATATTGTAAGACATACCTGAGATAATAGTATTAAGTGTTATGGTGAGATAGATAAAAACGGGTCATGATATAAAAAAACAATGTGTTAAAATATAAATAAATAAATAAATAATGTACAGTCCGTTCCAAACGGTTAGGCGGAACTAAATGGGAATTTCGTTCTTTTAGGTTGTCACGAAAAGGTACCTTGCTTGGGTTATTTCATTTTTCACGTTGGAATGTCAACATTTAAAATTGGAACAATGAAATCATGGAAACGAATGACATATGTCAAAAATAAATTATTTTTTTCTACATATTTTAATGACAAAAAAATATATAAATGGGAAATTTGTATTAAGAATGACAAAAACTCAAAATATAAAGAAAATTACATTTTAAAATGATATTAACCTTAACAAAATTTTTTTATTGTAAGTATGATTTACAAAGCTTAAACAAAACGGCCGAAAAGCACGATTTAAACGATGAAAGTAACTAGATTGCAAAATCTAGTTCCGCCTAACCGTTTGGAACAGACTTTATTACATGTTACATTATTTATTTTCTCGCGGTTGGATACCTATTATTTGAATTTAGCATGTTGTTTTTTTGTTAAATTGTATTTTGGAAATATAAATTAAGTTTTCAAAGTAAGAGAATGTTTCACATCAAAACTATAAGTCAATATTTATTTATTAAAATTCTTATTTTATACATTGTAATTTAATTTCATTATTTTTGCAGGTTAATTTTGAAAATTTTACGTTAATAATCGATATTATAGCAAGTAACATAGCAATAAGTGTGTATGCCATATCTAAATGGTTTAAAGGAATAATATGTTTTTAGTTTTCCATTATTGTTTTACATTTTCATCTGTCAAAAAACGAAAAAATTTGCAATTAATAATGTAGCTGTAATGGTTACAATTTGGAGCAAAAGAATACACCATTATGGATTCTAAAACAAAATATTAATGATTACTTAGTGTTAATTAAATAAATACTAAAGGTATAGTCTGTTCCAAACGGTTAAGCGGAACTAAATTTTGCAATCTAGTTACTTTCATCGTTTAAATCGTGCTTTTCGACCGTTTTGTTTAAGCTTTGTAAATCATACTTACAATACACATTTTTTGTTAAGGTTAATATCATTTTAAATTGTCATTTTCTTTATATTTTGATTTTTTGTGTCATTCTTAATACAAATTTCCCGTTTATTAATTTTTTTGTCATTAAAATATATTAAAAAAATAATTTAATTTTGACATAGGTGATTCGTTTCCATGGTTTCATTGTTGTAATTTTAAATTTTGACATTGCAACGTGAAAAATGAAATAACCCAAGCAAGGTCCCTTGTCGTGACAACCTAAAAGAACGAAATTCCCATTTAGTTCCGCCTAAGCGTTTGAAACAGACTGTATTTCAATTTTCATATTATTTAAAATCGTAACCTTTAAATATATCTTCGAATTCTTATTTATATATTTATAGTATCTTTTTTTATATATATTTATATATTGTTAAAGTATCTGGACTGTATATATTAGTATATATTTATCAAAAATACATATTTTTTGCTCGAAAATTGAAGATATTCATTAAATTAAGGTAACAAAAGTAATGTCACATGTATTTTAAACCTGTCAAAAACTTCCGAAGGACTCTCAGATGGCAGCACATGTATGTGACGACACACTAATATTAACCAAGTGTGACGTCATTTCATAGATAACTTGAATGACTTTACCATTTCGAGACAACGACAGGCGCTTGTTGAAATAAATTTATTGACAATATTGTCAAGCAACATAATTTTATGACATTTATTTATAAATCAAAATGTTGAAATATTACATCTTAATATTTATATTTATTAATAATTTCACTGAGCAGTTTGAAGCGAACAATACTACTATAACATCTGGAGATCATGGAGAGCGAGCTGAAATCCTTCCAGACAATGTTTCCAAACCGAACCTTACATTGAAAACTTCAACTGGAAACAAACAAAAAAATGCTGAACCAAAATCTCTCCATACAACTCTTATCAATGGACTTGACATCAATGTTTCCAAAATAAACATTCCAGACCCAGTTCGAAGGTATCGAAACATCGGAAACACAACTGCCAAACATAAGTCTACAACAACAAATCAAGTGATAAAAACCTTAGAAGCAGTGCGAAAAAATAAAAATAATGACATAGTGACTGGAAAGAATCAAAAGAATGATTCCCAAACAAAATCCTTACCTACAACTCGAAGTGTTTATGACAAAATCATCTTTTCCAAGCCGATCATATCAAAGAAAGCTCGAAAAGTTGAAAATGTCCAAAGTAGTACTTCCAAAGAAACTACAACTTATTCCACACGAAGGACATTCGACCCATGCGCCATCACTGAAGAAACTGAAGGTATTGTTTCTGAAATATTGTTTGTACGGCTAGTTTTTCACATTAGGTGTTTTCATAGTAATTAACATTTGCTTTTTGGTTGCTTAGCAATCTATGGGTATTAATAAAATTAGAGGCGATTACTGTTTTTAGGATTTTGTAGGTATGACCACCAAAAAATCCTTATAAAGTCACTCATGTGTCTCTGTCTGCCTGTACGGTAAAAGTTGTAGCCAAACGATTTAACATAGAAATTTAAAATTTTACATACCAATTTTGATCAAATTGGTATTCCGCAAAATATTGATTTTTTGTGTCGTTGAAAAAAAATTTTGGACAATGTTTACAATATCCCCTTTCAAACTCTATACAGATGGCAGCACATAACGACTACACTAAATAATTCAAGAATTGTCAGTGGCTCTAAAACAATGGTTTCTGGAAGCGAGTTAACCATCTTCTAGTTTAATGACAAAACACTATCTTAGGTTAGGTTAGTAAGTGTTTAGTTAGAAGAAGCCGAGCGAAGCGAGCTACCCATATTCTAGTTTAATGACATAAATAAAAGTTCTGCACAGTCCCACCTGTTTAGAATCTCTGTATATTGAACAAATGACGTGTGTGTGACGCATGCACAGTGTGCAGTGGGATGTTGTAAATCTACACCAAATTTTTTTTTTAAATTTATTGTGTAGTAGCAAAAGAAAGCTCTTAAGAAGTAGATAAAGAAACGGGAAGTAGTTTTTTATTTAGTTATTTTTATTTTAATACGTTTTTTTCCAAAAATAAACAAAAAAATAGCCTCGTATTTGATTGCTACACATTTCAGAATAGGATACGATTACAGGACGATGTAAATCCAGGTTTAACATATGCAGTTATCTTACTCATCCTCATAACGTGTCCTATCCACTGTAATCGTCTGCCTCTCAGCCTTAAGTACAGTTCTCGGATATCTTTGTTCTTACGGATTCTCCATTCACCATTTATTTGAAATGGACCAAAGTTTCTGTGTAATATTTTATTTTCGAAAACTATGAGGTGTAAAAATATGTATTCGATTAATTGATTAATAGATTATTTTCTACCAATTTAGTCGAAAACTGATTAAAACATTTCGATTAATCATCAATTAATCGGTTAGTTAAATTTTATTGCCATCTCTAGTCATACCTACAAAACCCATAAAATATGGGACATATATTTATCAGACTAGCAAACCCGTTGCCAATAACGTTGGCAAACTGATATCGAATAAAAATCAATATAAGCAGGAATCAATTATTAAAATTTGCATGATTCTGGGTATATTAACAAAACAAAAACGTTTCCTGATTGTTCCTAGGAAATCCTAAAAAGCTGCTTAATGCGTGTCGTTTAAAAATTAATATCGGGCCGGGTACGGCCCGCGTGCCATATGCTGGACATCAATGGTATAGCTGTTTCTGATTATACCTAGGAAGTCCGAAAGAGCCACTCAATGCGTGTCGTTTAAAAGTTAGTATCGGACCGGATACGGCCCGCGGGCCATATGCTGGACATCAATGGTATAGCTATTTCTGATTATACCTAGAAAATCCTAAAAAGCCGCTCAATGCGTGTCGTTTAGAAATTAGTATCAGACCAGATACGGCCCGCGGGCCATATGCTGGACATCAATGGTATAGCTGCTTCTTATTATACCTAGGAAATCCTAAAAATCTGCTCAATGTGTGTCGTTTAAAAATTAGCATCGGGCTGGATACGGCCCGCGGGCATAACATTAATCGCCGCAACATTCTTAAATCAAGCCAAAGTATATACTGACTGGAGAGCTAAGAGCTATATTCTCGCTAAGTGAGCTGCTTGGTGGAGGTACGTCGTTCCCCACCACTCAATTCGTGACCCAACACATACCGCAGGACCCGATAGCACCCAGGAACTTTGCGTTACGGTCTGACACACAGGAATTAGGGCTTTTATATATATAATATCTGTTACAGGAGACTCTTCCACAATAAATTCTACTGTGATTGCTCCAGTTCTACTTCCATTTTATCCTATATCACTATCGGAAACGAAGAAAGAAAGACAGCACGTACGGTCAAGGTGGTTCTCATGGAAAGACGACAAAATTATCCATGAAGGAGCACGAAAAAAGAAGAAAAAAATAATTCCCTCAACCCCACACACTTTTAAGCCGACAATAATAGCTCAGTTAAAGGGGATATATTATATAAATGGCACTTTGAAAGATTTAGGTACCAAATTCAAGATTGCTGGTTTTGTGGGCGTAAGAAATATGAAATATAGATTTATTTCAACACATACATGGACATATGTTATATTAATGTCTATAATGTTCTCTCTTCTTATCTTATCTTTCGCTTTTCTTACTACAATTATTGTAGTCAAATATACGAACTTTTAAAAGAATATTGTTATTTAATTTTTTATTTAGCGTATGGCTAGTAGGAATTAGGGTTGTAAATCGAAGGCAAAACATCGATGTTGAACATCGATGTTAACATCGGCGCTGAAACATCGATGTTGAAAAAACATCGAAGGGATAACATCGATGTATCGGAAACATCGATGTTTTATTAAATATAAAAAAAAAAACTATTTTTTTATATTATATAGATTTTATTTAATAATATAAAGATAAAATACGAAAAATGTAACATATAATACGAAAAAAAGTAACATATAATACACAAAAAGCATTTATTAAATTTTTAAATAGATTGTGTAACAGACACATTCAAATGTCCCGCCGCTGCTTATAACCGTTTGGAACAGCTTATATAAGCCGTTTACTTTTCTAAGGACAAACTAAATCTGGTTATTTTGGTGATTTTTATAGTGTATTACAGACTTTTATAAACTTGGTTATATTATAAAAAGGGCTTTACAGTTTGTATTATTTTAGGTTAGTATTATATTTACAAAATATTTAAGATGTCACTATTCAAAATGAAATATGACAAACGATATTTTTTTAAATGACATATTTATAATCTGACTTTTCAAATTATTTTTCTGTAATAAGATTATTTCTATTAAATTTCACTTTATTTACCTCGTTCACTTATACAAAAAATGGCTCGACAACAAAACTCAAAGAGCAACAAGTGTTGGTTTCGTTGGTCGTTGTCATTATTTGCAAAAATTAGAAGATTCTTCTTATTTTTTTCTTATTCTGCTAACTGCTAAGAAGAATAAGAACTAATACTATTAGTATTGTTATATTACAATAGATAGCGCTTATATTTTGTGCACTAATTTTAATAAAAATAAAAATTTTAAGATTCCAGCGCCTCTAGCGGTAGTTTCTGAATTTCAAAGTTCAAAACATCGACATCGGTAGCAGACATCGATGTTTTATCGATACTATCGCCACCTGAACATCGATGGTAAAAACATCGATGTTTTCAGGAGAGACATCGATGTTATCGATACATCGATGTTTTTTTCCCATCCCTAGTAGGAATGACGACGGGTACCCGGGTACCCAATACCTGATTCGTTAAGGTTGTACCCGGTTCTAAATTTGAATACCCACTACCCGTTTTCTACCTCGTACCACTTAACTAACGGGTAATTAACGGGTATCAGAATAAAAACGGGTAGCGTATAATTAGCGGGTAATTAACGGGTAGCGGATAATTAACGGGTAATTGTGTGAGGTATTTTGAATATTTATTTATCTGACTATTTTGATCTCGGTTACAGTAGTAGGAATTAAGTATGCCTATTCCATAATGCACCTGTGCTTATTTTTAGTATTTTATAGGTATGATCCACCACAAAACTCTTATAAAGTCACTCATGTATCAAACGGCTTAAGATAGAAAGTTGAAATTTGGCATGCTTATATAACTTTTTCACCCACAAATAGGAAAAATACTAAGGGCCTGTCTTTCCACTTTCTGATAAACTTCTGGGTAACTATCTGATACTTTATCTGTTGGATAAATGTCATCCCGTCTTTCAATCCAAATTTCAGTCAGATAGTTATCTGACGGATAATGAGACTGACAAATTGATTCCTCAGATTGGTAACACTGAATGTGTAACTGAAATACAGTCTGTTCCAAATGGTTAAGCGGAACTAAATGGGAATTTAGTTCTTTTAGGTTGTCACGACAAGGGACCTTGCTTGGGTTATTTCATTTTTCACGTTGGGATGTCAAAATTTAAAATTCCAACAATGAAACCATGGAAACGAATGACATATGTCAAAATTAATAATTTTTTTTTTTATATTTTAATGACAAAAAAATAAATAAATGGGAAATTTGTATTAAGAATGACACAAAAAATCAAAATATAAAGAAAATGACATTTTAAAATGATATTAACCTTAACCAAAAATGTTTATTGTAAGTATAAGTCATTCACTTTTGTAAGAACAAACTAATAAGAAATTTTGTTTCCAATAGTTTGCACCTTTGAAGCTGTATGTCATGTTGGTATTAAAAACTGTCACTTTTTTAAAATGTCGATCCATTTGACATATGTCATAATGAAAAATGATATCTTAATTATAATGATCATAACCTTATCAACCTAAAGTCGGTTTTACAGCGTAAGGAATATTTTTAATTGACATTTAAAGTCAGTAACACACTATAAAAGTAACCAAAATAATCAAATTAGTTTGTTCTTACAAAAGTGAACAGCTTATACATATGATTTACAAAGCTTAAACAAAGCGGCCGAAAGGCACGATTTAAACGATGAAAGTAACTAGATTGCAAAATCTAGTTCCGCTTAACCGTTTGGAACAGACTGTAGTTATGTGACGGATAATGAGACTGCCATATTGAATCCTCAGATTGGTAACACTGAATGTGTAACTGAAATAGGCGTTGAAAAAATTTTTTTTTGTTTCTCTATGGAAATAAATAAATAAATTGGTAAACTGACAGCTGTCGAGACGTTTTTTGGTTATTGTCATTAATAAAATTAAATTTATGTATGCGTTATACAAGATTTTAGCAATTATTAATGTCGTAAGCATGTAATAAAATTGGGGGAATGAAAAATAGATAGTAGATATTAATAATAATTGTTCTACGTTTATTTAATTTTTTTTATTATTTTTTTTTTATTATGATTGATGTAAATACAAAATAAGTTATGATAAATTTGAAAATAAGAAATTAAATCACGGAGTATTCTTTCATTTTCATTTTTTCTGAGTAATCAGTTTCTTCAGGTACTTCACCGACACAGTACTGATCTTTTGTGGGTGGTTCTTCATATCCACTCTTGTAACGTTAAAGTTGCGTAATACTGCACTTGCTACTATACCAATTATAATCTTATTGCTCAAATTCGAAACGAATATTAGAATTATTAAACATTGTATTATAAGGCGTGGATCCCGGCTAACGTTTAATATAAAATATCCTTCTCGACACCGTTTACTTCAGCCTTTTTTTCACAGAAGAAAGCAGTTTCACTATCATTTCATCCCAGGCTGCAACCACTCGTGGATAGCGAGCAATTTCGTAAAATACTCGTTAAAATTTGTGTATTTAATTTTCCGTACAAGGCATACAAATGAAATCAGACATAAGCTGGATATTGCACGAGATACTTTTATGATATTTTTTCTCACCGTGGACTGGTGCACTGTTATTTTGGAGTTAAAGCATTATTTCTACAAATAATAAAATTCAAACAAATTATATTATTTCAAGTCCATTTTGCAATTTATTGTTCCAAGAAATCATTTAATTTCTAACTTTTTGACAGTGACAGCAATTATTTGTTACTTATTCGCTACTTTGACTACCGAATAACTTATTTACCAGGTACCATAGTTTATTCGTAGGAATAACTTTATCTGAAGGTGGAAAGACGCTTTATTATTTTTATCCGTAAGATAACGTTACCAGCCACTTTATCTGAAGGTGGAAAGACCGGCCCTTAATGTCAAATTCTTAATAACTATTTAATCCGTACCCATGGTAGTGATTAAATTTTATTAACAGTCAACAGCTTAAGCCTAAATTAAGTAGGCGGTGCAGTGAAATTTAATTTTTAATTTTTAGTTAATAGTTAATTATGACTGGAGCAAACGGCCGTTAGTCTTTTTATTCAATGTGGTGGACAGTGCCTTTAGAAAAAAGGATAAATAGAGAAAGTCAACTTCTATTCGAATAAATTTCGACAGGACATTGTTTATATAAATTTATTGACAATATTGTTAAGCAACGCAATTTTATGACATTTATTTATAATGCAAAATGTTGAAATATTACATCTTAATATTTATATTTCTTAATAGTTTTACTGATCAGTTTGAAGCGAACAATACTACTATAACATCTGGAGATCATGGAAAAGGAACTAAAATAATTCCAGGCAATGTTTCCATATTGGAACATATATTGACAACACCAATGACTGGAAACAAACGACAAAGTGCCGAATCGCAATCTCTCCAGACAACTCTAATGAATGAATATGACATCAACGTTACCAAAATAAACTTTCCAGAGCCAATTCGAAGAATTCGAAAAAGTGTAAACATTACTTCTAAACGTACAAAAACAAATCAAGAGTCAAGACTTGCAAAAGCACTAGCACGTAGGAAGAAAAAGAAGAACTTAGTAACTGGAAAGGATCAAAAGAATGTTTCCCAAATAAAATCTTTACCTTCAACTCGAAGTGGTTATGACAAAATTAGCTTTTCCAAACTGAACTTTTCATGGGATGTTGGAAAGCCTAGAAAGAGTAAAAACATTACTGCCAAACATACAAAAACAAATCAAGAGTCAAGACTTGCAAAAGCACTTCGTAGGAAGAAACAGAAGAACTCAGTAACTGGAAAAAATCAAAAGAATTTTTCCCAAATAAAATCTTTACCTTCAACTCGAAGTGTTTATGATAAAATCAGCTTTTCCAAACTGATTTCAACTTATTCCACACGCAGGATGAAAAGTACCGAAAACCCATGCGCCCAAAAAAATATCACAGGTACAGTTATTAAATTCTTCTTTTTAGTGACGTTAGAGAGGAGATGTTGAACAGACAGATAAAGAAGCATTCTTTAGCTGTACATATTTGAGGTACTGTTTTACTCTGTCTGAATTGAGACCGCGAGGCTGGCATATATACAGTGAAATTATTTTTGAATGCAACATGTACTATGTCATTACCATGGATACAGTTTTTGACAGCAATATAAATCGTGTTATATTTCATTTGCAACATAGAAAAAAACCATATTTACTAACAAAATCAAAATATTTTATTGAAAATACAAAAAAAAATAAATAAATAAATAAATAAATAACTAATAAAAACTTATAATAAATGTTCAAAAGTTTCCCCGTTTACTTGCATACAAAATGTTAAGCGATCATAAAAATGATTCAAAACATACAGAAATTGCTCTTGAGGTATATTGTTGTATACTGAACAATTTTGTCTTGCAGTTCAGCAACATCCCTAACTTCTCCATTATATACTTTGGCCTTTAAATATCCCCAATAAAAAAAATCATTGGGTGCCAAATCCGGAGATCTCGCTGGCCAATTCATCGACCCTCTTCTTCCAATCCAGCTATTTGGGAAAGTTCTATGTAAATATTCATTAACTATTCTAGAATAATGGACTTGTTCGCCATCATGTTGAAACCATACTTATCCATTAATATTCAGATTTCGCAACGCAGATAATATTTGGTTTTGCAAAATGGCTAGATATTTTGCGGCATTAAGGTTACCGTCAATAAAAAAAGGCCCTATAATATTGGTTCCTATTATCCCTGCCCAAACATTTAATTTTTGCGGCCTTTGAGTTCGAGAGAAATGAAACAAATGTAAATTTTCTCGACTCCAGTACCTAACAATTTGTCTATGCACTTCACCATTTAGAGTAAACGTTAATTCGTCAGTAAAAAAAATTCTTTGAAGCATTGTTGGGTCGGAATTAATTTTTTCAAACATTTCAAAACAAAAATCCATACGTACTGCTGCGTCCCTTTCTAACAATTCTTGATGATTTTGAAATTTGTTTGATCGAAACTTTTCTTTTTTTAAGAAGTTAAAAACAGATCCAATACTGACACCAACGGTTTGTACAATTGATCTTAAAGTATTTTGATTGTTTTCTTCCACTTGTAATAATATTTCCAACTGCTTCTCTTCTGTAAGCACGTGGGATGTTGTTCTTTTTTTATTATGTTTTGACTTAAGATATCCTTCGCCATGAAATTTATTAACTAGTCTTGAAATTGTAGAGGGATTTGATATTGACCGATCTGGATAAGTTGCACTAAATACAGCAGAAACTTCTCTTAAACTCATTTGGGAGTTATACCAAGTTACCATAATTATTTTTTTTTATCTGTATACATGTTGATTAATTTTTAAATCAGCAATGAGCAAAAATATACACACTAATTGTCTATGTTGAAAATGAAAATGAACACGATTTATATTGCTGTCAAAAACTGTATCGATGGTAATGACATAGTACATGTTGCATTAAAAAATAAATTCACTGTATAATTACCTTAATCAAAATAAATTCAATATAATTTAGTAATCTACTTTAATTTGAAATCATGGATCCTGATTTTGATGATTTGCTGCAGACGATGATGAAGAAATCGACTATTTAAAACGTCCATACCTAGTTCGTGTTAGACCAAATCATATGGACCAGTGGGATGAGCATTTATTACATATTATTTACGACATTGAACATCTGTCAACTTGGACTAAAAACAATATTTTAACATTGTAATAGGGATGATGTTATTAACCAATCTGAAGCAAGGACAAACAACTATCTTCTTACACACATTTTTCTAAGCTGACATAGTGCAAAGATTTTGCAGTCCAGTTACTTTCATCGTTTAAATCGTACTTTCGGCCGTTTTGTTTAAGCTTTGTAAATCATACTTACAATAAAGATTTTTTGGTTAAGGTTAATATCATTTTAAAATGTCATTTTTTTTGTTTTCGTATTGTAAAATGAGACAGATAATACTATCTAGTTCCGCACAGAGCTATGAAATGGGTTTCTTGATTTTACTTATGAAATGGTAAACATTTGTTACAGGAAATGTTGTGATGCCCCCAGTTATTCTTCCCTTGCCCCCCTTAGATATGCCGAAAACAAGACATGAAGATGAGGAACCGCAAATGAAGTTTTTTTTATTTGGTTCTCCAAAAACTACTTCAACTGAAGCAGTACTTGCTAAACTAAATGGTTCATATGAAATGGCTGGCGTTCTTTTTAAAGTAAGGGATAATGTATATCGGGTAGAAGGTAATTTAAGTTTTGAAGAGTTTTTTCTAAAGTTCGATTCGAGACACACTTGGAAATATATATTATTATTATCTTTGTTGTCATCTTTGCTTCTCATTTCTTTTGCTTTTCTAATGTCTGCTGTTGCAGAAAGATGTTCCGATGAAGATATATACTACTGATACATAATAAATTTAAAATTTTAAAATATTAAATGTTGTTTAAATATATTCTAGTAATAATCTTAATTCTTACTTTTCAGCTTCGAATTCCAGTACATAGGTATGTTCGATTTGCACCTTCGCGTTATACTGCTAAACGCTAACAGTAAAACACTGCAGTTAGCAGTTTACCGCTAAAAACTAGTAACATATACCGAGTTTAATTTTCTGTTTGATTTGTTTATACGTAAAGAATAAGAAGTACATCTGATGTAAATGTTAAATGTCAGACAGATGTCATATAACTTTCTAAGTAAAGAAGCTTGTTACGATTTTGATTCAGCAATTATCTTGTGTGTCGAAAGGATGAAAAATATTAGATACATATATTTAATAGATCTTTCGTGTTCGGATGATGAAGTTATGAACTGTGTTTCCGAGATTTACAAAATACCCCAGGATAGAAAAACTGAAAAATTTTGTAGAAACTATGGTCCCAGGATGTTCAGAAAAAGAATTTGTAAGACATTAGCCATCAAAGAATATAGTATAAATATCAAAACAATTATGCTAGCCATATTCCTGTCAATAAAAGTCAAAAACAAAGTACCAACCATTTATTCTTTATCTATGGTACCAACTCAAAAGGTAAACAAACACAGCCGTAACAAATAATCCGCAAGAGAAGTAGCTGTAACTTTTTCGCAGTAGCGTTATAAACTGGCAGTAAATTGCGACAAATCGAACAGATTTGCAGTTACTGCGAAACAAAACGAACAGATTTTTTTGACGCGGTAGTAAACAGTAACTGCAAATGTTCAAATCGAACACACCTATTGATTAGGTTTTGTACGTATGATTGCAGAATAACCAATCAGTGTCGTCTCGTGACAATATTGAGTGGTAGGGTCAATTTCGGGCCAATCCCCCACCATTTTACCAATTTTACAAAGTTTTGAATCAGCTCAGCTTGCAGTAATTTATTACCTCGTTTATTACCAATTAAAAAATTGATGTGAAGTGTGAATTTTCACTTATTTCAGTGTTTCGCAGATATTTAGTAAGTGCATGATGATTATTTGGGATACCAAAACAAATTTTGTTAAAATATTTTTTTTGTTAATTTTAATTCGAATGCCTAATACCATTATTTAGGCTTCTAAATATGTGCAGTATTTTCTTTGTATAGCAAGGTTCATTAAGATTTTAAAAATTGCTCCTATGGCTTCCATTGGTTGTTTTAAGTCATAACTCCGCCCTTCTGATTTCGTGTATTCAATTTGAACAATTTCCACTGGTTATTAAATTTACGCTTTTAAAAATTAAATGCTAAATTTGCCCAAATATAACTAATTTTGAAAAAATAATTTAAACAAAATAAAAATGAAAAAAAAAAAACAGAAAAAATATAAATGTCTCGAGACCGGATCGAATCTTAGTTTGCAAATTAGAAAGCGAGCATGCTAACCATTACACTATCAGAACATGCTGGTTAACTGTGCTACATATATTACTAAATATTTAAACATGGGCAAGCAAAAAACACAAAAAATGCGTTATTTTCCGAAAATATAATCTGATCAAAAATTCCTGTTGTGCTATTCCGGTTCACACAAATGTACATTACTTAGAATTTTTTCAGATTTTTATTTTAAACCATCTGGGCTACAGGGAGTGGGAGAACATTTTTCTTGCACAATTTTGGGAAAAAACGCGTCAAAATAATTTATTTTACAATAATAAAATTTTGATTGTTAATCCACGTACTAAGAGTTTTCATTTGATACCCTACTCAGAATTTAAGCTTTTTTTTGCGATGTAAATATTTACAAAACATTTTTTTTCTTCGATGAATTGACGATTCGATGAATTGATCATTCGATGAATAGATTTTCGATGAATTTGCTTTCGATGAACACGTTTTCGATTAACTCGTTTTCGATGAATAGATTTTCGATGAATTTACTTTCGATGAATTGATTTTCGATGAATTTACTTTCGATGAATTGATTTTCGATCGGTTACCCCCAAATACACATCATTCACTTACTAAATACCTTCGAAACCCAGAAATGGGTGAAAATTCACACTTCACATAAATTTTTATATTTATTCGACCTCATATTTGGTACTACACGTTTCAGATGATTATAAACAATATCCGCAAAAATTCAATTATTGTCCGTTTGTCTGTCTGTCGCATCAAAATCGAACGTACTCTTCAGAGCAAGAACCTGATCAATATCTTCATCTGAATATATTGCAGGGCTCCACATTTAATAAATCTAATGCATCATTTCCATGGTATTTTCAAAGGCGCGACAGGGGTGAGAGACGTGGTGTTATATTTACAAGTTCGAATTTCATGGTGGAGTTGGAGGCGTGATAAGTGCACGTTTTCGGTTTTGACAACATTTGTATCTAACCTGAATCTAACCTAAAAGTTTATACAATTATTTGGAGTAAACGGTTATTCAATTTCATTTAATATGTCGTCAAATCGAAGGAGACGTCTAGCTCTTTTTTATGCATATTTAGACTTATTGCGATATGAAGTAAAGCGATGGTACGTCCCATATATACATAGAAACAGAAGGCAACAGGGAGATTATTTTAACTTGTTGCAAAAAATGAGACACAAAAAACAGACAGTTACTTCAATTACAAGAAAAGAATTTAATACACAATCTTTTTTACTTGACATCACAGTTTAGAATGAAGATTCTGTTGGCCCCTGCTTGGGGGTATATTATTAGTGTACCCACTGCATGACATTTCTGCAGACCAGATATTTGAAACCGAATCCATAATAATAAACTGTATGACTGCCGACAGCATTGTAAAAGTCGCTATTCGCTACATAAATTTACGTTTTTTTAATTTTTTTTTTTTAGGAAATTAATATAAGTGTCTCGCTAAAGATCTCACCATTCCGAAAAAATATATCTGTTTCTATGGTTTCGAAGGTGCGGCCGGCGCTAGAGTTGAAATTTCTGAACTTGCGACACCGCGCCTACGACACCATGGTACGGGTTTTTTCCAAAATAGAACGATCCTATTGGTTGAATTTCTGGTTCCGCGCTTCCAACACCAGCATGAATGATACATCATGCCTCATTTTCATGGCAGTGTCAAAGGCGTGACAGGGGTGAGAGGCGTGGTGTTATATTTACAAGCTCGAATTTCATGGTGCGGTTGGAGGCGTGATAAGGGCGCGTTTTCGGTTTAGACATTTGTATATAACCCAAATTTAACCTAAAAGTTTATACAAGTGTTTGGAGTAAACGGTTATTCAATTTCATTAAATATGTCATCAAATCGAAGGAGACGTCTAGCTCTTTTTTATGCATATTTAGACTTAATGCGATATGAAGAAAAGCAATGGTGGGAACGCCCCATATATAAAAACAGACGGCAACAGGCTGATTATTTTAACTTGTTGCAAAAAATGAGACACAAAGTACACAGACAGTTACTTCAATTACAAGTAAAGAATTTAATACACAATCTTTTTTACTGAAATAAATTTGACATCACAGTTTAGAATGAAGATTCTGTTGGCCCCTACTTGGGGGTCTATTATTAGTATGCTGCATGACATTTCTGCAGACCAGATATTTGAAACTGAATCCATAATAATAAACTTTATGACTGCCGACAACATTGTAAAAGTCGCTATTTCGCTACATCAATTTACGTTTTTTTAATTTTTTTTTTAGGAAATTAATATAAGTTTCTCGCTAAAGATCTCACCATTCCGAAAAAATATACTGTTTCTATGGTTTCGACGGTGCGGCCGGCGCTAGAGTTGAAATTTCTAAACTTGCGACACCGCGCTTGTAACACCGCGCCTACGATACCATGGTACGGGTTTTTTCAAAATAAAGCGATCCTATTGGTGGAATTTTTTGTTCCACACTTCCAACACCCGCATGAAAATGAGGCATAAACTACAAATACAAATACAAACATCCATGCTATCACCGGGATTCGAACCCGAGTTGCCTTGGTCAAACAGGCAAAACGCCACTATAGTAACCATTACACCATGGTGACCAGCTATTGATAATATTGTCAAGCAACACACTTTTGTGACATTAGTAAAATGTTGAAATATTGCATTCTAATATTAGTTTATTTAAACAATTTTACTAAGCATATTGAAGCAGCTACTACTAACATAACATTTGGAGATCATGGAAGAGGAACTGAAATCTTTCAAGGGAATGCTTCTTTTCTGACAGATACATTGACAACTTCAAAGTCAAAAAATACTGAAACAAATATCCAACCAAAATCTCTCCATACAACTCCAATAAATGGAAATGACAACATTTTCAAAATAAACTTCCCAGAGCCAATTCGAAGGGTTCGAAACAACGAAAACACTACTGCCAAACATAAGCCTACAACAACATATCATGTGTCGGAAACCTCAAAAGGAATTGGAAAGAAGAAAAGGAAAGCGGTGGCTGGAGAGAATAAAAAAAATTCTCTCCAACCAAAATCTTTTCATAAGAATCTAATGAGTGGAAAAGTCAACAATTCCAAAGTAAATGATGCAAAAGAATCTCAAAAGATTGGAAAGAGCAAAAGTACTACTCCCAAAATTAAGTCTCAAGTGAAAAATGTATCTACCACCTCAAAAGTAATTCAAAAGGATAAAAATAAGGTTGTTACTTATTCGACACGCAGGACTACATATAAAAATAAGGTTATTACTTATTCGACACGCAGGACTACGCTTAGGACATGCGACAGAGAGCAAGGTAATGCTACTAAATTTTACTTTTCAGCAAGGACGCAACGAAAACGAAAACCAAATACCGGTATTAACCAAATTTTTTTTAAGAACTACAACAGAAATGATATCTTATTTTTACGTTCAAGAACAAAACCGAAATTTTCGTTTAATACCGGTTTTCACCAGTTTAAGTCAAATTCAACTCTTCTCCGATCATTTTGACTGTCAACCGACAATTTGAACGCACAAGATCTCGGATTCTGTCGACATTTTCTTCGGTTGAAGGCCTTTCACTGCGTGATTTTTCTTCAATCAACTCTCTTCCTTCTGTAAATGCCTTAAACCATAAAAAAATCAGCTGTGGCCACCACAGGACCGACCGCCATCATAAAGTACTTGTATAAATTACATTCTAGCAGCAGAGTAGAAATAATTTGACCTAATATTTTCTAACAGAGATATTATTTATCATGATCATGGAAACGTTACATATAAATATGAAAAAATTGAGACATGGAAAAAATTCGAAAAATTTTACAGAAATTATTCGAAATTTTTCGTTTTATCAAAAAACGTCTCAAATAAAAGTTATTATTTATTGCTTTTATAGCAACTTTTGTTAAATAAATTTTTTCGAGATATTTTTCTGTTGTGAAATATTCGCAAAAATCTTAAAATCGACACGAGTAAACTCCCATTTTTAGTCAACCGATTTTTACCATAAGTTGACCAACTCGTGCCATTGATGGCAGAAGCTTAAATATGAATTTTCATAAAAATCCTTTCAGCCGAATTTGCTCTGCACGTGTACACAGACAGACAGACGGACGGACGGATTTTGCTGTAAATAAATTCACATTATGTTGAAAATTTACTGAGTACAACCATTCAAAAAACACCAGCTTCTAGCAGCAGAGTAGAAATAACTTGGCCTAATATTTTCTAACAGAGATATTATTTATTATGACCATGGAAACGTTACATATAAGTATGAAAAAATTGAGACTTAAAATTTTTTTTTTTTAATTTTACAAAAAATATTCGAAATTTTTCATTTTATCAAAAGAGTCTTAAATAAAAGTTATTAGTTATTGCATTTATAGCAACTTTTGTACAATAAATTTTTTCAAAATATTTTTCTGTTGCTAAATATTCGCAAAAATTTTAAAATCGACACGAGTAAACTCCCATTTCTAGTCAACCGATTTTTACCAAAAGTTGAAACTCGTGTCATTGATGTCAAAAGCTTAAATATGCATTTTCATAAAAATCCTTTCAGCCTAATTTGCTCTGCACTTGTACACAGACAGACAGACGGACGGACGGACAGATGGACAGACAGACAGACAGACAGACGGACGGACGGACGGACAGACCGACAGACATCATGCTAAAAATAGTCAAAACCTTATGTAGGGACCTCAATTCGTGGAGATCCATCGAAATGTCAAAATCGGTATGATCACAATACCTCCCTTATATATGTTAACGGTCGGTAAAAACCTGGTTCCTTGACAAAACACTGTCTCCGTAGGCCTGCTTAAGTTTTGCAAAAGTTTCTGTTCCACTGTACCCAAGTCTGAAACAAAACCTGGTATACTAGTGTCGGCGAATCAATGCTGTTACGTCACACGACGTAACAAACGACTGTATTGTCTGGAACAATGCAATTGTTTGTTACGTCGTGTAACGTAGGGTTGTACATCGAAGGCAAAACATCGTTTAACATCGATGTTAATATCGGCGCCTTACTATCGATGTTGAAAAAACATCGAAGGAAATCATCGATGTATCGGAAACATCGATGTTTTATTAATATTAAAAAAAGCTATTTATTTATATTATATAGATTTTATTTAATAATGTAAAGATAAAATACGAAAAAAGTAACACATAATACACAAAAAGCGTTTATTAGATTTTGAAATAGAAATATTCCTTTTTAATAGTAATTAATTTCACATTAATATTATTATACCCAATATAATAATCCTAATTTGTACCTACAGTCTATTCCAAACGATTAGGCGGAACTAACCGCAATTTTCATTTTTGTAATTTGTCATTAGATGTTTTTTTATATATTGAAGTTGACTTTTCCTGAACAAAATGATCAAAAGCTTCAATCAATCGGTAAAAGTAACTAGAATTGAAAATCTAGTTCCGCCTAAACCAAAGGAACAGACCTTACTATTTTTACATTTCTAAAATGAAATATTGTATTTTATTACAATACTAATATAGTTATCTTAATGTTAATTTTATATTATTTAACATAAAAATAACACTGTCATACACAATTATTTTTATACTTTTTTAAGTTGATATAATGTCTGTTCCTTTGGTTTAGGTGGAACTAGATTTTCAATTCTAGTTACTTTTACCGATTAATTGAAGCTTTTGATCATTTTGTTTAGGAAAAGCTAACTTCATTATATAAAAAAAATAGCTAATGACAACTTACAAAAATCCAGGGATTGGAGGAATAACAACTGGGAAAGTGTTAACAAGACTCAAAAAGAAAAAGTGTGTTGGCGTCGTTGGTCGTTCGCAAAGTTTCTTCTTATTTTTTCGTATTCTGCTAACTGCTAAGAAGAATAAAAACTAACACTATTAGTATTGTTATATCACAATAGATGGCGCTTATATTTTGTGTACTAATTTTAATAAAAATTAAATTTTTAAGATTCCAGCGCCTATAGCGGTAGTTTCTGAATTTTAAAGTTTAAACATCGACATCGGTAGTAGACATCGATGTTTTATCGATACTATCGCCAGCTGACCATCGATGGTAAGAACATCGATGTTTTTAAAACAAACATCGATGTTTTCGATACATCGATGTTTTTTTCCCATCCCTAGTGTGACCTAACTGCACTGATTCGCCGATGCTAGTATAGCACACCGTTGATCGAAATGAATGTTACTCATTTTTAGAACGCACTAGAAAAAACCGTTTCACAAAAATAATCGCTACGGACAACAAAATTACTCTAGCGAATTCAAACTCGTACTGAATGCGTATCACATGTTCACCTGCTGCCCCTCAAAGTCCCGAGATCCAAATGTTGCCAGATCAAACGCTATGTTGCCAGTCCGGTTACTTAAGTTACACATCTCTTATATTCATAGATAATACATTTTGTAAATATTTGTTACAGGAATTCAGAACACCGTCATTGTTCCAGTAATACTTCCTGTGTACGCTGCTCCTAGAGATGAAAATGATACAGGACCACCCCAAATGAGATTTTTATTTGATATATTTAAGAAACCGCCAAAAAAAACGACAACGACAACAACAACAACCCCTAAACCTCGATTAATCGGAATTGTAAAGGGTATTTTTAATATTGCAGGCAAGGTGTTCGATGGGGGTAAAGGTGCTTATACTATCGAAGGATTTGTAACAAACTACGTGGATCCCAGTTATCGTAATATTAGACATACCTGGATTTACATTATATTAACTAGTCTTTTAGTTTCTCTTATGATCTTATCTGTAGCCCTTATAATCTCTGTTCTTGTAGACAGGTATATAAATTTATAATGTAATATTGTGTTATTGTCTTACGTTTTTACTTAATTATTTTGATTAAGGGCCGAGAGTTTTGGTTCTTAATAAACTAGCTAATAAAGTCGGTTTACGATAACTATGAGATGACGTCACACTTGGTTAATTTAAGTACCAACGTTATGATATGTTTTAATCAACATCAATCCATAACTCAGTTAGTACATTTATTTATTTAATATTGGTACATTTTTTCAATGTTGCCAGTTTGAAATTAGATTGTTAAATCGTTCTTCGGGCCACATCCATTATTGTTTCGAGCTCACTTCAATATCTATGGGATAGAAAGAGACACAAAATATGTAATTTTCATCTCTTTTTAACACATGTAAATTGGAATGAGAAAAAAACACGAAAGACCACACCCATTATTGTTTCGAGCTCACTTCAATTTCTGTGGGATAGAAAGAGGCACAAAATATTTAATTTTCATCTCTTTTTAACACATAATAAATTAATAATTTACATTATATAATCTAATAATAATAATATACATAATATAATTTAATAATTTACATTAATTCCTTTCCTCCATAGGAAATATAAATTGTTCACTTTTGTAAGAACAAACTAACAGGAAATTTTGTTTTCAATAGTTTGCACCTTTGAAGCTGTATGTCATATTGGTATTAAAAAAATGTCACTTTTTTAAAATGTCGATCCATTTGACATATGTCATATTAAAAAATGATATCTTACAGTCTGTTCCAAACGGTTAAGCGGAACTAAATGGGATTTTCGTTCTTTTAGGTTGTCACGAGAAGGGACCTTGCTCGGGTTATTTCATTTTTCACGTTGGAATGTCAAAATTTAAAATTCCAACAATGAAACCATAGAAACGAATGACATGTCAAAATAAAATTATTTTTTTTACAAATTTTAATGACAAAAAAATAAATAAATGGGAAATTTGTATTAAGAATGCACAAAATATCAAAATATAAAGAAAATGACATTTTAAAATGATATTAACTTTAACCAAAAAATGTTAATTGTAAGTATGATTTACAAAGCTTAAACAAAACGACCGAAAAGCACGATTTAAGCGATGAAAGTAACTAGATTGCAAAATCTAGTTCCGCTTAACCGTTTGGAACAGACTGTAATTTACATTATATAATCTAATAATAATAATATACATAATATAATTTAATAATTTACATTAATTCCTTTCCTCCATAGGAAATATAAACTGTTCACTTTTGTAAGAACAAACTAACAGGAAATTTTGTTTTCAATAATTTGCACCTTTGAAGCTGTATGTCATGTTGGTATTAAAAAAATGTCACTTTTTTAAAATGTCGATCCATTTGACATATGTCATAATAAAAAATGACATCTTAATTATAATGATCATAACCTTATCAACCTAAAGTCGGTTTTACAGCGTAAGGAATATTTTTAATTGACATTTAAAGTCAGTAATACACTATAAAAGTAACCAAAATAACCAGATCTATGATACAGTCTGTTCCAAACGCTTAAGCGGAACTAGATTTTGCAATCTAGTTACTTTCATCGTTTAAATCGTGCCTTTCGGCCGTTTTGTTTAAGCTTTGTAAATCATACTTACAATAAACATTTTTGGTTAAGGTTAATATCATTTTAAAATGTAATTTTCTTTATATTTTGATTTTTTGTGTCATTCTTAATACAAATTTCCCATTTATTTATTTTTTTGTCATTAAAATATCTAAAAAAAATATTTAATTTTGACAAATGTCATTCGTTTCCATGGTTTCATTGTTGGAATTTTAAATTTTGACATCCCAAAGTGAAAAATGAAATATCCTAAGCAAGGTCCCTTCTCGTGACAACCTAAAAGAACTAAATTCCCATTTAGTTCCGCTTAACCGTTTGGAACAGACTTGTAGTGTGTTCTTACAAAAGTGAACAGCTTATATATAATTCTGTTCGTTATAATTTCTTGTTATATTTCGTTATAATATTAAAATATGATCGTTATTAAATGCTGCGTGTTTATTTTACTTTCCAAGGTAGGTGAAAATAATTATATTTCTAAGGGCCGGTGTTTCCACCTTCAGATAAAGTGGCTGGTAACGTTATCTGACGGATAAAAACAATAAAGCGTTTTCCACCTTCAGATAAAGATTTTTTTTTAAATTTTATGGCCTTTGCTGCTGTGGCAATTAGCCAGGATAATTTTTTTATTTGAGAAAATTTCCATGCCTGAACGGGATTCGAACCTGAGACCTTCGCAACGCAGAGCACATATGTTACCACTACGCTACTCCGATCGGCCAGATAAAGTTATTCCTACGAATAAACTATGCTATCTGGCAGATAAGTTATTCGGTAGTCAAAGTAGCGAATAAGTAATAGATCAGTGCTGTCACTGTGAAAAAGTTAGAAATTAAATGATTTCTTGAAACAATAAATTGCAAAATAGACATGAAAAAATATAATTTGTTTGAATTTTATTAATTGTAGAAATAATGCCTTAATCCAAATAACAGTGCACCAGTCCACGGTGAGAAAAAATATGAAAAAAGTATCTCGTGCAATATCCAACTTATGTCTGATTTCATTTGTATGCCTTGTACGGAAAATTAAATACACAAATTTCAACGAGTATTTTACGAAATTGCCCGCTATCCACGAGTGCTTGCAGCCTGGGATGAAATGTTAGTGAAACTGCTTTCTTCTGTGAAAAAAAGGCTGAAGTAAACGGTGTTGGGAAGAATATTTTATATTAAACGTTAGCCGGGATCCACGCCTTACAATACAATGTTTAATAATTCTAATATTCGCTTCGAATTTGAGCAATAAGATTATAATTGGTATAGTAGCAACTGCAGTATTACGCAACTTTAACGTTACAAGAGTGTATATGAAGAACCACCTACAAAAGATCAGTACTGTGTTGGTGACGTACCTGAAGAAACTGATTATTCAGAAGAAATGAAAATAAAAGAATACTCCGTGATTTAATTTCTTATTTTCAAATTTATTAGGTGTGTTCGATTTGCACATTTGCAGTTACTGTTTACTGCCGCGTTAAAGCGTAACAGCCGTAACAAATAATCCGCAAGAAAAACAGCTGTAACTTTTTCGCAGTAGCGTCATGAACTGGCAGTAAATTACGACAAATCGAACAGATTTGCAGTTACTGCGACCAAACGAACAGATTTTTTTAACGCGGCAGTAAACAGTAACTGCAAATGTGCAAATCGAACACACCTATTATAACTTATTTTGTATTTACATCAATCATAATAAAATTAAAAAATTAAATAAACGTAGAACAATTATTATCAATGTCTACTATCTATTTTTCATTCCCCCAATTTTATTACATACTTACGACATTAATAATTGCTAAAATCTTGTATAACGCATACATAAATTTAATTTTGATAATGACAATAACCAAAAAAACGGCTCGACAGCTGTCAGTTTACCAATTTATTTATTTATTTCCATAAACAAAAAAAAAAAAATCTTTTTCAACGCCTATTTCAGTTACACATTCAGTGTTACCAATCTGAGGATTCAATATGTTAGTCTCATTATCCGTCAGATAACTATCTGACAGATAAATTTGAATTGAAAGACGGGATGACATTTATCCAACAGATAAAATATCAGATAACTTTATCTATCAGATAGTTACCCAGAAGTTTATCAGAAGGTGGAAAGACCTGAATCAGTCAAATTAATGAAATCAGACATAAGCTGGATATTGCACGAGATACTTTTTTCATATTTTTCTAACCGTTGATTGGTGCACTGTTATTTTGGAGTTATTTCTACAATTAATAAAATTCAAACAAATTATATTTTTTCAGGTCCATTTTGCAATTTATTGTTCCAAGAAATCATTTAATTTCTAACTTTTTGACAGTCACAGCACTTATTTGTTACCTATTCGCTACTTTGACTACCGAATAACTTATCTACCAGATAGCATAGTTTATTCGTAGGAATAACTTTATCTGAAGGTGGAAAGACGCTTTATTGTTTTTATCCGTCAGATAACGATACCAGCCACTTTATCTGAAGGTGGAAAGACCGGCTCTTTAGTCATTTTATTTCCCTGAATATACTGTGGAAAGCAATATAGATGGAGCCACCAATTGTTCGAATATATTTCAACAGGCGCTTGTCGATATAAATTTGTTGATAATGTTGTCAAGCGACACACTTTTCTGACATTAATTTATTGAGTAAAATGTTGAAATATTGCATCTTAATAATTATTATTCTTAATTGTTTTACTGAGTACATTGAAGCAACAACTAGTCTAAGCACAGCTACTTCGACAACAGTTGGTGGAAAATTAAATCCCTCTTTAAGTACTACTTCTTCAGCACCTGGAAAAGGTGGAAAAGGAAAATCCTCTTCAAGCACTAATTCTTTACCAGCATCTTTATCGAAAACTTCAACGCTAAAGAGTCGTACAAAATTCTCTTCAAAATCTCTCTCTACAACAGCAGGAAGTGGAAATAAGAAAGTTTCCAAACAAAAGTCTACGGAGGGAACCCAAAAGAGCAACCACACTCTTAAGGATGTTACTTATTCGACACGCAGAATATCAACTACAACTAGAATATGCCCTAAAAAAACAACAACAAAAGGTAATGTTACTAAATTATATTATCTGTGTCATGTTCAACAGGGAAAATTCATTTTTAGGATATTGTAGGTATGACTAAAGTCACTAGATTATACAAAGTAGCGCAACGGCGGTCATGCTGGCGCTAAAAATGTCGCCAACACAAATGATGTTCAGTGATTCCAACAATACAAAAATAAGAAACTAGTACTACCAATAATTTTATTTTAAACATTGTAATCACGATTTTTTTAATCAAGGATGCACTATAACAAAATTGTGGTACAGTCTGATCCAAACGGTTAAGCGGAACTAGATTTTGCAATCTAGTTACTTTCATCGTTTAAATCGTGCCTTTCGGCCGTTTTGTTTAAGCTTTGTAAATCATATAATCTGTCTCAATTTGTAATACGAAACTAGATCTGGTTACTTTGGTGACTGTTGTGGTGTAAACAGACTTTGGCGTATCCGTGTGAACCAATACTATGATAATATTATAAATGTATTGTTAATATACAACATAAAAAATGAACTTTTCCTGCTAGTTCCGTATTACAAAATGAGACAGATAATACTTACAATAAACATTTTTTGGTTAAGGTTAATATCATTTTAAAATATCATTTTCTTTATATTTTGATTTTTTGTGTCATTCTTAATACAAAATTCCCATTTATTTATTTTTTTGTCATTAAAATATCTAAAAAAAATATTTAATTTTGACATATGTCATTCGTTTCCATGGTTTCATTGTTGGAATTTTAAATTTTGATATCCCAACGTGAAAAATTAAATAACCCAAGCAAGGTCCCTTCTCGTGACAACCTAAAAGAACTAAATTCCCATCTAGTTCCGCTTAACCGTTTGGAACAGACTGTATAACAAAATTGTGGTACAATCAATTATTTTTTTTATTTTTATTAAATAAAATGGATATAATGTATAAATTTAAATGAAACTTAACTTTAAATATTCAAACCTCTAACAAAGGAGGTTAGTAAATTAGAGCGAGAAAGAGAGATGTGACAGCGCAGACGCAAACTTAAGACCGTAAAAATTACTGCTTTAGTTTGCTTAATAGGGGAACCAATGTTGCCAATTAAACCCTGGGGTCTGTCGGCTTCTTCAAAGGCTTACGCTACTTTGTATAATATAGTGACTTTAGGTATGACTAAAGTCACTGGATTATACAAAGTACCGCAACGGCGGCCATGCTGTGGTTAAAAATGTCGCCAACACAAATGATGTTCAGTGATTCCAACATTACAAAAATAAGAAACTAGTTTTTATTTTAAACATTATAATCGCGATTTTTTTAATCAAAGATGCACTATAACAAAATTGTGGTACAATTTCAATTATTTTTTTAATTTTTATTAAATAAAATGGATATAATATATAAATTTAAATGAAACTTAACCTTAAATATTGAAACCGCTGACAAAGGAGGTTATTAAATTAGAGCGAGAAATAAAAATGTGACAGCGCAGACGCAAACTTAAGAACGTAAAAATTGCTGCTTTAGTTTGCTTAATAGGGGAACCAGTGTTGCCAATCAAACCCTGGGGTCTGTCGGCTTCTTCAACGGCTTGCGCTACTTTGTATAATATATTGACTTTAGGTATGACCACCAAAAACCCTTATAACGTTACTCATGTGTCTCTCTGTTTGTACGGTAGAAATTGTAGCTAAACGGCCTAACATAGAAAGTTGAAATTTGGTATAAGCTGTTCATTTTTGTAAGAACAAACTAAGAGGAAATTTTGATTTCAATAGTTTGCACTAAAGTCACTGGATTATACAAAGTACCGCAAGCCTTTGAAGAATCCGACAGACCCCAGGGTTTGATTGGCAACATTGCTTCCCCTATTAAGCAAACTAAAGCAGCAATTTTTACGTTCTTAAGTTTACGTCTGCGGTGTCACATCTCCCTCTCTCGCTCTCATTTAATAACCTTCTTTGTCAGCGGTTTGAATATTTAAGGTTAAGTTTAATTTAAATTTATATATTATATCCATTTTATTTAATAAAAAATAAAAAAATAATTGAAATTGTACCACAATTTTGTTATAGTGCATCTTTGATTAAAAAAATCCTGATTACAATGTTTAAAATAAAAACTAGTTTCTTATTTTTGTAATGTTGGAATCACTGAACATCATTTGTGTTGGCGACATTTTTAACCCCAGCATGGCCGTCGTTGCGGTACTTTGTATAATCTAGTGACTTTAGTTTGTACCTTTTAAATTGTATGTTATGTTGGTATTAAAAACTGGTAAAAAATGGTTAAAAAAGTTGTTAAGGAGGTCTAAGAAAAAAAAAGGTGGGGAATCTCTGAGTTAGACCTTTACTAAAATAGTAAAATATCATCTAACGAAAACCTTCACGAGTAATATCCATTTTTTCACAAACTTTTTTTTTAAACGCTCACTGTCAACAAACTACACGGTCAATTTATAATCTGCCACTGATTTCATAATAACAAATGTCAAATTTTACGAATATAATAATGACATATTTCAATATTGCCATCTAGTGGTCGTTTGTAAAAACATAAAAGGTAACCCTCGTATAAACGAGACTTAACACTTGTAATTTCAACATGTATATTCAACTTGGCTAAACTAGGGAATAGGTACCTACACCGTTACAAGATTTCTTTGTAGACGGCAACACATAACAATTTCACTAAATAATTCAAGGATTATCAGTGGCTCTAAAACAATGGTTTATGGTTAATAAATTCATACGCAATGATACACAATTTTAATTGGGCTAATATGGGGGAAAATAAAGTACTATGCACCTAAAAACAAGATTATTAGGTTAGGTTTAGTTAGTAAAAGCCTAAAACCGAGCGGAGCGAGTTACCCATCTAGTTTAATGACAAAACACTATCTTTGGTTAGGTTAGGCTAGTAAGGATTTGGTTAGAAGAAGCCGAGCGAAGCGAGCTACCTATTTTCTAGTTTAACCCAAGCTTGACCAAAACACCCCATTATATTAATAGTGGAAATGATGTATCTATTGACAATATTTATGAATTAGTTAATATTCAACAATAATTTAATTTTTAATCGACAAAAAAATCAAAAACACCATTTACAAAAAAATATGTCTAAATTATATTTGGCAACAGCGCATTTCGAACGAATTATAAATAAATAACGAAGTATCTAATAGCAATAATGACGCATTTACATGGTTCACTGCTAACAAACTTAGTATTAATAAAGAAAAGACACATGACCTAATATTCAGTCTTAACAGAAATTCTGAATATTATGCCTGTACCAAGACTAAATTTCTAGGATTTATTTTAGACGTCAGACTATCGTGGAAAGATCATCTTTCTCACATTGCTGGTAAAATAAATTCCTATATTTACATGTTACGCAAAGTCTTGAACCATGTATCTGTGAAAACAGCGAAACTAGTATATAATTCCCATATACAGTCCAGTATAAAGTATGGTATAATACTATGGGGTACCTCCGTAGAGTGGAAAAGAATCTTTATAATGCAGAAAAGAGCTATTAGAGTATTAGCTAGGGTTAGGTCTAAAACTTCATGTAAACAGCTTTTCGTTGATTTTAAAATATTAACTCTACCGTCTATTTACATATTAGAGTTACTGCTGTATGTAAAAGAAAATCAACATGTCCTTGCAAAATGTGGCAGCAGTCATGGATATGAAACCAGAGGACGAGACAAACTCAAACTCCCCTTGGTCACATATAATATATCTAAAAAGTTACCATATCATATTGGCGCAAAGTTATTTAATAAATTGCCGATAACTATAAAAGAATTGTCTGCAAAACAATTCAAAAATGTTTTGAGAAACCATTTATTAAAGAAAGCTTACTACAGCATTGAAGAATATTTAGAGGATGACACTTCAAATATTATTATGTAAAATAAACATTTCTTTGTATTACATGTATGTTATAGTGACGTAAATTATGTATATTTTTTTTGTACCTTAAATTTAAATAAATTTATTATTATTATTATTATTATAGCAACTAATTCAAAATTCAAGCTTTGCTTGAGAAATGAGAAAGAAATTGTCTCCCCCACCAAAATACATAGACCAATCAGAGAGCTAGCTAAATTAGTATGTGTGAGAGTTGGTGTGAACGAGAGATGCAATATTGTCAGTCAACACGAGACGCAACTTAAAGTATGATGCAATTTAGGAAAGAAATTGCCGTGATTTTGACTTTTATTGAAAAAATTATTAAAAAAGCATTAAATAATTACTTTGAAAAAAAATTATTTTTTTTAATATTGTTCTTTAGGCTTGACAGCATCTAACTTTATAAATTTTACCTTATTTTAATTGATATTAAATGAGAAAAGCCTACCCAGCAAACATTCAACTAACGGCCGAATGCTGGCAAACTGCTTTTATGCTGGTAAATTACTGGCACCAAAAGTAAGTGCAACGCCAGTATTAATAATGTACTTCACATTTGTATTTCGCATTCCGCCTATACGAAGTACTTTACCAGCATTTTATAAGCACTCTTCTTCACTCATACTTTTTACTTAAAACCATCAGAAATAAATCTTGCAACTAATGCGATTATTTTGCACTTTACCGTTGCTGGGCCGGCAACTGATACATCAATGGGCCAGTAACGGCCACGGGGACACCGGGGTACTGGCCCATTACTTTCAATGCCGGGGAGTATGTGCTTTACCAGTACTGGCCCGTATAAAAATGTTTGCTGGGTAGGGTATACTACACCCCACTTGGTTGGATGTGTATATTTTGGTCAACTACGGGTTAATGACAAAACAAACTCACACTAACATAACAATGCCACAGTTGCGTAGGTACCTATTCCCTAGTTATACTAAGACTATATATTTTATAAATATTTGTTACAGGAATTTTAAACACCGTCATTGTCCCAGTAATACTTCCCATATACCCTATTGCCAAACCTAAAACGAAAGATGTTGAAGATGGACCTCAAATGAGATTTCTTTTTGATATGTTCCACAAAAAACCACCACCGAAACCGATAGTAACACGAAAACCACGAGTAATTGGAGTAGTAAGAGGTCTTTATGACATTGAGGGTACTTTGGTAAAAGTGGGTAAAAGTGTTTATCATATTGAAGGATTTCTGGGTCGTTATATTGACCCTGAGTATGCCAAAACTAGACACACTTGGATATATATTATGTTATCTGGAATTCTGTTTTCTCTTATGGTTATAGCTACAGCCCTTGTAGTATCTGTTGCTGTTGATAGATACATGGATTTGGATTCATATTAGTAGTTATGTTTTTACCTAATTATTTTGATTAAATGTTGTTTGATTAAATAATTATAATAATAATAAAAATCTTTATGAACACAGAACAAAATATACATACTTATTTTTATTTATTTTTCTCCTATTGTAGGGGCAATTTCTTGCATCGGTCGAAACGTCACGGTGGGTCAAATAAATATAAATATTTTCTACTTTATGGTACTTACGAGAGATGTTTCCTAAATTCTGGGAATTGTGCTATAATTAAATTACGCAGAACTTATAGGCAATGTTATTGGTGCCAGACAAGTCTTGACATGTTTATGCAACTATCTAGTGCAATATTGTTCAGTCTGATTTAGTTGTTCGACTGATATAGACGCGTTTTCGTAGCACTGTTTTTGTAACCATGAAGACGTAGCAAAATCTCAAAGAGCAATAATTTTCTTTTTGTGGAAAGAAGGTGTGAAAACATCAGAAATTATTCAGTGTGTGCAAGGAGTATTTGGTGAGTCTGCAGAATCCAAAAGTACTGTTTATCGGTGGATCGATCAATTTAAAACCGGTAGAACATCACTAGAAGACGATCTACGCAGTGGGCGCCCAAGCACGTCGGTAAATGAAAGAAACATTACTGCCGTCGAAGACCTACTGAAAGAGGACAGGCGAATGACTATTCGTCAAATTAAAGTGCGCTTAGGGACAGGTACACGACAAGTTCATGACATCTTGCATGATTGTTTGGGCGTTAGCAAGGTTTCGCCTCGCTGGGTGCCAAGGCTGTTGGAATAGGTGGATTGAGGAGACACCGAAAAAGTTCTTTGAGGACGGCTTAAAAAAAATTGTTTATCGTTGGAATAAATGTATTCTGTTAAATGGAGATTATGTTGAAAAACTATTGACGAAAATTAACAAAATAATAAAAATTATAGCTAAATTCCCAGAAATTTGGAAACATCCCTCGTACTTTTAAAGGTACTTACTTTCCAGATTGTTGGTTTTCCAATTTGCGAGCGGATTCAATCTGAAACCCTAAAAAGTCCGCTGGTCGGTTGCTATGATTCTTTATGACAGGACTAAGGGTGTTTGAATCAAAATCCGCATTTTACTTAATCTAGGTTTAATGTTTAGATAATATTGAAATTAAAGAATACACTAGAACTTACAATTAAATGATGGCTACGAAATCCCATGAGAGACTCTCAACATTTTACAAACTTGAATTACAATTGACACTTTCTGAATTACGAGGGATGTTTCCAAAGTTCTGGGAATTTATAATTTTAATTATTTTATTAATTTTCGTCAATAGTTTTTCAACATAATCTCCATTTAACTGAATACATTTATCCCAACGATAAACTAATTTTTTTAAGCCGTCCTCAAAGAACTTTTTCGGTTTCTCCTCAATCCACCTATTCCAACAGCCTTGGCACCCAGCGCGGCGAAACCTTGCTAACGCCCAAACAATCATGCAAGATGTCATGAACTTGTCGTGTACCTATCTCTAGGCGCACACTAATTTGACGAATAGTCATTCGCCTGTCCTCTTTCAGTAGGTCTTCGATGGCAGTAATGTGTCTTTCATTTACCGACGTGCTTGGGCACCCACTGCGTGGATCGTCTTCTAGTGATGTTCTACTGGTTTTAAAACGATCGATCCACCGATAAACAGTACTTTTGGACTCTGCAGACTCACCAAATACTCCTTGCAGACGCTGAATAATTTCTGATGTTTTCACACCTTCTTTCCACAAAAAGAAAATTATTGCTCTTTGAGATTTTGTTGCGTCTTCCATGGTTACAAAAACAGTGCTATGAAAACGTGTCTATATCAGTCGAACACCTAAATCAGACTGAACAATATTGCACTAGATAGTTGCATAAACATGTCAAGACTTGTCTGGCACCAATAACATTGCCTATATGTTCTGCGTAATTTAATTATAGCACAATTCCCAGAATTTAGCAAACATCCCTCGTACAATTTATTAATTTGAATTACAATTGACACTTTCTGAATTACAATTTACTAATCTGAATTACTATTGACACTTTCTGAATAACAATTTACTAATCTGAATTACAATTGACACTTTTTGAATTACAATTTACTAATCTGAATTACAATTGACACTTTCTGAATTTCTATTTGCTAATCTAAATTACTATTGACACTTAATGAATTACTATTTACTAATCTGAATTACAATTGCCAGTTTCTGAATTACATTTTACAAATCAGAATTAAAATTTACATTTTCTGAATTACGTTTTACTAATCTAAATTACATTTGCCATATTCTGAATTACAATTGACACTTTCTGAATTACAATTTATTAATTTGAATTACTGTAAACACTTTCTGAATTACAAATTACTAATCTGAATAACAGTTGTCTCTTTCTGAATTACAATTCACTTATCTAAAAAGTGTAGTTCTACGAAATGTTTGATACTATGATTGCCTTCCAATTTAGTGTTTCTATCAATAACCTTTAAGAATCTTCAATATGCAACTTCGAAAGAAAAGCAACCCCTATGCATCCAAGTTCATCCCTGTGTTAGATGCTTGTGTTTTGTTACAATATATAATGCGATGTAACCTGAACGTGTGTTTTTGGCTGGTGAGTGCCGCGTGAAACAGATGGTGCGTGTTTTTGACGCGAGCAACCCTGACAGAAATACTGTTGTAACAGGCCTGCAGCTCTCGCATAATATAGCAATAAAAGACAGCCCTTCGTAATTGCATGCCTTGTATCACTCTGTTTTCTTACGTACAGCCACAAACAGTACCGCATTCGACAAATTTCAACTAACCAAAAATATCTTTGATGTCTGCAATACTTAATTTTTTTACAAACAAATTTTAGACGGGGAGCTCATGACAGTTTATGGTCTCCGATTTCATACAGCATACCTTTTGGAGGAGAGAATATTTACCCTGTGACAACAAAGAAAAGAGGGTACTAAACCCCTGCACGCTTTCCGGTTATATGGAAAATTGCATTTCCACTTTTTTTCCAAATTTTGTGTTTTTCTCTGATTTAATAATTCTTGCCCTTTTATCAAAAAACGTGAAGATGTTTTTTTGAATCACAACCAATTTTGGTCGACCATCACGAGATTCATCACTGACGGACGCACGAACACGAGGAAATTCTGCAAACCAATTGTAAACAATCTTTTCTGATGGTGTTTCATTACCAAAAGTTGAACGAAACGAATCTATGCATTGTTGTTGAACATGCTTGGGAAAATGAACACCATTTCCAATGGAAAGATGCTAAACCCTTAATGTATGAGGAAAACAAGTTCAAGAGAAAATTGAAAGAGTCTGCTTTGATCGAAAACTCTGGAGATGCTGTCAGCCAAGCCAGCATAGAATTTCCTCAACTCTGGCTTTCCATTATTCAAAACAATCGTTTTAATCCTCAAGTCACTAATCCGGTAACAAACAACTCATTACCACACAATAATGTGACAAACAACCTTAATCCGGTCGTTAATCCTCCGCAGGTAGTCCCGTCCCTACCCATACCTGATTCCAACCACCCAACCAATAGCAACGCACCTATAACCTGCTCCCACTCTTACAATACTCGGTATAAAAACTCGAAGAAAACTGAAATGTTTATCACTTCTCGTGATCGCTGAAGACGGAAACAGATTGTTGAGCAGTTTCCGAAACGTCCGAATTTATTTTTTATATTACTCTTGAAGTATTATATCTTTTTGATACTAATACTCATTATATTGTACTATTCTAGCCTAGTACTATCAGCTATGGCAAACGTCCAAAATAAAGTTGTCCGTATTAAATTAACCTGTTCGCTATTAGCATATTGACAGCTGAGTACTAAATACGACAGCCATATTGCCGTGGAGCACAGCGCCACCATCGGTAATCTCACTTCTCAATAGTGATGAAATTCTCCCGCAAAATAAAATCGTAAATTTGAAAGTAATTGTTGAAGATAATATAATAGATGGTATCTTTGATCTTGTTAAGCTGCCAAATAGCCATAAACAGTCGCCTGTGATTTGTTTTGAAAAATCCCATAAGATCAGATAAAGTAAACTCATCAAATAGATTGAAATCAGTATTAAAAGTTTGTTTGTGAGTCGGTGATGTGAACAGTAGTCGGTATTCGGTAGATGGCAGTAGTAGTTGACAGTGGAAGAAGGCATTCACAGGAGATCTAGATTGAAAATCTAGAGTTAAGAGATTGCTAAACAATATGTCCGAGTTATCTAGCTTCTGTTAGCAACTTGTGTTCGAGTAATGCTTTCAAAATCTAACCATAGGCGTACAATTAAACCAAACATTTAACACAGGGGACGTACAGTTTCCGGCAACTCTTTTAATATTTAACAAACTGTTGAAAACAACAATACCGGCTGTTTGATACCATAGGGGAAACTGTTTTACAGTGACTGTATAAAGACAGTGTAGCCATACGATGGTCTCATTTTCTATTGGTCGAGCTGAAGTCCGCCATATTTCTTCCAACTTTGTTACAGATTATATATGGTTTACATGTGTTTAGCTTATGTTTCAACAGATTTAAGTGACATTTTCAAATAATATACGTATATTTAGACGTTTAATAGTGAATATTGTTATGTTTGTGATGAGTAATGAGTAATGTAGATAATATAAACTGTGCACATATTTTTAATTGTCACAAATTAAAATTAAAAATAATGAAACGTTTTGTTATGTTTAGGTTTAAAATTGCTGGGAAAAAAAGGCTAAATGAACATAAAAAAACATTATGCCAGTAAATCAATGGATGGCTTCACAATTATAAGAAGTATTTACTTTCATTAATTTTAATGTTATTCCATGCTGATTTCATTTTATTTTTCACCTGACCATAATTTTAGTTGAATAAATGCATAATTGATAATATAAACATCAGTTTTCTTTATTAATATATCATTTATACCATGAGTTCAAAAAGAAATTGCATAAGGGTTGGCTATGAAAAATAAAAGTAATGTCAACAGAAAGCTTTAGAATTCATTTACTGTCTGAATTAATTAAATCACTCTTGTTGTCATAAGTTATTTATTGTTACATAAAGCTTGTAGTATACATTATTTTATTTTTCCATAGCCAACTCTTATGTAATTTCTTTTTGAACTCAGGGTATATAACATGTTCTGCTTATTCTTTTTTAATATGAAAATATCCTATTTTTTTTTTTTTATATATATATAAACATGCGTTTTCCCAATTATTAGAGAAATGTTGGGTTCTCTAATTTTTATAGAACCTTATCATCATTTTTTCCCTATCTTTTTGTTCTAATTCTAATGTCCTGTTTGAACTTGTTTTCTTAAATTTAAAATATTCAAATTAAAATGTAACTCCCGTTTTTATAAAAAAAAATGTTTTAGTTTTTATAGGTCCTCAAATAAAATTATAAAATAAAAAAACATATCTCTTTTATTTCCATTCATGTCCTTTTTTAAGAATTTTTTTCATTTGTTGTGTTTTTATGTTGCAAACATTTCAAAAAAATACCTTCATCGGTAGGCAATTTTAATATTTATCTTAATAAATGTTGAATCATATACATGTTTTTTCTTAACAATAAATTGATATTCACATATATATATATATATAAACATAAATACGTAAAACTATTAAAAATTTAAGAAATATTATAATATATTAGGATATATTAACATTTATTCCATATAACCCAATACAAATCTGGAATAAACATGGCGGCTACAGTTCATATGGCCACACTGTCTTTATACAGTCATTGTAAACTGTTTAAGATCGCAGCGCCATATGCGGCAAAGCTGGAACACTCGAAAGTGACATTAAACTGTTACTCGTGAATTTGTTTACATGGTGACAATGAACACGAGTTGTATTTTTCCTGTTTTCCGAGCTTTTTTTTAATTTAAAGGTAATCTACGATTTACAAGATATATAATAATATACTATTCTAAAGAAATTTCAATGAAATTTTTAGTTTTTCATTGTATTTTTAATTATTTTTGACTGTCTGTCAATATAATAACAACAAAAATATGGTAAATATATTAGTAAAAATTAATATCTCTGTCTGAAAAAGTAGAAGGGCCTTTCAATATATCAACTGATGATTTCGGCAAATTTTGGGTAGGATAAATGCTTTTTTTTAGTTTTTTCTTGGACGTAAAATATCACTTTCCATAAAATGCAAGCAAACATGCATGCATGGGCTTGGATTTTTGCCCATTTTTAGTTTTTGGGTCCATTTGAAAATTACAGAAAATCTGCACCGTCCCTAATAATTTGGCCCCCCACTGTAAGTGTTGTCCTCGATATCCTATACTTCGGTTTATTCTACAAAAATTCAATACTACCATTTGATTCTTTGGGTAAACTTTGGTTATCAACTTTTTTCCCAACTTGCTTACATATCGCGTTTTCGAGAAACATCGTGTTCCCTCTGTCATCATACACCCAGAATATACTATACAACTTTATATAAAGTAATACTACTACATTTTTTGTGTTTAGTTTGTGAGCAAAATTTGTATATAGCACGGTGATACACTCTATTATCTCTAACTTTAAACCGCAAACCAAGTCAAAATATCAGTTGAAACATTTTGTCCATCTATCTTTCACCCACCCGGTATAAGAGCTGTAGACTTTATTCAGTTTATAAACAATATTATATTCAAGTCTTAACTTGTTTGACATTTATGAAAATGTTAAAAATGCTAACAATTTCTCCATGACACAGTTCTTTAACAAAGCAAACCTTTTCAGTCAAATATGTGAATACTGTGCCCTAAAATGTCTTTGTTACCTTTGAACTTTGTAAAAAATACTTTCTTGAATACATTGTAAAGCAAATAATTGCGGTTTTTCATTTTCATTAATGTTTTCAGATATTATTTACGATGAATATTTCTAATAAATAAATAATGGTAAAGAGGTTCTGGAAAAGGGAATTGAAATCCATCAACCGTGGGCAGACCTCGCAGTAAGGGTGACCAGATTTCAATTGAGGTAAACCCTATGATAGAAAAAAAAAATGGAAATACAGTATTTTATTCAATTTTGTTCACCTCCAAAAAAACAAGTGATGAGCAAAACATCCTCACGTCCAAAATACAAATGATGAGGCAAAAAAAAGGTCCTCAACTCCAAACTACAAACCCGGAGCCATGAGACTCTGGCTGAAAACCCTGAGAGTCCGAGTGAAAACCTACGAGATAAATGGGAACACTTGTCGAACAAGAAGAAATACATTCCAAATTGCATGATCAATAGCAATGAACTAAGATCGCCCAGATAATACGTGGGTTACCTTTTATGTTTTTACAAACGACTACTAAATGGTAATATTGAAATATGTCATTACTATATTCGTAAAATTTGATATTTGTTATTGTAAAATCAGTGGCAGGTTATAAATTGACCGAGTATTTTGTTGACAGTGAGTTTGTTGACAGTGTTGATAAAAAAGTTTGTGAAAAAATGGATATTACTCGTGAAGGATTTCGTTGGATGATTTTTTACGATTTTAGTAAAGGCCTAACAATGCAAAGATTCGCTTCGTTCAACTTTTGGTAATGAAGCACCATCAGAAAAGACTGTTTACAATTGGTTTGCAGAATTATGTAGTGGTTGTGCGTCCGTCAGCGATGAATCTGGTGAAGGTCGACCATAATCGGTTGTGATTCAAAAAAACATCGATGCTCTGCGTAAAATGATTGAAGAAGATCGGCAAGTGACTTACCGTGGGATAGAGGCATCCTTTGGCATATCGTAGACTGCAATACATTCAATTTTGCATGAACATTTATTTATGAAAAAAATCTGTTCTCCATGCATTCCGCATAACTTGACCGAAGCTCAAAAAAAGGCTCGTGTTGATTGGTGTAAGGGAATGCTAAAAAAATCAACCTAGGCACTACAAAATCTGTATACAACATCGTTACAGGTGATGAAACTTGGATTTATTCAAATGAACCGGAAACTAAGCAACAATCCACTGTTTGGGTCTTCCAAAATAAACCGAAACCCACAAAAGTTGTTCGTTCACGAAGCACTTCCAAGAAATTGATCGCTTGTTTCTTCGGTTGTACTGGACATGTCGCAACCATTCCTTTAGAGCAAAGGTTCCCAATCTTTTAAAGATGTTTTACCCGTTATATTCTGTAACAAGGTTGGAATGAGAAAATTCGATGCTCGTGGTTCCTCACGGTCGCCTGCGACTCGCGCTCGGAATGTTCCACTCGCATCGAATTTTCTCATTCCAACCTTGTTACAGAATATACTATTCTTTCTTAGTTTTTGTAAAAATTTAAAAGGTATTCCTCGTATCATGTAAGAGCTTTATAAATTTCCACTTTTCTGTATATCTATTATTCCACGTGGCCATACGACGGTTTTTAAATATTTAGTTTCCATGCTTTTGTTTCATAAACTTATGGTAAACGTGTAGTTATATTTGAGTGGTGTTACATATTTCATACGAACAAAAAGGTTGTTTTGCTCCATATCTTGTGTTCTGTCACTTACACGATCGTCAGCGTCGCCATGTGACGACAATAGCGTCTCTAGGCATCTTACACCAGTGCCGTACAATTCACATTACTGAGCTTGTACAATACGAGGGTTACCTTTTACGTTTTTACAAACGACCACTAGATGGCAAAATTGAAATGTGTCATTACTATATTCGAAAAATCTGACATTGGTTATTGTGAAATCTGTGGCAGCTTATAAATTGACCGAGTAGTTTGTTGACAGTGAGGGTTAAGAAAAAACAAGTTTGTGAAAAATTATTTATTTATTTATTTATAAATTACTGCTGTCCAACAGTATTACCCAAAACGGGCAGGTACATAAATATATATATAAAATTTGAAACACTTATTAACACTGTAATAAAAACTTTGCAAATAACATGTAAACAATACCGTTACAAATATATATTAACTAGTAATACAAAATAACAAAATCCTCTAATTTTTACAAATTTTAATAAATTTTATAAACACAAATTTAAAGAAAAAGATATCGATGAAATGCTCTAAAAGAGTTCGAAATTTGTATCATCACGTGTATAGTATGAACATATACGATTTACAGGAGATTTGAGATGAAGGTTCGTATGAGCCTGTGGAAGATAGAATAATAGTGTATGTCTGATGGATTACTCGTGAAGATTTTCGTTGGATGATTTTTTATAATTTTTGTAAAGGCCTAACTCAACAACAATGCATAGATTCGCTTTGTTCAACTTTTGGTAATGAAGCACCATCAGAAAAGACTGTTTACAATTGGTTTGCAGAATTTCGTCGTGGTCGTGCGTCCGTCAGTGATGAATCTCGTGAAGGTCGACCAAAATCGGTTGTGATTCAAAAACACAACGATGCTGTGCGCAAAATGATTGTAGATGATCGGCATGTGACTTAATGTGAGATAGAGGCATCCTTTGGCATATCGCAGACTGCAATACATTCGATTTTGCATGAACATTTAGCTGTGAAAAAGTCTGTTCCCGATGGATTCCGAATAATTTGACCGAAGCTCCAAAAAAGGCTCGTGTTGATTGGTGTAAGGGAATGCTAAAAAAAAAAAATCAACCTAGGCACTGCAAAATCCATATACAATATCATTACAGGTAACGAAACTTGGATTCATATGAACCGGAAACTAAGCAACAATCTACTGTTTAGGTCTTCCAAGATAAACCGAATTCCACAAAAGTTGTTCGTTCACGAAGGATTTCCAAGAAAATGATCGTTTGTTTCTTCGGTTGTACAGGACATGTCGCAACGATTCTTTTAGGAGATCGAAGAACAGTTAATGCTGAATGGTATACAACAATTTGTTCTTCAAAACATCGAATTAATATCCCATTGCCCGTATTCACCTGATTTATCCTCTATCGACTTTTTTTGTTCACCAATGTCAAACAAGAAATGCGTGGACTGCAATTTTCATCACCTCAAGATGCTGTTGAACCTTCGAAAACCTTGTTTTTGAGATACCAACTTCATAGTGGAAAAAATGTTTCGAAAATTGGTTTGAACGCATGCAAAAGTGTATAAATCTTAAAGGCGAATATATTGAAAAGCAAAAAAAATATCTTCCCATCGGTGGACTATGCTGTCTTGGACTAGATCCAAGGGGATGCTGGTGAAAAGGCTTTTAACATCTAATGATATCAAGGTATGGGTATTGGGTATGGGTAACCCTTTAATTTGCTCTACAAAATCAAAGGAGTTCCTTAAGAAGTATGGAGAAAAATATTTGAGTGGGTTCAGAATTTTGGACAGAAATTTGGCTGTATTGTAAGTGGGGGCTCCTACAAACGACACGATTGGTCTTAGGGGGACGTGGGGCTTGTGAATTTTGGGGACGAAATATGCTCTTGGGACTACCCCGTTATGGGTTATCATGTGTTTGTAATTGTTGTAGTCAATTTACTGTCTGGCAAGTAGTTATTTAACGATTTTATTGTTCTATTACATAACCACCAATAATCTTATACATTCACTGTTCTATTATAGTCGGATTGCTGATAGGTGACTGTTCGTTGCTACAAGTATCGATATACAATACTATATGCTTTCTCTGTCTATATCATTATAATTATTTGCATACCAAGAGTAACGTATAGTGACGCAGGTTGACAACTAACCTTCCAAATTATTTTAATAAAAAACAAAGCATTAGAAAGCAACGGCATGGCTCGTAGATATCTTTACTAGTTTGAGCATGAAAATAAATTCACAGCAGTACTCAAACAAACAAAATTATTAATTTTAAGGTAATAATTATAAATAAGGAAAAACTTATACTCATACGTAAATTTTGGATTATAATTTGTTGTTTAATTAAATTAAATTTTTATGTTACCCCTGAGTACAAAGTAATAAAATATTAAGTAAAAATATAATTATTCATATAATATATTGCTACAAGTTGAATCTAAATGTTTATTTTTATTTTTAAAAAATTAGTCAGTAATTCATGATATCGTCGTCATCTGAACTATCGCTGTCATTTCTTGTATTTATTATTATTGGATTAATATCATCAACAATCCTTTTCCTTTCCCACCATTCATTTATTAAATTTTCGATTTTTTTAACAGATTTTGCCCAAATTTCACAACTAATTTGACCACAGGCTACTTGCCACATTTTCAAAACTTCATTATCACTATATCCGTTTTGACCAATATGTCTATCATAATAATTTTTTGTTATACCCCAAATTAGTTCAATGGGGTTAAACTGGCAGTGATAAGGAGGTAATCTTAGTACTTCATGACTATACGTTTATACCAATGTATCAATAAAATAAACTGGTTCAGATTTTAATTTCCTTTCTCGTGATTTTGTTAGTGAGAAGTTCAGATTTATTACATTTTATAATTCTACGAATTGTTGATTCCGAAATCTTTAAGGCGGCTGCTACTCTTTGATGGACACAAGATAGAGAAATAAGTGGTCCATTGTTCTTTTTTTCGGATTTAAAATATCCCAGCAGATTTTAAATTAAAGTTTGTAAATTTAATAATTGGTCGCAAGATCTATTAATTAATATTATTAACAGACACTGACAGCTAAGACAAATAACAAAAACATTTTTAAAATCGCTGAAAAATGGTAACTAGATTATTATATAAATACATTACTTGATACATACATGTAACAGTCACCTATCAGACTATACCCAGCAAACATTTTTATACGGGCCAGTACTGGTAAAGCACATACTCCCCGGCATTGAAAGTAATGGGCCAGTACCCCGGTGTCTCCGGGGCCGTTACTGGCCCATTGATGTATCAGTTGCTGGCCCAGCAACGGTAAAGTGCAAAATAATCGCATTAGTTGCAAGATTTATTTCTGATGGTTTTAAGTAAAAAGTATGAGTGAAGAAGAGTGCTTATAAAATGCTGGTAAAGTACTTCGTATAGGCGGAATGCGAAATACAAATGTGAAGTACATTATTAATACTGGCGTTGCACTTACTTTTAGTGCCAGTAATTTACCAGCATAAAAGCAGTTTGCCAGCATTCGGCCGTTAGTTGAATGTTTGCTGGGTACTTTACTTTTATTTTATTTTATTTTATTACTTTTTTTTTTTTTTTTTTTTTTCGCCAAAACTGGATAGATGAAGCTGCCCTATGTGAAGACGTATTATTATGATATAGTGAACAGAGGGAGTAATTATTAAGGTGATATTGTAAGATATCTGCATTTATTTTCTAAGTGTTCCCGTTAGGAATGTTTAACAGAATATATTGAAGAGGAAACCGCTTCCAAGCCATTGGGTAGTATGATAAGATCCCAGTGCTCAATTCACAGATATTCAGATGTGGAGAAGCGATGATTCAAGCACTCACCGCTAGAGCTGGTCTTCCCGAGGTATAAATTCAGAATAATTGACCGACCGCTGATACCATCTCCATATAATGGCCAACCTCACACCTGGACACGGACAAATCACGCGTGGAACCGGGAGATCCGGGATTTACGGATTTCAATGCGGGAAGAAATGTTAGATTTAAACCAGAGGTTATCAAACAAATGTGCACGTAGATTAACATTTAGATTTATTGAAACATTGGATACATATGTACATAATTACAGTCAAACAAAAGAAAATACGAGGGTCACCTTTTATGTTTTTACAAATGACCACTAAGTCTGAACTGGAAGTCAGTGTTTCCAGTTAAATGATCCCTTCCGTCCGGCAAGAAAGCTGACGATAGTGTGGTCATGCCACATCGCCGGCTAGACTGGACGTCAAATCATTATAAATATAATAATTGAATCAGATATTATTATATATTTCAATAATTAAAATTTCAATATATTGACATCATATAACAGAAATGCAACATATATGACTACAGACGTGAGATATAAAGTTTGATAAGCGGGTTACCTTTTATGTTTTTACAAAAAAACCACTACATGGCAATATTGTGTTTTTACTATATTCATAAAATTTGACATTTGTTTGGGAAAGGGCCTTTGAGATGCTGTAGCCTACGTAATACACCATGTCTGGAATGGAGAGTTAGGCACACATGCAACATACGAGGGTTACCTTTTATGTTTTTAAAAACGACCACTAGATTGCAATATTGAAATGTGTCATTACTATATTCGTAAAATTTGACATTTGTTATTGTAAAATCAGTGGCAGCTTATAATTTTACCGAGTAGTTAGTTGACAGTGAGCGTTTAAAACAAAACAAGTTTGTGAAAAAATGGATATTACTCGTGAAGGTTTTCGTTGGATGATTTTTTACGATTTTAGTAAAGGCCTAACTCAACAACAATGCATAGATTCGCTTCGTTCAACTTTGGGTAATGAAACACCATCAGAAAAGACTGTTTACAATTGATTTGCAGAATTTCGCCGTAGTCGTGCATCCGTCAGTGATGAATCTCGTGAAGATCGACCAAAATCAGTTGTGATTCAAAAAAACATCGATGCTGTGCGCAAAATGATTGATGAAGATCGGTATGTTACCGTGAGATAGAGACAGCCTTTGGCATATCGCAGACTGCAATACATTTAATTTTGCATGAAAATTTAGCTGTGGATCTTTTCCCGATGGATTCCGTATAATTTGATCAAAGCTCAAAAAATTGATGTGAAGTGTGAATTTTCACACATTTCAGGGTTTCGCAGGTATTTAGTAAGTGAATGATGTTTATTTGGGATGCCAAAACAAATTTTATGTTAAAATATTTTTTTTGTTAATTTTAATTTGAATGCCTAATACCATTATTTAGGTTTCTAAATATGTACAGTATTTTTTTTTTATATAGAAAGGTTCATTAAGATTTTGAAAATTGCGCCTATGGCTTCCATTGGTTGTTATAAGTCATAAGCTCCGCCCCTATGATTTCGTGTACCTTGAATTCAATTATAATTTCAATAATTTCCGCTGGTTATTAAATTTACGCTTTTAAAAATTAAATGCAACATTTGCCAAAATATACCTAGAATTTTGAAAAAATAATTACAACAAACGACTTTTTTTTGTTTCTCAATGTCAAACAAAAAATGCGTGGACAGCTATTTTCATCACCTCAAGAACTGTTGAAGCCTTTAAACACCATGGTTTTGAGATACCAACTTCAGCGTGGAAAAAAATGTTTCGAGAATTGGTTTGAATGCATGCAAAAGTGTGTAAATCTTAAAGGCGAATATTTTGAAAAGCAATAAAAAAATAAATGTTTGTTTCAAAAAATAAATTTTTCTTTCTTAGTTTTTGTAAAAACTCAAAAGGTAGCCCACGAATTACCCCTCTACAAATAATGTAAAATTTAATATTTTTATTATTTTTTCATTTTTAATAATTTCATTGATTTTGAAATACCTGGTGATTCTGGTGAATTTTCGTCCATATTCAAATAGGATGAAAGCCTTGTGAGTGTTGTATTGCTGTAGGACATCCTGGTACAAGGTTCAGCCATTACGAGCCGCAGACAGAGAAGTGGGCAGCTGTTGTACCCTCGGGCTGACATATCGCTTATAAATCCCAAGCGCTCTCTACCGACTACCGGCTCGGTCACAAGCTGCACGGAATCTAAATACAACTGAATAAATATTTAGAATTCGAGAAATTCAAAGATATATGGTTTTTCAACAAAAATATATTTCTGTAACTGATATAAAGTGTGAACTTATGGGTATACTAAACTATCACAGGAAGTCCGATTACGTGAATTAAAGCTCATTTATATTCTCAAAGCTATAGAGAAAATTGAAGAAAAAAACGCAGAACAAAAGAAATACATAATCTGCACTGATGCTTGTACTGAAGCTCAATACAAGCAATTTTCAACCCACACCCGAAGTACCAAACAGTGAAGAAAATACAGGACAAAATACAATCGTTAAGAAACAATAACTACCAAATCATTTTTCTATGGATACCGTCTCATATAGGCCTACGCGAAAACGAAAAAGCAGATAAAGCAGCGAAAGAAGCAATAACTACCCCTGAAATAAATATACCAGTTCCAAAATACGATTATATCAAATTCATTAAGGAAAAGATACGTGAAGAATGGAACGACTACTGGAGGAACACTACCGGCAAACTAAGGAAAATAAAGGAAAATATCAAAAAATGGCCAGCAAGAGAAGACAGAAGAGAACAAGTAGTGCTCACAAGACCACGAATAGGACACTCCAACGTAACACACAAACACTTACTTCAAAAAACACCAGAAGTTAAATGCGACACTTGTAACACGTCTCTAACAGTAAAACACATCATAACCGACTGTAAAAAATACAACCACCACAGACAATTATACAACATACCCAGAGATATCACACAAGCACTTACACCCTCATCTACAATGGAACATAACATCATCAGTTATCTTAAGGCCATAAATATGTACAATAATTTGTAAAAAGACTGTACCGGGTGTTAAAAGCCTAGATGCTGAAGCACCTAAAAAATTGTAATTAAAAAAAAAAAAGCTCATGATGTTGGTAAATCGACTGGTTTGCTGTGACTTAATACACCTAAAAATTGTAAGAATATCTCAGATAAAATTGTATTAATTTAAGAAGCAAAACGAGATACGTTTTAAGTTGTTACAAAAACTAAAAGAGAAAAAACTTTTTTTGGAACAAACTGTTCTATTCCTTTTCAAAATATTCGCCTTTAAGATTTATACATACACTTTTGCATGCGTTCAAAACAATTCTCGAAACATTTTTTCCACTTTGAAAAAGATTTGTTCCCGATGGATTCTGGACGAAACTTGGATTTATTCATATGAACCGGAAACTAAGCAACAATCCACTGTTTGATTCTTCCAAGTTGAATCGAAACCCACAAAAGTTGTTCGTTCACATGTTCGAACATGTCGCAACCATTCCTTTAGAGCAGTGGTTCCCAATCGGGGGTTCCGGCACCCCCAGGGGTGCGAGAAAGTATTTTGAGGGGTGCGAGACGATTTATAGAAATTTATAAAATTTATATAAAAAATCTAGTTTATTTAAATTTTAAATAGTCTAGATTTTTTTAACACATTGTTTTTGGGCAGAATAAGAATCATTATATATTTTTTCCCTGTAATATATATATATATATTTTTTTGTAATAAATAATGATAAAAAATTATTTTTCAATAAGTATATTTTCTTTCTAATTTTATTAAGGCTAAGAACCGCTGAATGCTACATCAATTAATTTGATAAATTGTAAAGAAATATTCATGCGATTTCCTTTTTTTTTTTTGTTCTTCACTATCAATTTGACATATAAATACGACTCAACTGTAAAAATCTGAACACATTTGTTATGGGGGTGCGGGATCTTATTTTCACATTCAATGGGGTGCTCACCACAAAAAAGGTTGGGAACCACTGCTTTAGACTCTAAAGCAGTGGCTTTAAGTGCCAAATTCGGACTTTGACCAAAAATTCTGCTCCAGTTTCGGCCGAAAGTGGAGCATGGCTATTACTCGCTTATTTATGGACCGATATCGTTGATATTTTGCACCGAAGTATGAAATTAGTAAATCTTTAAACGTAGGTGTACGTAAATTGGATATATTTAGCACAGGGGCATCAGGCGGCCCTCAAACTATCAAAATGTCCTTAACTCTCTTATTTATGAACAGATTTCATTGATATTTTGTATAAAGGCCTCAAATTGATTCTGTGATGTAGAAAGTTGTTGACAATTAAATTAATGTGTTCCAGTTTTTGCCAACAGTAAATCAGGGCTATAATCTACTAATTTGTGGACCGCTACCGGTAGTATTTGACTAATTTTAAGCCCTTAAACCAAATTTGGACAAATTCGGCTCATTAATAAGCGAGTTATGGAGTTTTTAAAATTTTCCGGGCCTCTGGAGGCCCCTGTGCTTCATATATCTTATTTTCGTTCACCTACGTTTAAAGGTTACCTAATTCTACACACCTGTGCTAAATCTCAGCGATATCGGCCCATAAATAAGCGAGTTATAGCCGTGCTCCACTTTCGGCCGAAACTGGAGCAGAAATTTTTGTCAAAGTTCGAATTTGGCACTTTTAAGGGTATAGACAGAAGCACTTTGATGTCCTGATTCCAGAAGTATGATGTTTTTGAAAATCGATTCATAAATGAGGAAGTTAAAGCCATTTGAACTAGTTTTCACTTAATCTGGTCTTAATCCGCGACCTAGACCGCGGATTAGTGAAAAATAGTTCAAATGGCTATAACTTCCCTATTTATGAACCGATTTTCAAAAGCATCACACTTCTGGAATCAGGACATCGAAGTGCTTCTGCCTATACTCTTCTATATCTCCATCTACATCTACGTTCCCATCTATATCTACATCTGATGATATCCATACAATGGTGATATTTTGTCCGTTGACTATTTACTGATGTCTTGGATTTTTTGTGCGTATGGCTTTTCCTAACTATATATCTACTTATTAATTTGTCATTTACTTGTAATGTGTCATCGTTATTTATCCTTAGCAACGATAATAGACTGCGCGGACATAAATTTAAACTAAAGAAAGAATATTTTAATTAATAAATATTTTCTATACTTAAACATATATGGTCCATATTCTCTCAATAGAAACAAAATTAATTTGTCCCCAAATGGGGTATAAATTTCAAATACCCTTTTCAGAACCTTTGAACTAATTAGTCCTGTGTTAGGGGTTGGGGTGTACAGTGGTCAGCTGGTCTCTATCGTGGGTTCAGAGAACAAGGGTCTCTCTCAAGGCTCCGCAAATTACCAACTACTAAAAGAATATTACGTTACAACTACAGGGAAAACTGTTGAGTATCATCTTTAGAAAATTACTACAAATAGTTTAATTGGCTCCACGATACGATGAATATCTAAAAATATTTTTTAGTCTGTCATGATATTTCCTATGTAAAATACTCGAATATTGTTTATTTAACCGAATGTCTATCTATAATATTAAGAAAGATAACAATTGTAAGCCACTTGGCTGGGACACCCTGTATATATATATATATATATAGGTATTAAATAAAATTCTTATGTCATACTCGTCATAAATTTATTAAAACAATATTTATCGAGACGTTTCGATTGGTAATCCAATCATCCTCAGTCCAATATTATTGTCAGATGTGTAAAATAATGTATTTCCACATTAAAATGTGTGGAACGGACAGGAACGGTTAATCATAGTCTAGCCGAACGGTCTGTCCTATACGTATGTCCTGGCGTATAGGACAGACCGTTCGGCTAGACTATGATTAACCGTTCCTGTCCGTTCCACACATTTTAATGTGGAAATACATTATTTTACACATCTGACAATAATATTGGACTGAGGATGATTGGATTACCAATCGAAACGTCTCGATAAATATTGTTTTAATAAATTTATGACGAGTATGACATAAGAATTTTATTTAATACCCATATTAATTTCGTCAAGAACTTTCTTTCGTATATATATATATATATATATATATATTGTTCGATTATGAGATATTCAATTTTAGCCGATGAAGACCAATACATATTTACAATTAAAAATATCCTAATACAGGGTTTCTCAACCAGGGGGCCGTGAAAGCTTCGTCGGGGGGCCGCGAAGTCATATAAAATCGAAGCATCAAGCTCAATTTTGCAAGATATATTCATAAATATATGACATTTATATTCATTAAAATATACCTTTTAAACTTAAATAAAATAAATTATACTTATATATAATAGATATATATATATATATATATTATATTATAAAAATATTACATTGTTTTATAATCACTGACATGGATTTGACTTGCAATTGTCTTATCTCTGTAGGTCAATGCACTCTATCAGCTGGTGACGTATCTTGTCTAGTTTTTTCATACCTGTACAAACCATCGTAGAGGTATCATGTGTTTCTATTTTATTAACTTGACATATGCATTAGCATTTATTTTTTAAGAAATTGGTAAGTTTGTCTCTTTTTTCTGATTTTGGAATGCTACCTTGTTTGTATAATTCTCTGTTCAAATAATTATGAATTGTTTCAATGATTGTAATGTATTATATTTATTTGTTTTAGACTGATGATGTGTAAATTGGATGTACACGAAACGTTTCATTTTATTTTATTTTATTTTATTGACAATATAACCTGACGAATACCAAGAGAATATTGTTTTATTATATATATATATATATATATATATATATATATATATATATATATATATATATATATATATATATATATATATATATATATATATATATATATATATATATATATAAGTATAATTTATTTTATTTAAGTTTAAAAGGTATATTTTAATGAATATAAATGTCATATATTTATGAATATATCTTGCAAAATTGAGCTTGATGCTTCGATTTTATATGACTTCGCGATTTTATATCTACATGACCGGCGGTTAGGAAACACTGCTCCAGGTAACTATCTGACAGATAAGGTTATATGATACTTTCTGTGCTGAATAAATGTCATCCCGTCCTTCAATACAAATGTATCTATCGGATAGTTACCTAACGGATAATGAGACTGATGTATTGAATTCACTGCTTGGTAATGACATTTATTCAGAAGATAAAGTTCCAGATAACATTATCTGTCGGATAGTTACCTAGTGGTTTAAATGAAGGTGGGAAGACCAGGCTTTAAGGTCATAATGCCCGGGGGGGGGGGGAACCTTAGCCCTCCAAATGAACCCGTAAATAAAAAAATAATCTGTATAAAATTCTCGAGAGATAACTCCATTATACTTCCAATAGTAATTTTCATCCCTTTCTGAGATCTCAGAATTATCATTGATAGCCCAAAAGTCATCCTATTATCACCTCTGTCCTCCCATTTTACCATATAGGCCGTGTCTCCAACGCTATAGCTCTGAAATTTTAATAAATCCTGAATCAAAATGTATAACTATTTATATAAAGATAAAAAGTTACAAAATATAAACTATTTTAGATCATGTAGTACCAAGTATCTTCCAAATTTAACGTTATACCTCATCTTCAATAATAAAAAAATAGTGTATTGGGTCCGGTAGTTCAATTTCAATCACCTGTATACTATTGATAAAATATTAATGTGTTTATTCTCATAAAGAATTATTTTAAGCAATTCTGTTCCTTATGTATTAATTGTTAATGACTATATTCCTTAATGAGCTTTATCATGATTAACCATCTTGATATGTAGTGATACGTGATTTTTGCAAGTGGCGTCTTCATTTTTTTCTGACATTTTTAGTTATTTTTAAGTGATAAAAGTGCAGAAAATACTTGAAATAGTGTGGACTTTAATGTTTGGACTCCATGCAGAGCAAAATTGGAGCGACTGAAAAGGTATTTCTAGAAATTTTTGTTAATTTTATAATGAAAGTCATTGTTATGTAGAATGTGCTTCGATGGACAATATAAAAACACATACATGCATACACTATTGGCTATAACTAAAGAAACAAAACTATTTTTTAAATGATTTTCATAAATCCCGATTATTGACTAAATGAATATTGAATTATATTGGTATAGCAACAACAATTTATAAGTTAGAACCTGCTCTTAAAAATATTTGTTGTACTCGTAAAATAAATAAAATAATTAACTTTCTGCTGCAGCAGACCATCTGCATATTTCTTTTGTAAAACTTTGGTTAAATTTTTAATTTTTCAACAATATTTAAGTTATTTTGGGGGGTCCCATGCCAGAAAAGGTTGAGAAACACTGTCCTAATAGATAGATGTATACATTCGCAGTAAATTTTGATGTATAGATTGTCACTAATTTTATACCAGATTGCCAGTTTTGTATAAGAAATTTTGAGACATATACAATTGTGCCTTCCGTTAAATGTGACATCCCGTACATTATGTACTATTAAGAAGTGAATGTAAGTTTATTTATTGTCTATAGCTGTGGGGTAAAAATATTCGGTGAAACGAGATGTATTTTCCCGGGTCCCGGGGCATTATTGGATGTAAGGGAGACAAGCACTGAGACCCCAATAATGAAGTCACGTGTCTCCTCGCTAATAACAGCTCATGTGGCGTCCTCTCCCAATTAAAACTGGAACTTGTTAATGCCATAAAACACCGGGCTTTTGGCAAACAGCCAACCACCAGGCCCGTAACTGATAGAATATATCTACTGCACAAATTTTAAAAGAGTTAAAGTCATGTGTCTGTACAGTTGAAGTTATGAACCGATTGAGTCAAACTGTTTGAGTTAGGCCCGGTATTTCCGCCTTGCTGTTATCTATAAGAATAACTATCAATGGGATAATATTATTCTCTTGATATTCACTAGGATAAATTGGCTTCCTGTATTTCCAACTCTAGTTGTCAGGTAGATATTATCTGTCTCAATTTGTAATACGAAACTAAGAGGAAAATTTATTTTTTTATGTTGTCTATTTAAAATATCATCTTAGGGTGGTACCGCTGAAATGGCACCTTTCAAAACATTTGACAATTCATATTTGACATTAAATTATATGTGAATTTATTTTTTTAATTGAAAAGTATTTTTATACAACCAAAATAAGAACATAACATCAGAAAATATGCATAAGAGACAACAATTAGATAAATATACAAAAAAACACATATATAACGCTTATGGAAAACTTAAAAAAAAAAATGGAACAAAATTAAAAAGAAGCGAAATTATAGACGTTGTGGCAGATATTTTTTCAGTAAATCTTGGTGTCCTTTTTGTTGTGAAATATAAAATAATTTACCCATTTCAATTTCTTTAGATTTCTGAAGGAGAAGTAAGAAAAATTTTAAATGAAGGTATAGAAAATTTAAGACCGACGAACATGGGAAGAGGTAATAATAAGAAAACAGATAGAACCACAGACTACATGTTTCGGAAAGATTTTCAGAGAAAAATTTGGGATTTACATTCAAAAAATGAATAGTTTTTTTTTTAAATATGTTATTAAATTTTGAAAAACAAGAATTAGATTTTAAGGGCTACTTGGCACATTTTCAAAACTTCGTTATCACTAAAGTCTGTTCCAAATGGTTAGGCGGAACTAGATTTTCCAATCTAGTTACTTTCATCGTTTAAATTGTGCTTTTCGGCTGTTTTGTTTAAGCTATGTAAATCATACTTACAATAAACATTTTTTGGTTAAGGTTAATATCATTTTAAAATGTCATTTTCTTTATATTTTGATATTTTGGGCATTCTTAATACAAATTTCCCATTTATTTATTTTTTTGTCATTAAAATTTGTAAAAAAAATAATTTAATTTTGACATTTCATTCGTTTCTATGGTTTCATTGTTGGAATTTTAAATTTTGACATTCCAACGTGAAAAATGAAATAACCTAAGCAAGGTCCCTTCTCGTGACAACCTAAAAGAACGAAATTCCCATTTAGTTCCGCCTAACCGTTTGGAACAGACTGTATATCCGTTTTGACCAATATGTCTATCATAATAATTTTTTGTTATACCCCAAATTAGTTCAATTGGGTTAAACTGGCAGTGATAAGGAGGTAATCTTATTTCTTCATGACCATACGTTTGTGCCAATGTATCAATAAAATAAACTGGTTCAGATTATAATTTCCTTCGTTTTCTCGTGATTTTGTTGGTGAGAAGTTCAGATTTATTACATTTTATAATTCTACGAATTGTTGATTCCGAAATCTTTAAGTCAGCTGCTACTCTTTGATGGACACAAGATAGAGGAATAAGTGACCCATTGTTATCTTTTTCGGAATTAAAATATCCCAGCAGATTTAAAATTAAAGTTTGTGAATTTAATAATTGACCGCAAGCTCTACTAATTAATATTTATTACCAGTCACTGACAGCTAAGACAAATAACAAAAAACATTTTTAAAATTGCTGAAAAATGGTAACTAGATTATTATATGAATGCACTACTTGATACATACATGTAACAGTCACCTATCAGCAATCCGACTATAGTACTAAATAGTTCTAATTAATTATAAATTAATGCAGCTAAAAATTTAAAATACATAATCCAAATGCACTTCTCTAAAATGATAATACCTTTTTCTTTTCACATATTTTCTCTCACAAATTTGAGTTTATATATTTAAAATGATTTTATGCAGCATGTAATTATTCTGCCACGTAGCTGAAAACCTGAATCGTCCACTATTAGACGGTACAGTCTAGGTTGAAGATCGCTCAAGTCATCGATATTTTCTTAATATCAATTTAAGACTTCTGACGTTATCACCGATGTCACACTATCGATATCTGGTGAATCAATACCTATATCTATTTTTTATTGTAAGATCAAAATTAACGATTGGTTGTATATTCATTGTATGGAGTCTGGGCGAACAGTTTCAGTACCATTTATAGCGAATCGCGAGTGTTATATAAATCAAAAGCAATTCTAATCAAATAGCGTTCTTTCTGGAAGTTCTTGTTGATTTATCTTCCCAATTCTCTGATATTAAGCATTGATAAACGTGAAACTTTTCCTTGTTCGGCGGTCCGTGCTATTGTCACAATTTCAACTAAATATTTTAGTTGAACAATTCAAACAGAATGTTTGCAGAGAACGAAGGACGTAGGACGAAGGTACGAGGAGTCAGGTAGACAATTCTACAAGAACAATTTTCTCCGCCAGATTTGGAAACTTAATCTAAGTTGGGTCCAACTGCGGTGAATGAAACAGTGACTGCGAACATTTTATACACAGATTTAGACTGTGCACAACTTTATTATTGAAGATATACATCAAAGTCACAGACATAGAAATCACTGTCAATTTGGTTCATTTTTAGGGTTTTGTAGGTATGACCAAAAAACCCTTATACCGTCATTTTGTCGTCTGTCTGTCTGTCTGTCTGTCTGTCTGTCTGTCTGTCTCTCTGTCTGTCTGTCTGTTCGGTAAAAATTGTAGCCAAACGGCTAAACCTAGAGAGTTGAAATTTGGCATGCTTATACAATTCTTTGACCCGCACATAGGAAAAATACTAAAACATCTAAAAAACATACCCCCCTAAAAATATAAACAAATATATGCTCATCGAAAAAAATAATATGTTTTTACAATTCTGTGTAGGGTATCAAATGAAAGCCCTTGGTATGTGGATTAACGATCAAAATTTTATTTTTGCAAAATAAATTATTTTGAGGCGATTTTTGCCAAAATTGTGCAAAAAACAATTTGTCCCACACCCTGTAGCCCAGATGGTTTAAACTAAAAATCTGAAAAAATTCTCAGTAATGTACATTGGTGTGAACCGAAATAGTACAACAGGAATTTTTGATCAGATTATGTTTTCGGAAAATAACGCATTATTTGTGTTTTTAAGTAAAATATGTAATATATTTACTCCGCTATATAACATAGTAAACGAGTGATCCTGTATAGCACAGTGGTAACGTTCTCGCTTAGTGAGTTGAAACTACTGTAAGAAACTGTGTTCGAATCCCGTCAATTTTTATTTTTTCAGTTTTTTTTTGCATTTTTATTTTGTTTAAATTATTTTGTCAAAATTCTAGTTATATTTTGGTAAATGTTGCATCTAATTTTTAAAAGCGTAAATTTAATAACCAGTGGGAAGTGTTGAAATTATAATTTAATTCTATATTTGAAGGTATCAGAGGGCGAGGCTTATGATTTAAGCAACCAATGGAAGCCATAGGCACAATTTTCAAATTCTTAATGAACCTTGCTATATAAAAAAAATACTGCACATATTTAGAAACTTAAATAATGGTATTAGGCATTCGAATTAAAATTCATAAAAATATATTTTGACATAAAATTTGTTTTGGCATCCCAACTAATCATCACACAGTTAATAAATACCTGCGAAACCCTGAAATGTGTGAAAATTCACACTTCACATAAATTTTTAAACTCACTAACACAAATCGTCTATTCAGATCTGTTGTTGGTCGTCAGTTTGTACTACTAACATCAGATTGACCATTAAATACATCATCAAAAAATTCATTCACAATAATTAAGAATTGTCATACTTGGTGAATTTAATTGCCAATGTTACAATGTGATGTAACTAACATACAAGCATAGAGATGTAGAGAGAACGTAAACAAGGTTATAGACGAAGTAAGTGACAGGGGTAACAGACAGCCGCCATATTTGACTTGGTCAAAACATTTGCTTATATCATAAGAGAAATATTAAAATAGGATTTTGGAATGTATCAGGAATAGGTAATAGATTTTTGGGAATTTATAAATGAATTTAATTATATTGGGATGTAGAAGTATGGGTAGAGGAGAAAAATTGGAAAAAATGGGAAAAACGAATAATAAATATATGGACAGAAGAATGTACTGAATATATATGGACTGAAGACATGGTGATGTATGGTTAAATGATTTTTAGGGTTTTGTAGGTATGACCAAAAAACCCTTATACCGTCATTTTGTCGTCTGTCTGTCTGTCTGTCTGTTCGGTAAAAATTGTAGCCAAACGGCTAAACCTAGAGAGTTGAAATTTGGCATGGTTGTACAACTTTTTGACCCGCACATAGGAAAAATACTAAAACATCTAAAAAATATATCCCCCTAAAAATATAAACAAATATGTGCTCAACGAAAAAAAAAATATTTTTTTTAAATTCTGAGTAGGATATCAAATAAAAGCCCTTGGTACGTGGATTAACGATCAAAATTTTATTTTTGCAAAATAAATTATTTTGACGCGATTTTTGTCAAAATTGTGCAAAAAATGTTTGTCCCACACCCTGTAGCCCAGATGGTTTAAACTAAAAATCTGAAAAAATTCTAAGTAATGTATATTGGTGTGAACCGGAATAGTACAACAGGAATTTTTGATCAGATTATGTTTTCGGAAAATAATGCATTTTTTGTGTTTTTAACCAAAATATGTTAAATATTTAATTCGCTATGTAACCAAGTTGATACGTCAAAGCTCATAGCGATGCGCGTTTAGTCATTGGTTTTCTAATTTCTCAAACAGGTAACTTACAAACTAGAGTTCGAATCCTGTCAATTTTAATTTTTTTGTTTTTTTTTGCAGTTTTCTTTTGTTTAAATTATTTTGTCAAAATTCTAGTTATATTTTGGTAAATTTTGCATTTAATTTTTAAAAGCGTAAATTTAATAACCAGTGGGGAGTGTTGAAATTATAATTTAATTCTGTTTGATGTATACGAAATCAGAGGGCGGGGCTAATGATTTAAGCAACCAATAGAAGCCATTGGCGCAATTTTCAAAATCATAATGAACCTTGCTATGTAAAAAAAAAAATACTGCACATATTTAGAAACTTAAATAATGGTATTAGGCATTTGAATTAAAATTCATAAAAAAATATTTTGTCATAAAATTTGTTTTGGCATCCCAAATAATCATCTTTCAGTTATTAAATACTTGCAAAACCCTGAAATGTGTGAAAATTCACACTTCACATCAATTTTTTGGTTATGTATGGGAAGAGCTTATTATATAAAGGCCCGGTCTTTCCACCTTCAGATAAAGTTCCAGGTAACTATGTGACAGATAAGGTTATTTGTAATTTCATCTGCTGAATAAATGTCCATACCAGTCAGTGAATTCAGTACGTCAATCTCATTATCCGTTAGATAACTCTCCGATAGATACACTTGTATAGAAAGAAGGGATGACATTTAGTCAGCAGATGAAGTTACAAATAACCTTATCTGTCAGCAGAGTTGGGCATTATTTAACTAAACTTTCAATCAACTAAAAATTTGAATGAAAATGTAATTAAACTAAATTAATCATTCTTTATTCAATCAATAATGGATGTAATCATAAATCCTTAACTAAATGATAATCATTAGTGTCAAATCATTAGTTTTCAATCATATGCTGATATTTTGTCAGAAAAATTTGAATCGCTTGGATCAATTTATATATTACATATATAATATCCCTATACCCAAATTTTCAATAATTTTCGGTCGTCTTGCAGCTTTCGAAAGATCATTACATTTTGCCTCTCTACCGACCAGTGGCGCGCCCAAACAGGGGGCACGGGTCCCCCCCTAAGAAGGAAGGAAATGGAAATAAAAAGACACAAACATACTAGAAAATTTTAAAAATAGAAATGAGGAACTTTTTTTTTAAGTCGTCACTTGTATTTTAGAAGTGAGGACCTTTTTTTTAGGTCATCATTTTATATTTACATAATTTAAATAATTTTGTCTTTCGGGCACCCTCCAACAAAAATTCCTGAGTGCGCCACTGCTACCGACCTTAGAGGAATAACATATTTGGTAATGTCTTCTTCAAATTTTTGTTTGCATTCAAATTTGCGTTCATAAGACGCTCATTTCCACATTCATTTGAGTGCTATAAGAAGGTTTCGACATTTCAACGCCCGAATTTTAGTTATTGGAGGTTAGTAACACTGAATGAAATGTCAAATTCTGATGCTGTCAAGTTAACCTAATATATTCGTGGACTTATGATTTTTTGTTAAATTTTTTTGCAAAGTTTTTCTTGAAAAGACTGAAAAGTTTTAGTTTTTTGCCTCTAGCACCTAAGGGCTTCAGAATTTGAGGTTTTTAACGTGTTTTTTATCCCCCCTTTATAAAACCCCTCTCCAATTCAAGAGTCTGCATCTTTTGCGGTGTATAACCCCCCCCCCCCTCCATTCATATTTATGATTCGTTTTTTTAACTATCTCTCTTGAGGAAATTCCCACTGAAATTGGGTTGTAGATCCTTCAATACCAGGAGGACGTCCCTTCTTTTCCTTTTTTGGTATATGAGATAACTTCCCCTCCCCCCAGTATTATAGTGGTGTTCAATGAACTTTCCCCAAATAAGTTATATTCTCTGTCGTATGCCTCTTTTGACTTCCGGGGAAGTAAATTTTGCAAGGTATTTACTGCAATATGGTGGGGTACTGACAGCTGACAGCACAACAAAACAACAAATCAGTGATACCAACATATAACAAATATTGCATAAAATGATACTGTTTGCTATTAATACAAATTTATCAAATTAAAGAATAAATGGCAAAGTAGAAAAAATAGTGAAAAAATCGTTTCATAAGGCCTTTTGCCGCACTTATTAATTAGAAAACTCGTGAAAAAATCAAATCTCAATCCTGAATTTAGTTTCAATCATAACTAAAAATTTAATCATAATAATGAGTAAATATTTAATTTAGTTACCAGTGTGAATAACTGCATTATGAGTGATGTACCTTACTCATTAATCAAGTCTTGAAATTAAATTTTTAATCTCAATCGTCAATCATTAGTTTGATTGCAATTTGCCCAACTCTGTCTGTCAGATAGTTACCTGGAACTTTATCTGAAGGTGGAAAAACCGGGCCTAATACTTTTAAACACGTTCTTAGATGTAATTAGTTAAATGTTTGTTAAGTAATGTAGCAGTAAGTTGTGCGAGGTAATTTCTTCAACCAAACAAATTGTGTGTGTTGTATTATCGTTCGTGCGCAGTGGGATTAGTCGCGGTTGATATACAGGTGTTAATGAAAATGAGTTCCACGTCATGTTTATACAAAACATTAGCATTACTGTCCACGTACACACAACGGTTACGTTACGGACTGTTCGGGGACACCGACCATTCATCGACAATGTTTAATTTGTTTATTTGGGTTCATTAGACTGAAAGTCATTGTTTATAATACAATATGATCAAAAAAATATGTCGTGTCTAGAATACGTCTGTCGTATTTATTTTTTAATAAAATATGTTGTGACCCTATTAAAGTCCCTAGATAAAGAAAGTAGTACATACTTATTTCCAGTGATGAAAATTGTGTAGATAAAATAAAACTAAATATATCATTTATTCGCAAATATTTGGATCCCAATTGAGTTCATGAATTTTGAAAAAGCTGGAAATTTCCTGAGAGCTAAACGTGAGATACGAGGGTTACTTTTTATGTTTTTACAAGCGACCACTAGATGGCAATATTGAAATGTTTAATTCTCATATTCGTAAAATTTGACATTAGTTATTGTGAAATCAGTGGCAGCTTATAAATTGACGGAGTAGTTTGTTGACAGGGAGGTTAAAAAAAAACAAGTTCGAGATAAAATTGATATTACTCGTGAAGGTTTTCGTTGGATGATTTTTTTACGATTTTAGTAAAGGTCTAACTCAACAACAATGCACAGATTCGCATCGTTCAACTTTTAGTAATGTAGCACTATCAGACAGGACTGTATACAATTGGTTTTCAGAATTTCGTCGTGGATGTGCGTCTGTCAGTGATGAATCTCGTGAAGGTCGACCAAAATGAGTTGCGATTCAAAAAAACATAGATATTGTGCGCAAAATGATTGAAGAAGATCATGTGACTTACCGTGAGATAGAGGCATCCTTTGGCCCAACGCAGACTGCAATACATTCGATTTTGCATCAACATTTAGCTGTGGAAAAGCTTTTAGAGGATCGGAGAACAGTTAATGCTGAATGGTATACAACAATTTGTTTGTCAAAAGTCATCGACAAAATCAGGAAAAACAACCAAAAACGTCACATCATTCTTCATCATGACAATGCAAGTTCCCACTCAACACGTCAAACAATTGATTGTTTGAAGGAGAAAAACATCGAATTTCACCTGATTTATCCCCTAACAACTGTATTTGTTCCCCAATTTCAAACAAAAAATGCGTGGACAGCTATTTTCATCACGTCAAAAAGCTGCTGAAGCCTTTGAAAACCATATTTTTGATATACCAACTTCAGAGTGGAAATTTTTTTTCGAGAATTGGTTTGAACGTATACAAAAGTGTATAAATCTTAAAGGCGACTATTTTGAATAGCAATAAAACAGTTTGTTCCAAAAATTATTTTTTCTTTCTTAATTTTTGTAAAAACCTAAAAAGTAGCCCTCGTGCAATGTAAAATTCGCCCACATTGAAATCTTATTGTACCGCTTATGTTGTAAGTTGGCAAACAGTCCACTTACATCAACTGATGCTTTGTTAACATTGGTTAAATCCAAAAAAAAATCAAAATATACAAAATAGTCTATTTTTTGTTTGTTTTTGAGAAAAAAAAAATCAATATTGCAGTTATGGCTCACAGACCTCTTGAATATAGGGTGACCATTCGTCCCGCATTTTAACATTTTGTCACGCATTAAGATGCGTCCCGCAAAAGTCCCGCATTTTAACATTTTGTCCCGTATTTTGAATTTGGGAGGTGAGGACCTTTTTTTGCTCTTCACTTTGGATTTGGGAGGTGAAGACCTTTTTTTTGCTCTTCACTTGGATTTTGGGAGATGAGGAACTTTTTTTTTGCTCTTCATTTGGATTTGGGAGGTGAGGACCTTTTTTATTTTTGCTCTTCACTTGGATTTGGGAGGTGAGGACCTTTTTTATTTTTGCTCTTCACTTGGATTTGGGAGATGAGGACCTTTTTTTTTGCTCCGTCCCGCATTGCCTTCTTAAGAAAATGGTCACCCTACTTTAATATCACTCGCGGATCCCTTAGTTAAGAAACGTTGCTCAACATAATTTATGATCTGTCCTGTACTTTTTTTATTATGATATCTTTATTAAAATTCCAACAGTAAATATGTTATGAAATTTGAGGGACTGGTGGTGATTATTAGATTTTAAATCAGTCAATTTCAATGATTTCCAAACGGGTGACTTCAGCAACTAATCTACGCAACGGAATCAAATGATACAGCCGGTTGGATTGTTGGATGTAACTCTACTCGATTCCACAACCAATTTCATGGACTGCAGTTACTGTTGATAGATGTCAGGATATGTCAGATGTTACCAATCAATTATTTCACAAAAAAATTGATTTACGAATAAAATTTCAGAACGTATTATATGTACTGTAGCAGCAGATAGTTCATGATGATGCATATAACAAAAATTCTTAGAATTTATTATTCGTAGAAGTACCAAATTTCTAAATTATATTGAATTGGTAGTTTCCCGTGCAGACTTCTTCAAAGTATTTTTTTTTATATTTTACAACCTACAGCTGGGTCCACATTAGTGAACCGAGTCTGTAATGTATCGTGTAATGTAACACGTCGTGTAATGTGTAACGCTGCTTCACAGCCTGTAATAACTAAAGGTCTTATAATGATCTTGTACAGACGATTCCGCTTAATTAGGCCACCACTTAATTGGGGCAGCCGCTTATTTGGGCCAAATACCAAAGAACAGAAACCAAACCAAGGAATCAACAGTAAATTTACATGTTTAATTGGGACAACATTCCGCTTAATTGGGACAATAAATTTAAGATCACAGTACATATTATGTTACACATATTCTCAAGAAAAAATATGCACAAAGAATTTAATATTACAGCATTATTTTCTGCAGGAAGGAAATGAAGGGAGCCCTACATCCGCACTGAATACCTGTGCTGATTTTGTAGAAGTGAAATGTTACAAAAACAAAAGACAGACTACACTTGATGCATTTTTGCATTGAATTAAATTGTATGTACCTATTTATTATTTTATTTTGGAATTTATTATTATTTTTTCTTAAAAGATTATATTTTTTGGTTATATGTAATTTATAGTGTTGTCCAAGAGTTTATAAAATAAAATTATTGAAAGAAAAATATGCATTGTTTAGTTTTATGTGAAATTCGCTTTATTGGGGCAGCCGCTTAATTGGGCCAAAATGCCCAAGTCCCGATGTGTCCCAATTAAGCGTAATCGACTGTTTATCCTTATCTTTTAGCTTCTCGATAAATCCTTCAAGAGTATTATTTGAGAGCAAACAGACATCTTCTGCTATTATATTCACGGCCTTTTATTTCTTCCGTGACGTCGTTGTTCCGCTTTATCATCGCTACAATACGAGGGCTACCTTTAAAGTTTGTACAAAAATTAAGAAAAAAAAAATTTTTTTTGGAAAAAACTACTTTATTGCTTTTCAAAATATTCGCCTTTAAGATTTATACACTTTTGCATGCGTTCAAACCAATTCTCGAAACATTTTTTCCACTCTGAAGTTGGTATCACAAAAATATGGTTTTCGAAGGTTTCAACAGGTTCTTGAGGTGTAAAAATCGCTGTCCACGTATCTTTTGTTTGACATTGGGGAACAAAAAAACTCGTTAGGGAACAAATCAGGTGAATACGGACGATGAGACATTAATTCGATGATTTTCTTTAAAAAACTTAAAGATATGGTTTCTTCTGATATACTTAAAACTGCTTACTTTGGAACTTTTCACGCAATGAGCTATGGCATTTTGTGTTGGGGAAGTTCCTCTGAATCCTCAAAGGTTTTTGTACTTCAGAAACGTGCTATTCGCATAATAGCTGGTGCCCCCTTTAGATCATCTTGCCGATCCCTTTTTCCTGTTTTGTCCATATTAACTCTTCGATCTGTTTATATATTAGAAGCCGTAATGTTTGTTAAAAATAATCCGCACCTTTTCGCTACCAATTCTGTGGTATTCGGGTTCATTCTTACAATACCCGCAGTAAACACTCAATTGTATGTCCCTCTCATAGCTTTGCACTGTACAGTAAAAGTCCTCACTACATGGCTTTAACATTATTTAACTGTGTAACACCTGCATTAAAGTCTATAACGTCCAGTAGAGCATTTAAATTAAAATTTAGACATTTTTTGCAAGCTAACTGTTTTTATAGCATACAGGAATATTTACCCCATAAGGGCTAATATTAAATTTTGTAATCTCCTAACTGTACTATTTGTTAAATTTATTTGTATTGTTTAACTCATGTGGTTTCAATTTATATTATATGTGTCATCTTGACTAAATCACAACATTTCTCTAATGTGTTATTGGTTGAATAAATTTATTATTATGGGGTTTGTCAGGTCTTGACAAGCGTCCACTAATCTCAAACTTCAGCAACCTTTTGAGCTGCGTCATACTAGAGACTAGAGGGCTATATATTATTATTATTATTATAATTATTATTAGTATTATTATTATTACTCAAATAATCAATTGTTTGACGTGCTGTGTGGGAGCTTGCGTTGTCATCATGAAGAATGATGCGACGTTTTTGGCCAGTATTTTGGCCAGGTTTTCAGGGTCTCTGCACTATTGTACTGGTGAAGACGTTCTACTCGTCCACTGGACACAACTTATTCAGTATTTTATAAAAGGCAATATTTCATTACACTGTTGAGCTGGTGTAAATGTTTTACTTATCCAGTGGACACGACATAAGCAGTATTTTATAAATGGCAATATTTCATTACACTGTTGGACTGGTGAAGACGTTCTACTCAACCACTGGACACAACTTATTCAGTATTTTATAAACGGAAATGTTTCATTTCAATATTGGTCTGAACTGATTTTTTTCCATTGTTATGGACGCTAATAACTAATAAATATTCTGGTGGATACTTTACTTGCTGGTCCTGCTAATTTATGAGTAATTAAGTATAGATAATGTTAGGTTATCCACTGATTGATGGGGGGTGAGTAAAGTTTAAGACACCGGAAGCAGTTAGCGATAAACTGTTGGTCTGCAGCGATTTCCGCTTCACAGAACCATATATAATTCAGTACATCTCTTCCACCGTTGCAGCTAAATACAACAGACTTTAACCTCCCTTCTTTAATTATTTAACAACATTAAGTAATCTTAAATTCAATAGTTTATTCTGCGTTGGTGTTCTCTTCCAATATCTTTACAGAATTCAAGATTGGTTGAGGCAGGTGGACCGGAATACCATTATCATATTATCAGGCACAAGCAAAATTTAATTATGCATTATAAGTAAATTGTGTCCAACGGTTCGAATATTTTCATGAGTCGAGCAATGTAGTGAAACATTGCACTTTTAGTAAAATCTATATTAATAAAATTGAAAGCTACATCCCTTTTTTAGGGTTTTGTAGGTATGACCAAAAAACTCTTATACCGTCATTTTGTCGTCTGTCTGTCTGTCTGTCTATCTGTTCGGTAAAAATTGTAGCCAAACGGCTAAACCTAGAGAGTTGAAATTTGGCATGCTTATACAACTCTTTGACCTGCACATAGGAAAAATACTAAAACATCAAAAAAACATACCCCCCTAAAAATATAAACAAATATGTGCTCATCGAAAACAAAAATTTTTTTTTTTTAATTCTCAGTAGGGTCAAATTTACGATCAAATATTTATTTTTGCAAAATAAATTATTTTGATGCGATTTTTGCCAAAATTCTGCAAAAAAAATTTTGTCCCACACCCTGTAGCCCAGATGGTTTAAACTAAAAATCTAAAAAAATTCTAAGTAATGTATATTGGTGTGAACCGAAATAGTACAACAGGAATTTTTAAAATATTAAAATATTGAAATAACGCATTTTTTGTGGTTTTTGGTTCACAAATTACAAAAGTTATGCCAATGTAAGACACCCACATGCAAGGCGTGCGATAGCGTAATAGGTTAGAGCACTGGTGTCGTAAGCTAAAATGCGCTGGAACGAAGGGTTTCGAGTTCGAGTACGGAGTTAATTTTATATTTTCTGTTTTTTTTTTTTTTTTATTATGTTGAAATTATTTTGTCAAAATTCTAGTTATATTTTGACAAATTTTGTATTTAATTTTTAAGAGCATAAATTTAATAACCAGTCTTATTATATGATTAACAGACGATAAATTATTTTAAAAATATCGTTCATTTTGCCGTGATTACTACAAAGTAAAATTTGTCCTACACACTCAGCATACCGCCTTCACTTATTATATACCTGCGAAACCCTGAAATGTGTGAATATTCACACTTCACATCAATTTTTTATTTTTGGCCACTTATTTCACTTCTATAATAACAATAATATACACAAAATAACTAACTAAGTCAACATAAAAGATATACATTTGATAATTTGTACAATAAAAATTACCTATACGGTACTATATTACTAAGATCGTCGTTCAAAAATTCATTTATATCGTAATATGCTTTCTCTATTAAATGTTTTTTGTGACAATTTCTAAATTTCAAAGGTTTGAACTCTCTGAGATTTTTTGGCAATTTATTGTACAGAGTGGAACCAATGTAATCTGGATTTGTTTTAGCTGATGTATAACGCATTTTAGGTAGGCGAATGTTATGTTTGTCTCTGGTATGAATGTATCTCACAATTTTTTGGTAGCTTTGTATCTTTAATACATTCGAATAATTTAAAAATGTACAAGCATAGCAAAGTTAGGATATGTAAATCCTTAAATAGTTGCCGGCATGAAGTACGTTCTGCGACACCATCAAGAATCCTGACAGCTCTTTTCTAAATAATAAATATTTTTTTCCAGTCAGTTGACTGTCCCCAAAGAATTAGTTATATGACATGGCAGATTGTAAGTATGCGTAATATCATAATCACTTGAATATCAAAACATGTGATCAACATGGCTTTCATATTTAACAATTCTCCTCGGTCTTAGAAAATCTTCGAATTTGATGTATATTGGAGCTATATTTCAGGCTATTATTTCTTATAAATATCTTTTCTCGTCTCAAGACATGTTGTATTTGGTAATACTTTGTTGTACACAATCTAATACCTTGGATCAACTCAAAGACAATAAGCTAACGTCAACTTGTATTAAGGTACAAATTAAAAATAATGTCCATGTTTCTCCAGAAAACTTCTAAATCATTGTTTACCGTAATTCCCATAGAGCCGCAATATATCAACCACCTTTGATAACTCATGAACATATAACTCTTTAGAGAACTCCTGTCGCATATAAAACAGTCACTCTGCAGTGAAACCTCGAATTTTTAAGATTAAATATTTAATAAGTAAAATCTGGCCACAAATCTAAACAAAACGTGATTTGAAACCCAACATAAAATTTCTGTTTAAATAATATATTTCATTATTCTTATTTGTTAAATATTTGATTAGTATACTGTCTGAAGATATCAGGACCGTATTTCAAAGCAAGGGCCCTAATTCCCGGAGGCCCACGACAGGAATAATACAGAAGGTAACTCAATCAGTCCCTCGTAAAATACGCGGATCCAAACAGAGATGCATTAATTATTTGCTATCGGAAAATATCTTTCGTCTCATATAAATAAGATGGAACGAACCACAGAATTGAGAAGACAATATTGCAAGAAAAAAAAACTTAATGACAGGCTTAACAAAAATAGAAATCAATAATGAAAATCTTTATAGAAATTTGTGCATCTGGTTGTGCTAATGTTTTCCTATAATTTAGTGCTCATTTAGTGCTCGTTGGTGCTGTTGGAGGGTTACCTTTTATGTTTTTACAAACGACCACTAGATGGAAATATTGAAATGTGTCATTACTATTAAGTCGTCAAGGATGAAATCTGTAGAAAAAAAGGCAAATTTGGTTGATAACTTAGAAATATAAGGAATTATTTTATACATCAAAGTATGCTATTGTCTATACACTTTTGTTATTTAAGCGGCAGGTTGTTCAGGCCGGTGGTATAAAACCATGACGGACGAGAGTCAATGAATTCCTGGAAGGCAAGTTTTACAGCATTGTCGGAATTAAACTGTTTTCCTATTAAAAAGTTGTCCAAATCGCGGAAGAAGTGGTAGTCAGTGGGGGCTAGATCGGGTGAATATGGAGGATGATGAAGAAGTTACAACTCCAATTTCTGTAGTTTTGCCACAGTCATTTGTTCAGTGTGTGGTCTAGCGTTATCATGCAATAAAATAGGAGTCTGTTTTTCTTTAAGTTTTTGCATCATTTCGTCCAGTTGGTTGCAGTATCTTTCTGCTGTGATCGATGAGCTAGGTTTTTTTTTACCTGTTACTTGTACGAAATTTGGCGAACCAATTTGATATTGTCTGCTGCGTACTAACACTAGAGCCAAATACACTATTAATAATGTATACACATACTTCATAATAGTGTGAATTTCCGACCGTTCCATTTTCAACAACATTTATTTTTTAAATAAAGTTTTTGATATTTTCTTGAGCATACAATGATTTCTAAGAGATGTGTCCTTCTTGGATCTAATTCCCTCGCCCACCTCTCCCCCTTTCCATCTTCGTGCAACAGGTCTAATGTTCTCCCCGACCATACTGTCATCTCTCTACACCTCTTCGCTAGGTGCTCTATATCTTCTTCTTCCTCCCCGCATATCCTGCACATCTTATCCTCCTATTTCCTCCAATATCTATTTCTTCTCTCTTCATTCCCGCACCTTAGCCTCGCAATCCTCCTAATCCTCCCTCCTGACCTTCCTCTTTCTCCCTTCAAGTAGCTTGGTACCCCTATAGTTCTGACCTCCTTATATCTCCCTGCGCTCCTTGACTTGTCTATTCTGACTGTCCTTTCTTGCTCCCCCACTACCTTATCCCTCCTCCACAACTCCTCAATCACGCTTATCCCGTCTTTTCTTCTCCTTTCCACCTCTATCGCATCCACTCCGCATCTCCATTAATACTCCTTTCTCATCTCCCTCCATGCGTACCATCTTCCTTTCTGTTCCTCTCTGGCTCTTTCCTCCTAGCATTCCCACATTATTCTTTTGTCTGTATCTATTCTAACTTTCTTCTCGTACTTAACCAACAGAAAATATATAGTCTTACTTCTCGTAGGCGTAGTAAGTATTATTTTCTGGTAAATATTATTATAGATATCTTATTAATTCTTGCAATATTCTTCTATGTTATTTTCTATTAAAAACCTTTTGAAATATGTACAGAATAAAAGCTATTACAGAAGTTAAATGGATATTTAAATATTTAAAATTGTAATGCATATAATATTAAAGTGTGCGAAAAGTTTTGAGATGACAATTTATAATAATAGATTAATATTTTCCAGAAAACTTACAACTAAATTTGTGTCAGAAATTAGTACTATAAATTATAAATTATTATTTATCAGAAATAAAAACACACCGGACGGAGTCTACATTGTATTAACAGATTAAAATATTAATTTAAAGTCACAGTAATAAAAATACATAAAAAAATAAATAAAATACTAGGACAAGAACATAATATAATTTTGCCAAATTTACAAAAAGTTACACCAGAGATACAGCCTTGTTCATATGTATGGAGCACCCTTGGAACATCTAATAAATAAATGCAATTTATGGGAATTTTATTTAGGAAACCAAATTAAAATACTTTTACACATTGTTTTTAATTATATTTCATAGAAAAATGTTTCGTTTGCAGCTTTGAACATGGTCGTAACCTTTTAAATATTGTAGTTTGCAAGTTAATATTCGTTTATATGCGTTAGGTACATAAATGTTTTAGATTAGAATGAGACTTGGGCAAGAATAGAGTGATTTTTTTTTCATTTTGTTCAGTTACTTCCACTTACTAATTATGAGTGTGAATACAAAAAGTTTGAGTGAAGTTAAACGTGCACAAATTGTAAGTCTTAGTCAAAAGGGATGGAGTCAAGAGAAAATTTTTCAGAAAGTATATTGCTCCAGGAAAACGGTCCAAAATGCTATAAAACGGTTCGCTACGACTATTTCTCATAAAGATAGGCCAAAATCTGGAAGAAATCGTAAGACATCAGAGAGATAAGATAGAAACTTAATTCGACTATCACTGAAAAATAGAAAGAGAACATCGTCTGAATTGGCTACAGAGTTTAATACTGTTGCGACTATGAAAATTTTGGCACCAACCGTTAGAAGAAGACTACCCTGGCTTTCAGAGAAAAATAAAAAAAGAAGGCTTCATTGGGCGAAAATTTACAAAAACTGGAAACCTAATGATTGGGCAAAGTTACTTTGGTCAGATGAGACAAATATTCAGGTAATTTTGAAGCACATTTATTGCTGCTTAATGAAAAAATTTAAATCATAAAAAAATGTTATGGTGAAAAAAAAATCATCAGTTAATACTGAAACTTAAATTGAGATTATGGTTTATAGCTTTTTGGCACCCCTGGGGTGGTTTATGTAAGACGCAGGACCGGAGAAGAGTTTCATCCTGACTGTGTGGTCCCTACAGTTAAATTTGGTGGGTGTAGTGTAATAATATGGGGCTGCATGGCAGCGTCAGGCGTGGGAGAAGTGTTTGTGTGTGAGGGAAGGATGAATTCTTTTACTTATATCAAAATATTTTCGACTGTTTTAAGACCTTCTGTACATGAAATTTTCACGAACGATGACCAATCAACATATTTATTCCAACAAGATAACGCACCATGCTATGCAGCTGCCACTTCTCGAGAATGGTTTCAAAGACAACAAATTTCCGTTTTGGATTGGCCGGCACAGTCTTCCGACTTAAATCCAATTGAGCATTTATGGCCAATTTTGAAGAAAAATGTTGCTCAACACAAGGTTTAATCAAAACTGGAACTAGTTAAGAAAATAAAGGAGGAATGGGGTAAAATTTCTGCAAATACTTGCAAGAAATTAGTTGCCAATATGCCACAAAGGATAGCTGCTGTTATAAATGCAAGGGGGGGAGTGACAAAATATTAAATATATCAATGTTCATAATTATTTTGAATAATAAAGTTTTCATTATTTAATTTTCTTATTCTTCCAAAAAAATCACAAATATTTACGGTGCTCCATACATATGAACAAGGCTGTAAATAAAATGAAATCAAAAACAAGTCAGATTTCTGAAGCACATACGAAACGTAGAACGTTTCTAGAAATAATTAAAAGACTGTTCAAAAGCTGACTGAGTCTTTCTTATTTAGTTTTATCTTATAATAATAATAAAATATTAGAGAATTTAAATACTTTATAAGGTCTATGTTTGGTCACTACGAAAGAACGTTGCAGAATTGGACTTTTAAGGCTAGCCAATTTCTGTTCACCCTCGTAGTTGCGTTGAAATATTAACGTGATAGCCAGCCCTTGGATAGGTAAAAATCGTATATGTATTATTAATCTGTCCTTGAATTGTCCGATGTTATAAAATAAAAATGAAATCATAAAAAAATTTATCCCATCATCTCTGGAAATCTAATGCAATAAAAGGAAAGTGTAATAAAGAATATGTGTAATAAACAATAAGTGTAATAAAAATGAATGTAATAAAGTAGAAAATCACATGGAAGCAAGGTGAGGTTGGAAATATATGTCATAAACAAAGCAATATACAAGAAAAATGGCTAAATAAAAGAGACAGTAATAGCAAAAAGTTAATTTTTAAAATCATCTTTCTCTAGATGCTAGATAACAAAAAACCTGCCGTAAATAATCCACAAATTAAAACATAAATCAAAGTTAATACTCAGATAAAAATAAAAGGATAACAACATAGGCGTACGAGAGAAATTTCATGTTGGCGCTGCCACTAAAAGTCGCTAACTGATATATTTGTAACGATCTAGTCGTAATCTTACCGGTCACATCTTAAGAAGGTTAACATCACAGTTCTCACGAGTTTATCATGCAAAACTAAAAATCTAAAATAAAATTAGTAAACATTCAACATTTTATTTTCGAAAATAAATAGTTATTTGTGTATCATGGCCAAAAAGTAGATCTTTTTCGGCCCCATCTGAATTTTGAAGTCATCGGCTGCGTCTCGGAAACAGATGGAGGTAAAGGTGCACATTATATTTTTTGGGAGACCAAAAGAAATTTTTTTTAGAAAAATTAAATTTATTTATTTAAGTAAAAATACTGTGGATACTGTCACTGAATAGAAGGAAGCAATAGAGCGGATAGTGCTGCAAAGAATGCCACAAACCTGGACACCACACAAATCCCAGTATATGACATAAAAAGCGACATCAAAAAACAGTACAAGAAGAATTAAATAAAGAAGAATTTTTGATCAGAGAAGCTTTTTGCTAAATGCCAATTTTTTTGTGTCGTTGATAAACATATATATATTTTTAAAATTTATTGTGTGGTATCAAAAGAAAACTCTTAAGACGTAGATTAAGGAACGATAGATAGTTTTTTGAAATTCGTTTCTTTTAATACGAATTTTGCCAAAAATGTGCAAAAGTTGTCCCGCACCCTTTTACTAGATAGGGTTAAACTAAAAATCTGAAAAAAATTTAGGAAATGTACATTGATCTGAGCTGGAAAAGTACGAGAGGAATTTTTGATCAGATTGTGTTTTTGAAAAATATGGCAGTTTTTGTGTTTTTGACAAAATTAATTACTTTTTTAATCCACGGCTAAATTATGGCTAATAATGTTATAAATTTTTTGTATTAATAGCTAAGATAGTGCGTGTATTTTTTTGAAATCAAAAATATAAAAAAATATATTTTTTTTAAATAGTTGCGAACCGAGTTACAAACCACACTACACTCAACACTTCAGTGCAGTTAGGAGTTCAGGAGTGTTCCGTTATTTTATTATACTATTATACGCAGTGAATTAACCTATTTTTTGAATTACATTAGATATTTGTTTTTTAAATATCAAAGAGGAATAAATCATTTGTAGTAATAAAATACTTATAAATCAAATAACTCATTGTTAATAGTGAGAAATACGTTTCTGAAATTGAAAAAAATTAAGCCATTTATCAATATATTCCTTATTAATCTAATGAAGACGAATACGAAGCAAATGCAGAAAAAAAAACGCTGGGAGTTTTGTCAATTAACGAAGAAAATTGACTATCAAAAAACTGTTGATTTTGATGTGATTACACCGGTCAACAAGACTTTTGAGTCTGGTTTCTGCATACCTGATTTTATTTCTTCCACATTATTAATTAAAGAAAATATAGTTTTACCCGAAAAAGTTTGCTTTTGTAGCTATCAGAATGAAATTACGGATTTTAAGAAACTTTCCTTTTTTTCAGACCTTTATTGTATGTAAAAATAATACAAACTTTTGTTATGAATTTGAATTAGTTTTATTTACAAGAAAACCATTCGGAACTAACAACTACTGTAACAGAATATATCAAAACTTTAGAAATGATTATTGTTCGTATTTCTTCTGTGATTGTATGGACTTTCTCGTATTAGCCCCCAAATAAAGTTCCCCATCATACTCTCATTGTATTGCCCCTGATAGCGACGTTCAAAGTCCATCACGTCTTGATGAAATCGTTCACATTGTTCTTTCGAATAGGCTCCCATGTTATCTTTAAATTGGTCCAAATATGCATGTAACATATGCACGTTAAGGGACATTCTTAAAGTTATCAAGCATAGTTGCAATAAGCTCTTTTTAATTGTCTGCTCTGTTGTTTCCGAGAAAACCATGAACCACTGCTTTCAGGCTTTCCTTTCATGAGTATTGAGTATCTGTGAAAATTCGTTACTGGCCATTATTTTGTTTATTTGTGGTCCGGCAAAAATAAACGTAGCAAGGATATTAAGTATAACCGCCTATGCAAGGCGGTCGGAATCTCATGTTTTCCTTCTGACTGGCGTCTTTCCATAGACAGTTCAACAAAAAGTCCTTCTTCACAATGGAAATAAATTACCATCTCTTCCTTTGGCTCATTCCGTAATGCTCAAAGAAAATTACGAAAGTGTGAAAATGGTGCTTGAGAGTTCAAAGTATGATGAGTATACCTGGCCAGTGATAGGGGATTTTAAGATGGTTGGATTTCTGATGGGATACATTCCCATCAGAAATCCAACCATTCTCTTGTTTTGATAAATTCGCCGCAAATGTAGCAGGATGAGTCTACCTCGTGCTTACAACTTTTTGACGCCATTTTTGGATCTGCCGCCACACAAAATGCGTTGTATCGCTGAAATGCGCATGCGCATACCGACTATGAACCAAGTGAAATGCAACTTGCATTCCACCCGCTCGTCCCCACCCTTACTTAATATAACGAGCTACTCCTTATATGGTCATAAATATAAATAAATATATATTGATCATTGTAAAATGTACAAAAGCAAAGTTTTTCAAAAATAAACGAAGGTTTTAGTTATTTTTCGATATAAAGAATCAGAAAATAGTCATTAAAATAAAGACTCAAAAAAAATATTTTATTTTGTTGACCTGTGTTATTGAACAAATACTGTCCTAGACATCTAGTATTCTGTTGGCTTCTTACACTTATCAAATACCTACAAAACCCTGAAAAGTGTGAAAATTCACATTTCTCATCAATTTTTTTTTATCTAACTTCTCACATTTGAGCGAAAGAAACGTGAATGTTGTTATTTTTAGGATTACAAACCCATATATCTGTTTGTTTGATAGATACAATATCTATCCATCAGCCGGATATATATAGTTGAAATTAGGCATGCATATACAGATGTTTGACGTACGTATAAGAAAATACTGATACATCAGTTGAAAGACCTTACGATGGATGTAGTAATTTAAACCTTTGTAAACAAACATTCACAACAGAGAATTTTTTAAACACATTAACTGAAATTGATTAAATTTTTCCATTAAAACTTTGTTAAAAATTCGCGGCTTAATTCCCAATGGATGACAGTCCACTTTGTGGATTTGTGATTTTAGCATGTTTAAATATTGTATCCATTAAATACAATTTACTTTTTCAGTATTTTGTAAAAGGCAATATTTTACTCAAGTGCCAATAACTGGGGTTTTTGCCTTTTTGGGGTTTTGTAGGTATGATCAAAAAACCCTTATATCTACCGTCATTTTGTCGGCATTCCGATTAGACCACGGTAGACCGCGGATTAAGTGAAAACTAGTTCAACTGCCTATAATTCCCTTATTTATGAACCGATTTTCAAAAAGATCACACTTCTGGAATCAGGGCATCAAGATGCTTCTGTCTGTACCCTTAAAAGAAATAACTAACAACTTATTTCAGATTTTTTGATAAAACGAAAAAATATAATATAATATTTATTTATTTTTTGAAATAGGGCCCCCGTTAGGCTTTTTTTGTATAGATATATAAACTTTGTCTCATATAAGGAGCAGAAACTAATTCTATCTCCATGTATAAAATTTTATCAAAATTTAACCAAAAACATTAAAAATATTGTAATTTTTAAAAAAATGGACCCCCATTTAGGCCTTTTTTGTACAGATACATGAATTGTGAATACATACATACCAGTAGACACTAATTCTAATATTCTGTGTCAAATCCAATCGAAATCGGTCCATAAATAAGCGAGTTATGGCCGTGCTCTATTTTTGATCAAAACTGGAGCAATTTTTTTTACCAACTTGCGAATTTGATGTTTTTGATTATACAGTCAAAAGCCTCATGCACTACTAATTCTAAAACTGTAAGTATTTTCAAAATCCGTTCATAAATAAGCGAGCTACAGTCATTTGAACTAGTTTCCATTAATCCGCTCTAATTATTTGGTCTAATTCAGTAATTAGTTCAGATTTTTGATTTAGTTTAGGTGTATTCCCGAGTTAGCAGCACTTGCTGTACATTTCTGAATCAAATCAAAATATAAATATACGTCATTAGGATTACAATGTAATTTACTGGAAAAACGTATGTTTTAATTGTAATTTATGCAGATAAAATTTGATCAAGGACTTTTTAATTAGGCCTTTTGATTGGCCCTAGGTACGTGTCGCCAACTGACGGTAAGAATCCGAAGATGGTTACCTATTTTTGTCTAATGATGACATTTGATATTTTTTAAAGAAATTAAATTGAAAATTTGTGCTGAAAAGTTGTAAAAAGGTAAGAAATATTTTAAAATTTAATTAGAATTTATTATTTATATTTATATTTATACAACATACTTATATGTAACGTTTCCATGGTCATGATAAATATCTCTGTTAGAAAATATTAGGCCAAATTATTTCCACTCTGCTGATAGAATGTATTTTCTACAAGTACTTTGTGATGGCGGTCGGTCCTGTGGTGGCAACAGCTGATTTTTTCTAATTGAGGGGCCCAATATTCTTACTGCGCCCGGGGCCTTAACTGACCTAAATCCGCCACTGGTTAGAAGGCAATTTACTCCTGAAACAATATTTTATAAACTCTTCATTTTATTTACGTATTCATAGTAATACTGCAACCATAAGCGTGTTTAGAGCAAGATTTGTCCGTTAATTCCTCGCGGTATAAACCGCAGTAGCTAATTCTACAGTGTTTCCTGCTACAGGTGTTGGGTTTTCTGTGGACAGGACTAAGGATTAAGCACCACGCTGCTCTGAATACACCGCAACTACGTGAGATACTCATTATTTGCCAGGATTTAACTCAGAATTATTATTATTCTGCATACAATCGGATATAAGGATAATATATATTTAGTTGTCACGTCCTTTCGAGATGAAGACTTAAATTGACCATTCGTATTATTCATTTGGATTAAGACAAATCCTTGAAAAGATTTGGGAACATTACACTGACGTTTATAATGCTCTAATGCAGAGTTTCCCAAACTTAAAGAACCGCGGAGCACTTTTCACGACAAGAATTCGTCGCGGAGCACTATCATTATAAAATAATATATATTTATACACATTTTAGTTGGACCTTAGTTGATCGATACAGATTAATTATGCCGATCTTCAAAAGTTATCTGGTACGTACTACAACTGAGCTGTTGCCATCACAAGACTGAACATCTCAAAGTACCTCAACAAAATACTATCTAACACAAACATAATTTACCATAACCCTGGATACATTAGATACATATACGAGGTCTGTTCAAAAAGTATCGCGAATTTTGAATTTTCGCGGGTTACGTATATTCGATTTTCGATTGGCGTTATGTTGGTACTCATGTCTCTCACTTATGCCGACAAGTTCGGCCATTTTGAATGTTCAGTTATTTTTTGACAGTTGTTTGCTTTCACGTGTTTTGGCTCGTCTTCGATTTTTGCCTATACCAAAAAATGGATCAAAGAATCTGTATCAAATTTTGTGTGAAAAACAAAATTAAGTGCGCGGACGCATTCCGAATGTTGACTGCGGTATATGGTGAAGCTACCTTGGACCGAAGCAATGTTTATCGGTGGTACAAAATGTTCTCAGAGGGCCGAGAAGATGTGAACGACGAAGAGCGTGCCGGACGCCCGAGCACGTCAACAACAGACGAAAACATTGATGAAGTGTAGAAAATAGTATTGGCCAATCGTCGAATCACCGTTAAAGAAGTTGCTAAGGACCTAAACATATCGATTGTCTCGTGCCATTCGATTTTTACCAAGATGTGTGGGCCCCTGCCCACACATTGTTGCTTGTGCGCGAATTTTTTGCCAAATACAACACACTAATAATTCCGCAGCCACCGTATTCCCCAGATCTGGCCCCCTGTGACTTTTTCTTGTTCTCGAAACTGAAGAGGCCCATGAAAGAACGACGCTACGCTACGAGTGAGGAGATAAAGACGGCATCGAAGGAGGAGCTGAACAAGATCACAAAAAATGATTTTTTCAAGAGCTTCGAGGATTGGAAAAAACGTTGGCACAAGTGTATAATATCTGGTGGGGATTACTTTGAAGGGGACAAAATAGATATTCATGAATAAATAAATAATTTTTGAAAAAACACAAAATTCGCGATACTTTTTGAACAGACCTCGTACATATGAAAAAATAAATACTTAATAAGTATTATTACTATAATAAATTTAAACAAAATAATTATTTTGTTTAAATTTATCGCCATTTTCAAAGCATAAGTACGTCAGACCCATACTAATAAGAACCCTATATTCCACTTTGTTATTTATTATTTTGTTATAAAATAATGGGGTAATGGATGGCTTTGACCGAGACTGGCGCCTCAGTTACCGTTAGTACGTAATTTTGGCCTAAAATTTAGTAATCAGTATTTAAATCTATAATTTTATTTGACAAATAAAAATCCATCCCACATAAATTTTATAAATTTATTCATTAAATAATTTATTTGTAGTTTAAAACATCAAATCAAAAAATCAATTCTTATTAGAAATAAAATAAATCTAATCTTTTTATGTAACAGGATTAATTTGATAAGGATTTTAATCTACCTAATGGTCATTCTTTGCTCGTTATCAGTTTAAACAAGACGTAGTTTGATTTTAAATGAAAAACAGTTTTTGAAGATTTTTTAAATATATTTTTAGTGTTATAAGTGCCTTTTGGGTCATCTCTACGACTTAAAGGATGTTGGAAGACAGCAGTTTTATTTTTCGAGTGCCCAATAATTCAACTTTAACAAAATGCGAGGCGAAAAATATTTTAAAAATTGTTTTTGTGGATTATTCAAAAAATGTAAGTATTTTTAACGCCCCAATAGACTTTTATTCAAAGTTTCTTGGGGTTAAATATTAAAATAGTATTGGGGGAAGATCCCAAAAGGGGTATTACTCAAATATATCAGAAAATAAACGCGTTTGCCGGTATTTTTTTAACGCTCTAATAAGAGTTTTACTCAAAGTTTTTTGGGGTTAAACTTTCATTGGGTAATGGGGAAAGACCCCCAAAGAGGTATTATTATATATTTAATACTTTTGTATTAAAAATATGGGTATTACTGAAATATATAGCCCGTTTCTTTGGTTTAAGAGGAATTATATTTTTAATTCTAGTAAGTTTTACCGATTAAGTAAGGTTTTTGTTTAGCAAAAGCCCTTTTCAAACCCTAAAAAGAGAACTCATGACAATTTATAAAAATGAAAATTGCATTTAGTTCCGCTTAAAGCTTTGGAATAGCCTATATACGCTTGTACCGATATAACCACATTTTTTCTGGATTTGTCTAAAAATTAGTTTGGTTTTAACTTGAAATAAATTTTTGGGAATAATTAAAACCTATTTAGTATCAAAAATCTTTAAATAATGTTAGTATAAGAGTTCACTTTTGTGAACAAACTATGGTCTATTTCAAATTAAAAAAAAGTAGATAGCGCTGCGAACCGAGTACGATTTACACTGGACAAATACAGTATAGCCGAAAATTTAAAATAAGTTACAACTAGGGCATGGGCGTAGTAAATGGGTTAGCAAGTGATTTTTTTTTTTTATTTAAAAAAGGTTATAATAAGGTATAGAAATAAACAAGGCAGATAATACACTTACGTTATTTATACGACATAAATTCAGTTTAATGGGGAATTTGAAAAAGTTAAAAAAATATTAATTTTAAAAATTATGTACTATATATAAAAAGAGAGATTTGCTAAAAGACTATAAATAAAGCAATAAAACAAACAGTATATCTTCAGAGCTAAAGTTTCTTATTTTAATAATTATTGTAAATAAAAATTAAATATATATATATGAAGTTCTAAAAATTATATCAATAACTTCTTCTTTGGGCACAATCAGCTGGGCTGTCTTTTGGTCTCACAATAGTTCTGTATCTTGATCTGTTAATTGTCAAGTGTCAAAAAATATTTATATGTCAGATAACTTAAAAAATATATAACTGCGTATAAACAAATTACATGGAGAATTTTCTCCATAAAATCTACGCCAAGAATATAAATAAAATTCTAAATATGTAAATAATAACAAAATATATGAAAAAAAAAATAATATAAATAATATTTATGTCTAATGTACGACACTGAACATCTGTCAACTTGGACTAAAAACAATATTTTAACAGTGTAACAGGGATGACAATCTAAACCAATCCGAAACAAGGACAAACAGCTCATATCTTCTTACACACATTTTTCTACTTTAAAATAGACGATATATGTTTTATAAATTGCGTAAACAAGAACTTAAGGTTATACAAAATAAACATTACAAATGTAAACATCGTTTTCTTCAGGGATACCAATACAAATGTCCCTATATTAAATAAACACTTTTAAAATTTGTAAATCTTCAAAATGATTATCGAACACAAACTAAATATGACTGTAAAAGGTATGTTTTAGTAAAATAAAAGAGTACATAGCAATATTAGTCTATAATTCACATGCAAAAAAATTGATTTAGTTATTTTTTCACCACTAAGTTTGTCATTGAAGTTATGACGCAAAATGACGAACTGCGCTGTTTCAGCGACTGAGCTATACCAACTTTAGAGTGGAAAAAATGTTTCGAGAATTGGTTTGAACGCATGCAAAAGTGTATAAATCTTGTTTTAAAGTTATAAATCTTAACAGTTTGTTCCAAAAACATTTTTTCTTTCTTAGTTTTTGTAAAAATTTACAAAGTAGCCCTCGTACTGACTAAATTCACTGGATTATACAAAGTAGCGCAAGCCTTTGAAGAAGCCGACAGTCCCCAGGGTTTGATTGGCAACATTGCTTCCCCTATTAAGCTAACTAAAGCAGCAATGTTTACGTTCTTAATACCCTTTTCACACTACATCTTTAAGACGATTGAACTTAAACTTCATCGATGTTTAATATCGGTTTGCTTTCACACTTAATGTTTAATTTGAAGAAGAAATCTCCATGTAAAGCTAGTATATATTGCCAACATAATTTCATATCGTTTGAATTTATTCTGTCAGAATTTGTATATCGAGGTTAGGAGAAGTTTATTTTTTATATTTATTTAAATAATAACGCAAATAATCTTCTCATAACCTCGATATATAAAATGATAACAGCTGAACATAGATAAAAGAAGAGAAGCACAAATTCAAGGAGTATTTTTTTATAATGGGAATTAAGTTGGCAATGCGGGCGAAGTTTAAGACGCAGATCTCTGTCTTAAACATCGGTCGTGTTTAGACGAGGCCGTACGGTTTCACATTAGCGTTTAAAGATCCATTCACTTAAACATCCAATCTTAAAGATCTAGTGTGAAAAGGGTATAAGTTTACGTCTGCGCTGTCACATCTCCCTCTCTCGCTCTCATTTAATAACCTTCTTTGTCAGCGGTTTGAATATTTAAGGTTAAGTTTAATTTAAATTTATATATTATATCCATTTTAAATAATAAATATTAAAAGAATAATTGAAATTGTACCACAATTTTGTTATAGTGCATCTTTGAATAAAAAAATCGTGATTACAATGTTTAAAATAAAAACTAGTTTCTTATTTTTGTAATGTTGGAATCACTGAACATCATTTGTATTGGCGACATTTTTAACCCCAGCATGGCTGCCGTTGCGGTACTTTGTATAATCTAGTGACTTTAGTACTGACGAATATATTTTAATTTATAATAATCTGACCTAATCTGTATCTCTATAACAAGTATTTTAGAGATATACCAACACGGGGCCCCCGGCTCCTGTCCGTCGTCTTATTCCCCTAATTGTAAATACGGTCCTGGTTGCCAAGGTATTTCATCAGAAAAAAGTTTGAAAGGCACTGTTCAAATATCTTCAGCTTAATTAAACTTCCGGTAAAATATTATTTCATTAATAATAAAAAATGTTATTATTAAAAAATAAAATTAAAAAATATTTACCGGTAGAAAAAACTGTATTTACAACAAAGAAAACAAAATAATAAAATATTGATTGAATCAATAAAAAATAATTGAAGACAAACAACAAAAGAAACGAAATAAACAAGAAATACAATAGAATTGACAATATAAAATTTATAAGTATATATTGACAGTTAGCAACAATGGGAGATTGATATATTTTATATGGGTAAGTTAATTCGGTGAAACCACAACAAAGGTTCTCGTACGATGATAAAACGGTATCTAGAGATAATCTGTGATTTATAAATATAACAAGACGTCCGCTAAAATGGTCCAGAGCTTATCTGACAAATAGATCGGCTACAGTGACTGATGGCCGTTTGACGGTTCAAATAGCGAATATCTAGAAACGAATCAGGAGCACAGATATTACAGAATGGATTCACATCTTGGAGAATATTACAACACAGTGGATACTGTACGCGATGTGGATAAATGTAAACAGAATTTTAAATATGATTTAAGAAGGACAACATCATGGGTGGACTGGAAACAGGGCCGGCGGAAGCGGCCATGCAAGGCTTGTGGTGTATCAAAAAAGGGCGCCAAATGCCAAATGAATGTAAAAGTAATTTAGTGAAATGTAATTTTAGAAGTGAGGACCTTTTTTGTTTTAGGTCTTCATTTGAAATTTTGAAGTAAGGACCTTTTTTTTCACTTGAAATTTAGAAGTGAAGACCTTTTTTTTAGGTCTTCACTTGAAATTTGGAAGTGATGATCTTTTTAGGGTTTTGTAGGTATGACCAAAAAACCCTTATACCGTCATTTTGTCGTCTGTCTGTCTGTCTGTCTGTCTGTCTGTCTGTCTGTCTGTCTGTCTGTCTGTCTGTCTGTCGGTCTGTCTGTCTGTCTGTCTGTCTGTCTGTCTGTCTGTCTGTCTGTCTGTCTGTCTGTCTGTCTGTCTGTCTGTCTGTCTGTCTGTCTGTCTGTCTGTCTGTCTGTCTGTCTGTCTGTCTGTCTGTCTGTCTGTCTGTCTGTCTGTCTGTCTGTCTGTCTGTCTGTCTGTCTGTCTGTCTGTCTGTCTGTCTGTCTGTCTGTCTGTCTGTCTGTCTGTCTGTCTGTCTGTCTGTCTGTCTGTCTGTCTGTCTGTCTGTCTGTTCGGTAAAAATTCTAGCCAAACGGCTAAACCTAGAGAGTTGAAATTTGGCATTCTTATACAACTCTTTGACCCGCACATAGGAAAAATACTAAAACATCTAAAAAACATATCCCCCTAAAAATATAAACAAATATGTGCTCATCGAAAACAAAAATATTTTTTTTTTAAATTCTGAGTAGGGTATCAACTGAAAGCCCTTATTACGTGGATTAACGACCAAATTTTTATTTTTGCAAAATAAATTATTTTGATGCGATTTTTGCCAAAATTGTGCAAAAAAAATTTTGTCCCACACCCTGTAGCCCAGATGATTTAAACTAAAAATCTAAAAAAATTCTAAGTAATTTATATTGGTGTGAACCGAAATAGTACAACAGAAATTTTTGATCAGATTATGTTTTCGGAAAATAACGCATTTTTTGTGGTTTTTGGTTCACAAAGTACAAAAGTTATATCAATGTAAGACACCCATATGCAAGGCGTGCGATAGCGTAATGGCTGGAGCACTGGTGTCGTAAGCTAAAATGCGCTGGTAAACGAAGGGTTTCGAGTTCGAGTACGGAGTGAATTTTATTTTTTCTGTTTTTTTTGCATTTTTATTATGTTGAAATTATTTTGTCAAAATTCTATTTATATTTTGACAAATGTTGCATTTAATTTTTAAGAGCCTAAATTTAATAACCAGTCTTATTATATGATTAACAGACGATAAATTATTTTAAAAATATCGTTCATTTTGCCGTGATTACTACAAAGTAAAATTTGTCCTACACACTCAGCATGCCGCCTTCACTTATTATATACCTGTGAAACCCTGAAATGTGTGAATGTTCACACTTCACATCAATTTTTGTTTAAATCCTCATTTGAAATTTAGAAGTGAGGACCCTTTTTTCACTTGAAATTTAGAAGTGAAGACCTTTTTTTTAGATCTTCACTTGAAATTTGGAAGTAATGATCTTTTCTTTTTAGATCCTCATTTGAAATTTAAAAGTGAGGACCTTTTTTTAGGCCTATGGGCGCCAAAGACCCTCGCGTCAACCCTGATTGGGATTGTCGAGCCCGGTGATTTAAAAGTTTCACCGACTCTTTTTAGGGTTTTGTAGGTATGACCACCAATAAACCCTTATAAGGTCACTCATAGCTCTGTCTGTCTATCTGTACGATAGAAATTGTAGCCAAACGACTTAAAATGGAAAATTAAAATTTGGCATGGTTATAAAACTTTTTGACTCACATGTAGGAAAAATACTGAGAGTTCAAAAAACACATCTCGAGATAAATATAAACAAATATGTGTTTAATAAAAAAAATATCTATTGTTTTAAAATTTGAGTGGCATATTAAATGAAACCTCTTAATGCTTGAATAAACAAACCAATTTTTATTTTTGAAAAATATTTTTTTTTTTTATTACATCATGCCAAAAATGTGTCAAAAAACTTTTGCCCCTACCCTATCTCCCAGATTGATTGATCCAAAAATCTGAAAAACTTTCCGTAATGAACACTGATGAGAACCGGAATAGTTAAACAGGAATTTTTGATCAGATTAGTTTTTCGAAAAATATCGATGTTTGTGTCGTTGAAAAATATAACATTTAAAAAAAAAAAATTGTGTGGTATAAAAATAAAAATTAATGTGAAGTGTGAATTTTCGCAGGTAGTAAGTGAATTATAATTATTTGGGATGCCAAAACAAATTTTATGTTAAAAGATTTTTTTGTTAATTTTAATTCGAATGCCGAATACCATTATTCAAGTTTCTAAATATGTGCAGTATTTGTTTTTTATATAGCAAGGTTCATTAAAATTTGGAAAATTGTGCCTATAGCTTCCATTGGTTGTTTTAAGTCATAACTCTCTGATTTCGTGTATTTAATTTCAACAATTTCCACTGGTTATTAAATTTACGCTTTTAAAAATTAAAAACAATATTCGCCCAAATATAACTAGAATTTTGAAAAAATAAAATTGTCTTGAGAGCGGTAGCGAAGCCTAGTTTGCAAATTAGAACGCGAGAATGCTAACCATTACACCATGAAAGCATGCTGGTTTACTGTGTTACATAAGTTATTAATTATTTCACATCGTTAAGCAAAAAAAAAAACACAAAAAAGCGTTATTTTCCGAAAACATAATCTGATCAAAAATTACTGTTGTACTATTCCGGTTCGCACATATGCACATTACTTGGAATTTTTTCAGATTTTTAGTTTAAACCATCTGGGCTACAGGGTGTGGGACAAAATTTTTTTTGGCACAATTTTGGCAAAAATTGCGTCAAAATAATTTATTTTGCAAAAATAAAATTTTGATTGCTAATCCACGTACTAAGGGCTTTCATTTTGTACCCTACTCAGAATTTTAAAAATACATATTTTTTTCGATGAGCAGATATTTGTTTATATTTTTAGGGGGATATGTTTTTTAGATGTTTCAGTATTTTTCCTATGTGCGGGTCAAAGAGTTGTATAAGCATGCCAAATTTTAACTTTCTAGGTTTAGCCGTTTGGCTACAATTTTTACCGAACAGACAGACAGACAGACAGACAGACAGACAGACAGACGACAAAATGACGGTATAAGGGTTTTTTGGTCATGTTTTAGTATTTTTCCTATTTAGTTTTGTACATGATAGTTTTATAAACAGTACACTTGGCCCAATAAGAAAGTTCTGCTGAAACTCTAGAAAAAAAGTATAATTTTTTTAAATTTTTTTAAATAAAATATTCAAAATAACATTTAAAAGTTAAATTACAATCAAAAATTAATCCTAAATATTTCATTTCCTTAACAATTTCAATATTTTCATTGTCAAGTTAAAATGTAACTGACATCAATTTTATTTAAATGAAATTTACTTGCAATTATCATTGCTTTAGTTTTATTTAAATTTAATTTAAGCTTATTACATTGGAAATAAATTTAAATTTGGCTCAAGTTCATATTGCAGCTTGTTTATTGCAGTATTTAAATTATTAACAGAAATAGCTAGAAGAGTATCATCGGCATATAATTTTACTAAATTGCAGTTCAATACTAAGTTTATATCATTCATATAAATTATAAATAATAAAGGCCCTATTACACTCCCCTGAGGTACTCCAACATCATTTTTACAGAGGAAACAATGTTATTAACTTTGGTATTTTGCATACGGTTGAATAAATAATCAGTCAACCAGTTTAAAACTGTTCCATCTGTACCATACTGTTGAAGTTTACGAAGCGGAATAGAAAATTATTATAATAAAAATATTCCTAGACATCCTGCATTCTGTTGGCTTCTTGCGCTTATTAAGTACCTACAAAACCCTGAAATGTGTGAAAATTCATACTTTCACATAATTTTTTTGGTTTTAGAATGACATTATCATATTCATGGATTTCTGAAAATAACAGAACATAAATAACATAAAATTATTGATATTCTAAGAACTGAGTATTTAATTATGAAAACATATTAGATATAATTAAATTAAATTGATTCTTGAAACACAAATTATCGAATAATTGGTAGGTGTAATAGTGGAACTAATATTGTCAAATTATACGTTTTCTTCAAATTGAGTTATCGATTGGTAAAGGCGGCGTTTATACAATTATTCTATCGAGCTCACGGTACCTAGAGTCCATTTACCATAACAATAAGATGACGTCACAATTGAAAACCTTCCCTTGTTGCCACTCCGCTAATCGTCAAAAATGTTAGGTTATATCGAACTACTTCTAAAAAGAGATTGCGAGCCTATATTTCCTATGGAGGAAAGGAATTAATGTGAATTATGATGCAGAGCAGTTCTTTCCAACCGATTTGTCGTGAAATTTATGGTTTAAATTATATTAATTGTGTGATGAAGTACTAAATGAAATAAAATGAAAATTTCAGTGTATAATAATCATCAGAAATAATTGTTTTTAAAAATGTGTCGTGTTCTTTTCATCCTTTTTATACAATTTACTTAAGACACTGTGGGTTCGGGAAGCAAACTCGGAGTGTTCCGAGTCACTTTTTTTAACTCTAGACCGCTCGAAATAACGCGTTTAAACCTTTTCTCCGCTCTGAGCAATGATAAAGAATCAATTTTTTTTTATTATTCGAATAGAAATTTTTGAATATTTGAATTTCAGATGTTCGATACAAGTTTACTTCGAATAATGAATATTTAAATATTATTGCCAGTTCGAACAGTTTATCAACGCTAGCTGCAAGTGTAAATTTTACTAGTACGCTAAAATTACTTTTCGCTTGCATCTGATGATAATAAACCATTATGACTCTAAGTAACAGATCTATAGGTTAAAATTAGAAAAAAGAATGAACGTAACTAATGTAAATAGAACATATTTTATTAATATAATATTTATTTATCGACCAAGATACAAAATGAAATATTATTTTTGGTCAGTCACATTACACATTACAAAACCTTTTAAAATATACAAACACAATATATAGAATAAGATTGGAATATACTTAAAGTCTTTACTATTTCTAAAATTAAGTTGAAGTTACTAGCCAGCTGAACCCAAATTTTTAAGGGCGTTGAAAATTTAGTTGTTCATTGCTGTCAAAAATATTTGTTGAACAAAAATAAGTGTTCAACCAAAATTTTCAGCACTCCTTGCATCTGGCACCCCAGGCAACTGACTGTCTTGACACCGCCTTAATACGGCCCTGTGTCTTATTAATTATTTTTGTAATTTCCTTCTAATTTGTTAGAATTTTATTTTATTTTCGTGCAATATGTTTTTGTATTTTCATGTTCCTAAATTGTATTTTGTTTTCGTTTTTGACAGTAAAATTTTTAATTAAGATCTATTTCTTGTGTATTTTCAATTTTATAATTAGAATACGAAGGGAATTTGGTAAATAAAATTAAACCAAAATTTTTACCGGTAGATATTTGATGTTAGACTCGATTTTAACTTGTTATTCGAACTGGAACCGAACCGGAACTGAACCGAAATTTTTAGACGAACCGAAACTGGAACGAAACACCTTTACTTAGAACGTAACCGTAAACCGGAACGAAATAAATTTGGGTTCGGCTCTCTGGTGTAAATACGGAAATAATAAAATACGGTATCTATTACAATTATAACAATCTTTTTATGATATTATCCGTCTTAATGAGCACTGGATGAACGAACATCAAATACATTTTTATAACACCATAAATAATTATCAGCTCGCGGATGCATACTGTAGGAATAAACATATTCATGGTGGTGTGGCCATATATGTAAGGGAGAACATAAAATTCAAACCTATTAAGTATATAGCAAACTTGTCAACTGAGTTTCATTGTGAAATAATTGGTATTGAATTATATGAAATAAAAACAATTGTGGTATCTTTTTACAGATCAACGGATGGTGACTTAGAAAATTTTTTAAAAATATTTGACGATTCAATTAAAAGAATATATAGTAAGTACAATAAATATAATATTATAGCTTGCGGTGATTTTAACGTAGATTTTTTGATCAAAAACAAAAGCTACCACATTGTTAACAACACTTTGTCAACCTTAGGTTTACATTACACGAATGACAAAATTACTCGTTACTCATATAAGGGGAGAGGCACATGCATAGATAATATTGTAACAAATTTATCAAATGATCTGTGTAAATGCACTGTTGTCAATCCTCACATGTCAGACCACTTAGCACTTTCCTTCACTTTTGAGGAAATGGTTAATAATGTAACTCCAAATCCGGAATATTCTAGACCCATTAATGAACTTGGTATTAAAAATTTTATACATTGTATATCAGGTGTTGACTGGAAAAATATTTATTCTTGTGCTGACCCCAATTTAGCTTCTGATATGTTTCTGGAGGAATTCAAATATAACTTTGAGTTCTGTTTTCCACAAAAAAAAGTAGTTCCCAGAAAATCGAAATTACCGTGATATCCCGACGAACTAAGAAAAATGAAGGACACATTAAACCTCATTTTTGATATATATAAACAATATAAAATTAAAAAAATACAGAAATTATATAACTCATATAGAATACAATATCGAAAAAAATTGTATATTGCTAAAAGGAAATTTAATTGTGAATCGATACATAGTTCTGATTCTAAAACTAAAACTATTTGGAACATAATTAAGAAAGAAATAAATAAAGGGGAATTAAAAACAAATAATACCACATCAATCAATGTAAATGATTTTAATAATTTTTTTGTCAATATTGCAAATCAAATTAATATTAGTCCAGTTTCAACAAGTTACAAAAATACTGTGATAAATAATTCTAGTATGAATTCTTTCTTTTTAAGACCTACCGACTCGTTTGAAATAAAAAATTGTATTATGGAATTAAATAATAATAAGAGCAGAGACATAAATGATCTAAACGTGACACTTTTTAAATACGCATCTGACCACATCGCTAAACCTCTAGAACATATTTTTAATAGTTGTATCTCCTCGGGTGTATTTCCAAATCAATTAAAAATATCAAAAGTTGTGCCAATATTCAAAAAAGGTGATAAGGAGGATGTAAATAATTATAGGCCGATTTCCCTACTGCCAGTATTATCAAAAAATTTTGAGAAAATTATTAAATCGAGGCTTCTGGCTTATTTCCAGAAATACAATTTATTTACAGATTGTCAGTTCGGTTTCAGACCAAAAAAATCCACCACTCTCGCAGGCATTGACCTTGTTAATTTTATTCTAAAAAATTTTGAGGAAGGAAAGTATGTTAGTGCCACGTTCTGTGATCTTAGTAAGGCGTTTGATATTGTTAACCACGACTTATTAATACAAAAATTAGAGAATTACGGGATCAGAGGAACAGCTCTCAAATTTTTCAATTCTTATCTTGAGAATAGATGGCAATTAGTTGAAGGTAATAAAAAACGCTCTAATTTTCTTGAAATAAAATCCGGAGTTCCCCAAGGCTCAATTTTAGGACCAATTCTTTTTCTAATTTACATAAATGACGTCCCCGATGTATTAAAATATTCTAAAACTATTATGTTCGCCGATGACACTACCATTTTAAATGCCAACTTAAATCCAAATACAGCAGTATCAGTCTCCCAATTAGAACTGGCACAAGCAGAAAATTGGTTTAGCAATAATTATCTGAAATTAAACTTAGAAAAAACTAAAAACTTTCAATTTCATGCAAGCATTACTCATGAATCAGATGAAGAGATCCGTTTTTTAGGCCTAACAATAGACTCAAAATTATCGTGGAAAAATCATTGTGTGTCACTAATAAGTAAAGTTTCAAAGTCTCTCTTTGCTTTAAAGAAACTTACTCCAATAGTAACAAGAGAAACAGCTATAGTAGCGTATCATTCCCTTATTAACAGCCAGCTTTCTTATGGCATTCTGTTATGGGGAGCATCCCCTTCCGCCAAAGATGTTTTCATAGCGCAAAAGAAAGCCATAAGAATCTTATGCAATTTAAATAACATGTCTTCCTGCAGACTTTATTTCAAAACATTAAAAATATTAACTGTCCCCTGTATATATATATATACTATTGCTTAATTTATATCAAACAACATGCCTTAAACTTCATTAAAATAAATCCGGGTGACAGGATTGTAACTAGGTACGGTAACAACCTAAAAATTCCTAAGCTCAGACTTAAATCTAGCAAAAATAGTACTAGTTACTGGGGTCCGAAGCTCTTTAATAATCTTAGTGAAGAATTAAAGAGTTTAGGTTTAAACAGCTTTAAAAGAAAAATAAAAGAGATTTTAGTTAATAAAGCATATTACTCTATTAATGAGTACATTGATGACCCATTATCCTAGGATATATTTATGTTTGTGTTGGAAGAGCTAAGTGGTAATTGTTGTATAAACTAACAGAGCAAAGTTAATGTAATTATGGATGTACTATTTATTTTTATATGTGTAATTAATAATTGTTTTTTTCTTGACTTGTACATTAAGGGCCGGTTTCTGAAAAGTCAGTTAACTATGGTAACGACTGACTAATGGTCAAGTCTGACTGATGGTCAGTTTTAGTTTGCGTTGCATAAACATTTTTTAAAGCTTGGTCAGTGGAACAATTGGTTTACTATGCACAGATATTTTTTGCTAATGTGAACTGTACTTCACGTGACAGTAAAAAGCTGTCAAGAATTAAAACGTTTTAAAATGAACTAAAAAAATGAATTCACGAACACCAAACTTTACCAACACCGATAAAAACATTTTTCTAGATATTTTCGGTAAGTAAGTATACATATATTTTTATTTCTTTTGAAATCTAAATATTTTTAAATTATTCTTAAAACATAACCTAAAATTTGTATTTATCATTTTTCAGATATTCCCATATTACTGAAGACAAAAATGTGATAATTGAACAATTCAAAAAAAAGAAAATTTGGTACCAGATTACAGATGAATTTAACTCAAGTTGCGTGAAGAGACACAAAACAAATTAAATATTTGTATTTTAATTTTAAAAAAATAATAAACAAACTAAAAAGAACATTTGTGAATTAAATGTACGCTCTTCAGTATCTGTTTAGGAGCTGGTTTCTTGAAAAAAACAGTTTTCGATGTAGTACTGATATAGTGTCGATACCGATGGAAACAACAAATTATTGAAAATATGTCGATAACTGTATTTTAGCCTATATATTTTACCACCACCTCCTGCCTACCTAACTGATTCAGAACTGGCTTTAGTTCATATTTTTTATCAAGTTGAACCAGAACCAGAACCTGAAATGCAACAAGAAGCTAATCCTGCACCTTCCAATTCTAACAAAAAAAAAAAAGACAAGCAAGAAACATAATTTAAAAAAATAATAATAATAACACATTATAAAAGTTTATTATAAGAGTAAATACCAGGCTGCGCTAATAGAGAAAAATAAAGCAAGAATGCTGTACAATTATGACTTAAATATAAATTGAATTAGAATTAATAAAAAAATTAAACTATAAAAAATAATAAAGTGGTTTTGTTTTAATTATTACATTATATTGTATTAATTTTTTTAGGGTACACCAATAACTGTTTGGATTAATGCACTACGTACAGCCACATTGGTATCATTACCCTCTCAAATGTTTGGTTCATCGCTCTGCAATAGTTCTACAGGAATTTATATCGTATCATGCTGTTGTATACAAAAATTATGTAAAACGTCACAAGGTATAATTGTCGTTAGGACACGGTCAATATTAATTGCCATTCCTGTTGCAACATGGGCCCTATTAGAATTTTTCTCTACTCTTGTATGTGTATTCAAAGGTAGTGTCAGGAAAAATTGTTGATAAGTGCACCAAGTGACTGACTTGGTGCATAATCAACATTATTATAATGTGCATAATCTGTTGCTCCGAGTACTTGTATGATATAAAATTAGTACTTTACTAAAGCCTTTTTTCGCCGTCTGAAGAATCTTATTCCATATCTTCTATTGAGGGCAAAGAACATAGGCTGGAAGTTGAAATTTTTCTATTGCTCGAATAGGATAAGGAAAAAATAATAATAGAAACCTAGAATTATGTACGAATAATCAAAATATGTAAATATATAATGATTATATATGTATATTATATTTTATTATAGTATAGTATATTATATTTATTATGATTATATATTTATTTACAGTGGTACAAAATAAATATATATAAATTATTCATGTATTTAATATTTCTTTTACAATTATATTATAACGTTATTGAAATATCAAATTAAAAATTGATTTTGAATTTATAAGGAAATTTTGTAGGTTATGTTATATTAAAGTCACATTCATTAATAATAGTTAGGTGCATTTTCATTTTAAAACACAAATTAAGAATTTAATTTACCGTCTTCTTATTTAAATTACTTTTTTCTCTTATTTAGCCCAAAAATTATGAAAATAAAATTTATGAAAAAACCGAATATTGACGTATATCGCAGTTAAACTGTGATCAAGGTATAGTCAGAAAAATTCAATTGTTTGACGCGAGTTCAAGTCGTGACCAACGTTTGTGCAACACTTAACCAAGGAAGCCTTGGTTGAACTCACGTCAAATGCGAAGTAAACTATGCATAGTTGACTTATGGTTAACTTTGGATTGTTTTTTGTTCCTGCAACAGTTTACTAAGGCAACCGTAGTTTACCATTAGCTTATAGTTTACTGAGCTTCTAGAAACCGGCCCTTAATTATTATATTATTTTTTTCTCAACTTTACTTATTGTATCAAACTTTATCTTTGTATTACGAGTAGAATCTTGTGACAATTCCATAATGTATTATCATTGACGGAAATAAAGATATTATTATTATTATTATTATTATTATTATTATCAAGTGAGACTAAATTAAATTGGTGAAACTTACCGAGCATTTATTTAATTTAAAATATTTTAATTTTAGTTGATCCAGTAATTTAATATCTGTGCTGTGGCCATCTATCTTTGTGGGGGAACGTTCCTAATTCAACAAAATGCAATAACAACTCGGTCTTATTGTGATGCTATTCTCATTTTAAACGTATCCTTATTCAGAAACTGAGGGAGATCATCCTACCCCCGCCCCCAACCCCTAACTTCGCGGCCTGTCTGTCCGGCACAACGAATTACATACAGATTTTAATCTTTGGATTTGTTCGTTTCTGGACTACGCAGAGAATACAGCGATCTACAAACAGTGGGATATCACAAAAATCACTTATATTGTACTAGCTGGAATAATAGACCGGGAGCTCATGACATTTTTTGTCTCCGATTTCATACAGCATGCCTTTTGGAGGAGAGAATATTTACCCTGTGACAACAAAAAAGGAATGGTACTAAACCCCTGCACGCTTTCCGGTCATAGGGAAAATTGCATTTCCACTTGCACAAAATTTTTGTGTTTTTCTCTGATTTAATATTGCTTGCCCTTTTGTTAAAAGAAAGTTATAACAAATTTAAAGCCTTTTAATTATAGGCATGCTGTATGAAAACGTGAAAAATCATATTTTTATTACAAGATCACATGACCGTTTGAGCCCTTTGGGACCTTCCGAATCGCATGCATATATTTAAAAGACTTTAAATTTGTTATAACTTTCTTTTGACAAAAGGGCAAGCAATATTAAATCAGAGAAAAGCACAAAAATTTTATGTTTAAGTGGAAATGCAATTTTCCCTATGACCGGAAAGCGTGCAGGGGTTTAGTACCATCCCTTTTTTGTTGTCACAGGGTAAATATTCTCTCCTCCAAAAGGCATGCTGTATGAAATCGGAGACCAAAAACTGTCATGAGCTCCCGGTCTATAAGTGGAATGATCCGTATTTCTTTAAACGTTTCTTTAACCGTCTTCGGCCAGATAAATTCTTGACGAGTTACACGCATGTGACATGTCGCTAATAACATGTCTGGAAGAACTTAACTTGTTTGGTTTTTATGCGTGAATACTAGTAAAAATAATTGTTTTCGTCAAATAAGGACTCCAGAATTACATATAAAAACTCTCGGATTATTTTCCCAGGTAACGAGACACGAAAAAAATGCTTAATTCTCGAGATTTTGTTGTTCAAATCATAATTCCCGCCCTCTGATTTCGTATACATTCAAACATATAATTAAATTATAATTTCAACACTTCCCACTGGTTATTAAATTTACGCTTTTAAAAATTAAATGCAACATTTACCAAAATATAACTAGAATTTTGACAAAATAATTTAAACAAAATAAAAATGCAAAAAAAAAACAGAAAAATTTAAATTGACAGGAATCGAACTCTAGTTTGCAAATTACGAAGCGACGACAAAACGCACTACGCTACGAGCGCTTACTTATCTACTGTGTTACATAAAAATGCGTTATTTTTCGAAAACATAATCTCATCAAAAATTCCTGTTGAGTTATTCCGGTTCACGCCAATGTACATTACTTAGAATTTTTTCAGATTTTTAGTTTAAATTATCTGGTCTACAGGGGACAAATTTTTTTTTGCACAATTTTTGCAAAAATCGCGTCAAAATAATTTATTTTGTAAAAATAAAATTTTGATCGTTAATCCACGTATTAAGGGCTGTCATTTGATAACGTACACAGAATTTAAAAAAAAATACCGTCAACATATATAAGGGAAGTATTGTGATCATACCGATTTTGACATTTCGAGATTTCGATGGATCTCCACGAATTGAGGTCCCTACATAACGTTTTGACTATTTTTAGCATGATGTCTGTCGGTCTGTCAGTCCGTCCGTCTGTCTTTCTGTCCGTCTGTCCGTCTGTCCGTCCGTCCGTCCGTCCGTCTGTCTTGTACACGTGCAGAGCAAATTAGGCTAAAAGTATTTTTATGAAAAGCTTAAATATGCAGCTTTTGACATCAATGACATAAGTTGATGAACTTTTGGTAAAAATCGGTTGACTAAAAATGGGAGTTTACTCGTGTCGATTTTAAGATTTTTGGGAATATTTAGCAACAGAAAAATATTTAGAAAAAAAATATTTTACAAAAGTTGCTATAAATGCAATAACTAATAACTTTTACAGTCTGTTCCAAACGGTTAAGCGGAACTAACTGGGATTTTCGTTCTTTTAGGTTGTCACGAGAAGGGACTTTGCTGGGGTTATTTCATTTTTGACGTTGGAATGTCAAAATTTAAAATTCCAACAATGAAACCATAGAAACGAATGACATGTCAAAATTAAATTATTTTTTTTTTACAAATTTTAATGACAAAAAAATAAATAAATGGGAAATTTGTATTAAGAATGCACAAAATATCAAAATATAAAGAAAATGACATTTTAAAATGATATTAACTTTAACCAAAAAATGTTATTGTAAGTATGATTTACAAAGCTTAAACAAAACGACCGAAAAGCACGATTTAAGCGATGAAAGTAACTAGATTGCAAAATCTAGTTCCGCTTAACCGTTTGGAACAGACTGTATTTGAGACGTTTTTTGATAAAACGAAAAATTTCGAAAAATTTTTGTAAATTTTTTTAAAATATTTGTCTCAATTTTTTCAAACTTATAAGTAACATTTCCATGGTCATGATAAATAATATCTCTGTCCTGCGTTCTCCTGTAGCTCAAGTAATTCCATTTGCAGTAAAAGTGGCGCTTGTTCTATATCAACATCAACCGTTTAAACAAAGATTTTGGATAGTTATCGCGGGCCGGACTAAATTAGGCAACGGGCCGGATCCAGCCCGCGGGCCGTAGATTGCACATGCCTGATATTGATTGGTACGCATTATTTACTCGTAATTTTTTATGATAACTCGTTAAAAGAATTATGATATGAAAAAATGATATCCTCGTAATATTTTGGTTCATGTTTAGGCGTCACCTAAACATGATTACGATAATTTTTATAAAAATATGATAGTTTTCAATTCTCTGTATAAAGGATTCCACACACCAAAGCGGCCGCGGTGGCGGCCACGGTAGCGATCAGGTCTCCTCACACTAACGCGGTGGGAGTGGCGGTAGCGGTAGCGATCAGTTAGTGAATCACGGTATATAGTTGTATGATAATATTGGACCTTGCTTGGGTTATTTCATTTTTCCCCTTTGGAATGTTAAAATTTAAAATTCCAACAATGAAACCAGGGAAACGAATGACATATGTCAAACTTAAATTAATTTTCTTACATATTTTAATGACAAAAAATAAATAAATGGGATATTTGTATTAAGAATGACACAAAAAATCAAAATATAAAGAAAATGACATTTTAAAGTGATATTAACCTTAACCAAAAAATGTTTGTTGCAAGTATGATTTACAAAGCTTAAACAAAACGGCTGAAAAGCATTATTTAAACGATGAAAGTAACTAGATTGCAAAATTTAGTTCCGCCTAATCGTTTGGAACAGACTTTACTATCAATTTCCAAAACTTTTCCTATTTCGTCCCACACTTTATTTGTTTTCCTAATATTCTTGTAATCAGGATGTGCTAAGTCATACAAAATTAAATGATCCTTTACTGATTTTTTCTGTTAAATTATCTATTTTCGACATTATTTTCTTAAATATATTCACTCTGTGGTATATAAACAATGAATATCGCGCGGCCTAATGCAACTTGTCGAGTTTGGCCGCCAGTGTTTGGTGATCGCTAGAATGAACGCTGCTGTTGGTGGCGTTCTCAGATAGCGGAACGCTTGTATGTGCGTGGTCTCATTGTATTGTATAGGTTGCGTTAGGCCGCTGCATTATCGCCACCGCGGCCACTTTGGTGTGTGGAATCCTTAATAATGCTTAACTCTCGAGTTACCAACACTGCTTACCACGAAGTCACAGCAAAGTTTAAAAATTTATAATTTTCTCTGGCGCTGCCACCAAAAACTCAAAAGTTTTACACACAATTTCATGATTGTGACATATTCAATAGGCGCTTTCCTTTTAAGACTTAAGAAATTTAGGCTAAGCTAAGTTAATCTAAGTTGTAAGAGCGTTCCATTTATAACACTGGCTAAGATAAACTAAGTTTTTTCCTCCCCCCTTTCCCTTGCTAAGACATTTGACTAATTTCTAAGCTTAGCCAAGCATTTTAACTTGTAAAAAGAAAGCAGCTAATTTCTATACTGAAACTGAGTTATGTGAAGAGTTTGGGTAGCTCTGGTCTAACCAATCCGGGCTTGTTTGCGCCAACGATATTAAAATTTACATATCCACATTGACAATTTACTGTGTACAAACCTTATTTATCATACGTGCTGTTTATCAACAGTTTTATTAGAAAACTTTTCTTATATACAATATTGCATGATGGATCACTGTTTGAATTTGTTTTAGATATGATAAATTTTAATAGATTCATATTTGTGTAGCTTTATATATTGCTTCATTATATTTCCACAATTTTAAAATACAGATTTAGGCGTCATATTCTGACGTGGGTTGTTAAAATTACAGTTTCTGATAAAAAATATTCAATTTCTTTTTCGCTTTCTCTTTTTGGAAGGTTAGCAATCATAGTTGGCATCTAAACAGAAAGTTGGCATCTTTTGAATTTTGATACTTAAGATGGACAACTTACTGAAGAAATAGAAATATCAAGAGATGTTCCACAGGGATATGTCTTCTTTCCCTTGCTGTTTAATATTTATTCAGAAGCAATAGTCTCAGAGGTCACTGAGAATGAAGATGTTGGGATCAATGTAAATCAGGCCCGTGCAACCTACGGCCCGCGGGCCTTTTGCTTTCTCTGTCTATATCATTATAATTATTTGCATACCCATAGTAACGTATAGTGACGCAAGTTGACAACTAACGTTCCAAATTATTTTAATAAAAAACAAAGCATTAGAAAGTAACGGCATGATTCATAGATATCTTTACTAATTAGAGCACGAAAACAAATTCACAGCAGTACTCAAACAAACAAAATTATTAATTTTAAGGTAATATTTATAAATAAGGAAAAACTTATACTCATACGTAAATTTTGGATTATAATTTGTTGTTTAATTTAATTAAATTTTTATATTTCCCCTAAGTACAAAGTAATAAAATATTAAGTAAAAATATATTTATTCATATAATATATTGCTACTAGTTGTATTTAAATGTGTATTTTTATTTTAAAAAAATTAGTCACTGTAATGCGTGATATCGTCGTCATCTGAACTATCGCTGTCATTTCTTGTATTTATTATTATTGGATTAATATCATCAACAATTTTTTCCTTTTCCCACCATTCATTTATTCAATTTTCGATTTTTTTTAACAGATTTTGCCCAAGTTTCACAACTAATTTGATCACAGGCTACTTGCCACATTTCCACTTCGTTATCACTATATCCGTTTTGACCAATATGTCTATCATAATAATTTTATGTTATACCCCCAAATGGGGTTAAACTGGCAGTGATAAGGAGGTAATCTCAGTACTTCATGACCATACTTTTGTGCCAATGGCCGAATTTCTTTCGTTTTCTCGTGATTTTGTTAGTGAGAAGTTCAGATTTATTATATTTTATAATTCTACGAATTGTTGATTCCGAAATCTTTAAGGCATCTGCTACTCTTTGATGGACACAAGATAGAGAAATAAGTGGCCCATTGTTCTCTTTTTCTGAATTAAAATATCCCAGCGGATTTAAAATTAAATTTTGTGAATTTAATAATTGGCCGCAAGCTCTATTAACTAATATTATTAACAGACACTGACAGCTAAGACAAATAACAAAAAACATTTTTAAAATCGCTGAAAAATGGTAACTAGATTATTATATGAATGCACTACTTGATACATACATGTAACAGTCACCTATCAGCAATCCGATTATATTCCAAAATACGTCTATTTTATATTTCAGCTTTAGTCCTGACATGATTGAATCTATCACTTGTGACAATATTAATCTGGTAGTACTCAAGATTATCCTAGTTGTCAGTAGAGGGCAGTCCTTGCTTCATATCCCAGCCGGCTGAATTAACGTACACATCTAATCACTTTGGAATACATTACCAGGACCGCTCAACGCTCGTAATGTCCCATCAATGAAACCATTCAATTACATCTGGCAAACACATAAGCAGAGCCAGGGAGCCTGGATATTTGCCCAGACACACTCCGGACTATTAAATAGGATACATTGTTACAGCACAAGTGGGTAAGACATCCCAATGTCTATTAGACACAACTTATTCAGTACTAAATAACAGTCTAATGCTGAAATCAAATAAGAGAAAAATGAAACATTCGGTCATTGCATTAAAAAAAATCAGCTATGGCCACCACAGGACCAACCGCCATCATAATGTTCTTGTATAAAATACATTCTAGCAGCAGAGTAGAAATAACTTGGCCTAATATTTTCTAACAGAAATATTATTTATCATGACCATGGAAACATTACATATCAGCACCTCAGAAATAATAAATAGCTCAGAAAACGATTTAAGATTGTTTATCTCCTTGCGTTGATCGACTTGAAAGCAACGTATATTGAAACTGGCTAGAGCTATAGTTCCAAATTATTTTTCACTCGACAGACTATAAAGTTTTGAGTCACTTGGCACTAAAATGTCATTTTTGATAAAAATGTGACTTAATACAGTTTACCTCTAAGGTGCTGATATAAGTATGTAAAAATTGAGAAAAATTTTTCAATTTTTTTTCGTTTTATCAAAAAATTGCTCAAATAAAAGTTGTTAGTTATTGCTTTTATGGCAACTTTTGTTAAATAAATTTTTTCGAAATATTTTTTTTGTGAAATATTCGCAAAAATCTTAAAATCGACACGAGTAAACTCCCATTTTTAGTCAACCGATTTTTATCGGTATGATTACAATACTTCCCTTATATATGTTGGCGGTCGGTAAAAATCAAATATAACACTTGTTAATTACTTACTTAATAATTTAATTTTTATTTATTTATTTTTTTTAATTTTTACCGACCGCCAATAAGGGAGGTATTGTGATCATACCGATTTTGACATTTCGAATTTTCGATGGATCTCCACGAATTGAAGTCCCTACATAACGTTTTAACTATTTTTAGCATGTCTGTCGGTCTGTTTGTCTGTCTGTCTGCCTGTCTGTTTGTCTGCCTGTCCGTCCGTCTGTCTGTGTACACGTGCAGAGCAAATTCGGTTAAAAGGATTTTTATGAAACTTCATATTTAAGCTTTTGACATCAATGGCACGAGTTGATCAACTTCTGGTAAAAATCGGTTGACTAAAAATGGGAGTTTACTCGTGTCGATTTTATGAGGTCCCTACATAACGTTTTGGATATTTTTAGCATGATGTCTGTCGATCTGTCTGTCCGTCCGTCCGTCCGTCCGTCCGTCCGTCTGTCTGTCTGTGTACACGTGCAGAGCAAATTAGGCAAAAAGGATTTTTATGAAACTGCATATTTAAGCTTTTATCAACGAGTTTATCAACTTTTGGTAAAAATCGGTTTACTAGAAATGAGAGTTTACTCGTGTCGATTTGAAGATTTTTGCGAATAATTAGCAACAGAAAAATATTTCGAAAAAATTTATTTAAGAAAAGTTGCTATAAATGCAATAACTAATAACTTTTATTTGAGACATTTTTTGATAAAACGAACAATTTTTAAAACATTTTTCGAAAAGTATCTATTCTTTCGTACTTATGGAAACGTTACATGTTTCCATGGTCATGATAAATAATATCTCTGTTAGAAAATACTAGGCCAAGTTATTTCTACTCTGCTGCTAGAATGTATTTTATACAAGTACTTTATGATGGCGGTCGGTCCTGTGGTGGCCACAGCTGATTTTTTTTATTTAATTTTGTATATTTATAAACATTTTCCACCAATGTGCATCATGCAAGTAATCGATTTGCATGATGTAATTTAAATATTTTTTATTTTTATTATTTTTCTTTTTTTTAAATTAATTTAAATATGAATAATGCCAACATAATTATAAATAATTTTTTCTAATTTTATTGTACAATTCAGCAAAAATTTTATATACATTCCCGATCTATACAACAGAACGTACGTAATAATTGACCCTCGTAGACAGACTGTCAAGTGTTCGAAATATGAATTTGAAATCCTGTGGAACTTTCACTGTATTCCAGTGTCAAGTAGAAAATACTTTGTGCAAACATATTTTGGTCCTTATCTATTTGCGGGAGTTTGATGTGTCCCTCCTCGCCACAGTACCCTTGCCCTTGCTGCGTATGAATGTTCGCGTGAACGACGCTAAATCTTCAATGCTATTGTTATTTGTCAAACATCATTCGGCATTCAGCGTATAATCTTCACTGGGGTAATCTACGCACACCCTCACAAAGGATTATATACCGTCGAATGATAGGCAGAATATTGTCTGTGTGTGTGTGTGTGTGTGTGTGTGTGTGTGTGTGCGCCATCGTGTTGTATATGTGTGTGTGTGTGTGTGTATATACCGTGTGTGCAAAGAAAGGCGGAACATAGCAGTTTAACATGGGATTTTAAATAAGTAAGGAAATTGGCTCTTCTGTACATTTTAGAGTAAAAATACAAGAATAAAAAATTGTTCCTAATTAGTTTTTATTTGTAAAAAATCTAAAAAGTCTACATAAAATGACAACGTTTTTCAACGATCTCTTAGCAAATTTAGATCTATAGACATATTCAATACATATACGAGGTTTGCTTCCTAAATTCTGGGAATTGTGCTATAATTAAATTACGCAGAACTTATAGGCAATGTTATTGATGCCAGACAAGTCTTGACATGTTTATGCAACTGTTTAGTGCAATATTGTTCAGTCTGATTTAGGTGTTCGACTGATATAGACGCGTTTTCATAGCACTGTTTTTATAATAAATTATTAACAGTTCCTGGTATTTACATCCTAGAGTTGCTGGTCTATGTATTTAAAAATCAAATAAACTTTGCTCGCCATTTGAACCAGCATTCATATAACACCAGAGGAAAAGATTGTTTCAGAACTCCAGCAAACATGCTGGAACTGTCAAAAAAATCACCAAAAACTGTTGGTATTAAATTATTTAATTCACTGCCATTCCATGTCAGAAATGAAACGCAGTTTGCTGTAATTAAGCGGAAAATTAAGGCATTTCTTATAGAGCATTGTGTATACTCAATTAATGAATTCTTAAAATCCTGTAAGGACTGGTGTAGTCATGCCAATGGGGAACATTGATTTTGGGTAATTTATTGTATGATTTTATTGTTTTATCAATTGTATAACTTGTTTTACTTATCAAAATCTGTGTAAAATTATAAATTCATGTACTGACATATCCTACATGCAGTCCTGTATTTAAAGGATTAATAAATATTATTATTATTATAAAACATTTGTTTTATGTTTTATTTCCAGGGCTATCTGTATTATGACGAAAACATCATATATTATTTTCCAAATATCTAGTATTACAGATATTTTATGGAATCAAATTTAGACTTTTTTAAAATAAATACTATTTTTAAATAACTTTATATTCTTGTGTTTTTGCTCTAAAATGTACAAAAGAGCCATTTTTCGCACTTATTTAAAATCCCATGTTACACTGCTATGTTCCATGTTTGGTTGCACACACGGTATATGTCTGTTTTGGTGTGTATGGCTTTATGTGCACGTGACTGTATGTGATGATATATATGTGTGTTTTTGGGAAGGTCTTATAGATTTCAGAGCAGATTATTGGGTCGGTTTTATAAAAATCTATGTGTGTTCAACAGAATATTAATGAGACCAACTTAATTCCCTTACTGCTTAACGTTGACTGATAATCTGTAAACTGAATTTGGTTTTTGCTGGCAAAGTTAATCAATAAAATAATATTTTTTTAAAACATCGTATTTTGCCGGAAACTTGGTTTGACAATGAATAAAGGAGAAAGTAGGTTAAGTCATACCGCTTTTTTATTAGGGTTTTCTAGGTATGACCACCAAAAAACCCTTATAACGTCACTCATGTGTCGGTCTGTCTGTAAGGTAGAAACTGTAGCCAAACGGCTTAACATAGAAAGTTAAAATTTGGTATGCTCATACAACTCTTTGATCCACATATAGAGAAAATACTGAGAGTTCAAAATAACGTATGTATTTAATAAAACATTGATGTGAAGTGTTAATTTTCACACATTTCAGGGTTTTGCAGGTATTTAGTAAGTGAATGATGATTATTTCGGATGCCAAAACAAATTTTATATTAAAATATTTTTTTTGTTAATTTTAATGCGAACGCCTAATACACTTATTTAGGTTTCTAAATATGTGCAGTATTTTTTTTTTATATAGCAAGGTTCATTAATAATTTTAAAAATTGCACCTATGGCTTCCATTGGTTGTTATAAGTTCCGCCCCTCTGATTTCGTGTACATTGAAACAGAATTAAATTATAATTTAAACAATTTCCACTGGTTATTAAATTTACGCTTTTAAGAATTAAAAGCCAAAATATAACTAGAATTTTGAAAAAATAATTTAAACAATATAAAAATTTAAAAAAAAAACAAAAAATAATATTTTCTCTTCTCGCAGGGTTCGATGCCTTTCGGATCGAGTTACTTGGGTGATAAACCAGCGTCAAAAACCACTACACCAGCATACACATTCCAGTGTAGCGTATTACAAAGCTATAACTTGTGTACATTATTAGCCAAAAATGACAAAAAATGCGTTTTTTTCCAAAAACATAATCTGATCAAAAATTCCTGTTGTACTATTCCGGTTCACACCAATGTACATTACTTCGAATTTTTTCATATTTTTAGTTTAAACCATCTGGGCTACAGGGTGTGGGACAAAAATTTTGTTGCACAATTTTGGCAAAAATCGCTTCAAAATAATTTATTTTGCAAAAATAAAAATTTGATCGTTAATCCACGTACCAAGGGCTTTCATTTGATACCCTACTCAGAATTATAAAATTTTTTTTTTTTTTTTCGATGAGCACATATTTGTTTATATTTTTAGGAGGATATGTTTTTTTAGATGTTTTAGTATTTATCCTATGTGCGGGTCAAAGAGTTGTATAAGCATGCCAAATTTCAACTCTCTAGGTTTAGCCGTTTGGCTACAATTTTTACCGGACAGACAGATAGACAGACGACAAAATGACGGTATAAGGGTTTTTTGGTCATACCTACAAAACCCTAAAAAATGAACATTTTTTTAAAATGTTTAGTAGTATACCAAATAAAACCTCTTAATGCGTGGATCAAGAAGCAAATTTTTATTTTTGAAAAATCATTTTTTTATGGGAAAAATACTTCAAAAAACTTTTATCCCCCACCCTATCTCTCAGAAGGGTGACATGTCAAATATTTTAAAAGGTACCACTTCAGAATTACCACCCTAAGATGATATTTTAAATATACAAAATGAAAAATGAAATTTCCCTCTTAGTTTCGTATTACAAAATGAGACAGATAATAACTGGATTGTAAATAAAATAATAAATTGACGGACTAAATTATTTCAATTGTCAGGTAATACTCTTATTTGATTAGCTAAATGTAAAACATGTACAAACATCTACAGAACGTATCAATGTTGTCGTGAATTAACTATGGACAGGTCACTCTGAGATTTTAGAATACCGATTTGACATTCGTTCGTAACTATGGTGAGAGTTATTTAACATACACGTAACTTAACGCCACCTTTCAGAATCCTACTGAATAAGTTGTTTCCAGTGGACAAGTAGAAAATCTTTAGTAGTTAAAAGTAGGAAGAGTAATTTTGTGACTTCCTCTGTGGTTTAGAAGTTATTGTTATGTCCGTATTGTTTTCCGGTCCATGTGTCGGAGAGGAAGATAACAACAAATAATCGTACATCAACCGGTTGTATAAAACTCATAAAATTGACCGTCAATAAATCAGGAGAGCGCTACGTTTCCGCCGTTGCGTGACAGCGTGTTAACTTATAGCGTGTGTCTCTGATTTACAGACAGCACAATGTCACAATTGTTCCAATGGATAGCCAACTACTCGTTCAAAAGAACAATAAATACTCATGAAATAACTTTAGATATTTCTCGTCATATTTACCTGTGCAGTGAAGCCATTACTTCACAGACGAACAGATGTTCTACACGTCTACTGGACACAATTTATTCAGTATTTTATAAATGAAAATGTCTCATTACGCTGTTGGACTGGTGAAGACCAGGTTGTGTCCAATGGATGAATAGAATATCCACTGGACACAACATATTCTGTATGGCAATATTTCATTAGGATCAATCCATGACAAGTGGTCTCAGTTTAGCAATCGCCCAGGGTCGACCATCTCCAATTTGGCTGATACTTTGTAGACAGTACGGAATCCACACTATAAGATCTATACTGATCTTATAGAAAAAGTTCAAATGAAGTTCATTAATCGTTTAAATTACAGATTTAAACGCAACATGTACTATAAAACATATGAACAAAACTTATTTTTTTATAAACATATTTTTATTCTTCACAGACGAACGACACATGACTTGATATTTTTTCACACATTAAAAAATAATAATAGTGATTCTCAATTAATTCGCACTATTTATGAAGTAGGGCATCGCAGACCGCGCGAATCATTAATAGTGTATTTGGCTCTAGTGTTACTACGCAGCAGACCATATCAAATTGGTTCGCCAAATTTCGTACAGGTAACTTAAAAAACAAACAAAAACAAAAAACTGGTTCATCGATCACAGCAGAAATATACTAACTAGACGAAAGGATACAAAAACTGAAAGAAAAACAGCCTAGATTGGTCAACAGATCGACTCCTATCTTATTGCATGATAACGCTAAACCACACACTGCACAAATGACTGTGGCAAAACTACAGGAATTGGAGTTGGAACTTCTTCATCATCCTCCATACACACCAGGCCTAGCCCTTCTACCACTTCTTCCGCAATTTGGACAACTTTTTAATAGGAAAACAGTTCAATTCCGACAAGGCTGTAAAACTGGTCTTCCACGAATTCATTGACTCTCGTCCGCCAGGATTTTATACCACAGGCCTGAACAACCTGCCGCTTAAATGGCAAAAGTGTATCGTCAATATGGGTGCGTACTTTGATGAACAAAATAATTCCTTATATTTGTAAGTTTTCAACCAAATTTGCCTTTTTTTTCTACAAATTTCATCCTTGACGACCTAATACAAAAATGCTGTTGAACACAAAATCATCAAAACTGACCTAGGTTCAGCCTCAAATATTAAGAAATTAATATCTGTCTAATATGGCATCTCCAGATTAATCTTTTATCTAGATGCACACCTAAATCTTATTGCTTGGTCAGGCGAGTTCCATGGAATAATATTGTTGCTAATAATTATGTTTGTCAGGTCACGAGTTTTTCTTAAGGTGAACATTTTAATTTCATTGAACTACAATCAGTTAAAAGTTCAATCGGAGATTAACGAACGTGAACTCCCAGACTAGTTAACATAGAATGATCCAATACAAAGTTGGATCGATGAAGATGTTCTAGTCGTCTACAGGACACAACTTATTCAGTGTTTTGTAAATGGTAATATTTAATTGCACTGTTGAATTGGTAAAGACTTTCTACTCATCCACTAAACAGAGTTTACTATTGATTACTAGCTGGTTATAATTTCGTCCTGCCTTAATAATAAACGTTGTTGGTCCTTCAGGAAATTCCCAAAATGAAACCTCACAATATCTTTATTTATTTAAGATTCTGAACCAAACTTTTCGCAGTTTGTTAATCATTTAATGATTATAATCGCGGCAACATTAGCTGGTGCACTTCGTGTTGATTAAATGTGAAAATTTAATATAAATATCCATAGGATTCAAACGACAAAGATATTTATCCTAATAACATTTTTATTAAGTTATTACACGAATAATATCAATAAATAATTATAGAATAATAGTTCACAATACAACCAACTAATAAGGTATTATTAAAAGAAAAATATGTACATACACACAGGTTAGGCCGTGGAAGATAAAGACAGCAATATGTGGCATGTTCGAGATAATCAAGCAGCAAAAACAAAAACTGTTTAACACTGTCATTTTTGACAATTTAGTACGTTTAAAGAATTTGTGTTTAATCATTTAGATCAGGGGTTTCAAACTCATTTCAGCCCCGGGCTATTTTTCTAAGAAGTAAAATTCACGCAGGCCGTGCGATATATATTTAAATTATTACTTATTCTTTTTTTTAATACCATTATTCTGAATACTTATTTGAAGGAAGTAAAGAAATAACATTTAAATAATAACAATTAAATTTCACCAAAATATTTTCTCTATTGAACAGCAAGACAAGAACGGGTCGAAATCAACGTATTGGTACTGTACACAGCAGTTGCACCTACAGAAAAGTGCGATTTAATAGCTCTGCTTACGAGTGTATTATTTGGAATCACGGGAAATCACCCGTCTACCGCATATCACACGGCTCGGCTACTGCAACAGTTACTGTCTGACTATTGGTTTTGCGCCCTTTGGCGGTCTTTCGATATTTTGAAAGGCATTAAAAACAACAAGTTGGCTTGGGATGAAGTTTCAGCAAAATTCTTAAATGGAGTTCGGCGTAAACTTCTGCAATCATTCATGCACGATTTTGAAGAGGTAGCACATCAGGAAAATTTAATTGAGGACATTATCAGACTTGCGAGTGATGTGGGATTGGAAAATGTTACAGCTGAAAATGTGATAGAAGCCTATGATCAGCCACACTCGAATGAAGACTTAGAAGAGTTATACAAAGAATTAGATCGTGAACAGTCAGAGAAGGAAGAAAACGAAGAAGAAACTCCAAGAGTTATGGAAACGGCCGATCTAAAGTTTATGCTTTCAACTATGGAAATTTTAACGAATGAAAGTTTGACGGGTGACTTTGTGAGTTAGACAACGATTGGGAGCGAAATGCAAATGTAAAAAGGAGCATCATCGCATCCATTCGACCATACTTCGAATTTCTTAATGAAAGTAAACAATAAATCTAAACAATTAAAGCTGGATACTTTTTTCGGAAAAATGTAAGAGATTCGATGCTTTGAAATTTCATTTGTTTTTCTTAAGATTTTTTAATAAAAACATTTTACTTTATTTTATCATAAAATACATTTTAAAAATTAAATTTATATATATATATATATATAATGTATTTTGTATTATATTGTATTATATTGCATTAGTAAACAAAATTATTTGCTTATTTTTCACTTATCTAGAACCTAATAGACTGGGAGTTCATGACAGTTTTTGGTCTCCGATTTCATACAGCATGCCTTTTGGAGGAGAGAATATTTACCCTGTGACAACAAAAAAGGGATGGTACTAAACCCTTGCACGCTTTCCGGTCATAGGGAAAATTGCATTTCCACTTAAACACAAAATTTTTGTGCTTTTCTCTGATTTAATATTGCTTGCCCTTTTGTCAAAAGAAAGTTATAACACATTTAAAGTCTTTTAAATATATGCATGCTTTTCGGAGGGTCCCAAAGGGCTCAAACGGTCATGTGATCTTGTAATAAAAAAATATGATTTTCCGAGTTTTCATACAGCATGCCTATAATTAAAAGACTTTAAATTTGTTATAACTTTCTTTTGACAAAAGGGCAAGCAATATTAAATCAGAGAAAAACACAAAAATGTTGTGCAAGTGGAAATGCAATTTTCCCTATGACCGGAAAGCGTCCAGGGGTTTAGTACCATCCCTTTTTTGTTGTCACAGGGTAAATATTCTCTCCTCCAAAAGGCATGCTGTATGAAATCGGAGATCAAAAATGTCATGAGCTCCCGGTCTAAACCCTGTAACTAACTGTAAATATGGTTTCGTTTTACGCCGATTCGATTTGCGCCGGCTTTTGTAGGAACGGAACTGCGGCGTAAACCGAGAGCTACCTGTATTCTAAATTAATATATATTTTAAGGAAATAAATAGGCTGCGTCAGGCAAAAACAACCACCCTTGATGTGCGTATAAAATTTTAACTAACTAATCAGAAACAAATAGTGATAGTTTTAGATTAGCCATAGAATATTTTATGTGTCTGTTGACAATATTAGGCAATCTGATAGTCACATGATTCAATTTACATGATAATAGATTCCATTATCCTTTTGATTGAATACTCTTGCATAAATTTATGATGATATTTTGTTTTCGTTAATGTGTAATTATTTGTGACACGAGAAGAGCAGGACATACAGGCCACGTAAACAGACATCAACAACATTGATTCACATATATTTAATTACCGATGTTTAGCAATCGAGATATTAAAAAGTTTTATTTCAAACATAAATAACACATGTTGAATATTATTGCAATTCCAGTCGAAATATTGGTATCGAGTGATGAAAACAAACCATAGAATCCAAACGTTACTTTATGGCTCATTCTATGTCAAATGGTCTGATTTTAAAAATCTCCCAGGCCCATCTTAAGGTTACTATAAGAATTCTGAGGCACTTCCGGTTTCACCGGAAATGATGTCAACTTTTGATGTAGAATAGGGAATCGATAATTTTATATTTTTTTCCTAAAAGTACATTAAATTAGCTTTACAATGAAACCAAAAAATCAAATTATTACCAAATAATAATCAACATAAGTTTTACAGAGTTGAACGTAGCAAGCTTTGAAAACAATAAAAAAAGAAACAAAATATCTCTAAAATAAACTATTTGACTATTTAGAAAAAAAACTATTACCTTTTATAATTATTTTACAAAAAAAAAAAAAAATACAAATGTACGATCAAACCACCATTATTGTCCACACATTTTCTCATTCTTAATAAAAACTCTTCCATTGCCCTTATAAGAGTACACTCTTGGATATCCCGGATTGCACTTCTAACCCTTTCTTCTAAATCTTCTATCGTCGTTGGTGTTGGCCGATACACTCTCTCTTTTAAATACCCCCTAACGAAAAAATCCAATGGCGTGAGATCCGGTGATCGTGCAGGCCAGGGATTAAGTGAATGTATTCCAATCCATTTATCTGGGTATTGGCCATTTAAATAGGCACACACGTTTCTAGCGTTATGAGCTGGTGTTCCATCTTGTTGGAACCACATTCCTATCCTATTTTGTTTCTTTTTTTATTGTTTTCAAAGCTTGCTACGTTCAACTTTGTAAAACTTATGTTGATTATTACTTTGTGAAAAAATGGTCGCCTTTTTGAAATGGTTAACATAAAAATATGACTTTTTGGTGTCATTGTAAAGCTAATTTAATGTTCTTTTAGGAAAAAATATAAAATTATCGATTCCCTATGCTAGATCAAAAGTTGACATCATTTCCGGTGAAACCGAAAGTGCCTCAGAATTCTTATAGTAACCGTTAGATGGGCCTTTTTGTCTTGTTTAACTTTTGTTCTGAAGATTTTTTGTATCTTTACAAATAAAGGAGATTTTCGGGGTGCCAAACAAACAGCCTGTATATTTTTTATAATTCTGTATCTGTATCTGTATCTAGATATATTTTTTCTTAGGTATCTGTATCTGTAACTGTATCTATTACAACACTGGACATACCTACAAAACCCTAAAAAGATAATTTCGGGAATACCCGTCAAATCCAGGGAATTGCGATTTTCCGATTCTCGAAAGTTTATAAATGTCGGGAATTTAGAAGCCCTAACCATGATGATAGTAAATGAAACAAAACTGCATTTCTTTTTCTTACGTTTCCTGTTTGGCATAAGGATAATTTAGAATCTAATGGTAAAATTTTGTTCAGTGGAAGGAAATGGCAGAGTATATCGGTATTAAAGATTAATTTATTTTGTATGAAACAAAGCAATTTGTTGAATCAGGAACCATATCAGATAGTTTATTATATTTCAAAAGTCATCCGAGCAATCTCTATGATTTGATGTGAACTGCTCAGGATGTAATATCCAACAAAATATGAACTGTATCATAAAAGCCGGTTCAGCTGCCCAGAAAACCAATAAAAGGAAGCTATCAACAATCATTGCCGAATGTCTACCAGTGACGTTCACAATTCACAACTCTCTCAACCAATCTCTTATTTGGAGAAGAAAATAAAATTTACAACTACAAAAATGTGTCATGATCATAACTGGAGTACGGAAAAACATATAATTTTATATTCTGTAGCTTGATATGTAATCAAATGTATTTTAAATATCTCCATGAAGAAAAAAAAAAGAAAAAATTTTGTGAAGTGTGAATTTTCACACATTTCAGAATTAATAAGTATAATTCCGGGTTTACAATGGTAGAATAAAAGAGCTAGTAACTAGAGCAAGTAACTAGAAACTAGTTACTATCCCTGTGTAAACAGTTGACAACGGGCCGTATGAATAAAAATAAGCATAACCTTTTACTTGCAAATTATGAAGCAAATCCACGAAACAATATGAATAAAAATGCAAGCAAAACTTTCTACTTATGAGTAAGAAGCAAATGCTTTTTTGTTGATCTTTTGCTCACGACAGAAGTAAATGGTTATGAATAAAACAGAGCTTTTACTTTAAATTATAAGCAATTGCTTCGAAAAACATGCATCTATATACGAGGTCTGTTCAAAAAGTTTCGCGAATTTTTTATTTCCGCGGGTTACGTATATTCGATTTTCGATTATTTGTGGCGTTATGTTGGTACTCATGTCTCTCACTTATGCTGACAATTTCGGCCATTTTGAATGTTCAGTTAGTTTTTGACAGTTGCTTTGTTTGCACGAGTTTTGGCTCGTCTTCGATTTTTGCCTACACCAAAAAATGGATCAAAGAATCTGTATCAAATTTTGTGTGAAAAACAAAATTAAGTGCGCGGACGCATTCCGAATGTTGACTGTGGCATATGGTGAAGCTACCTTGGACCGAAGCAACGTTTATCGGTGGTACAAAATGTTCTCAGAGGGCCGAGAAGATGTGAACAACGAAGAGCGTGCCGGAAGCCCGACCACGTCAATAACAGACGAAAACATTGATGAAGTGAAGAAAATAGTATTGGCCAATCGTCGAATCACCGTTAGAGAAGTTGCTGAGGACCTAAACATATCTATTGGCTCGTGCCATTCGGTTTTTACCAATGATTTGGGCATGAGACGGGTTGCCGCGAAACATCGTCGCCCACACATTGTTGTTTGTGCGCGAATTTTTGGCCAAAAACAACACACTAATAATGCCACAGCCACCGTATTCCCCAGATCTGGCCCCCTGTGACTTTTTCTTGTTCCCGAAACTGAAGAGGCCCATGAAAGGACGACGCTACACTACGAGTGAGGAGATAAAGGCGGCATCGAAGGAGTAGCTGAACAAGATCACAAAAAATGATTTTTTCAAAAAACATTGTAGACATTGTTTTTCACCACGTTCTAGTGACACAAAAGTTAGTTTTGTTTTGAACAGGAAAACATGGGTGGTTAGCTAATACTTTTTAGCTAACTTTATTTTTGTTGAGATATCTGGCTGATCTTGGATTTCAAAGAGGTATCGGTGAGGAACTTGGGGTGGAGCAATCCACAGTATCATTGACTGTCAGCAGTGTTGTTGATCCAATAGTTGCACAAACTGGCAACTGGATTCAATTTCTTACTTCCTAAAATTTATTAGTGGAGGCGAAAAAATTGTGGCAAAGAAAATACCGTTTTCCAACCGCAGTTGGTGTCATTGACTGTACACATATAGGGATAGAAAAACCGAAGATCCATGGAGATGAATATTTCAATCGTATAGGAAATTTATAGCTAAGTCCAAAAATTAAAACAAAAAAAAAACATTGCTGTCAAAATAATTTGTCGTTACTAGGGAAACTATGCATAATAATAATTTCAATATTGCAGGATACAAGAAATTCACTGTATCTATTTTTTCACAAACTTGTTTTTTTAACGCTCACTGTCAACAAACTACTCGGTAAATTTATAACCTGTCACTGATTTCACAATAACAAATGTCAGATTTTACGAATATAGTCAATAAAGTCATTTCAATATTGCCATCTAGTGGTCGTTTGTAAAAACATAAAAGGTAACCCTCGTAAGAAGCTTGAGAGAACTGTACTATTATGCCTCCGTTTAATAAAATTTTATAACACTATTCCTAGTATTTTCTAATCAAGTCTCGTTTATCATTGCTACACCTGGAAGTTAATCTATAATTTTAGGATAATTTTGTGTATTACTCACAGGATATCTTAGAAGATTACAATGAATTATTGCTTTCAAAATGTCATGAATGTGCAGCCTGTGATGTGCAGTAATGTAGCTTTGGCGTGTATTACAAATTACAGAAACAGACTTTTGTAGCAGATATTAATTATTACAGCACAGTATTCACAGCTCTGAAAATGAGAGAAATAACACAAAAAACATTCCCTAGGTGAGCTGTTTTCAAATTTATAATGAGGTATGTATTATATAGTTCGTCTATGCCTTTTCACTTTTTGTCAATAAAGACAATTTTCACTCTAGAGACTGCAGCTCCAATTGAGTCTCCAAATGAACATCAAACCCACTAAAGGCCTTATCACACTAGGCCCAGTATTTCGAACCATAGATAAAATTGACTATCTATGGGATAAGTTGTTATCAAGGGAATAAACGATTTTTTGCGTATTTCCAATTATTTATCTATAGAGTAACTAAGTTATCTATAGGATAAGTTATTCACAACGTGTAGGTACTGATAAATACTATCCATTGGATAAAAATGACAGATCTTGACAGATAGGTGTCAAAAAACATTTTATTGATAAATATATTTACATAATATAAGCATATATACGTAAAATATATAATATAACAGATACTATTTATTTATTAGACATACCTACAGTTTATATACATATACCATACACCTGTTTCCATTATGTGTACTATTTTATTGTGTAATTACCTATATCAAAATAAATTTAAAATAATTTAGTAATCTACTTTAATTTATACTGAAATAAAAAAATATTGTCGATTATTTTTCGATAATTTACATTTATTTTTAAAGAAAGAAATCATGGATGCTGATTTAGAAGATTTGCAAGCAGACTATGATGAAGAAATTGTAGAGTATTTAGAACGTCCATATATAGTTCGTGTTAGACCAAATCATATGAACCATTGGGAGGAGAAATAAACGGTCGTATTTAATTTTCAGTGTTTTTGCAATTCTATTCTGTATGCAGGATGAATTTATCTTTTAGATTTACAGCGTCAGTAGCTTTATTTTCTATAAGATTTTTACATTTTAACACAAGATTTACAAGTTGCCTTGTTTCGGAAATATTGAAATTTGCGCTTCTTGGGCGTTTATCGCACATTTTTCTATACAAAATTTTGACAGTTATCATTTATTTTGACAGTTGTATCTATCTCTCTTTTATTCGTGCGAGTCGCGTATATGTCTCTCTTAGTTTAAGATAGCGCTACTAATACCAACATAAAAAAACATTCGAAAATATTATTATCAATCAGAATACAGTCTGTTTCAAACGGTTAGGCGGAAATAAATAGGAATTTCGTTCTTTTAGGTTGTCACAAAAAGGGACCTTGCTTGGATTATTTCATTTTTCACGTTGGAATGTCAAAATTTAAAATTCCAACAATGAAACCATGGAAACGAATGACATATGTCAAAATTAAATTATTTTTCTTACATATTTTAATGACAAAAAAATAAATAAATGGGATATTTGTATTAAGAATGGTACAAAAAATCAAAATATAAAGAAAATGACATTTTAAAATGATATTAACCTTAACCAAAAAATGTAAAACATAAATGGAAAAAAAAACATAAAAGAAATTGTCTCTTCTGCCCGGGAGCGAACCCTAGTATGGGTAGCAAACGAGTTAACCATTAGACCAGGATATGCTTTCTAATATAATGTGTTACATAACTATATCTTTTGTGCATTGTCAACCAAAAAACACAAAAAATGCGTTATTTTCCAAAAACATAATTTGATCAAAATTTCTTGTAGACTATTCTGGTTCAGACCAGTGTACATTACTTAGAATTTTTTCAGATTTTTAGTTTAAACCATCTGGACTACAGGGTGTGGGACAATTTAGTTGAAGCAAAAATCGCTTCAAAATAATTTATTTTGCAAAAATTAAATTTTGATCGTTAATCCACGTACTAAGGGCTTTCATTTGATACTCAGAATTAAAAAAAAATATTTATTTTTTCCATGAGCACATATTTGTTTATATTTTTAGGGGGATATGTTTTTTAGATGTCTTAGTATTTTTCCTATTTGCGGGTCAAAGAGTTGTATAAGCATGCCAAATTTTAACTCTCTAGGTTTAGCCGTTTGGCTACAATTTTTACCGAATAGACAGACAGATAGACAGACGACAAAATGACGGTATAAGGGTTTTTTGGTCATACCTACAAAACCCTAAAAACATCGATACTACTTGGTATTGATTACTTTACTAGAAAAAAAAAAATGATGTGAAGTGTGAATTTTCACACATTTGAGGATTTTGTAGGTATACTTCGTATGGTTTTGGTTGTGTACGTTTCTACTATAAATAAAGGTTATAAAGTCATACAATTCTAATCTTTTCTCGAAATAGAGTGCAGTAGAGAGCAGTACCTTATGATATTAATAATTGAGCATGGATGTCCAATTAATTAATTTTCAGCGAGTATAATTAAACATGTATTATTATAGAATTTGCGTTTAACATTCCATTGTTCTAAAACCTGATTATGAAGAAAGTTTTGAAATAGCCTATTGTAGAGTGCTGGCAGCTAGTTGGCTCTGTTGAATTACCTATATGTTTCCATTATAAAAATAGTTATTTTAAATCGAAACTCGCTATCGTTAATCTGCAGTGTTTGTTCGATACCATGTTTATTCAACGATAGCTGTTTTGTTCGCAATCATTCATAAAACATACAGGGGTGGACTGCTTCAAATTTGCTTGCAAACAGGGTTTATAGACGAGGTAAGTGTAGCACAGTGCGACAGGGGAAGCAGAGGTTAAAGTAGCCATATTGAACCTGGTCAAAGCATGCTGGGGGGGAGATAATATTAAAATACCATATTATAAAAAAAAAAATAATAATAATAATAATAATTATAATAACTTTTAAACTGTATTAATTTATTATACGAGAGTTGCTTTTTATATTTCGGGATTTGAGATCAAAAACAAATATTTATCAACAAAAGTGGCTTTATCGTTTTTCAGAATATTCTCCATGAAAATCAATACACTTTTGCATTCGTTTGAACCAATTTTCAAACCCCTTTTTCAACTCCGATTGAAGCATTTTCCACTGCGATTGTCAAATTATGTGGGATACATCAAATCTTTTTAATGGCCAAATGTTCATGCAATAGTGAATGTATGCTAGTCCCACTAATGCCCAAGGATACCTCAATCTCACGATAAGTCACATGACGATCTTGCAGTATAAGTTCACGCACAGCATCAATATATTTCGGAACAACAACCGATTTTTGACGTCCTTCACGAAAATCGTCCTTATGCGAACTGCGGCCACGATTGAAGTCGGCAAACCATCGATAACAATATTCCTTTATGGTGCTTCATCGCCAAAAGAATTAAGTTCATCGATGTACTGTTGTTGGGTTAATCCACGTCGAAAGATGTAAAAAATAATCGCTCGAATATGTTCACGATTTAATTCCATTTTTAGCCGAGAATTTTTTGTACTGTAAACAACACAAATAGCGCTCGTACGTCAAGACGTTCTAAGTACGTATACCGTCAAAAAGGTCAAACTTTACGATAGAAGCGTCAGTTTCCAAATAAAAATACTAGTCATCACTAGTTAAGCGCAATCCCGAAAGATAAGAGGCAACCCTCGTCAGAAAGGCGCTACACGACTGCCCTTTATCTTTATTCAATTTAGTTATATAATATAACCTTATTTTTAAATAAAAATTAATAACAAATTTTACTAACTAAACTAAATGATTACACTGGTCAACAAATTTAAACTTTTTTTTGCTGACTTAGATCTGATAGTTGTTTTTAAGTAATTTTGGGGTGCTGATTTCAAAAATGTCAACAGTTTCTGCCTATCACGTCAAATTTTTGTTCTATCGTATTTTGACTTTTTTCACCTTTTTACGTTCTGATATACGTCTACTTTAATTTCTACTTCGTTCTTCTTGTCCAATATATTTCGTAGGAACGCCTTACATGCAGGTACTTGTTATAGACCTTTTTACAACGGCGGGGGTTGCAAGGTCAAGGGTAAGGTACTTAATATTATGTTTTTTGTGAGAAAAATTGGCCGGTGAGAATAGATTTAAATGTTGGAGACCCAAACATAATACACGAACCTTTGGTGAAGCGAACAAAAATCATTTTGCTCCCTCTTCATATTAAACTGGGTCTTATGAAGCAGTTTGTAAAAGCGTTGAACAAAGATGGTGACTGTTTCAAATATATATCTGAAACATTTCAAAGTCTCAGTAATGAGAAGCTAAAAGCTAGCATTTTTGACGGACCACAAATTAGAAAATTAGTGAATAGTCCACATTTCACTGTACATATGGATGATATGGAGAAGAATGCATGGCAGTCTATCGTGGCGTTCATCAAAAATTTTCTTGGGAATAAAAAAGCCGAAAACTATGTGGAGGTCGTTGAAAATTTGATTGAAAATTATCATCATCTGGGATGCAATATGAGCGTGAAACTTCATTTTTTAAACAGTCATCTTGACAAATTTCCTGTCAATCTTGGAGATGTTAATGATGAACAGGGTAAACGTTTCCATCAGGATTTAAAAGAGATGGAGAGACGTTATCAAGGAAGGTGGGATACTCACATGATGACTGACTACTGTTGGAGTATTAAAAGAGACATCGGGAATGGTGCACTCCAGAAGATCTTACAAACGACCATTTAATCCTTAAATTATTTTGTATTTTTATTTTAACACTCCAATGCATTAAATTGTAATTAAAACTCTTCTCATTTTCTTTCTTTCACTATAAATAAAATTTTAAGATTATTTTCTAATTATTTAGTCCTTATTGTTCGCCAAATTTGTACCAATTACAGTATCGACGTCTAAAATTAAACGATAGAAGCATTATTTGGCCTATTTGGTTCAGCAGCACCAAATTAGTAAGAAACAAGTCTTAGATGTAAGTCAGCAAAAATTGTGTTGACCAGTGTAATGGATAAGGATAGAAATAAAACAGTACGAGATTTGCTGGCAGTCCGAGCCTGTCGTATGTTTGGTTTTGTTTGCTGAGTTCCATACGTTATGTTTAATTTTATGTAAAGCTGATTCGAATATTTTGATTTTACAATAATTTACATATGAACGCAATAAAAATGGACGTTTATCTGACCAAATCCTGGATCCGTCCATCCGTCCGATGAAACGTTGTTGATGTTTGTATTTTATGTATACCAGTTATAATTTGTTAGTTGAGATTATTTTCACTGCAACATTTATTATTGCATACCGCACACTCTAAACACAATTTTAATCAAATGGATTTTTGTTATTTCAATACTATTTTATTATTTTTAACAAATGATCACTATCTATTAAAACTAAACAAAAGGATTTCCTCATCCACAGAGTCGCCTCATTGGATATTTTAAATTTCAGTTACAAAATAAAAATATGTAAAGGGATTTCCTTGGGTCACATCACACGTTGAAAAGATAATATTCTTTTCAATCCCGTGTTACTATTTTCGACATTCGGCTGATGATTTTACACTAGATTGGAAAGCCCTCCTTTACGTACTAATCTATATTAATAAAATTGGACAATACAAACTTAAAAGGTAGCCTACTTTTTAAGTTTGTACAAAAACTAAAAAAGAAAATTTGTTTTTTTTGGAACTAACTTTTTTATTGCTTTTCAAAATATTTCGCCGTTAAGATTTATACACTTTTCCATGCGTTCAAACCAATACTCGAAAAAAAATCCACTCTCTAAATTGGGAACAAAAAAATCAGCTGTGGCCACCACAGGACCGATCACCATCACAATGTACAATCCAACCAAAATCTCTCCATACAGCTCCAATAAATGGAAATGACAACATTTTCAAAATAAACTTCCCAGAGCCAATTCGAAGGATTCGAAACAACGAAAACACTAATTCCAAACATAAGCCTACAACAACATATCATGTGTCGCAAACCTCAAAAGTAATTGGAAAGAAGAAAAGGAACTCGGTGGCTGGAGACAATAAAAAAAATTCTCTCCAACCAAATATCCAACCAAAATCTTTTCATACAAATCTAATGAGTGGAAAAGTCAACAATTCCAAAGTAAATGATGCAAAAGAATCTCAAAAGATTGGAAAGAGCAAAAGTACTACTCCCAAAATTAAGTCTCAAGTGAAAAATGTATCTACCACCTCAAAAGTAATTCAAAAGGATAAAAATAAGGTTGTTACTTATTCGACACGCAGGACTACATATAAAAATAAGGTTATTACTTATTCGACACGCAGGACTACGCTTAGCACATGCGACAGAGAGAAAGGTAATGCTACTAAATTTTACTTTTCAGCAAGGACGCAACGAAAACGAAAACCAAATACCGGTATTAACCGATTTTTTTTTTTAAGAATTACAACAGAAATTATATCTTATTTTTACGTTCAAAAATGAAACCGAATTTTTCGTTTAATACCGGTTTTCACCGGTTTAAGTCAAATTCAACTCTTCCCCGATCATTTTGACTGTCAACCGACAATCTGAACGCAGAAGATCCCGGATTCTGTCGACATTTTCTTCGGTTGAAGGCCTTCTACTGCGTGATTCATCTTCAATCAAGTCTCTTCCTTCTGTAAATGCCTTAAACCACAAAAAAATCAGCTGTGGCCACCACAGGACCGACCGCCATCATAAAGTACTTGTATAAAATACATTCTCGCAGCAGAGTAGAAATAACTTGGCCCAATATTTTCTAACAGAGATATTATTTATCATGGCCATTTCGGCCGCTCAAAAAAGGAATTGGGACATAAGAACACAATTATACCATAATTGTGACATGGGCCGTATGAATAAAAGTAAGCATAACCTTTTACTTGCAAATTATGAAGTAAATCCTCCCAACAATATGAATAAAAATGCAAGCAAAACCTTCTACTTATGAGTAAGAAGCAAATGCTTTTTTGTTGATCTTTTGCTCAAAACAGAAGTAAATGGTTATGAATAAAACAGACCTTTTACTTTAAATTATAAGCAAATGCTTCGAAAAAATGCATCTATATATTCATATACTCACTTGTGAAAAAGTGTTGTAGTGAACTAATTGCCATGGCGGATATTGTGCATTTAAGAAATATGAAACATTATAGGCATCGTTCTTCATCACGTCGTACTGACATAAAACTTAGTTTCGTTTTGAACAGGAGAACATGGAGTGTTTAGCTAATAATTTTTAGGTAACTTTTTGTTTATTGAGATATCTAGCTGATCTTGGATTTCAAAGAAGTATCGGTGAGGAACTTGGTTTGGAGCAATCCACAGTATCACTGACTGTCAGCAGTGTTGTTGATCAAATAGTTGCACAAGCTGGCAACTGGATTAAATTTCTTATTTCCCAAAATTTATTAGTGGAGGCGAAAAAGATGTGGCAAAGAAAATACCGTTCTCCAACCGCAGTTGGTGTCATTGACTGTACACATATAGGAATAGAAAAACCGAAGATCCATGAAGATGAATATGTCAATCGTAAAGGAAAACCTATGCTAAATGTAGAGGCAATTTGTGATGCCAGTGAAATGTTCACAAGTGTAGGTGTAAAGTGCCCTGAATCTGTACATGACTTTACACCAATAAAAATAAACTGATATGTCAAACATGGAACTCAGTACAGCACTAGTACAGTTATGATAGTGTTTATAGACTAATTTCAAGTTGACAGCAATCAGAAAGAAGCAGTACGATTTTGATAAATACTGATTTTCAGGTTTCAACATAAACACATCCTCTTGACCTTTTAGTCACCGGTAGAAGCATTGACTTGTAAGTAAAAGGTAATCATTATTCATATAAAAAGAAAATGCTTTTACTCCGACCTTTTACTCGTAGCAAATGCTTTTACTTCTACCTTCTACTTGTGAGCATTTACTTCAACTTTATTCATACGGCTGAATATTTCCATTTAGTGGTCGTTTGTAGAAATATAAAAGGTAACCCTCGTATTTCTGTTTTATTATAAAAACAATTATCTTTTTGTATCTTTTTTTCAGCGGACAGCAGAATTGCGGCCCATTGGCCACTAGTTTAAAATAAAAATTGTGAAGGCGATTTTTGGACACCCCATACCATGACTATTACCTGTATTTTAAAAATATGTTCTACTAACTGTAAAAATGTTACTAACACACCGTCATATCTATTTAAAGTCTGAATACAAATGATGCGGGAGGTTAAAACATTCTTTTATTAGTGGATTGTTAGCGGTACAAAGGAATTCAGATCGGTAAAGCGAAAGGCGAAAGGCGAAATGTAGGTACGAACATTTGAATATAAGGTTATGAATTTGAAATGGATGGTATTAAGTGCAGCACGGTTGTGGTACGCCGAACCGCTCCAAATGTGATTGGAAGATGAAATAAACGGAAAAAGGAAATTCAAATAGGAAATGAATGGATGTAAGAGAGAATGATGAATAAAATCAGAAGGGCGTTTAATCAGAGATAGACGGAGATATTATACTGAAATTAGGCTGCAAAAATTCTTTTGATAATATTAAAGATAGAGAGTAAAATTTTAAATTTTACAGTATTTTGTTCTGTAACAAGCAATACCGTCACAGAATATCTGCAAAAGTAATTTATTAATTTTAATGATTTTTATACAACTATCCTTTTTTCAAATATTATTTTAAAAAAACACATTCCCTCACAAAAGCACAAGAACTCAAAAACACATTCTTAACCCTACACTACAATATCTAGCAGAATACACATGAATAAATATAACATTTCTCTGCTAGAATAATTTTATTTTATTCAAATGTGTATAAGAGCATCCCTATAATATAAAGAGCTTAATTCTGTCTGTTGTTAATCCTGTCGGATAATTCGTCCGATTACGTAGGCATTAACAAGAAACTTGAGACACTATATCCTTTGACCGATATGAACAATATTTTGCAAATTTATTCTTTAAGAATCTGCGGGTAAAATAACATGGAAATGTCTAGGATTTCGTAGGCATAAACGAGAAACTATAAACTCTTCTATATCCTTTGACTGATATGAACAATATTTTCCGGATTTATTTTCTAACAATCTACGAATATAATTACATACAGAAATGTATCGGGTTTCGTAGGCATAAATGAAAAACTTTTGACACTCCTATATGCTTTCAGAGATATGAACAATATTTTGCAGATTTATTATATAAAAAACTGCGGATAAAATTAAATATATAAATGTCTAGGATTTTGTAGGCATAAACGAGAAACTCTTGACACTCCTATATACTTTGACCGATATGAACAATGTTTTGCAGATTTATTCTCTAAAAATCTACAAATATAATTAAATACAGAAAAATGTCTAGGGTTTCGTAGGCATAAACGAGAAACTCTCGACACTCCTATATCCGTTGACCGATATGAACAGTATTTTGCAGATTTATTCTCTAAAAATCCTTATATAATAATGAGCTTATCCTGTCTGTTCGTCCGTTTATAAGAATTTGAGATAATTCGTCTGATTTTGTAGGCCTAAACAATAAACTCTAGAGACTGCTATATCCTTTGACCGATATGAATAATACCTTGCAGATTTATTCTCTAAGAATCTACAAATATAATTACTTATAGAAATGCCTAGGTTTTCGTAGGCATAAACAAGAAACTCTAGACACCGATATATGCTTTGACCGATATAAACAATATTTGCAGATTTATTCTCTAAGAATCTACAATTATAATTACATACATAAATGTTTAGGATTTCGTAGGCATAAACAAGATACTCTAGACACTCCTATATCCTTATAACGATATGTACAATATTTTGCAGATTTATTCTCTAAGAATCAGCAAATATGATTGCATACATAAATGTCTATGGTTTCGTAGGCATAAACTGTAGACACTCCTACATCTTTTGACCGATATGACCAGTAATTTGCAGATTTATTCTCTAAAAAACTGCAGATAAAACTATATATATAAATTTCTAGGGTTTTGTGGGCATAAACGGGAAACTCTAGACACTCCTATATCCTTTAACCGATATGAACCATATTTTGCAGATTTATTTTCTAGGAATCTACGAATATAATTACACATAGAAATGTCTAGGGTTTCGTAGGCATAAACAAAAGCTCTAGACACTGCTTTCGACTTTCCGATCCCCTCGGCATTCCTCTCAAATATTTACAAAATATTTTTTTCGATGAATTGACGATTCGATGAATTTGCTTTCGATGAACTCGTTTTCGATTAATTGATTTTCGATGATTTTGCTTTCGATGAATTGATTTTTGATGAACTTACTGTGAATCGTAATCAAGGTATGACAAGATAGTCAACCACAGGTTGACGTTGTTGAGGGGGGTTCGCTAGTCAAAAATGGTTGGGAACTACTGTACTAGACCGTTCGAAAACCACCAGCAAGTAATGTGATGCTCCAGCTTGAGCATTTTTAAACTCAAGCTTATATGAAAACTAATTCGAATTTATCTATATGACATCGGTTTGAGATCCGCCTTGGGTAAACGGATATGGACCCGGGTCCTTTACGGATACGGATACGGATTTATATTTTTTGCAGATCATCCAAGAATAAGGATACGGATATTCGGCATACTACTAGTTATAATATATCTATTTTAATTGTGTATTAGGAAAAAATACCAAAAATTTATTTAAAACCTATAAATAAAAACCATGGATCCTTTGGTACTGACCAGAACTTTTTGGCATTAATACTTAACTGGTGTTATTATGCACCAAAAATTTCAATCAACTGAACTTAAAACTCGAATTTATATTTATTTGAAATAAAAGTTTGTGCTCTAAAAAGAGCTTTTAACGAAAATTATATGTTAAACTATTATCTTTAAAAGATTATTACGTATTTTAGTGTAATGACGTAATGAGAGACTTTTATCCATTTTAACTTGCTTTTAAAATAGTCATTACGGACTGCTTTTATTATCAGCATAATCTACTCATCAATCAATATTGTAAAACGATTCTAAAGCTACTCACAGACCAAATATTAGGTGAAATATCTAAAATAAAGTCATTTCCTTTCACTACGCGGAACCAGATTTTCAAATCTAGTAACTTTCATTGATTGAGTGGAACTTTATGATATTTTAACTATAACGGGTACATTCAATGCTATAGATCTTAGCGTCGTTTCAGGAGCCATAGCTTCGTTGTTCAAATTGGAAGTGCATCACGACCTTTGGGGTAGTGATCACTTTCCAATCCTCTTAAGGCCTCTGTTCAATACCGTTACCCAATCCCGCTGGCCACAGTGGGTTCTTCGGAAAGCGGATTGGACCAAGTTTGCGGAATTCTCTCATGAGAATATTCCGAGCTTGACCGTAGACGAGGAGGTGAATCATTTCACGGATTCCATCACGAGCGCGGCCAAAAACAGCATATCGCTGTCATCAACTCAGCCCCGTTGAGTTCCCGTTCCCTGGTGGAACGACGATTGCGACTTTGCGCTACGTGAAAGGAGACACCTCTTCAATACATTCCGTCGTTGTCCAACAGAAGAAAACATGATAGCCTTTCAGCAAGCGAAAGCTCGTGCTAAGAGGATTGTGAAAGAAATAAAGCGCGAATCATGGCGCAAATACGTGTCCACCATTATGCCGGGTTTACATTGGTAGAGTAAAAGAGCTAGTAACTCGCGCAAGTAACTGGCAACTAGTTACTATCCCTGTGTAAACAGTTGACATTGTAACTAGTAGAGTACTAGCTGCCAGTAGTTGGGCTAGGATAGCAGCTAGCTCGACGACGTATTTACTAGCTACTGTCTTTTCCCCCACTACGCAAAATTGATTCATTTCAAATTGGCGGCAAGCGGTAACCTGTCATAACAAATAGAAAAAAAACCATATCAGGTAAGTTACAATTTATTTACATAAATTGCGTAACATTGATTTATTAATTGATGATTTTTGAAATCATCTGTGAAATAACTGCCTTTGATACACGAAAAAGATGTTGTAGACCAGTGTTTCTCGACCAAAAAACGCACCGTGGACCAGAATAATATATAATTTTCTAACGCGGACTACTAATAATAATTGTTGATTTATTTTTTGCATGAAAACAAATATATTTAATGTGCTACTAAACACATTTATTTTATTTGTAGAAAATCACAGAAAGTTTACAGAAAATAAACAAAATATAAACTATTTACATAAAAAATGTGCAAAATAAATTAAAAATAAAACTGCAAAAAACACATATAAAAACTTTCGCGGACCACTAAAATTTTTCTGGGGACCACTGGTGGTCCGCGGACCACCTGTTGAGAAACACTGTTGTAGACTACAATAACTATTTCCTGTGGATAGGAAATAAAGCGTTAACTCCAATTTTATTTTTGCAGGAATCGCATCCCTTATTAGTGTATCAGTTCGTTGTATTAATGGACTAACTAAATTTAATAGCCTATTAAAATAATCTGGTGTCATTCTTAAACACAGTCTGTACTCTTTTTGATCTTCCATGGCTAATTCACGAAATAGAAAGACTGATGCGCCATGGGTAGCTCTTCTATCAGTCCATTTTTTAACCCATTTTTGTTTAGGTTTATATTCTGTACCGAATACTTCAATAAGACAATCAATTATTTCCTCCACAAGAAATGATGTAATTCAAAATACCACTTCTTTAATGGCATCACGCCGGCGACGATGTATGTCCACATTCATAAACTATTTTTTGCAATAAGATAATTTCACTACAAAATCACAGTGAAGATGTCAAATGTGTTTTGACACTTACTATCCAGAAAGTGAGATATGTATGTCAATTGCGTATGAACACCTACTATCCTGAAAATAAGATAGTAGAGTAAAGCGCGTAGTACTTGCGCTAGTTACTAGCTCTGTTACTCTACCAATGTAGCCTCGGCACTCCAGTGGCCAAAGCTTGGGAGAAGGTCCGGAAAATCTCCAGTCGAAATACAGCTACAGCCATTCCTGGCCTATTGGTAAATGGTAACGTCTAAAACTAAAGAGCTTGTTACAAGAATTTTGTTCAAAATTGAAACAAAACAATCCAAGAAGCTATAAATACGATTACATTTTAAAGTTTTTAGTTCACTTTGTCAATAATTTTATTTTGATAAAATTGTGTTCCGGCAGACAGAAAGGTTGAGAACTGCTGGTTAAGAGATATTTCACGGATCTTATTTCAGTCCAGTTGATAAGTTTTTATTGTGATAGTTATACGACGAAGAAATCCCGCTTCTATTGCGAAAATTTTTCTTTGTTGCTCCAAAACTAATAAAAGAGACCGTTATTAAAAAACTAATAATATTTTATGGTCGGCTGCAAGTTATCTCATAAAATAACATATTAACAGATGGACAATTTCACTTTATTATTAGTTCATGGCAAATCAAGAGAAAAAAATTAAAAACAATACAGGAAAATTGTTTCTTTCTAAACATACACTATTACAAATTCGGGTACTGGCACTACATAGAATACTGAATGCTGAATACTGAATACTGAGAGTTACTATTTATGTAACAGGTGCATTTTTCATAAAAAATTATAAGCAGTGTGAACTTCAAAATAATAATAATAATAATAATAATATACTTTTATTTCCTTAGATGTTTTTTACAGAACATATGGAACAAGTCATACAATTGATATAAAAAAATTAAAAAACTAGTATAAAAGTAAAATCTACAATACGAAAATGCCTTTAGCAACAATGAAAATTAGATTTAATTGTTCATTATTGTTATTACATTGTTTACGTATACTAATTATTAAGTATAAGCTACAGTAATTATAAAAAATTACATTTATTAAAAAATTCATCCAGGTTATAGAAGGAATGTCCCCTTCAAAGTAATCCTCACCAGATATTATACACTTGTACCAACGTTTTTTCCAATTTTTTGTGATCTTGTTCAGCTCCTCCTTCGATGCCGTCTTTATCTCCTCACTCGTAGCGTAGCGTCGTCCTTTCATGGACCTCTTCAGTTTCGGGAACAAAAAAAGTCACAGGGGGCCAGATCTGAGGAATACGGTGGCTGCGGCATTATTAGTGTGTTGTTTTTGGCCAAAAATTCGCGCACAAGCAACGATGTATGATGTGCGACTCGTCTCATGCCCAAATCATTGGTAAAAATCGAATGGCACGAGCCAATCGATATGTTTAAGTCCTCAGCAACTTTTCTAACGGTGATTCGACAATTGGCCAATACTATTTTCCTTCACTTCATCAATGTTTTCGTCTGTTGTTGACGTGCTTGGGCGTCCGGCACGCTCTTCGTCGTTCACATCTTCTCGGCCCTCTGAGAACATTTTGTACTATCGATAAACGTTTCTTCGGTCCAAGGTAGCTTCACCATATGCCACAGTCAACATTCGGAATGCGTCCGCGCACTTAATTTTGTTTTTCACACAAAATTTGATACAGATTCTTTGATCCATTTTTTGGTATAGGCAAAAATCGAAGACGAGCCAAAACACGTGCAAGCAAAGCAACTGTCATAAATTAACTGAACATTCAAAATGGCCGAACTTGTCGGCATAAGTGAGAGACATGAATACCAACATAACACCACAAAAAAATCGGAAATCGAATATACATAACCCGCGGAAATTCAAAATTCGCGATACTTTTTGAACAGACCTCTTATATATGTAGAACAATATACTGAAATATTTGTCACTGCTCTCTATTATCTTTTAGTATTAATTTTGTCAGGATTATTTGTAATTTAATTTGTAGCAAGATTAGACAAAATTAAACCCTTTTTAGTTTACCCTTTCTGTTTTATTATTTTAATAAAATTTAACCCTGCATACCACATGAAACTAGCAATAAAAATTTAGATGTAGAATGTTCAGATTGAATTTAAGTATGGTGTTTGTAACTCTAATTAAAATTATAGAGTGCAGAGGATGTAGCGCAGACGGTTACTCGACCATCAAACTTAACTGTCGAAAGCCACGGACCGTAATTGTTCACATAAAATCTAGCAAGGTGTCCACACTCAAACTGCACAAATTTATTGATTCGGACAAACAGTCTGTTCAGAAAATTGTAGAATTAGATTTAGACCAGTTGCCAACGGGGTCCGTCTAGACCCCCTAGGAGTCAATAAAAATTTGGAAGAGATTTTTTTTACCGACCGCCAACATATATAAGGGAGGTATTGTGATCATACTGATTTTGACATTTCGAGATTTCGATGGATCTCCACGAATTGAGGTCCCTACATAACGTTTTGACTACTTTTACCATGATGTCTATCGGTCTGTCCGTTTGTACGTCCGTCCGTCTGTCCGTCCGTCCGTCCGTCTGTCCGTCTGTCTGTCCGTCTGTCTGTCCGTCTGTCTCTCTGTCTGTGTACACGTGCAAACCGCTTTCAATGAATACTAAATTATAGTTTTAAATGTAAAACAAATGGAATTCCAAATAAAATTATAACCGTCATTTCGTTCTCATGGATTGTTATAATTACAGTCGCCTTTTACCGACCGCCAACATATATAAGGGAGGTATTGTGATCATACTGATTTTGACATTTCGAGATTTCGATGGATCTCCACGAATTGAGGTCCCTACATAACGTTTTGACTACTTTTACCATGATGTCTATCGGTCTGTCCGTTTGTACGTCCGTCCGTCTGTCCGTCCGTCCGTCCGTCTGTCCGTCTGTCTGTCCGTCTGTCTGTCCGTCTGTCTCTCTGTCTGTGTACACGTGCAAACCGCTTTCAATGAATACTAAATTATAGTTTTAAATGTAAAACAAATGGAATTCCAAATAAAATTATAACCGTCATTTCGTTCTCATGGATTGTTATAATTACAGTCGCCTTTTACCGACCGCCAACATATATAAGGGAGGTATTGTGATCATACCGATTTTAACATTTCGAGATTTCGATGGATCTCCACGAACTGAGGTCCGTACATAACGTTCTGACTATTTTTAGCATGATGTCTGTCGGTCTGTCTGTCCGTCCGTCCGTCTGTCTGTCTGTCCGACTGCCCGTCTGTCTGTCCGTCTGTCTCTCTGTCTGTGTACACGGGCAGAGCAAATTCGGCTAAAAGGATTTTTATGAAACTTCATATTTAAGCTTTTGACATCAATGGCACGAGTTGATCAATTTTTGGTAAAAATCGGTTGACTAGAAATGGGAGTTTACTCGTGTCGATTTTAAGATGTTTGCGAATATTTAACATCAGAAAAATATTTTGAAAAAATGTATTTAACAAAAGTCGCTATCGAAGCAATAACTAACAACTTTTATTTGAGAAATTTATTGATAAAACAGAAAAATTTTGATCTATTTTTTCATATTTATAGGTAACGTTTTAGACCGGGAGCTCATGACAGTTTTTGGTCTCCGATTTCATACAGCATGCCTTTTGGAGGAGAAAATATTTACCCTGTGACAACAAAAAAGGGATGGTACTAAACCCCTGCACGCTTTCCGGTCATAGGGAAAATTGCATTTCCACTTAAACACAAAATTTTTGTGCTTTTCTCTGATTTAATATTGCTTGCCCTTTTGTCAAAAGAAAGTTATAACAAATTTAAAGTCTTTTAAATATATACGTAACAGATTCGTAATCTACGGCAGTGGTGCGCAAACTATTTTCATTTCCGACCCCCCATTTTGTTTGAAATTTTGTCGCGACCTCTAGATAGACAATAGACGTTTTTTTAATCGTCAACGTAGTTAAAGTGAAATTCTTTCAGGTATTTTCACTTACAGGGTGTTTTTAAAAGAGAAATTTTACTGGTACCTGATACTTGTTGAAGAAAAGCCTTATATTTTTTTATTGTCATATAAATTTGTTTGAATTTGGCGACCCCGAAAAATTTTCTCGCGACCCTTCTGGGGGTCGGGACCCACGGTTTGCGCACCACTGATCTACAGCATTAAATTAATAGAAAACGAGCCATATCATACGAAATTCGTAAGCCATTTCGGAAATCACTTTTTTTCGTCTGAGAATGAATTATGGACGGTATCTTGTAAACTAAGAGATGGATATTCGCGTACGATGCGGCAAATTGTAGCTAAAGGTCCATTGTACAAATATGTATTTAGCTATTTTGCTCTATTATAAAAAATTAGTTATCGTTATCGTAATAGGCGCGCTATTTTCGCCGCTATCTTGAATCTGCCTCAATTCACAAATAGGTGCTGCGGGTAAAAATGATTTAATTTTTATAAGGAACACGTGTGCCAAATGGCATTTCATTATCATCAAGTGCAGTATCTTTTGACGTAAGCACTAGTAGGCACTAGACTATAGGGTTGTACATCGAAAGCAAAACATCGATATTTAACATCGATGTTAACATCGGCGCCTTACTATCGATGTTGAAAAAACATCGAAGGAAAAACATCGATGTTTCCGATACATCGATGTTTTATTAATATTAAAAAAAGCTATTTATTTATATTATATAGGTTTTATTTAATAATGTAAAGATAAAATACGAAACAAATTAACTTATAATACACAAAAAGCATTTATTAGATTTGTAAATAGAAATATTCTTTTTTAATAGTAATTAATTACCCAATATAATAATCCTAATTTGTTCCTACTATTTTTACATTTCTAAAATGAAATATTGCATTTTATTATAATACTAATATAGTAATCTTAATGTTAATTTTATATTATTTAACATAAAAATAACATACTGTCATACACTTTTTTTTCACATTTTTAAATTGAAATACATATTACACTTTTTATAACACTAACATAGCAATCATAATATTAATTTTACACTAACATTACAATATAATAATCCTAATAATAGTTTTATTAATAAATAAATTATAATTATTCCAGGGATTGGAGGAATAACAACTGGGAAAGTGTCAACAAGACTCAAAAAACAACAAGTTTGTTGGCGTCTTTGGCCGTTGCATTGTTTGCAAAAATTAGAAGTTTCTTCTTATTTTTTTTCTTATTCTGCTAACTGCTAAAAAGAATAAGAACTAACACTATTAGTATTGTTATATCACAATAGATGGCGCTTATATTTTGTGTACTAATATTAATAAAAATTAAAATTTTAAGATTCCAGCGCTCTAGCAGTAGTTTCTGAATTTCAAAGATTAAACATCGACATCGGTAGTAGACATCGATGTTCTATCGATACTATCGCCATCTGAACATCGATGGTAAAAATTATTATTTTCGATACATCGATGTTTTTTCCCCATCCCTACTAGACTATGAAGTATTTAGCTAACCAGAAATAAATAATTGGTTGAAACGTATTTTCTAAAGTTGTATAAATAAGGTTGTATAAAATATGATAAATATAAGAAATGGAAGTGGAGGTGGGAGTGAGAGTGGAGGTGGAAGTGGAAGTGAAATGTATATCATGATTAAAAGAATAATTATCTGAAATACAATCGAGAGACGTCATACGCTTGAACAAACATAATGAAACATTAGTGAAGGTCGTTCAGTGTTATTGTATTGTCAGGAGAAATGAAATGAACGCCACGCAACATATTAATTAAGAACTCTATTAAAATATATAATGAAACACAGCACTTTCATTTTCATTATTACGATATAGCCGCGCGCAAACCGCTTTCAATGAATACTAAATTATTGTTTTAAATGTAAAACAAATGGAATTCCAAATAAAATTATAACCGTCATTTCGTTCTCATGGATTGTTATAATTACAGTCGCCTTTTACCGACCGCCAACATATATAAGGGAGGTATTGTGATCATACCGATTTTCACATTTCGAGATTTCGATGGATCTCCACGAATTGAGGTCCCTACATAACGTTTTGATTATTTTTAGCATGATGTCTGTCGGTCTGTCTGTCCGTCCGTCCGTCTGTCCGTCCGTCTGTCTGTCTGTACGTGCAGAACAAATTCGGCTAAAAGGATTTTTATGAATAAACTGCATATTTAAGCTTTTGACATCAATGGCACAAGTTGATCAAGTTTTGGTAAAAATCGGTTGACTAGAAATGGGAGTTTACTCGTGTCGATTTTTGCGAATATTTAGCAACAGAAAAATATTTTGAAAAATTTTATTTAATAAAAGTTGCTATAAATGCAATAACTAATAATTTTTATTTGAGACGTTTTTCAAAGTACAGTGAAACCTCGATATAACGGACCTCGATACAACGGACTTCGGATATAACGGACAGCATGTAAGCGATCGTAAACTGTACGTGACTGCACACTCGGAGTAATATCATTAATCGATTATTCGGCAGATAGCGAAATGTAATTATATTACACGCACTTTCGCAATTTTAGAGAGTTAATAATTAAGAAACAACAAACTTCAAAAATCCAAACAAAAATTGATACATTTTTACAAACCAGTGTCACCGAAACCAGGAAGTTTAAAAACAAACATTGACTCTCCTCAACGGGCGTATAGTGACATATCGTCTGAAGACGAATAAAGTAAAATTTTAAAGTGTAATTAGAATGTAAACTTTCGTTTATAATGCATATATTTCTATTTGATAGTTAATAAATAGCTTATTCAGATAATTTATTTTTATATAACGGACATTCGGCTATATCGGACACCCCCACGCCCGCATTTTCCGTTATATCGAGGTTTCACTGTATCTATTTTTTCATACTTATATGTAACGTTTCCATGGTCATAATAAATAATATCTCTGTTAGAAAATATTAGGACAAGTTATTTTTACTCTGCTGCTATAATGTATTTTATAAAAGTACTTTGCGATGGCGGTTGGTCCTGTGGTGGCCACAGGTGATTTTTTATCAATAATTTTACTTTTTTATTTATTTATTTATTAATCTGATCTACAGCTAAGAGGCCAATTACAGATTAACACATATTAACAAATTTAATATTATAAATAAAAACACTTGTTTCTATGCAAAATATCACTTTATTATTTAACTAATAACATGACTAGTTTCGCCAGACAATGGCATTATCAAGTGATTCAAATGATGTAATGAATGGAGAACATTCAATGTACAGCCCTTATATATAAACAGTACCGAAAAACCCTAATTAACAAATACTTGGAAAATTGAGGAATAGGGGAAAGTGGGGGAATGGTGCGCACCTAAGCGAGGTTTGATCTGATCGCCACTTTATGAATGTTACAGAAGCTTTATAAATGGCCATAGAAGCTCATATTATTTCGCTATCAAAGAGTACCTTCAGAATTAATGTAGCTATTACCTAAATCACAAAAAGATATTGACATCTCTAACGAACCGATAGACCTACGCAGGGGCGGATCGAAGAATTGCATCGGCCCGGGCTCATGGGACTTGTTGACTATTTATAGGGAATGTTATTAGGTGTGTGAATTAATTCGGTTCATCTGGCGGTCAATTGCTGTACTATGGAATTTTCTAACCTCTAATATCTGCAACCGGCTTTATGTTTTAGTGTTGACATATGGCAGTAATATTCAGTTGATAAACGTTTGGGTTTATAACAATAACATCGTGTTTATCTCATTCGAAAATGGCTAAACTCAAGCCAAATAAGCATTATTTCCAGGAAGTTCTCATTTACTGTTTTCATTTGCTGAAATCAGCCGCTGAAGCTCATCGAATGCTCGTAGAAGCTTATGGTGAAAGTGCTCCCACCGATAAATCATGCAGAGAATGGTTTCTACGTTTCAAAAGTGATGATTTCAGTGTCGATGTGAAACCTCGTCCAGGTCTGCCGAAGAAGTTCGAGGATGAGGAATTGCAGGCGCTAATCGATGAAGATCCGTATCAATCGCAACATGAGCACGCTCAATTGTAGAATGTTGATCGATCAACAATTTCTGTGCGTTTGGCAGTCATGGGAAAGATTTAAAAAGAAGGAAAATGGTGCCGGACGAACCGAAAGAAAGAGACATCGAGAGGCGCAAAACCATGTCTGAAATCTTGATTACCAGGCAAAAAAGAAAATGTTTTTTGCATCGTATTGTGACTGAAGACGAAAAGTGGATATATTTCGATAATCTCAAACGAAGGAAATCCATTTGCGACTCAGGAAAATAATCCTCATCGAGACCAAAGCGGAATATTCACGGCAAGAAAGTAATGCTATTAAAGCAGAGCCTAACCATCACTGACGAACTTAACCAACAACAATTGCTCCGTTTAAGCAATGTATTGAAGAATAAGCGGCCGTAATATGCAAATACACACGACAAAGTGATCCTCCAGCATGATAACGCTAGACCACATGTTGGAAAGATTGTGAAGGCCACCTTGGAAGCACTTGGCTAGGCCGTTTTACCTCACTCGCTGTATTCACCAGACATTGCTCCATCAGATTATCACTTGTTCAGATGGATGGCACACGGGCTTTTTGGTCAGCACTTGAACAATTATGAAGATATAGAGAAATGGCTCAATAAATGGATCGCTTCGAAGTACGAGTCGTTTTACCGTCATGGAATAGTACTGCCAAACAGATGGTAAAAAATAATAGCAAGCGATGGCAAATACTTCGTATAGTGTATTTTTTTATGTTTTTTCACAACAAAGTCTTTTCTGGAATTAATTTACACACCTAATATAATTGGCCCGATTCCCGGGCATAAAGAAAGACCAAAGTATATTTAAATAAACTTATTTAATTTATATTTTTAGTATTAATATCGAAAATAAAAATAGAATCTCTAAAATAATATAAAAATGTTAGAAAAACAAAAAATGTGAGTGATTTCTAAAGTAATATCATAGAATTGATGATAGGTATTTGAATGGATAGCAGCCATCACATCGGCCCAAAAAAGCTGTTAGCCCATCGGGCGATGCCCGATCGCCCGATAGGTCGATCCGCCCCTGGACCTACGCATACCCCTTTTAGAGAACCACTGGTGTAATAAATATTATGTTATTAAGCTAACAATTTACTTTCATCAATCGAACCTCTTACGTGACAGTCGAAACGTAATAATGCCCCTTAGGTTTCGTTATAATGAATTCATCTTTGTATGTAAGGCTTTGCGGTCGTTTTTAATACGGTTGCCTTTTAATATTTTAAATAAGAATAAGAATAAATTATACTTTAGAAGTAAAATACTTTTTTTAAAAATACTTCCAGTTTAATTATTCTCGGTGCTTTGAACCGCGATTAATACAAAGAACTGTTAAGAAGTTAATAATTAAAAAAAGCATCTCTCTACTGTTCATTTAGAATACTCGTATACATCTCAGAGTTTTTCCGTCCTTCGTTGTTCCAATTAATAAAGGAACAGCATAGAAGTTTAAATATCTAGAGCTGTATTGAACAATCATTATCTCCATAGATATATGAATCTCAGAAGCAGAGGTGTGTAGTGGATCTTGTACTAAGGTGCACAGGATCATGTACTGAATAAAATTTGTCAAATTTGTATTTGTTTTGTCTTGTTGGTTATTGTTTTTACTTGTTTTCCATAGCCAGCTACTCATAATTGCCTACTTTTATTAAAATGTGTTTTCTTGAAATAAGTAATATATTTTCATATTTTTACCGACCGCCAATATATATAAGGGAGTATTGTGATCATACCGATTTTGACATTTCGAGATTTCGATGGATCTCCATGAATTGAGGTCCCTACATAACGTTTTGACTATTTTTGGCATGATGTCTGTCGGTCTGAGTGTCCGTCCGTCTGTCTGTCTGTCTGTGTACACGTGCAGAAAAAATTCGGCTAAAAGGATTTTTATGAAACTTCATATTTAAGCTTCTGCCATCAATGGCACGAGTTGATCAACTTTTAATAAAAATCGGTTGACTAAAAATGGGCGTTTACTTGTATCGATTTTAAGATTCTTGCAAATATTTCATAACAGAAAAATTTCCGAAAAAAATTATTTAACAAAATTTGCTATAAAACTAATAACTTTTTTTGAGATATTTTTTGATAAAAGGAAAAAATTTTGAAAAATTTTTCTAATTTTTTTCTAAGTATATATTTTTTCATACTTATATGTAACGTTTCCATGATCATGATAAATATCTGTGTTAGAAAATATTGGGCCAAGTTATTTCTACTCTGCTGCTAGAATGTATTTTCTCCACGACCACTATAGAATTTACCAATTCTAAAACCAATTTTGACTACGAAAGTTAATATTCTAACATAAGAGTTGGAATATTATTCTAAAGCACTTATCTTCTTATGCATTTTGCATATATTTCATTCCGTCACTTGTTATGGAATAACTATTCCATACTTGTTGTCTTTTGTTTTTGTAAGGTTACATTAAGATATATGCAACGTTTACATTAAATAAATGCAACATAACTTCCTAACCTAAAATAGGGGCCGATGTGCGGCAAATTAAATTAAAATTAAACAAATAATAAATAAAAAAATAGTTTAATTAATTGATTAATTTGTTATGTAATATAAATTATTTGTTAAGATAAAATGTTTGTTAAAATAATTATTTGTTAATTTTTTTTTTTCCATCTGGTGGTCGTGGAGAAAGTAGGGTCTGTTACTCGGTTGGAAGAGAAAATTCGATGCTCATGGTTCCTCACGCTTGCCTGCGGCTCACGCTCGGAATGTTCCACTCGCATCGAATTTTCTCATTCCAACCTTGTTACAGAATATACTATTATACAAGTACTTTGTGATGGTGGTCGGTCCTGTGATGGCGACAGCTGATTTTTTTATTTGATGCTTATAGGTGAACAAAACTATTAATACTCAACAAAGACGACTATTACTATTAAATATATAAAAATTGAAATAAATTATTTTCGATAAAGTCCAATTTCTCCCAAATTTCTTTCTCTATTGTCAATAATATAAGATTAATTAACTTTTTCTGTGACAGCGACGACATTAGGTAATTTTTGATTAATTTTAAGTTATAAAAACTCCTTTTCCCTAATTTCACAGTGACAGACAGAATTTAAAAAATTCTTGAAGCTATATAAAATTAGGAAATGAAAATAATAATTAAAGGTCTATTATGTACTCCAAAGTAATTAAGGGTTTTCTAGAACTGGGAAATATTTGCCTGAGATTAAATATTTCATTAAATAATCCATCAGGTCATTTGCCATTGAGTTCAACCAGCTCCGTCGAACGACGATGAGTTCTTTGCAAATCTACACATTCCTTCTTGATGTGCCTTTTTCATGACTGTAGAGTCCAATACGCGACACAAAAGTTTTTCCGCACACACAGCACAAATACTCTCCAGATGACACAGGCATACTATTAAGTCTGTCTTTCCGTCGAGCACGAGCAGTCTCAGCTAGTGTTATTCTATGCTGTTCAAACTGGTTCACTGCACAAGACACCGAGTGTTTCCACTTGGAGCAATCAGTACATACCTTTTCCCAAGATGAATGTAGGAGGTGACATGATTTGAGTGAACTCTTGACCATATCTTTATATCTTCGGTACGGGGCTCCAGGGTTTCTACTGCCATGTGATAGCTCTGAATACAGTACCTGCTTAGGCATACGGTTATCTGGCATTCTAATTACATGTCCTGTCCATTTCAGATGTTTCTGGATCAGGATAGCTTCAATGCTCAACATGCCTGCTTTTTTTAGAATGTCAGTATCAGTATCAGATAGCTCTGAATACAGTACCTGCTTAGGCATACGGTTATCTGGCATTCTAATTACATGTCCTGTCCATTTCAGATGTTTCTGGATCAGGATAGCTTCAATGCTCAACATGCCTGCTTTTTTTAGAATGTCAGTATCAGTATCAGATAGCTCTGAATACAGTACCTGCTTAGGCATACGGTTATCTGGCATTCTAATTACATGTCCTGTCCATTTCAGATGTTTCTGGATCAGGATAGCTTCAATGCTCAACATGCCTGCTTTTTTTAGAATGTCAGTATCAGTATCAGATAGCTCTGAATACAGTACCTGCTTAGGCATACGGTTATCTGGCATTCTAATTACATGTCCTGTCCATTTCAGATGTTTCTGGATCAGGATAGCTTCAATGCTCAACATGCCTGCTTTTTTTAGAATGTCATTAAATCTTCAGAATAGATCGTAAACATCTCTGATGAAATCTTTCCAAACTGTTCAGTTAACGAACAGACAACTTGTCTATTATTTTGCTCGATGAATTGGAACGTCTATGGTGCAGATTTAAAAACGTCAGTAGCTAAACGTCGCGTCTTCTGTATTTCTCTTTTATTAACAAAGATTATCCCTAAGGGTTTCGGTACAACTCAGGTGTTCCGCTAAATTAAAATATTTTTTTCCATAAAAGCATATCGTGTTTTAATTGAAATATAATCCGTCGTTTGAAATTAACACCGCCATGGAGTTCCGGGGAATTTTTTAATAAGTCTGTATCTTGAGGCGATCAACCGGAATTCATGATGATCCGCGGGGGAAGAAGCAAGTTATTATACAGGAAATGCTAACACAGGGACGCACTCAGCAGCATTTACTCATTAAATTTCATCAAGGAAGACACGCTTATATACACTTCAATGGATCACAGATTTATACTCGGAAAATATTTACTCATGACGGAGTCGGATTACAAACACGAATGATAGTAAGAATATCAAAATTTGGGCCAGTCAAGGCGTTCACACATTTTTCATATTATGGTTCCCTGGGACGTAGCCAGGATTTCAGCTTGGGGGGGGGGCAAAAATAAAATAAAAAATATTCTAAATTGGTCGGTACGACTTTAATTACTTGGCTTGGGTAGAAAATAACAGCGTTCTAGGTCAGGGGTCAGCACCCTTTCAGTGACAAAGAGCCAAATCTATATTGAAAAAAAAAACACAATAACATGGAAGAGCCGCTAAGAAATATATGCTATATTTAAGAAAAAAACGTAAACATTTGTTTTAAAATAATCAAGTATTACAATAAATTAATATTTACTTATACATTTAGTTTGTGATACCTATTGTAGTTGCCAGTATATTACAATATAATAATTTTTTTAATGGGACGATTGCTCCTGTATAGTGTTCTATAAGACTTCAATATTTGGTCAATATTCAGTTATCTTTAACTTAAGGCAGCACTGTAGTTTCAGGTCAGTAAGTTTACTTCTTAACTGACTCTTTATTAATTTCGTATGTGAAAAGATTTGCTTACAGTAATATGTGGATCCGAAAATTGTCAGTAGCCCAAAAGCATAATTTTTTGAAAGATTGAACGATTCTGGAAGACGGTTCCAAGCTTCGAAAAGAACTTTATCTACATTTTGAAGATTGCGAATTTCGGTCCACTTATGCTGGGAAGATAAAATTCACTTTTTTCTTTCTAAATTTTCCAGTTCAGAATTAAGTTTTAAGAATATATAATTCCATAAACCTTTGGATTTCAAATCCACTAATTGAAGGTGATAAATGTAATTGCTACATATCTACTTCAATTGGTTTTGTCAAAAAAGCTAGTGTAGCTTTATATTTTCTAAACTCTTTAAATCTATCTCGAAAAGCTTCTTTCGTGTTATCAATAGTTTGTGCAAAAAAATTGCATTAATAACATGTTTTTGTAAATTAATAAAATGTAAAAATGTTTTTGCACGTAAATCATTCATAAATACAGATAACTTTTTTCGAAACAAATAACTTCTTCTAAAAGGGAATATGCAGTAACTCGGGAAATTACCGGGCGTGAATTGCACCGTAAAACATTCTGAAAAATACAAAACCTGTATAGTACAGGCAGAAAGTTGAAAATTAAAAAATAGATTATATTAAAATAAAAACCAGCCAATTTTCAAAGAGCCACAAAATTTTCTAAAAGAGCCGCAGGCTGCCGACCCCTGTTCTAGGTCTTTTAATATACTACATATTAAATAATAAAAGTCCGGTAAATTTATAAATTTTCTTCACTTCCGGTGAAGAAAACATCTAATAACCTAAATTATATTTTATATAAGGTAAACTATCCTGGGTTGGGCAAATGCCGCCTATGCCCCCCCCCTGGCTACGTCCCTGATGGTTTCAAATTCATTAGGCTGTTGGTAAAAATTGATTCTTAATTGTTTATAATATCAGGTCTGGGAAAAAGTTTGTAGCGTTTTTGCCAATAGACGGCGCCAATTGCAAATAACTCAGGAAACACAGATCGCAGCGACACCACTAAGCGCTCGTTTGTGCATCATCAACATAAAAATTTGTGCAGTGGTTATAAAGTTATTTGCGTTTGAAAATGGAGAAAAGTAATGAAAAATTGCGCTAATTTTGCAATATAATTACGATAAAGGGAAGAACGCTACGCAGGCTTATAAAAAAATTTGTGCTATGTACGGTGAAGGTACTTTATAAAAATCTGCTGCGAAATGGTTCGCTTGCTTTCGTTCTGGTAATTTTAATGTGAAAGATGACTCACTCTCTGGCCTTCCAATCAGTGAAAAAGCTGATGAAATTCTTGAAAAAGTCCAGCAAGATAGGCAAATCAGTAGTGTCGATATTGGTAGCTAGGCATTGACCACAAAATTGTTTTGAACCATTTACGGAAAGCTGGCTACAAAAAGAAGCTCGATATATGGGTTCCTCATGAGTTGAGCGCGAAAAACATGATAGACCGAACTAACATCTGTGATGCGCTGCTGAAACATAATGAAATCGAGCCATTTCTGAAACATGTCATAACCGGTGATTAGAAATGGATCACGCACGACAATCGGAAGCGTAAAAGATCGTGGACAAGGGATGGTGAGACGTCACAAGTGTTCGCGAAGCGAGGATTGACGCTGAACAAGGTGATGCTGAGTGTGTGGTGGGACTGGAAGGGAATAGTCCACCATGAGCTACTTCCAGTTGGTCAGACGATTGATTCTCAACTCTACTGTGGACAACTAGAGAGATTACGTGAGGCAATTGAAAGAGAACAGCCCGAATTGAATAATAGGAAAGGTGTTGTCTTTCATCATGACAACGCAAGACCACACACTTCTTTGATGACACATCAAAAACTGCGAGAGCTTGGTTGGGAAATTTTGTTGCATCCACCGTATAATCCAGACATCTCTGACTATCAGTTATTCCGATTTCTGCAGAATTCTCTCAATGGAATTCAGCTGGTTTCAAAAGAAGCCTGTGAAAGCCACTTGATTCAGTTTTTCAACCAGAAATCACAAAAGTTCTTCACCGATGGCATCATGATTCTACCCAAAAAATGGCGAAACGTTGTCGATAATAATGGAGCATATTTGGTTTAAATAAATTTATTTTCACACTGCAAAACCAGTTGAATTTTACTAAAACGAACTTTTTCCCAGACCTGATATGAAAAATAAAATTTGTGCAATCATTTAATTGTATATTAATTTTAATTAAAATTTATTTTTTTTAAATCTGAGTAGGGTATCAAATGAAAGCCCTTAGTACGTGGATTAACGATCAAAATATTATTTTTGCAAAATAAATTATTTTGACGCGATTTTTGCCAAAATTGTGCAAAAAAAAATTTGTCTCACACCCTGTAGCCCAGATTTATTTATTTATTTTTATTTATTTATTTCATTTTGGAGCCGAAAACGGGTCGAGCCCAAAATTACGGCTTCGATTTTAAAGATGGCTTAAACTAAAAATTTGAAAAAATTCTAAGTAATGTACCGTGTGAACCGGAATAGTACAACAGGAATTTTTTATCAGATTATGTTTTCGGAAAATAACGCATTTTTTTATTTTTTTTTTTTTGTTGACGATGCATAAAGCTTATACTCATATAACACGAGTTGTTAAGAGTATGGTGGTCTAGTGGCTCCATTGCGCGCTAACTACACAGATTTGTTATACACTACACAGGTTCGTTCCTGGCTTGTGGAGTCAATTTTATTTTTTGTTTTTTTATTTTTTCATTTTCATTTTGTTTAAATTAATTTATTAAAATTCTAGTTATATTTTAGCAAATTTTGAATTTAATTTTCAAGAGCGTAAATTTAATAACCAATTGGAATTATATTTACATTCTATGTGTCATTTATACGAAACCAGAGGGGCGGAGCGTATGATCTAAGACAACCAATGAAAGCCATAGACGCAATTTTCAAAATCTTAATGAACCTTGTTATATAAAAAAAATACTGCACTTATTTAGAAACCTAAATAATGATATTAGGTATTCGAATTAAAATTAACAAAAAAATATTTTAACATAAAACTTGTTTTTAAAGCTCTGAGATTAACAGACGATAAATTATTTTAAAAAGATCGTTCATTTTGCCGTGGTTACTGCAAAGCAAAATTTGTCCTACACACTCAGCATGCCTTCACTTATTATATAAAGTCTGTTCCAAATGGTTAGGCGGAACTAAATGGGAATTTCGTTCTTTTAGGTTGTCACGAAAAGGGACCTTGCTTGGGTTATTTCATTTTTCACGGTGGAATGTCAAAATTTAAAATTCCAACAAAGATACCATGGAAACGAATGACATATGTCAAAATTAAATTATTATGTTTTACATATTTTAATGACAAAAAAATAAATAAATGGGAAATTTGTATTAAGAATGACACAAAAAATCAAAATATAAAGAAAATGACAATTTAAACTGATATTAACTTTAACCAAAAATAGGAGTTGTACGGGTTTTTCTTGGATTTCCACCGAAATAAATATAATATTAATTATGTAAATTCTTTATTAAAGCGACTAGTTTCGCTCATTCGAGCATTATCAAGCTTTAACCAAAAATGTTTATTGTAAGTAGGATTTACAAAGCTTAAACAAATGGCCGAAAAGCACTATTTAAACGATGAAAGTAACTAAATTCCAAAATCTAGTTCCGCCTAACCGTTTGGAACAGACTTTACCTGCGAAACCCTGCAACGTGTGAAAATTCACACTTCACATCAATTTTTGTTTATCAGTGTAACCTAATTACGAGTAGGTATGTGGTAAGTTAAAGAAAATATAAATCAATAATAACTGTAATCAATTGTACTTGAATGAATCCCAACAGATCAGCCAGTTATTTTATAAATGGTAATATTCCTTTAGACTGGTGTACTGGTGAAAACGTTTTACTCATACGCTCACTAGACGGAATTTACTTATTAGTATTATATTCTACTCCCCAGTATTTCAATTCCTTTGAAGTCTCCAGAGAGTTTCTTTAATTTTATAAAATATTAACTTCCTTACCTAATTATAAGAATCTTCTTTTCGTGTATTTCATCTCGAATAACAAACTCGGAATTAATAATAAATACAGAAAGATGCTGTATTTAATTTATGTAAATTCATTTTAATAATAAAGTATTTATTTTATGCCGTATTTTAAAAAACATTATGAATTTTGTAAACCTCTTTTGAAGACAGATATTTAATAAAACATATCTTATTTTCTTCTTTGTAAATTTCAATTACAATTCAAAAATAGCAAACACTGTTAAAAAGAACACTCTTGTATAAAGTTATATAAATAAATCGAGAACGTAGACCATAGATGAGCTGAAGAAAAACATAGACTAAGAAAAATTAAGATAATTTGAAGACAAAATTGAAACTACATGCTAAAAAAAGTCCCTCGCTTTTCATTGGATGATTTTTTACGATTTTAGTAAAGGCCTCACTCAACAACAATTCATAGATTCGCATCGTTCAACTTTTGGTAATGAAGCACCATCAGAAAAGACTGTTTACAATTGGTTTGCAGAATTTCGTCATGGTCGTGTGTCCGTCAGTGATGAATCACGTGAAGGTCGACCAAAATCGGTTGTGATCAAAAAAACTCGATGCTGTAAGCAAAATGATTAAAGAAGATCAGCATGTGACTTACCGTGAGATAGAAGCATCCTTTGGCATATCGCAGACTATAATACATTCGATTTTGCATGAACATTTAGCTGTGAAAAAGATCTATTCTCGATGGATTCCGCATAATTTGACCGAAGATCAAAAAAAGGTTCGTGTTGATTGGTGTAAGGGAATGCTAAATAAATTCAACCTAGGTACTGCAAAATCCGTATACAACAGGTGACGAAACTTGGATTTATTCATATGAACAACACAAAAGTTGTTCGTTCACGAAAATGATCGCTTGCTTTAGAGCAGTGGTTCCCAACCTTTTTTGTGGTGAGCACCCCTTTGAATGTGAAGCTCCCGAACTCCCATAAAAAATGTGTTCAGGTTTTTTCAGTTGAGTCATATTTATATGTCAAATTGATCAAAATAAAAAGTGAACAGCAAAAAAAAGGAAATCGCATGAATATTTCTTTAAAATTCAATAAATTAATTGATGTAGCATTCAGCGGCTCTTAACTTTAATAAAATTAGAAAGAAAATATACTTATTGAAAAATATATTTTAAATAAACTAGATTTTTTATATAAATTTTATAAATTTCTATAAATCGTCTCGCATCCCTCAAAATGCTTTCCCGCACCCTTGGGGATCGGAAAACAGTTAATGCTGAATGGTATACAATAATTAGTTTGCCAGAAGTCATCGACAAAATCAGGAAAAACAACCAAAACCGTCGCATCATTCATCATGACCATGCAAGGTCCCACACAGCACGTCAAGCAATTGATTATTTGAAGGAGAAAAACATCGAATTAATGTATCATTGCCCGTATTCACCTGATTTATCCCGTAACGATTTTTTTTTTGTTCCCCAATGTCACACAAAAAATGCGTGGACAGCGATTTTCATCACCTCAAGAAGATGTTGAGGCCTTCGAAAACCATATTTTTGAGATACCAACTTCAGAGTGAAAAATGTTTCGAGAATTGATTTGAACGCATGCAAAAGTGTATAAATCTTAAAGGCGAATATTTTGAATAGCAATAAAACAGTTTGTACCAAAAAAAAAATTATTTATTTGTTTTTGTAAAAACTTAAAAGGTAGCCCTCGAACCAAATATTTTTAGTGATAAATGGGCAGCTTTCTACAGAAAGAGACCAACCGTCTGAATGTTAAAGCTAAGGTATCAATGAGCAAATATTGGATTAAAGAAAAAAATAACAGCCTATTTTAACTCTTTTATCATCTACTTTTATTTATTAAAAAAATACTGAATAAGTTGTGACCAGTAGACGACTAGAACATCTCCATAAGTCGAACAGTGTAAATAAATATTGCCATTTAGACTAAGACAAACTTTTTAAGTTGTGTCCAGTGGATGAGTAGAACGTTTCCATCAGTCCCAAGAGTGTAATGAAATATTGCCATTTATAAAATACTGAATAAGTAAATTAGGTCCGTTGGTCATTTGAAAGTTGAACTGTACAATCAAGTGTAAATAAAATGTTCTTTTGACGTTGATTTTATAACTTTTGTGTTTGCTGTTATGAGGTCAAAAATATCCATTAGGAACCTTTCAACAAATCTCATCGAATGAACATTCCGTGTTGATTGTATGCGGTGGTGTGAAGTTGGTAGCAGTGTGGCACGCGTTATACGGCATGCATGGCTGACAACCTAATGCGGCGAGCAAACCAACATCCAACATCACGCCACGGAACGATGCAGTCAAATTGAATTTTTCACTAGCTCATACCGTGATTTATGGACAGATTGGACATATTTGATATTCTGCATTTTCAGCATATGAACTCAATCGACTGATACTGCTAAGGAAATTGTTTGTTTATAAGAAAGAAAAGAAATGCTAAGCGTTACAAAATGAATGATCCGGACGATAACGCACGTTCTATTCGTTCATTGCAATATTCCATTACACTGTTGGACTGGTGAAGATTTTCTGCTCGTCCACTGGGCGCAACTTATTCAGTATTAGGGTTGTACATCGAAGGCAAAACATCGATGTTTAACATCGATGTTAACATCGGCGCCTTACTATCGATGTTGAAGAAACATCGAAGGAAAAACATCGATGTTTTATTAATATTAAAAAAAGCTATTTTTTTATATATATTATATAGATTTTATTTAATAATGTAAAGATAAAATACGAAAAAAGTAACACATAATACACAAAAAGCATTTATTAGATTTTGAAATAGAAATATTCCTTTTTAATAGTAATTAATTTCATATTAATATTATTATACCCAATATAATAATCCTAATTTGTACCTACGGTCTATTCCAAACGATTAGGCGGAACTAACCGCAATTATCATTTTTGTAGTTTGTCATTAGATATTTTTTTATATATCGAAGTTGACTTTTCCTGAACAAAATGATCAAAAGCTTCAATCAATCGGTAAAAGTAACTTGAATTGAAAATCTAGTTCCGCCTAAACCAAAAGAACAGACCTTACTATTTTTACATTTCTAAAATGAAATATTGGATTTTATTACAATACTAATATAGTAATCTTAATATTAATTTTATATTATTTAACATAAAAATAACACTGTCATACACAATTATTTTTATACTTTTTTAAGTTGAAATAATGTCTGTTCCTTTGGTTTAGGTGGAACTATATTTTCAATTCTAGTTACTTTTACCGATTAATTGAAGCTTTTGATCATTTTGTTCAGGAAAAGCCAACTTCAATATATAAAAAAATAGCTAATGACAACTTACAAAAATTCAGGGATTGGAGGAATAACAACTGGGAAAGTGTCAACGAGACTCAAAAAGAAAAAGTGTGTTGGCGTCGTTGGTCGTTCGCATTGTTTGCAAAAAATTAGAAGTTTCTTCTTATTTTTTCGTATTCTGCTAACTGCTAAGAAGAATAAGAACTAACACTATTAATATTGTTATATCACAATAGATGGCGCTTATATCTGTGTACTAATTTTAATAAAAATTAAATTTTTAAGATTCCAGCGCCTCTAGCGGTAGTTTCTGAATTTAAAAGTTTAAACATCGACATCGGTAGTAGACATCGATGTTTTATCGATACTATCGCCAGCTGAACATCGATGTTAAAAACATCGATGTTTTTAAAACAAACATCGATGTTTTCGATACATCGATGTTTTTTTCCCATTCCTGTTCAGTATTTTATAAATGACAATATTCCATTGCTCTGTTGGACTGGTGAAGAGGTTCTACTCGTCCACTGGACACAACTTATTTAGTATTTTATAAATGGCAATATTTCATTACACTGTGCTGGTGAAGATGTTCTGCTCGTCCATTGGACGCAACTTATTCAGTATTTTATAAATGACAATATTTCATTACACTGTTGAACAGGTGAAGACGTTTTACTCTTCCATTGGACACAACTTATTCAGTATTTTATACAGTACATCGATTACTTCGTTATTCGCTTCCCTTCCTCTAATAATAATTTAATAATTTCCGGTATATTACTATTTAATTTTTCCTATTTCCTGGCGTTAGTTCATGGTTTTGCTGGAGGGTGTCGTTGTGATAGAGTGTCGCAGTTAAGTGCATTAGATGTTGACAAGGCGTGCGGTGTTGAAACGTGTGTGCTTTTCCCATTTTCACAGCAGTCAGGGGCCAGGAGGGTGACTGTATGTGGGGAGCACGCGTACAGCCAATGGTTTTTTGGCATCTCCTAATATTCACACTACGTGAGGACAGTACAAGGGGAAAGTCGAACTTTAAAGAAATATTGACGATGTTACACCATAAGAAAAATATTTTATATATTTATAATAGTTTGTTAGACATGTTTAAACTGCATTCACAGTTTCAAACTAGACTATTAATAGACTGTACGCTTTGCGTTGAAGATAAATTTAATAGACTATTTTAATGTTTAACAGCGTTCACAGCTATGAAAATTAAGGTGTAAATAATGTTGTGACATCTATGTATTTTCAAACCCACTACGAAGAAATAATTACATTTATATGAGTTTACACGAACCCGCCACAGGCCAGATCGTGTTTTCTTAACCTTTATCTTACGAATGATGCCTTTAGGCGTCACTGTTTGTATTCGTTGGTGGCCGAATAACGCATATAAGCGTCGCTGCGTATGTTTACATTATTTTATAAATGAGGACCTTTTTTTTGTCATCATTTGTATTTTACAAGTGAGGACCTTTTTTTTAAGTCATCAATTGTATTTCAGGATTACTGTTAACATATATATATACAAACTATTCGTGACATGGCATTTTTTGGGTATTTCTGATGTATATTGATACGCTAAAAAAATTAATCCCTTTGATTTTCTGTAACAGACAAATTTATATTTTGCAATATGCAACATTTTCATATTGCCTCAAATCGCGACATGTATCTGTAGTGACAGTACACAAGTGGTTAAGATCAGTTTATTCTTGTTTATCAGGTCTAAAAGTATGCTTCAAAATAGATTGCATCCATTAGTAAACTACAGGTATCCGAATCTGTTGCATTTTCTATGTCCTGACACGAGACTGGTTACTTTTTGAGTTATAAGTAATTCACTATACAGAAAGAGTGGCCACTACGTCAGGCACTTACTCTTGGACTAAAAAACGTTAGAAGTAAACCACTGGTCGATCCCAAAAATGTAATTTTCCCACCTTCACATATTGAATTGGGCTAAATGAAGAATTTCGTTAAAGTAATGGATCGAAACGAAAGACAGTTTTTGTATCTAAAACAAAAGTTTCCGAGAATTAGTGATGCAAAAATTAAAGAAGCATATTTGTGGGCCCACAAATAAGAGAAAAATATGAAAGATGATGCATTTGATAGTATGCTAAATGAATCTGAAAGAGCTTGTAGAGCTTTTAAAACAGTTGTTTCATTTTTTCTTGGAAATGTGAGATCTGAATATTACAGAGATATCATGAATGAACTACTTGATGCCTACAAAGAAATGGGATGTAGGATGTCGTTAAAAATTCACTCTCATCTACATTTCTTCCCAGATGATCTGGGTGCAGTGAGTAATGAACATGGGAAACGGTTCGACCAAGAAATTTCCGCCATGGAAAAGCGATATCAGGGTAAATGGAGTCCAAATTTGCTTGTTAATTACTGCTGGATATTAATATGGTATGTCTCAGAAACCAAATATCGCCGTAAAACATTTTGAAGCAAGTTAAAATTAATAATAATACGTCTATCGCTATATTTCGTTAGAAACCAATAATATCTTAGCAAAAAACTGATGGGCGATAGAAAAAATCTGAGGTCATTTTCGGCGTTTAGGTCAAATTTTAAGTGGTATACACTATGTTTTGTACATGTTACAAAAAATAAGTTCATTTTTGTTCAGAATAAATAAACCTTGCTTTTAAGCCACTGCTGCGTAGTCTTTGCCTTGTGGGCTGGCGCTGAATCATGCTGGAAGCTTCAGTCGTGACCAGACGAGGAAGAGTTGTTCAATTCTTTAACTATCAACTTCAACAGGGTTTTCTTGTAAACTCTGATAAACTTTTTTACCCCTTTCTTATTAAAATAAATCTCAGTGATACCGTTATAGTTCTTGTCCCATTAAACGATAATTGAAGCAGGGTATTGGTCCCTGGATTCTTTCGCGAGTTTCTCGTAAATTTGTAACATAAACCTCATCGTTCTGGCGGTTGTAACTCCTCGATATTAAAAATATTTTTATAAAAATATTTTCAAGAATCCCTTCGTAATTCTACTGATGAGTGACCGCATAGTGGTCATAAGAACTGTTTAATGGCCAAAACTAAAGTAATAACTTTTCATTCCTAAGTTTCTTTTTATTCATATTATGTAATTGAATTGATGAGATTTTGATAAATTTCAACATACACGCTTCTTATGGAAAATGGCGTACTGTCAAAATTTTCTGCTATAAGTTCTATATCTTTTTATTTACTTGTGTGCATAATTAATTTTATAACAATAAATTACAGATGTACAATAGTGTTTTATTAATTGTTTGAATATCCTATCTTTAGCTTCTCTTGAAAATATCAAATGTGGTATTTTTTCTTTTTGTAACGAAAACAATTATTTTAATAAATTGCCCTACGCCGCTGTGCAGCCGGAAACTATTGTTCGCCATTTAAAAATACTATCCTGAGCTGTCCAATTAGCATGTAAGTCTCCTTCCTTTAGTCTTTTCATTCATTGCGTTAACTCAACAATTAATATTTAATATTTATATTATTTTCTTATTTAAATTTTTTTATTTATACAGAAATGTTGTAAGAAAAGCATAGTTCGCATATGCGCAGTATGAATATTCCGCGCTAGTTGCACAATGTACTATTCCAACTTCATATTTTTAGCTCTATATTTCATACAGTGAATTTATTCTTTAATGCAACATGTACTATGTCATTACCATGGATACAGTTTTCGACAGCAATATAAATCGTGTTCATTTTCATTTGCAACATAGACAATTAGTGTGTATACTTTTGCTTATTGCTGATTTAAAAATTAATCAACATGTATACAGATGAAGAAAAAATAATGATGGTAACTTGGTATAACTCCTTAATGAGTTTAAGAGAAGTTTCTGCTGTATTTAGTGCAACTTATCCAGATCGGCCAATACCAAATCCCTCTACAATTTCAAGACTAGTTAATAAATTTCATCGCGAAGGATGTCTTAAGTCAAAACATAATAAAAAAAAGAACAACATCCCACGTGCTTACAGAAGAAAAGCACTTGGAAATATTATTACAAGTGGAAGAAAACAGTCAAAATACTTTAAGATCAATTGCACAAACCGTTGGTGTCAGTACTGGATCTGTTTTTAACTTCTTAAAAAAAGAAAAGTTTCGATCATAAAAATTTCAAAATCATCAAGAATTGTTAGAAAGGGACGCAGCAGTACGTATGGATTTTTGTTTTGAAATGTTTGAAAAAATTAATTCCGACCCAACAATGCTTCAAAGAATTTTATTTACAGACGAAGCTACGTTTACTCTAAATGGTGAAGTGCACACACAAAATTTTAGGTACTGGAGTCGAGAAAAATTACATTTGTTTCATTATTATTATTATTCTTTTTTAATTTATATTTTCAACAAAATATTTTGATTTTACTAGTAAATATGGTTTTTTCTATGTTGCAAATGAAAATGAACACGATTTATATTGCTGTCAAAAACTGTATCCATGGTAATGACATAGTACATGTTGCATAAAAGAATAAATTCACTGTATCAACTGGATAAAATTTAAAGAGAAATCTCAGGTGTTGAGTGTAACATCGCCTTTATCTGTTGGGTAGATTTCATTTGTTCTGTATGCGGTGATAGAGACCATCCCTTGTTTAAAGTGAACATCGCTAGGGGGGTGATAGTGTTTTTTCTACAAACTTCTAACCCCTGACAACATTTGCCTTTGGTATTAATATCCCGCGATTTAAAAAGGAAATCAAATTGAAATTGAATTTTTCAGATAATATTTTCTATTATTTTTTTAAATGAACCGTGAAAAGGACTGTCATCTTAGGCGAGTAAGGATGAATTTTGGTCATCATAGTAGGGAGGGTCACCTTATCGATTAAAATGGTATTATTATGGATCAAATAATCACAGGTACATACACAAATATATGCAAATGTTATTTTTATTTTGTGTGATTTTGGAAGGACTGCATGGGTTACGGACATAAATAATGCAACTAGATCAAACAAAACCCCAAACTTTAAGAATATAGAATATTATATGTCAATCAGTAAAATTCCGTTAGAAATGACCTTGGAAAAAGAAAAAATTACAGGAAGGCCGAGCAGCGTTGTGTAACCTGCTGGTTCTGGGAGGGGCCCAGGCCCGTCGGCCCCCCGCTTGGCTGCGCCACTGATAATTTTATTTTTCTATGAGTATAATAGAATAAATAACACCGGTCAACAGGAATTTTGAGTTTGGGTTCTGCATATCTGATTTTTATTTCTTCCACATTATTAATTGAAGAAAAAATAGTTTTACCCGAAAAAGTTTGCTTTTGTAGCTATCAGAATGAAATTACGGATTTTAAGAAAATTTCCATTTTTTTAGACCTTTATTGAATATAAAAATAATACAAACTCTTGTTATGAATTCGAATCAGTTTTATTTATAAGAAAACCATTCGAAACAAACAACTACTGTAACAGAATGTATAAATAAGTTTAGAAATGATTATTTTTCGTATTTCTTCTGTGATTGTATGAACTTTCTCGTATTAGCCCCCAAATATAGTTCCCCATCATACTCTCATTGTATTGCCCTGATAACGACGTTCAAAGTCTATCACGTCTTGATGAAAACGTTCACCTTGTTCTTCCGAATAGGCTCCCATGTTATCTTTAAATTGGTCCAAGTACGAATGTAACATATGCACTTTAAGGGACATTCTGGAACCCATGAGTTTAAAGTTATCAAGCATAGTTGCAATAAGATCTTTGTAATTGTCTGCTCTGTTGTTTCCGAGAAAACCAAGAACCACTGCTTTCAGGCTTTCCTTTCATGAGCATTGAGTATCTGTGAAAATTCGTCACTGACCATTATTTTCTTTATTTGTGGTCCGACAAAAATAAAGGTAGCAAGGATATTTAGTATAACCGCCTATACAAGGCGGTCGAAATCTCATGCATTCCTTCTGACTGGCGTCTTTCCATAGACAGTTCTACAAAAAGTTTAAAAGCTGTCCTTCTTCACAATGGAAATAAATTTCCATCTCTTCCTTTGGCTCATTCCATAATGCTCAAAGAAAATTACGAAAGGCCGGTGATTTTAAGGTGTTTGAATTTCTGATGGGATGCATTCCCATCATAAATTCAACCATTCTGTTGTTTTGATAAATTCGCCGCAAATATAGCAGGATGACTCTACCTCGTGTTTACAATTTGTTGACGCCATTTTTGGATCTGCCGCCACACAAAATGCGTTCTATCGCTGCAATGCGCATGCGCATACCGACTATGAACCACGTAAGTGAAATGCCACTTGCTTTCCACCCACTCGTCCCCACCCTTACTTAATATAACGCGCTTCTCCTTATATGGTCATAAAAATAAATAAATATATATTGATCGTTGTTAAATGTACAAAAGCAAAGTTTTTCAAAAATAAACGAAGGTTTTAGTTATTTTTCGATATAAAGAATCAGAAAATAGTCATTAAAATAAAGACTCAAAAAAAAAATTTTTTTTGTTGACCTGTGTAATCCTTAAATATTGAAACCAAAATCATTTATTTGGTGTCTGTAATAATTTTTAAGTTATACAATTTTATTTTAAGAGTTGTGACGTTTGAAATGACGTTGCTGCTCATTTAGGATTCAACCTTCAAACAAACCCTTCAGTTATTTCTGTGAAAGTCAAAAATCAACAATATCTAATTTTTCTCTAATAAGTTTAGTTGAGTAATCTAAACTGGGATCAGATCAAGTTGATCCGTATAAATGTTCGTTCAAACAAAGCTTATGACTCGTTTACCAAAGTTACAACAATTTAAATTATTCAAACTCATGCCTTGCGAACGAAAGAGACAATATTTGTGGGGCCGCACGAACGATTTGTTTGCTTAACAATACCATTATATCGCCGAACAGAACGTTAGAAGAATACGTAACGCACAACAATCCGATACATGCAATTCTCGGCGCTGCAACCAATGGTCAACTATTACGAGCCCTGTCCACTTTCAGTTGGCCCAGCTATGAAATTTTCAGTTTCTTTAGAAATCATTAAATAATAAGTAAAAGTGAATGCTGCTTTGTACATTTTTTGACAATATAATCATATTAGAAGCAAAGGGGTCAAAATTTATTAATATTTAAGTTGTGATTATAAAAATAATATTCGTAAAACAAACGTATTTTTTGAGTTCATGTATTCTTGTACTGTATATAAAATAACTGGGTTTTTGCGGTAGCTATGCGTAGTAGGTGTTGGAAAACAAAGTTTGTTTATTGACTGTGATGTATTAAAAGTGTTTAGTCAATAATTTTAAAACATGGGCAAAGGCAAAGCTATTGTAGAAAAATTTCGGTTAATCATTGTGAACTTAGCAAAAACAGGAAAAACCAATTCCGAAATCGGAAAATTATTAGGTTTGTCAAGATACAGTATTAGAAATATTGTAAAATTGTACAAAACAAGTGGTTCAGTTGCCCCAAAGCCCCAGTACGTGAAGAAAACTACACTGACGGACAATAACAAACGTGCATTGAAAAGAATTATTAAGGATAACAGACGTGCTAACTACAGTCAATTTAATGCACTGTGGAGCGATGTTGTTGGAAGACGTGTTTCAAGGTCAACATGTCATAAGGAAGCTAAAAAATTAGGATTTGGAACCTATAAGGTAATATTTTTTTAATCGGACTCATATGTATATTTACAGAAATTTATAAAACTTTCTTAGGCCAAGGAAAAACCATTGATGACGTCTAAGCAAAAGAAAAATAGGTTGAAATGGGCAAGAGAACCTAAAATATGGTATTGTGAAAAGTGGAATAGCGTGCAATGGAGCGATGAGTATAGGTTTGAAGTCTGTGTAGGGGACAACCGGAGCAGGGTTGTTCGTCAGAAACATGAAGCATATCAACCCGATTGCTTGAAAAGGAAGGTGAAATTTCCAGCATCTGTCATGGTGTGGGGTTCAATGTCTGCAAGAGGTGTAGGAAAACTTCACTTTATCGATGGCATTGTTAACACAGCCAAATATTTAAGAGGAGTCTCTATTGCCAACTATGGAACATTAATCTCTGGGGCAGATTTTATTTTTCAACAAGATGGAGCCGCTTGCCATACGTCAAAAAAATCTTTGAAATGGTACCGTGATCATTCTATTCCACTTTTAGAGTGGGTTTCAAGTAGCCCAGACTTATCCCCCATCGAGACACTTTGGCACGAAATGAAAAAATGATTGCGTATAACACCGGCTAGAACAATTCCAGAATTAAGACTAAAGCTTCAAGAAATACGGGATAATTTTACTCCTCGACAGTGCCAAGACCTTGTAGATACTATGCCTAGAAGAATTAATACCGTTATAAAAATGAAATGTGGCGTTACCCAGTGGTAACTTCTGAAATAGGTTTCCAAGTTAATGGCTCTCCAATGGAAATATTATTTTTGTCTTATTAATTTACTTTAATAGTTGTAAATATTAATCGTAAATCTCTAAAATGTTTAATTGAAAATAAAATATTACCTAGATTTCTTAAGCTATTCGCATTCTGTTAATTGAACACCAATAAGTAAAAATTTCGTAGCTGAGCCAACTGATAGTGGACAGGGCTCGTAGAGTGCACCTAGAGTGCCCTAAAATTCAGGCCCCTGAAATTCTTTGCGCACCAAACCCTTCAATTATGGCAAATAGTGTTTATCATAGTGTATATATTTAATTAGAAATGTGTGTATTTTCTTCAGTAACATTATATAAATTTGATTATACAAAAAGCAATACAAATTCCATATATCTTACAATTCCAATTTATCCAAAGCAACTAAACAAAAAAATCGATTTACTGAAAGTTATTTACTAATTCAATATTCCATACATATCCTAATACAGCATGCAATATCCAGCGAAATATTTAAATAAAATTCCATTAAGGTTTTCCAATATCAATTCCAATCTATTCTCTTCTGGATGTCGTAAAAGTCTGTTATAGTTTCTATAAACATGCTTCCTTAATAATAAACGTACAGGGAGTCCAATTCACTTTGTACACCCCTTACCTCCAGCCACCCTGCTCTGGCCTGCACTTCAGGTACATTTGAATAAAACTCTAATTTAATTTGGCTGATTGTAACACGTTCATTTCTGCCTTACAACATGTACTGCATATGCTCTCTCATGCTAACAATTCTCTTGATTTTTTATTATAATTATACATTGGCCACTATACCCTATAAAGATCTATACCAGCTCAACACAAGTGGTGCGTAAAAAATAGTAAGGCTGTATCTACAAGTGTCTCAAAAGAAATTTTATATTTATTTAGCTTACTGCGTGAACGCAACGTATCCGAGGGGCGCGGGGGTTATGTCAATCGGTAGCCTGGCTCTTGGGAATTCAGTCGCTATGGAGCGTTTCTCGGGAGCAGACCGCGCGTTATGCGTGCGAGAGTTTTACAAAAACGGTGATTCGGCGACTGTAGCGCGTAGAAAATTCTGCAGTATTCGAGGTTTTCGCCACTTAAATGATGCGCCAAGCATTCCTCTCATTCGACATTGGGTTAAAAAGTTTGAAGAGACTGGTACAACGCTGGATAAATCAAAATCTGGGCGACCTAGGTCATCAAGAACGGTAGAAAACGTGGAGAATGTTAATCAGTCTGTTCGTGACGACCCGAACCTTTCAATTCGGAAGTGCGCAAGTGCTTTAAATGTGCATAGATCATCATTACATCGCATTATGCACAAAGACCTAAAGCTGCACCCCTACAAAATTCAATTGGTGCAAGAATTAAAGCCCCAAGATGCCAGTCAGAGGCTTAATTTCGTAAATCAGGTGATTGAGCGATTTTCAACGTTTACCAACATTTTGTTTTCGGATGAAGCTCATTTTCATCTTAATGGCCACGTAAATAAGCAGAACTGCCGCTACTGGAGTGCAACTAATCCGAAAAGCAAACATCAGAAACCCCTACATTCGCCTAAAGTGACCGTATGGGCTGCGATGTCGGCGCGAGGAATTACCGGCCCTTACTTTTTGGAAGACGAAAGGGGGCGTGCAGTTACAGTGAATTCAGAGCGTTATGTAGAGATGTTAGACAACTTCTTGGTACCTGAACTGCAAAACTTTCCTGGCTATAACCAAAGAACATGGTTCCAACAGGACGGAGCAACTTCACACACGTCCAATATGTCTCTGCCACGTGTTCGTGAAATTTCCTCAGGCAAATTGATCTCCTGGAGAGGTGACATAAATTGGTCTCCACGCAGTCCATATTTAACCCCTATGGACTTTTTCCTATGGGGTTATCTTAAATCTAAAGTTTACGCCAATAAACCGACTTCACTGGCGCATTTGAAAGAAAATATCCGTCACGAAATGGCAGCCATCCCTGAGTCCACCTGCCAAGACGTCATAAGTAATTTTACTGTTCGATTAAATGAGTGCCGAGAACGCGAGGGTCTACATTTAGACGATATTATTTTTAAGAAATAAATCCCCAAAAAGTGTATTTTAATAATTAATAAACATTTTTTCTATATACGACTTACTTTTTTTTTAATCGATCCACTAAATATAAAATTTCTTTTGAGACACCTTGTACATGATGGTTGAAGTTACATTACCCAATGCACAATTATTTTAATATTTAAGATGAGATTGTTAAAATGGTTTACTTCTCCCACTTCCAATCAATAATTAATTATGGAATTATGTTGTGGGGTAGCGCATCTTGTTCTATTCGAATCTTTAAAATACAGAAACGTATTATCAGAATAATGTCTGGTGCAAAACTCTATGCCCATTGTAAGGAACTATTTAAACAGCTCGCCATTTTAACGGTTCCATCACTTTATATCTTAAATGTTCTACGAGCCCTATCCACTATCAGTTGGCCCACTTACGAAATTTTTACTTATTGGTGTTCAATTAACAGAATGCGAAGAGCTTATGAAATCTAGGTAATATTTTATTTTCAATTAAACATTTTAGAGATTTACGATTAATATTTACAACTATTAAGTAAATTAATAAGAAAAAAATAATATTTCCATTGGAAAGCCATTAACTTTGAAACCTATTTCAGAAGTTACCATTGGGTAACGTTACCTTTAATTTCTATAACGGCATTAATTCTTTTAGGCATAGTATCTATAAGGTCTTGGCATTGTCAAGGAGTAAAATTATTTCATATTTCTTGAAGCTTTAGTCTTAATTCTGGTATTGTTCTAGACGGTGTTATTCGCAATCGTTTTTTCATTTCGTGCCAAAGTGTCTCGATGGGGGATAAGTCTGGGCTACTTGAAACCCACTCTAAAAGAGGAATAGAATGATCACGGAACCATTTCAAAGATTTTTTTGACGTATGGCAAGCGGCTCCATCTTGTTAAAAAATAAAATCCTCCCCAGAGATAAATGCATGTTCCATAGTTGGCAACAGAGACTACTCTAAAATACTTAAATATTTGGCTGTGTTAACAATGCCATAAAGTGAAGTTTTCCTACACCTCTTGCAGACATTGAACCTTACACCATGACAGATGCTGAAAATTTCACCTTCCTTTTCAAGCAATCGGGATGATATGCTTCATGTTTCTGACGAACAACTCTGCTCCGGTTGTCCCCTACACAGACTTCAAACCTAGACTCATCGCTCCATTGCACGCTGTTCCACTTTTCACAATTCCATATTTTATGTTCTCTTGCCCATTTCAACCTGTTTTTCTTTTGATTAGACGTCAACAATGGTTTTTCCTTGGCCTAAGAAAGTTTTATACATTTTTGTAAATATACATTTAAGAGTCCGATTAAAATAATATTACCTTATAGGTTCCAAATCCAAATTTTTTAGCTTCCTTATGACATGTAGACCTTGAAACACGTCTTCCAACAACATCACTCCACAGTACCCTCAATTGACTGTAGTTCGAAATGTAAAAATTGGTATGATCACAATACCTCCCTTATATATGTTGGCAGTCAAAAATTACCCTTACATATCAGCACCTCAGAGGTAAATTGTAATAAGTCACAAATGATAAACAGCTCAGAAAAGACGATTTAAGATTGTTTACTTCCTTGCGTTGATCGACTTGATACAGTTTTAAAGCAACGTATATTGAAACTGGGTAGAGCTATAGTTCCAAATTATTTTCCACTTGAAGGACTATAAAGTATTAAGTCACTTGGCACTAAAATGTCATTTCTGATAAAAATGTGACTTGATACAGTTTACCTCTAAGGTGCTGATATAATATATCAAATCCATGTAATTTCCATTCTATTTAATATCTTAAGTTTTAATAAGTTGAGTTTAATAATAATGATATAGATATTAATAGTAAGGGTTTAATTTAGAAATGCAATGTGCAGTTGTCCATAGCAGATATTGGCCGTATGGTGTTTGTTGCTCGCTGTGTAGTGTATAGCGACGCTAGTTGGAAATAATATCCATGTTTAATGTGGGGTTCACTCGTTCAATTAATTAAATAATTATCAAGAAGTGTTTCGTGCACAGCTGAAATTTGGTATCGAAACAAAACGTGAGTTGGATACCACTTTCTATAGCTGAAAACAGACGAACAGCGAAATGGGTAAAATAAAATTAGTTGATGTTCATTTGCTGTCTTATAAATACAGATGATAGTAAAATGGAGGCGTGACGTCAGTGATTTTACTGTGCCACTTTGTAAAAATTATTTTATAATACTTAGACCCGGTTTTTCCACCTTCATATAAACTTCCAGGTAACTATCTGACAAATAAGGTTATTTGAAACTTCATCTGCTGAATAAATGTCATCCCTTCTTTCTATACAAATTTATCTATCGGATAGTTATCTAACGGATAATGAGACTGACGTATTGGATTCACTGATTGGTATTGACATTTATTCAGCAGATGACGTTACAAATAACCTTATCTGTCAGATAGTTACCTGGAACTTTATCTGAAGGTGGAAAGACCGGGCCTTACTTATACAAAAATATACATATGCCGTCTATTGACGAAAATTTGAGCCAATGAACTTAAAAAACTGAGGGGGGCATGGAAATATTGAGGAAAAAAGAAAAAGGTCTTCATCACTAAAATACAAGTGATGAGCAAAAACAAAAAAGGTCTTCACTTTTAAAATATAAATAATGACTTCTTTAAAACACAGGACAATCCTTGTCACATTTTTCTCCGGGCAATTCTGGGGAGGGGGGGGGTAACTGGGACCAGAGCTATTGGGAGGGGGCTTACATTCTTCTTACTAAACTTGCTAAACTTCTTATATAAGCTTTTTTCCGGCACTTGTTTATAAACTTGTGTTTTAATATACTGTTATATCTTTAATTTCAAATAATTTCTATATTAAATATAAAACAATAAATGCTTTATTTGAACTTGCCAATAGCTTGCAATGAACTTAAAAATAGTCAAAACGTTATATAGGGACCTCAATTCGTGGATATCCATCGATATCACGAAATGTCAAAATCGGTATGATCAAAATACCTCCCTTATATATGTTGGCGGTCTCAATTCTTCTTGCTCAATTTTTTCATACTTACATGTAACGTTGCCATGGTCATGATAAATAATGGGCCGTTTGAATAAAAATAAGCATAACCTTTTATTCGCAAAATATGAAGCAAATCCTCCCAACAATATGAATAAAAATGCAAGCAAAACCTTCTACTTATGAGTAAAAAGCAAATGCTTTTTTGTTGATCTTTTGCTCAAGACAGAAGTAAATGGTTATGAATAAAACAGACCTTTTACTTTAAATTATAAGCAAATGATTCGAAATATATGCATCTATATATTCATATACTCACTTGTGAAAAAGTGTTGTAGTGAACTAATTGCCATGGCGGATATTGTGCATTTAAGAAATATGAAACATTATAGGCATCGTTCTTCATCACGTCGTACTGACATAAAAGTTAGTTTCGTTTTGAACATGGAGAGAACATGGAGTGTTTAGCTAATAATTTTTAGGTAACTTTTTTTTGTTGAGATATCTAACTGATCTTGGATTTCAAAGAAGTATCGCTGAAGAACTTGGGGTGGAGCAATCCACAGTATCACTGACTGTCTGCAGTGTTGTTGATCAAATAGTTGCACAAGCTGGCAACTGAATTAAATTTCTTACTTCCCAAAATTTATTAGTAGAGGCGAAAAAAATGTGGCAAAGAAAATACCGTTTTCCAACCGCAGTTGGTGTCATTGACTGTACACATATAGGGATAGAAAAACCGAAGATCCATGAAGATGAATATGTCAATCGTAAAGAAAAACCCATGCTAAATGTATAGGCAATTTGTGATGCCAGTGAAATGTTCTCAAGTGTAGGTGTAAACTGCCCTGAATCTGTACATGACTTTACACCAATAAAAATAAACTGATATGTCAAACATGGAACTCAGTACAGTACTAGTATAGTTTTGATAGTGTTTATAGACTAATTTCAAGTTGACAGCAATCAGAAAGAAGTAGTACGATTTTGATAAATACTGATTTTCAGGTTTCAACATAAACACATCCTCTTGACCTTTTATTCACCGGTAGAATCATTGACATATAAGTAAAAGGTAATCATTAGTCATATAAAAAGAAGCAAATGCTTTTACTCCGACCTTTTACTCGAAGCAAATGCTTTTACTTCTACCTTATACTTATGAGCATTTACTTCAACTTTATTCATACGGCTGAATGTGTTCTCATCATCTTAAAACTCGTACATTAGCAGTTTTTGTCATTTTTAGTCGAGTAAGTGATATGAGTTTAAAGCATTTAACTCCGTCTTTAGTAATCGGACATAGGAGTGTTATAGTCTATGTTGTGCTATATCCTGGTCATAACCGTATGATCTGTGTTATCAATTTGTGTAATTAAGGAGTTAAGCAGTTAGGGCTGCCGGTACGAGGATGCCCATTACCACGAACACATCTGGAAGTCACTGACATTCTACACCCCCTCTGCACCCGCGCATCACAACATCCTCTTCTACATTCCTGATTATAACAATTGAAATTAATAAGCAGGTTATTGTTAGCCGCAGGAAACGTAAAACACTTAACAAAGATTCCTCAACCAGTTTCTAAGAATACAACAAATTGATATGAAGTGTGAATTTTCACACATTTCAGGAATTCGTAGATATTCAGAATAGAATAAATCTTAAATTTTGTTTTGAAGGTTTGAATATATTGTAAAAATATTTAATGCATAATAAATATTATTATTATTATATATACGAGAGCTACCTTTTAAGTTTTTACAAAAACTAAGAAAGAAAAATTTGTTTTGGAACAAACTGTTTTATTGCTTTTCAAAATATTCGCCTTTAAGATTTATACACTTTTGCAAGCGTTCAAACCAATTCTCGAAACATTTCTGAAGTTATCTCAAAAACATGGTTTTCGGAGGCTTCTTGGGATGATGAAAATCGCTGTCCACGTATTTTTTGTTTGACATTGGGGAACAAAAAAAAAATCGTTAGAGGATAAATCAGGTGTATACGGGCAATGAGACATTAATTCGATTTTTTTCTCCTTCAAATAATCAATTGTTTGACGTGCTGTGTGGGAGCTTGCATTGTCAAGATGAAAAATGAAGCGACGTTTTTGGTTGTTTTTTCTGATTTCGTCGACGACTTCTGGCAAAAAAAAGGTTGTATACCATTCAGCATTAACTGTTCTCCGATCCTCTAACGGAATGATTGCGACATGTCCAATACAACCGAAAAAACAACTGATCATTTTCTTGGAAGTGCTTCGTGAACGAACAACTTTTGCGTGTTTCGGTTCATTTTGGAAGACCCAAACAGTGGATTGTTGCTTAGTTTCCGGTTCATATGAATAAATCCAAGTTTCACCTATAACGATGTATTATACGGATTTTGCAGTGCCTAGGTTGATTTTTTTAGCATTCCCTTACATCAATCAACACGAGCCTTTTTTTGAGCTTCGGTCAAATTATGCGGAATCCATCGGGAATAGATCATTTTCACAGCTAAATGTTCATGCAAATTCAAATGTATTGCAGTCTGCGATATGCTAAAGGATGCCTCTATCTCACGGTAAGTCACATGCCGATCTTCTTCAATCATTTTGCGAACTGCATCGATGTTTTTTGAGTCCCAACCGATTTTGGTTGACCTTCACGAGATTCATCACTGACGGACGCACAACCACGACGAAATTCTGCAAACCAATTGCAAACATTCTTTTCTGATGGTGCTTCATTACGAAAAGTTGAACGAAGCGAATCTATGCATTAATGTTGAGTAAGGCCTTTACTAAAATAGTAAAAAATCATCCAGCGAAACGCTTCACGAGTAATATCCATTTTTTCACAAACTTGTTTTTTTTAACGCTCACTTTCAACAAACTACTTGGTCAATTTATAAGTTGCCTCTGATTTGACAATAACAAATGTCAAGTTTTACGAATATAGTATTGACACATTTCAATATTGCCATCTAGTGGTCGTTTGTAAAAACATAAAAGGTAACCCTCGTATGTACAATTGTTTATAACATTCAGTTGACTGTTACTTTTACGGAGCATTTACTAAAGAAAACATAAAATTCTTGGACTTAAATACCTAAATTTATAGATCAAGAGTAATCACGGAACATAATTAATAAATTCACAAGGTCAAACGCGTCACGTGGGCGGCGTCGACTTGAGCAATGAATGCATCAAAATTATATTCTTGGACTTTCCTAAAACTATTCACACCAAGCCAGACTTATTCTGACATGGGCCCGGTTTAAGCTAGTTACAACTGCGATTTTCTTATAGGGAAGCAGCTGTTATACTTCTAGTCTGTAATAAATAACTTTATGTAGAGATAAAGCATATTACTCAATAATAATCAGAAACATCAACAGTTAACATTAAATGTTAGCAGATGAAGCTAAAAATAGATTTAACCCAACTTTTATTAAATCTATCTTTTACTTCTACTAAAAATTTATTTGGCGTAAAAATTCTGATTGGGTCTATAAAATATAGAATTTATTATTTTTTATAACGCAAAAGTGATGTTATATTTGTGGCAGGGTTGGACTAAGGGGTTTGGTGTACAGACGTGCGTGAGGCTACCGACATATGAGCTATAAATCGAACAACAATATCTGTGAAGTGGAACACCGCGAGAAAACCAATTTCCGCATAACTCCCTAGATGTCCTTACATTCCACAAAACTGTTTAGCTCCATTGTAAATACAGTGACGCAGATAACAATAGAGAAAAAGGGCACAGAAACCTAAGCAAAATTTAAATGAGATAGGGTGAATTGTGACGCATTGATATCCATCTAAGGCCTGTTTCACACGTATGCGGTTCCATTCGGTTCGGTTCGCTTTCGGTTGCAACCGAAAACGAATGAAACCCTATCACACATACATGGTTCTCACACGGTTCATATTAGGTTTTGTGTTTTCTCCCGAAACACAGGTTTAGTCGCTTAATGAATAGTGATCATCAATGGAGAGAAGTCAAGTTGTTGCCATGTTGTTTCTCTATAGAAGAATAAAAAAACGAAGGAGGAATACTAGAATTCATTGGGAGCACCCTCTCATCACTTTACGACTGGAATTTACGACTGGGAAAATGGTGTAGAATGCTCCACATTCTACACCATTTTCCCGAAGCTAAGAGAGCGCGAAGACAATTTTTTTAATTACTTCAGGATGTCAACGAAATCATTTGATGAATTACACGTGAAACTAAAGGACCGTCTTCAACGCCTAAAGTGTGGGATGCTTTTCTTAAATGAGTACCTGTATCTCTGAATTAATATTCAAAACAGTCGAAAATCGGACTAAGAAGCTTTTACAAGTAAGCCGACGATATGTATAATTGAAAATATATTGATATACTTCATCGTATTTACTTTGTACATCCCTAAAACTAAAGGAAACCTACATAATGCATTCATAATCCGTAAGCGGGTCGAATATGAACTCCCGGGTTCACTGAGCTGGTTGCTATGATTCTTAGGCAGGACTTAAGTGTTGGTAAATTAAACTTGAAAATTTAACTAACCTACTTTAATTATGAGTACTGGTTTGGTATTTACATATTTTAATATTTAAACTATGACTTACAAATTAACAATGACAGATAAATCTAAAAGAGACATAATTACATCACAATATTCTGGAAATGTAACTAAGAATATTACTGATTAAATTGGCTAGCCTGTGGCAGAAAGCTTAAATTGTTTGTACAGGCTGTTTGGTCATTCAGCAAGGGTATGGACGTGAGTTTTGCTACATATGTCAAATAATTTGTGTAAAAAAAAAATTATTTATATAAATTTTAGGTTCTGCTTAACCGTTCGCAATCGACTATAAAATGTAGGTGTCTTTCCGTGTACATTAAATGTATGTAGAAAGTAATTTAACGTCCAAATTTAATCCAGACACTTATTTGGGAGTGTCTGAGCCACATTGGTCTCATTTATATCTTATTACATCTGTGATATTTTTGAGTTTATTTGCACAATTCTTTAATTGTTTTGTTTCCACATGGGGTACCTATTTGGTGAGTAATTTATTTTGTTGATTACTCGAAGTTAATTTCAGTTCACATGTACCATTTTGAGGTTATACTTATCCTAATCTGTTTTTTCAGAATTTTGTAGAGTTTGGCGAGTTAACTTGAACAATATCCTATTTTACCTTGTGGTTCCTTCCTCCCATCTCCACAAAATCAAAATTTTAGTAAATTTAACGTAGTAATATCATTTAACATGTGTTAGGCAGTTCGGTTTGGATTCTCCAGATTAGTAGAGTTTTGGGTCCGATATACAGTTTGGGGTACTCTCTCCACAAGATCTTTATGCGTACCATCGATTTTGGGGATTGAGTACGTTGGACTGTATTAAGATCTAATACTCTATATCTTTTTGGGTTTCTAACTGTTACTGTTAGGGTTTTCCGGTGTCTGTACCGGTTTAAAATTTATTATTTCTGCAATTCATATTGTATTTAAAATTTGATGTAGGGATCCTTAAGGGTTTTTGGGGTTTGGACTTGATATACCGTTTGAGGTACCTTTATCTCATTACTTTGTACGTACCATTGTTTTGAGGGATTGGTACGTTGAATTGTATGATTGCTCCGAAACTCAATTAATTCATTTTGGTTCTTTCCACTGAGTTGGTAGTGGTGAAAATTTCATGATTTCGGGGGTTATCGTTGCATTATGTTGTACAGGGTGGGACACTGTCAACTCTGTCGATTTGTGCGTACCAGGTAGTTAGGGGGGATAGTGTCGCAGCCTGTCATATTGATGCATCGATAAAACTTGATATCATTGTATTTATGTATAAGTTAATTTTGGACAGTTATATAGTATATTTTGTCTCATTTTGCATTGTAAAATTTAAACAATAGTTTCTAATTTTTGATCACTATATTTCAATATTTAATTGAAATTTACTCCTGTTTTTTCCTATGGTCTGTTTTCTTCAAGTACACATTAATGTCTATGTATTCTGCAATTTCACCATCCTTGGAGATGATTGATGTACAGTCTGTTATGACTACGTTTAACTAACATAGGTAAATTTTGTTATAAATTGTACAATATTGTTTTCTATCATGATGTTATTGTTATAGCACCTGAAGAAGCCAACAATGTTGTTGGCGAAACGTTGTGTTTTGTTAAAATAAACGTTTCTTGTCCAAAAAGCTGAGTGAAATTATTTCCTACTTCTACCTATATTAAATGTATGCTAAATTTCTATGGACGTAATACTGACTATATTACTCCTGAATGTACACAGATTGAAAATATGGTCATGAAACCTGGAGTCCTAATGATGTAAACATTATTATAAATAGAAATATTTAAAATTCCGTTATAAACAATAAAAATATTTGAGATACGTAAAATCTATAGGAAGATAGAAGAAATTTACCACCACTGTATATTGCTAATAGTGTTAATTTTCAGTTTAAAATAGGCGTGCGCCTATGATTTTTAAGAGTACCGCATAAAACGATCTTAGTCAACTGATATGTTGGTTTCTGTGACCAAAAAATGTTCTTATCTCATAAAATACTCCAGGATTTCAATAGGAGTCACGTGTCCCACAAAATCACATGGCCTGAGAATGACTGCGATGCGTAAAATGACGCTACTGAAATAGGAAACTAGAATAAACAGGTACATTAGGTAATGCAGTCTTTGTTTGCCACTGCATGCACGACTTGGAAGTGTTAAGTCATTAAAACAAATACATTTCAAAGGACTAAAACACCAACGAACTGCAATAATCAAACATGAAAACGAACAGACAATAATTAAGTGAAAACAACAAAATTAGGCTGCCTTTTGTATTTTCCCAACGTAATTTTGAGGAAAATCTATGTCCAGAGCCTTCTTAGGCCATGCAGGAGCTCTTGGACACAAAGAGTTTGAGGCCCTTTTAGAAAGTCAAAAAAAAAATGTGAATGAAAACATTAGTACAGCGGTTCCCAAACTTTTTTGACTGCGACCCGGTACGAGGTATTAAAATTTTTCGCGACCCACCTTATGAAAAAAAAAACATTTATTTACAAAACAAATTTTATTTTAAAGCAGTAGGTTTCTAGTAATCAAGAGTAATAAATAGTAATAAAATGTATAGTATAGTAAAAAAAAAATTAGTATAGTAATAAAGAGCACAAATACAACTATTCTAGAGATTAACTGACGTAAAAAAAATAATATGTACAAAAAAATCTTTTTTGTGTTTTTACAATTTTATTTGCGACCCGGTGCCGGGTCGCGACCCACACTTTGGGCAACGCTGCATTAGTATATACTTTTATTTAGTGACTTTATTGGTTATTATGGTTAACTTTATACAAATCAAATATAAGTGAAGTGATTAGGTTGTTCTTTTATATATTTGAACACTGTAAATAAATAGTTTTTCATAGAAAATATACACAGTGAGGAAGTACTATGTGTTTTAAGTGAAATCCATTTTAAAATATTCCTGCACAATTTTATAAAATTGATCTTCTTCTTAGATGTGGAGTTGGTGGTGTCCGTAAAAGAATATATGTGAAAAAGGTTGTACGGGTTGCGGACATAAATAATGCAACTAGATCTAGCTGACAAGTTTCGAAATATGTTTTTCTTTATCAGAGCTACTCAAAAAAATCAGCTGTGGCCACCATAGGACCGAACGCCATCAAAAAGTACTTGTTTAATATATGCTGCTTTATCAAAAAATGTCTCCAATAAAAGTTGTTAGTTATTGTTTTTATAGCAACTTATTATTAAATATTTCTCTGTTGTGAAATATTCGCAAAAATCTTAAAACCGACACGAGTAAACTCCCATTTCTAGTTAACCGATTTTTACCAAAAGTTGATCAACTCGTGCCATTGATGTCAGAAGCTCAAATATGAAGTTTCATAAAAATCCTTTTAGCCGAATTTGCTCTGCACGTGTACACGAACCGAAAGACAGACAGACGGACGGACCGACAGACAAACACCATGCTAAAAATAGTCAAAACGTTATGTAGGGGCCTCAATTCGTGGATATCCATCGAAATCTCGAAATGTCAAAATCGGTATGATCACAATACATCCCTATATGTTGGCGGTCGGTAAAAACGTACAGTCATTATGAGATAAAAAAAATAAAAATTAAAAATTAGTGGAAAGTCATAATGTAAAAAACAATCAGTCAGTAAATAAAATATAAATAAGTAAATTAGGAATAACGAAATTAGTAGTTAAAATGAATAAAATGAAATAGTTTACAAAATACTTTTTTAACCTGTGTGCAATGGAATGAATACGCTATTTGACCGGGAGCTCATGACATTTTTGGTCTCCGATTTCATACAGCATGCCTTTTGGAGGAGAGAATATTTACCCTGTGACAACAAAAAAGGAATGGTACTAAACCCCTGCACGCTTTCCGGTCATAGGGAAAATTGCATTTCCACTTGCACAAAATTTTTGTGTTTTTCTCTGATTTAATATTGCTTGCCCTTTTGTCAAAAGAAAGTTATAACAAATTTAAAATCTTTTAATTATAGGCATGCTGTATGAAAACGCGGAAAATCATATTTTTTTATTACAAGATCACATGACCGTTTGAGCCCTTTGGGACCCTCCGAATCGCATGCATATATTTAAAAGACTTTAAATTTGTTATAACTTTCTTTTGACAAAAAGGCAAGCAATATTAAATCAGAGAAAGCACAAAAATTTTGTGTTTAAGTGGAAATGCAATTTTCCCTATGACCGGAAAGCGTGCAGGGGTTTAATACCATCCTTTTTTTGTTGTCACAGGGTAAATATTCTCTCCTCCAAAAGGCATGCTGTATGACATCGGAGACCAAAAACTGTCATGAGCTCCCGGTCTATATGGTTCACTTTAAAATAAATTCATGGTATAGCAGAATTTAAACGTCTAAAACCAAACATGTTCATTTTTGAAATAATTCATTCAATAGATATTACGTATATACGCAAGTTAGTTTATAAAATCAAAAGTTTAATGTCGTATTTAAGAACAAAATGACGAGACAACATTTGAAATTAAATACCCTGCAATTATGTTTCCCTTTGTATCTTAGAATTCAATTATTCAGCCTAGTTGTGACCTGGGGTTAATATCATCATAGTAGACTGGCCTGTGACAGGATTATCCTGTCCTTGCCTCGAGCCACCCCTGTCTAACATCTAATAACATAAGATGTATGCTCGGTTAGGTTAGGTACGGTCCTGCCCTCAGGAGGACAAACGAATACAAGACCACATTCGCTCATCATAATATTACACGAACAAAAATACATCATGACTACAAGTTGTTTTAACGATATATTGTCTGAGAGTGATTTGATTAAAACACAGTTCAGGAATATTTTTTAATTATGAAAGAACTGACCAATCGAGCAAATATTAGGTTCGATTTGCACCTTCGCGTTATACTGCTAAACGCTAGCAGAAAAACGCTGCAGTTAGCAGTTTACTACTAAAAACTGGTAACATACAGCGAGTTTAATTTTCTGTTCGATTTGTTTATTCGTAAAGAATAAGAAGTACGTCTGACGTAAATGTTAAATGTCAGACAGATGCCAGATAAGTTTCCAGGTTAAGAATCTTTTTACGATTTGGTCGAAGATTATCTTGTGTGTCGAATAGGGTGACCAGACGTACTCTTTTTAAGAGTATTTATACTCTTTTTGAGTAATAATTTCTATACTCTTACTTTTTATAAAAAAAAACCTGAATATACTCTTTCTTGATGGTCACTTGTTTTTATTACTTCTAGTTTAGAAGTGAGGACCTTTTTTTTTGCTCATTCCTTCTATTTTGGGAGTGAAGACCTTTTTTTTTTTGCTCGTCACTAGTATTTTTGAATGAGGACCTCTGTTTTTTGCTCATTATTTGAATTTTTGGAGTGTAACCTTTTTTTTAGTATACTCTTTTTCTGTGAAAAAAATCTGGTCAGCCTAGTGTCGAAAGGGTGAAAAATATTAGATATATTTAATGGATCTTGAAATATTATCAAATCCCGAATCATCTGATTCAGATTTAGATTTTTCAAGTTCGGATGATGAAGTTATGAACTGTATTTGCGAGTTTTACAAAATGCCCCAGGATAGAAAACTGAAAAATTTTGTAGAAACTATTCTCCCAGGATATTCAAAAAAAGAATTTGTAAGACATTAGCCATCAAAGAATATAGTATAAATATCAAAACAAATATGCTAGCCATGTTCCTGTCAAAAAGTCAAAAACAAAGTACCAACCATTTATTCTTTATCTATGGTACCAACTCAAAAAGGTAAACACAGCCGTAACAAATAATCCGCAAGAGAAGCAGCTGTAACTTTTTCGCAGTAGCGTCATAAACTGACAGTAAATTACGACAAATCGAACAGATTTGCAGTTACTGCGAAACAAAACTATTTTTTTAACGCGGCAGTAAACAGTAACTGCAAATGTGCAAATCGAACACACCTAATGAAGCTGATTCTATAATGGAATACGTTATAGATGGTATACGAGGTCTGTTCAAAAAGTATCGCAAATTTTGAATTTCCGCGGGTTACGTATATTCGATTTTCGATTTTTTTGTGGCGTTATGTTGGTACTCATGTCTCTCACTTATGCTGACAAGTTCGGCCATTTTGAATGTTCAGTTAATTTTTGACAGTTGCTTTGCTTGCACGTGTTTTGGCTCGTCTTCGATTTTTGCCTATACCAAAAAATGGATCAAAGAATCTGTATCAAATTTTGTGTGAAAAACAAAATTAAGTGCGCGGACGCATTCCAAATATTGACTGTGGCATATGGTGAAGCTACCTTGGACCGAAGCAACGTTTATCGGTAGCACAAAATGTTCTCAGAGGGCCGAGAAGATGCGAACGACGAAGAGCGTGCCGGATGCCCGAGCACGTCAACAACAGACGAAAACATTGATGAAGTGAAGAAAATAGTATTGGCCAATCGTCGAATCACCGTTAGAGAAGTTACTGAGGACCTAAACATATCGATTGGCTCGTGCCATTCGATTTTTACCAAGATGTGTAGGCCCCTGCCCACACAGCTTTTTTTAATATATTTTGTAATCATTAAGGCCCGGTCTTTCCACCTTCAGATAAAGTTCCAGGTAACTATCTGACAGATAAGGTTATTTGTAACTTCATCTGCTGAGTAAATGTCATCTCTTCTTTCTATACAAATGTATCTATCGGATAGTTATCTAACGGATAATGAGACTGACGTATTGGATTCACTGACTGGTATTGACGTTTATTCAGCAGATGAAGTTACAAATAACCTTATCTGTCAGATAGTTACCTGGGACTTTAACTGAAGGTGGAAAGACCGGGCCTAACTGTTTTACAATATAATAGAGTCTTTAAAGACGTGTAGTATTTCATTTGAAGACGGATATCCTAGATCTTTATTAAAGATGAATAAATTCTTTATAATTTGCAATGACGCATTCACAACAATATAAAAAAATAGTTCGTCACCTTAGACTTGATATTCTTCAAATATTAGCAGAACATGACTGATTTCTAGCAGTAATAAAACTTAATAACCGAATTAAATCTTAATAAATTCTTTTCTCTAATAAAAGAACAGATTTTATAAGTCATATATTTTATATTTAATAGCAAAGTTATGTCAGCTATTCCATGATTTGGGTTATCTTCTTGTTTATGACAGTTCCATACGTATTGGTACTGTCTCCCAAGATCTTATCTCTATGAACCAATTTCAGATCTATGCCAGATACATCTATGAATATAAATACAAAACTGGACTCAATAAGATTCTTGTTTTCCACAAAATTGGATTATAATTTTACGAATAACAATTGCTTTAGTTAGAAATTCGGGACTATAACCAGGAGATCTTGATATTAGGTAACTAAAAATTTACTTTAAAACTGTAAATATTATTAATATTTTGAGATAGGATTAGTGACGGCTGGTCAGTTGTGGCGCCAGCGGGGGGTCCGGGATGCAACTTATAAATTGACCGAAAAGTTTGTTGACAGTTAGCGTTTAAAAAAACAAGTTTGTGAAAAAATGGATATTACTCGTGAAGGTTTCCGTTGGATGATATTTTACGATTTTAGTTATAATTTTTTTTTTAGTAATAATGGGTTTATATCTAGTTTTTGCTTATTACTAGTTTTAAATCTTTTTTGCAAGCGGGCATTAATGTGGAGTTTCACAAAATGTTTACTTTTAGTGTACCATGAATGAAGTCCCTCGCTTTTCGTGTTAATTATTAATACTTCTTTTTTGATTAAATTTAGTGTAAAGTTTACACTTACATACATACTGGTGAAATTATAGTGTAAGAAAATAAATAGTGTTAAAGTAATGTTAATTTTAACACTGAAAAAGTAATATTTCATAAAAATAACACTATCTGAATAAATGAAGATTTACACGGTGATCTGGTTAAAAAACAGTGAATATTTTACATTCTTTTAATAAAAAATTGAATACTAAAATTTTACCCAAACTGAGAATGAACTTTTACAGTTATGAATTTTTTGCTGTGTAATGTGGAGTTTCACAAAATGTATATAATCATGTACTTGTACTTTATCATATAAATATATATTTTTATTATCAATAAATTTAAAATTTCACCGAAAAAATTAAAACAAAGTTAATATTCTAAGAGCAATTTATTTTTGCGCATTTCTTTGCGCTTGTATTTTCTCGTTTTTCGTTATGGAAGCAGCGATGTTATCTCTCTGGGAAGAAGTGTAACGACTAGCCAAGTTGCTCCTTGAAGTATCATAAAAACAGTCGAGAAAGAAATGTAAGGCGGTGATTTGTTAAGTCTTAAATTAACCGTAGATGCGGTGGAGACCGACAGGCGGCTCCACCGTACAGGGTGGGAACAACAAACTTTTACCTACCTTACGAAAATCCATATTAAAAAAATTTGAGGCTATATCTGTTTTTTATTTTTTGGCCTCATATTTAGTTACTATGCATAGTTACTATCCTCATATTTAGGAATACAGTGGGGTCTAACTACTCGCCTAGAAGAATTGGACTATGCCAACGATCTCTGTCTACTAACACATACGTTCCAAGATATTCAGCAGAAACTGAGTAAACTTTGCAAACATGCACGATATGCTGGACTCAGCAAATGTCAGCAAAACAAAAGAACTGCGCATCAACACCTCAAATACTCGAAGTCTTCAATTACATGATGTCCCTGTTGAGCGTACATCCAGGTTCTGCTACCTAGGAAGCATCGTCACGGAACAAGGAGGCACATGCCAAGATATTGCTGCCAGAATTCAGAAGGCAAAGCTGGCCTTTACTATGCTGAGCACATTCTGGTCATCTGCACATATCAGCAGAAAGACAAAACTTCGAGTATTTAACACCAACGTCAAGTCTATCCTGTTATATGCCTGTGAGACTTGGTTGGTTAATGAAGCATTAACCAGTAAGCTACAATTTTTTATCAACAAATGTCTACGAAAGATAATGCGAATCAATTGGCCTGACATAATCAACAACAAAGATCTTTGGCAGAAAACAGGGCAAACAGAAATAAGACGGGAAATACAGTTGCGAAAGTGGAAGTGGATGGGACGTATACTCAGACGAGAGACAGACAACATCACGAGACGAGCGTTCCAATGGAACCCTCAAGGAAAACGAAAGGTCGGAAGACTCAAGCTCACATGGAGGCGAACAGTGGACAGAGAAATTAAAGATATGGGAAAGACCTGGGGCGAAATTAAGACCTTAGCCCAGAACCGGACAAGATGGCGATGTTTTGTAGAAGTCCTTTGCTCCTCTTAAGGAGTTGTAGGAACCAATATATAATATAGAGATTTATTTTTTTATTTATTTATTTATTTTATTTATTTGGGTGACAAACAGAGTTAAGATAACTCCTAATATGTCACCACGTAGATAATTTATACATAGAATCGTAAAAGTTTGCAGTTAATAAGATTACAAATATATGATACTTAAAATAAAACAAATGACAATACAGTATATAACATTTTACAATTAATTAAATCACATAATTGAACCATTGGTAGATTCTAAGTTGTATTTTGATCCTGCAATATTCTGTCAATTTCTGACTTATATTGTGAATATCGCAAGAAAAATATATCGGAGGTATCAAAAAATTAATTAAAAGATAACATAATTCTATTGAAAGGAGAATTGTGACCAGAATTTGTCAATCTGTTACTATAGTAGAAAGTAGAGATTTCCCTAGTTATTATTTGAGGTACGTTAAAATTAATCAATTCAATAGCAGAGGGACAGTCAATCAAATTATTTACAATTTTAAAAACGGTATTAAGATCTATTTTTAATCTGCGGTTAGAAAGACTAGTTAGGTTGAAGGTTTGGAGGCTAATATTATAATTATTTGTATAGTGACTCATTTTGAAAAATTTGTAATTTAAATATGACATAAAACGCTTTTGAATCGACTCAATTCTATGGATATATATGCTTTATTGCGGGTTCCATATAACAGTGGCGTATTCCAAACGGCCGCACACTAGTGATTTGTATAACGATATTATACTCTCTGGTTGTTTAAAATCTTTGCAAGACCTCATTATGAAACCAAGCATTTTATACGCAGATCTAGTAATGTTGTCTATATGTTTATTAAAGATCAACTTACTGTCGAATTAAACTCCAAGATCCTTGATTAAGTTACAACGTGTCAATGGAGTATTATATATTTAATATACAAAATTTACTGGGTGGTGTTTCCTTGTAAATGACATAATTTTGCACTTATCTAAATTTAAAAAAAGTTTATTATTATGACAATAATTAGCAAAGTTTTGCAAATCGCTGTTCAGATCTATACAGTCTTGAATACATTCAATGTTTTTATAAATTTTCAAATCGTCGTGTAAAGTAAATTTAGATTTCTCAAAACAGGAGTGAACATCATTTATAAAAATTATAAATAAAATAGGTCCTAAATGCGGTCCTTGTGGAACACCTGATGTTATGTTAATGAAATTCGAAGTATAATTATTAATAGCTACAGCTTGTGATCGGTTTGAAATGTAAGACTCCAACCACCTTAATAAATTACCATGGATACCGAGAGATAGATTACATTGAATTATAAATTCATGATAGACCTGTTCTAAAGTTGATTTCTAAATAGACGATATATTTAATGATGGATATTATGAACCCTGCTACACCCTTTTGCTTATATTAAATTTGATAAAGCTGTATCTGTTATAAATATAGTCGTCAATCTAACGGGCCCGTCAATCTCCTCCTCATTCAGGTCTGTTTACTTCCTCCATTCTTAGAGTTGTTCTTTTGAAATTTTAAAACATTAATATTCATTAGAGAGAATATGGTGGTGATGATGAAATTAGCCAGTTATGTGGGGACGTACGGTCTTTTTATGTTCATACACCAGCGCCAGCGCCATTCAACAAGCGCGCCATGAATACAAAACATTAATTTTCATTATTTTACATTCAAAAATAAATATTGATTTTAAATATATCAAACGTCAGGATGCAAAACGCAATAATGGAATGGAAATATTTTACATTAAATTTCACTAAAAATTTTACTCAATTACTGAAAATATTTGCAAAACCACAATGGTTTTAAAATCTTTTATTATGCAATATCTAAATAAGTCTTCATATGTGTTCAACTACAAAATCTGTGTCGTAGCTCCAACGTTTGGGTCCCAAGGACAAAAAATAAATAAAATGTGGCCCATTCCAAATTTCATTTTGTAAGTAATAAACTTATTAACCCTTTTTACCGACCGCCAACATATATAAGGGAGGTATTGTGATCATACCGATTTTGACATTTCGAGATTTCGATGGATCTCCATGAATTGAGCTCCCTACATAACGTTTTGACTATTTTTAGCATGATGTCTGTCAGTCTGTGTGTCCGTCCGTCCGTCAGTCTGTCTGTCTGTCTGTCTGTCTATTTGTGTACACGTGCAGAGCAAATGAGGCTGAAAGGATTTTTATGAAACTTTATATTTAAGCTTCTGCCATTAATGGTACGAGTTGATCAACTTTTGGTAAAAATCGGTTGACTAAAAATGGGAGTTTACTCGTGTCGATTTTAAGATTTTTGTGAATATTTAGCAACAGAAAAATATTTCGAAAAAAATTATGTAACAAAAGTGGTTATAAAAGCAATAATTAATAACTTGTATTTGAGACGTTTTTTGATAAAACGAAAAAATTTTTTGTAAATTTTTTCATACGTACATGTAACGTTTCCATGGTCATGAAAAATAATATCTCTGTTAGAAAATATTAGGCCAAGTTATTTCTACTCTGCTGCTAGAATGTATTTTATACAAGTACTTTACGATGGCGGTCGGTCCTGTGGTGGCCACAGCTGATTTTTTTTTCTTTCATTCAAAATGCATTTTCTTTTTATTACCACGCCTAAAGCATGCAATATTTTTCTTTTTCTCCTTATTTTCAATTTCTTTTAGGTATTGTTGCTGTTACGATGGCCAATGTTTTTAGGGTTTTGTAGGTATGACCACCAAAAAACCCTTAAAACGTCACTCATGTGTCTATCTGTATGGTACAAAATGTAGTCAAATGTTTGAACATAGAAAGTTGAAATTTGGTGGTCATGATAAATTATATCTCTGTTAGAAAATATTAGGCCAAGTTATTTCTACTCTGCTGCTAGAATGCATTTTATACAAGTACTTTATGATGGCGGTCGGTCCTGTGGTGGCCACAGCTGATTTTTAAGGATTGAAGTGAGATTTTGCTAAACAAAATGATCAAAAGCCTCACTTAATCGGTAAAAGTTACTAGAATTGAAAATCTAGTTCCTCTTAAACCAATGAAACTGGCTATAAATCTCGTATATACAATGTAATTGCCTCTTTATTTACAAACTTTACAATGTCTTCATTAATACAATGTAATTTTCTATTTCATTATTTCGTAATTGTAAAATTTGTTATTTTAGTTAGTAAAGTTAGTGATTTTGTAACTAGCAACCTAAATATGCAAATGTTAAAAATCCCTAAATCCTTGATGTGACAGCACGGAGTTGTGATTTGTTTCACTCAGTGTAAAGATGGTCTCCTCCAACGAATAGACGACTTTAAGACTCTGGAGTCTTAGCTCTGATCCCGGAGTTTGCATGAAGACCGGAGCTTTGATAAATCCAGGATTCACCCGGAATTGGACATACAAAATGAAAGTTAACTTTTGCCCTAAAATTCAGATGATCCCGAAAAATTACAGTATTAGTTTTACTGCTCTTTTTCCAAATTAATTGGATACAATTGAAATTTAGTATCAAATAAAAAATTTAATATAAATTTGTTCTAGACATCTTATTTACTTTTTGTTAGATGGTTAGATGGAAGTGTGGGGTACATTTGTACCCCACACTTATGATTTTATATCAAAGTTCTTTGATAAACAATGATTTTCTTTTCCGAAAGAAAATATCAATTATATTTCTGATTGCAGCACCTCTATTAGAGGTTTCTACGAACTGCCACCGCTTTAATGTCCCTATTATTCCGTATTAGACGTATTCATATTAAGTACAAAGTGTCTCAAAAGAAATTTTATATTTAGTGGATCGATTAAAAAAAAAGTAAGCCGTATATAGAAAAAATGTTTATTAATTATTAAAATACACTTTTTGGGGATTTATTTCTTAAAAATAATATCGTCTAAATGTAGACCCTCGCGTTCTCGGCACTCATTTAATCGAACAGTAAAATTACTTATGACGTCTCGGCAGGTGGAATCAGGGATGGCTACCATTTCGTGACGGATATTTTCTTTCAAATACGCCAGTGAAGTCGGTTTATTGGCGTAAACTTTAGATTTAAGATAACCCCATAGGAAAAAGTCCATAGGGGTTAAATCTGGACTGCGTGGAGGCCAATTTATGTCACCTCTCCGGGAGAAATCGCTCAATCACCTGATTTACGAAATTAAGCCTCTGACTGGCATCTTGGGGCTTTAATTTTTGCACCAATTGAATTTTGTAGGGGTGCAGCTTTAGGTCTTTTTGCATAATGCGATGTAATGATGATCTATGCACATTTAAAGCACTTGCGCGCTTCCGAATTGAAAGGTTCGGGTCGTCACGAACAGACTGATTAACATTCTCCACGTTTTCTACCGTTCTTGATGACCTAGGTCGCCCGGATTTTGATTTATCCAGCGTTGTACCAGTCTCTTCAAACTTTTTAACCCAATGTCGAATGAGAGGAATGCTTGGCGCATCATTTAAGTGGCGAAAACCTCGAATACTGCAGAATTTACTACGCGCTACAGTCGCCGAATCACCGTTTTTGTAAAACTCTCGCACGCATAACGCGTGGTCTGCTCCCGAGAAACGCTCCATGGCGACTGAATTCCCAAGAGCCAGGCTACCGATTGTCATAACCCCCGCGCCCCTCGGATACGTTGCGTTCACGCAGTAAGCTAAATAAATATAAAATTTCTTTTGAGACACCTTGTATTTATACATACTATGTAAACGTTATAAGTAATTAATTGTGACGTCCCTGTCTTTATAAAAAATCCGACTGTAGCTACAAAATTATACTGTATCAGTGTGAACATGTTCAATTAAAATTATCGGATTAAAGCGAATTTATGCGTGAGGTAATTATCAAATATTGTACAGATATTTCCAATATATTATTAAAAATAATGCGCAAATAGAATTAATAAATATTTAAACAAAAAAGCATATAATTAAAAATTGGCCAATTAATATTAATAATAAAATCAAATGTCATTAGTGCGTTATTTGAACAATATTTCAAAACGTATTATTATTATTTATTTATTTACAATTGTATAATATATAATTTTAATCACAAGAATATATATAAATCCCCAATAAATTTTAATCTATCAACGGAATTAATAATATTTATGTTTACTGATATTTTCAATTTTGAAATAATTGAAAATAATTTTTCAAACGCTATATAATCACAAGAGAACAAATACGAGGGGGTGTTTGTTAACTCAGTGACTTTGATAAGAGATGGCGGTCAGATCGCAAATTTGATATTACGTAGGGTGCTAGGAAAGCTTGAGATACGATTGTATAAATAAACATAGTAAGTTTATTCTTGCATCATTAACCCTTTACTGCATGAATTTTTATTTTTGACTGAAATAATTCATGAGCATTAGGAATTGTTTCTTATTGATATAAAAATTAATTAAAACCAGTGGCGAAAGGAAACATCCGCTAGACTTGCCCTCCCATAAAAAAAATATTTAAAAAAAAATGTAAACTAAAAAAAAAAAAAAATTTTTTTAAATATTTAGATAAATCTTCAAAAATACATCAAATTATGTTCTATACAAATTTTTGTCCAAGGCTTGCTTTACTAGTTACGAATTAATTATCATGACCATGGAAACGTTACATATAAGTATGAAAAAATTGAGACTGAGAAAATTGAAATTTTAAATAATTTTACAAAAAAATTTTCGAAATTTTTCGTTTTATCAAAAAACGTCTCAAATAAAAGTTATTAGTTATTGCATTTATAGTAACTTTTGTTCAATAAATTTTTTCGAAATATTTTTCTGTTGCTAAATATTCGCAAAAATATTAAAATCGACACGAGTAAACTCCCATTTCTAGTCAACCGATTTTCATAAAAAACAATAGGGTTCTTCCTTAATAGGAGAATTTTTTAGTACCAGAACGAACTCTTTAAGTTAAACCGTTTTTGAGTTATCGTGTATACACACACACACACACACACACACACACACACACACACACACACACACACACACACACACACACACACACACACACACACACACACACACACACACACACACACACACACACACACACACACACACACACACACACACACACACACACACACACACACACACACACACACACACACACACACACACACACACACACACACACACACACACACACACACACACACACACACACACACACACACACACACACACACACACACACACACACACACACACACACACACACACACACACACACACACACACACACACACACACACACACACACACACACACACACACACACACACACACACACACACACACACACACACACACACACACACACACACACACACACACACACACACACACACACACACACACACACACACACACACACACACACACACACACACACACACACACACACACACACACACACACACACACACACACACACACACACACACACACACACACACACACACACACACACACACACACACACACACACACACACACACACACACACACACACACACACACACACACACACACACACACACACACACACACACACACACACACACACACACACACACACACACACACACACACACACACACACACACACACACACACACACACACACACACACACACACACACACACACACACACACACACACACACACACACACACACACACACACACACACACACACACACACACACACACACACACACACACACACACACACACACACACACACACACACATACGGACGGCACTTCGAAAATAGGTTTTTTGGATTCCCTGGACCATGTAACGTGGTCATCCGTCAAAATCTCGACATCGAAAATTTTCGCGATTACAATACTTGCCCCTTATATATTAAGGTCGGGCAAGTAAAAATATATTTAAAATATTAATTATTATTTTTATGAAAAAACAATAATTTTTATGAAAAGATACTTAATCTGGTCTTAATCCGCGACCTAGACCGCGGATTAGTGAAAACTAGTTCAAATAGCTATAACTTCCTTGTTTATGAACCGATTTTCAAAAACATCACACTTCTGGAATCAAGACATCAAGATGCCTCTGTCTATACCCTTAAAAGTGTCAAATTCGGCCTTTGACAAAAAATTCTGCTCCAGTTTCGGCCGAAAGTGGAGCACGGCCATTACTCGCTTATTTATGGACCGATATCGTTGAGATTTTGCACCGAGGTTTTAAATTAGTCAATCTTTAAACGTAGGTGTACGTAAATTGGATATATTTAGCACAGGGGCCTCAGGCGACCCTCAAATTTTCAAAATGTCCTTAACTCTCTTATTTATGAACAGATTTCATTGATATTTTGTATAAAGGTCTCAAATTGATCCCGTGATGCAGAAAGCTGTTGCCAATTAAATAAATGTGTTCCAGTTTTTGCCAACAGTAAATCAGGGCTATAATCTACTTATTTGTGGACCTCTATCGGTAGAATTTGACTAATTTTAAGCCCTTAAACCAAATTTGGACAAATTCGGCTCATTAATAAGCGATTAGTAGTAATAAGCGATAGGAATATTTGGACTTAGTTAACGCTGAATATATTTGAGAATGAGAAAATGTTGTAAACTGCTGTTTGGAACTGTTTGAGAGATGAATGCTGTATTAAATAGTACATGAGCAAAAACTTGCGTTAGCTCGTACCGTAGCGATAGGGTTATTAATGGAGAAACAACTCGTGTTCACAATAAATGCACGACCCGAGTTTCAACACCAACACCCGAACCCATTCAGCGAACAATGCCCTGCAGAAAAGTTATTTTTATAATTAACTTCAAAGTAGGTTATATGTATCTGTACTGAAGAAAATTGTCACAGATTGTAAAATTTACACACTTATTTTAATGAATCTGTACGACTACGAAATGATAACTACACAGAAGCAGTATACGAGGGTTACCTTTTATGTTTTTATAAACGACCAATAGATGGCAATATTGAAATGTGTCATGTCATTACTATATTCGTAAAATTTGATATTTGTTATTGTGAAATCAGTGGCAGCTTATAAATAGACCGAGTAGTTTGTTGACAGTGAGCGTTAAATAAAAACAAGTTTGTGAAAAAATTGATAATACAGTCTGTTCCAAACGGTTAGGCGGAACTAAATGGGAATTTCGTTCTTTTAGGTTGTCACAAGAAGGGACCTTGCTTGGGTTATTTCATTTTTCACGTTAGAATGTCAAAATTTAAAACTCCAACAATGAAACCATGGAAACGAATGACATATGTCAAAATTAAATTATTTTTTTTACATATTTTAATAACAAAAAAAATAAATAAATGGGAAATTTGTATTAAGAATGACACAAAAAATCAAAATATAAAGAAAATGACATTTTAAAATGATATCACCTTAACCAACAAGTGTTTATTGTAAGTATGATTTACAAAGCTTGAACAAAACGGCCGTAAAGCACGATTTAAACGATGAAAGTAACTAGATTGCAAAATCTAGTTCCGCCTAACCGTTTGGAACAGACTTTATTACTCGTGAAGGTTTTCGTTGGATTTACGTTTTTTACGATTTTAGTAAAGGCCTAACTCAAAAACAATGCATAGATGCACTTCAAAGTCTAATTTGAACTAAAATAAATTAAATAAATAAATAAATAAATAAATACTTTTATTGGGGGAGGGATTGTATTCGTAATAAGTTGGCAGCCTTAATAATTTGTCGCCTCAGTATAAAGACGCCTTCTAATAATAACAATAAATTTATTTCGTGCCTTTCGGCTTTGATAGAATTGGTTTACATACTATAACATTTATATATACTATTCTATGATACATACCAGGTCAACAAGTATGAAATGCGGATTTTTTTTTAAATAAAACACATTAAACTCAAAAGAACAGTAAAAGTTTATTTATTCAAAGTATGCTCCATTAGAAGTTATACATTTTTCCCATCTTTCAGGCAATTTGTGAATACCTCGCCATTAGAACTCTTCCTCTTTCCCCGCAAACCATTTATTGAGCCATTCTTTCACATTTTCATATGAACAAAAGTGCTTCTCGGAAAGTGCGTGACCCATCGATGCGAACAAGTGGTAATCTGAAGGGGCCAAGTCTGGTGAGTAAGCGGCATGGGGTAGCACTTCCCACTTGAGTGCCTCCAATGTGTTGCAAACTGCTTTTGCCTTATGTGATGGAGCGTTATCGTGAAGAAAGATTACCTTGTGCTGTCTTCTTTCGTATTCTGGTCGTTTTATGAGCAATGGTTCAATTCGATCAGTTGTTGTTGGTAACGTTGGGTATTAACTGGTACACCAGGTTTTAACAATTCATAATAGACCACACCCGTTTGGTCCCACCAAGTACAGAGCATTGTCTTTTTGCCAAAGCGATTCGTTTTTGCAGTTGATGTGGATGATGAGCCTGGGTTCACCCATGATTTTTTGCGTTTGGGATTTAAAAATAAATCAATTTTTCATCGCCAGTAATGATACGATGTAAAAAAGACTTACTTTTGTATCGAGCAAGCAAAATTTCACAAGTGTTTTTGTGTTTTTCCATCTGCCTCTCATTCAATGCATGTGGAACCCATCTGCCGACTTTCTGGATCTTACCCATCTCTCGTAGGCGATTGGAAACAGCTTGTTGACTAACGCCTAACTGCTCTGCTAGTTGTTTTTGTGATAGACTATCGTCTTCCTGTAGCAATGTTTCCAATTTTGTATCTTTTGGAGGTTTTCTTTATTTTTGGAGGTTTTCCATGTTCTTTGTCTGTAAGATCAAATTCGCCACTTTTGAAACGCCGAAACCATCGTTCACACGTATCTTGCGATGGAGCATATTCACCATAAGCTTCTCGAAGCAGTCTGTATGATTCAGCAGCAGTTTTTTTCAAATGAAAACAAAACAGTACTACTGTCCACGAATGCTCTTTATTTGGCACAAAATTTGACATTTTTAACACAGTAAAACAAAACTATATGATCACTTTTCAAATTATAACCTATACGCATTTGACACTTAATGATAACTTAACAAAACGCCATATGTGTTGAAACTTTGAACTATACACTCGGATTGCGCGGCAAGTTTGAAAAAAATTCGCATTTCATACTTGTAGACCTGGTAATAATTCATTTTGTTCTTCTTTCCAAGACTGCTTTCATCCAGGCTAGGCCTTTCCCCGAGTCGTCTAGAAGGTCTTCTGTTTTTCGTGGTTCTGGCTGCAGTCCTTGACAGTTTCTTAGTTGGTCTACTGTTTCTTGTTATTCTTTGCAGATTCTACATATTTTCTCCGTTTCTTCCATCCAATAATTGTTTGCCCTCTTCTCGTTGCCCCATCTGAAACTTGCGATTACCTTTTGGTTCCTCGTTTCTTTTGCCAGGTATCTGGGTAATCCAATAGTGGTTATATCTTTGTACACTTTGTTATATGTAGAATCTTGTATTCTGTTATACTCTTTCCACTATTATGTTTGTCATCTGTTGACCTTCTCTTCTTCTTATTGAAATGTGATACAATTTCAATAGTGCCATCTAGTGGTCATTTGTAAAAACATAAAAGGTAACCCTCGTAGATACCGTTTATGTCTATTAGTTATTTACTTGGAACCTAACCCTGTACCTTCACTATAAGTTAGGTTCATTTTACGCCAGTTCAATTTACGCCGGTTCTTCTAGGAAGGAAACTGCGACGTATATCGAATTCTACCTGTATAATGAAAAAGTTAATGAGGCATACTAAATTGGACAGTAAAAACCACTCAAAAAATATTATTTAAATAAAAATTGATATTCATTTTAAATTTATTATAAAATTCCGTGTGTTCGTGAATCGATTTTGCATTTATCACATATGCTGCAGGGGTGGGTTTAGGGGGTTGTATAAGGGGCGAAAGGGGGGTATGGTGAAAGAGTTAAATGTCTAAAGCTTGTACATCAGTCACAAGTTACACAGTTTTGCCATTAGAGCGCAAGGCTTTAGTTCCGGACAAGCGAACTCGCTGACCAGGGGACACTCTAAACCTCGGCACGAATATTTGAATTGAATATATTTTAACAGAAATGTTTAAATGTTCTACAGAAAATACAACACAGTAAGAGAATTAGTTAGAATATATGGAAAAGGATGAGGTTATGTTCATTTTATACAGGGTGAGGCAACACTTATGTTTAAGATTAAGATTTATTGAACATAAGATATACAGTGAATTTATTTTTTAATGCAACATGTACTATGTCATTACCATGGATACAGTTTTTGACAACAATATAAATCGTGTTCATTTTCATTTACGACATAGAAAAAACCATATTTACTAGCAAAATCAAAATATTTTATTGAAAATAAAAATAAAAAAATAATAATAAATAAATAACTAATAAAAACTTATTATAAATGTTCAAAAGTTTTTCCGTTTTCTTGCATACAAAATGTTAAGCGATCATAAAAATGATTCAAAACATTCAGCAATTGCTCTTGAGGTATATTGTTGGATGCTTGAACAATTTTGTCTTGCAGTTCAGCAACATCCCTAAGTTCTCCATTATACACTTTGGCCTTTAAATATCCCCAATAAAAAAAATCATTGGGTGCCAAATCCGGAGATCTCGCTGGCCAATTCATCGACCCTCCTCTTCCAATCTAGCTTTTTGGGAAAGTTCTGTATAAATATTCTTTAACTATTCTAAAATAATGGACTTGTGCGCCATCATGTTGAAACGATACTTGTCCATTAATATTCAAGTTTCGCAACGCAGGTAATATTTGGTTTTGCAAAAGGGCTAGATATTTTGCGGCATTAAGGTTACCGTCAATAAAAAAAGGCCCTATAATATTGGTTCCTATTATCCCTGCCCAAACATTTAATTTTTGCGGCCTTTGAGTTCGGGAGGAATTAAACCAATGTAAATCTCGACTCCAGTACCTAAAATTTTGTCTGTGCACTTCACCATTTAGAGTAAACGTTGCTTCGTCAGTAAATAAAATTCTTTGAAGTATTGTTGGGTCGGAATTATTTTTTTCAAACATTTCAAAACAAAAATCCATACGTACTGCTGCGTCCCTTTCTAACAATTCTTGATGATTTTGAAATTTGTATGATCGAAACTTTTCTTTTTTTAAGAAGTTAAAAACAGATCCAATACTGACACCAACGGTTTGTGCAATTGATATTAAAGTATTTTAATTGTTTTCTTTCACTTGTAATAATATTTCCAACTGCTTCTCTTCTGTAAGCAAGTGGGATGTTGTTCTTTTTTTATTATGTTTTGACTTAAGACATCCTTCGCGATGAAATTTATTAACTAGTCTTGAAATTGTAGAGGGATTTGGTATTGGTCGATCTGGATAAGTTGCACTAAATACAGCAGAAACTTATCTTAAACTCATTTGGGAGTTATACCAAGTTACCATCATTATTATTTTTTTTTTTTTTCATCTGTATTAATTATTAATTTTTAAATCAACAATGAACAAAAGTATACACACTAATTGTCTATGTTGCAAATGAAAATGAACACGATTTATATTGCTCTCAAAAACTGTATCCATGGTAATGGCATAGTACATGTTGCATTAAAAAATAAATTCACTGTATACGCAGGTACATAATTCCAGTCAAACAGAAAAAAAGATATATATAACAATATATAATATTAGTACAATATAATATTAAACTACTTAGTATAAATACAAAATTAGAATACACCATCTAAATTATGGTTCAGATATTCTTGTATTTGGGGAGGTCAAAAAGTTCGCGGAATGAAACGGTTATCGGAAGGTTTGTACAAAACTGTGCAGATAGTTCAATTGTATGTTTCATCTGTTCTCTATATATTTAAATTCTATAAACTCGGTAGCTGTAATATGTCCGATCCATAAGAAAGGAGATAAACTGGATTGTGGGAATTATCGTGGGATTTCACTTCTATGTACATCATATAAGATCCTCTGAAATATTGTTCTGCATCGACTTGCACCATACGCAGAAGAATTTATTGGCGAGTACCAGGCGGGATTTCGATTTAGCAGATCAACAACAGATCAAATTTTCTCATTAAGACACATTCTTGAAAAATGTTGGGAACATTTAATTATGTGGCATCATCATTATAACCATCAATTAACTATGTGCATTTTGATCAAAGGTTTTTAACAGATGATTTACTTGAAACTGCCGCTATGAAAATGAAACTTAAGAAATCAGTTGGTCCCGATAACATACCAAGCTTTATCCTCAAAGATTGTATATCTGTATTTGTCAAGCCTCTTCGCCATATAATGAGCCTGTCACTCAAGTTTATCAAATTTCCTATGAAATGGAAAGCAGCCAGAATATGTCCAATCCTCAAATCCGACAAAGCATCACTTTTTACCAATTATCGTCCAATCTCAATTATCTCAGTATTTGCAAAACTTTTTGAATCAATGCTGTATGAATCTATCCTGACATAAAAAATATCATCTGTCCTGATCAGCATGGTTTTATGCACAAGCGCTCTACCACTTCCAATCTTTTGCAATTAACTCAATATATTTCTCATAATTTGGACAACCGTTATCAAACTGATGTATTACACACTGATTTTGCCAAAGCTTTTGATCAAATCCCGCACCATTTAATTGTGTCAAAAATGCATTTAATGGGTTTTTTTCCTGCTTTGTGTAACTTTTTTGATTCATATCTCAGTGATCGAGTACAATATGTTGAATACTTGGGACATCGATCTTATGAATTCTGTTCTTATGATCCGTATCCGTATCCGTATCCGCGGATCAGTACCCACATAATCCGTCTCCGTATCCGCGGATCTGGCTTTTATGTGATCCGGCACATCACTACTTACTAAACCTACTAAATCCTTAAACATATGAAAAATTACACTTTCATCAATTTTCTTTTCATATGAAGATAAAATTTGATTCTCCAGCCATGATGCCACATCATAACTGTTATAAGTCCCTAGTATGTCCGTTAGCAATGTTCTGTAGTCCCGTATTCCCCAAATAAGACATCGCCGCCCTAAATATTCATTGGAATTATTCTCAGTTGCCAAACAACAGTCAACACGCGGTCACACATCCGGTAGTGCCAGCGCCAGCCGCTAGAGCCCGCCACTGGAGCCCGTCGCCAGAGCCCCGTCAATATTTAATACAAAGATCATGGCACCGCGTTACATTACTTTAATAATATAGGCTTTAATCACACTACAACTGCAAAATCATGTAATTACAGAAAATAGTATACGAGGAAATCTTTGGTTGACATAAATAAAAGAGTAGTAGAGATTTGACCTGGACTTTCTGAAATTTATGACTTATTAAAATAAAAAAATTGATGTAAAGTGTGAATTTTCACACATTTCAGGATTTCGCAGGTATTTAGTAAGTGAATAATGATTATTTGGGATGTCAAAACAAATTTTATGTTAAAATATATATATTTTTTTGTTAATATTCATTCGAATTCCTAATACCATTATTTAGGTTTCTATATATGTCCAGTATATATTTTTTTATATATATATATATATATATATATATATATCAAGGTTCATTAAGATTTTGGAAAATTGCGCCTATGGCTTCCATTGGTTGTTATAAGCTCCACCCCTCTGATTTCGTGTACATTGAAACAGAATTAAATTATAATTTCAACAATTTCCACTGGTTATTAAATTTACGCTTTTAAAAATTAAATGCAACATTTGCTAAAATATAACTAGAATTTTGAAAAAATAATTTAAACAAAATAAAAATGAAAAAAAAACAAAAAATAATATTGTCTCCTCTCGCAGGGATCGAACTGATTTAGTTGGGTAAGAAGCCAGCGCCATAACCACTACACCAAGATACACCTTCTAGTTTAGCGTGTTACATAAGTATAACTTGTGTACATTATTAGCAAAAAAACACAACCATTATGTAGGTTTCTAAATATATGCAGTTTTATATAGCAAGGTTCAATAAGATTTTGAAAATTGCGCCTATGGCTTCCATTGGTTGTTTTAGTCATAAGCTTCTTCGGATTTCGTGTATGTATAGGAATATAAATAGCAGTATAGCAGTAATATATTTATTTATTTATTTATTTAATAACCCATTGGACTGCCAACAGGTGCAAGCACCCAATAACAGGCAGCCACTTTAGCATACAAATGACAATATTACAAAATATTAAAGCAAAAAAAAAATATGTAAAAAAAAATATCTATATACTAGGGGCCTCAGCCCGGCTATGCCGGTCTTCTCCCCTACATTGTTAAAACTCGTCGCTTCGCAGCTCGTTTTAATATAATTTTGTCGCACTTGTCGATTATAAAACTCGTCGCTCATCTTTTTTAACACTATTTTATGGAAATTCCCCCTGCAAATGTCTTAAGTTTTATCGTTAATTCACCTTAAATACTTAATTAGTTTTCTTCTTTCAAGAAATATGTTCAAAATGTGAAATCTCGTCCCATTTTAAAATGCAAAAAATTTGACAGCTGTCACTTTCTGAAATCTTGTAAGCATATTTCCAATAATGGCCCAGATTCTTTGAAAAATGTTTTCTGATGCCTCAAAATATTATCTCGCACGTCAAATAAGCTATCTTGAACCATTATCACCACTTAACACTTTGATTAACCCTGAAATTTTTAATATCTATAAATCTTTTTTAACACTATTTTATGGAAATTCGCCCTGCAAATGTCTTAAAGTTTATCGTTAATTCACCTTATATCCTTAATTAGTATTCTTCTGTCAAGAAACACGTTCAAAATGTGAAATCTCCTCCCATTTTAAAATGCAAAAAATTTGACAGCTGTCACCTTCTGAAATCTTGTAAGCATATTTCCAATAATGGCCCAGATTCTTTGAAAAATGTTTTCTGATACCTCAAAATATTATCTCGCACGTTCAAAAAGCTATCCTGAACCATTATTACCATTTAACACTTTGATTCTCGCCGTAAATATTCTGGACCGGCCGTCTTGTATTAAGAATATTTTTGAATTATCGTCTGATAAAACCTGTCCGTGCCGATCATTGGTGACTTTGATTCGACACGGATTCGAGGAAGAAATGCATGATTTTTATCAATAAAAATTAGTCAGTACCCCCTGTCGAAATAAAATTAAGCCTAAGCACTAAAAAAATATCACCCGGATAAGAGGGCGGTTCATTTTCCTCTCTCCGCGTTACCGGAAAAATGAAGATACACCAGAAGTTGAATAGAACATACATACCAACACTTCAATCACATCAACATAATCAACACAACACAAGTCAATATCACAACTGACAGTATTGAATAATTTTGTCATGCGACTCACTGGTGAGTTTAATAGGTAATTAGTACTGGCGAAATTTTGTTTAAATGTACAAATACTATGTATGTTATAAGACGGAACACAAAAATTTAATTGTCCTAACAAATCATCAAAGCTCCCATGTACTATCCTGTATATTTGTTTAAGGTCGACCATGTCTCTACGTTCTTTAAGACTTATCATGCTAAAATAACCTAACTTATCCTGGTAAGATGAGCAGTCGTTCCAGTCAAGTCTGTAGGACATATGTTTTACAAAGCGCTTCTGGACTAATTCCACTCTGTTGATATGAACAGCGTAATATGGGTTCCATATAGTGCTACAGTATTCGAGGTGTGATCTGACGTATGAAAAAAATAAAGTTTTGTATGTGAAGGAGCTGGAGAAATTTTTACACGTTCGTATAATAAATCCAAGCATCCTGTTAGCTTTTTTACAAATATATTCAATATGTTTATTGAAGGAGAGTTTTTCGTCAAACATTATACCTAAGTCTTTAATGAGAGACAGAAGACAATGCCTGACCCCCAATGTTGTATTGGAAGTTTATTTTATGTTTATTTCTATAAAAGGAAATGATAAAGCATTTATTTATGTTTAAAAATAATTTGTTAGCCAATTCAAGACACACCAATTACTTAAGCGATCAAGCATAGTCTGGAAAAAATATGTTCAGCATAGTCTTAAGCATAGTCTTCAAAAAAAAATGTCAAAAATGAAATACATTTCATTTTTGACATTTTTTTTTAAAATTTCATCCCTAACGGTGTTAATTGGTATTTTTTATTCAATAGAACGTCCCTTGACATAGAGACATAATATTCAGGAAATATATTCCTTCCATGACGTAAGCACTCACTAATATGGAACTTTTCAAAATTCGATCCCTAAGGGGGTGAAAAGGGCTGAAATGTGATTTCACGGATTCCTTAATATCTCTTAGAACTATTGATATAAACTTATTTTAAAATTTTACTCTAACCAACCCCCTAAAGGGTGGCTCTACCTTCAGGGTATAGAACCCTTTGTATTTCCTTCGTTTGTTGAGTTATAACATTCCTTTTTTGGAATATATGTCTTTTTAAAATATTTAAAAATTTTACAGTTTTTTTTTTAATCAGTTTGACGTAAGAACCCACTAAGAAAGGATTTTTTGAAATTCGACATCTATGTGGTGAAAAGGAGTAAAATGTTTTTTCACGGATTCCTCAATATCTCTTAGGACAAATGAAATATCGAATAGGTTTTTGCTTACAAATGTTACCCATACACATGTTTAAAAACAGAGTATTTTACATTAATGACACTAATGATATCGTCAAAATACCGTAGTGAAGCACGGATGCTCAGCTAGTCTTTTATAAAAGTTAATAGTAAGCTATTATCATTATCTGTTTTCATTTATCATGTCATATTTCTTATCAATTATATTTTATTAAATAACTTTTGCAAAGATCTTTTATAGTGTAATGCCTGCCTAATGAACTAAAATACGTTTTTGTCGATCTAGTTGAAATTTATGAAATCCGGTCCTGTTCGGAACCATATTTATGTTAATAAGGCCCATTAAACAGTTCAACAAATTGCGCGTTGCAGTTTAAATTCCGGAAGAACATTCCAGAAACGATGCACTTCCGGTAACTAAATATTCGCACCCATAACTCAGGGCTACAAAAAAGTGAAACCACACAAAGTCATATATCAAATACTTTTGGATGTTATTTGAATTTTTCTGGCAACTCATACTAGAAATGTTCTGCCAGTTAGTATTACTTTTAAATTTTATTTTAAAAATAATTTAAATAAAATGCGTTTTATACACATTCGAATCAAATATATTGACCAAACGAGATTAATACGTCAAAGTCTTACATACAAAGATTGGAATTTCAACAGTGGCAACAAGTCTTATAATAAGTGTACGGAAAAATATATATTTGGCTATTCTATAGCTTGATATGTACATGTACTCAAATGTTGTTCGAACAACTACAAGGGCTACCTTTTAAGTTTTTACAAAAACTAAGAAAGAAAGAGGTCTTGAGGTGATGAAAATCGCTGTCCACGCATTTTTTGTTTGACATTGGAGAACAAAAAAAACAGTCGTTAGGGGATAAATCAGGTGAATACGGGCAATAAGACATTAATTCGATGTTTTCCACCTTCAAAAAATCAATTGTTTGACGTGCTGTGTGGGAGCCTGCATTGTTATGATGAAGAATGATGCGACATTGGTTGTTTTTCCTGATTTTTGTTGTTTTTCTTTTGATTGTTTTTCCTGATTTTGTCGATGACGTTTGGCAAATAAATTGTTGTATACCATTCAGCATTAACTGTTCTCCGATCCTCTAAAGGAATGGTTGCGACATGTCCAGTACAACCGAAGAAACAAGCGATCATTTTCTTAGACGTGCTTCGTGAACGAACAATTTTTGTGAGTTTCGGTTCATCTTGAAAGGCCCATATATTGGATTGTTGCTTAGTTTCCGGTTCATATGAATAAATCCAAGTTTCGTCGCCTGTAACGATGTTGCATACGGATTTTGCAGTGCCTAGGTTGATTTTTTTTAGCATTCTCTTACTCCAATCAACACGAGCCTTTTTTGAGCTTCGGTCAAATTGTGCGGAATCTATCGGGAACAGGTCTATTTCACAGCTAAATGTTCATGCAAAATCGAATGTAATGCAGTCTATGATAATCCAAAGGATGCCTCTATCTCATGGTAAGTCACATGCTGATCTCCTTCAATCATTTTGCGCACAGCATCGATGTTTTTTTTGAATCACAACCAATTTTGGTCGATCTTCACGAGATTCATCACTGACGGACGCACAACCATGACGAAATTCTGCAAACCAATTGTAAACAGTCTTTTCTAATAGTGCTTCATTACCAAAAGTTGAACGAAGCGAATCTATGCATTGTTGTTGAGTTAGGCCTTTACTAAAATCGTAAACAATCATCCAACGAAAATCTTCACGAGTTACCGCTCACTGTCAACAAACTACTCGGTCAATTTATAAGCTGCCACTGATTTCACAATAACAAATGCCAAATTTTACGAATATAGTAATGGTACATTTCAATATTGCCATCTAGTGGTCGTTTGTAAAAACATGAAAGATACATTTATGTTGAGCTGTATGCCCTCGTATTAAGTGCTGCAAAAGTTTCAAGGTCACATTTTTATATACCAAATTGTCAAACTGGTATATTATTTCTAATTCCAATTGTCTTTTTCGGAATGTAAATGTGTACACTCAAAGCCAGACTAGGTATATCTCACGACTGATGATATAAATGTAAAATAATTTATTATTAATAATATTTTATGAGGCTAGTCCGCGTATTTTTTTCATCAAACCTTGTACAGATAACCCCCGCTCATTGCGACCCCGGCTAGTGAGGATTCGTTATAATGCGACTGACAATTTAAGATTTTTAAGCTATCAGACACATCGACAAAGCGTGGAATGAAGTCACCCAGTAAGGGTGAACCCAGTCACCCAGTCACCCGGTCACCCAGTAAGGGTGAAGTAAAAAATTCGTCAATTAATTGACAAAAAAAATTGATCAATTTATTTTGAAAATAGAACAAGTTCTATTTTTCATCAATTTTTCATCAATTTTTTAGGGAATTCTAGGTATATTTTTATCTGTTAAGATATTGCCAACTGTTTAGTTGTAGCATAACCTCGAAATATATTGTTTGTGTTTCGTTTTCAAATGTGATAGAACACGGAACGTTCTAATTTACCATCATCTAGGTTATTTCTTTTGTGTTTGTTCACAGCTCGTAACTTTGTGAAGATTTTTTCAATATTTTTATTCTGATAAATATGTCAATATGTTTTACAATTGGTAATGTAAAAGTTTTCAAAAAAATTGATAAAAAATTGATGTGTGTAAAGTGATGCTTTTGTTTCCAAGGTTACCAATAAATTTTTCAATTAATTGACAAAAAAACTCGATCATTTTATTGATCAATTAATTGAACTGTGTAAAACCAACTTAAGACAAAAGACAATCTGGCTGCGCAACAAGAGCATTGTAGAGATAGCCATGTGCCGTCCACGTCAGTTTTTTAAATAAGTAATGAAATCCATTTATGTTTAACTTTCATGGTAAGTAATTTCTGAACTAATTTGTAGGAAAAGTTCGAAGCTTTTAAAAACTTTATCAATCAATAACTAATCAGAAAATAATCAAGCCACCAAATGCATTTTAAGCAACTTTCCTCGATTAACTAACTTTAAATATATAGTACAGGAAAAAAAGACTGTCCACATATGGTGACAAGAGAAATGATTAAAAATATTAACCAAATGATAGGTATTAAAATTTAATTTAACATCAATCTGTTTATTTTTTAAATTTATTATAACTAAAAATTTTACTACGATAAGTTTCTTTATACGAGGGCATATTGAAAACTAATGCGTCCATGGCTATAACTTTATTAGTAATTGATATATGGTTTACATATAAATGTGAAATAATAGCATAAACTGTCCTCTACGCACTGATATATTCACTTTTCCACATTATCGCCATTGACAGTAATACATTAACGCCAACGTGGTACGAGTTTTTCAAGTCCGTCACGGAAAAAGCCTGAAGACTTCCCACGGCACCATTTCCGCACCTCCGCTATCACCTCTGCATCCGAACAGAAACGCTTGCCCTTGAGATGTTCCTTATGCTTTGGAATGAGGAAAAAGTCACTCACGAACCAGTTCATCCACGAGAGTCACCTGCCTTTCACCACATGCAGACACTGGTCGTCCACTGCGTGCCCGATCATGGACATCCGTTTCAGCAGAACTTGCGTATTTCACAGTCCTTACCCACCTCGGTACTTAACCTTCGATGGATATCAATGGGCGCTACACCCTCCGCAGTAAGAAATTCAATGACAGCTCGTTGTTTTAACCGCACATCCATGCCGGCCGCCATGTATGAACTGTCATGCGCAAACTCGATGTTGCTGAGAATCTCCGCTAGGAGGACTTATGTACAGATACTTAAGGTAAATGGCAAAACACTTTTGACACTGTCTGGCCCGTCATTATAAAAGTTATGGCCAGAGCCGCAGTAAGGGGGAGCGGAAGAGGTGACGGCCCCTAGCGCACTAACGAAAACGGCGCTGACCATGCTCGCTAAGGGGCGCCATTTCGAAATTTTTTTTTTTGTTCGTTAATTTGGATTGTAGGAGGTGAAGACCTTTTTTTTTGGCTCGTCACTTGGATTTTAAGAGGTGAGGACCTCTTTTTTTTGCTCATCACTTAAATTTTGAGAGGTAAGAACCTTGTTTTTATTTCCCAAGGGGCGCCAAACCACGGCTCTGCCCCTAGCGCAAGTTTTCCTTACTGCGGCTCTGCCTACGTTTAAAGATTGACTAATTTCATACCTCGGTGCAAAATCTCAACGATATCGAGCAATAAATAAGCGAGTAATGGCCGTGCTCCACTTTCGGCCGAAACTGGAGCAGAATATTTTGTCAAAGTCCGAATTTGGCACTTTTAAGAGTACAGGCAGAAGCATCTTGATGTCCTGATTCCAGAAGTGTGATGTTTTTGAAAATCGGTTCATAAATAAGGAAGTTACAGCCATTTGAACTAGTTTTCACTTAATCTGGTCTTAATCCGCGACCTAGACCGCGGATTAGTGAAAACAAGTTCAAATAGCTATAACTTTCTTATTTATGAACCGATTTTCAAAAGCATCACACTTCTGGAATCAAGACATCAAGATGCTTCTGTCTATACCCTTAAAAGTGCCAAATTCGAACTTTGACAAAAAATTCTGCTCCAGTTTCGGCCGAAAGTGGAGCACGGCTATAACTCGCTTATTTATGGACCGATATCGCTGAGATTTAGCATAGGTGTGTGGAATTAGGTAATCTTTAAACGTAGCTGAACGACAATAAGATATATGAAGCACAGGGGCCTCCAGAGGCCCGCAAAAATTTTAAAAATCCATAACTCGCTTATTAATGAGCCGAATTTGTCCAAATTTGGTTTAAGGGCTTAAAATTAGTCAAATACTACCGATAGCGGTCCACGAATAAATAGATTATAGCCCTGATTTACTGTTGGCAAAAACTGGAACACATGTATTTAATTTCCAACAGCTTCCTACATCACAGGGTCAATTTGAGGCCTTTATACAAAATATCAATGAAATCTGTTCATAAATAAGAGAGTTTAGGACATTTTGAAAATTTGAGGACCACCTGAGGCCCCTGTGCGAAATATATCCAATTTACGTACACCCACGTTTAAAGATTGACTAATTTCATACCTCGGTGCAAAATCTCAACGATATCGGTCCATAAATAAGCGAGTAATGGCCGTGCTCCACCGTGAAATTGGAGCCGAATTTTTTGGCAAAGTCGAATTTGGCACTTTTAAGAGTATAAACAGAAGCACCTTGATGTCCTGATTCTAGAAGTGTGTTTTTGAAAATCGGTTCATAAATAAGGAAGTTACAGCCATTTGAACTAGTTTTCACTATTTAAATAAAAAAAAAAAAAAAAAAAAAAACAATAAACAATGATAAATAAATAACGAAGGCAAAGTCGTTATTTTGAGTTTCATAAAAAAATCTCGATAATCGGCTCTGAAATGAGCACCAGCAATTATCCTTACAACTTTTCGTTGTAATGCGACAAATAAAATAATTACTAATAGTACCACAAAACGACACACACAAATGACGCGAAACAGTAAAAAACACACTATAATACGTGATGCTTAACTCCAACTAACTTGCCGACATCTAGTTGGCTCGCTTTAATGTAATTCTGCCGCATGAACTACTTTACTCTACCAGCCAACTCTCCGAGGAGGCCATCAAACTGTCCGAAAACGGAGCCAATTTCGATTTGGCTCACCTGCTAAATAAATACAAAGCATGCTTCGTCGCATCAAATGCATTGCAATAGCCGCGTTCCGTACTTAAACGCGTGTGTGTTTATTTGTATTTATCGGTGTTATTAAAGAAAATAAAAGCTTTTGAATGATTAATTTGTGAAAATGTTGTCATAATTTTGCAATGGTAGAGTCATGGCTCTTCATGAGTAGCCGCCACTGGGTTAATGGTTATCCTAATTTACGTAATGTTACAATGAGTTCTTAGATACCCCTAGTAGTAACTTACTTTGTCCGGATATTTCCTCTGAATGTTATATAATTTAACTAACAAAAAGCTTTAGTTAGAAACTTGTAAGAGATCAACAGTTGCCAGTCCTGATAAATAGAGAAGTTAGTGACACAAGTGTAGATTTAGTTGTTAGCCCCGGCTACTTATTCGAAAGTTGTAGACTAAAACCAGACTCAAACCACAACAATCAGAGGCTAAAACTAACCAACTTCCTCACTAAACCACAAAATATGGTTATAACTTCATGCTGGATATTTTACCACAGAACAAACTTACACTACGTTTCAGTAATATTATATCAAATACGCATTAAATGGAATATTTTACATTTGCGGATTGTTTAGTTGTTGTCTTTATTGGACGAATAAAGTAAAGGGTCGAAACATGATACATGAATTCAGGGACGTAGCCAGGGGGGGCATAGGGGGCATTTCCTCCCCCCCCCCAGGATAATTTAAATCCTGGTTAGTTTACCTTATAACGGGTGTTTTTTTTAGAGGTATAGAACTTTAAATTGCAATAAAACAACGATGGATTATTCGATTGACATGAATTTTTTTTATTCGAAAGATAATCTTGTGGCATTACATTTTAAATATGATTTCTGGCATATGACCGCCACGGCTGGCTCGGATGTAGTCCAATCTGGACGTCCAATTTTCGATGACTTTTTCCAACATTTGTGGCCGTATATCGGCAATAACACGGCGAATGTTGTCTTCCAAATGGTCAAGCGTTTGTGGCTTATCCGCATAGACCAATGACTTTACATAGCCCCACAGAAAGTAGTCCAGCGGTGTTAAATCACAAGATCTTGGAGGCCAATTCACAGGTCCAAAACGTGTAATTAGGCGGTCACCAAACGTGTCTTTCAATAAATCGATTGTGGCACGAGCTGTGTGACATGTTGCGCCGTCTTGTTGGAACCACAGCTCCTGGACATCATGGCTGTTCAATTCAGGAATGAAAAAGTTAGTAATCATGGCTCTATACCGATCACCATTGACTGTAACGTTCTGGCCATCAGTACGCTCTACAGTACCAATAGCTTCTTCTGTACGCACCGTACGGCGTCTCTGGGGATGCGAGTTATCAATAAGAGTAAACTTGGTGCGAAAACGTTCCATGGTTAATCGAATTAACTGCTCTGATGGACGATTTTGTCGACGATAAAATGGACGTAGTGCGCGATACGTATTCCGCACAGAACCATTATTTTCGAAATAAAATTGCACTATTTGCAAGCGTTGTTCAGGCGTGAGTCTATTCATGATGAATTGCCAAACCAAACTGAGAATAAATCACTTGACAGCTGTTAAATCGGTCGCCATCTTGAACAGTAATGCCAACTTAAAGTTCTATACCTCTAAAAAAAACACCCGTTATAAAATATAATTTAGGTTGTTAGAAGTTTTCTTCACCTCCGGTGAACAAAATTTATAAATTTACCGGACTTTTATTATTTAATATACTACAAAAGACCTAGAACAGGGGTCGGCAACCTGCGGCTCTTTTAGAAAATTTTGTGGCTCTTTGAAAATTGGCTGGATTTTATTTTACTATGATCTATTTTTTAATTTTCTGCCTGTACTAGATAGGTTTTGTATTTTTCAGAATGTTTACGGTGCAATTCATGCCCGGTAATTCCCCGAGTTACTGAATATTCCCTTATAGAAGAAGTTATTTGTTTCGAAAAAAAGTTATCGGTATTTGTGAATGATTTACGTGCAAAAACATTTTTACATTTTATTAATTTACAAAAACATGTTATTAATGCAATTCTTTTTTGCACAAACTATTGTTAACATGAAAGAAGCTTTTCGAGATAGATTTAAAGAGTTTAGAAAATATAAAGCTACACTAGATTTTTTGACAAAACCAATTGAAGTAGATATGTAGCAATTACATTTATCACCTTCAATTAGTGGATTTGAAATCCAAAGGTTTATGGAATTATATATTCTTAAAACTTAATTCTGAACTGGAAAATTTAGAAAGAAAAAAGTGAATTTTATCTTCCCAGCATAAGTGGACCGAAATTAGCAATCTTCAAAATGTAGATAAAGTTCTTTTCGAAGCTTGGAACCGTCTTCCAGAATCGTTCAATCTTTTAAAAAATTATGCTTTTGGGCTAGTGACAATTTTCGGATCCACATATTACTGTAAGCAAATCTTTTCACATATGAAATTAATAAAGAGTCAGTTAAGAAGTAATCTTACTGACCTGAAACTAGAGTGCTGCCTTAAGTTAAAGATTACTGAATATTCACCAAATATTGAAGTCTTATAGAACACTATACAGGAGCAATCGTCCGATTAAAAAGATATTATATTGTAATATACTGGCAACTACAATAGGTATCACAAACTAAATGTATAAGTAAATATTAATTTATTTTAATACTTGATTATTTTAAAACAAATAAACAATTTTTACGTTTTCTTTTTCTTAAATATAGCATATATTTTTTAGCGGCTCTTCCATGTTATTGTGTTTTTTTTTCAATTTAGATTTGGCTCTTTGTCACTGAAAGGTTGCCGACCCCTGACCTAGAACGCTGTTATTTTCTACCCAAGCCATGTAATTAAGGTCGTACCGACCAATTTAGAATATTTTGTTTTTTATGCCCTCCCCCCCCCAAGCTGAAATCCCGGCTACGTCCCTGCATGAATTAAATATAATATAGTGAAGGGATACTGGGAGGCTAGGGTGGCTTGAAGATCTAATTTAACACGTTCAGCACCACGGACCGTCATCGGTGGGTCATCAGTGTAGTAGAAGTGTGACCACAGCACACGTAGGGCAAAAATTTGTCAAAAAACTTTTGCCTGTCCAAGTTTCCAAGTTTCCAAAATCCAAGTTTCGTCACCTGTAACCATGTTATATACGGACTTTGCAGTGCCTAGGTTGAATTTTTTAGCATTCCTTTACACCTAGAGATGGGAATTTCGGTTCAGTTTGCGGAACCGGATCAGTGGAGGTCGTTCAGTTTGTTGAGCCGGTTCATTGATCCGGCTCAGTGATCCGGTTAAGTAAACATGTTTGCAAGACACAGGTCGGTCGTTCGTTCGTAGGTAGAACGTCGCTTAGATCCGGCTCTTGCATTATACGAACTGGAAACATGTTTCCGAGACACAGGTCGGTCGGTCGTTCGTTCGTAGGTAGAACGTCGCTTAGAGCCGGCTCTTGCTTTATATGAAGAGCCGGGTAAACATGTTCCCGAGACACAGGTCGGTCGGTCGTTTGTTCGTAGGTAGAACGTCGCTTAGCCCTGACTCTTATCTAACATTTTTGAAACAAACAATTCACTTTATGTAGCTACTGTATTTTAAACCAGATGTGTTAAGTTTATGGCGATGTTTACTGCCCTTATAAATCGGACATCTGGGATTTGGGCAATATTTTTAATATTTTTATATAGTATGGTTGTAAGAAAATACAGACTAAGCCTATTAGTTTCAAATAAACTGCCCTACAAATTTATGACAAAATACACTTTATGATGATACATTACAAGCCGAGTTCTCGCGAAGTTCAATATGACATCGATCCAGATCCGGATCACTCCGGTCACTGCTCACAATCGCCCGATCAATTGTATCCTTGAAACTATACAGTGAGCCGGCTCATTTCAATTTGGTGAACCGTGTCACTTTGGTCAGTGTACTGAGCCGGCTCAGTGAGCCGGTTAATTTTAAAATTGTTATTTTATATCGTGACTATTAACTAAGGTATTGTAAATTTAACATTGTTTTTTATTCTTTAACCCATATGTTTTTATTATTTAATAATTATTTTATGTTATATTTTAAATTCCGACAATTTTGTAATGCTTATTTTAACTACTTGACTTGTTAAATTTGAACACTATCATAATTTTATACATGTAAACTTACCAATTTAATAATTCTATATTTCTATATATCTTTGTAGCTCTGATGAAGATTAAAATTAAAATCGAAACGTTAGCGAAGTTAATAAATTTGTTTTTATTTTCTGACTGGTCCGAATCCCATTATCTATCAACTATAATTACTAACTTACGGGCGTAACTCATCTAATCAAGATTATTATTTTTATTAAAGATTTTCTTCTTTTTTAAAAGTAAATAATTGGGAGGGCATTGCCCTGTAGCCCTCCCTACACCAGCCGCCACTGCGTTACATAGGCTTAAATGTAGGTCATACCTACAAAACCCTAAAAATGAAAACTTTATGTGAAATCTTAGAATATATTAGAAGTAGTACGATATCGGCATCTTTCCTCTGTATTTTCCAGTAATATAAAAACTTTTTGAAAATGAATTTCAGCAATAGGGTATTAAAGTATAAAAATTAATTTTAATAAAGGTTGATTCTATTTAATGGTTTAACCTAAATCTAATACAATATACGTAAAATTCCATGTTTTAATTAAAAATTTAATCAATAGCTGCTACCCCAATAGCTGTAAAATTTAATGGAGTTTTTCGTTTTTTTCATCCGTGGTATTAAAAGTTCAGCTAACGGTCCATTCCCTAGATCTGATAATTAGTTTTATACCAAATCGTTACCGCAAAAAAATATCTTTAATGAAAAATTTATGTCAACTGTGAATTTTCACACATTTCAGGAGATATTTTGTTCAACGTTGGCTTATTGGCATAAATTCTATTAAAATAACCCCATAGAAAATGTCTGATAATAATTATCAGATCAAAAATTCTTATTGTACTGTTCCGGTGCACATTAATGTGCATTACTCAGAATTTTACAAGACTTTTAGATTAACCCCTCTGGATTACAGGGTGTGTGACAAGAGATTTTTTAGTACATTTTTGGCAAAAATCGTGTCATAATTAAGAAATTTAAAAAAACCTTAATCTAGGTCAAACAGCAGTGGCAACGCTAGCTCTTCAAAACTGCGGCGGGGGGCAGGAAAGTTTTGAATAAAATTTGGAGCGGCCAGGAAATATTTCAAATCGTTTCTTTTTTATCGTTTAAACATGAAAATACAAGTGATGAGCTAAAAAAAATGTCCTCACTTCTAAAATATATTTTTCTCTATACAATTCTAACAATTCTGGGGAAGGGCAACTGGGGGCAAACTATATCCGTAAACTTTAACATTTGTTATTGTGAAATCAGTGGCAGCTTATAAATTGACCGAGTAATATGATGACAGTGAGTGTTTAAAAAAAAACAAGTTTGTGAAAAAATGGATATTACTCGTGAAGGTTTTCGTTGGATCATTTTATACAATTTTAGTAAAAGCCTAACTCAACAACAATGCATAGATTCGCTTCGTTCAACTTTTGGTAATGAAACACCATCAGAAAAGACTGTTTACAATTGGTTTGCAGAATTTCGTCATGGTCGTGCGTCCGTCAGTGATGAATCTCGTGAAGGTCGACCAAAATCGGTTGTCATTCAAAAAAACATCGATGCTGTGCGCAAAATGATTGAAGAAGATCGTCATGTGACTTTCCATGAGATAGAGGCATCCTTTGGCATATCGTAGTCTGCAATACATGCGATTTTGCATGAACATTTAGCTGTGAAAAAGATCTGTTCCCGATGGATTCCGCATATATTGACCGAAGCTCAAAAAAAGGCTGGTTAATTGGGGTAACGGAATGCTAAAAACATTAACCTAGACATTGCAAAGTCCGTATACAACATCGTTTCAGCTAGTGATTCTTCTCGAGAATTTCTCGAGAAAAAGTTTTAATTTTCATTTTTCATTTCTCGAGAAATGTAAAATTTGCTCGACGCTTTTACTTTAGTACTTTAAAGGTGATTATAATTTTAACATGTTTTTATCCTATACAATATTTTCAACATTAGAAAAAGATGTATATTCTAATAATTATATAATTATTTTTCTCGGGATTTCTCAAGAATTCTCGAGAAAATAAGTCTAATGTCGAAAAATCAAAAACACTAGTTTCAGCTGACGAAACTTGGATTTATTCATAAGAACCGGAAACTAAGCAACAATCCACTGTTTGGGTCTTCCAAATTGAACCGACATCCACAAAAGTTGTTCGTTCACGAAGCACTTCTAAGAAAATGATCGCTTGTTTCTTCGGTTGTACTGGACATATCGCAACCATTCCTTTAGAGGATCAGAGAACAGTTAATGCTGAATGTTATACAACAATTTGTTTGCCAAAAGTCATCGACAAAATCAGGAAAAACAACCAAAAACGTCGCATTATTCTATATCATGACAATGCAAGCTCCCACACAGCACGTCAAACAATTGATTATTTGAAGGAGAAAAACATCGAATTAATGTCTCATTGCCCGTATTCACCTGATTTATCCCCTAAAGACTATTTTTTGTTCCCCAATGTCAAACAAAATATGCGTGAACAACGATTTTCATCACCTCAAGCAGATGTTAAAGCTTTCAAAAACCATGTTTTTGAGATACTAACTTCAGAGTGGAAAAAATGCTTCGAGAATTGGTTTGAACGCATACAAAAGTGTATAAATCTTAAAGGCGAATATTTTGAAAAGCAATAAAATAGTTTGTCCCAAAAAAAATTTTTCTTTCATAGTAATACATCACATGCAATGCATCAGATCCAGTCAAGAGCCGAGTCAGGTCGACCATGTAAGTTTTATATTTTATTTTACATATTGACTTATTTTAAAATGTTTTATCTCCATTTGATAATCACATAATGAATTTATTGAGAAGTGACATTACCGGTGGCGGCGCTGTGCTCCAAGGCAATATGGCTGTCGTGTCTAGTACTCAGCTATCAATATACTAATAGCGAACAGGTTAATTTAAGCACAGTACATTTTTATTTTATGAAAATACGAGTAAATATTTACGATTTTTTTTAATTTTTAAGCGTTACATATGTATCGAGGTGTATAACAGAAGGTGGGCATCAAATTACAGTATTTAAAGTTTAATTTCATTAGATTTATTAAAGTGTAATGCCGGGCACGTAATTCTATGTGGTACATCTGAGTGTCGGTCATCTGAATTTACAATATATGAATTGTTTGTAAACAAGTGCATTATGTTCATTTCCTCATGAAATAAAATTAGTTTTAGTTAGACAGGAACAGCTAAAAGTTAAATATGCAACTTGCAAACATATTAGTACAGTTTTGTTTTTCTGCGACAAATGTAATGAACAAACTCGCATAATATCAGTTACTTTTTAACTCAAAATATATTCCCATTCCTTCCTCTTGTCCATAACCAAATCTTTTCCAATCTGGACTTAATATTAACTTTCCCTCCATTTTTCTTAAGAAAAGAAAAAAACTAAGATGCCTATCTTTGTCCTGTGTTGAATGACAGCCAAAAACACTACAATTTGTTTTACTTTTACAGTTTTTCACAACTTCTATTGACATTCTAACAAACTATCAACACTAAAACATATGCAATAAGTTCAAACAGTACTACAGGCGCCTAGTACAATATTTGACCACCAGACTGCGTATCCGAGCGTGTCAGTTCTCAATAAACTTTAATTTGATACAGTGTGAAACCGGCCGCGCTCGCAGCGCCATTTACTTCGTTCTTAAAAAAAATAGAGTATAGTTACTGTATCTAGATACTTATAACTAGATACATTACAACATTGTGTATACATTATTGCAAAGTGGGAAAAAGGAAACAAAATAAAAAAATATTTGATAAAATAAATTTATTATTTATTAAAACTAAAACAATTACAATCAGTATCTACACACTTAACCTACGCTAAAAGCAACCGTTAGCGGTGCCGTTAATTTAGCTGTAAAAACGTTAAAAATACCGTAACGCCACAAAGAAAACAACTCGATCAAATACGCGCAACTGTGAGTAAGCAAATACGGACATACACGCTTAGAAGAGAGGCAAAAACAGGCGACCTACTGCGCAACTTGTAAAGTCACACATGTGCGAATTACTGCGCAGCTTAAAACTTGTACATATGTGGACATCTGCGCAGCTTGGAAAATCGCACATGCGCACTACACAACGACACACATTATGGTATTTTTAACATTATGTTAGTAAAAAATCACTTTTTTTGCATCGAAAAAGTTTAGTAAAAATAAATAAAAACCAAAATACTGACTTTATAATGTGCAAACTGCTAACAGAAATTGCCTATATTGACCATTATTCAAAGTGACCGGTCCATTTGGTCACTTACTTACAAAATAACAATATATATAAAAGTATATTTATACTCAAACATATAAGGCTGGGTTTCAAGGACACCTTTTTACTCGAGTTGTATATATCACAGGGTCTTTGACCCCAGCCTTAAATTGGTAACATTGTATTTAAATAGGTTTGTATAGAAGCGTTGTTACATATTTTTTACGATATCTGTGAGTTGCACTTAGTACCATGACGCCATCTTTGATTGATAAAGCGTAAAGATGATTTAACATCACGTGGTTTGGTTCTGGTAGTAAAGTCGGTTCACACTGCAAAAAAAAAAGAAGAGTAATTAATACAATGTTCCGTAACTGCACACCTATCTACCGCGGTCGCGGTTACGGTAAAGTCGTGGTAAGTTGTGGTTACCGAGTGGTTACCTGAAAACGAGTTTTAGTTACAGAACGGTAGTCACATTTCACAGTTGATAAAACAGACAACTGAACTGTCATTTTATGGACGTTATAGGTTATAGATATTCTCTTACAAACTTATTAATAAAAATATTTGTTTTATTAGTACTTGTTTACAATGGCACATTATATAAGAACATATATGATTTTTCCCGATATTATTTTTCACGACATCGATCAATATTACTAAAAATCAGTTATACAAAAAAATAATCTGTCTCAATTTGTAATACGAAACTAAATCTGGTTACTTTGGTAACTGTTGTGGTGTCAACAGACTTTGCGTATCCGTGTGAACCAATACTATGATAATATTATAAATGTATTGTCAATATACAACATAAAAAATGAACTTTTCCTGTTAGTTCCGTATTACAAAATGAGACAGATAATACTTACACTCATTCTTACTGTTTTAATTATAGACTATAGTAAAATAATATTATAATTTACTACTTGCACTACAAAGAAACGATTAATTCCCTCCACTTAACTCTCGCCTTATTGTAATTGTTTTGAAATTCCCGCCTTTTGTAGTTTACATTAGATCTGAAGTTTGTAGTGGGAGGAAATAACCACACTAACTGCGATATTTCTACGGTTAGTTTGGTTACAAAAAAGTAACCAAAATTTTCAGTAACCGCGTTCCGAAACCTAACAATTTTCCTGAAAAGGTTAATGTCGTACACTTTCGGAACGGGAAACTTCAACCGCGGTTACTTTCGTCGAGTAATGGAACATTGTACTAATGAGTAACAAGAGCGACATTAGCGCTACGAACGATGGGTTTCGACAACTAATTTTTGACGTGTATTCAATATGTGTTGGTAAATAATTAACAACAGTACCATAAAAAAAAGCGAGAGGAGATACTGGCCTACACAACTGTTACTTTTAGACCAGGGTGTCTATTTTGTAACTTGTAGATGTACACTTTCACACTGTCAAGGTCACTATTATCTATACAGTAGGAACTTTCGACAGGATACTGTAAAAAGAATTGTCGAAAAGCTTACAGAATTAACCCCCTGATGCATTCGCGGATAAATATTCACAGCTCCCCAACGCACAAAGCATTATTCAACATATGTCGAATCAAAATCGCTATCGAAATAAAAAAATTGATGTGAAGTGTGAATTTTCACCCATTTCAGGATTTTGCAGGTATTTAGTAAGTGAATGATGATTATTTGAGATGCCAAAACAAATTTTATATTAAAATATTTTTTTTTGTTAATTTTAATTCGAACGCCTAATACCATTATTTAGGTTTCTAAATATGTGCAGTATTTTTTTTTATATAGCAAGGTTCATTAAGAATTTTAAAAATTGCGCCTATGCTAGGGTGACCATTTTCTTAAGAAGGCAATGCGGGACGGAGCAAAAAAAGGTCGTCACTTCCCAAATATAAATGATGAGCAAAAAAAGGTCCTCACCTCCCAAATCCAAGTGAAGAGCAAAAAAAAGGTCCTCACCTCCCAAATCCAAGTGAAGAGCAAAAACAAAAAAAAGGTCCTCACCTACCAAAATCCAAGTGAAGAGCAAAAAAAAAGTCCTCAAATACAAGTTACAATGCGGGACAAAATGTTAGAATGCGGGACGAATGGTCACCCTATAATTAAATATAAACTTAGCACAATTAAACAATATTTATAAATTAGTTACTATGGTCTATTTCAAAGTAGAAAAATGTGTGTAAGAAGATAGGAGCTGTTTGTCCTTGCTTCGGATTGGTTTAGATCGTCATCCCTATTACACTGTAAAAATATTGTTTTTAGTCCAAGTTGACAGATGTTCAGTGTCGTACATTGGAAATATATATTATTTATATTATTTAATTTTTCTCATATATTTTGTTATTTACATATTTAGACTTTTATTTATATTCTTGGCGTAGATTTTATGGAGGAAATTCTCCATGTAGTTTGTTTTTACGCAGTTATATATTTTTTAGGTGATCTGACATATAAATATTTTTTGACACTTGACAATTAACATATCAAGAGAGAGGACTAATGTGAGGCCAAAAGACAGCCGAGCTGATTGTGCCCAAAGAAGAAGTTATTGATATAATTTTTAGACTTTCGTATATACATATATTTTTAATTTTCATTTACAATAATTATTTAAATAAGAAACTTTTGCTCTGAAGATATATTGTTTGTTTTATTGCTTTGTTTAAACTCTTTTAGCCAAATCTCTCTTTTTATATATAGTACATAATTTTTAAAATAAATATTTTTTTAACTTTTTCAAATTTCCCATTAAACTGAATTTATGTCGTATAAATAACGTAAGTGTATTATCTGCCTTGTTTATTTCAATATCTTATTAACCTTTTTTATATTAAAAAAAATCACTTGCTAACCCAGTTGTTACGCCCATGCCCTAGTTGTAACTTATTTTAAATTTCCCGCTATACTGCATTTGATCAGTGTAAATCGTACTCGGTTCGCAGCGCTATCTACTTTTTTCTACTTTGAAATAGACCATAGAATTGATTCTATAACCAAACTGTTGTCTGTCACCTGAACCTAAAATTTTTTAAGTTGGCAGTGAAGAGTATCACAAAGTAATAAAAGATGGAAGGTATCGCTCTCTCTTATTTTTTCCCCCACTACATTCTGTAGTATCAAAAGTTGAAATGACGTCAGATTTGGATAGTATTGAAAGAAGTACCGTGTGATCATAATTTCTTGCCAGTTACATAACAGTAAACAATGAGCTTAAAAATATCAAAACTGTATTCTATCTCTTATCTAAAAATTCCAATTTAACAAAGAACCAATCAGTAACGATATTGTATTGATAACTTCATGTTGTTCGTTAACTCAATGGCGTGTAGAGAAAAAGTAGTGGTTTTTGTTAAGATATATTATTGTTTTTTTCGTTATTATTGTTGTTGTTGATATTATTGTTATTAAGATTTTAATTGGAAGACGATTGTTGATAGAGGTTAGCTCTTAGAGGTAAGTGAATTATTGAACATACGTAACCCAATATAAAAATCGAATCTACGTCTATGTGTGCATGTCCTTGGAAATAAATTTGATAACAAAATGTTTCTGTCAACTATTGCATAACTGACAAGAAATTATGACCGCTCTGTATAATGTAGAACGGACTTTACAAAAATATGAAACTTTTAAGTTGGGGTTTTTTTCAAGCCCCCATAAAACGTGTTAAACATTCTTACCGATAGTGGAGTATCCTTATTGAGTATAACTTGTAGAAGATGTGGCGGCAGAACTGGAGGTCCTGCTACTTTCTCCCAAGGCTTATTGGCCGGAATATCCTGAGAGTATTCTCTCTCCACGTCATTCTGTCCACACTCGCTGTCCTTTGCAAGAGCATCAAACACTTCAAAATCACTTTGCTTCACAGCGACCAGATTATTCTTGCTCCCCATTCCGTTATCAATTACTTTTAAAGATGGATCGTGTCTCCATTCACCATCAACAAAGAATTTATACTGATATTCTCCTTCTGGAAGATCTATAATAGTCACGAAATCACCGTGGCTTCTGACCTGGAAAAATTAAATTTTATCAAAAAGTGAGATTTTTTTGTAGCTGGACTTGCTTACAAGATATTTATAAGAATCAATTTGATAAAAATATTAAATTTTCTCGAAAATGAAATGTTACAGAAAAATTATTCAAATAAAAGTTTTAGCAAATAAGATTATCTACAACTTTTATTCTAAAAATGTATTTATAAATCTCACCGTTACAAAGAAAAAACCAAAATAGGAAATTTTTCAGGCACTTAATTTTTTTACACACATAAATTTAAAACAATTGCACATACCATGAACTTCTAACAATACTTGAATGTTATCTAAATGATAAAAATAAATAATTAACGTAAGCAAAAATATTCCATGACAATAAGATTTAAACAGTAAACTAAAATTGATAAGATAAGAATTGTGTGCATAAGTAAGCAAAGAAATAATAACAACACTAAAATTAGCAGTACGCAAACTATTACTGTTGCGTACAGACTTAATAAACAATACTCGGAGCAATGTTATCGTTAATTGGTGAGTTAGATATAGTTAATAAAAATAATTTACCATTGGCAAAGTCTTCCATTCTGAAAAAGTTCCACTAATATAGACCTGTTTACCACCACCTTCCCATCGGAACACCGTTGGCAACGCTTTATTCTCGTTAACCTTTGTTCCTTCCGATACAGTATTGGATCGAGGTCTTGGAGCCTCGAAAGCAATTTCCTGAGTCTGACCTTTAGTATAATATGGTTCTTCTTCTTCCTGTGACCCTTGAAATACTAATTTCACATCCGGTTTCTTATCAAAAACAAAGGCTTGCCCCTCTTTCATCGGAGAGCTAGGTGCTGTATCACTTGATTTTTGTCTGTCGCCTCTTGTTGGGCCGCTACTCCCCGCGTTTCCCATACTTAAGATTTATCTTTTTTAAACAAGATAAAAATTATCAATTATAAATAAATATTACGCACTTATAAAAGATCGATATTTATTAATTTGATTATAAATAGGCTTTAAACTACATGGTAGTTATAATAGGTTAGTATTTAATAATTTATTATTATTAAAATAAAGCACTTTGTACTTTTCACGATAATATTATGAAATTTCTTAGAATAGGTTATTCCCCTCCCACCTTAGGAAGCCATTTTGTTTTGGAAGTGTCGCCAAAAGAATAACAAAAACATTATAAATTAAAATATAAAATCTATACAATAAATTACATAGTAGTTCATTACATTATTTTTTAGTTTTAAAATAAATTTTTAACAAATGTAATGTTAGTTTTAAATATTTACGTAGTGAACATCAGTTCAGTGGCGTAACCAGAATTTTTGGGCTAGGGAGCAAAACATTTGTGGGACTCTCTAGTCCAGCATTTTTCAACCAGGGCTCCGCGGACTCCCCTAGTGGATGTGCATTAGTCTGAATTTTTTGAGAATTTTAAACCAACTCTGAAAAATAGGGAGTTAAAGGTTTTGGTCGAAAAATACAGCATATTCCAAATGTTTAGGCGGAACTAAATAGGAATTTCGTTCTTTTAGGTTGTTACGAGAAGGGACCTTGCTTGGGTTATTTCATTTTTCACGTTGAAATGTCAAAATTTAAAATTCCAACAATGAAACCATAGAAACGAATGACAATTAGACTTCACATTATATCACAGGCTCGCTACCTAGTTGATAATAAATGATACGTTTTAAAGTAACTATCAGGGTTCGCTACACTGTTTGATTACGAAGCCCAAATATAAAAACGTTTTATTTGTATTAATTTTTTATTAAACTTATAGCAAATACATAACTAGTAAATTAATTTTTTCTTTTTTTGCCTTTTTGAGCCCTTTTAATTTTTTCTTTAAGTTCCTGTACGTCGACAGTGCTGCCGCTCGTAGAGGGTCCGGTAGTTACATGATTGCTTTCTTCAGGTGGAATGAAAGCCTTGTTTCTTCTTTCTTCACGTTTCTTCGCTGCTTCAACATGTTTTTCGTCTTGTTCTTTGCGTTGTTTCGCTTGTTTCTGCTCTTTACTAAGGAAATATTCACCGCTAGCCAATTCTTTATCAACCTGAAAATAAATAATAATATTATTTCATTTCTACACGTTTTAAGTTATATCCAAGAAAAAAACACATGTTCGAAATAGTCTTCATAATGTTTTTTTATTGAATATCATAATAAAAGTAATAATATTTATCATATCAGTAAAAAAAATGATAAATTATTGTACTTATATTTAACCCTCTAGTACAGTGTTTCTCAACCGGTGTTCCGCGGCCCATTAGCCACTGCAGCCCATTAGCAAAAAAACAAAAATTTTGAAAAACTAATTTGAAGAGTGTACAAAAACCTAAAACTGGCTGTACTTTAGCCTTACTTTAGAGTTCGTACACTGAATATGTAGAGTATTATCACAATATGTTTCACTAATTTTTTATAAATAACTCGCAAAGATTACAAAATATTGAACGCCAATCTCTCATGTGTAAATAACGGTTTGTACATCCTATACCGTCGATCCTTAAATGCCTGTGTCATATGATAAAAATGGTCTATTCCTACGAAACCCTAAATAATAAATTGAAATATTAAAATACATACCTTGCTCTCAAGCTGAGAAGGTGGGAACGGAGTGTATGGTTTCTTCGTAACCTTCTTCTTTGGTTGTTTACGTTTACTAATATTTTTATTTGTAAATTTAGGTAAAAATCTCTCCCAATTTTCATCACGCAACTTCGGATCTTTTGCCAATTCACGCTTAATCATGAGCGCTTTAATATTATATATAGGATGAATATTTTTAATAGTATCTTCTACAATCTTTCTAACCTGTTGAAGACCTTTATAAGGCCCCAAAGAGGACACAGTTTGTCCTTGAACGAGCACGTAACAATTTGTAAGAAGTTCGATAGATTTCAATGTACATCCATTTGGACCAATCAATCTTTGTCGTCGTTTAACAAATTTTTCTTTATTCCTAATTAATTTACCAATCTTAATAATATCACACCCAATCTCATCTTCTAAAACACGTACAGCTTGTTCAAATGGTACACTTCGAGACATTAATTTGATCATATCCCGAGCTTTTATTATTATGTATGGATCCCAAGTTTTGCGTGTAGTTTTCACTGTCATACTTCCCTCGATTAAATCTAATTCAGCTTTTATTCCATGTTCATCGAGTGCTTTTTGCACAAAAGGCCAAGTCTGTTTGAGATATTGTTCTCGATATTTTGGGAAGAGAGTTGCAAATGAACTTTCTTCGAGTAATGAATGTGGGTTATCGTCCTTTGTAAATTTTGGTATCTTCATTTCCCAGGCATTTTCAACTGGTCCGGTTACTGCTGGAGCATCTTCATCACCAGAATCTGTCATTTTTACTTAATTTTGTAGTACTAAATAACACGTGAATGTACACAAAAAATAAGGTTATGTTCTTCTAAATGTAATTTAACAGCAGTCCTCAACATGTTAGAAAATTTCAATTAAAAAATCTTGTAAGTTATAATAATGTTGGATATAAAGGAGAGTATATAGTTTTTTCTGTACATTTCTAATTGATTATTCTATCATCACTTCTCTAATTATGTGTCAAATATTAAACAAAATATATATTTATCAAAAGGAGTCTGTGTCAAATGTGCTAAAAGTAAGAAGGTAAGTGTTCCCAACTTCGAAATAATAAAAAGATATGTGAAAAATAGAAGCCGTGTTTATTGGATAACATTTCTAAAATCCGTAAATTATACAATGTTCCATTACTCGACGAAAGTAACCGCGGTTGAAGTTTCCCGTTCCGAAAGTGTACGACATTAACCTTTTCAGGAAAATTGTTAAGTTTCGGAACGCGGTTACTGAAAATTTTGGTTACTTTTTTGTAACCAAACTAACCGTAGAAATATCGCGGTTAGTGTGGTTATTTCCTCCCACTACAAACTTCAGATCTAATGTAAACTACAAAAGGCGGGAATTTCAAAACAATTACAATAAGGCGAGAGTTAAGTGGAGGGAATTAATCATTTCTTTATAGTGCAAGTAGTAAATTATAATATTATTTTACTATAGTCTATAATTAAAACAGTAAGAAGGAGTGTAAGTAACTGATTTTTAGTAATATTGATCGATGTCGTGAAAAATAATATCGGGAAAAATCATATATGTTCTTATATAATGTGCCATTGTAAACAAGTACTAATAAAACAAATATTTTTATTAATAAGTTTGTAAGAGAATATCTATAACCTATAACGTCCATAAAATGACAGTTCAGTTGTCTGTTTTATCAACTGTGAAGTGTGACTACCGTTCCGTAACTTAAACTCGTTTTCAGGTAACCACTGGGTAACCACAACTTACCACGACTTTACCGTCACCGCGACCGCGGTAGTTAGGTGTGCAGTTACGGAACATAGTATTAATTTAACTTATTCATGTAATATTTAATTCTTTTTTAAGTATTTTGCAGCAGTGATGGGCGCGTAAGTTACATGATGTAAGTTACCTCATTGTTGACGCGTAAACAATGATGTAAAGTAAACACAAAAACTCTTGTAAACAATGTAAACAATGACTTAGACATGCGCACTTGTTTTGATTTACAGAACCTCATTATCAATACATTTTTATAAATAATTATATATAAAAGTATATAAAATTAGGACAAGCCAATATACATATTAATAAAAATCGAATTTGCATCATTATACAGGTGTTACATACAAATTAGTAAATATGAATATGAAAAATAAAAAACTTTTTTCTTTAAAAAATTCAGTCTAATAATTTTATTAACAAAATACATTAAATTTCACCTTAAAGAAAATCAGCCCATATTTTTTAATAACGAAAAGATTCATTGCAAATTTTGCATAACGCCCTATATTTTCTTTCATTTTCTTTAATTAAAACAAAACCTAGTTCTTCAGAACTATTCCTTCGGTTTCTTCCCACCATTTTTAAAATAAATTTATTGTTTTGAACTGAATATACTTGTTCATTAACTCTCTATTATTCGTATTAAATAACTAAATATAACCTCATTATTTGACAGTTTACAAAGTTTACATTGTTTACATTGTTGACAAGTTTACCAATTGTTTACATAAGTTTACACGTAAACGTAAATATTTAAAGTTTACGTTTACGTGTAAATATATGTAAATAATTGGTAAACTTGTCAACAATGTAAACAATGTAAATTATGTAAACTGTCAAATAATGAGGTTAGTTTTAGTTATTTAATATCAATAATAGAGTTAATGAACAAGTAGTTCAAAATAATAAGAACCCGAAAGAATAGCTAAGAAAAAATAGGTTTTGTTTTAATTTAAAAGAAAAGGAAGGTGAAATTTAATGAATTTTATTATTAAAAAATATAGACTAATTTTTTTAAAGAAAAAATGTTTTTTATTTTTCATATTCATATTTACTAACTTGTAACACCTATATAATGATACATATTCGATTTTTATTAATATGTATATTGGCTTGTTCAAATTTTATATAATATACTTACTTTTTCTTTTAGAATTCTATTATTTATAAAAATGTACTGTAATTCAATATAAGTGCGCATGTCTAAATCATTGTTTACTTTGTTTACGTTGTTTACATTGTTTACAATAGTTTTTGTGTTTACTTTAGACCAATTGTTTACGCGTCAACAATGAGGTAACTTACATCATGTAACTTACGCGCCCATCACTGGTATTTTGTAAACAATTTAATAAAGAACATTAATTAGAAAGTAAATTACATCAATACATATGGTTTATATTATCTGTCTCATTTTGTAATACGGAACTAACAGGAAAAGTTCATTTTTTATGTTGTATATTGACAATACATGTATAATATTATCGTTATCATTTATAGTATAATAAATTATTATAAACTTAGAACTACTATAATCCGTCTCAATTTGTAATACGAAACTAGATCTGGTTACTTTGATGACTGTTGTGGTGTAAACAGACTTTGGCGTATCCGTGTGAACCAATACTATGATAATATTATTAATGTATTGTCAATACACAACATAAAAAATAAACTTTTCCTGTTAGTTTCGTATTACAAAATGCCAAAGTCTGTTTACACCACAACAGTCACCAAAGTAACTAGATCTAGTTTCGTATTACAAATTGAGACAGATTATATGACAATATTATAAATGTATTGTCAATATACAACATAAAAAATGAACTTTCACTGTTAGTTCCGTATTACAAAATGAGACAGATAATACATATTTTAAATAATTAATGTAAGTAGATATTATAATAAATTGAAATGTTATAAATGACATTTAAACTATTTATTATTAAAAAATGTTAGTTTAGACTGCTGAGGGAAACTTTTTAAATATTTTTCTGTATATTTTTCTGATTTTGTGAAAAATCTCCACTCAAATCTCTATTTATTTATCATCTTCATGTGATCAAATTTAAAATAGCCCTTATAAAAATTGTCTTTGTGAACTATGTTAAAATGTTTTATCAATTTTCTTTTACAATAAGTGTATAAGACATTGCTGGGCCTGGATATTTAAAAAATTCCAATCGCTGAAATTTTGTACTTGCGCATATCGGCAACATTTTGTTACGTCACAGCGTCATTGTGTTATCGCTCCTAACGAAGGAGCACGCATTTTTTTGCGGTGAATATTTTTTCAAAAAGTAATTGGAAAATAGTGCAAAAATAGTGAATTTTGAACTGAAGATGATAAATAAATAATTTAAAAGGGCACTGAAATAAAAATTTAAATTACATTATTGAGAAATTTGAGGAAAATGTTGGAGTCCTTGAGCGTCTACTTGCTGCTTGGCTTCGGAAATAAAGAAAAATAGGTGAGTGTTCATTTATTTGAAAATATTAGGGCCTTAATATTGAAAATTTAGATTTTTTATAGCATTTTTGGTTATTTTTTATAATATTTCTTTGTTATATTTTATTAATTTTTTGCGTCGCATAAATCGAGGTCATTAATTGGCACATTCTTGTAGGATTATAGAGATAAGGCACACCGGTCATTTGAAGTTAACATTGTAATATTCAGCTCAATAAATGCAGGTGTTTATTTAATAATTTTAACTTGGAAATTTTAAAGATAAATAATGTATTGGACAAAATTATTGCAACAAATTGTATATATTTTTGTTTTTATTTAGTAAAACCGTGGATATAATATATGTGTTTTTTTAATTTATAATTTATTTCCAGTCTCATTTTCTGGAAGTGATTTTACCGGAGATTGTACACGATATTGGCAAGTGTCCGGCCGGTTTCCGCCAACATATCGGACGCTCGGACCCAACTTACAATGCAGTTTTCAAAAGGAAGGATAATTTTCGGTAAGTTTTAAGATTTTTCAATTCAGTATTGTTATTCATTCAATTACAATAGGAGCTCGGTTATGTGAAATAATATTATTCATGGCTACAAGGAACATTTTAATTTAATTTGATTTAAGAACAACTCCACGTTTCAAAATCCAGTACCGCCTTGTAAAATAAATTATTATTATTTTTTTAATGTATGGTATTTGTTTCAGGAGTAATTGGGGGCAATTTCAGCGCCCAGTAAGGAGGCTTTTGCTGTCCCCAAGTGGAAACTGTGGAAACCATCTCCATGATGGCATTCTAGAAACTGCAGATTCTATGACAATGCGGGGAAGATGATCCAGTACGGACAGAAGTAGAGGTCCGTAATGATGAAGTTCAGAAAAAAGATTCCTCTAGGAGTTGCAGACGCTGTCTTCCAACCAAAAGAAAAATTTCGGTGAGTCTTATGCTTTTTCAATTTAATATTATTATTCATTCAATGCAGTAGACACTTGATTACGTGAACTAATAGAAACCAGGATTGCTTAAAAGGCAAAAACCCTTATACTATCATTCATGTGTCTGTCTGTCGACGATAATTTAATTTGTAGGATTTCGTAGGTATGATCTAGAAATCCTTAATACTATAATAATAATTTTAAAAAATCCAAAGTAATACAGATTAATGGGAACTGGAATAGTACAACAGGAATTTTTGATTAGATCATTTTTTCATTAGATATTGTAGTTTTAGTATTTTTGATGAAATATATTATAAAGAAACTGTCATGAACATTTAATAAGTTTAAGTTCATTTAAGGAGAACCCCACATTTAAAAATCCAATACTGCCTGATAAAATAAATTTAATTGTTTTTTAATGTAAAGTATTTGTTTCAGGAGTAATTGGGCGCAAATTTCAGCGCCCAGTAAGGAGGCTTTTACTATCCCCAAGTGGAAACTGCGGAAACCATCTCTATGGTGGCATTCGGTGATAAATTAAAAATATTCTTGTCATGGGGTTGCTTTTTCTCTCGTGGAGTTTTGGGTCGCGGATGGCGTTGGTGAGGTAGAGGGACAGGTTGGGGTCGCGACCCGGGGCCTCTGGGCCTGGAGACCGATATTGGACTCGCATGCCCTGTGTCAGATCGTACTTTCCCATATTCAGAGCTGGTTCACTAACGTACCTGGGTTCTGGCTATCCATCAACCCTTCGGAGGAGCGCCCTTAGGATATTAACCCGAATAACCGGCATTATCGCCGCCAGTGGAAAGCTTTATTTCTGTCTAGCGCCGGAAGTGCTTGAACCCTTCTTCAACCATGTGCGGAACTCCCTCGTTGGGTGGGGGGAGGATTGGAAACATAGCCACCAGCCTCTTTATATGACCAGAGGAAACGGTCGTCCTCATAACCTACCTATCAGTCCTTCCAGTTGGGCCGGAAGCATTCCTTTGTTGCAGCATTCCCCGGTTCTTCACACTACCTGTGCGGGTGACCTGGCAATCTTGTCCGGCCTGGTTCTCTGGGTTCCGGAGTGTTCTGGGTTCTGCGATATCACCGGTCCCCCATCTCACCTCTTGTACCGTGACCACAAACTCCTCGTTTAGAGGCTAAGCAACCTTAAACATGACAAGAATTACTAATAATTCACCCTCGGTGGGATTTGAATGCACACTACAAAGATTGTTTCCGCAGTCTCTATGACAACGGGAGGAAGTTGTTCCAGTACGGACAGAAGCAGATGTCCGGATTGATGGACTTCAGAGAAAAGAATTCAGCCAAAATTTTCACACGTGATGATGCTGGATAAGAATTCTATATATGTACACCAGAATAAAAGTGTATTAAGTCGTAACAAATTTACAAAAGAGCAAATTGAACATCGTATCTTTAGTAGCATACATGGATTTAATAATATTAATGCAATATTTCTAATACCAAGAAAAATAGAAATAAAAAATTGCATTTGAAAGATGATACCATAAGCCTTTCAAAAAAAAAAAATAATTTTATGAAAAATTCTAGTTAATACACTTTTATTCTGGGGTATATACAGGTATTTAATGTAATGAAATATAATATTTTAGGGAGATTATTTCAAATTTTAACTCAAAATATTTTCAGTTTGTTTTTAAATAAGATTTATCAAACATGGATATTTTTGATTTAATCGGAAAGTAATCAATACTGTCTAATTATTTTGAATTTGTTCCGAGACCATTCGATAAAATCCAATCTGTTTGGACATTTAATATTGGTCCAAAAAGTGAACAAAAACCATTTTTTTTTTTATATTATATATTTTTTTTTTAGAAACTAAATATTAATTAATCAAACATATAGAAATTTAGGTACAATATTTATAGCAACGTTTGCTATTAGCGTTTTTTAATTAAATACTTTTTAAAAATTTTTTGAAAACTAGTTAAGTAAATTATTAGCGTTCAGTAATGATAGATATTTGCATTATTTTAGAAATTTAGAATTAGTTTGAAAACTAAATAGTATTTTGGTTTTTGAAATTAAATACCAATTTAGAAACAAATTAATAATATTAAATTTTTTAGAAATTTAGTTAGATACAATTTTTAGTGCTTAGCAAAAATAGTTATTTGCGCTTTTTTACAAATTTAAAATAAATTGGTAAACTAATCAATATTAATTGTTTTAATAATTTTATATTTGTAAACTAATCAGTATTTTTTTTTAATGTTTAGATAATTTGGAAACTAATCATTAGTAGCTAATCAATTTTTTAAAATTATAAATTGATTTCAAAATAATACGATAACTTCCAAACTGTTTGGTTGTGTCTGATTTGTCTAGAAACTGATCTACGATGTCAAGTTTTTTTGGAAATTTAATATTAGGAAATAATTGAACAATATAGTGATGCACCGACAAAATTTAAATTATTGCACGACTTACAATGTTTCACTTTTGATTAATTTTATATATTTTATTTAATTAACTCGAGGTACGGTGGCTCCGTAAGACTGAGACTGGGATTCAGTTCCCGGACACCACTACGGAACTAACATTCCACACCCCTGTGCACTCAGCCCGGGGGTGGACTCAGCCCTCATTTCATAATTAGAATGAGTGTGCAAAAATAATAGGAGCAGTAGAATCGCCAGATCGTTGGGTGATGTATTATTTGTTTATTATTTATTTAATTAATTGATAATTTAATATTTTTATTTAATATTTCAATATTGAACAGTATAGTAGTTGAATATATTTCCTGTGTAGGGCGTAAGGGCCCCATTTACCTTGTTTGGGCCCGCCTGGTAAATGTTTACAACTTACGTGGGAAATTATAAAAATAAAATAAATAAATAATAAATATTTGGGGTTGAATATTTGTACGAAAATATAGATGATCTTGAAACATTGTAAAGCAATGAAATTATTTTATTTGGATAGTAAATTAGTTAATAATTTTTTGAAAAAATTAAGATTAATTGACAAATTAAATTAATGATTTGGAAAAATAAATTATTTTGATAGTAAATTAGTTAGTAAATTTTTTGTGAAATAAATGCAAGTTATGATTAGTTCACAAATTAAATTAATATATTTAAAAAAACTAAAATTAAATAGAGAGTAAATTAGTTGATAAATTTTTTGAAAAATAAAGTCAATTTATGATTCGTTTACAAATTTAAATATTTTGAAAATATATAATTATTTTGATATAAAATGAAAAATAAATTCAAGTTATGGTTAGTTGACAGATTTAATTAAAATATTTTCAAAAAATAAAATAATATTGACAGTAAATTAGTTGGTAAATTATTTTAAAAATAAATTCAAGTTATGATTAGTTGGCAAATTAATTTAAAATATTTTCAAAAAAACGAAATTATTTTGAAAGTAAATTAATTGGTAATTTTTTTGAAAAACAAATTAAATTAAAATCTTTTCAAAAAATAAAATAATTTTTATAGTAAATTAGATGGTAAGTTTTTCGAAAAATATATTCAAGCTATGATTATTTGATAAATTAATTTTACTTATTTTGTAAAATTAATAATTTGTAAAACACAATATTTAAAAGGAATAATATATAATAGAACAATATTTGATAATATTTTGAGTTGGAATATTTGAAATCATCTCCCTTATTAATATAAGACTGTGTATTGATTTGTATTCTGTATCATATTTTGTAAAAATTATTGTTTACATAAAAAATAAAAATGTGTTTGTTGGAGTGGAGAGGCACCAAATAAAGATTGTAACAAAAATATTGAGAAAGAATGAATGGGGAAAAATAGATGGATGAAATAAATAAAAAAAAGCAAGTGAAAATAAATGGAATTGAGTTGAATGTGGAGAAGAATGGTTGGAAGTGACTGGAGAATGAAAGACTTTGATGAACGTGGATAGGAATGAATGGAAGAATATTGTTTATTTTCCCATGCATTCTTATCCAAATCTGAGATTGATTGTGGAATGTGAAACTGTGATGAATTCTGAAAGAAATGTATGGAAGAGTATAATTTTCCCATGCATTCCTATTCCAATCTGAGATAGATTGTAGAATGAGTAACTGCGTTGAATGTGGAAAGAAATGCATGGAAGAATATTATTTATTTTCCCATACATTCCTACCCGAACCAGAATAATTGTGAAACGAGAGACTGCGTTGAATATGGAAAGAAACGCATGGAAGAATATTATTTATTTTCCCATGCATTCCTACCGGAACCAGAATAATTGTGGAACGAGAGACTGCGTTGAATGTGGAAAGAAATGCATGGAAGAATATTATTTATTTTCCCAAGCATTCCTACCCGAACCAGAATAATTGTGGAACGAGAGACTGCGTTGAATGTGGAACGAAATGCATGGCAGAATATTATTTTCCCATGCATTTCTATCCGAATCAGAATAAATGTGGGACGAGAGACTGCGCTGAATGTGGAAAGAAATGCATGGATGAGAGAATGACCTTGAAATGAAGACTGAACCCTTATTTCTTTGTTAACAACCTCTGTATTAGCATTATTTTTAATAAATAAATATAAAATAAACAGCATTATTATTTCGATAAATACCCACCTAATAAATCCTCTCTGGGGTTGGTTTTTATCTTTCAGATGACGAGAAAGTAAAAAGTAAGTATTAATGTATATATTTAGTTGAGCAAAGGGAGTAGCCCTTGAGGTGGTGAGTATGTATATTATATATATAGACTACGCGAGATGAAAGTCTGAACCCTTATTTCTTTGTTAACAACTTCTGTATTTGCATCATTTTTAATAAATATAAATAAAATAAACCGCAATATTATTTCAATAACTACCCACCTAATAAATCCTTTCTGGGGTACCTATTTCAAGGTATAGGGTACCTACTACTGCAATGGGTGCTCTACAACCCTTATAGGTTCTGAGATATTAATAAAATAAAATTCACTATGTCGTAATACACCCCGAATTTTGCGCCCTTAAACCGTCGATAATCAATTTTTATTTATCTTAAAAAAAATTCAAGGGGTTTGTATTAAGGGATGAAACTAAGGGATGAAATTGATGATGTGCTCTAGTGGCCCTATATGCCATAACACTATCCCCATGTATCGGGAAACATTTCACGTCTAAAAACACGGTTTTGTTCAAAATTTTAAAACATTTTTTTCACCTACCAAGGTACCAGGAGAGCCGAGAGGTGTAAATTGGTTTTTAGGGATTATCTCGTGAACTACAAGGGGTAGGACGTCCAGATTTGGAAGGCACCTTCATTAGGGTTCATTCTATTATCTATTAGAGTTTCAACTCTCTAGCCCTTAAGGGTAGGAAGTTATTAAGTGTTTTTTATATCTCACAACCCTTAAGAGTTAGGTGGTTGGTATTCTATAGGTAGGTAGTTCATGACCTAGAGACCCTCTACCCTTCAAGGGTTCCCTACAACCCTTCCGGTTTTTGAGATATTTAATTTTTAATTTTCAGTGACGTCACATATTAGACCAAAATTTTAATTTTATTTTATTAATATCTCGACAACTAGAGGAATTGTAGGGCTCCCATTTGGGATGTAGGGTCCTAAGGTTCTGTAGTACGTACGTACCAAAAATCAACCACCTAACTCTTAAGGGTTGTGAGATATAAAAAACACTTAATAACTTCCTACCCTTAAGGGCTAGAGGGTTGAAACTCTAATAGATAATAGAACGGACCCTAATGAAGGTGCCTTCCAAATCTGGACGTCCTACCCCTTGTAGTTCACGAGATAATCCCTAAAAACCAATATATACCTCTCGGCTCTCCTGGTACCTTGGTAGGTAAATTTTTTTTTAAATTTTGAACTAAACCGTGTTTTTAGACGTGAAACGTTCCCCGATACATGGGGATAGTGCAATGGCATATAGGGCCACTAGAGCACATCATCAATGTCATCCCTTAGTTTCATCCCTTAATTTCAACCCCCTAAATTTTTTTTAAGATAAATAAAAATTGTTAATCGACGGTTTAAGGGCGCAAAATTCAGAGTGTTTTGAGACATAGTGAATTTTATTTTATTAATATCTCAGAACCTATAAGGGTTGTAGAGCACCCATTGCAGTAGTAGGTACCCTATACCTTGAAATAGGTACCTGCCAAAAAGCAACCCCCTAGCCCTTAAGGGTAGGAAGTTATTAAGTGTTTTTTATATCTCACAACCCTTAAGAGTTTGGTGGTTGGTATTCGGTAAGTAGGTACTTCATGACCTATAGACCCTCTACCCTTCAAGGGTTCCCAACAACCCTTACGGTTTTTGAGATATTTAATTTTCAATTTTCAGTGACGTCACACATTAGACCAAAATTTTAATTTTATTTTATTAATATCTCGACAACTAGAGGAGTTGTAAGGCTCCCATTTGGGCTGTAGGGTCCTAATGTTCTGTAGTACGTACGTACCAAAAATCAACCACCTAACTCTTAAGGGTTGAAAAGATTGATATATTTTAGTTTTTTGCCTCTAGCGCCTCAGGGCTTCAGAATTTGGGGTTTTTAACGTGTTTTTTTATCCCCCTTTCATCCCTTTCAAATCCAAGACTCCGCATATTTTGCGATGTGTAACCCCCCCCCCCACTCACATTTATGATTCGTTTTTTTTTTTTACGTGAAACCGTGTCTTTAGACGTGAATCGTTCCCAGGTATCGGGGAATATTTCACATCTAAAAACACGCTTTTGTTCAAAATTTAAAAAAAAATTTCACCTACCAAGGTACCAGGAGAGCCGAGAGATGTAAATTGGTTTTTAGAGATTATCTCGTGAACTACAAGGGGCAGGACGTCCAGATTTGGAAGGCACCTTCATTAGGGTCTATTCTATTATCTATTAGAGTTTCAACCGTCTAGCCCTTAAGGGTAGGAAGTTATTAAGTGTTTTTTATATCTCACAACCCTTAAGAGTTAGGTGGTTGGTATTCTATAGGTAGGTAGTTCATGACCTAGAGACCCTCTACCCTTCAAGGGTTTCCTACAACCCTTCCGGTTTTCGAGATATTTAATTTTTAATTTTCAGTGACGTCACATATTAGACCAAAATTTTAATTTTATTTTATTAATATCTCGACAACTAGAAGAGTTGTAGGGCTCCCATTTGGGCTGTAGGGTCCTAAGGTTCTGTAGTACGTAAGTACCAAAAATCAACCACCTAACTCTTAAGGGTTGTGAGATATAAAAAACACTTAATTACTTCCTACCCTTAAGGGCTAGAGGGTTGAAACTCTAATAGATAATAGAACGGACCCTAATGAAGGTGCCTTCCAAATCTGGACGTCCTACCCCTTGTAGTTCACGAGATAATCCCTAAAAACCAATTTACACCTCTCGGCTCTCCTGGTACCCTGATACCTAAAATAAAAATTTTAAAATTTTGAATAAAACCGTGTTTTTAGACGTGAAACGTTCCCCGATACATGGGGATAGTGCAATGGCATATAGGGCCACTAGAGCACATCATCAATGTCATCCCTTAGTTTCATCCCTTAATTTCAACCCCCTGAATTTTTTTTAAGATAAATAAAAATTGTTAATCGACGGTTTAAGGACGCAAAATTCAGAGTGTTTTGAGACATAGTGAATTTTATTTTATTAATATCTCAGAACCTATAAGGGTTTTAGAGCACCCATTGCTGTAGTAGGTACCCTATACCTTGAAATAGGTACCTGCCAAAAAGCAACCCCCTAGCCCTTAAGGGTAGGAAGTTATTAAGTGTTTTTTATATCTCACAACCCTTAAGAGTTTGGTGGTTGGTATTCGGTAGGTAGGTACTTCATGACCTATAGACCCTCTACCCTTCAAGGGTTCCCAACAACCCTTACGGTTTTTGAGATATTTAATTTTCAATTTTCAGTGACGTCACACATTAGACCAAAATTTTAATTTTATTTTATTAATATCTCGACAACTAGAGGAGTTGTAAGGCTCCCATTTGGGCTGTAGGGTCCTAAGGTTCTGTAGTACGTACGTACCAAAAATCAACCACCTAACTCTTAAGGGTTGAAAAGATTGAAATATTTTAGTTTTTTGCCTCTAGCGCCTCAGGGCTTCAGAATTTGGGGTTTTTAACGTGTTTTTTATCCCCCTTTCATCTCTCTCAAATCCAAGACTCCGCATATTTTGCGGTGTGTAACCCCCCCCCCCCCACTCACATTTATGATTCGTTTTTTTTTTTTACGTGAAACCGTGTTTTTAGACGTGAAACGTTCCCATGTATCGGGGAACATTTCACGTCTAAAAACACGCTTTTGTTCAAAATTTAAAAAAGAAATTTCACCTACCAAGGTACCAGGAGAGCCGAGAGGTGTAAATTGGTTTTTAGGGATTATCTCGTGAACTACAAGGGGTAGGACGTCCAGATTTGGATGGCACCTTCATTAGGGTTCATTCTATTATCTGTTAGAGTTTCAACCCTCTAGCCTTTAAGGGTAGGAAGATATTAAGTGTTTTTTATATCTCACAACCCTTAAGATTTAGGTGGTTGGTATTCGGTAGGTAGGTACTTCATGACCTATAGACCCTCTACCCTTCAAGGGTTCCTTACAACCCTTATGGTTTTTGAGATATTTAATTTTTAATTTTCAGTGACGTCACATATTAGAAAAATAATATATTAATAATTGTTTTATTTTATTAATATCTTGACAACTAGAGGGTTGTAGGGCTCCCATTTGGGCTGTAGGGTCCCAGAATATTTCCGATGGACGTCGGTAGAGGGTTGACAAGTCATATAAAATGAATTCGAAGAAAGTCTACATAATATACTTACCATTTTAAGGGCTACTCCCTTTGCTCAACTAAATATATACATTAATACTTACTCTTTACTTTCTCGTCATCTGAAATATAAAAACCAACCCCAGAGAGGATTTATTAGGTGGGTATTTATCGAAATAATAATGCTGTTTATTTTATATTTATTTATTAATAATAATGCAAATACAGAGGTTGTTAACAAAGAAATAAGAGTTCAGTCTTTCATTTCAAGGTCATTCTCTCATCCAAGCATTTGTTTCCACATTCAACGCGGTCTTTCGTTCCACAATTATTCTGATTCGGGTAGGAATGCATGGGGAAATAAACAATATTCTTCCATACATTCCTATCCACGTTCATCAAAATCTTTCATTCTCCAGTCACTTCCAACCATTTTTCTCCATATTCAACTGATTCCATTTATATTCACTTGATTTTTATTTATTTTTTTTTTTCTTTATTCCCTCCATTTGTTTTTCCACATTCATTCTTTCTCAATATATTTCTTTCAATTTTTATTTAGTGCCTCTCCACACCGACAAACACATTTTTATTTTTTACATAAACAATAATTTTTACAAAATATGATACAGAATACAAATCAATACAATGTTTTATAATAATACATATCGTGTTTTACAAATTATTAATTTTACAAAATAAGTAAAATTAATTTAGCAAATAATCATAGCTTGAATATATTTTTCGAAAAATTTACCATCTAATTTATTACAAAAATTATTTTATGTTTTGAAAATATTTTAATTTAATTTGTCAACTGATTTGTCAATCGAAACTAGAATTTATTTTTCAAAAAATTTACCAACTTATTTACTGTCTAATTAATTTTCTACAGTCTGTTTCAAACGCTTAGGCGGAACTAAATGGGAATTTCGTTCTTTTAGGTTGTCATGACAAGGGACCTTGCTTGGGTTATTTCATTTTTTACGTTGGAATGTCAAAATTTAAAATTACAACAATGAAACCATGGAAACGAATGACCTATGTCAAAATTAAATTATTTTTTTATATATTTTAATGACAAAAAAATAAATAAATGGGAAATTTGTATTAAGAATGACACAAAAAATCAAAATATAAAGAAAATGACATTTTAAAATGATATTAACCTTAACCAAAAAATGTTGATTGTAAGTATGATTTACAAAGCTTAAACAAAACGGCCGAAAAGCACGATTTAAACGATAAAAGTAACTAAATTGCAAAATCTAGTTCCGCTTAACCGTTTGGAACAGACTGTATTATGAAATTTTTTTATTTTAATTTGTTTTTCAATAAAATTACCAATTAATTTACTTTCAAAATATTTTAAATTAATTTGCCAACTAATCATAACTTGAATTTATTTTTAAAATAATTTACCAACTAATTTACTGTCAATATTATTTTATTTTTTGAAAATATATTAATTAAATCTGTCAACTATACATAACTTGAATTTATTTTTCATTTTATATCAAAATAATTATATATTTTCAAAATATTTTAATTTGTAAAAGAGTCATATTGAATTTATTTTTCAAAAAAATTAATCAAACTGTCTATTTAATTTTATTTTTTGAAAATATTTTAATTTAATTTGAGAACTAATCATAACTTGAATTTATTTTTCAAAAAATTTACCAATTTACTATCAAAATAATTTATTTTTCCATATCATTAATTTAATTTGTCAGTTAATCTTGATTTTTTCAAAAAATTATTACTTAACTAATTTACTGTCCAAATAAAATAATTTCATTGCTTTACGATGTTTCAAGATCATCTATATTTTCGTGCAAATATTCAACCCCAAATATTCATTATTTATTTATTTTATTTTTATAATTTCTCATGTAAGTTGTAAACATTTACCAGGCGGGCCCAAACCTGATAAATGGGGCCCTTACGCCCTACACAGGAAATATATTCAACTACTATAGTGTTCAATATTGAAATATTAAATAAAAATATTAAATTATCAATTAATTAAATAAATAATAAACAAATAATACATCCCCCAACGATCTGGCGATACTAGTGCTCCTATTATTTTTGCACACTCATTTTAATTATGAAATGAGGGCTGAGTCAACCCCTAGGCTGAGTGCACAGGGGTGTGGAATGTTAGTTCCGCAGTGGTGTCCGGGAACTGAATCCTAGTCTCAGTCTTACGGAGCCACTGTACCTCGAGTTAATTAAATAAAATTTTCAAAATCAATCAAAAATGAAACATTGCAAGCCGTGAAATAATTTAAATTGTGTCAGTGCATCAGTATATTGTCCATTTATTTCCTTATATTAAATTTCCAAAAAAAATGGACATCGTAGATCAGTTTCCAGACAAATCAGACACAACCGAACAGTTTGGAAGTTATCGATTAACAAATATAAAATTATTAAAAAATTAATATTGATTAGTTTACCAATTTATTTAAAATTTGTAAAAAAGCGCAAATAACTATTTTTGTTGAGCACTAAATATTGTATCTAACTAAATTTCTAAAAAATTTAATATTACTTATTTGTTTCTAAATTAGCATTTAATTTCTAAAAACCAAAATACTGATTAGTTTTCAAACTAATTTTAAATTGCTAAAATAATGCAAATAGCTATCATTACTGAACGCTAAAAATTTACTTAACTAGTTTTCAAAAAAAAAATTAAAAAGTATTTAATTAAAAAACGCTAATAGCAAACGTTGCTATAAATATTGTACCTAAATTTCTATATGTTTGATTAATTAATATTTAATTTCTAAAAAATAAAACTGATTTTTTTCCAAACTATTCTTTAATTTAAAAAAAAAATGTTATTGTTCACTTTTTAGACCAATATTAAATGTCCAAACAGATTGGACTTTATCAAATGGTCTCGGAACAAATTCAAAATAATTAGACAGTATTGATTACTTTCCGATTAAATCAAAAATATCCATGTTTGATAAATCTTATTTAAAAACAAACTGAAAATATTTTGAGTTAAAATTTAAAATAATCTCCCTAAAATATTATATTTCATTACTTTAAATACCTGTATGTACCCCAGAATAAAAGTGTATTAACTATAATCTTTCATAAAATTATATTTTTATTGAAAGGCATATGGTATCAACTTAAAATGCAATTTTTTATTTCTATTTTTCTTGGTATTAGAAATATTGCATTAATAATATTAAATCCATGTATGGTGCTAAAGATACGATGTTCAATTTGCTCTTTTGTAAATTTGTTACGAGTTAATACAGTTTTATTCTGGTATACATATATAGAATTCTTATCCAGCATCATCACGTGTGGAAATTTTGGCTGAATTCTTTTCTGTGAACTCCATCAGTCCGGACATCTGCTTCTGTCCGTACTGGAACAACTTCCTCCCGTTGTCATAGAGACTGCGGAAACAATCTTTCTGGTGTGCATTCAAATCCCACTGAGGGTGAATTATTACTAATTCTTGTCATGTTTAAGGTTGCTTAGCCTCTAAACAAGGAGTTTGTGGTCACGGTACAAGAGGTGAGATGGGGGACCGGTGGTATCAGAGAACCAGGCCGGACAAGCTTTCCAGGTCACCCGCACAGGTAGTGTGAAGAACAGGGGAATGCTGCAACAAATGAATGCTTCCGGCCCAACTGGAAGGACTGATAGGTAGGTTATGAGGACGACCGTTTCCTCTGGTCATGTTAAGAGGCTGGTGACAATGTTTCCAATACTCACCCCCCCCCTCCCCCCGCCCAACGAGGGTGTTCCGCACAAGGTTGAGGTAGGGTTCAAGCACTTCCGGCGCCAGACAGAAATAAAGCTTTCCGCTGGCGGCAATAATGCCGGTTATTCGGGTTAGTCCCATAAGGGCGCTCCTCCGAAGGGTTAATGGATAGCCAGAACCCAGGTACGTTAGTGAACTAGCTCTGAATGTGGAAAAGTACAATCTGACACAGGGTATGCGAGTCCAACACCGGTCTCCAGACCCAGAGGCCCCGGGTCGCGACCCCAACCTGTCCCTCTACCGCACCAACTCCATCCGCTACCCAAAACTCCACGAGAGAAAAAGCAACCCCATGACAAGAATATTTTTAATTTATCACCGAATGCCACCATGGAGATGGTTTCCGCAGTTTCCACTTGGGGACAGCAAAAGCCTCCTTACGGGGCGCTGAAATTTGCGCCCAATTACTCCTGAAACAAATACTTTATATTAAAAAACAATTAAATTTATTTCAGCAGGCAGTATTGGATTTTTAAATGTGGGGTTCTCCTTAAATGAACTTAAACTTATTAAATGTTCATGACAGTTTCTTTAAAATATATTTCATCAAAAATACTAAAACTTCGATATCTTATGAAAAAATAATCTAATTAAAAATTCCTGTTGTACTATTCCAGTTCCCATTAATCTGCATTACTTTGGATTTTTTTAAATTATTATTATAGTATTAAAGATTTCTAGATCATACCTACGAAATCCTGCAAATTAAATTATCATGGATAGACAGACACATGAATGATAGTATAAGGGATTTTTGCCTTTTAAGCAATCCTGGTTTCTATTAGTTCACACAATCAGGCGTCTACTGCATTGAATGAATAATAATATTAAATTGAAAGAGCATAAGACTCACCCAATTTTTCTTTTGGTTGGAAGACAGCGTCTGCAACTCCTGGAGGAATCTTTTTTCTGAACTCCATCATTACGGACCTCTACTTCTGTCCGTACTGGAACATCTTCTGGAACATACTGGAACATCTCCTTACTGGGCGCTGAAATTTACGCCCAATTACTCCTGAAACAAATACCATACATTAAAAAAATAATAATAATTTATTTTACAAGGCGGTACTGGATTTAGAAACGTGGAGTTGTTCTTAAATCAAATTAAATTAAAATGTTCCTTGTAGCCATGAATAATATTAGTTCACATAACCGAGCTCCTACTGTAATTGAATGAATAACAATACTGAATTGAAAAATCTTAAAACTTACCGAAAATTATCCTTCCTTTTGAAAACTGCATTGTAAGTTGGGTCCGAACGTCCGATATGTTGGCGGAAACCGGCCGGACACTTGCCGATATCGTGTACAACCTCCGGTAAAATCACTTCCAGAAAATGAGACTGGAAATAAATTATAAATTAAAAAAACACATATATTATATCCACGGTTTTACTAAATAAAAACAAAAATATATAAAATTTGTTGCAATAACTTTGTCCAATACATTATTTATCTTTAAAATTTCCAAGTTAAAATTATTAAATAAACACCTGCATTTATTGAGCTGAATATTACAATGTTAACTTCACTAATGACCTGAGTGCCTTATCTTTATAATCGTACAAGAATGTGCCAATTATTGACCTCGATTTATGCGACGCAAAAAATTTATAAAATATAACAAAGAAATATTATAAAAAAATAGCCAAAAATGCTATAGAAAAATCTAAATTTTTAATATTGAGGCCCTAATATTTTAAAATAAATGAACACTCACCTATTTTTCTTTATTTCCGAAGCCAAGCAACAAGTAGACGTTCAAGGATTCCAACATTTTCCTCGAATTTCTCAATAATATAATTTAAATTTTTATTTCAGTGCCCTTTTAAATTATTTATTTACCATCTTCATTTCAAAATTCAATATTTTTGCACTACTTTACAATTACTTTTTGGAAAAATATTCACCACAAAAAAATGCGTGCTCCTTCGTTCGGAGCCATAACACAATGACGCCGTGACGTAACAAAATATTGCTGATGTGCGCAAGAACATAATTTCAGCGATTGGAATTTTTGAAATATCCAGGCCCAGCAATGTCTTATACACTTAATTTAAAAGAAAATTGATAAAAAAATTTAACATAATTAACAAAGACAATTTTTATAAGGGCTATTTAAAATTTGATCACATGAAGATGATAAATAAATAAAGATTTGAGTGGAGAATTTTCACAAAAGCGAACGCCTTGACTTAATTAAAACGGATGCTGTTTTAATCTGTATTCTGGGACTTAAGTAATATCTATACAGGTTGCCATAAGAGCCTTAACAGGATTGGAAATAATTAATAACTAGCTGTCGTGCCCGGCGTCTGTTCCTCCATTTACCTCTCCCTCTGCCGCCTATTCCCCTTGCATATCAACTGCTGTTATGATGATTAGGTATAGAGTTCATATCATTGATACATTTAGGGTTTTATTTCCATATAATTTTAAACGTTTTCACTTAATTTTAAAATGACTGTTTAAAAGAATTCGGGTAGCCAAACGTTAAATCGTCTGTATCTGCTACTTGACCGCTGAGCAAGGGCATGGACGTGAGTTCAATTCCTGCTTATGTCAAATAATTTCTGTAAAAATATTTATAGAAATTACAGGCTCTGCTTAGCCGTTCGCAACCGGCTTTAAACTGTAGGTGCCTTTCTGTGTACGCTAAAAATGGACGTAATACTGACCATATTAGAGTACGTTCATCTTAACTTCATCACAGGGTATCATAAATTACGTCACCAATTCTGCGCGAGAAAACAGTTGATCATTTTAAAATGTCATTTTCTTTATATGTTGTTTTTTTGTGTCATTCTTAATACAAATTTTCCATTTATTTATTTTTTTGTCATTAAAATATCAAAAAAAAATATTTAATTTTGACATGTCATTCGTTTCCATGGTTTCATTGTTGGAATTTTAAATTTTGACATCCCAACGTGAAAAATGAAATAACCCAAGCAAGGTCCCTTCTCGTGACAACCTAAAAGAACTAAATTCCCATTTAGTTCCGCTTAACCGTTTGGAACAGACTGTAAAATCAATAATTTCATCATTGTTATCGTGTAATAGGGATAACTTCTAGTAACATCTTATTACAGTTGGTAAAAATTTCAGTGTTCCCAACTTATTTTTTTTTTGTCGCACTCTTGACCTAAGCCGATTAAAAGCACAACTACCAATTTACGTACGCCCATGGATGTGCCATGTGTTTAGTAAATGTCAAATGTACTTAACCTAAAAAGTTTAACGTCAAGTGTATTATAAAATTATAATAAAAATGAATAAACTAATCTCAACATTGTATTTAGTGGGTAAAATAAACAAAAACAGTACCAATATTCGTAAATTATGTACTTTAGTACCACAAGAAATAAAAAAGAAAACCGAACTCATAACGTTGAACAGTGTCGAAGAAATTGATTGGGAAAAGGAATTAAATATCATGCGAAAAGAAGACCGAGACTCCATTTTAGCACCTTGTCAAGAAGATTTATCAACCATTGGACCATATATTAAACCAACATTCAATTTCGCTGCTTACATCAATAAATCTGAAACGTTACAAAAATTAGTGCAATTAGGAGTCGATTTACATAAAGTTGAAAGGAAAAAGAATTCAACGGAGTTTATTTTAAAGTTAGATTTCGAGAAAGATATGAAGGATCATATATTTTTTTTACATAATAAAGGTGTAACATCGGAAAAGTTGGGATGGTATCTAACAAAAAATCCTTATATTTTTAGAGAGAATTTACAAGATTTAGAGATTAGGATTAATTATTTAGAAGCGAAAAAATTTGATAAGGCCATGATACAGAATATAATAACGAAAAATCCATACTGGTTAATGTTTAGGTAAGTATTTAAAATAAGCGCATATTTACAAGATCTCATCTAGACCCAGGCCAAATGTGCTGCGCAAATCGTTGATAATTGGGCACTATTCTACTTTAGCAAACCCACTAGACAATGTTGCCAACTATAGTAAAATTAAAACAAGTAAATTTAAACTAAAATCAAAATAGAATTAAAATTATTTGTATAATAATGCTTAACTTTCAGTTAAATAAATCTAATTAAATTAATATTCCGGTATTTTATAATAAGAATAAATAATAATATTACATTCACAGCTGATTAAAGATTAAAAAAGGGGGAACATAATTTAGTGCACCTAAAAACTGGGTGATTAGGTTAGGTTTAGTTAGTAAAAGTGTAGGACAGCAGAAGCCGAAAAGCTCAAAGCAAGCTTAAAAAAGTTTGTGTAAAAAACGTTTGTGCGGTGTAGGATGTAATTCAGTAGTTATACCTTTATCTTGTTGTTGTTATATTTTGTAAAGTGTATACATTCTTTATATATATTTTTTTTTCACACGAACTCCTTTAAGATTACTTTGAGTCTTTCGGCTTCTGTTGTCCTAGATTTTTACTAACTAAACCTAACCTAATTACCTTGTGTTTAGGTGCACAGTACTTAATTTTCCCCCCACATTAGCCTAATTAAAATTGTGTATCATTGTGCATACGTTTATAACATGGTGGTGCAGGGGGCCAGTTCATTGTCCACCTGAATAAAAAATTTTAAAAATATCGATACAATGCATAATAAATAACTACAACAGAAAAAAGTGAAAATAAATAATATTAAATTAAATTTAAACTACATTTATATATTAAAACTCTAATCAAAGTAGAAATTAAGGGAACATTACTTATTTCTATATTTCTTATAAATAAACTTATTTAATAAATTGATATTAAATTTAAATTATTAAAATTGATATATTACATTTCACTATTGCCAACACTGCACGCATGCGCAGTAAGGTGGGTTTGCTAAAGTAGAATAGTACCGATAATTGCATATTTGTCTATGATAATTACCCTGTTTGGACGACAAACCGCGCACAAACGTGACGGTTTGAGAAACTCTGCGCACGTACGAACACGATCCGTCGACTGCAGTGTTGCCAACTGTAGCGCATTGTCGCCAAAATAGCTACTTTTTCGACGTGGTAGTGGCACAGTATATCCAGTAGTTTCACTCGACCGTTTTTCTGTACCAGATTTTTCATGCGCATGTGTGAATCCTGGTTAGGTCGCGCAGTTTTACGAAGTGAACAAATTAAAAAATATTAAATAATATTTTATATTTAAGTAATTTTCCTACTTTATTATTATATAAGCAGTTCACTTTTGTAAGAACAAACTATGAGGGAATTTTGTTTTCAATAGTTTGCACCTTTAAAGCTGTATGTCATGTTGGTATTAAAAAATGTCACTTTTTTAAAATGTCGATCCATTTGACATATGTCATAATGAAAAATGATATCTTAATTATAATGATCATAACTTTATCAACCTAAAGTCGGTTTTACAGCGTAAGGAATATTTTTAATTGACATTTAAAGTCAGTAACACACCATAAAAGTAACCAAAATAACCAGATCTAGTGTGTTCTTACAAAAGTGAACAGCTTATATAATCTGTCTCAATTTGTAATACGAAACTAAATCTGGTTACTTTGGTAACTGTTGTGGTGTAAACAGACTTTGGCATATCCGTGTGAACCAATACTATGATAATATTATAAATGTATTGTGAACATACAACATAAAAAATGAACTTCCCCTGTCAGTTACGTATTACAAAATGAGACAGATAATATTGCTTTTATAGCAACTTTTGTTAAATAATTTTTTTTCGAAATATTTTTCTGTTGTGAAATATAAATAATAAATTCTAATTAAATTTTAAAATATTTCTTACCTTTTTACAACTTTTCAGCACAAATTTTCAATTTAATTTCCTTAAAAAATATCAAATGTCATCATTAGACAAAAATAGTTTAGCCATCTTACCTACTTAGCGTCAATTGACGACACGTCCCTAGGGCCAATCAAAAGGCCTAATTAAAAAGTCCTTGATCAAATTTTATCTGCATAAATCATAATTAAAACATACGTTTTTCCAGTAAATTACATTGTAATCCTAATGACGTATATTTATATTTTGATTTGATTCAGAAATGTATGGCAAGTGCTGCTTACCCGGGAATACACCTAAACTAAACCAAATATCTGAACTAATTACTGAATTAGACCAAATAATTAGAGCGGATTAATGGAAACTAGTACAAATGACTGTAGCTCGCTTATTTATGAACGGATTTTGAAAATACTTACAGTTTTAGAATTAGGAGTGTATGAGGCTTTTGACTGTATAGTCAAAGACATCAAATTCGCAAGTTGGTAAAAAAAATTGCTCCAGTTTTGACCAAAAATAGAGCACGGCCATAACTCGCTTATTTATGGACCCATTTCGATGGGATTTGACACAGAATATTAGAATTAGTGTCTCCTGGTATGTAGGTGTTCAAAATGCATGTATCTGTACAAAAAAGGCCTAAATGGGGGTCCATTTTTTTTTAAATTACAATATTTTTAATGTTTATGGACCAATTTTGATAAAATTTTATACATGGAGATAGAATTAGCTCCTTATATGAGAGACAAAGTTTATATATCTATACAAAAAAACAAAAGCCTAACGAGGGCCCTATTTCAAAAAATTAAATAAATATTATATTATATTTTTTCGTTTTATCAAAAAATGTCTGAAATAAGTTATTAGTTATTGCTTTTATAGCAACTTTTGTTAAATACTTTTTTTCGAAATATTTTTCTGTTATGAAATATTCGCAAAAATCGACACGAGTAAACTCCCATTTCTAGTCCACCGATTTTTACCAAAAGTTGATCAACTCGTGCCATTGATCTCAAAAGCTTAAATATGAAGTTTAAATATAAAAATATAAATATAAACATAAAAATCCTTTTAGCCGAATTTGCTCTGCACGTGTATACAGACAGACGGACGGACAGACAGACAGACAGACGGACAGACAAACCGACAGACATCATGTTAAAAATAGTCAAAACGTTATGTAGGGACCTCAATTCGTGGAGATCCATCGAAATTTCGAAATATCAAAATTGGTATGATCACAATACCTCCCTTATATATGTTGGCGGTCGGTAAAAACAACACGAAAAAATTAAAAACACAAATTTACTAATATTTATTGCTAACATAAGTGAAGCGCCAGCTAATAAAAAAATTAAAAAAATATATCCAACATTAATAAAAATGTAAATAATTAACTTTTAATACCGTCTTTTATTTTTTAAATCAATTGATTAATAAAAACTACATAGTTAATTTTTTTTTTTTTTTAGTACTCAAAGAATTGATGCCCGTTTGGGAGAGTTTCAAACATCTTTTAAGCTGACAGGCGAAGAAGTTAGGGCCTTAGCAACCAAAGAACCGAGACTTATAACATACAATAGGAACCATATAAAATTAAACACATTTTCTGTAAAAGAAGAAATGGGATTTTCAGATCAACAGATGAAAAAATTGCTACTGAAGTTACCTAAACTCTGGATGTATAGTAAGTTAAATAAATCAGATTTATTTAACGCCTCAAGAAGCTGTTATTTTCCGTAAATTTTCCCATTATGTATATAAAAAAAATATATATCAAATACTTGAACTTTTCGACTTTAATAGTCTTCCTGCTAGTTTTACTTCATATTTTTCACTAGTGTTGCACCGGTAAGCAAATTTGCCTGTTACCGATTAATCGGCCGCCGAATATTTAAAATGTATATGGAATCTGCCGGCTAGCGAATACTGGTGTAGTACCTGCGTAAGTTGTTGATTTGTTAACGATTGTTGTGGGCTTTTTGCAAAACAAAATCATCAAAAGCCTCAATTAAACGTTAAAAGTTAATAATTTTCAAAATCTAGTTCCGCTTAAATCAAAGACACAGACTATAGGGATTTGCAGCTAAGCACCCTACCATCTGGTGAGCGTTTCATGAACTTGTGTACATCAGATAACATTTCGCTTTGTGTATTGGTTTTGTATGAAGTTTGTTTTTAAAGTTTTATTATAATCATTGAAAAATGTATAATACATATTGTTGCGTGCCTATGTGCAATTCATTGAAAAGAAGAAGCCCGGAAATATCGTTTCATTTGTTTCCACTAATATCAGACACCGTACGGTTCGAAACAAAATTGGGAAAACAAGAGGTTAGGAATCAACGCGATGTTTAGATAAACAATTTAAAAATTGGAAAAAAAGTGATCCCTTATATCAAAGTTTGCTCATTACATTTTAATGATAGTGACTACAAAAAATATTTTCAATTTTGTATTTATTATCGCATATCTTGAAAATTCCTGTTATTGTGTGTGGGTTTGTAATGCACAAGTCTGTAGGCTTAATGCATAAATCTTTATGAACTCTCTGTTTTTTTCAGTGCCTCCACACAATATTATATGCCCAGCATTGTAGATTTCTACCCCTTGGTAAACAACACGGGAATTATTATTTCCCCCAATATATGTAGTTAAAATAATCGACAATAAAAAACCGCCATAACTTAAAACCAGATCACAAAATGTAGTATTTTAGATGTTTACAAGTAATGTCACTTCACAAAATCAGAAAATCCCAAACAATTATTTATTTTTTGTCGTTTTTTGATACACTTTTCGCTATTATTTACTAGTAAATGTCAAGTGGTATCTGATTTAGAATGGTTTCAAAAAAATCAGCGAGACGCTACGATCTTAAAATTTTTCCCCTATATCTTCACATATAATTTTTAACATTACGTCTTCCCCCGTTCTCATCACGTGTCTTTACTATCCACTTTAATCATCTACCTCTTACTTCCTGAATTTATTTATTTAATTTATTAATTTTTTAGATCAAGATTCAATAAATAAAAGATTCACGTACATTAATAATGTTATGAATATTTCCCATGAGAAAATTTTGGAGGAACCAAAAATTTTGTCTTGCAGAGAGAAGAGAATTGAAGAAAGGCATACGTTTTTAGAAAAGTTAGGAAGAGCCCAATATGATTCAATGAAACCTAATTTTGTGTCTCTAGAAAAATTAATAGAAGGAACAGATTCTGAATTTTGTTACAATGTCGCTAAATCTAATGTAGAAGTATTTAATAATTTTTTAAAAACTTTGTAAATAAAAAATAATAAAAATTATTTATAAAAATTGTGTTTTATTCCTGTTCTCTAGCCGCAATCATTCGCATTTTTTCCTTATCCAATTTAATATAGACATTTTTTTTGATCTCCTAGCTTTTAAATTAAAAACAATAAATAAATAATAGGTTCCCAACGTCTAGATAGGCGTGCGAGGGACATTTTCCTTAAGTGTTTCATATAATACCTACTATTTTTCAAAAGCTACGAAAAACGAGTGAGAATAACATTTTTTTGACATTTCATATAAATTTAATATGTAAATATCAGAATTTCAGTTTGAATTTTGCTTAAAGTATAAATAAAATATTCAAAATGACAATTTATAATTAATAAACTAATATATCAGCTCGGTATCACGGTATAAAAATAAAGTACCGAGCAAAGTATCTGAGACACAGATACAAGATATTTAAATTTAAATATCTAGATACAGATACATATACATATTTCAAAAAGTATCTAGTTTGTATCTATCTTGAACAGAACAAGAAATGAGGAAACTCCTTAAAGGATTCCACACACCAAAGCGGCCGCGGTGGCGGCCACGGTAGCGATACGGCAGCGGCCTAACGCAACCTATACAATACAATGAGACCACGCACATACAAGCGTTCAGCTATCTAAGAGCGCCACCGAATGCAGCGTTCAGTCTAGCGATCACCAAACACTGGCGGCCGAACTCGACAAGTTGCGTTAGGCCGCGCGATATTCATTGTTTATATACCACAGAGTGAATATATTTAAGAAAATAATGTCGAAAATAGATAATTTAACAGAAAAAATCATAGATCAGTAAAGGATCATTTAATTTTGTATGACTTAGCACATCCTGATTACAAGAATATTAGGAAAACAAATAAAGTGTGGAACGAAATAGGAAAAGTTTTGGAAATTGATAGTAAAGTCTGTTCCAAACGGTTAGGCGGAACTAGATTTTGCAATCTAGTTACTTTCATCGTTTAAATCATGCTTTTCAGCCGTTTTGTTTAAGCTTTGTAAATCATACTTGCAACAAACATTTTTTGGTTAAGGTTAATATCATTTTAAAATGTCATTTTCTTTATATTTTGATTTTTTGTGTCATTCTTAATACAAATATCCCATTTATTTATTTTTTGTCATTAAAATATGTAAGAAAATTAATTTAAGTTTGACATATGTCATTCGTTTCCATGGTTTCATTGTTGGAATTTTAAATTTTGACATTCCAACGTGAAAAATGAAATAACCCAAGCAAGGTCCCTTTTCCAACCTAAAAGAACGAAATTCCCATTTAGTTCCGCCTAACTGTTTGAAACAAAATGTGAGTAGATTATTATTTTTCCTCTACATACAATTAATTATTCTATTGTGTTCTCGCAATCAATATTATCATACAACTATATACCGTGATTCACTAACTGATCGCTACCGCTACCGCCACTCCCACCGCGTTAGTGTGAGGAGACCTGATCGCTAGTCGTATCGCTACCGTGGCCGCCACCGCGGCCGCTTTGGTGTGTGGAATCCTTAAGTGTTTTGAGAAGTACCTACACAAGAAAAAACTGAAGTTAAACGCTGCTAAATCTAAAATTATGGTATTTAAGAAAGGAGGAGGCAGATAGACTCAAAAGAAATGGGATTGGTGTGGAGAAGAAATTGAGCAAGTGAAAGAATATAGATACCTGGGATATGTTTTAAGAAGCAGTGGGGGCCCAGAAGCACATATCAGGATCTTAGTAAGGAAATCAATGCAAGCATTGCCTCAGGTATGGGGCATAGGTGAGAGGAAATTTAAATGAGATATGAAGATAAGGATGCTCATGTTCAACTCCATAATCAAGAGTATAATGATGTATGGAGCGGAAATATGGGGTTGGGAGGACCAAGAGAAATTAGAAGCGGTGCAAAATAAATATATTAAGTGGACATTGGGTCTAGACAAATGTACACCGCAGTACATAATATTAGAAGAAGTGAAAGTTGACAACATCAGGATAGAAGCTACAAAAAGAGCAATTAAATTTGAAGAGAGTATAATAAGACATCCAGAAAAAAAAATTCTAAACCAAGGCTTGGCAGAAATAGAAAAAAAAATTGGAGCAAAGAAAGATTGAATCCAAATGGGAAGTAAAAAGAAGAAAAAGACTTGAATATAACGGCTACTCAACAAGGCAGATATCTATAAAAAGGTTGGGAGGACAAGATGTGACACTGAATGAGGATGAGAATGAGGGATATCCAAGGGCAAGAAAGAAGCCAGAGCCTAACAAATTCCAGATATAACGGCAAATATGTAAAGACTTGGATGACACAGATATCAGAGTACCTAAAAACAAAAATGAACGGAGATAAGAAGAAAATAATAGCGAGATTTAGGTGCGAAAATGAGGAAAGGGAAAACGAATACTGGAGAAAGGATGAACAAAGAATGTGCAGGTTGTGTGGACAGGAAAGAGAAACCATAGAGCACATACTGAAGAATTGCGGAGAAATGAAATATAAAGAAGAGACAAGAAAAGATGTGCTGTGTGACTCAGGCCAAGGATGGACATGGATGGAAGAGGTCTTGGAGAGAAGAAGGAATTTGAAGCGAAGATACCCTAGTTAGCAATAATTATAGTTTTTTATGTGAAATATAAAGTTAATAATATAAATATGTAGATTTAAACCGAAAGGTACATAAATAAAGTATTATCTATCTATCTACAAGGTGTCTCAAAAGAAATTTTATATTTATTTAGCTTACTGCGTGAACGCAACGTATCCGAGGGGCGCGGGGGTTATGTCAATCGGTAGCCTGGCTCTTGGGAATTCAGTCGCTATGGAGCGTTTCTCGGGAGCAGACCGCGCGTTATGCGTGCAAGAGTTTTACAAAAACGGTGATTCGGCGACTGTAGCGCGTAGAAAATTCTGCAGTATTCGAGGTTTTCGCCACTTAAATGATGCGCCAAGCATTCCTCTCATTCGACATTGGGTTAAAAAATTTGAAGAGACTGGTACAACGCTGGATAAATCAAAATCCGGGCGACCTAGGTCATCAAGAACGGTAGAAAACGTGGAGAATGTTAATCAGTCTGTTCGTGACGACCCGAACCTTTCAATTCGGAAGCGCGCAAGTGCTTTAAATGTGCATAGATCATCATTACATCGCATTATGCACAAAAACCTAAAGCTGCACCCCTACAAAATTCAATTGGTGCAAGAATTAAAGCCCCAAGATGCCAGTCAGAGGCTTAATTTCGTAAATCAGGTGATTGAGCGACTTTCAACGTTTACCAACATTTTGTTTTCGGATGAAGCTCATTTTCATCTTAATGGCCACGTAAATAAGCAGAACTGCCGCTACTGGAGTGCAACGAATCCGAAACGCAAACATCAGAAACCCCTACATTCGCCTAAAGTGACCGTATGGGCTGCGATGTCGGTGCGAGGAATTATCGGCCCTTACTTTTTTGAAGACGAAAGGGGGCGTGCAGTTACAGTGAATTCAGAGCGTTATGTGGAGATGTTAGACAACTTCTTGGTACCTGAACTGGAAAACTTTCCTGGCTATAACCAAAGAACATGGTTCCAACAGGACGGAGCAACTTCACACACGTCCAATATGTCTCTGCCACGTGTTCGTGAAATTTTCTCAGGCAAATTGATCTCCCGGAGAGGTGACATAAATTGGCCTCCACGCAGTCCAGATTTAACCCCTATGGACTTTTTCCTATGGGGTTATCTTAAATCTAAAGTTTACGCCAATAAACCGACTTCACTGGCGCATTTGAAAGAAAATATCCGTCACGAAATGGCAGCCATCCCTGAGTCCACCTGCCGAGACGTCATAAGTAATTTTACTGTTCGATTAAATGAGTGCCGAGAACGCGAGGGTCTACATTTAGACGATATTATTTTTAAGAAATAAATCCCCAAAAAGTGTATTTTAATAATTAATAAACATTGTTTCTATATACGGCTTACTTTTTTTTTAATCGATCCACTAAATATAAAATTTCTTTTGAGACACCTTGTATATATCTAGTTTGTATCTAGATACTTGTAACTAGATGCATGCAGTGTTTTAAACTGGCCAGAACTGGAAAAACGTGTGCCGTTTTTTGCTCATCTTTTGAAATTTGAATGTTTCTTTTTTTTCTCATCACTTGAATTTTGAATGACGTTTCCTATTTTTGCTGATTACTTATAAAGTTTATAAGGGCTCGATTAGTATGGTCTGCCTCAGACGTCAAAATTGTTTGGTACAGCCTTGGCTTCAACTTAAATCTTGGGTTCTTCCAGGATAACTGGAGAAACTGGTTTAAATCATAACGTGGATTGAGGAGTGAGAATTAAAGGGATAGTTTAATAAAATGTTGATTAGCTTGCATTAAGTGTATATTAAATAAAAAAATTTCATATATTTAAAGTACACACCTTTCTACTTATAAATACGTATATACATATTGAATCTAAACAGATTTTAAAAATTATATAATACATTTCTTGCATACATTTTGAGCTTGGTATATACAACTTTTGATAAATTCACCATTTATGCACTTATATACATTATCCTGTCTAGTGGCAATAGCCTACAATGCTCTTCACCAAAAAAAGTACTAGATATATCCCGATGAACGACAGTTACAATTAATATAACTCATTAAAACTAGTATTGTGAAATCAAATGCATCTTTTTACAAAAATCGGCATCGAAAAGTTAAAAATGGAAAATCACTTTACGACAAGGACTGAGAACGAAAAAGTACCGTTCATTTTTGTTCGGAACAAAACACAAAAACTATTTTAAAGATTTGGGGGGGGGGGTGATTAAGCAATTACGAGTGTTTTTAATACAAACTATTTTTAACAAATATACAGGGTGTTTGTTTGAAACGGGGCACCCCAAAAATCTCCTTTATTTGTAAACATACAAAATATCTTCAGAACAAAAGTTAAACTAGACAAAAAGGCCCATCTAAAGGTTACTATAAGAATTCTGAGGCACTTCCGGTTTCACCGGAAATGATGTCAACTTTTGATCTAGCATAGGGAATCGATAATTTTATATTTTTTTCCTAAAAGTACATTAAATTAGCTTTACAATGACACCAAAAAATCATATTTTTATGTTAACCATTTCAAAATGGCGACCATTTATTTACAAAATAATAATCAACATAAATTTTACAAAGTTGAACGTAGCAAGCTTTGAAAACAATAAAAAAAAAGAAACAAAATATCTCTAAAATAAACTGTTTGTCTATTTAGAAATAAAAAACTATTACTTTTTACAATTATTTTACAAAAAAAAAAAAAAATACAAAAAATTATTTCATGTTATTTTATATAATAACTAGTTATAACAGTTTATATTAGAGATATTTTGTTTCTTTTTTTGTTTTCAAAGCTTGCTACGATCAACTTTGTAAAACTTATGTTGATTATTATTTTGTAAATAAATGGTCGCCATTTTGAAATTGTTAACATAAAAAATAACTTTTTGGTGTCATTGTAAAGCTAATTTAATGTACTTTTAGGAAAAAAATATAAAATTATCGATTCCCTATGCTAGATCAAAAGTTGACATCATTTCCGGTGAAACCGGAAGTGCCTCAGAATTCTTATAGTAACCTTTGGGCCTTTTTGTCTAGTTTAACTTTTGTTCTGAAGATTTTTTGTATCTTTACAAATAAAGGAGATTTTCAGGGTGCCCCGTTTCAAACAAACACCCTGTATAATTTCTATGAACATCAAATTCTATCAGTTGGTAGAAGGATAAAAAGTTGTACTAGTTTTAGTGAGAGAATGTGGCTGAATAGTAAAGTTCAAAAGTATTCACATTTAAAGGTTCAATAGAAACCAAATGATATGCACACATTAAGGTCTACCTCCCAAGTCGTATATAAGATGTTAAATAAAATTATATTGTTTCTTAAAATTTACTTCAAGAGAGGGTTGTTTCAAATGACTTTGCGTCGTGCGATCTTATTTCTGTCATTCAAACAATACTATCCAATTTTTTCACATCGGGTAATATTCACGAGCGGACTCTAATTCGGGCATAGGGGGTACCTTCTAATATTGCGCCTGCTTTATGGACGTGAATATCCATTGTTTTATTTTTTTAGAAAAGAGCATCGTAGGCCACAAATTTGCTGCTACCAATGCGTTATATTATAGTTAAAAATATTTATTGGCAATTGCATTATAGACCAGAAATCTTTTAATCAGAAAAAACATCCAAGAACACTTTTAAAATAAAGAACTAACAAATAAAAATTAAAACAAAAATCATATTGATGTCGTAACAAACCGAATTTATAAACATTTTTGTGTTGAGTGAATTTTTGCAGATTTCTGGATTTCGAAGGTATCTAGTAGGCTAAAACATGTTTTGCTTCAATCTCCCCAAAGTCAAATTTTTTGGAAAATTAATGACGATAATTAACGGAAGTTGTAAAACGTTATTACTCTGAATAATTGGTGTCACGTCTTTTTGTAATAGTGGTAGAAAGAGGTTAAAGCTACCTGCTGTTAAATAAAATATAAGTTTGACAGATATCTTAAGTTAAAAGGTTCATTATTATCGTAAAATTTAGTCTATCATCTTAAGCAGTTGGCACACAATTTTAAGTTATGTAATTAAATCCTTTAAAAATCCTTTATGAAACTAAAAAATCAGCTGTGTCCACCACAAGACCGACCAGCAACGCAAAGTACTATATCAAAAAATGTGTCAAATAAAAGTTGTTAGTTATTGCTTTTATAGCATTTTTGTTAAATAATTTTTTTCTCTGATTATTTATAATGCGAATATTTCTCTGTTGTGAAATATTCGCAAAAATCTTAAAACCGACATGAGTAAACCCCCATTTCTAGTGTCTGTCTGTCTGTCTGTCTGTCTGTCTGTCTGTCTGTCTGTCTGTCTGTCTGTCTGTCTGTCTGTCTGTCTGTCGGTCTGGCTGTCGGTCCGTGTACACGTGCAGAGCAAATTCGGCTAAAAGGATTTTTATGAAACTTGATATTTAAGCTTTTGACATCAGTGGCACGAGTTGATCAACTTTTGGTAAAAATCGGTTAACTAGAAATAGGAGTTTACTCGTGTCGGTTTTAAGATTTTTGTTGAGAATTCTATCCCTTGTCAGTATACAAAGCTAATCATCGAATTTGCTTTCAGTGTTCCAGCAACCAATTGAAAGAGTATTCAGTCTTGTAAATTCTTTTTAGACAGAAGAAAAAAGTAGGATGCATGTCAATACATTAAAAGCAGTCATCTCAATAAAAGTAAATTCGAAAGTTGTTTGGATTTCTACGATAAAATATCCAAGAATAAAGTTTTTCTGGAAAAAAATCACAAATCTAAAAAGTATTCGTATAAGTAAAATTTCTTTCTTGTAATATTGTTTGTAATTATTAATGTTTTTATCTGTGGCTTATGAATAAATAATTTGATAAAACGATTTTTTTTTATTTGTCCCGGTTTATGATTTTCAAAGTCACCTTAGAAATGGATAGAGAACGTCTTAGGCTACGGTTACAGTGGAAGCGTGTTCGCCCGAAGTACAGTTCGGGCGTATTAGCGCGTAAACGGGCATATTCGCCCGTATACGAGCGACTAGATAGGCGGTGTTTAGTTCTAGCAGTTATTTTAATGAAAAAAAAAAATAAATAAATGGGATATATGTATTAAGAATGCCACAAAAAATGACATTTTAAAATTATATTAACCTTAACCAAAAAATGTTTATTGGAAGTATGAATTACAAACCTTAAACAAAACGGCCAAAAAGTACAATTCAAACGATGAAAGTAACTAGATTGCAAAATCTAGTTCCGCCTAAACGTTTGGAATAGCGTATAATGCTCCAATTTCTTAGTAATATAGAAAATATCAAGAATGTTTGCATAATAAAGCAGGTTAATTTTGACACAATTCACCTTTGAGTAATTTTATATATATTTTTTTCTTCATTACATTAATTTAAAAAATACATCACTGTTATTCACGTACCACCAAGTCTTCTTTCAGGTACCACTAGTGATACGCGTACCACCGGTTGAGAACCACTGGTGTAAACCATTCATATGTTGTTTTGTTTTTTATTATGTTTAGAATATGTAAAAAATAAATATTTCTCCTTATCGCTAACTTTTAATTCAGTCGCCACTTCATCCCATAATTTACGTGATTGATCAATGGTAAGTTTTACATTTTTGATCCCATAACGATCTTCGATCAAAAACTAATAATATTAATTTCTCAATATTCATTTTGTAGACACAGACTGTACCACAGAGCAAGTAAAACAAGTGGACTGACTGTACGGAGATAAGAACTGTAGGTAGAACGCATACTCGCGCGAACAAAACAAACAATTTTGAATTCAGCTATTCGGGCGATTTACAATACACAGATGTGTACTTCTACACGCTAGAAATAGTCGCTCGAATGCGGGCGAGTACGAGCGTAGTTCGCGCGATTGATAAGCTTCTACAGTACCTAAAAACCTGTGTATTTCTACACGCTTTTATCAGTCGCGCGAATGCGGGCGAGTACGAGCGACTTACTGTTCGGGCGAACACGCTTCCACTGTAACCGTAGCCTAAGGCTACGGTTACAGTGGAAGCGTGTTCGCCCGAAGTACAGTTCGGGCGTATTAGCGCGTAAACGGGCATATTCGCCCGTATACGAGCGACTAGATAGGTGGTGTTTAGTTCTAGCAGTTATTTTAATGACAAAAAAATAAATAAATGGGATATTTGTATTAAGAATGCCACAAAAAATGACATTTTAAAATGATATTAACCTTAACCAAAAAATGTTTATTGGAAGTATGAATTACAAACCTTAAACAAAACGGCCAAAAAGTACAATTCAAACGATGAAAGTAACTAGATTGCAAAATCTAGTTCCGCCTAAACGTTTGGAATAGCGTATAATGCTCCAATTTCTTAGTAATATAGAAAATATCAAGAATGTTTGCATAATAAAGCAGGTTAATTTTGACACAATTCACCTTTGAGTAATTTTATATATATTTTTTTCTTCATTACATTAATTTAAAAAATACATGAATACAATACTGTTATTCACGTACCACCAAGTCTTCTTTCAGGTACCACTAGTGATACGCGTACCACCGGTTGAGAACCACTGGTGTAAACCATTCATATGTTGTTTTGTTTTTTATTATGTTTAGAATATGTAAAAAATAAATATTTCTCCTTATCGCTAACTTTTAATTCAGTCGCCACTTCATCCCATAATTTACGTGATTGATCAATGGTAAGTTTTACATTTTTGATCCCATAACGATCTTCGATCAAAAACTAATGATATTAATTTCTCAATATTCATTTTGTAGACACAGACTGTACCACAGAGCAAGTAAAACAAGTGGACTGACTGTACAGAGATAAGAACTGTAGGTAGAACGCATACTCGCGCGAACAAAACAAACAATTTTGAATTCAGCTATTCGGGCGATTTACAATACACAGATGTGTACTTCTACACGTAGAATTAGTCGCTCGAATGCGGGCGAGTACGAGCGTAGTTCGCGCGATTGTTAAGCTTCTACAGTACCTAAAAACCTGTGTATTTCTACACGCTTTTATCAGTCGCGCGAATGCGGGCGAGTACGAGCGACTCACTGTTCGGGCGAACATGCTTCCACTGTAACCGTAGCCTTAGAGAGAAGAGAAGATTTGAGACGAAGATTCAACAACAATTAGAATACGTATTTGAAAATATATTAAATTAAACTGTATGTAAATAATATGTAGATTTTAACCGAAAGGTATAAATAAAAGCTAACTAACTTCAAAAAAATGTATTCTCTATAACGACTTGAAAGTATTTTTACTGACAAGGGTTCAGAGTGTCTTCAATTTTGATTTCGGTTCTTTACTGTTGAGATATCTGTAGCTCGGACTATAATAAAAATAAAAATATTTCACTCTTACATTCAAGTTGTACTTTCAAATTTTTTCCCATCTTGCTTATACGTCGCGTTTTCGAAAAACAACGTGTTCCCTCTATTTTGTTATACCTTGTATATTTCGAGCGGTGTATTTTAGTCTCATTATTTTTCCTATATACTGGTCAAAGAATTTTATATGCATGTCAAATTTCAACTCCATGTCAAACCGTTTGGCCACAATTTCTAACGTATAGACACATGAGTTACGGTATAAAGCTTTCTTGGTTATTCCTACGAAATCCTGAAAACAACAAGATCCATTCATTAAGTGCAACGATCCCTAACCTAAGATACATGGGCCGCGTTCTGCACGTAATTATGTTTAACAATTTCTTTATGAATAGAACTTTCAAAAAGATTTTTTTCTAAATACAAAATATACACTACCGACAGAAAGTTTGAGGCAGGTACTGAATTTTTAGAAATAGCTAAATAAATAAACCTTTTCAAGTCAAATTTGTACTTTAATTATTATGGTAACACGAATTAAACATTTTTTTTCAACAATTTCAAATTAAAAATACATTTTGCTTAAATTTTTGTTTCATCAAAATAACCTCCTCGATTCTTTATTACGGCTGCACAGATCTTCGGCATACGATTAATTAATCTACGCAGTGTTTCGGGTTGTATTGCGTTCCATTTTACTTGCAACATGTTCCAAAGGTTTTCTATAGAAGACGGCTGCTGTTTTCGTACATTTCTGTCAAGATCTTCCCATAGTAACTCGATTGGGTTAAGATCTGGTGACTGTGGTAGCCATTCCATTATTTCTAGAACTTGAAGACTTTCAAGTTCTTTTAAATAGTTTTTACAGATTTTGCTGGTATGTTTTGGATCATTATCATGCATAAAAACATACTGATTGGAAAATAATCTCTCACCAGATGGTAGTACTTGATGCTCTAAAATATCTTTATAAATTTCTTTTGTCATTATTCCCTCGATTCTATGTAAAATTCCAACGTTTTCTCCACCAACACATCCCCAAACAGTGACAGATCCACCCCCATGTTTTACTGTTGGTACCAAACATTCTTCAGAATACTTTTCTCCCGCATATCTTCGAACGAAAACACGGCGTTTTGAACCGAAAAGTTCAAATTTTGACTCATCTGTCTAAAGGACGTTCTTCCATTGTTCGATTGACCAATTTTTATGTTTTCTAGCCCAGTTTAACCTTTTTGTCGTATTAAATGGTCTTAATAAGGGTTTACGAGCGGCTACACGCCCATGTAAGCCGAATTGCTTCAGTCGATCTTTGACAGTGGAAGTGCTAATCTTAACATCATTGAACTGATTGTACACAGATCTGATTTTTTCGGCGGTGTACCTTCTATTTGATAGGGAAATCTTTTTTATTTCTCTATCCTGTAATTTACTAGTTTTTCTAGGTCTCCCAGAGCATTTTTTACTTGCATGGGCACCATTTTCTTCGTATCGTTGCAATGTCCTTTGCACACAACATCTTGAAATTTTCATTTTTTTTTGCAATTTGGACTTGCGAATAACCTTCTTCGTGATAAACGAGAATTCTTTCTCTTTCGGCAGTGCTTAATTCTACACGCTTACCCATATTTAATTGTAAAATAAAATTTCACTTTTTTTAATAAATTATTATTATTTTTTTTTAAATATGTTTTTAACGAAAAAAAAAAGATTTTTTTTAAAACTAAATTAATTATAACCGAAGTAAAACACAGTAATGGTACAGTTTTTTGTGTTCTAATTGAATACTCAAGTATAAATGTACTATGTATAATGTATAATGTTTATTTTATAAATAAGCAAGTTAATGCCTATTGTTGATTGAAATATGCTGGACTGGTCTAAACTTGTTACTGATATACTAAAATCATAAATTAAAACATAAAGACACTCATTGAAGTCAAGAAAATAAACAATTTGAATATATTTATACCTTGAAAGTATAAATTCATAACCTGCCTCAAACTTTCTGTCGGTAGTGTATGTTTAAAATTTAGTTTTTATTCATTTTTGTATTTTTTTTAAATAAAACATATTTTTCGGATTTTATATTTTTAATATATTTTTTTCTCATCTTAAAAAAAACTATTTTTTTTTTATTCAATTGTAATTCAAATAAAAAAATTTCTGGTCTTACCAAGTGTCAAGTATAATGAATAAATTAAATTTTAACTGATTTTTAATGTAAAACTTCTTCTATTAATAATTCATAATATTTTTTTCTAATTAACTAGATAATCCATATACTGAACACTTGGCAAATGTTCGAAAAATGTCACACAAAAAATTGTAAAAAATAGTAGTAATATTTTGGATTAGATGTGTATTTTGTTATAATGGTATTTGTAGGGCCAATGGAAGGTATCTGACTCCATAACAACATCTTGTGTACGCCAATGTGTTTTTAAGAAAAGAAAAAATGACGCATTAGTCTTATAAATTTTTTTTTTTTTTTTAAATTCTTGGAATGTAAGCTCTTTCAGGTGATTTAATACTGGGGTTCATGGTAATATATTTGGTTGTAAACCCAGACCAACTATATCTGATAACTCTAGAGAATCATTTTAAATGTGCCCAATTTTTTTGATTTGAAAGCCTTATATTTGTGAAAACTAATTAAGATATTTTAAAAAGCAAAAATTTTTATAAAACTTATCTTTTTAGGCTTTTAAATGATGTACAGTCTGTTCCAAACGGTTAAGCGGAACTAGATTTTGCAATCTAGTTACTTTCATCATTTAAATCGTGCCTTTCGGCCTTTTTTTTAAGCTTTGTAAATCATACTTACAATAAACATTTTTTGGTTAAGGTTAATATCATTTTAAAATGTCATTTTCTTTATATTTTGATTTTTTGTGTCATTCTTAATACAAATTTCCCATTTATTTAATTTTTGTCATTAAAATATCTAAAAAAAATATTTAATTTTGACATATGTCATTCGTTTCAATGGTTTCATTGTTGGAATTTTAAATTTTGACATCCCAACGTGAAAAATGAAATAACCCAAGCAAGGTCTCTTCTCGCGACAACCTAAAAGAACTAAATTCCCATTTAGTTCCGCTTAACCGTTTGGAACAGACTGTATAAATTATTTAAATTTGATACTTTCTTTTGGTTAAAAATACGAATTTTAGAATTAATTTTAAAATACATTATTAATAGATCAAAACGAAATAAAACTATAAAAATTATATATCAAAGTAAAGCTTAAGAGTTGTAGTTTAATATGCTTTTTTGTTTTTTAAAAAGTTTTCTTTAGTTTTCGAGATATGTGAATTTTTAATTTTTTAAACTTCAAAACTTTTTAAATTTTGGTGCGATAATTCTGTTGATAGATGATTTCAAAACCTTATTTCTCGAGAACCAAAAGAGATATTTTAAAAAACAAAAAATTGTTAAAAACTACAATTTTTAAGCTTCTGATTGATGTATAAAGAATTTATTGCTACTTTGGTTTGAGTTAAACATTTTTTTATATAATATATAAATATTTGAGTTAAATATAGTCTGTTTCTTTGGTTTAAGCGGAACTAAATGGGAATTTAGTTCTTTTAGGTTGTCACGAAAAGGGAACTTGCTTAGTTTATTTTATGTTTTATGTTGGCATGTGAAAATTTTAAATTTCAACCGTGAAACCATGGAAATTAGTGACGTTTATTATAAAAAATACATTTTTACATTTTTTTAAGACAAAAAAAAATGAGAAATTTGTATTACGAATGACACAAAACATCAAAATGTAATGAAAATGACATTTCATGATGACAGTCAACTTAACCTACAATTTGCAATGTAAGTATGATTTACAAAGCTTGAACAAAATAGTCAAAAGCCTGATCCAATCGTTAAATTTTACTAGATTTCACGATCTAGTTCTGTTTAAACATTTGGAATGGATTATTGAGAATAAATATTACCTATAGAGTAGGGTGACAATTCGTCCCGCATTTTAACATTTTGTCCCGCATTAAGATGCATCCCGCAAAAGTCCCGCGTTTTAACATTTTGTCCCGCATTGTCCCGCAATTGGATTTGGGAGGTGAGGACCTTTTTTTTGCTCTTCACTTGGATTTGAGAGGTGAAGACATTTTTTTGCTCTTCTGCTCTTCATTTGGATTTGGGAGGTGAGGACCTTTTTTTTGCTCCGTCCCGCATTGCATTCTTAAGAAAATGGTCACCTTACTATAGAGGCGCTGTTGTCGCTTACAAAATGGTGATTTGAATAGAATACTTTTGACATTTGCCATTTGATACACAACAATTCTCATTGCAGTTAATTTTCTGTTGCGATTTTAAAGACATTTTATTAAAGTTTTCTTCACTTTAACATATACAAACAATGCAATTAAATAAGCTACATCCAACAAAATCCTATTCCGTTAAGTTCCACAATATTCCACTAGGCGTCACTTCAGTTATTGTCAGTTCTCAATAGGCATATTACGGTAAAAATAATCTGAACGTAACGTCTTTTACAGATTAACAGTTGGCAATCCTGTACAGTGTTGGTTAGTTGTTCTGACATTTCAGCTTTCATTAATTATTGGTATTTAATTATACTTTATATCATACAATTATATATCATACCCCCTGAAAACATACGTGTTGAATATACTGCACGATAAGGGACACATTTTTATTTAAAAAACGTGGCAACATTGTATCACGTGATATTATTAGGTAACTATAATATTCAGCCGTATGAATAAAGTTGAAGTAAATGCTCATAAGTAGAAGGTAGAAGTAAAAGCATTTGCTTCTTTTTATATGAATAATGATTACCTTTTACTTACAAGTCAATGCTTCTACCGGTGAGTAAAAGGTCAAGAGGATGTTTTTATGTTGAAACCTGAAAATCAGTATTTATCAAAATCGCACTACTTCTTTCTGATTGCTATCAACTTGAAATTAGTCTATAAACACTATCAAAACTGTACTAGTGTTGTACTGAGTTCCATGTTTGACATATCAGTTTATTTTTATTGGTGTAAAGTCATGTACAGATTCAGGGCACTTTACACCTACACTTGTGAACATTTTATTGGCATCCCAAATTGCCTATACATTTAGCATAAGTTTTCCTTTACGATTGACATATTCATCTCCCTGGATCTTCGGTTTTTCTATCCCTATATGTGTACAGTCAATGACACCAACTGCGGTTGGAAAACGGTATTTTATTTGCCACATTTTTTTCGCCTCCACTAATAAATTTTGGGAAGTAACAAATTATACCAGTTGCCAGCTTGTGCAACAATTTGATCAACAACACTGCTGACAGTCAGTGATACTGTGGATTGCTCCACCCCAAGTTCCTCACCGATACTTTTTTGAAATCCAAGATCAGCTAGATATCTCAACAAAAAAAAAAAGTTACCTAAAAATTATTAGCTTAACACTCCATGTTCTTCTGTTCAAAACGAAACTAACTTTTATGTCAGTACGACGTGATAAAGAACGATGCCTACAATGTTTCATATTTCTTAAATGCACAATATCCGCCATGGCAATTAGTTCACTACAACACTTTTTCACAAGTGAGTATATGAATATATAGATGCATGTTTTTCGAAGCATTTGCTTATAATTTAAAGTAAAAGGTCTGTTTTATTCATAACCATTTACTTCTGTCTTGAGCAAAAGATCAACAAAAAAGCATTTGCTTCTTACTCATAAGTAGAAGGTTTTGCTTGCATTTTTATTCATATTGTTGGGAGGATTTGCTTCATAATTTGCAAGTAAAAGGTTATGCTTATTTTTATTCATACGACCCATTAACGGAAATAGACTATATCAATTTAAAGCCTATGAAATAAGCATTTTAGTAATTTTAAAATATCTTTTTTAGTTTACGAGATATGGAGATATAATTTCTTTATATTTATTAGAGCATTAACTAAAAACATCTGGTGAGTTTTGCAGGGTTTTTTTGTGTGACATTTTCTTCTTATTATTCTATAATTTATTTATAAATATATCACATTCTTAATAGCTTCTATAGATCTATGAAGTTATTAAAAATTTAAATATATATTTGCGGACGAATTTTCTTATATTATATACTTGGCTTTAAATATTCACTAATTTCTTTACTATTCTAAATATTTTTAGCATATGTTTTCTGGAAGATTATTCTTATGAATGGTCGTGAAATAGAAGTATTCACACTGACAAAACAATTGTGAATGATTTCATATATTTATATAGTTTGTTTTATCAGTGTGAACACTTGCATAAACTTACATGATTTCAGACTTAGGCTAACTTAATACAAATTTGGAATGCAATTTTAAAATTGTGCTTTTTGTGTTCTTGTGCTAGAAAACACATCAGGAAAGATTTAAAATTAGTTTTATACTAGTTTTTGTAAAATGTGAGTTAGAAATAGTTATGAATTCCTACCGTCATCCGCATTGCGCTCCATGCCCTCAAATAATAATAATAATAGCCTAAGTAGTGTATAATACCCTTTTCACACTAGATCTTTAAGACGATTGAACTTAAACTTCATCGATGTTTAATATCGGTTTGCTTTCACACTTGATGTTTAATTTGAAGAAGAAATCTCCATGTAAAGCTAGTATGTATTGCCAACATAATTTCATATCATTTGAATTTATTCTGTCATTATTTTGTATATCGAGGTTAGGAGAAGTTTATTTTTTATATTTATTTAAATAATAACGCAAATAATCTTCTCATAACCTCGATATATAAAATGATAACAGCTGAACATAGATAAAAGAAGAGAAGCACAAATTCAAGGAGTATTTTTTTATAATGGGAATTAAGTTGGCAATGCGGGCGAAGTTTAAGACGCAGATCTCTGTCTTAAACATCGGTTGTGTTTAGACGAGGCCGTACGGTTTCACATAGCGTTTAAAGATCCATTCACTTAAACATCCGATCTTAAAGATCTAGTGTGAAAAGGGTATAGGAGTGCGCCCATCTGACAGCAAAAAGATCTGTAAAATTGTAAGAGTAAACCTTGAGTCTGCCGCTGTTTGGGCTGCAGTCTCAACAGCCTAAATTTTACACTTGATAACAGTTACAGATTTTTGAATTTTGTATTATTATCTCGTGGTTTATTGCGTGTATATATTTTGAAAATAAGAATTAAAATATTTAGAAGATAGTATAAGAGAAAAAATATACTGGTTATAGTTAAAACTAGTTTTAAATCATTCCTGCAACTGGTTTGTGTTATAAAACTCACAAGAAAATACTTTTGTTTTGCTAAACCCGTTTCGGAACTTCTAAGTTACTTAAAATAATAATACAAACGAAGGTAACTTATGTTACATTATTTTAAATTGTTATCACCATAAAAAAAAAGATGTAAAGTGTGAATTTTCACAGATTTTAGGATTTCGTAGATATTTAATAAGGGACATTTTTGTCGGGCCATAATCAAGTTTCAAAAACTATTTCGTCCATTAATCTAACTATTAAAAAATCTATTCCGATTCATCAGTGTGCATTAATTTCAGATTTTTAGACCAACCAAGCTGGGTAATATGGTGCAGGACAAATATTTTTGGAAATACAAAAATCAAGAATTGAAAAGTTATTTTAAATATTAATTTTCGTTTCTCATAGGGCTATTTTAAACAAGATAAGTTTTACGGTGATTTTATTGTCTGTAACCCTATCTTATAAAGGATTCCACACACCAAAGCGGCCGCGGTGGCGGCCACGGTAGCGGCCACAGTGGCGATACGACTAGCGATCAGGTCTCCTCACACTAACGCGGTGGGAGTGGCGGTAGCGGTAGCGATCAGTTATTGAATCACGGTATATAGTTGTATGATAATATTGATTGCGAGAATACAATAGAATAATTAATTGTATCTAGAGGAAAAATAATAATCTACTTACAGTCTGTTTCAAACGGTTAGGCGGAACTAAATGGGAATTTCGTTCTTTTAGGTTGTCACGAAAAGGGACCTTGCTTGGGTTATTTCATTTCTCACGTTGGAATGTCAAAATTTAAAATTCCAACAATGAAACCATGGAAACGAATGACATATGTCAAACTTAAATTAATTTTCTTACATATTTTAATGACAAAAAATAAATAAATGGGATATTTGTATTAAGAATGACACAAAAAATCAAAATATAAAGAAAATGACATTTTAAAATGATATTAACCTTAACCAAAAAATGTTTGTTGCAAGTATGATTTACAAAGCTTAAACAAAACGGCTGAACAGCATTATTTAAACGATGAAAGTAACTAGATTGCAACATCTAGTTCCGCCTAATCGTTTGGAACAGACTTTACTATCAATTTCCAAAACTTTTCCTATTTCGTTCCACACTTTATTTGTTTTCCTAATATTCTTGTAATCAGGATGTGCTAAGTCATACAAAATTAAATGATCCTTTACTGATCTATGATTTTTTCTGTTAAATTATCTATTTTCGACATTATTTTCTGAGATATATTCACTCTGTGGTATATAAACAATGAATATCGCGCGGCCTAACGCAACTTGTCGAGTTTGGCCGCCAGTGTTTGGTGATCGCTAGACTGAACGCTGCAGTCGGTGGCGTTCTCAGATAGCGGAACGCTTGTATGTGCGTGGTCTCATTGTATTGTATAGGTTGCGTTAGGCCGCTGCATTATCGCCACCGCGGCCGCCACCGCGGCCGCTTTGGTGTGTGGAATCCTTTACACGCACATCTGGACAGTTGCTTAATGTCGTGTAGTAATTTTCAGAATAAGCGTATTAATGTGCTTGAAAATCTTTCATTTGATACCAACAACAGTAATAAAAAATAAAATTTTTACAACAACTGTCTCAAAATAAAAATATGTTTATAAATAATTTTTGTGTCAATCTGAGTTTCAAACACTTTCATTTGATACTTATAATTAATTACTTAATTATATTTTTAAATACACATAATTTTTTTTTTTTTTAAATTCAGATTAAAAATGTCCTTTGAATTTTCTATTTCTTAGATTCGTGAGGAACTAGACAGTAATTTCTTTTTTTAATGTTACATGCTTGCACCTAAAATATTAAGTGATTGTCTTATAAAACCCGATTTACTATGTTAAAACAATTGGTTTCAAAATCCCACTCAATCAATAAAAGTCGCTAGATTTCAAAATATATTCCCGTACGAAGCAAAAAAATGGATAATATAATCCATTCATGGTATTTCCTCATCTAAACAGGCCATTTTAGGGTAGCCACGAAATGTAACTAGATACGTGAAAATATTTTTATTTTTTTTATAACCAACTTAACAAAACAATATAATGACCTACTTAGATAAGGAAATATTGTGAATGGGTTGTACTATCGGTTCAAATCAATGTGCATCACTATGAATTATTTCAAATTTTAAAGCCATCCCCTCTAGAAATATAGTGGGGACAATTTTTTTGATGAAGGCTTTCATATACGAGTTAAAAAATTGTGTTTGCACACAAAATTTTAACTATCCACTATTCTAAAATTGGTCACAATTTCTACTGCATAGACTTTGTTATACCTACGAAAGCCTAAACATTATATTAATTGTAATTTAATTGCTGGCTATTTTTTTGGTGATAACAATTTGAGAGTCAGTTTGACTATTTCAGTGATGATTTTAATGACTTTTTAATATCACTTTTTTATTTAAACTTAATTTAACTAAACTTAAATTGTTTTAAATCACTAAGTACATAATTAAGTAACAAAACTCGACAAAGAGATCAAGCACATGATAAAAAGTAGCCTGCAAACTTAATCTTACCACTTGCAATTTATTCCATCAATTATTTTTTTAAATATTCTAATTGATTTATTTGATTCCTAACAATATTCAAATATCTTGTCAAAAATTATCTATATAAGTCAGTTAAAAAGTTTGCATGCCACTGGTTTTAAGAATGAACCAAAATTCAGAACCCTAACAATTCACAATACTTTTTTTAGTTTTTTTTAAGGTCCTAATTTTGGTTTTTGATGTTAATATAGCATTTATACACATATCCTAACTCTATAAGCTCTTAGGTTATTGACATATTGTATTTTAGTGATAATTCAGCTGATCATCAGTCCTGATGATCAGTCGTAACCATCAGTTGATGGTCAGTTAAACAGCACTTTACAGAAAATATTAAATAAGTAAAAATTATAATTATATAATACTTTTAAGAATATTGAAGACTTGCGTTGTAAAAGATGGCTTAAAAATAACTTATTTTTACGCCATCTTTTATATTTTAAATAAGACTTATTGCTAAAGAACGTGTTTTAATTCAAGTTGGACTTAACTCGAGTCAAAAGAACATACAAAAACATATGCTTTTAACTTCAGTTAAGCTGCATTCAAAGTTATTTAAATTAGTTGACTGTAGACTGTGAGCTATGTCTAAATTTAATAGATTATTTTAACGTAAGAGGCATCGTTTCTAGCTAACGAAATTAGGCTGCTCGTTCTTTGGATGCATTTTCATCCGATCCGATCCGAACAGATTTCGGACGACAAGACCACTCATCCTATGGATGCGTTTTCATCCGATCCGAAGGATTTCACATATCGTCCACTGGAGGCGGAATGCGTCAGATGCGACGCGAGTGGTTAATTCATTTGTTTCAAGTTCTGAAATCAAGTTGTGCAATGGATAACCTTATTTTTTTGGAGAAGTCTTATTTAGTTAGACACCGACTTCATAGAAAGAGAACAGAATGCTGGACTAATCATATATTATAGAAAAGAATTAGTCTTGAAGAATTTCATCATTTATATGAGGATTTAAAAATAGGCGAAAAACATTTTTTTGATTGTCACCGATTGAATCAAGACACTTTCCATTATATTTTGGAAGCTATCAGTCCAACAATAAGGATAATTTCTAATTTTCCTCGAACTATTTCACCAGAAGTACGTTTTAGTATGACTTGGTAAATCGTACATATATAATTAGCTACCGTGTGTTAGTGATTGTGTAACACTGTGACGTCATTTTTCCTAAGGTTCTCGTGATTGGCTAACTGGGAAACAGGGTGTTCCCAGTTTGACTTGATTGACAAGTATTTTGCAGATTTATTCTCTAAGAATCTACGAATATAATTACATATAGAAATTTGTAGGATTTCGTAGGCATAAACAAGAAACTATATACACTGCTATATCCTTCGACCAATATGAATAATATTTTGCAGATTTATTTTCTTAGAATCTACAAATATAATTATTTACAGAAATGTCTAGGGTTTCGTAGGCATAAACAAGAAACTCTAGATACTCCTATATCATTTGACTGATATCAACAATATTTTGCAGATTTATTCTCTAAGAAATTTCGAATAAAATAACATATAGAAATGTCTAGGGTTTCGTAGGCATAAACAAGAAACTATATACACTGCTATATCCTTTGACCAATATGAACAATATTTTGCAGATATATTCATTAAGAATCTACAAATATAATTACATACATAAATGTCTAGGATTTCGTAGGAATAAACAAGAGACTACTATATCCTTTGACCGATATGAACAATATTTTGCAGATTTATTCTCTAAGAATCTGCGGATAAAATAACATGCAGAAATATCTAGGGTTTCGTAGATATAAATAAGAAACTCTAGACACTTCTATATTCTTTGATCGATATGAAAAACATTATGCAAATTTATTCTCTAAAAATCTGCGGATAAAACACCGTAAATAATCTAACTATATAATTAGCAAGTGTCTGTATGTAGTGTCGGTAACATTATGACGTCAATTTTTCTAAAGTTCTCGTGATTGGCTAACTGGGGACACCCTGTTTCTTGATTGGCTGACAGGTGACGCCCTCTCCCGTGATTAGCTAACTGGTGATATCCTGTCCCATGATTCGCAGACTGGCGACGAAATTAGGATACGTTAAAAAATAAAACCAAACACACATACAAACAATTGAAATTTTTATGTTATAAATCCGTCATTGTTGACGGGTAATAACCTAGTTATACAGTAGTTGCAATTATTATATAACACTTGTTCATAAAAAAATACTCGCAACGAGCCAAGGAAATTTAAGATTAGCCGGATAGTAATATTTTTTTCTTTTGTTTTCATTTTATAACGTTTTGTGTTCATGTTTTTTTCGGATATTATTATTAATTGGTAATTGTAATCAAAAATCCCGAGTCCTGATGTGATCACATTAAGCGGCGTGCACTGTATATGATAAATATGTCTGAAATTCCCCTAATTCGCATGAATTCGCATGTAAAATCCCATCAAAATGGGATCGTTGGCACGTCGGCTGCGTTCGTACAAAATCGGACCGATAACATCGCATCCACTGGACGACCTTCCATTTATTTTGCTGTGATGGGATCGGTCGGTTTTCGTTCGTAATCTGTTCTGTTCGGATCGGATGAAAACACATCCAAAGGACGCGTTTCAATTCATTTTGCTGTGATTAGATCGTTCGCAGTTTGTCGTCTGAAATCTGATCGGATCGGATGAGCAGCCTTAGTAAGTTGCGAATAGTGCGGCATCTGTGTGTCTTTAAACCAACTACGGTGATCGGTGATGTAAGAAGGTTAAAGACCACTGAGCTAACCGAAGATCTAACAAGTTTTGGTATATGGAATACATGGAAAGATCTGACAATGAACAGATCAAGATGGAAGACTTATGTGACTGTGGACAAAAGTCAACCCGACTGATAGTGCCCAAAGAATAATAATAAGAAGAAGAAGATCACACGATGTACTATAAGTGTGAGCCCACCAGCTGTTTTTTAACCGTAGAGGTTTAAAAACGTAAAATACTGTAATTTGTTAGTGATGTAATTGTACAACCTGTTTTTTTTTTGCTTTAAGCGGAACTAATTTTCAAATTTAGTAACTTTTACAGATTAAGTGAGGCTTTTGATCATTTTGTTAAAAAAAGCCAACTTCAAGTCCTAAAAATAGAGCTAACAACTTACAAAAATGAAAATTCCAGTTAGTTCGGCTAAAATGTTTGGAATTGTCCATAGCCTTTTAAAATGACAGATGTAAAAACTATGTCGTTATTAATGAATTTTCCTGAGCTCTTCTTTCTTCGTATATTAAGATACTTTTATTTTCAGGTTATATTTACCTTATTTTTATTTTTAAACAGATAGAGAAATCAAAATTTTTAAATATATCACAATTTTAAAGTTTTAAATATTTCGTTGTAATATATCGGGAAATCTTTTGGTTTTTCTCGGATTAAAAAAAAAACATCATTTGTAAATCGAGATATTCCGTAGAAGTTTAAGTATGACAAATGAAAATATTTTAAAATGTTCCTTCAGGAAAATTAAAAGAGTCACTCATATCACGCAGTTGCCTTTGTTTAATTCGAACTGATCTCCTAAAAAGCATTTGTATATATTTTTTATTCACCTAAATTAATTTTTCACTTATTAACCTCTTTTTGTTCAATTTGTTCTAATAATAATTGGTTTAAAATAAGCAGACTTTCCATGACTAATTCTAAAAATGGATTTTTTCTGGCTATTTGATGTTTAGAGGCTAGAATTACAGCTGGTTAAAATGCTAACACCATGTATTTAGCTGGAGTTAAAATTCCAAATATAACCTACTGAATTAACCACATTGAGGTTAAAATTTTAACGCCATAGAATTACAGAATAACAAAATATTGTATAGCGTGGTTAAATTTTTTTAACTTCGACCTGAGATTAATTTTTAACTTTTTAACAAAATAAACCCGTATGAGTATTTATATGTCTTTATTTTCAACGAAATTTATAACGTGCAGTTTGCTGTTCAATATTATATGATCCCTAAAGATGTATTTAAAAAAATTACTTCGTTGGTATGAGCATTTACTAACGAATAATAAAGGTTCGTTGATTTGTATACTTACAAATTATAGATAAGAATCATGAAGAGAACATAATAAAGTCATAAAGTAAAAGGCTTCACGTGTCCAGCGTCGACTTGCGTAATGAATGATTCTCACATGGGCAACTGTACGTGGCATTTTCCCGAGTTAGTATAACAGAACATTTATAAGTATTGTAGCCAAGTGACAGTACTACCAGTTGCACCAGATTTTCTTAAATGTTAAGCATTCCTTAAATCACAAAAATACTTAGTAACGCATCGTGTTGCTATTGTATTTTTGCGTTCTGCGTTATGATACAAATTTTTCCTTTCCTTTTGAAAAATGGCTAACAAAAGAGCATAAATTACTATCTTCTCTTCTTTTGTTGTTAACTGTTTTGTATGTATATTTTACCATTCATACGCTCACTTATTACCAACGGTTGTTTAACCGCTGCATCCAAATAATAAGGCGACAAAAACCGCTCGTTCGCGCTATCTTGGGTGTTTTAGTCACTAATTCACACGCCTCTAGTAATAGCACAAGTCTTCAATATTAATGGAAATATATAACACTAAAATATGAAATTATAAAAAATACAGTGTGATTTAAAACAACGTAAGCGATTCTAACTGATAAATAAACTTTACAGGTAACAAATAACAATTTAGGAATGTCTGTATGTATATGTGTGTTTGTCTGTATGTGTGTAAAATTTTAATGATGTTTACGCTAAAATATATTATTCTTTAAATGTTAAAGCCATGATAATTTTTTTGGACTTATTGCAAACATATTTTGCACAATACACAATTTACTTGTAATTAAAATTATAAAATTCTTAATTCTGGAATCAATATAATACTTTTATTAAGGAAGTCGTTTATAATGTCTCAAAACATAATTTCGCTTTCCAGTTTTACAGATCCGGCTATTTTCTGGCCAGGTTTATTTCGGTCAATTGTTAATAAAACGAAAATAGGTTGTTTTGTTTAGTTATTTTCGTACTTATAAATTTTTGTTATTACACTGGAGGAAATTCAGATAGCCTCATCTGTAAATTTTGCAATCCTAACTTTATTTGGTCTTAGCAAAGCGCCACTAGATTCTTTCAAAACATAACATTTACGATTCAGTCTTATCTTTTTCGAAATTTTTATTCAAAACTAAAATAAACATTTATCTGATGTGTTTGTTAACATTTAGCTCATATTAAGGTATTAAAAAAAAAAAAACTTGAATAATGAAATTTCAGTATTTATACGATTAAATTCACATTTAAATGATTTCATGGCTCAAATTCCATACACATACCCACTAGGTCGGAATATTTCCAATCTGTTTTTATATGAATCCCTCATATAGCAAGGCAGTATTAGAAAACTTACCGCAACATGCGACAGAATACTTGCTCGATGATATACCGACGGTTGAAGAGATCTCATCAAACTACAATCTCTGCAGTCCGTAATGGAAAGTGTGCAGAAGACAACATCCCAGCAGAGCTATTGAAGTATGCCGGCATGGGTACCTTATCAGCAGTTCACAAGTTAGTTGTTAAAATTTGGGAAACTGAAGAGGTTCCTAAACCCTTCAGGGATGCCAAAATTCTGCCAATTTACAAGAAGTGAAATATAAATGGCTTGCGGAAATTACCGCGGCATTAGTATCCTCTCTGTCGGTGGTAAAATCTTATCTAAAATATTAGTGTGGAGATTAAGTTCCGTATTTGAAGAACAGCTAACAGAATCTTAGTGTGACTAACGACATGATTTTTGTAGCAAGACAGCTACTCGAAAAAAGCCGTGAACAACATATACCAATTTATGCCTGTTTCATAGACTTCACCAAGGCTCTTGACTCAGTACCCCGCGAAGCCTTGTGGACAGTTTTAAAGAAATAAGGCTGATGAAGTGTCACAAAGAATATCCGCTGCATACCAGGCCTTCGGTGCTCTAAGAACATCTATATGGAGCTGCCGAGATTTACAGCTAAAACAAAGATAATGATGAACAAGACAGCTGTACTACCTGTACTTCTCTACAGCAGTGAATCATGGCGTCTCTATACGCGGAATATTAAAACACTAGAAAGATTCCATTAAAGATGCCTTAGGACTATATTGTGAATCAAATGGCAAGACTATGTGCCGGACACAGAAGTTTTGGCTAAAGTTGATATCAGCAGTATTGATCAAAGATGTGGGAGCTCCTAAGCAACGCTATAAAGACAAGCTAAAAATAATCTCTAGTCATGTCGGCTGCTCAGCCCAAACTGAGAAGAAAATCCTATCTGTCGAAGTACATGGCGAAGAGCAGTACGAACGGACACGTATAGAGCGTGCCACACTAGTACGCAATAAACGCAAATCCAGACTCCAAAGGCTATTGCCTGATTCTGCCAATAATTATCTCTGCGCTATTTGCGGCAATATGTTCGTATCCAGAATTGGACTCTTCATTCATGAATGAGCCCACTCTCGTCAAAATCTTTGAAATATTCATCTTTAAGTAGCGAAGTGCTGTTGTCGTTTCGACGTGGCCGTTATATACTTAATAATAAGTACCCCGCTATTTTAACTAAAATCAGTATACAATTGTGAACATCGCAAATTTTTCATATTAAAACGAAGTTTGTTTCAGTATAGACGACCTCCTTAAATTAAATCGCATATTTGCTTGTTTCCAGAAGTCATCAAACAATCTGTGAACCATCTGGTAAAGACATCAGGTTCACTGACTACAGTTTGAGAAACATTTTAATTAATACTCAGAACTTCATGTTTAAATTTTTTTAGTAATAATTATGTGGCGAGAAAAATATTTTTACGTATTTTTGATTGATTGCTAATTAAAATTCATCAATATAATACACATAAACATCATTAAAATACCCAATTAAATGCTACAATCCAGTCAGGGCATACCTATTAAACTTAATCATAACCTGATCTTGATTTCTGTGTTTAGTTCTGTCCCCACAATCACCGTGAATGCACAGTAATTTAAATATGCTATAGTTGGCAACACTGTGCGTCTGTGCTCTTTCAGTTGGTACTTCTGTAACATTCCCTAACCACTCAAGAACTCACGAAAGTCTATTGGTAAGTCTCCATCTTTGTGTCTCGCTGTTTGTATTACATCGTTCAGCTGTTATACCTTTTTCTTCTGTATGTCGCGAGTCGAGACATAGAGGATATCTTAGGTGTTTGAGGAGACCACCAGTGTCTAACATCCGCCATCTTTGGGAATCTGAACCATCACATACCTTCATGAGGACCTGGAACAAAATTTGAGTTAGCGCTACCACTAAAAGACATCTTATAGGGTTAATATGAACAGGCTTGTGCGCATTAATTTAGCTGCTATTTAATACATACGCCAGATGTTTACACGTTAAAAGAAGACAAATTTTGATACAGCCAATGAATGTTAATATACAGCCTTGGACAAATGTATGGAGCACCCATGCAGTTATAATATAACATCTAAATTCAGCACCTCAGAGGTAAATTGTATTAGGTTACAAATGATAAACAGCTCAGAAAAGACGATTTAAGATTGTTTACCTGCTTGCGTTGATCGACTTGATACAGTTTTAAAGCAACGAATATCGAAACTGGCAAGAGATTCAGCTCCAAATTATATTCCACTTGACAGACCATAAAGTATTAAGGCACTAAAATGTCTTTTTTGATAAAAATGTGACTTGATACAGTTCACCTCTAAGGTGCTGAATTTATGTTTATTGTAACTTGTATATATTTGACAAAATGTTTTTAAAACATCGTTGACACATTCTAAAAGACGTACATCTAATCAGATAACCGAAAATGTAAACAGAGTTGTGATAAATCTTGAAATACAAATAAATATAGGCTCAGATCTGTTACGTTTTGTTTACATAAAAATAAACAACTAGGGCTTGGATCATTACACATGCGTTTGAGGTGAACACTGTCTTTTTCATGTTTTATTGAGTTCAAGTGAATATTTTTAATTATATTATGGCTAAAAAACGTGAACTCACTGTGGCAGAAAGGAGTCAAATTGTATTGCTCCATTTAGAAGGATAGTCGCAGGTGAATATTAAAAAAAAAAATGGAGTGTTCAAGAAAAGCCGTGCAAATTACCATCAAAAAGTTCCAAGAGACTGATACTTTTTGAAACTGAAACAGATCAAAAACCGTAAGAACACGTGCAATCACACGATGATCGTTTTATAAAAAGAAGTGCTCTTCGCAAACGCTCAATATCGTCAAAAGAGCTGACTGATGATCTGTGTGAGCATAAAGAAGTTTCTTCTTGAACAATTAGAAGACGTCTAGTGGAATCTAATTTGCATAGCAGAAGAGCTCGCCGAAAACAACTGTTGACCGAGCGGCACAAAAAACTTCGGCTTGAGTGGGCCAAAAGATATTTAAATTGGACACCTGATGAATGAGCGAAAATCATTTGATCTGATAAGCCCAATATAGAAGTAATCATTGTAAAAGTTTAATGTACTTAGGAATTTAACAGAATAATAAATTTCTAAGCAATTATTGCACTAACAATATAAAATTTAATTTACTACAAATTTTAAGAAATTAAGGTTTATTTTTTTCTTTTGTGGATCAGCTTTTTGGACAACCTGGAGCCATCTTTGTAAGACGTAGGCCAGGTAAAGCTTTTCATCCTGACAGCATCATTCCTACGGTCAAATTTGGTGATGGTAGCATCATGATCTGGGGGTGCATGTCCGCCAGTGGATTAGGCGATATCACTTTGTGTGGGAGACGTATATATTCTCCTCGTTATATTACCATGCTTAATGAAGTTTTGGAGCCATCAATATTAAAATTATTTGATGAAGACAATCCAGAATATGTTTTTCAACAAAATAATGCCCCCTGTCACAAAGTCAAAGCAGCAAATGAATGATTTTCCAAACACAATGTGCCACTTTTTGTATGCCCCACCCCCAGTCACCAGATTTATCGCAAATTGAAAAATTATGGTCGATTCTGATAAACAAGGTGTCTCTTTACATATGCAAATCAAACGAAGAATTGAAGAAAATTATTGTGGACGAATGGTTCAATGTACAATCCGATGTATGTAAAATACTTGTGGACAGTATGCCTAAAAGGGTACGTGCAGTAATTGAAGCACGAGAAGTTACCACAAAATATTAATTATTTTGATTAAAGTTATCATTAAAAGCTGTATGTATTATTTTATTTACAAATTTTCCTGTAATAATCCTAAAATGCAATTAACAATAGGGTGCTCTATATATTTGTCCAAGGCTGTATTTTGTTCAAAATAGCCCCATAAAAATTAAAATGGTGAACATTCTATACTCTGTGCGGAATTAAGAAGTAGTAATCATGCAATGTTTTGTTGAACTCTCTTCGTTCGTTGGCTGTTGAGCTATTTAATTTATGCGAGAGCCAATATGGTTGCGACTTTAATCTTTCGCGTGATTTTATTACTATTTCTGCATTTCGAATAGGGGAAGCCGGGGCATAACGGGCGGCCGGGGCAATCCGGGGCACCCAAACATGCCGTCATTTTTGGGTGCATTCCAATCACGTTCAGTACTTCGCTAGTGTCTTCCGAGAGTGGTTGCATGACTGAGAGCTGGCGTTTACATTTTGTAAGTTGGTGAAACGTGTTTTTTGCTGTGTTGATATATTTTTCACCTGTATCCAGACGTTGATTGCTCCAGTGCAGAGCATGTGGCAAGTAGGCACATTGTTCTTGCGCTGGAGAAGATGATAACGATGAGGAATGCACTCACGTGTGTTCATTCTGCGCCAGATTTTAGCTGATTGCCCGTTATACCCCACCCGTTCTCATTTGCCCCAACACTGTATCTGTGTGCCAAAATTTCAACTTTCTAGGCCTAGCCGTTTCGCCAAAATTTCTATCAATACAGACACATGAGTGACAGTATAAGGGTATTTTGGTAATACCTACAAAACCCTAAAACCATCATCCACCTTTATTTCATCCATTCTATATATTTAGATACTTACCTGCATTCCCTTGATGGGTTTATCAAGTGTCAAACACAGATCGTGGTGTTTAATAAGTCCACTCTTGGTGAGACCCCACTCTTGGTTCCCTCCCGTGTCATGGCACTGGTACATGGCGACTGTGCCTCCTATGAGGTGACCCATCGTGTCCAGGCAAAAGATGCCTTGTCTCAGAGCACCATAGTTAGCGCTCGTCGTGTGTGGAACCGTTAATTCTGGGTACACGTTGTCGAGGTACCATCGGAAAGATTTACACTGGAGACGACTTTTAAGTTCTAGACGATCTTGGATGCTGAAAAAAGTAGATTGTATTAATTTTCATATTTTTCATGATTCACAGACAGAAAAAAAAAAATGTGCCGCTCGCAAGCTACAGTGCAGGATTAGGCCTAACTATGTCCTAGCTCTACTGATCAGTCAGTTGGTAAGTACATATACATATAATTTAATTCACATATCGTACTGATAAACCCTGGATAACACTCACGTCTACTACACGGAACTCCTTTAGTCAGGAATCTCATTTCAGTTTGAGATCAGACTTCACATTTTATCACAGGCTCGCTACCTAGTTGATAGCAAAAGATACAATATTAAAGTAACGTATCAGGGCTCCTACACAAACGTTGGGAGTCGGTTATTGAGAAGCAGGGAGACTAAAAAATAAACATGTAAAAAAACAACAAAATTGTTTGCATTATTTACGAAATGAGCCTCGTAGATTTGTGGCGCAAGTCTGGCAATATTTTGATGAAACCTCATAAAATCTGTGTTGTAAATATCAAATTATATATTAAATCGATTTAATTTCGCAGTTAGAAATGCCCAATAATATTTCCTAAGTAATTTATCATTTCTGTCACGTTGAGAAAAATTTTTCAATGAAATAAAAAGAAAAAGCAAATATCTTTAGTAGAGAGTGGGATAATATTTGTAGAAGAAATAACGCTGAGCTGTGTGGAATATCTGTCAGATCCATGTACTCGCTAAATAAGGACCGGTTTACCAATACATTTGCTTCTCAATATACATTTCTCTCGGTAGAAACGGTCTAATCCTTTGTACGTAAATTCAAAGAAATATTTACATACAATTTAACCAATATATAAATTTTACCAATATGGATATTTTAAATTTTAGCGGGCCTATGGAGGCCCTTGTGCTTCATATATCTCATTTTCATGCAACTGAGTTTAAAGATTACCTAATTCTACACATCTGTGCTAAATCTCAGCGATATCGGCCCATAAATAAACGAGTTATAGCCGTGCTCCACTTTCGGCCGAAACTGGAGCAGAATTTTTTGTCAAAGTTCGAATTTGGCACTTTTAAGGGTATACACAGAAGCACCTTGATGTGCTGATTCCAGAAGTGTGATGTTTTTGAAAATCGGTTCATAAATAAGGAAGTTATAGCCATTTGAACTAGTTTTCACTAATCCGCGGTCTAGGTCGCGGATTAAGACCAGATTAAGTGGAAACTAGTTCAAATGGCTGTAACTTCCTTATTTATGAACCGATTTTCAAAAACATCACACTTCTCGAATCAAGACAAGAAGGTGCTTCTGTCTATACTCTTAAAAGTGGACTCCAAATTCGGACTTTGACAAAAAATTCTGCTCCAGTTTCGGCCGAAAGTGGAGCACGGCCATTACTCGCTTATTTATTGACCGATATCGTTGAGATTTTGCACAGATGTGTAGAATGAGGTAATCTTTAAACTCAGTTGCATGAAAATGAGATATATGAAGCACAGGGGCCTCCTACGAGTTTGTTTACCAAAAGCCCATTTTACTCATTATAAAGTTAGCTAGTGACAAAAATTAATACTCCATTTAGTTCCGCTTAAACGTTTGAAATAGCCTGTAGCTTAAATTAGTTGTTAAATAAGTAATTAGATAGAATAATAAATAAAATATTTATTTTATTAATGTTCTGAAAGGTATATTTTTCTGAATATAAATATAAGACTCGTGTTTATAAATATGAATAAAATTTATATCTTTCAAGATTGAGCGCATTGCTATTATATTTTCATGTTTCGATCTTGTATGACTTCGCGGCCCCCCGATGAAGCCTTCACGGCCCCCCAGGAGGTCGCGGCCCCCCGGTTGAGAAACGCTGATCTAAATTAAACGATGAAAATGAATGGTTGTTAGCTGTTGCCATCTAATCATAAATGTGATTGTTTATTATTTGCTGACGATATCAAATTGTTTAAAACGATATCATGTTTGGATGACTGTAAGACGTTAGAAAAGCAGTTAAACAACTTAAACAGTTGGATTCAATTACAGGGCCTCCATTTAAATTCTAAGAAATGCAAAATGATATCATTCAGCCGAAAAAGGGAAATATTAATTCATCCATATAATTTGAATAGAATATTAGTGGAAAGAGTGGAGATTATGAGAGATCTGGGTGTTTATTTTGACTCAAAACTAAGTTTTAAATGTCATATTGAACATATTGTTGCGCAAGTTTCGAAGAATCTTGGTTTTGTTTTACGGACGGGATATGAATTTAAAAATACTGTAACTTACATAACTCTGTTTAATGCATTTGTTAGACCAAAGTTAGAGTACGCTTCAGTGATATGGTCGCCATTTCAAAAAAAATACATACATTGTATTGAAAAAACTCAAACAAAGTTTTTAAGATTATTAGAATTTAGAATGACGAATACTTATCCTAAATATGTATCTTGTGGGGTTTTACAAAATAAGTATGAAGTTACGTCACTTGAAAAACGTCGTAATCTGCATAGCCTACTTTTATTATATAAAATTTTTGACAATACAGTATCTTGTCCGGACATTTTGGCTGAGTTTGGCATTAAAGTTCCAACAAATGGTTTGAGATGTAGGAACTGCTTGTTTAATGTAACCAAGTTCTCTACAAACTACAGTAAAATGTGTCCCATCTCTAGAATGTCCCAACTATATAACTCTCTTCTGATCAGTGACACAGACATCGACATTTTTAACATAAGTTATGCTGGTTTTAGAAGCGCTGGAACTGAAATATTGTCTTAAATTTTAAATTTTGTTCATTATCCTTTAAATTTTGTTAATTATCCTTGAGTTTTTTATATTTTTTTATTTTTATTTTATTTTTTGTTTGTATAATGAAATATTCTATAACACATTATATCATTGCTGTTATTAGTTAGAGTTAAGATAGCATTATAATTAATACAATAAAATGTACAACTCAACTTATATATGTACATGTATAAAGGCACATTTTGGACTTCGGTCTGTTGTGCTGTTATTTCTAATAAATTAAATAAATTAAATTAAATAAATGTTAAACTAAAAATATGTCAAACTTGTTTGACAGAATATAACTATACAATTTTCGTGAGGTCAATGTACCCCGACCTGAAAGTAATCCACTAAATGTGAATATAATTCATGTATTACGTGGAAATTTATAAAATTTCACGTTTGTCATCTGTCCAATCGCTCCATTATGGAAGCTGTCAACCGTCTATAGGACCTGTGATAGATTGCCACTGTTCTTTGTAAATGTTCGGTATGAAATGACTAAATTTTATCAAGATGTATGAGCAATAACATAAATGAATACTTTATATAAAAGAAATATTACACATCTTAAGTAGATGATCCATTTTCTCGACAATTCAAAACTATCTTGCTTTTTAGAACTATGCAGCTTTTATATATTTCTATATCTATACATATAAAAGGCAACATCTGTACGTCTGTTTGTCTATCCGTATGTGCGTTTTTCACTCGAAAACTGCTGATCCAATTTTCAATAGCTACATCATCTGGTCAGATTTTAGGTTGTGTTTTATTAAGATAGATTCAGTTGTTCCAAAATTATAATGATATTTGTGAAAGCGGGAAAAAGGGAGCTGAATTCGATATGATACCTCCGTTATTTTTTAAAACTTTTGCTAGTAATTTAATCGAACCCTTATTTATTATATTTAACAAATCTCTTCAAGAAAATATATATCCAGATATATGGAAGAAGGCTCTTATAGTTCCTATTTTTAAATCTGGCGATAAATATCACATAAAAAACTATCGAGCCATCTCCAAACTATGCATCCTGGGGAAAATATTTGAATCTTTAGTTTGTAAACAATTATTTGAAACTATAAAATAACATATAATTCTTGAACAACATGGTTTTTTCGCGGCAGATCTGTCGAAACAAATTTAATCATTTACACACAACAGTTGTTGGAACATCTTGACCAAAGGGTACAAGTAGACTCAATCTACACAGATTTCAGTCAATCTTTCGATAAAATTGACCACAATATTTTTTCTCTCGGTATTAAATCGTGAACATTTTCGAGGGATTATTTTTTACAATTTTCGACGTGGATTAACCCAACAAAAGTGCATCGATGAACTTAATTCGACTTTTGGCAATGAAGCACCATCAAAGACTACTGTTTATCGATGGTTTGCCGACTTCAATCGTGGTCGTAGTTCGCTTAAGGACGAATTTCGTGAAGGTCGTCGAAATTCGATTGTTGTTCCGGAAAACATTGATGCTCTGAGTGAACTGATACTGCAAGATCGTCATGTGACTTATCGTGAGATTGAGATATCCTTGGGCATTAGTGGGACCAGCATACATTCACTTTGCATGAACATTTGGCTGTCAAAAATATTTGTTCAAGTTAATAATTTGATAATCGGAGTGGAAAATGCCTCAATCGCAGTGGAAAAAGTGCTTCAAAAATTGGTTCAAACGTATGCAAAAGTGTATTGATTTTCATGGAGAATATTTTGAAAAACAATAAAGCCACTTTTGTTGATAAATAATTGTTGTTGATCTCAAATCCCAAAATATAAAAGGCAACCCTTGTACCAACTTATAAAATTAAACTTATGAGCGGGAAATTCAAACGCCTTCTAATTATTTATGTATATTTTGTGTAAAAAAGGTGGTTGACCTCGGACGAAGCCGGACGGGACAGCTAGTTTTAATATAAAATACCAGTTACTTACTCTCCAAATGGTATGTTTCTGGCAAGAGGTACGGAAGCATAATAATACTGTTTGTAGTCGTCCATCCAAACTTCGGCAGCTCTCCGTGTGTTTCTGGCGAAGACATTCCCACTTCCTCCAGGAAAAGTGTATGGATGTCTTTTTCTGAAGACGTGTCCCACCTAAGAAACAACATCAATGTTAGGATAGAATACTACAAGTGAAAAGTAGATGAATTGGTGAATTAGAGTGTATACCTAGTTTTGCCATAAATACTGAAAGTTTTCAGTAAAATTCCGTAAATGCTTCAAGATATTTTAATTTTCTTTTAGTGTGTAATACATATATGCATTTTAACCAAGAAACACCAATCACTTTTCAAAATTAACACCACTGACCGTTATATAGCCAGGGTGACTATATTTTAGTTTAGGTAAAAACTGAGATTGAAAAAAAAAATCGGAAATACAGTATATTTGATTCAATTTTGCTTTTATTTTCTAAAACATTAACAACGTCCATCGACCGTCAATCGTCAACATGGGCCCGCACTCGCATTACCGGGTGACAGTTGATAGTACAAGCGCAGCAGTTGGCGACACAGAACAGTCAAATAGTCTGCGACTGCTGTAGGCTCTATATATCCGGCTAATCGGCTTTAAACTTTGGCGTGATCGGAAATAGAAAGAGTTAGATATACACAGGCACAGTGCGCGAGATTTGCGATGATAATATGAAACGTAACTATCTTATTTTCCTTGCTATAAACCATTTACATTAATTTTAGATAAAATTAGCACAACCCGGAGATTTTATAACAAAATCCGGAGCCCGAAGAAACGATGTTGAAAACCTGAGACTCCGGGTGAAACCCTGAGACCTGGTCACCCTGTATAAAGCTCGTAAACCTCTGCGGTTACTCTTCAATAGAAATACGTGGGGTGTCTTGAAAAGATTTATAATATTGAGGAGGCTTTAAACCTCCAGATCAACATGGCGTATGCTACAAGTTCACAAGGAGCTCGTGAGAAAGCACCGACGATCTAGAGGGGCCATTACCCTGCTTCAGTTATGGACTGATAGAATGAGAGCTATAGCGGTACCACTAAGCTTAATTTTTACGAGCAAGGGGTAAAAACGCCAGTAATAATCTACTAGAAAATCTTATTGAAGTTGATAGTTAATGAATTGGACAACTTCCTCTTCGCTAGTCTTCCTTGGAGCTTTCAGCAAGATTCAGCACCAGCCCATAATGCGAAGACTGCAAGCAGTGTACAGGACTTCTGCTGGTTGGCTATCCAGCAGTCCTGACCTCAACTCCCCTGGACTACAAATTTCGGTGCTTCAGGACATGGCTTGCAAGAAAATACATTCTAAATCGCTAGCCTGATGAAGGCAGTGGAGGGTTTTTTCTGTAGAACCCCTTTGTAATTTTATTGACGTGTGGACACTTAAGCGCTGTATAAGGGCCAGTGGTCATTTTGAAAACTGATAGGTTTTCCTAGTTTAAGATACAACTATGCATTATGTATTTAAAGAAAATTATAATACCTTTAAGCGTCTTGTGAAATTTCACTGAAAACTTAGTAAAAGTATTCATAGCAATACTAGGTACAGCTGTGTTCATAATTATTAGGCACCCTAGTAAATTTTAAATACATATGCAAATAGGAGCTGGGATATTAAAAATACACTATATATTGAAACAAATGTTTATCATTATTAATAAATTGAATAAAAATTATTATATTTTTAATATTTTGTTGCCCGTCCTCGGGCTTTTATAACCGCAGCTATGCGTTTCAGCATACTACGTACTAACTTTGAGCAAATGGTTGGGGTAATTTTCTCCCATTCACTCAAAATTTTTTGTCTAAGTTCACCCCGGGATGTCGTGGGATGTTCGTGTACTTTTCTCTTCAATATGGGCCACAGGTATTCAATTGGCGAGAGGTCAGGGGTTTGAGCTGGCCAATCTAAGACCTGAATTCGATTATCAGAGAACCATTTCCTTGATGCCATGGAAGTGGGGCAGGGCGCATTGTCTTGTTGAAAATAAACATCTCTGACATCTTCTCCCAAGTTTTGACCAAAAATTTTTTCAACAGACGGCCTTAACACCTCTCCTAACATGGTGGTGTGGGTACAGGAGTTCATACGACCCTCACAAATAAAAACATTTCCTACACCATGGGTACTCATACAACCCCATATCATTATACTACCTCCACCATGTTTAATTGTGGGTAAGATGCACTCATCCCGGTATTCCTCGCCCTTCCTCCTCCTCACAAACTGGGGCCCCGAGTGACCAAAAATCTGAAATGTAGCAAAAGAAAAGCCTTAATTTATCGTAATATTTAAAGGTCTCCAGATTTGATGGAACTGATCGAAACTAAGTTTAAATTTTAAAATATACATGAGTTTTGTTACTTCAATATTTGTTTCATCGGACCAAACCACTTTCGCCCAGTCGTTAGTCGTCCAATTTTTATACTTTTTGGCCCCTAAAAAGCGTTTCTTTTTATTTTCTGCGGAGAGCCCTGGCTTTTTTCTACCCTTGCGGCCTTTTAACCCTTGCTCTATTAAACGCCTCCTAATGAAATCGATGTTCCAGACGTTTCTTGGAGGTCAGCAACAAGCTCCTTGGACGTTTTTCTACGGTTTTGCAACGATAAGCGCAGCAACTGGCGGTCTTCTCGCTGTGTTGTTCGCCGTTTTCTTCCACTTCTTCGTTTGTTTGTAAATGAATTGTCATATTTGAATCTTTTCAACGTGGTTTGAACAGCACAGCTTGAACATTTAATTTTTTTGGCAATTTTCACTTGACTTAAACCCATGGAAGATAAAAGGACGATCTGTGCCCTCTCAGCTTCACTCAGTTCGAGTTTTTTTGGCATTCTTCACACAAATAGTTTCCTAAACTTGTATTTAATAAAATAGCACCGAATAAAAATAATTACTCAAAAATAAAAGTTTTTAATGTCACCATTTTTCGACTATCACTTTGGACTATCTATGAATAACTAACGAAGAATAATATAAACACGCTTAAAATGCATAAAAACTGATTCTAAATGTTGACGTTTTAAGATAACTAACAGACCATAACAAAACGTAAACAGATTTCGCGGTCATTTTGTAGCCGTCCTGTTTTACAGTTGGTGCCTAATACTTATGAACACTGCTGTATATCTTAAATAAGATGTCTGTTTTCAAAATGACCACTTCTGGCCGATACACAGCGCTCAAGTCTCTGCTAAGAGAAATGTATTAACTAACATTTACTATTTGCTCTAGATTGTGTAAACTTTATATCAACCACGTCCAGACTAATTCGGCAAAGTTCTTTGTGTTCGCGACAAAAATCGACACAGAGGTGATCTGGTCGAGCACTGTGAGAACCGCTCGGCTTGTGCGTGTGATCCTGACTGAACAAGACAAAAAAAGGGTAATTGACTACCTTCTGGGTAAGAAATTTGGGCCTTTTACCCGATAGTTTTAATCGCCGCTTATGTTGAAGCGACTGTTACTTACCCTGCTGCAGGGTATGATTTCAAGACTTCCACCGCACTGCCACACTCTGAAGGAGATCTCCAGGTTCTCTCCACCCCATACGTCCATCTTCATGTCGTATTTACCCAGGTGTTCGAAGTAGGCTTTGTTTATCACGAAAAGGCCTCCAGCGATCATTGGTGTTCTTATTGCCTATATAAAAAATAACAGTCAACAGACTTATAATATTAAAAACAAATAATAATAAAATTGGTTAAATGCATAATAAAAAAAGCTGCTAATATATCAACATTTTCAGGGTTTTGTAGGTATGCCCATAATAAAAAAAAACGTCACTCAATGTGTCTGTATGTTCGGTAGAAATTGCGGCCAACTGTTGGATCTAGAAATTTGAAATTTAGCATGCTTGTACAATTCTTTGACCCACATATAGGAAAACTATGGACAGTTCAAAACACATCGCGGCAAAAATAAAAACAAAAGTAATCAACGTAAAAAAATATATATATGTTTTTTTTTTCTTGTAATGTAAAATTTGAGTAGAGTTTCAAAAGAAACCTCTTAATGCGTGGATAAACCGAAAAATTTCTATTTTAAAAAAATCATTATTTTTATAGGATTTTTGCAGGAATGGGGAGTCGGAGTAGTGAGTCGGGAGTCGAAGCTTTTTGGAAGAATTGAGAGTCGAGAGTCGGAAAAACTATCAACTTTTGACTATTTGATTCAATTTTTAGCAAGGGTGATGTCATACCGAAAATTAAAACAAACAATATTTTGGTTTTTAATTTTTAATTTGATTAATAAAACTCGTATTGACAGATTAATACGACGAGGCAAAAAAGATGTTTTGTATTTACACATATCCATTTTTATCTTTTTCTGAATGCAGTTTTTTATGTTTAAGCGCAACTAAACTGAATTATTATTTTCTCAAGTTGTAATTAGCTCCGTGATAATAATAATAATATTTATTTATTTATATATATATATATATATATATATATACACAAATACAGTGCGGTACAATATATTTATATACAGAACACAAAAAAACAGTGATTATTTCATGTTTCATGTTGGCAGCCAAAATCTAAATGTCAAAAGGAAAAAGTGAGATATGAAAAATAAAATATTTAAAATAAAATGAATATTTTTTAAAACAAAAATTTCTTAATACAAATTATAGCATATATTATTCTATAATTTGTATTAAGAAAAACAAAAAAACTCAAGATGTAATTAAATGACCTTTTATAAGACAGATCAACCCAACCTAAAATATTTAATGTAAGTACGATTTACAAGTGGAAGTCGAGAGTCAGGAGTCATTTATTATTCTGCCGAATAAATACCTACAAAACCCTGAAATGTGTCAAAATTCACATTTTTAACGCTAATATAATGATTTACCTGCGTTGGATCCCGAAGGCGACTCTGTCTCTCCTGGCTGGAAAGGTATTCCCATTTGAAGACTAGATTCCAGTCAAAACCACCTCGTAGGTCAGCACTGGCTCCTATATACTGAAAGGTGTCCATGCTGATCACGTCAATCACAGGACAAACTACTCTATGCGGGTCCTGCAACACAAAACTAGAAATTAGGAAAAATTCTGTCATAGATAGAGCCGATAATAGTAGAAAGTAATTTAACGTCCAAATTTTTTTGAATATAGGTAGAAGTAGGAAATAATTTCACTCAGCTTTTTGGACAAGAGGCGTTTATTTTAACAAAACACAACGTTTCGCCAACAACATTGTTGGCTTCTTCAGGTGCTATAACAATAACATCATGATAGAAAACAATATTGTACAATCAATAACACAATTTACCTATGTTAGTTAAACGTAGTCATAACAGACTGTACATCAATCATCTACAAGGATGGTGAATTGCAGAATATATAGACATTAATGTGTACTTGAAGAAAACAGACCATAGGAAAAACAGGAGTAAATTTCAATTAAATATTGAAATATAGTGATCAAAATTTAGAAACTATTGTTTAAATTTTACAATGCAAAATGAGACAAAATAAACTATATAACTGTCCAATATTAACTTATACATAAATACAATGATCTCAAGTTTCATCGATGCATCAATATGACAGGCTGCGACACTATCCCCCCTAACTACCTGGTACGCACAAATCGACAGAGTTGACAGTGTCCCACCCTGTACAACATAATGCAACGATAACCCCCGAAATCGTGAAATTTTTACCACTACCAACTCAGTGGAAAGAACCAAAATGAATTAATTGAGTTTCGCAAGGTGTGGTTCCTTCCTCCCATCTCCACAAAATCAAAATTTTAGTAAATTTAACGTAGTAATATCATTTAACATGTGTTAGGCAGTTCGGTTTGGATTCTCCGGATTAGTAGAGTTTTTGGGTCCAATATACAGTTTGGGGTACTCTCTCCACAAGATCTTTGTGCGTACCATCGATTTTGGGGATTGAGTACGTCGGACTGTATTAAGATCTAATACTCGTTATCTTTCTGGGTTTCCAACTGTTACTATTAGGGTTTTCCGGTGTCTGTACCGGTTTAAAATTTATTATTTCTGCAATTCATATTGTATTTAAAATTGGATGTAGGGATCCTTAAGGGTTTTTTGGGGTTTGGACTTGATATACCGTTTGAGGTACCTTTATCTCATTACTTTGTGCGTACCATTGTTTTGAGGGATTGGTACGTTGAATTGTATGATTGCTCCGAAACTCAATTAATTCATTTTGGTTCTTTCCACTGTGTTGGTTTTAGTGAAAATTTCACGATTTCGGGGGTTATCGTTGCATTATGTTGTACAGGGTGGGACACTGTCAACTCTGTCGATTTGTGCGTACCAGGTAGTTAGGGGGGATAGTGTCGCAGCCTGTCATATTGATGCATCGATGAAACTTGAGATCATTGTATTTATGTATAAGTTAATATTGGACAGTTATATAGTTTATTTTGTCTCATTTTGCATTGTAAAATTTAAACAATAGTTTCTAAATTTTGATCACTATATTTCAATATTTAATTGAAATTTACTCCTGTTTTTCCTATGGTCTGTTTTCTTCAAGTACACATTAATGTCTATGTATTCTGCAATTCACCATCCTTGTAGATGATTGATGTACAGTCTGTTATGACTACGTTTAACTAACATAGGTAAATTGTGTTATTGATTGTACAATATTGTTTTCTATCATGATGTTATTGTTATAGCACCTGAAGAAGCCAACAATGTTGTTGGCGAAACGTTGTGTTTTGTTAAAATAAACGCCTCTTGTCCAAAAAGCTGAGTGAAATTATTTCCTACTTCTACCTATATTCATAGATAGAGCCCTACACATCCGCGGATATCCGTCATTTTTCTACGGATGCGGATAAATTATAATTTAAATCGTGCAGATACGAATAAAATATCATATCCGTTTATCCGCAATATCCGTGTAAACATAAAATCCACGGCAGAGGCGTTTAGAAAATGTATCGCTAGCATTTTACTTATGGCAACAGTGAAATAAAGGCACGTTCTGGCACATTTTTTCACGTTTATTACTTTTTTTGCTCTTCCTCTACTTTACACTTACTTAAATAGTTAAATATATTATAGTACACATAACAGTCGCAGAAAAAATAATTTCTTTGAATTAGTTTTATTATTTAAATAATTATTTATAGTTTCGCCTTTCTGTATAATAACTATTTTATTGCTTTTCAAAATATTCGCCTTTAAGATTTATACACTTTTGCATGCGTTCAAAACAATTCTAGAAACATTTTTTCCATTCTAAAGTTGCTATCTCAAAAACATGGTTATCGATGGCTTCAACAGCTTCTTGAGGTGATGAAAATCGCTGTCCACATTTTTTTGTTTGACATAGGGGAACAAAAAAAAAATCGTTAGGGGATAAATCAGGTGAATACGGGCAATGAGACATTAATTCGATGTTTTTCTCTTTCAAATAATCAATTGTTTGATGTGCTGTGAGGGAACTTGCATTATCATGAGGAAGAATGATGCGACGTTTTTGGTTGTTTTTCCTGATTTTTTCGATGACTTCTGACTCTAAAGCAGGGGTCGGCAACCGGTGGCCTGTGGGATGAATGCGGCCCGCAAAACTATTTTATGCGGCCCACCAGTATGAACAAATACAATGTTTATTATTATTTTATTTATTTTTATATCCAGCGTGGTCAAAACATTACTGCTGTACTGGTTTAGGCTTTTTACACACTAGACGTATTTATATCGACGAAAATACGTGTAAACCGGTATAAACAAGAACTTAAGATCGTAAAAAATAGAATTTACAAAAGCAGGTATGGCCCACCAAAAAGTTTTGTTACTAGATGCGGCCCGCGTTGTAAAAATTAAATAAAAATAGTACTGAATACGGCCCGCGACATTCAAAAGGTTGTCGACCCCTGCTCTAAAGGTATGGTTGCGACATGTCCAGTACAACCGAAAAAACAAGCGATAATTTTATTGGAAGTTTTCTGAGCTTCGGTCAAACTATGCGGAATACATCGGGAACAGATCTTTCTCACAGCTAAATGTTAATGCAAAATCGAATGTATTGCAGTCTGCGATATGCCAAAGGATGCGTATCTCACGGTAAGTCACATGCCGATCTTTTTCAATCATTTTGCGCACAGCATCGATGTTTTTTGAATCACAACCGATTTAGGTCGACCTTCACGAGATTCATCACTGGCGGACGCATGATCATGACGAAATTCTGCAAACCAATTGTAAACAATCTTTTCTGATGGTGCTTCATTACCAAAAGTTGAATGAAGCGAATCTATGCATTGTTGTTGAGTTAGGCCTTTACTAAAATCGTAAAAAATCATCCAACGAAAACCTTTTTCACAAACTTGTTTTTTTTAAAGCTCTCTGTCATCAAACTACTCGGTCAATTTTAAGCTGCCACTAATTTCACAATAACAAATGTCAAATTTTACGAATGTAGTAATGACACATTTCAATATTGTTATCTAGTGGTCGTTTGTAAAAACATAAAAGGTAACCCTCGTATAATACTGACCCTGCTTCTCGAGTCAAAGGTTCCGGATTTGTATCCCGGTCTGGGCATGGATGTTTGCGTTCGTATTTATAATCTCATAATATCTGAAGGTTGAAAAGCACTGGTCTAGAGCAATTAACAGTTAACTGATTAATAAAAATTGAATTAAAAATGCGAGCTACTTGTGCAGATCACATTACATTTCTTTCTAAGTACTGTATTTTATTTTCCTTTGATCCTTCCTAATACGTTCCTGTCCTTTAGTGTTCCGACAAATTCGATGACTTCGGATTCAAGACAAGCTTTTAACGGCCGCTATCGGGTTTCTATATCGCAAATACAAGTGCATTTTCATCGTTTGCTCGGTCAAAGAGATAAAGGACATTTTCCACCAAATATTCAATAGCCACAACTTTTTATTTCTTTGTATAAATGTTTTCATTAAATTATTTCAATATTTTGATTGGAATATTTGGTTTGGATTCAAAATTGATACGCTACAATGAGCCGTAAAAAAAGAATTATGTATGAAAAGGATAAAAAAGTCATAGTTTCATACGAATGAAAGCATATGGTGTAAACCGAAAGCAGACAATATGGTAAAACAATTGCAGTCAGACGGTAACAAAATTTGTTTGTATATATATATATATATATATTTGTTAAATGTGCATTTTCACACATTGAGGGTTTTGTAGGTAGATCTAAGAAGCCAACACAATGCTGGATGCCTAGGTATATTAGTTCTACAATCACATCAAAATCAACAATTTTTTGCTAATCATATTTATGTGCAATTTGAGTACTAAGACTGCCGTTTAATTTTTTAAACCAAATTTAAATAATTTGCAAAAATTTTGGCACAATATAATTAAAATTAAAAAAATCCAATGTTTTTTTCTGCATTTGCTTCGCATTCAAGTCTTCATTAAATTAATAAGAAATATATTAATGCGGACACCTTTATTTTGGACGTTTGCCATTGCTGATAGTACTAGGCTAGAATAGTACAATATAATGAGTATTAGTATCAAAAAGATATAATACTTCAAGAGTAATATAAAAAATAAATTCGGACGTTTCGGAAACTGCTCAACAATCTGTTTCCGTCTTCAGCGATCACGAGAAGTGATAAACATTTCAGTTTTCTTCGAGTTTTTATACCGAGTATTGTAAGAGTGGGAGCAGGTTATAGGTGCGTTGCTATTGGTTGGGTGGTTGGGATCAGGTATGGGTAGGGACGAGACTACCTGCGGAGGATTAACGACCGGATTAAGGTTGTTTGTCACATTATTGTGTGGTAATGCATTGTTTGTTACCGGATTAGTGACTTAAGAGGATTGTTTTGAATAATGGAAAGCCAGAGTTGAGGAAATTCTGTAAAGGTGTCCGCATTAATATTGGACCATTGCAAAATAATTTCAAAGATATTAAGAAATATATTGATAAATGGCTTAATTTATTTGACTATTTAGAAAAAAAAAAAAACTATTACTTTTTACAATTATTTTACAAAAAATTACAAATATTATTTATAAAACATTTAATTGAAAAATTAAAATTTAAGTTATTTCATGTTATTTCATATAATAACTAGTTATAACAGTTTATTTTAGAGATATTTTGTTTCTTTTTTTATTATTTTCAAAGCTTGCTACGTTCAACTTTGTAAAACTTATGTTGCTTATTATTTTGTAAATAAATGGTCGCCATTTTGAAATGGTTAAAATAAAAATATGACTTTTTGGTGTCATTGTAAAGCTAATTTAATGTACTTTTAGGAAAAAAATATAAAATTATCGATTCCCTATGTTAGATCAAAAGTTGACATCATCTCCAGTGAAACCGGAAGTGCCTCAGAATTCTTATAGTAACCTTTAGATGGGCCGATTTTGTCTAATTTCACTTTTGTTCTGAAGATTTTTTGTATCTTTACAAATAAAGGAGATTTTAGGGGTGCCCCGTTTCAAACAAACACCCTGTATATAACGAATGTCCTCATTTATCAAAATGAGCTATTCGGTTTTTGTTTCCGTTTTCAGCTATGTACATGTGTGAATCTGGATTTTCAAAATACGCTGATACAAAATCGAAATATCGCAGCAAACTAAATGCTGCACCAGATATGTGAATTCGATTATCCAATATTATACTAAATTTTGAAATGATATTAGAATCCTAAAAGCAAAAGCATGCTTTTCATTAAACCTAGCTGTATTCTCCAAGATTTCCACACTTTATATGAAAAATATAAATATGAAATAAAAGCAAATCTATTTCATGATTTTTTTTTTTTTAATGGTCTAGTTTTTCGGAATACAATGAAATATACTACTAAATTATAAACTATTTTCTATCGTATTTATAAAAGGAAAAAGTTTGCAGTAATGTAATGTTTTTTTTTTTTGTATTTAAAGTGCATAGGGGTTCCGCGACAGAATAAGTTTGGGAACCACTGGTTTAGCGCAATCCCGAAATATAAGAGACAACCCTCATAGTTATCTAATCTTTCAAAAACCTGCCCTGTGTGTATGACTTTGAGCATTATTTTTGAGATCACCCACGTATTCGAGCAGCAACAGGAATATAGTGAAAAAAGTGTATCAGCTCGTTTAGAAATTTGTCGGAGTAGGTCTTAAGAATGTTAAGTCGGACATTTAAATTCCATACAGGGTGTTCGGGAATGCAGAGCGGGGCTCATAAAGTGTTCCTCTCGCTGGCGAATTGTCGATTATCCCGGATATTGAAGTTTTAATGTATAAAATGTTGGATTTATCGCTGGTGACGTCATCAATCCACTTGATTTATCACTACAGACAATGAGATTTTAACTCGAGTTTTAAATATAAATTTCTCGGACGTTACTTTTCACAAATTTATGGGGTACATTAGAAGCGTTTTTACTAAAAAAAAAAGAAATATTAAAGGATAGTAGTTTTAATCCTTGATCTGTGGAAGAGTTATGTCTTATACCTGGGAAGAAAACTAATGCAATAGAAAATATTAATACTGAAACTTACAACAGTCTAATTCACGTGCAAACTCAGAGGAGGAATTCGCGGATTGAGCTCCTTGTTTTTACTATACACCAGTGGTTCCCAAACTTTTTCGGTTCCTGGCGCCTTTAATGTATTAAAAATTTTCCGCGGCGCCCCAATTCAATACATTGGTATATATCATTTTTAGGATTTTGTAGGTATGACTAAAAAACTCTTATACCGTCTTTTTGTCGTCTGCCTGTCTGTCTGTCTGTTCGGTAAAAATTGTAGCCAAACGGCTAAACCTAGAGAGTTGAAATTTGACATGCGTATACAACTCTTTGACCCGCACATAGGAAATATACTAAAACATCTAAAAAACATAACCCCCTAAAAATATAAACAAATATCTGCTCATCGAAAAAAAAAAATAAATAAATAAATTCTGAGTAGGGTATCAAATGAAAGCCCTTAGTACGTGGATTAACGATCAAAATTTTATTTTTGTAAAATGATTTTTTTTGACGCGATTTTTGCCAAAATTGTGCAAAAATTTTTTTGTCCCACACCCTGTAGTCCAAATGGTTTAAACGAAAAATCTGAAAAAATTCTGAGTATTGTACATTTGTGTGAACCGGAATAGTACAACAGGAATTTTTGATCAGATTATGTTTTCGGAAAATAACGCATTTTTTGTGTTTTTTTTGCTTGACCATGTAAAATATTTAATAACTTATGTAACACAGTAAACCAGCATGGTGTAATAGTTAGCCTGCTCGCGTTCTAATTTACAAACTAAGGTTCGCTCCGGTCTCGAGGCAATATTATTTTTTCTGTTTTTTTGTCAAATAATAAACTGTTAAAGTTGGTAATATTATTAACTACAAATTCCACCCTTGACGACCTGACATTTTGAACAGTGTTGTACGTTACAATCAGATAATAATTCGGCAGCCATCTTGATGGCGTAGGTTCTAAAGTTTAACAATTGACGTTCAGAATTTCTGTATTTTTAAATTAAACTAACTACTTTTTTAACGATAAAACTATTTTACTACTACAAATCTGTTCCCCCTCCGATACCTTAAAAACAAAACACTAAATTAATTCAAACAATAGATTGAATCATGACAAATGATAGAAGGAGGACACATGAAGCATTATATGTTGTTATATTTTTATTATATTTTTAATTTCAAAAGGAGTCATACACTACCTTAATCATAAATACAGAAAATCCATAACATAGCCATAATTTAGCCATGCATAAAATTAGTATCGTGGCCAGATATTGAATCTGTGTACATTCAGGAGTAATATGGTCAGTATTAAGTATTGTAGAGCACACAGGAAGGCACTTACAGTTTATAGTCAGTTGCAAACTGCTAAGCAAAGACCGTAATTTGTATATTTTTACACAAATTAATATTTGTCAGGATTTGAACCCACGTCCATACCCTTGCTAGGTGTTAATGGCAAGAAAAAATGCTTTGGCGTTTGGGACCCCAGCCTATCAAACGCTTATGATCAACGAATAATGTTTAAAAAAAAAAACGTAATCGAAAATTAACCATATCATAAATCACTTTAGGATTTAATTTTCGTCAAGAACGAGAAATTCATGCAAGTTTTTAGCAAGTCTTTAAAAAGATCATGAAATTCACCAAACGTTGTTAAGAAGAAGTTGTACGGATTTTTTGGATTTATTGTCAGTTGTGTATAATCTTTATTTTAGTTGCAGCTAACTAGTTTCGCTCATTATAAAAACACAAAAAAAAAATAAATAAATAAAATAGAAAAATGCAATTGGTCAAACGATAAAATAAAAATAAAATTATAAAAACATAAAAACGTACCTGATTGTCGAAAAAAGTTAATAAATAATAAATAACAAATAAATAAAAGTTCTCATTAGAGTCAAAATACGCAGTAAAACCTTAAGAAAATAAAATGGAGTATGTTAACGGTCGACGAGACAAGTCATGACTTTTGAATACGTCCGATGTGTATTGTTAAAATTAGTTTGAACGTTTAAATTCTGGTCGGTAATAGAGATAAAACAATTTTCAATAAATTTGTTGTTAAGAAATAAGTTCATCTTTTAACGCAACTATACATGCAGATAAACTTCACTGTTTTCTTACCTCTGCTACTCTCTCGAGGAGTGGTTCCAGCCAATTGACATTACACTCGCAATGTGAGTCCAGGAAGGTGAGTACATTCGCTGAAGCAGCGTCTGCTCCTCGTACTCTGGACCTCATCAGACCCTCTCTCTTCTCGTTTCTGATCACCTTCACTTTCTGGATCTTCGCTAATTCTTCACCATCCTCTGCTGCAATAAAACAAAATAGTTACTATTAAAATCAAAAGCCATTATAGATCAGTAACATAGATAAGTTGCAAGATTTGACGCAATAAGTTAAATTTCACGGGTATGTCATTTACTTCTTCCCCATTTCATGAAACTGTGGTTAATTTTCATGTTATGAAATAGACAAAGTTTCAAGTAGTAAACATTACATGTTATGCTTGTTAAAGGGCATAAACTGGCCACGTTATCTATACAGCTGGTAATTAGCTCCAGCTAATTATCAACATACTGATAAAGAGGACGGTAATTAAGTTACATCCCAGATTAGATCGCAAATTCCAGCAAAACTAGGGCATTTTTCAGTGTATGTCCACTAAGCAACTTTTTCAGTTTTTAGGGTTTTGTAGGTATGACCAAAAAACCCTTATACCGTCATTTTGTCGTCTGTCTGTCTGTCTGTCTGTCGGTCTGTTCGGTAAAAATTGTAGCCAAACGGCTAAACCTAGAGAGTTGAAAATTGGCATGCTTATACAACTTTTTGACCCGCACATAGGAAAAATACTAAAACATCTAAAAAACATATCCCCCTAAAAATATAAACAAATATATGCTCATCGAAAAAAAAAATATTTTTTTTAAATTCTGAGTAGGGTATCAAATGAAAGCCTTTAGTACGTGGATTAACGATCAAAATTTAATTTTTGCAAAATAAATTATTTTGAGGCGATTTATGCCAAAATTGTGCAAAAAAATTTTTGTCCCACACCCTGTAGCCCAGATGGTTTAAACTAAAAATGTGAAAAAAATGTAAGTAATGTATATTGGTGTGAACCGGAATAGTACAACAGGAATTTTTGATCAGATTATGTTTTCGGAAAATAACGCATTTTTTGTGTTTTTTGGTTGACGATGCATACATGTTATACACTTATAACACACTAAGTTGATAAGCGTTTGGTGGTCTAGTGGCTCAGTTACTCGACAACCACACAGGATCGTTATTCACTACACAGGTTCGTTCCTGGCTTGTGGAGTCAATTTTATTTTTTGTTTTTTTTTTCATATTTATTATGTTTAAATTAATTTGTTAAAATTCTAGTTATATTTTAGCACATTTTGAATTTAATTTTCAAGAGCGTAAATTTAATAACCAATTGGAATTATATTTTCATTCTGTGTCATTTATACGAAGCCAGAGGGGCGGAGCGTATGATTTAAGACAACCAATGAAAGTCATTGGCCCAATTTTCAAAATCTTAATGAACCTTGTTATATAAAAAAAAATACTGCACTTATTTAGAAACCTAAATAATGATATTAGGTATTCGAATTAAAATTAACAAAAAAATATTTTAACATAAAATTTGTTTTTAAAGCTCTGAGATTAACAGACGATAAATTATTTTAAAAAGATCGTTCATTTTGCCGTGGTTACTACAAAGCAAAATTTGTCCTACACACTCAGCATGCCGCCTTCACTTATTATATACCTGCGAAACCCTGCAATGTGTGAAAATTCACACTTCACATCAATTTTTTATATATAGCAATATTTCATTAAACTGTTGGACTGGTAAAGACGTTCTACTCATTCACTGGACATAACATTCAGTATTTTATAAATGACAATATTTTCTTACACTGTTGGACTGATGAAGAAGTTCTACTTGTCCACTGGACACAACTTATTCAGTATTTTATAAATAGCAATATTTCATTAAACTGTTGGGCTGGTGAAGACGTTCTACTTGTTCACTGGACAAAACTTATTCAGTATTTTATAAATGGCAATATATCATTACTTTGTTGGACTTTTGAAGACGTTCTGCTCATCCGATGGACATTTATAGTATTTTATAAATGATTTAGGGGAAAGTGTTCCACAGTTGAACTTGCTCCACAATGAAACAGTCTAAATTATTTCTAAATAAAGGTGTCTCAAAAGAAATTTTATATTTAGTGGATTGATTAGAAAAAAAGTAACCCGTATATAGAAAAAATGTTTATTAATTATTAAAATACACTTTTTGGGGATTTATTTCTTAAAAATAATATCGTCTAAATGTAGACCCTCGCGTTCTCGGTACTCATTTAATCGAACAGTAAAATTACTTATGACGTCTCGGCAGGTGGACTCAGGGATGGCTGCCATTTCGTGACGGATATTTTCTTTCAAATGCGCCAGTGAAGTCGGTTTATTGGCGTAAACTTTAGATTTAAGATAACCCCATAGGAAAAAGTCCATAGGGGTTAAATCTGGACTGCGTGGAGGCCAATTTATGTCACCTCTCCGGGAGATCAATTTGCCTGAGAAAATTTAACGAACACGTGGCAGAGACATATTGGACGTGTGTGAAGTTGCTCCGTCCTGTTGGAACCATGTTCTTTGGTTAAAGCCAGGAAAGTTTTGCAGTTCAGGTACCAAGAAGTTGTCTAACATCTCCACATAACGCTCTGAGTTCACTGTAACTGCACGCCCCCTTTCGTTTTCAAAAAAGTAAGGGCCGATAATTCCTCGCGCCGACATCGCAGCCCATATGGTCACTTTAGGCGAATGTAGGGGTTTCTGATGTTTGCGTTTCGGATTCGTTGCACTCCAGTAGTGGCAGTTCTGCTTATTTACGTGGCCATTAAGATGAAAATGAGCTTCATCCGAAAACAAAATGTTGGTAAACGTTGAAAATCGCTCAATCACCTGATTTACGAAATTAAGCCTCTGACTGGCATCTTGGGGCTTTAATTCTTGCACCAATTGAATTTTGTAGGGGTGCAGCTTTAGGTCTTTGTGCATAATGCGATGTAATGATGATCTATGCACATTTAAAGCACTTGCGCGCTTCCGAATTGAAAGGTTCGGGTCGTCACGAACAGACTGATTAACATTCTCCACGTTTTCTACCGTTCTTGATGACCTAGGTCGCCTGGATTTTGATTTATCCAGCGTTGTACCTGTCTCTTCAAACTTTTTAACCCAATGTCGAATGAGAGGAATGCTTGGCGCATCATTTAAGTGGCGAAAACCTCGAATACTGCAGAATTTTCTACGCGCTACAGTCGCCGAATCACCGTTTTTGTAAAACTCTCGCACGCATAACGCGCGGTCTGCTCCCGAGAAACGCTCCATAGCGACTATATTCCCAAGAGCCAGGCTACCGATTGACATAACCCCCGCGCCCCTCGGATACGTTGCGTTCACGCAGTAAGCTAAATAAATATAAAATTTCTTTTGAGACACCTTGTATAAATGGCAATATTTCATTAAACTGTTGGACTGGTGAAGACGTTCTACTCATCCACTGGACACCACTTATTCAGTATTTTATAAATGGCAACATCTTATTACTTTGTTGGACTTTTGAAGACGTTCTGCTCGTCCACTGGACACAACTTATTCAGTATTTTATAAATTAACAAATCGTATTCTTCAATTGTGTTAAAGTTATTGACTTTTCGAATAATTTTAAACGGAAATCTTGAGAAATATTTGTTCCAATTGTGTCCGGAGTATAAATTACTGAATGAGACAATAGCTAGCAACACTTTGAATTTCTTTCTATTGCATTCAGACATTTTGAGATTAACGGTTGTATAAACTGTGGGTCGTGCTGTGTTCCTTCTCTCAATGAGATCCTACGTCGCTCCAATAAATATCCTTACACACGACCGGCTTTGTCCTGTCCTACTCCAGAGTTATTCCTTTATCCCCACCACTAAGAAAAGCAGCCTAACAATACCGGGATTTCTTTCGGTTTTGAATTTATTATTTTATATCCAGGGGTTTGTTCAGTTGGAATGCTATATATCAGCAATTATTTCGAGATGAGATGACATACTTTATAAATTTAAATATGGAAAAGAATTTAATTTAAATATTTAAATTTGCTTAATTTGTTTTAGAAGTAAACTCTACCCAAAACCATATGAGAAGAACATCTTCAACAGTCCTTTTTAATGAAATATTATCATTTATAAATATAACGAATGACTTTTGGCCATTGAACGAGTAGAACGGCTTCACCAGTCCAATAGTGTAATGAAATATTGCCATTTATAAAGTACTGAAAAGTTGTGTCCAGGGGACGAGTAGAACGTCTTCACCAGTCCAATAGACTAATGAGATGTTGTCATTTATATAATAGTGAATAGGTTTTATCCAGTAGTTATACGTATTATACGAGGGCTACCAATTATGTTATTACAAACGACCACTAGATGGCAATATTGAAATGTGTCATTAATATATTCATAAAATTTTACATTTGTTATTGTGAAATCAGTGGCAGCTTATAAATTGACCCAGTAGTTTATCATCAGCATTTAAAAAGAACAAGTTTGTGAAAAAATTGATATTACTCGTGAAGGTTTTCGTTGGATGATTTTCTACGATTTTAGTAAAGGCCTAACTCAACAAAAATACATAGATTCGCTTCGTTCAACTTTTGGTAATGAAGCACCATCAGAAAAGACTGTTTACAATTGGTTTGCAGAATTTCGTCGTGGTCGTGCGTACATCAGTGATGAATCTCGTGAAGGTCGACCAAAATACGTTGTGATTCAAAAAATTTCGATGCTGTGCACAAAATGATTGAAGAAGATCGGTATGTGACTTACCGTATGATAGAGGCATTTTTTGGCATATCGCAGACTGCAATACATTCGATTTTGCATGAACATTTAGCTGTGAAAAAGATCTGTTCCCGATGGATTCCACATAATTCGACCGTTCGACGAAGTTTATAAAAGGCTCGTGTTGATTGGTGTAAGGGAATGCTAAAAAAATTTAACCTAGGCACTGCAAAATCTGTATACAACATCGTTACAGGTGACGAAACTTGGATTTATTCATATGGACCGGAAACTAAGCAACAAACCACTGTTTGATTCTTCCAAGATCCGATACAACAATTTGTTTGCCAGAAGTCATTGACAAAATCAGGAAAAACAACCAAAAACGTTGCATTATTCTTCATCATGACAATGCCAGCTCCCACACAACACGTCAAACAATTGACTATTTGAAGGAGAAAAACATCGAATTAAAGTCTCATTGCCCATATTCACCTGATTTATCCCTTAACGACTTTTTTTTTGTTCCCTAATGTCAAACAAACAAAAAATGCGTGGACAGCGATTTTCATTACCTCAAGAAGCTGTTGAAGCCTTGGAAAGCCAAATTTTGAGATACCAACTTCAGAGTGGAAAAAATGTTTCGAAAATTGGTTTGAACACATGCAAAAGTATATAAATCTTAAAGGCGAATATTTTGAAAAGCAATGAAACAGTTTGTTTCAAATACATTTTTTCTTTCTTAGCTTTTGTAAAAACTTAAAAGGTAGCCCTCGTATTTTCATTTTTAAAATACTGAATAAGTTGAGTCCAGTGGAAGCAGGCGCGTACACAAGAGGGTGGTCCTCGGTTCCAGACCCCCCCCTCCAGGAATGGAACAATCATATACTTATTTAATACAAATTAAGCGAATGAAAATAGAAAATTACATTTTTTATTAATAAAAATTAAATTATAATCAAAATTAAAATATATATGAGCTAACTCCTCTCCGTAAAAAAAACCAATATATTTGTATTATTTTACGGATATTTTTTCGAAATGCCCCCAGATTAATTTTATGTGTGCGCGCCTGAGTGGATGAGCAAAACATCTGGGTAATGAAACATTTTCATTTATAAAATATTGGATCAGTTGTGTCCAATGGATGAGTAGAACGTCTTTACCAGTCTAACAGTTTAAGGAAATATTGCTATTTATATAATACTTTGTAATTTGTGTCCAGTGGAGGACAGTCTTCAACAGTCCAACATTCCAGTCCAGTGGATGAATAAAATGTTTTCACCAGTCCAACAGTGTAATGAAACATTGCCATTTATAAAATACTGAATAAGTTGTGTCCAGTGGATGAGTAGAACGTTTTCACCACTCCAACAGTGTAATGACATGTTGACTTTTATAAAATACTGCTCAAGTTTTGGTCCAGTGGATGATTTGAACGTCTTCAGCACTCCAACAGTTTAATGAAACAATACTGAATATATCGTGTTATGATCAGAACATTTTCCTTAGTCCATTTGAACAGTGTAAGAGATTATAATATTGATATAGAATAGAAGTTTATTAAACAACAATCCTAGTAGTTGTGTTAACAACGTAATAATCTTTTGTGCAATTGACAATTGCATATTAATCCAAAATCACCTCGGGCATTGTATTGTATTCCATTGAGCAATCAGAGTTGAAATCCCTTCATCCCGACAATGGTTCGTAGAGTGAACTATGGAAAGACAAGTCCCTACAAGACGTTCTCATTAAGTCCCAATCAAACAAGGCTAATGGCATATCTCTAATAGAGCGCAGTGCCGTCTACAGCACCGTTATTACCGACTGCTACAGTTGATAGCAGATGTACATTGCAAACTACGCCGAAGGTCCTCCAGAGAATATTCATAGTTATAATTAATTTATCATATTATGCACCGTAATGAGTTAACCATGATTGGTTTATAATGGAGTACGCGGTTCGAATCCCTCCGAAGATGTTCTATTTATGTTCGGGGTTTGTTGGACATTCTCCTTCAAAACTACACGTTGATTTTATAAGAGGGAAGTATAGATTTAACCTGGACCCTTTTATACAGAAACAACAATAACAACACAAACTTGTGCTAGTCTTTTATGATCCAGTCCGGCTTGGGAACAATGATACATGTATGATATCACGCATTATTAGGGTTTTGTAGGAATGACCAAAAAACCCTTATACCGTCATTTTGTCTGTCTGTCTGTTCGGTAAAAATTGTAGCTAAATGGCTAAACCTAGAAAGTTGAAATTTGGCATGCTTATACAACTCTTTGACCCGCACATAGGAAAAATACTAAAACATTTAAAAAACATCACCCTAAAAATATAAACAAATATCTGCTCATCGAAAAAAATATATTTTTTTTAAATTCTGAGTAGGGTATGAAAGCCCTTAGTTAGTGGAGTAACGATCAAAATTTTATTTTTGCAAAATAAATTATTTTGTCACGATATTTGCCAAAAAATTTGTGTCCCACCCCTGTAGCCCAGATGGTTTAAACTAAAAATCTGAAAAAATTCTAAGTAATGTAAATTTGTGTGAACCGGAATAGCACAACAGGAATTTTTGATCAGATTATGTTTTCGGAAAATAATGCATTTTTTTTTTTTTTGCTTGACCATTATATTTAATAACTTAAATAATTCGGTGCTTTGATAGTGTAATGATTACCATGCTCGCGTTCTAATTTGCAAACTAAGGTTCGATCCGGTCTCGAGTCAGTTTTTTTTTTTTGCATTTTTATTTTGTTGAAATTAATTTTTCAAAATTTTAGTTATATTTGGGCAAATGTTGCATTTAATTTTTAAAAGCGTAAATATAATAACCAGTGGAAATTGTTGAAATTGAATACACGGAATCAGTGGGGCGGAGTTATGACTTAAAACAACCAATGGAAGCAATAGGCGCAATTTTCAAAATCTTAATAAACCTTGCTAAATATACAGAGTGTTTGTTTGAAACGGGGCACCCCGAAAATCTCCTTTATTTGTAAAGATACAAAAAATCTTCAGAACAAAAGTTAAACTAGACAAAAAGGCCCATCTAAAGGTTACTATAAGAATTCTGAGGCACTTCCGGTTTCACCGGAAATGATGTCAACTTTTGATCTAGCATAGGGAATTGATAATTTTATATTTTTTTCCTAAAAGTACATTAAGTTAGCTTTACAATGACACCAAAAAGCCATATTTTTATGTTAACCATTTCAAAATGGCGACCATTTATTTACAAAATAATAATCAACATAAGTTTTACAAAGTTGAACGTAGCAAGCTTTGAAAACAATAAAAAAAGAAACAAAATATCTCTAAAATAAACTATTTGACTATTTAGAAAAAGAAAACTATTACTTTTTACAACTATTTTACAAAAAAAAAAAATATATTTTTTTCAAACAAAAATAAGCAAAATAAACTATTAAACTCTTGTTATTTATAAAACATTTAATTGAAAAATTAAAATTTAAGTTATTTCATGTTATTTCAAATAATAACTAGTTAAAACAGTTTATTTTAGAGATATTTTGTTTCTTTTTTTATTTTTTCAAAGCTTGCTACGTTCAACTTTGTAAAACTTATGTTGATTATTATTTTGTAAATAAATGGTCACCATTTTGAAATAGTTAGCATAAAAATATGATTTTTTGGTGTCATTGTAAAGCTAATTTAATGTACTTTTAGGAAAAAAATATAAAATTATCGATTCCCTATGCTAGATCAAAAGTTGACATCATTTCCGGTGAAACCGGAAGTGCCTCAGAATTCTTATAGTAACCTTTAGATGGGTCTTTTTGTCTAGTTTAACTTTTGTTCTGAAGATTTTTTGTATCTTTACAAATAAAGGAGATTTTCGGGGTGCCCGGTTTCAAACAAACACCCTGTATATAAAAAAAAATACTGCACGTATTTAGAAACCTAAATAATGGTATTAGGCATTCGAATTTAAATGACTCGAAAATTAAAATTCGAAATAAAATTTGTTTTGGCATCCCAAATAATCATCATTCGCTTACTAAATACCTGCGAAACCCTGAAATATGTGAAAATTCACACTTCAAATCATTTTTAGGGTTTTGTAGGTATGACCAAAAAACCCTTATACCGTCATTTTGTCGTCTGTCTGTCTCTCTGTCTGTCTGTCTGTCTGTCTGTCTGTCTGTCTGTCTGTCTGTCTGTCTGTCTGTTCGGTTAAAATTGTAGCCAAACGGATAAACCTAGAGAGTTGAAATTTGGCATGCTTATACAACTCTTTGACCCGCACATAGGAAAAATACTAAAACATCTAAAAAACATACCCCCCTAAAAATATAAACAAATATGTGCTCATCGAAAACAAAAATATTTTTTTTAAATTCTGAGTAGGGTATCAAATGAAAGCCCTTAGTACGTGGATTAACGATCAAATTTTTATTTTTGCAAAATAAATTATTTTGATGCGATTTTTGCCAAATTGTGCAAAAAAATTTTTGTCCCACACACTGTAGCCCAGATGGTTTAAACTAAAAATCTAAAAAAATTCCAAGTAATGTATATTGGTGTGAACCGAAATAGTACAACAGGAATTTTTGATCAGATTATGTTTTCGGAAAATAACGCATTTTTTGTGGTTTTTGGTTCACAAAGTACAAAAGTTATACCAATGTAAAACACTCATATACAAAGCGTCCGATGGCGCAACGGGTTAGATCGCTGGTGTCGGAAGCTAAAATTCTCTGGAAAACGAAGGGTTTCGAGTTCGAGTACGGACGGGGAGTGAGTTTTATTTGTTCTGTTTTTTTTTTTTGCATTTTTATTATGTTGAAATTATTTTGTCAAAATTCTAGTTATATTTTGACAAATGTTGTATTTAATTTTTAAGAGCGTAAATTTAATAACCTTATTATATGATTAACAGACGATAAATTATTTAAAAAATATCGTTCATTTTGCCGTGATTACTATAAAGTAAAATTTGTCCTACACACTCAGCATACCGCCTTCACTTATTATATACCTGCGAAACCCTGAAATGTGTGAATATTCACACTTCAAATCAATTTTTTTCTACAAATTTCATCCTTGACGACCTAATATGACACTGTTAAATTGGTGAAGAAGTTGTTTTAGTTACTTAACAAATCTGATTTTCCTTCCTGAAAGTATTGTCGTAAGGGGCGCTTGTCGACCCCATTCGGATAACGAGCTTTATTTTTATATGTATATATATATATTTTTTATTAGTATTATTTTGAATTTGTACTGTAATTATTTCTGTTTTAAATTTTTGGCATTGATTTTTATCACTTTGTTTTTTTCGCATTGAAATCATTTTTATTGTATTTTTATAATTTAATGTATATTTGGCAAGTCGATAATATGCTGTACGTGACATCCGGCTGTAATTTGATGTATTTTTTCCTTTCTAATAGACGCATAGTGAGCAAGTACGACTTACTGTTTATGCGACTCAATTCTTTAATATGATCCGTTTCAAAATCATAAAGTCAGTTGTTGTTTAGCTTTCGCGGTAAACGGGGCATATTTTCGGCTCGCCAAGTCATGAAACTTTAGTTATTTTTTTCTTCAAATGCTTTTTAAATAATAATAATAAATTAGAGTCAAACTGATTTGACGAGTTTTATTTCACGACCCTTCACATGTGGACCACTTCAATCCCAAAAACGTAACCAACAAAAATATTAAAATAGCTTTACGGCAGTATGTATAACATTGTAGGTAATGTACGTTGTTTGTAGATTCCATTAAAGAGAACTAATTACTTGTTCGATGGTGTTGATGCAACTTAACATGTTTGCAACTTTTATATAATCATCACTTTCTTTGTTAATTTGCACATAAAACACTTCAATTAACGTCTGACCTGTTAGCTTATACAGGAGCTTCAGTTGCAGCCAGGTTACTAGCCACTTCAAAGAAAAACTCTCTGCAAACTCTACCGGAGATATTAACTAAAACACTGTGACAGCAATCTTGCAATATTTAACGGAACACAACTTTTTAAGTGCCTCTTTGTAACGAGAAAATTATAATATCATATTTTCAATTATGTTTAAAAACTGTTAAACATAAAATGACTTCTTAATTGAACGATGATTAAATATTTAAAAAAATATGTCTCGTATAAGTGAAATATGAATTTACACACATTTCAGGGTTTTGTAGGTATTTAATAATCTATAATATAATACGCCAACGTGTGTCCATGCGTGCGTGGGTGCGTGGAAGTTGTCTGAAATCTAAAACAATTGAAGCGAGGTTCCGAAATATTCCGAAGCTTACCGAAGTATATATTGACATATAAAGCGTAATAATAATAGTTGTTACTTGATATGTTTACACAAAAATAATATAAATTAAAATTATTAATAGCAGAAAAATAATTATTTTAAATAATATTTGGTTTTGATGAAAATAAGTAAGAAAAATGTGACTTTCTTTTCTTTATTATTATTTTTTCAATGCTTTATTATTTTTTTATTCTACGATTAACGTTTTAAATTATCTAACGTCTTAAATTTTCAAAAATGTAAATGTAATTGAGTAAAAATTATAATTTTTACCAAGAATTACCGGCCGAGTTTGGTCATTCATGTCAGCGGCACTAGGCGACAACTTATTTGTGTGAATTGTAGGTCTGTCTGTCTGTTCGGTAAAAATTGTAGCCAAACGGCTAAACCTATGGAGTTGAAATTTGGCATGCTTATAAAACTCTTCGACCCGCACATGAAAAATACTTAAAACATCTAAAAAACATATCCCCCTAAAAATATAAACAAATATGTGCTCATCAAAAAAAAAATATATTTTTTTATAATTCTGAGTAGGGTATCAAATGAAAGCCCTTGGTACGTGGATACATTGTTGTGAACCGGAATAGTACAACAGTAATTTTTGATCAGATTATGTTTTTGGAAAAAAACGAATTTTTTGTGATTTTTGGCTAATAATGTACACAAGTTATAGCTTTGTAACACACTACACTGGAACGTGTATGCTGGTGTAGTGGTTTTTGACGCTGGTTTTTCACCCAAGTAACTTGATCCGAAAGAGATCGAACCCTGCGAGAAGAGACAATATTATTTTTTGTTTTTTTTTTTTTTTTTTAATTTTTATATTGTTTAAATTATTTTTTCAAAATTCTAGTTATATTTTGGCAAATGTTGCATTTAATTTTTAAAAGCGTAAATTTAATAGCCAGTGGAAATTGTTTAAATTATAATTTAATTCTGTTACAATGTACACGAAATCAGAGGGGCGGAACTTATAACAACCAATGGAAGCCATAGGCGCAATTTTTAAAATTCTTAATGAACCTTGTTATATATAAAAAAAAAATACTACACATATTTAGAAACACAAATAATGGTATTAGGCGTACGAATTAAAATTCACAAAAAAAATATTTTAATATAAAATTTGTTTTCGCATCCAAAATAATCATCATTCACTTACTAAATACCTACAAAACCCTGAAATGTGTGAAAATTCACACTTCACATCAATTTTTTTGTGTATTGTTACTATTTGGCCTACTTCCCATTCCATTGGCATTTTTTCTTCATTACATGTTCTTCTTATTAGATCCACCAGTCCAACGGTGTAATGAAATATTGCCATTTATAAAATACTGAACAAGTTATGTTCAGCGGACGAGTAGAACGTCTTCACCAGTCCATTTCCAAAAGACATTTAAAACATCAAGTAAACAATAAATAAAAACTGATGTTGGCAGAACTGCATATGAATGTTTTTCGTAGTATAATGTTGGTAGTTATGAATATTCAGTGGAAAATAAAATATATTTGAGAGTGACTAGGGTGACGTCGACATTACTCAGTCGTTCACTAGGGCAAACTACAGCACGTTAAATTTATTTTAGGATTTGTATATTCTTTCCAGGATATATACATTCTTGCTGCTTCTCAAATGTCCCGTTTCACGAATTATTATGCACGGAGAATATATGTGTGTACAGTTTTGCCAAATGTACAAATGTTTCCACCCTTAAGTGTTTATTTATTACATAGTAAATAATAAATAAGAAAACGACTGTAAGCGCAGTTGGTTAGTGTGTGGTATAAGGTGTCTATGTATAAGGTATAGTCTATTTCACGATAAGATGAAGTGACTATCTACTTATAGTCCTAAACACAGTGGGAGGTAATTACAAATAACTCTAATCCCTTGTTTGTACCCATAAACTAGCCAGAGATGTACCAGGTATAAATTATTTTACACTATGTAATGACACAATTGTAACAAGAAATAAACATAAGATATCATCAAAATAAACTTTATTTTTATTTTAAATTCAATTAATTTATGGAACTTATAATTAAAAAAACATTACAATTAGTAAGTATTTAAAACATTACAATAAAATAAATTTTATATTAAATAATGTTTAAGATAAAAAAAATCTTACAAGTCCAAATCATTCTCTGAATCAGTCTCTAAATTAATGATTATAGTACGTTCTATTTGAATATAACTGTCCTCAGCTTTAATAACATGATTTACACATTTTTTTCAACTATCTACAGGGATATTTTCCACTTCTTTTTTTATAAGTTCTATCACAGTGCCGTTTAAAGTGGGAGAAACATTATTCCGTTTTATTCTCGCCTTTAACTGACTCTAAATTAAACAATTTTTTTTATAACTTTTTTCAAAGTAGGTATCATTTTTATATAAAAAGTCTTGGATTTCCTTCTTACTGTTTGCACTATTCGGTACTTTATTTAGTTGCCGACTATGGTAACGTACATTGTCCATAACAATAACACTGTTAGCCGGTATATTCGGGAATAATTTATTTTCGAACCAGTTTTCGAACATTTCCGCCGTGGTATCGTCATGGTAGTCGAGTCTAGAATCTTTGATATTTTTCGCAGAAAGCAAGAGTGCATTCGGTATTCATCCAGTTTCAGAACCTGCATGAAGTATCGTAATACGTTTACCTTTATTAGACGGTGCTCTTGTTTGACATTTATTTGACGTATCCACCCAACCTTTTGAGTTTGTTTCATGACGACACACATGAAACAAACTCAAGTTTCATCTAAATAAATTATTGACCTTTTATCTTCTCTGTATTTTTTAATGTTTTTTAAATAATTTTGTCTCAAAAGTTTTAATCGCTCTGACTCCATAAGGAACTGCTTTTGTTTAAAGTTTTAAATTGAAACCCTATACTTTTAAGGGCACGCCATAAGGTCACCTTTGAACAATTAATTTCACACTGGTCTTGGATTAATCTTTTGAGCAATATGTCCAATGTTGGCACATTTTGTTCGGTGTACATTTGGTAAATGTTTTGCCGTATTACATCTTTCTGGAAACCATCCAAACATTTTGATATGCCTGAATCCTTTCGTTTTCTTCTCCTATCAATGGATTTATTTACAATATTCCATACTGTTGTCATCGCTACTTTCGTTGCCTTGCTTGTCTCTTCTAATGCCGCTTGTTTTTTTTTGCGGTTTCTTAAATATAAATACACATTGGCCACAATTTCTTTAGCTTCTACAGGTAAATATATACGAGTTTTTTCCCGATTTTTTTTTATTGTATCTTGCACTATATCATCATCTTCTATCATGGTCACATAGTCATCTGCTTCATTTGCTTGCACAGAAGTTAATTGTTCGTTCCAAGGACGCCACATTTTTCTAACACGTACTGAACTATTTAACACAAATCACAAGTTATCTGATAGAAAATTCAAAGCAAAGTGAAAAGATATTTAAAACATCTGCAATTTATACCTGATACATCACTGACTAGTTTATGGGTACAAACAAGGGATTACTGTTATTTGTAATTACCACCCACTGTGTTTAGGACCATAAGTAGATAGTCACTTCAGCTTCTCGTGAAATAGACTATACCTCTTTCAATTCTTGGTACCGGCAAATATTTTTCAAATAGTTTTCCTAGTTCTTCTCCATTGGTAAATGGAGAGCTCGCTACCGACGTATCTGGTCATAAAAATGTCCCCAAAAACAAATAAAACTGGTTCGGCACTCACATTAATACTACTGTGGCTTTATTCACCACAGTGGCAACATACAGCAACCAACTGTCATTTTCTGGCAAAACATAACATATGCGGTATAACGTACGAATATGTGTGAATTTCTATTAAATTTAAGTCAAATTTACGCTTTAAACTGAAAATATTATCAAGACTAATAAAATTGGATATATATGTTAGGATCAGAACTAGTTCTTGGACGTCTTTTGTAATATGTTACGTTAGTAACCATAACATAATGACATATGTGTAACAGATTGTAAATTGACGTAGTAATAAATGCATATATATAGTCGGATTGCTGATAGGTGACTGTTACATGTATGTATCAAATAATGCATTCATATAATAATCTAGTTACCATTTTTCAGCGACTTTAAAAATGTTTTTTGTTATTTGTCTTAGCTGTCAGTGCCTGTTAATAATATCAATTAGTAGATCTTGCGGCCAATTATTAAATTTACAAACTTTAATTTTAAATCTGCTGGAATATTTTAAATCCGAAAAAGAGAACAATGGACCACTTATTTCTCTATCTTGTGTCCGTCAAAGAATAGCAGCTGCCTTAAAGATTTCGGAATCAACAATTCGTAGAATTATAAAATGTAATAAATCTGAACTTCTCACTAACAAAATCACGAAAAAACGAAGTAAATTAAAATCTGAACCAGTTTATTTTATTGATACATTGGCACAAACGTATGGTCATGAAGTACTAAGATTACCTCCTTATCACTATCACTGCCAGTTTAACTCCATTGAACTAATTTGGGGTATAACAAAAAATTATTATGATAGACATATTGGTCAAAACGGATATAGTGATAACGAAGTTTTGAACATGTAGCAGTGTAGTAGCCTGTGATCAAATTAGTTGTGAAACTTGGGCAAAATCTGTTAAAAAAATCGAAAATTTAATAAATGAATGGTGGGAAAGGGAAAGGATTGTTGCTGATATTAATCCAATAATAATAAATACAAGAAATGACAGCGATAGTTCAGATGACGACGATATCATGCATTACAGTGACTAATTGTTTTAAAATAAAAATAAACATTTAAATACAACTTGTAGCAATATATTATATGAATAAATATATTTTTACTTAATATTTTATTACTTTGTACTTAGTGGAAACATAAAAATTTAATTTAAATAAACAACAAATTATAATCCAAAATTTACGTATAAGTTTTTCCTTATTTATAATTATTACCTTAAAATTAATAATTTTGTTTGTTTGAGTACTGCTGTGAACTTATTTTCGTGCTCCAATTAGCAAAGATATCTACGAATAATTCCGTTTCTTTCTAATGCTTTGTTTTTTATTAAAATAATTTGGAAGGTTGGTTGTCAACTTGCGTCACTGTACGTTACTATGGGTATGCAAATAATTATAATTATAGACAGAGAAAGCATATAGTATTGTATATCAATACTTGTAGCAACGAACAGTCACCTATCAGCAATCCGACTATAAGAAAAATAATATAACAATAAGAAAACAAATCTTTTTTATGTCGCAGGCTGCATTCATTAACAAAATTTTGCCTTTTTTACGTTGCTGGCCGCATTCAGTAACTTTTTTTTGCGGGCTACACCTTTTGTTATTTCTATTTTTACGATCTTAAGTTCTTATTTACGCCGGTTTATATATATTTGCGTAGGCGTAAATACGCCTAGCTTGTAAGAGCCTAAAGCAGCGCGACAATAATGTGTTGAGTACGCTGGATATGAAAAATAAATACTATTTTTTCTTACTTCCGCATGAAACTGTTCGGCGGTCCGTATTCACCCCATAGGCCACCGGTTACCGACATGGCAGACATCCCATCGATCAATTAAAACTGTTACCCCGTAGTACGGGGCCCGTACTAATATACCCACTGTAATTAAAAATGTAGTTTCCATACACTGTGTGGTATATGCAACACGCACCACACAGGTGTATGCCGGGAAATCAGCACTCTCAGCAATGAGCAGATAGATATGTATATGAGAGAGAAATAATAAAAACTTACGTCGGTCGCTAAAATCGTCTACTAAGATGATTTCTTTGATGAGATGCTCTGGACTTCTATTGAGAACACTGGAACAAAAAAAGTAACGTAAGTTTTTCAACTTTTTTTATTATTTTCCCACAAGTAGAAATATAGTCATAACTGGAATAATGCGAGTAATCCTTTCGAAAAATATTAGGCACTGTTAAAAATCACAACTATGATGTTAATGGAATTTTCATAATAGGGGATAGGCATGATTTTTAACATTTTTACCGACCGCCAACATATATAAGGGAGGTATTGTGATCATACCGATTTTGACATTTCGAGATTTCGATGGATCTCCATGAATTGAGGTCCCTACATAACGTTTTGACTATTTTTAGCATGATGTCTGTCGGTCTGTCTGTCCGTCCGTCCGTCTGTCTGTCTGTCTGTCTGTCCGTCCGTCCGTCTGTCTGTCTGTCTGTCTGTGTACACGTGCAGAGCAAATTCGGCTAAAAGAATTTTTATGAAACTGCATATTTAAGCATTTGATATCAATGGCACGTGTTGATCAACTTTTGGTAGAAATCGGTTGACTAGAAATGGGAGTTTACTCGCGTCGATTTTAAGATTTTTGCGAATATTTTGCAGAAACATATTAATATTTCTAGAACAGAAAAATATTTCGAAAAAAATAATTTAACAAAAGTTGCTATAAATGCAATAACTAATAACTTTTATTTGAGACGTTTTTTGATAAAACGAAAAATTTTGAATTTTTTTTGTAAAATTCTCAATTTTTTCATACTTGCATGTAACGTTTCCATGGTCATGATAAATAATATCTCTGTTAGAAAATATTAGGCCAAGTTATTTCAACTCTGCTGCTAGAATGTATTTTATACAATATCGGTCCTGTGGTGGCCACCGATGATTTTTTTTGTATTTATTTTATACAAGTACTTTGTGATGGCGGTCGGTCCTGTGGTGGCCACAGCTGATTTTTTTTATTATATTCCTCTTGTTGCATATAAACACAAAAAACAGTTTTGCATTTTTTTTTTAATTTCAAGGCTTAAAAAAATCATAAATGTATGTAGCGCGCGAAAACCACGTGTGACGTCATACCCTACTTAAGTGTACTGCGTACAGCCTACCCAGTCTACAGCGTACAGCCTACACAGTCTGTCGTGAACTTATTTGCTTGTATAACTTTTATAGGTTTTCTAAAGTTAGAATGATTTTAATTAAAATAAAGTTTAATACTCTTTAAAAAAAAAAAAAAGATGTAACCGTTTAGCCACAATTTCTACTGTACCGAGAGACACATGTCGGTATAAGAGTTTCTTAGTTATACCTACGAAATCCTATTCATCAATATTCCATAATATTTTGAAGACGTGTACTGGTTGTCTATGTGTACGACATTATAACAACGTTATCACCTATGAATGTTTTTAAGCTCATTGGTTAAAAACACAGTGTCTCCATTTCTATCGCCCAAAGTGTACAAAAACCAGTGAAGTTGGCAAAAAGTCATTCGGCAGCCGCAACTGCGGTCTGGTTGCCCTTTACCTCCCTCAGAGGGCTCTCCCTTTTACCGCAATGCCCCCTCCTCCTCATCCACCTCCACCACACAGAGGTGACAAATACACGGATTAAATAAGACTCAGTTTTTTACACGGTGATACGAAAACAGGATATTTATTTTGTTTTTACGTTTATTTGAGAAGCAATTAATGAAAGAAGAGATTGGTAAATTGAAATTTTTGGATTTAGTTTGATCAATTATACTTAAACAATTTTTTTTATAGTTTCAATAAAGGAAATGTTCTATACAGCAGCGTTTCTCAACCGGGGGGCCGCGGCCCACTGGGGCCAGTGAAAGCTTCGTTGGGGGGGGGGGCGAAGTCATACAAGATCGAAACATGAAATAATAGAAATGCGCACAATCTTGCAAGATATAAAGTTTCTCTATACAGGGTGAGTGGGGAGGAATGGGCCGAACCTCAGGAATGTATTGTACATGTAAAAATAAGTAAAAAAAACTCTAATGTTGTTATGCGATTGTCTTTTATTCTCAAGTTATAACGTAATAAGAACACTTTCTATCGAACAACGTTTTAATTTCGGTGTGCTAAGTTTTCAAAAATATCACCGTTAACTTGTAAACATACAGACCAATTCTGTAACTCAGTTCCTATGATTTTAGTAACTAAATTGGCCACTATGAGCAAGGTCAGTTACTATCATGAATGAAAGTCATTATACTTTTTATAATATTTTATCTTGTAGTAACGTTACTACACAGTAATTTTTTACAGAATTGATCTGATAGTCTACCTCGCCTACGAAGAGCGCCCGTTGATCTCCTGGTTGTTTCATGCCTTTCTTTAATATCGACTGCAGTATTTCTAATTCGTCAAATTAATGCATCTCGAGTACCTACTTTGACTTTGTAAACCTCATTTTTGAACCATCCAAATTAAATGGAAGCTCTTAGTTCTCAAATAACAAATAAAAATGATTAACAAAAAAAAAAAAAAAAAAAACTGTTGATTTTGATGTGACAAATATACCTAGACATCCAGTATTATGTTGGCTTCTTACACCTATTAAATACCTGCAAAACCCTGAAATGTGTCAAAATTCACACTTCACTTCAATTTTTTATTCTATATGCTAATAAAAATGTTCATCTCTATAAATGAGCAATTACATTTATTAAAATAACCAGCGATACATTTTTACCAACATTTATTATAACGTAGTGACAATGAGATTACTGAGCCAGAAATTAAGTCTCAAGAACGACGCAAAATGCCTAGGGTAGGGATGGGGTCCGCAAAAAAAATGTTGTTCAAGAGGGGGTCCTCGGACTACATAAGTTTAAGAACCCCTGATCTATGTGGTCACTAAAATTAAAATCGTATTTAAATAGTATAAGTCTATTTAATAATCACAGAAAGTACAAGGTGTCTCAAAAGAAATTTTATATTTATTTAGCTTACTGCGTGAACGCAACGTATCCGAGAAGCGCGGGGGTTATGTCAATCGGTAGCCTGGGTCTTGGGAATTCAGTCGCTATGGAGCGTTTCTCGGGAGCAGACCGCGCGTTATGCGTGCGAGAGTTTTACAAAAACGGTGATTCGGCGAATGTAGCGCGTAGAAAATTCTGCAGTATTCGAGGTTTTCGCCACTTAAATGATGCGCCAAGCATTCTTCTCATTCGACATTGGGTTAAAAAGTTTGAAGAGACTGGTACAACGCTGGATAAATCAAAATCCGGGCGACCTAGGTCATCAAGAACGGTAGAAAACGTGGAGAATGTTAATCAGTCTGTTCATGACGACCCGACCTTTCAATTCGGAAGCGCGCAAGTGCTTTAAATGTGCATAGATTATCATTACATCGCATTATGCACAAAGACCTAAAGCTGCACCCCTACAAAATTCAATTGGTGCAAGAATTAAAGCCCCAAGATGCCAGTCAGAGGCTTAATTTCGTAAATCAGGTAATTGAGCGATTTTCAACGTTTACCAACATTTTGTTTTCGGATGAAGCTCATTTTCATCTTAATGGCCACGTAAATAAGCAGAACTGCCGCTACTGGAGTGCAACGAATCCGAAACGCAAACATCAGAAACCCCTACATTCGCCTAAAGTGACCGTATGGGCTGCGATGTCGGCGCGAGGAATTATCGGCCCTTACTTTTTTGAAGACGAAAGGGGGCGTGCAGTTACAGTGAATTCAGAGCGTTATGTGGAGATGTTAGACAACTTCTTGGTACCTGAACTGCAAAACTTTCCTGGCTATAACCAAAGAACATGGTTCCAACAGGACGGAGCAACTTCACACACGTCCAATATGTCTCTGCCATGTGTTCGTGAAATTTTTTAAGGCAAATTGATCTCCCGGAGAGGTGACATAAATCAGCCTCCACGCAGTCCAGATTTAACCCCTATGGACTTTTTCCTATGGGGTTATCTTAAATCTAAAGTTTACGCCAATAAACCGACTTCACTGGCGCATTTGAAAGAAAATATCCGTCACGAAATGGCAGCCATCCCTGAGTCCACCTGCCGAGATGTCATAAGTAATTTTACTGTTCGATTAAATGAGTGCCGAGAACGCGAGGGTCTACATTTAGACGATATTATTTTTAAGAAATAAATCCCCAAAAAGTGTATTTTAATAATTAATAAACATTTTTTCTATATACGGCTTACTTTTTTTTTAATCGATCCACTAAATATAAAATTTCTTTTGAGACACCTTGTACAACCAAGTTATTCAAATCTCGTTGGTTTTTTAAGTTACTAGCAATACTGCAGTTAAGCAAGAGCATCAAATATTTTATTTTGAATTGTTTAAATCCAGAAGGCAATATAAGATTTTTCTTCTTCCCATTCTTTAGCAAGAGGTAAAAAATGTTGTATCCAATGAGAATGAAAATATAAGGTAAATAATTCACTGTGATTGAATACCCTATTCATGTTGAAGTACACATTGTACGACTGACAGTAGAAGTGAGTTTGTGTTATCTGCTATTTCATTGATCTCAAAACTTGAAGAAATAGATTTATTACCGTTAAAAATAAATGATATTACTGAAAGACTTCGTGATTGATTATTATAGAAAATTAATATTAGAATAATATTTTAAAACTAGCAAACTCGTCGCAGAATATCTGTGAAAGTAATTTATTAATTTTATTGATCAATAAAATTAACACTATTAACATCTATTGCCATATATACCAGTAAATGTCAAGCTTTTATAAACCTACACTATTTTCAAATATTTGTTTTGAAAAAACAACCTTTGAAATAGATGCGCACCCAGGGGGCTCACAGGTTTAAGCCCCCCTTCAAGCACTCAGAAACACGTTTTTAAGGGACACATATGTCTAGTAATGGAACGTTAGCCCGCCCCAAGAAGAAGTTTTTTTTACTTATTTTTACATGTACAATACATTCCTGAAATTCGGCCCATTCCTCCCCACTCACCCTGTATATATAAATAAATATCTTAAAAATAATAATATACCTTTCATAACATAAATAAAATTAATATTTTATTTATTATTATACCTAATACGAAGATTGCCTTTTATGTTTTTACATACGACTACTAGAGGGAAATATTGAAATGTGTCATTACTATATTCTTAAAATTTGACATTTGTTATTGTGAAATCAGTGGCAGGTTATAAATTGACCGAGTAGTTTGTTGACAGTGAGCGCATAAAAAAACAAGTTTGTGAAAAAATGGATATTACTTGTGAAGGTTTTCGTTGGATCATTTTTTACGATTTAAGTAAAGGCCTAACTCAACAACAATGCATAGATTCGTTTCGTTCAACTTTTGCTAATGAATCACCATCAGAAAATACTGTTTACAATTGGTTTGCAGAATTTTGTCGTGGTCGTGCGTCCGTCAGTGATGAATCTCGTGAAAGTCGACCAAAATCGGTTATGATTCAAAAAAACATCGATGTTGTGCGCAAAGTGATTGAAGAAGATCGGTATGTGACTTACCGTGAGATGAAGGTATCCTTTGGTATATCGCAGACATACCATATTGAACATTTAGCTGTGAAAAAGATCTGTTCCCGATGGATTCCGCATAATTTGACCGACGCTCAAAAAAAGGCTCGTGTTGATTGGTGTAAGGGAATGCTAAAAAAATTTAACCTAGGCACTGCAAAATCCGTATACATCATTACAGGTGACGAAACGGATTTATTCATATGAATCGGAAACTAAGCAACAATCCAATGTTTGGGGTTTTCAAGATGAACCGAAACCCACAAAAGTTGTTCGTTCACGAAGCAATTCCAAGAAAATGATCGACTGTTTCTTCGGTTGTACTGGACATGTCGCAACCTTTCCCTTAGAGGATCGGAGAACAGTTAATGCTGAATGGTATACAACAATTTGTTTGCCAGATGTCGGCGACAAAATAAAAAAAACAACAATAAACGTCGCATCATTCTTCATCATGACAATACAAGCTCTCACACAGCACGTCAAACGATTATTTGAAGGAGAAAAACATCGAATTAATGTCTCAGTGCCCGTATTGACCTGATTTATCCTCTAATGACTTTTTTTTTGTTCCCCAATGTCAAACAAAAAATTGATGTGAAGTGTAAATTTTTAAACATTTCAGGGTTTTGCAGGTATTTAGTAAGTTAATGATGATTATTTTGGATGCGAAAACAAATTTTATATTAAAATATTTTTTTTGTTAATTTTTATTCGAACCCCTATACCATTATTTAGGTTTCTAAATATGTGCAGTATTTTTTTTTATATATAGCAAGGTTCATTAAGAATTTTAAAAATTGCGCCTATGGCTTCCATTGGTTGTTATAAGTTCCGCCCCTCTGATTTCGTGTACATTGAAACAGAATTAAATTATAATTTAAACAATTTCCACTGGTTATTAAATTTACGGTTTTAAAAATTAAATGCAACATTTGCCAAAATATAACTAGAATTTTGAAAAAATAATTTAAACAAAATAAAAATTAAAAAAAAAAAACAAAAAATAATATTGTCTCTTCTCGCAGGGTTCGATCCCTTTCGGATCGAGTTACTTGGGTGAAAAACCAGCGTCAAAAACCACTACACCAGCATACACGTTCCAGTGTAGCGTGTTACAAAGCTATAACTTGTGTACATTATTAGCCAAAAATCACAAAAAAATGCGTTTTTTTTTCAAAAACATAATCTGATCAAAAATTCCTGTTGTACTATTCCGGTTCACACCAATGTACATTACTTAGAATTTTTTCAGATTTTTAGTTTAAACCATCTGGGCTACAGGGTGTGGGACAACATTTTTTTTGCACAATTTTGGCAAAAATCACTTCAAAATAATTTATTTTGCAAAAATAAAAATTTGTACGTTAATCCACGTACCAAGGGCTTTCATTTGATACCCTACTCAGAATTATAAAAAAATATATATATTTTTTTCGATGAGCACATATTTGTTAATATTTTTAGGGGGATATGTTTTTAGATGTTTTAGTATTTTTCCTATGTGCGGGTCAAAGAGTTGTATAAGCATGCCAAATTTCAACTCTCTAGGTTTAGCCGTTTGGCTACAATTTTTACCGAACAGACAGACAGACAGACAGACAGACAGACAGACAGACAGACAGACAGACAGACAGACAGACAGACAACAAGACAGACGACAAAATGACGGTATCAGGGTTTTTTGGTCATACCTACAAAACCCTAAAAATATGTGGACAGCGGTTTTCATCACCTCAAAAAGCTATTGAAGCCTTCGGAAACCATGTTTTTGAAATACCAACTTCAGAGTGGAAAAAATGTCTCGAGAATTGGTTTGAAGGCATGCAAAATACGTTGGCAACATTGCCTACAACTCTTAAAATCATAGAACGTACTTCATGAGCCTATTGAATCGGCACTTCGTGCGACACAGGAGAAGTGAAAAATCTTAATCAAAGAGAAGATCCATTCCTTTTTAGGTAATTCCACCCATGTAGGTCATAACACGTAACTAATGAAGCCATGACGAAGAAGAATAAGTGAGATTAAACAGTTGATATCCAGATCAAACTAAGATGTGACAAAACCGCGTCTTATAATGAAACTGATATTAAATTTGATTCCATACTAAAATCTAAGATTGAATACTGGATAATCCTATTATATATGTTCGCAGTATGAAATCCAATATGACAGAGTGTTGTTGTAAAAGTGTACACCGTGAACGGGAATCGATCTAAGACCCCTTGAACTTTATGACACGGAGTTTTAACAGTAAAATCTCCCACCTCAACCTGGAGCACACTTTATTAAATCCAAAATAACGACTTGATAAATTGCCCTTTTAAAAAGTTGTAAAAATTTTAATACTTAAAGAATTGCAAGAATTTTTCCAGACGTAATATTTAACGAGTCGAATATCTACAAGAATATACGGGATGTTTCAGGTTAAGTGCAAAAATTTAAAATAAGATTTCTATAACTCAAAATAAGAAAAAAAAAAATCCTCTGGATATCTACCCGTAAACGCTTCGTTTTGGAGATACATTGCACGCCGCTTAATGTGGTCAGTTTGGAACTTGGGGTTTTTGATAACAATAACAGAGTGATAGTTATATGCAAAAAAAAAAAACTTTATCAGAAATACCTACATATTAAGTGAAATTAATTACGTTGAAAAATTTACCTATCTTGGTCAACTCATCCCTTTTAAAAACAAAAGCGACATAGAAATAAAAGGAAGATTAACAAATACGTGAAACCGTTTTGGTCTCTTAGGTACGTCACAGCAAAAACCTTTCATTACAAGATTCCTAGAGAATAAATCTGCAAAATATTGTTCATATCGGTTAAAGGATATAGGCGTGTCTAGAGTTTCTCGTTTATGCCTACGAAACCCTAAATATTTCTATATGTAATTTTATCCGCAGTTTCTTAGAGAGTAAATCTGCAAAATATTTTTCACATCAATCATAGGATAATAATAATAATAATTGGTTTTATTTCACAATAAATTGGAATACATAGGAGTATCTAGAGTTTCTTGTTTATGCCTGTGAAACCCTAGACATTTCTATAAATAATTATATTTGTAGATTCTTAGAAAATAAATCTACAAAATATTGTTCATATCAGTCAAAGAATGTAGGAGTATCTAGAGTTTTTTGTTTATGCCTACGAAATCCTAGACATTTCTATACGTTATTTTATCTGCAGATTCTAAGGAAATAAATCTGCAAAATATTTTTCATATCGATCATAGGATATAGGAGTGTCTAGAGTTTCTTTTTTATGCCTACGAAACCCTAGACATTTCTTTACGTTATTTTATCCGCAGATTCTTAGAAAATAAATCTGCAAAATATTGTTCATATCGGTCAAATCATATAGGAGTATCTATAGTTTCTTGTTTATGCCTAGGAAATCCTACACATTTCTATACGTTATTTTATCCGCAGATTCTAAGAAAATAAATCTGCAACATATTTTTCATATCGATCATAAGATATAGGAGTGTCTAGAGTTTCTTGTTTATGCCTACGAAACCCTAGACATTTCTATACGTTATTTTATTCGCAGTTTTTTAGAGAATAATTCTGCAAAATATTGTTCATATTGGTCAAATCAAATAGGAGTATCTATAGTTTCTTGTTTATGCCTACGAAATCCTACACATTTCTATATGTAATTATATTCGTAGATTCAACAAAGAGACCTCAAGAGGAATAATTTCTACACAAAAAAACTTCATTCGCAAGTTTTTTATGCAAAAGAGTAGACGTGTATTAATCAGTGCTCCTTTATTACTTAAAATCCGCAGAAATATTTAATTTATTTAGTGAATTTTATATCATATGAAGCAGTATTTTATAAGCTTCTATTAAATAAACTATCTTAGTGTTTTATTTTGTTTATTTGTATAAATAATTAAAAAAACATTTTTTTTACAACATTAATTCTTAAAATAAGTGTACTTATCAAAATTAAACCTGTTCAGTTTGGCTAAGTGCGGTAACGTTCATATACCAGTGACTTCAAAACAGTGGGTTATAAGTTACTTTCATACGAAAATGCCGCCTAAAAAAGTAATAGACTCTGAAATCAACAAATGTTCCTGCCAACAAGACCTAAGTGATATTAGACGAAATATTGAAGATATCAAATATCAAACGAATACGTTAAATGGCCTAAAAAATACTGTTGATGGGCTTGTAAAAACTATTACATTCCTGTCGGAACAGTATGACGAGGCAATAAAAACTATGAAGGAAAATGACAGACGTATACAGGTCCTGAATAAGGAATTATTGGATTTAAAAGATGCTAACTTAACTAAACAAAACACTATTAAAGATCTAAGTATCAAAATAAATAACTTAGAACAGTATTCCCGTAATAGCAATGTAGAAATACATGGAATTAAGATAACAGAAAACGAAGATTGTAAAGATATTATAGTTAAGTTAGCAAATAAGCTACAACTCCCAATTGAAAAGGACGATATAGATATTGCCCATCGTATTACCACATCTAGAAATAATATTCCTCCTCCAATAATTGCTCAGTTTAGAGCCAGGAATAAGAGAGATTGCTTAGTTGCTAAAAAGAAACTATGCATAACTGAAGACCCCCTACCCGGAACATCTTTTGGCTCAAACATATATTTTAACGAACACATGTCTCCATATTATAAAAATCTCTTTAGATTAGCTAAAATACAAGCAAAAGCTAACAATTTCCAGTACGTTTGGTTCAGAAACAACAAATTATTTGTGAAGAAAAATCAAGGTACTCCAGTCCTGCGCATAAACGTGGAAGATGACATCAATAACTTTATGGCACCCAACAATGATAAGTAGTATCTAGTTTTATTGTTAATAATTTGAATTTTTGTCTTTTGTACGTATTATGAAATATTATTAATTGTAAAATGGATATTAATCTTAATTCAGATTGCATTAATAGCATTAGATGTCAATCTTTAGATGAATGTAATAATGTTATTGGTAATTTTTATTCCAAGTACGCCAGTTTTCAAAACATTTCTGTTTTTCATACGAACATACGTAGTATAAATAAAAACTTCACTACTCTTGAAGTATATTTAAAACATTTTAAACACTGTTTTAACGTAATTGTATTAACTGAAACTTGGGACTGTAATATTGACTACTTTGGTATTGAAGGATATAATATTTTATACAACGAAAGTTCGTTAAATAAGGCTGACGGTGTTGTAGTTTTTGTTAAAAATAATCAAATTTATTCACATCAAATAATCAGTGTTGGATCTATTAAAATTTGTAGAATTATTATTACACTTGCTGGCAATGTTATTGCAATATCTGCAGTCTACAAGTCTCATCAAACTAAAGATCACGAATTTCTTGATTGCCTTGACAATTATTTTAAAAATCATTGTAATCACACTACCGAAGTTTTCTGTGGTGACTTAAACATTGATATTTTATCAGATAGTAGAACTGCAAATGACTACATAAATTTGTTTTTAGAACATGGCTACCGATCTTGCATTAATGATTATACCAGAATAGTTGGAGAATCGAAATCATGTATAGATCACTACCTTATAAAATGTAAACTCTCAAGTGAGAATATTTCTCCAATCATTCTCGATAGCAAAATCTCTGATCATTCTCCAACTATTCTGAATATTAATTTTAATACCATCAAGAGTAACAGTGTTAATATTAGTAATAATTCTGGTAACGTAAATAGCCAATTAACATATATAGATTACGAAAAATTAGAGTCCTGTCTTAGTGAAGAGAACTTTGTAGATATTGATAGTTACTCTGACATTGATACAAATTTTAGTTATTTTCTGGAAGTATTAAATAAACATTTAAAATCATGTACAGTTACAAAAAAATTAAACTTCAAAAAAAGGAAAAAATGGATTAGTACAGGAATTATTAACTCTATTAAACATAGAGATTCTCTATATATTTTGTACAAAAATAGTCCAAATGATGTTGAATTGAAAAATAAATTTATAAAATATAGAAACAAATTAACGTCAATAATTAAGAAAGCAAAATCAAATTATTATAAAAACAGTATTTTTAAAGCCGGAAGTAACACCAGTAAAATTTGGCAACTGTCAAAAGAGTCAATAAATATATTATCGAATGACTCTCGATTAATCAATCAAATGTATGGGCCTGATAATAATGTTGTTACAAATAGCAATGATATTGCTAATAATTTCAATAATTATTTTATAAATATTGCTATTAAAATGGCCAATAACATTCCAAGGAACAAAAGTGTTAACAGAATATCAATAAATTACAATCCTGCAACATGTTTTTTTGGTCCGATCACTCCCGATGATATACTATCTGCAATTAATTCACTTAAGTTGAGTAATTCAGCAGGCTATGATGGGTTTACTTCTAAAACTATTAAATGCATTAAAAATTATATATCTCTTCCTCTGTCTAAAATATTTAATAAATGTTTAATTAATGGATATTACCCTAGTAAACTAAAAATAGCAGTGGTTAAAATTATTTATAAATCTGGTGCAAGAAACCTTATGAGTAATTATCGTCCTATTTCTTTAGTATCGACATTCTCAAAAATTTTTGAAAAAATTATTAAAAATAAAATGGAAAATTTTTTAAAAAAGAATAATATTCTGTCCTCAAATCAGTTTGGCTTTAGATCTAATTATTCAACCGAAAATGCACTTTCTAAGCTGTTAACAAATATTTATAGAAATTTGAATCAGTCTAAATGTTCGGCCGCAGTTTTTCTAGATTTAGCCAAAGCCTTTGATACTGTCGACCATAAACGGCTATTAATTAAACTTGAAACATATGGTTTCAGAGGTAATAATTTGAATTTATTGGAAAGTTATCTTACCGAACGAGTTCAAATGACTTCAGTAAATGGTGTTCTGAGTGATATAGGTTATGTTACAACAGGGGTCCCACAAGGAACTTGCTTAGGACCGCTTCTATTCATAGTATATATTAATGACCTACTTAATTTAAAATTAGATGGTTTGATAACATCGTTTGCCGATGATACGGTCAGCTATGTCTGTGGTTCTAGCTGGAATGAAGTATTTAATAATATATCTAATAATTTAACCAAAATCAAAGAATGGCTAGATGATAACTTATTAACTCTAAATATATCTAAAACTTATATCGTTCCCTTTTCTTGTCAAAAAAATGCACTACCGAATATACAAAATGTATTTTTTCATAACTCAAGTTGCCAAGCTGCAACATGTAACTGCAACAACAAAATTAATATTATTAATTCCATAAAATATCTGGGTGTTTATATTGATAGTCTGTTACGCTGGAATATTCATATAGATTACATCTGTAATAAATTACGTAAATTAGTTTATGTTTTTAAAAATTTGAGAAATGTTTTAAATACTTCCACATTGAAAATAATTTATTATGGACTCGTTCAGTCGGTTCTAAGCTATGGAATATTATTTTGGGGTGGTGCATTTAAAAATGTTCTTTCCAAAATTAAAATTACTCAAAAATTAATTATCAAAGTTATGTTGCATAAACCGCGAAGATATTCGTCTAGTAAATTATTTGAAGAAATTGGAGTTTTTAATATTACCAAGTTATATTTATATAATATTTCAAATCACATTTTTAATGAAAAAACTAAATTAAATGATACTCTTGAATTTGCAAATCATAATTATAGTACAAGGCATGCTTCTAAAGGACTATGTAATCCATTTAAAATTAAAAAAAGAAAAGATTATACAAATTTTATTAACTCAATTCCTAAAATATATAATGCGTTTCCTGATAATATTAGATCAAACTTATTCAGAATGTCTAAACTGTCATTTCAAAAACAGATTAAATCATGGTTATATAATGCTTCCTCTACATTGATAAATCAAATTACCTTCAATACGTAGTATCTAAGTATTTATTGTATTTAAATATATAACAATAGTGTGAATAGCTGAGCACTCAATTCAAAGTTTGCTTTTTTTTAGGATTATAATGTATATAAATTTATATGTATATCTTTGAGGTCTACTCTAACATAATGTTAATCACTACAAGATACATAGTATCTTTTGTGATGGTATTTTTGTATATTCTCCTTATTGAAGACCTTTTTCTATTTCACTAATTTATTAGTAAATAATTATTTTGTTTAATTTCTTTTGTTAGGTATTAAAATTGTAATACTATATTGTATATGTTTTTCGGAAAATATATTATTATTATTATTATTATTATTATTATTATAAAACTATGTATGTAAATATAAATTATTCGAAACCCAAAAATATATTTACAAAATTACAGAAAATTGTCTGATATCTATAAGCTATTCCCAACTTTTACGTGGAACTAGATTTTGAAATCTAGTTAATTTTTATCTATTTAATCAGACTTTTGGTCATTTTGTTTAAATCTTAAATCTTACCCATCCGATTTTTTTTTTTTTTTTATCTTCAAAATATGTAAAAATGTATTATATTTTAAACAAATATCATTCGTTTCCATGATTTCGCTGTTTGAATTTTAATTTTCACATACCAACATTAAACATGAAATAATCCAAGCAAGGTCCCTTCTCGTGACAACCTAAAAGAACGAAATTGCCATTTAGTTCCGCTAAAATCAAATAAATTACCTATATACCAGGTCTACAAGTATGAAATGCGGTTTTTTTCAAACTTGCCGCGCAAACAGAGTGTATAGTTCAAAGTTTCAACACATATGGCGTTTTGTTAAGTTATCATTAAGTGTCAAATGTGTATAGGTTATAATTTGAAAAGTGATCATATAGTTTTGTTTTACTGTGTTAAAAATGTCAAATTTTGTGCCAAATAAAGAGCATTCGCGGACAGTTCTACTGTTTTGTTTTCATTTGAAAAAAACTGCTGCTGAATCATACAGACTGCTTCGAGAAGCTTATGGTGAATATGCTCCATCGCAAGATATGTATGAACGATGGTTTCGGCGTTTCAAAAGTGGTGACTTTGATCTTACAGACAAAGAACATGGAAAACCTCCAAAAAAATATGAAGATACAAAATTGGAAACATTCCTACAGGAAGACGATAGTCAATCACAAAAACAACTAGCAGAGCAGTTAGGCATTAGTCAACAAGCTGTTTCCAATCGCCTACGAGAGATGGGTAAGATCCAGAAAGTCGGCAGATGGGTTCCACATGCATTGAATGAGAGACAGATGGAAAAACGCAAAAACACTTGTGAAATTTTGTTTGCACGATACAAAAGAAAGTCTTTTTTGTATCGTATCATTACTGGCGATGGAAAATGGATTTATTTTGAAAATCCCAAACGCAAAAAATCATGGGTGAACCCAGGCTCACCATCCACATCAACCGCAAGACCGAATCGCTTTGGCAAAAAGACAATGCTCTGTACTTGGTGGGACCAAAAGGGTGTGGTCTATTAAGAATTGTTAAAACCTGGTGAAACAGTTAATACCCAACGCTACCAACAACAAATGATCGAATTGAACCATTCACTGCTCATAAAACGACCAGAATACGAAAGAAGACAGCACAAGGTAATCTTTCTTCACGATAACGTTCCATCACATAAGGCAAAAGCAGTTTGCAACACATTGGAGGCACTCAAGTGGGAAGTGCTACCCCATGCCGCTTACTCACCAGACTTGGCCCCTTCAGATTACCACTTGTTCGCATCGATGGGTCACGCACTTGCCAAGCAGCATTTTTGTTCATATAAAAATGTGAAAGAATGGCTTGATGAATGGTTTGCGAGGAAAGGGGAAGAGTTCTACTGGCGAGGTATTCACAAATTGCCTGAAAGATGGGAAAAATCTATAACTTCTAATGGAGCATACTTTGAATAAATAAACTTTTACTGTTCTTTTGAGTTTAATGTGTTTTATTTTTAAAAAAATCCGCATTTCATACTTGTAGACCTGGTATTAAGTTATTGAACCATGCCATTTGTATAACAATTTTTTCTCCAATTAAAAATATCCTATTAGATAGACAAAAATTCACTGTAAATTATTAGTTAATAATTTTAACTCAGATTGTTAGTTTTGTATAAGAAACTTATAATCTGTGTGAATTATTCTTACAGTTAAGCAGACGTTCTGACGTCTGACTGTATTCCCATGTCAAGATAAAACTCTGAACAATCTCGGAGATGATGAATTTTAATAAATTAAAATTGTGCCACAGTGAACAATATTCAATTTCCTTCATTGTCAGTAATAAAACAGTAATCTTTAAGGAAGGGGAAGGGTAAATATTTACGACTGACAATGGATCTCTTGACATGAAACTGTAGGGCTGTAGGGGAAGAGCAGGAACAGCTTTTTCTTTCCATCATTCCACGACCGTTTGTTGCCGACTAATCGTTTTAAATTTTAATTACAATAACTGAAGAAGCATCTCAGCACAGGCATCAGCCCTTTACTTCCTAAATTAATTGTTAAAAATCCCTAATGCCTCTCTTCATTAAAATATCAATTTAAGGGCAAAAAATTATGAATAAGGAAGTGTGGGTGGAGCTTTACTTCCTAATTGTACTTTAAGAAAAATTACTGGGCGGGAAATTGTATTTTTAAAGTCTGAAGATGTTCAGTTAAAAATTAGGGTAGCTATTATCAGCGGCGGGTCCAGGACTAAGCAACTGGAGGGGCAATCAAAGATTAAATCAAAAAAAAAAAAATACAAAAGCTTACCAGTTATACAGTTTTGATTTCATAACCATGTAATATATCGCCATCCCAGAATTGGTTTGTCCTATCTCCATTTTTAGGGTTTTGTAGGTATGACCAAAAAACCCTTATACCGTCATTTTGTCGTCTGTCTGTCTGTCTGTCTGTCTGTCTATCTGTTCGGTAAAAATTGTAGCCAAACGGCTAAACCTAGAGAGTTGAAATTTGGCATGCTTATACAACTCTTTGACCCGCACATAGGAAAAATACTAAAACATCTAAAAAACATACCCCCCTAAAAATATAAACAAATATTTGCTCAACGAAAACAAAAACATTTTTTTTTAAATTCTGAGTACGGTATCAAATGAAAGCCCTTAGTACGTGGATTAACGATCAAATTTTTATTTTTGCAAAATAAATTATTTTGTTGCGATTTTGCCAAAATTGTGCAAAAAAATTTTTGTCCCACACCTGTAGCCCAGATGGTTTAAACTAAAAATCTAAAAAAATTCTAAGTAATGTATATTGGTGGGAAACGAAATAGTACAACAGGAATTTTTGATTAGATTATGTTTTCGGAAAATAACGCATTTTTTGTGGTTTTTGGTTCACAAAGTACAAAAGTTATACCAATGTAAGACACTTACATGCAAGGCATGCGATAGCGCAATGAGTTAGAGCACTGGTGTCGTAAGCTAAAATGCGGTGGAAATGAAGGGTTTCGAGTTCGAGTACGGAGTGAATTTTATTTTTTGTTTTTTTTTTCTGCATTTTTATTATGTTGAAATTATTTTGTCAAAATTCTAGTTATATTTAGACAAATGTTGTATTTAATTTTTAAGAGCGTAAATTTAATAACCAGTCTTATTATATGATTAACAGACGATAAATTATTTTAAAAATATCGTTTATTTTGCCGTGATTACTACAAAGTAAAATTTGTCCTACACACTCAGCATACCGCCTTCACTTATTATATACCTGCGAAACCCTGAAATGTGTGAATATTCACACTTCACATCAATTTTTTAGTTTTTTGAGATAATGTTATTTTTGTGATTTTCTGAACTGTTTTGTTCTCTATCCATTCAAATATTTAACCTTTTGCAGCCACATTCGATATTTTTAACTATATACTTTGTTATATAACCAAAAAACGATTACGAGGGTTACCTTTTATGTTTTTACAAACGACCACTAGATGGCAATATTGAAATGTGTCATTACTATATTCGTAAAATTTGACATTTGTTATTGTGAAATCAGTGGCAGTTTATAAATTGACCGAGTAGTATGTTGATAGTCAGCGTTTTAAAAATATTGACGTGAAGTGTGAATTTTCGCCCATTTCAGGGTTTCGCAGGTATATAATAAGTGAAGGCGGTATGCTGAGTGTGTAGGACAAATTTTGCTTTGTAGTAATCACGGCAAAATGAACGATATTTTTAAAATATTTTATCGTCTGTTAATCTAAGAGCTTTAAAAACAAATCTTATGTTAAAATATTTTTTTGTTAATTTTAATTCGAATACCTAATACCATTATGTAGGTTTTTAAATATGTGCAGTATCTTTTTTTTATATAGCAAGGTTCAATTAGATTTTGAAGATTGCGCCTAAGGCTTCCATTGGTTGTTATAAGTCATATGCTCCGCCCCTCTGTTTTCGTATACATGACACATAGAATGAAAACATAATTATCAACTGGTTATTAAATTTACGCTCTTAAAAATTAAATGAACTTAAACAAAATATAACTTACTGTATATAAACCACTGCATGACTAGCAGTGGTGCAGTGGTGGCTTTTGCTTTGGTTTGCACTTTTGCACAATCCAGACAAAAAAAAAAAAAAAAAAAAACTCAAAGAAACTAATTTAATTTGTCGTAATCTTTTACAGAAATCTTTTATAGCCTAATGCCGGCCTTAAACAATTCCCAAAAACACCTTATACCCTTTTCACACTAGATCTTTAAGATCGGATGTTAAAGTGAATGTATCTTTAAACGTTAATGTGAAACCGTATGGCCTCGTCTAAATACAAGCGATGTTTAAGACAGAGATCTGCTTCTTAAGCTTCGTCCGCATTGCCAACTTAATTTCTATTATAAAAAAATACTCCTTGAATTTGTGCTGTCAACATTTTATATTATCATAAACAAGAATACTGTATTATATCGACGTTATAAGAAGTTTATACTTATTGTTATAATAAAATTATTTATTTTAATAATGTGTTTAATAATATACAGAGCTACAATAATTGAGATAAAATGTATCGACTTACATGTTAATACAGGTGTAATATATTCTTTATTGTAGTGTCTTTATTGTAGAATGAAATGAAATATCCATATTTATTTATAATAATTCAAAATGTGCGTCTGCGCAGACAGTTCAAAACTGGTAATTTCATGACGGTAACTTACGGACAAAATTATTGGTAGCTGATGACAGCACCAGAGATTTAAACATCAAGTGTGAAAGCATGCCGATCTTAAACATCTGTGAACTTTAAGTTCACTCGTCTTAAAGATCTAGTGTGAAAAGGGTATTAGATAGGAATCATTTGAAGTTAATAGACCTAGATGGTGGACTTGTGTGAGGAAGTCCTTAACTCCTAACTGATAGTAAGTGCCCAAGAAGAGAGAGTAAAACAATGTTATACTCTTTAACTTTAGTGAATAACTCGTGTTATTTCAACGTTTAGGTCTTTAGTAGAGTGTTCTTTTATCTCTATTTAAAAAAGACAATAAAGAATGTAATTATGCAATGAAATTAAGACGACATCTCGTTGTCTGGTAAAGGCCGTGTAGCAATAAAGAGTGTTATTGTTAAATAATTGGCAGCGAGTCGAACGGAAGAAAGAAACAAAACATCGAGAGAATATCATTACATGGTAGGCAGAGTCATCTAATTACTTCCTCGTGATTTATTCAGAATAGCAAAAGATCCAACGAAGCACACAATCACAACATTGCCTCGGCATCCGACATCCACGTCACGCTGATCGCAATCTTTTCAATAATAGTTTTTTGTTTGCTAAAAACATTTACAGTTTTTTATACTTTACTTTTTATTTTTTAAATTGTCGTAGGTACGAGCCCTGTCCACTTTCAGTTGACCCAGCTATGAAATTTTCAGTTTCTTTAGAAATTATTCAATAATAAGTAAAAGTAAATGCTGCTTTGTACATTTTTTGACAATATAATAATACTAGAAGCAAAGGGGTCAAAATTTATTCCGTAATATTTAATTTGTGATTATAAAAATAATATTCGTAAAACAAACGTATTTTTTGAGTTCATGTATTCTTATACTGTATATAAAATATCTGGGTTTTTGCGGTAGCTATGCGTAGTAGGCGTTGGAAAACAAACTTTGTTTATTGACTGTGATGTATTAAAAGTGTTAAGTCTAAATAATTTTAAAACATGGGCAGAGGCAAAGCTATTGATGAAAAAATTCGGTTAATCATTGTGAACTTGGCAAAAACAGGAAAAACCAATTCCGAAATCGGAAAATTGTTAGGTTTGTCAAGATACAGTATTAGAAATATTGTAAAATTGTACAAAACAAGTGGTTCAGTTGCCCCAAAGCCCCAGTACGTCAAGAAAACTACACTGACGGACAATGACAAACGTGCATTGAAAAGAATTATTAAGGATAACAGACGTGCTAACTACAGTCAATTGAGTGTACTGTGGAGCGATGTTGTTGGAAGACGTGTTTCAAGGTCTACATGTCATAGGAAGCTAAAAAATTAGGATTTGGAACCTATAAGGTAATATTTTTTTTAATCGGACTCTTAAATGTATATTTACAGAAATTTATAAAACTTTCTTAGGCCAAGGAAAAACCATTGTTGACGTCTAAGCAAAAGAAAAACAGGTTGAAATGGGCAAGAGAACATAAAATATGGAATTGTGAAAAGTGGAACAGCGTGCAATAGAGCGATGAGTCTAGGTTTGAAGTCTGTGTAGGGGACAACCGGAGCAGAGTTGTTCGTCAGAAACATGAAGCATATCATCCCGATTGCTTGAAAAGGAAGGTGAAATTTCCAGCATCTGTCATGGTGTGGGGTTCAATGTCTGCAAGAGGTGTAGGAAAACTTCACTTTATCGATGGCATTGTTAACACAGCCAAATATTTAAGTATTTTAGAGGAGTCTCTGTTGCCAACTATGGAACATGCATTTATTTATTTATTTATTTAGCGTATGGCTGCATACAGTTACATAATATAAACAAATCACATAATACCTATAAAATAGCACAATTATAAGTAGTAAAATATAATGTTTCTAGTTACAATATAAAAGGAAAAATTAAAAAACAAATGCATTAATCTCTGGGGAGGATTTTATTTTTCAACAAGATGGAGCCGCTTGCCATACGTCAAAAAAATCTTTGAAATGGTTCCGTGATCATTCTATTCTACTTTTAGAGTGGGTTTCAAGTAGCCCAGACTTATCCCCCATCGAGACACTTTGGCACGAAATGAAAAAACGATTGCGTATAACACCGGCTAGAACAATTCCAGAATTAAGACTAAAGCTTCAAGAAATATGGGATAATTTTACTCCTCGACAATGCCAAGACCTTGTAGATACTATGTCTAGAAGAATTAATGCCGTTATAAAAATGAAAGGTGACATTACCCAGTGGTAACTTCTGAAATAGGTTTCCAGGTAAATGGCTTTCCAATGGAAATATTATTTTTTTCTTATTAATTTACTTTAATAGTTGTAAATATTAATCGTAAATCTCTAAAATGTTTAATTGAAAATACAATATTACGTAGATTTCATAAGCTATTCGCGTTCTGTTAATTGAACACCAATAAGTAAAAATTTCGTAGCTGGGCCAATTGATAGTGGACAGGGCTCGTACGATATGACAAAGAAATCGTAAGACCGTTTTCAAACACACCATCAAAACCGGTGCAGGCACGGGCGCCGATTACAATGGACGTTTCAACCCAGAAAATTTGGCCATCCGCCGCTGACACCGGTAAATGTAGCCGACATTGGTCTCGACAAATCAGATTCCACGCTGGCGTTTTATTGCTTTTATTACATTATCTTGATGCTTAATTTTATTTTTGAATCATTATATGAGGAAATCAAATGGGACTCCCTGAAATTATGCAAATATTGTTTCCGGCCCCCCTATATATCTATATATTGTGTATAAGATAGATCGAATGCGATTTTTTCTCGAAAAGGCAAAAATTGATAACCACAGTTTATTAAAAAAAATTGCATGGTAGTATTAAAATGTTCCAGAATAAACATCAGACAGACGGATGAACGGACAGACGGACGGACGGACAGACAGACCGACAGACATCATGCTAAAAATATTCAAAACGTTATGTAGGAACCTCAATTTGTGGAGATCCATCGAAATCTCGAAATATTAAAAACGGTATGATCACAATACCTCCCTTATATATATGGCGGTCGGTAAAAAGGTTGGTCAAATTGTCTAATCTAATTAGTGAATCTGAAAATAATTATTTATTTGTAAAGTTGTAAAATAAATTTTTATCAATCTTGTATCCAGAATACTTCTGTAAAAGACTGTAAATACACAAGATAAAGAATTGTGACAATATATCTGTAAGTGAAGTAAACTGTGACCCATATAACAGTATGCAAATAAAATTTTACAAGTAAAATTTATGATCGATTCAAGTAACGTGATATAAATTTAAAAAGGCCGCTAACTGCAAGTGCAGCACGAGTTCTCTGCAATTAAATAGAGGTTCAAATGAAATTAGGAACGGAGATTCACCAACGATCAACATTCGCTCCAGACCTACGCTTTCTTAAAGAAACAAAACTAACAGAAAAACTATTCATTTCAGATTTATGAACTTAAAAAACTAGATTTTAATTTAAAATACAAATTCTTAGAGGATATAACAAAGTTAAAACAATGGAGAGAAATTAGTTTGCTCAGATTATTAATTGCAAAAATCTTCAGTTAAATAACGTGCTTCATTCAAATACTTTAACTAAAAGGTTTATGGCAGAGTTTTTCAAACTTTTAGACAGTAGGGTGTCAAATTCATTTGGGTCGCGGGCTATTTTACATACAATTTCAACTAACGCAGCCGCCTACTATCTTTATATTTTACCGTTGCCGAATTGTACCCTATACCAGGGGTGTCAAACACATTTTAGCCCCAGGCCATTTTTCTAACAAGTAAAATTAATGTGGGCCGCACGATATGTACAGTCTGTTCCGAATGGTTAGGCGGAACGAAATGGGTCTTTCTTTTTCTTAAGATGTCACAAGAATCGAGCTTGCTTAGGATATTTCACGTTTCATGTTGGTAATAAGAAATGTCGAGAGGCAAACACGTGTCATCGTATTTAAAAAATTTATGTGAAGTGTGAATTTTCACACATTTCAGGATTTCACAGGTATTTAGTAAGTGAATGATGATTATTTGGGATACCAAAACAAATTTTATGTTAAAATATTATTTGTTAATTTTAATTCGAGTGCCTAATACCATTATTTAGATTTCTAAATATGTGCAGTATTTCTTTTTATATAGCAAGGTTCATTAAGATATTGAAAATTGCTCCTATGGCTTCCATTGGTTGTTTTAAGTCATAAGCTCCGGTCCTTTGATTTCGTATACATTGACACATAGAATTAAATTATAATTTCAACAATTGCCACTGGTTATTAAATTTACGATTTTAAAAATTAAATGCAACATTTGCCAAAATATAACTAGAATGGGGGATAGGCATGATTTTTTAAAATTTTTTTATTATATTCCTCTTGTTGCATATAAACATAAAAAACAGTTTTTAATTTTTTTTTTTGTAATTTGAAGGCTTAAAAAATCATAAATGTATGTAGCGCGCGAAAACGACGTGTGACGTCATACCCATTCTAACTGACGCATGACACTACCAGCTTACCGGCGTACATAGTTTGTTGTGAACTTATTTGATCGACGTAAATGTCGAGAGTGAGAGTCGACGGAGCATCGCTATCCGACGCGTGATCGAATACCGATCACGTGATACATATTTGGGTAAACAAAGCAACATGAACGCATGGCCAGCAGTTCGCGCCTAGATACCTTGACGACAACAACTCGGATTTAGTGCAGCTATGAACTTTTTGTTTTTTGCTAAAATAAGTGATTTATATTTATAATTATGGGTCCAAAGGATAGAAATGCAAGCATTGCTAAAAGGAAAACATATACATATGTATATGTATTTTCTTATATGTATATGTATATATGTACATATGATTCCCTTTATTTCTTATGGAGAAATTCAGGGCTTCGAACCGGAACTGAACCGAAAACCGAAAAAACCGTTATTTTTGTCGGAACGAAAACCGGAACTGAACCGAAAAAAAAATATCGGTTTATTTCGGTTCAGATAATGTTTATGTGAGTGAATTTAAAATAAATTTTATTTAAGATTATTTTTTAAACTGATGAGCAGAAAAAATCGTAATTCGTAATTTTTTAACTGATAAGTAAAAAAAAATGCGCTTCTATTATTTCGGGGGAGGGGGGCGGCTTGAACGCCCAGAACCCTTGGTATGATTATCACAGAATAAGGAATAAAATGTTCTTCTAAATTATAGTAGAAAATAAATTTCTAATACAAATAAAAGCATTTAAAAATTTATCACTCGGAACTGAACCGAAAACCGAAAACCAAAAAAAAAACGTTATTTTTGCCGGAACGAAAACCGGAACCGAACCGATATATATTTTTTTAATTGAACCGGAACGAAAAAAATAACGGTTCGAAGCCCTGGAGAAATTCGACTCGCCACTCGACGTAATCGCTAGTCGACGCTTTTTCAGAACGAATTAACGTCGAGTGGCGGGGTATTACTATACTAGAATTTTGTGAATATTATACATATAATCTATATAATCTTTATTTCGCAAAATATTTGCAGTTTTTTTTTTGTGAATATTATATGCGACAGCGTAAGATATATATTATGCACTCAGATATGGTTATAACTACGAAAGTAGTTAGAAAGTAGTATGCTATAAATAATGTGGTTCATTTATAATGTTCTAACTATTATAAAATAAGTAATGAAAGTTAAAAAGATGTCCAGTAATGTTCTCACAGTAAGTTCTCCATCTCTTCCCCGAAGCAGTGAATGTTTTCTGGTCTGTCTGAGAGTAGTGAGTTGCACTCTACCGATCGTTACATTTAGTTCATCAATGTTTGTTTTTATATCACCAGTGAAAGGTGAAACAATTACTGTGTATTATGATGAAGATAAGTGAGAGTATATTGCGTAAAAGAGACCATCACTGGTTTTACGACCACATCTAATTAGTATATGGAGAAATAGTTTTATTACCTACGTTAAAGAAACGTTACGCTTGGGTATTCAGATTTTTTTAAATACAGTAAACTCGTTTGAATTAACATCCGTATTTTGTAAGAATATATTATTTTTTAAATCTAACAAATTAATTACTAAACAAATTTGATGTCTAGTATGAATTTTCAGACATTTCAGGGTTTTGTAGGTATTTAGTAAGGCATAAAAAATTGTGGGTACAATATCATAATGGGCTCGGCAAGCTGGTTAACGGGTATACTGCTAATATCATACCTAGTTTGACCAGTAACGAACTGGCAAAATTTTCCGGCCCTAGAAAATTGGAATAAATAGGGTCAAGAGACGGCCTCATTGGGTCAAGGACTTATCTTACCAATTTTCTCAGATACTCCTTTATAATAGGGCATAGAGACATATCTCACTTCGTCAGTTCTAGGTGCGTCATTTTTCTTATGATTGATAGCATCAGTAATAATTTTATGACTGTAGCCATTATCCTGTAAGGTAGAACGGATGTTCTTCAATTCAACTTTTAAACGCCTTTTAGAAGAACAAATTACTTTGGCTCTATTAACTAGACTCAGTGCAACAGCTCTCATAGTGCTATTATGGTGCATAGTATCTCATAGTGCTACTAAAGAAGCATAATATCCAAGTAGCCTTCAAATCGAGTTCGACTTTAAGATCTATCCTATCATGTACGAAACCCAAATCCGTCCTAAACAAAAACTGTGTCTACTCTATTCCCTGCCAGTGCGGGAAACAATATATTGGCGAGACTTGCAGATCTTTACATGTGAGGGTAAACGAGCGTAAGAAGAAAGTTCAGCTGGGCGAAATTTACAGTTCTAAACTGGCTGAACATGCTTGGGAAAATTAACACCATTTCCAATGGAAAGATGCTAAACCCTTAATGTATGAGGAAAACAAGTTCAAAAGAAAATTGAAAGAGTCTGCTTTGATCGAAAACTCTGGAGATGCTGTCAGCCAAGCTAGCATAGAATTTCCTCAACTCAATCGAAACAATCCTTTTAATCCTCAAGTCACTAATCCGTTAACAAACAACTCATTACCACACAATAATGTGACAAACAACTTTAATCCGATCGTTAATCCTACGCAGGTAGTCCCGTCCCTACCCATACCTGATCCTAACCACCCAATCAATAGCAACGCACCTATAACCTGCTCCCACTCTTACAATACTCGGTATAAAAACTCGCAGAAAATTGAAATGTTTATCACTTCTCGTGATCGCTGAAGATGGAAACAGATTGTTGAGCAGTTTCCAAAACGTCCGAATTTATTTTATATACTCATGAAGTATATCTTTTTGATACTAATACTTATTATATTGTACTATTCTAGCCTAGTACTATCAGCAATGGCAAACGTCCAAAATAACGGTGTCCGCATCAAATACATTGATCGGTATTTGGCATTTGAAATACTTTGAAAATATACTACTAAATAAAGAATACTATATAAATAAAGAATACTCCACGACCACTATAGAATTTACCAATTTTGACTACAGAAAATTAATATTCTAACACAAGAGTTGGAATGTTATTCTAAAGCACTTATCTTCTTATGCATTTCGCGTGTATTTCATTCCATCACTTGTTATGGAATAACTATTCCATACTTGTTATCTTTTGTTTTTGTAGGGTTACATTAAGATATATGCAACGTTTACATTAAATAAATGCAACATAACTTCCTAACCTAAAAACGTGGCCGATGTGCGGTAAATTATATTAAAATTAAACAGATAATAAATAAAAAAATAGTTTAGTTAATTGATTAATTTGTTATGTAATATAAATTATTTGTTAAGATAAAATGTTTGTTAAAATAATTATTTGTTATTTGTTTTTTTCTTTCTGGTGGCCGTGGAGAAAGTAGGGTCTGTGACTCGGTTGGAAGAGAAAATTCGATGCTCGTGGTTCCTTACGCTCGCCTGCGGCTCGCGCTCGGAATGTTCCTCTCGCATCGAATTTTCTCATTCCAACCTTGTTACAGAATATACTATTACTGACTTGCTATATGATGCTACACTGTAGTGCTGAATTGCTACAATTTCAATGAGTTTATACAGTGATAGAAGATGCCCAAGGAGAAGAAATGTTATTATAATTATAATAAAAATGTATAGATACCTGACGACTGTTCTTAATAAAGTAGACCTTGCTTCGTTGTGAAATGTAATGATGACACTTGTGGCTGGTAAATCCGTTCTGTAGTGCTTAGTTCGACACCTGGAACAAACAGAAATGGTGTTATGTAGATCTAAAAATAACATTACACTCTAAAAAAGTAGTGTTAAAGGGACTTCATGGTATACTAAAAAATGAACTTTTAGTGTACCATGAAATCCCTCGCGTTTCGTGTTAATTATTTACACTTCTTTTTGGTTAAATTTAGTGTAAATTTTACACTTACATACTGGTTAAATTATAGTGTTAGAAAATCAATAAGGTTAATATTAATACAAAAAAAAAAAAAATCACAAAAATAACACTATCTGAAAACATAAAGATTTACACGATGATTTGGTTAAAAATAGCGAACTATTTACTTTTTTTAAATGAAAATTTGAACACTAAAATTTCAACCAAACTGAGAATGAACTTTCACACATACGAATTTTTTGCTGTGTACAACAAAAAAGATTTGTTTCTTATTATAATAGACCGGGAGCTCATGACAGTTTTTGGTCTCCGATTTCATACAGCATGACTTTTGGAGGAGAGAATATTTACCCTGTGACAACAAAAAAGGGATGGTACTAAACCCCTGCACGCTTTCCGGTCATAGGGAAAATTGCATTTCTACTTAAACACAAAATTTTTGTGCATTTCTCTGATTTAATATTGCTTGCCCTTTTGTCAAAAGAAAGTTATAACAAATTTAAAGTCTTTTAAATATATGCATGCGATTCGGAGGGTCCCAAAGGGCTCAAACGGTCATGTGATCTTGTAATAAAAAAATATGATTTTCCGCGTTTTCATACAGCATGCCTATAATTAAAAGACTTTAAATTTGTTATAACTTTCTTTTGACAAAAGGGCAAGCAATATTATTTCAGAGAAAAACAAATTTTGTGCAAGTGGAAATGCAATTTTCCCTATGACCGGAAAGCGTGCGGGGGTTTAGTACCATCCCTTTTTTGTTGTCACAGGGTAAATATTCTCTCCTCCAAAAGGCATGCTGTATGAAATCGGAGACCAAAAATGTCATGAGCTCCCGGTCTATAAACAATTTTTCTTATATTATCTGTCTCATTTTGTAATACGGAACTAACAGGGAAAGTTTATTTTTTATGTTGTATATTGACAATACATTTATAATATTATCATAGTATTGGTTCACACGGATACGCCGAAGTCTGTTTACACGACAACAGTCACCAAAGTAACCAGATCTAGTTTCGTATTACAGATTGAGACGGATTATATACACTTTTGCTGTTGCCAATTATAAGGAAAATATTTCAAAAATTTAGCTTTAGGGTAATTCCCGAACTAAAGGGAAAAAAATGCATGCAAATAAAAGATTTATCTTCTTATTATAAACTATTGTATTCATATATGATTTTGCTGTTAAGTCAATAATAAGGAAGATATAACACTTCACTCAATAAGTCTTTGGTCTGACATATATACGGCAACACTGTCGACAGACCCATATGATTTCTGGATAGTACCAACCTTCAAATGATACGTGTGAAAATTTCATGACATTCTGAAAATTAGTTTAGTGACTCCAGTTTTGTAATTTTCAAAAGAATGGATATAAAAGAATTTCGTGTGTTGATTAAACATTGTTTTTTGTTGGAAAAAAATACTGTTGAAGCCATACAGTGGCTTAACGCTACGTACAACCCCCAGAGATTATTAGCTTCTTGTACAAAACTAACAATCTGAAATAAAATTAGTGACAATCTATACATCAAATTTTGCACAGAATTTTATCTATCTAATAGGATATTTTTGATTGTAGAAAAAATTATTGTAAAAATGTTATTGCTAAATAACTTAATAATAAGTATTACACAACAATGTTCTGTAATTTTTTAAATATATTTGTGGGTTTCAAATTTTTATATTTATATAGTTTTGTGTAGAAATGTTCAAATAATACGTTAACATTTTTTTCGGCATGATTGTTTATAGTTTAGAGCCTTCGTCGAAAAATATTATACTTAATGATAATGAAATGCCACTTGGTACAAGTATTCTTTACATAAAATGAAACATTTTTATCCGCCGCACCTACAGTACCTAGACAAAATATTATAACCACTTATGAATTTTTAAAAATTCATTGTTTTACTCAAAATCAACACCAATTTTATTTTTATTTTGTAGATTATTATTTCAATTTATTTTAGTACATTTATAAAATGTTTTTTAATATTTTGTGTGGCCCCGTTTTGCTTTTATTACTGCCGCAATTCTTCGAGGCATACTCTCAATACATGCCCTAACACAATTTTCAATTTCTGGAGAGCCATGCCATACTTTTTTAATATCATCTATTAAAACTTGTTTATTAGTATTATTTAAATCATAAACAAGTCTTTTCAGGAGGTTCCAAACATTTTCAATAGGATTGATATCCGGCGAATTACCTGGCCAGGACAAAATCGGTACTTTTTGTTCTTGCAAATCAGTCTCAGAATAAAAATACAGAGTTGAAGATGTTTAAAATAGCTTATCTTTTACTAAATACACGATAGGTTAAAGAAATAAATAAAGTAGCATATGATAATATGTCGGCATTTTTAATAAACAGTTGTTTTTGTAAGTGGTTATAATATTTTGTCTAGGTACTGTATATTGAGAACCGCGGCAGATTCGAGGTGGCGGCAAAAGTAGATTACCAAGTACAATAACTATAAGTAATTTTCACAATAGAACAAATTATCTCTAAACATATTTGTAGAATGAAGCTTTAGCTACAATTTGCCGCATAGTACACAAATATGCGTCGAATGGTTTACAAGATGGCGTCTATAACGCAAGTTGTTTATTTACAATCACATGATAGTTCTTTTGACAATTAAAAATATCCTATTAGGTAGATAAAAATTTGCTGAAAATTTTGATGTATAGATTCTTATTAATTTTATTTCCGATTATTAGTTTTGTATAAGAAACTATTGAGAACTATAGGGTTGTGCGCCGCCTTAATTAATTATTTTTATTTTTTATAATTTTAGGAGCGTTGGAATGAAAGTATCACTGAAGGAGTATGTTGATGAAAGCCGAATTTCTGAAAAAAATATTGTTTTTCCTAGTTAGACCGGAGATTTATTGAGCGACGTGGTATGTGGATTTTAGTTTTAGGATCCCCCCATAAATCCGCAAATAGTCATCATACCATACCAAATTTTGTAAAAACATATCCAGTATATTTTGCGTGAATTTCGGACGGACAGACAGACAGCACAGAAAGGTTAAAATTTGGAAGACGATATCTAAGAACAGAACTGAACTATGAAAATATTGAATGAATGTTTCAAGTAAATCGACTGCATACGTTTGACATTTCGATGACCGAAGCCTTCAACATTTTTTTAATAAAAACACAAATTCTTTGTAAAACAGTGAATATTAATAAATTCAAATCATTTTCCCAATAGAGAGCTTCCTTGATCTTTAAACTAATATATGCAAGAGATTTCATATTAAACTAAATTCTAGCATTGGCATAAAAATCTATTTTAAAATTTAAACATTTAACAGAGTATTAAAAAAATAAAACAAAATTTAAAATCATTTCAGTTAACAAAATCATTGAATGCAGTAAATGCGCTGTTTTTTAGTGGTTTAAAAATAAAATTAAACGTTTATAAACATTTAAAATTCAACACTTCAATGCTAAAATTAATTTTGTTAATGGAACGAACTCCGACATCTGTAAACATAGCATCATGTGTTCACCGGAATAAAACACATTACTCTTAAATACAGACCATAATTACAATTATTGCGATTTAATATTTTTAATTTAAATATTTAACTAAAATTTAAATGTTAAAATTTTCAGTCGAATATTATTTACGTAGACAGAAAAAAATGATGTGAAGCGTGAATTTTAACCAGTGGCGCAGCCGAATGGAAGCCAACGCCCCCCTTAGGACCAGCATAATTGGCGAAGATAAAATTTGTTAACCATAACAGTAACTTTTTTTTGTATAAATAACATTTTTTTAAGGTTGCCTACTCTTGATAAAGCGACATATTATTGTTCAAGTGAAAATACACTTTCCAAATATGCTCCAATGAATTATATGAAGGGGAGCGTTGATCCTTTTTCCCCCCTGACACATTGACTAAAACATTCGCCCAGTCAAATGATAAAACTGTTTTAAACAACTAATTACTCGATTCTGATAAGTTAGAGTGGAAATCTGGCTTCGGTATAACCTTCAGAATGTAATTTTAAAATGACACCTCAAACGTGAAATAGAGTAGAAATAGTAGAAATATAACAAAAAGTAGTTTTGGAGACAATCGCGCTCTAAAAATTGTTATTTGGTTTTATTTTGTAGATAAATGTGAATATCAATATCTTCTTAGGTATTTTTGAAATTATGATGTTTTACACACAAAAAGGATTGATAAATTGTACTGAACAACAGTGTCTTACTCAGGGGGGGGGGGCACTGGGGGCACATGCCCCCCCCCCTTAAGGTCCAATGAAATTTAATAAATTTAAAATAATCGTACAGCAAAATAACTTTTTTTTAACAATATATAAGCTATATTTTATTATGAATAGTGCTGAAATTAACAGAAAATGCATATTTACATATTATTAATAGGTTTTCGTAGGTATAATCAAGAAATCCTTATTCCGTCACATGAGTGTGTTCGTACGGTAGAAATTGTGGCCAAGCGGTTGATTTAGAGAACTGAATTTAAGTACGAAAAATATTGAGACTTCAAAAATATATCACGCGAAAAATATAAACAAATATGTATTTATCAAAAGTTTGTAAAATTTTCAGGGATATCAAATGAAAGTTGAATACATGTATTAACAATTACTTTTTTTTATCAACAAATAATGGAATTTTTATTTGATATAAACATCAATATCCAACAGCAGGGATTTCGAACTGATTTGGGTCGTGGTCTATTTTTCATACAAAATGATAAGCAGTGACGGAACTTTAAATATCCTGAAGGGTGTCTTGAAATTTTTTTAGAAACAGAAAAGGGGAAGAGGGTATATTTTACATTTATAAATATATTTTTGCCCTAAATAATCTCAAGTGTATTTCATTAACGAAAATTAACGCAAAGATGCGAAATTTTTTCCGTTAATTTGTTTCGTTATTCGAGATTTTTCGGAGTAATGTAACAATGTTTTTTCAATAAATACTTTTTATAAATGCGTATAACAATATTTTTTTATTATAAAAAAAAAATACAAAACAATTACATTAGAAACTTTCAGTACTTTCATTTTCGCGCCTACGTTTAAAAAAAAATGAGTTTCAGTTTACAAGGTTGGTAGTCCTGGGTACCAGATCCTTGGCACTACGAACTTCGGAGACATTCGCTATTGCGATATTCGAGCTCAGCGATCCCAAAAACCTCCGAGTAACGTGATTCAACTGCTTTTTATCGAATTCGCATAAAATTCCTTAAGACGAGGGTAAGTACCGCTCACCCTGAGCACCAGGTACCTTGGAGACGTTCGCTATTGCGATATTCGGATTCAGCGACCCCAAAAACCCCCGAGTAACGTGATTCAACTGCTTTTGTATCAAATTTGCATAAAACTCTAGGAGACGATGTACGTAGTGTCCACCCTGGGCACCAGGTACCTCGGACACTTCTCTTGTCCCGATATTCGTGTTCAGCGACCCCAGAAACCCCCGAGTATCAATATTTGACTTATTTTAGTGAATTTATACCGAGTTATAAATTTTTGATTTTGCAACTCTGGAAAATGCACTTTTCCAATGGATTTTTCTTATGCACAAATGCAGTTTTTCATTTTGCATTGATCGCGTTAGTTCACAAAATTTCCTGAGGCTCTAACGAGTCGAATGCACCAAACCGCATGTAAATCCATCTTACTGCGCCAAAAATCGGAAGTTGGGCTGATTTTTGTGCTTCATTGCCTCGCCTAATCTTGGTGTTCTTATTTCTAGGTAGATTGATTCTTAAACTTTGCAATTTTGATTTTTAGATCTGTGTCCTCGCATACCTATTTATAATTTTCTAAGTGGGTTTTATTTCATCTTGCCATTTGATTCTATTGTTCGATGTTGGCCTACAAGCAAGTACAGACTTTATAATATTATAAGAATGTTTCGAAAGTGAAAGAGATGTTTTAATATCAAGTGACGGGTTACATCCTACATCTGATACAAGCAAGTCACTCACCGCTGTTCGATAACTGGGGCTTCTGGCTATTATGTCAGGGTAAACTACATGACTTTACATTTCACTTGAACATCCAAATTAAATATTACACAATCATATGAACAGCATGCATTCAAATTTACTGTTGATTCATAAAATATATTTAATAAATATTCACTTATATCTATGATTATATCAATAGGAAAATAAACAGTTAAGTAATACGAGGGTTACCTTTTATGTTTTTAGAAACGACCACTAGATGACAATATTGAAATGTGTCATTACTATATTCGTAAAATTTGACATTTGTTATTGTGAAATCAGTAGCAGCTTATAAATTGACCGAGTTTGCTGACAATGAGCGTTAAAAAAAAACAAGTTTGCGAAAAAATGGATATTACTCGTAAAGGTTTTCGTTGGATGATTTTTTACGATTTTAGTAAAGGCCTAACTCAACAACAATGCAAAGATTTGCTTCGTTCAACTTTTGGTAATGAAGCACCATCAGAAAAGACTGTTTACAATTAGTTTGCAGAATTTCGTTGTGGTCGTGCGTCCGTCAATGATGAATTTCATGATGGTCGACCAAAATCGGTTGTGATTCAAAAAAACATCAATGCTGTGCCCAAAATGATTGAAGATTGACATGTGACTTACCGTGAGATAGAGTCATCCTTTGGCATATCGCAGAATACATTCGATGTTGTATGAACGTTTAGCTGTGAAAAAAATCTCTCGATGTATTCCGCCTAATTTGATCGAAGCTCAAAAAAGGCTTTTGTTGATTGATGTAAGGGAATGCTAAAAAAATTCAACCTAGGCACTGCAAAAACTGTATACAACATCGTTACAGATGACGAAACTTGGATTTATTCATATGAACCGGAAACTAAGCAACAATCCATTGTTTGGGTCTTCCAAGATGAACCGAAACCCACAAAAGTTGTTCGTTCACGAAGCACTTCCAAGAAAATGATTCATTGTTTCTTCAATTGTACTGGGCATGTCGCAATCATTCCTTTAGAGCAGCGGTTCTGAACCTTTTTATACTCGGAACCCCACAACTAGCCTAAAATATTTTCTGGACCCCCAAGAAAATTTTTGAAATAATATTTTAAGTGTTCTTGTTAATTTATTGTTTAATAATTAAGTTTATGGTAATTATAAGCAAAAAATGGTAAAAATTATTTTTTTTCTTTTAATTTCGGGACCCCCTAAAGTCTTTTCGGGACCCCCAGTTAAGAACCGCAGCTTTAGAGGATCGGAGAACAATTAATACTAAATGGTTTACAAAAATTTATTTGCCAGAAGTCTTCCACAAAATCAGGGAAAACACCCAAAAACGTCACCTCATTCTTCATCATGACAATGCAAGCTTTTTATGACCTCAAGAAGCTTTTGAAGACTTCGAAAACCATGTTTTTGAGATACCAACTTCAGAGTGGAAAAAAAGGTTTGAGAATTGGTTTGAACGCATGCGAAAGTGTATAAATCTTAAAGGAGAATATTTTGAAAAGCGATAAAACAGTTTGTTCAAAAAAAAAAAATCTTTCTTAGTTTTTGTAAAAACTTAATAATAAAAATAATATATTTATTGACTAAATTACAATAACAAAAAATATATAAAGTTTACACAAAATTGAGGATATAGATATAAACATAAATATAAAATATAATAACAAATATGCAGCGATATAAGAAAATAGTCAATTGGATAAAATATCACTATTGTTTAAAATATTCTAGGAACTCATTTATCGAATACATCGGGTTTTTTGTTAAAATATCTTTTATTACCTTTTTCAAGTTTGTAAAATTTTGAGTTTTGAGCGTGTTGGATAATGAATTATAAAATTTAATGCCATAATAATTTTCACTATTTTTAGATCTATCAAGACATACAAATTTTGGATAGATGTTAGCTTTATTCCTTGTGTAACTATGATTTTTTTGTGTACATTTTTTTGTGTACATACAGTAAACTTTTAAAAATGTACAAAGAAGGCAGGGCCATGATATTCAATTCAAAAAATTCAATTCAAAAATCTCTTTATTTACAAAAAAGGAAATAAATAAGTAAATACATAAAAAAATACAAAAATGAAATATTCATAAATTAGAGACTAGCCCCAACACTTATATTTTTTTTTTTTATTTATTTTTTTTTTGATTTTGGCTCTTTAGTCCTAATATATATGGACCTTTAGCCAGCTACTCTGTTATTTTTATATTGGATACTTTATTAATTTTATGACAAATACAAACATCCATGCCATGACCGGGATTCGAACCCGAGTCCCCACGGTTAGCAGTCAAATGAGCTGACCACTACGCCATAGCGACCGGCCCCCAACACTTATACAGTTATAACAATATTAAATTTTATAATGAAGGGCGAAACACCACTTATACCCAAGTTGGTATGTGTGTGGTATCTGTTTATATTCAATTACACCATTAAAGTTAAAAGAATTGAGAGAGAATATACAGGATCTTCCAAATAATTGGTAACAATTATATAAATAATTTAGTTTTACATAATTTTAACGAGAGAGGAAAAAAAACTATTTATTGAGGGGTACTACACAAAATTTAACTCAGATGTTAAATAAATTATTTAAGTCAAGGGTTGTTAATTTCTTAATCCAAATTTTTGCTTGCTTTATGAACGGCTTCCCAGTTATATTTAAGTTAATCTTGTATTTGGTGAAATATGTTTTTAAATTGTTGTAAATTTTGGGCCGAAAGTAGGTAAAACACCTCTGTCCAATAACTTTGTTTGTTCTACAAAGTAGGGCCTGACCAGAATTCCTAGTGTTATGCTCATGTGAAATTAATTCAATAGGATATTGAGTTATATACGAGTTTTTATTATAATATTTTATAATAAACTCTAATACTCACTAATACTATAATTGTCAATATCTTTGAAATTATTTTGCAATGGTCCAATATTAATGCAGAAGTACTAGGCTAGAATAGTACAATATAATGAGTATTAGTATCAAAAAGATATAATACTTCAAGAGTAATAATAAAATTCGGACGTTTCGGAAACTGCTCAACAATCTGTTTCCGTCTTCAGCGATCACGAGAAGTGATAAACATTTCAGTTTTCTTCGAGTTTTTATACCTAGTATTGTAAGAGTGGGAGCAGGTTATAGGTGCGTTGCTATTGGTTGGGTGGTTGGGATCAGGTATGGGTAGGGACGCGACTACCTGCTGAGGATTAACGACCGGATTAAGGTTGTTTGTCACATTATTGTGTGGTAATGAGTTGTTTGTTACTGGATTAGTGACTTGAGGATTAACAGGATTGTTTTGAATAATGGAAAGCCAGAGTTGAGGAAATTCTATGCTGGCTTGGCTGACAGCATCTCCAGAGTTTTCGATCAAAGCAGACTCTTTCAATTTTCTCTTGAACTTGTTTTCCTCATACATTAAGGGTTTAGCATCTTTCCATTGGAAATGGTGTTCATTTTCCCAAGCATGTTCAGCCAGTTTGGAACTGTAAATTTCGCCCTGTTGAACTTTCTTCTTATGCTCGTTTACCCTAACATGTAGAGGTCTGCAAGTCTCGCCAATATATTGTTTCCCGCACTGGCAGGGAATAGAGTAGACACAGTTTTTGTTTAGGACAGATTTGGGTTTTGTACACGATAGGATAGATCTTAAAGTCGAACTCGATTTGAAGGCTACTTGGATATTATGCTTCTTTAGTATCTTACCAATTTTCTCAGATACTCCTTTATAATAGGGCATAGAGACATATCTCACTTTGTCAGTTCTAGGTGTGTCATTTTTCTTATGATTGATAGCATCAGTAATAATTTTATGACTGTAGCCATTATCCTGTAAGGTGGAACGGATGTTCTTCAATTCAACTTTAAGAAGCTTTTTAGAAGAACAAATTCTTTGGCTCTATTAACTAGACTCAGTGCAACAGCTCTCATAGTGCTATTATGGTGGAATGAGTTGAAATTAAGATATAGACCTGTATGTGTTGGTTTTCTGTAGACCGTGGTTGCTAGAACCCCCTTGCCATTTCTGATTATCAATACATCTAGGAAAGGCAGTTGATTGCTAACTTCCAGTTCAACAGTAAACTTAATGTTAGTGTGTACTGAATTTAGGTATTGATGGAATTCGTGGAGTTTATCTTTACCATGTGGCCATATGACAAAAGTATCATCGACGTATCTTAACCATTTATTCGGTTTGTACTTGGCTTCTTTTAAAGCTTTCGCTTCAAAATGTTCCATGTATATATTAGCAATAATAGGTGACAGTGGAGAACCCATAGCCATGCCATCCTTTTGTTGGTAATAATCGGTTTCCAGTTGAAAATAGGTAGTTTTCACACAAAGTGTTAATAACTCCATAATGCAGTCAACTGAATGATGTGTTCGAGTAGATAACGTCTGATCGCACTCTAGCCTTTCTCTAACAACTACTAGAGCTTCATCTACAGGCACATTAGTAAATAGACTCTCAACGTCAAAGCTTACCAGAATCTCATTACGTTTTAATTCTAAATTCTTTATAACACTAACAAAATGCTCCGAGTTTTTTACAAAGCTCTCACTCTTGCCGGCTAGAGGTGTTATTATTGACACCAGGTATTTAGCTAAAGTATAGCATGGTGAGCCAATGGAGCTGACAATAGGCCTCAAGGGGACGTTTTCCTTGTGTACTATCAGCAATGGCAAACGTCCAAAATAAAGGTGTCTGCACTATAATTGTCATTAAGATCAACGAAATTTGAACGGCAATCAGCCTTATAGGAAATGCGTGCAATTATTCTCAATGCCCGGCGCAGGCTACAGCGCCGGGCATTGAGAATAAAAACTCTATATGACAATGATGCATGTCCCCAGGCTAACCCATAAGGCATGTGTGGCCCAAACAACCCAAAATATGTAGACCTTAAAAGGTAGCCCTCGTATAACTAGTAATTCAAAGTTACAAAACTTACTTAAAATAACTCTGTACTGTCAAACAATATGTAAGTAGTTCTAATCTTCCAAATTTATTCAAAGACATACGTTATTTTTTTCATGGTTTACTCTGTTTTTTTCATGGTTTTTAAATAGCACGTTACCTATGTATAGGTGTAACGTTTTTAGGATTTTTATAGGTTTCATAGTTTCTTGGTTATACCTATGAAATCCTAAAAACTCTATATAATTATCGAGCCATGTCGTTCATGTATTATGGTATACGCACGTAATTGAAGAAAGTTGCAAATGCGGAACAGCGAGTTGAGTTAGATTTGTTTATTGTTCAGAATTTTAGTTTAAAATAGTTTTAATTAGTTTCAGTCCGCAACTGTTCATTTCATTTATTTAATTTGCAACATTGAAATTATTCAAAATTACCATTTGTTTTCTTTCAAAAACTATTAAAATAATACATAAAATTCTTTTACACTTAACAACTTTATTTACGATGTTATTCACAAACAAAATATATGGACAAATAACTTTATTTTTTTCAATTTATTTGTAAAGGTTGCCGTATCGAATTTTCTATTTTTTTAAATTTATGCAGCATTAAGAATTCGAATCATGCAACAAACAATACTTGTTTAATATCTTACCAATGGCGTACATATTAGGAAGGGTAATATTGCACTATCGGCCGGGACAACCAAACCATAGAGATAAACAAAAGAATTGGTTTGGGATGGGCAGCCTTTGGAAATCTGAGGCACATTTTAAAAAGTGGTTTCTCCATCTGCCTCAAGAGAAAAGTATTTGATCAATGTGTCCTATGGTCAAATGTGTGGTCAGTGCTTTATAAATTTTTGGATCTGGTATACTAGGGGGATAAAAATATGTTAATAAAAGTTTTTTGCGCTTTTTTCTAATAATTTTGTCTATTTCAGCCTTGTTATAACCGTTATTAATAGCAATTTTGTAAATAGTTTGTAATTTCAGATTGTGGTCCATCAGAAAGTGGAACTTTTAATAATCGGTCTACATAACAGTTGAAAGCAGCCATTTTACTATTATAAGGATGTATAGAGGAAGCAGGAATGATGGTGTCAGTATATGTCGGTTTTATATAGATTTTGAAGTTGAGTTTAGAATTAGAATGTGAGATGGAAAGGTCTAAGAAATTTAAGGAACGATTATTTTTTATCTCCATAGTAAATTTTATTGAAGGATTGATATCGTTAATATGGTTGAAAAATAATTTTAATACCGAAATACGTATAGAGTAATATTAAACATATATTTTTGAAACTTACCGAGTGTTTTATTTATTAATCTTATGTTTTTATTTTATTTATTGACATCCCAAGCTTTTCTAGCTCTTCATTAAAGACACAAGTAAACAAAATTTTGACGAGGTAAAATCTCATTTTGCATTCTTTAATTGGAAAGTTAAGAATTTTTGGTTAAAAACATATATGAATTGTATTGTAAAAGTACATTTCAATATAGTTATTATCGGTCAATTCAACTTTTGCATGAGTTCGCAAAGTGAAATTTTCATAATGTGCAATGAATTTTAAAAAACTGATACACTTTCACGATGCGGATATGGGCTGCGATGTTCTCTACATTCAGAGCAAAGTACATGTGTTTTGAAAAGTGAAAATAGAATAAATTACACTGTGTAAGGTGAGGGGCGTTACTGAGAAATCTTCACATTGTTTGCCATTTCAAGAAAATTACAGTGAAAACAAAAAGAAAAGTCATTACGTTATCAATGCATTTATTTGATAATATACAGTGAATTTATTCTTTTATGCAACATGTACTATGTCATTACCATGTATACAGTTTTTGACAGCAATATAAATCATGTTCATTTTCATTTGCAACATAGAAAAAACCATATTTACTAGCAAAATCAATATATTTTATTGAAAATACAAATTAAAAATAATAATAATAATAAATAAATAACTAATAAAAACTTATAATAAATGTTTCTTAAATAAAAGTTTCTCCGTTTACTTGCATACAAAATATTAAGCGATCATAAAAATGATACAAAACATTCAGCAATTGCTCTTGAGGTATATTGTTGGATGCTGAAACAATTATGTCTTGCAGTTCAGCAACATCCCTAAGTTCTCCATTATATAATTTGGCCTTTAAATATCCCCAATAAAAAATCATTGGGTACCAAATCCGGAGATCTCGCTGGCTAATTCATCGACCCTCCTCTTCCAATCCAGCTTTTTGGGAAAGTTCTATGTAAATATTCTTTAACTATTCTAGAATAATGGACTTGGGCGCCATCATGTTGAAACCATACTTGTCCATTAATATTCAGGTTTCCCAACGCAGGTAATATTTGGTTTTGCAAAAGAGCTAGATATTTTGCGGCATTAAGGTTACCGTCAATAAAAAATAAATACGTCCCCATGCACAAAATATCAATATACAATCCACTAGTGAAAATAAAACTCAATATTCATGTAATTTTACACTTATTTATGTTTCAATCAATAAACAATTGAATTTTTATGTCAGTGTCAAAACACAAATAATATTCAATAAAAATCACGCAACAATACGTATTTAATAAGTGTAAAAAGCCAACATAATGCTGGATGTCTAGGAATATTTCTTCTATAATCACATCAAAATCAACAGTTTTTTAATTAATTTTTAATCGTTATTTGATATCTAAGAGCTTCCATTTAATTTATTTTGAACAAAATTAAATAATTTGCGAAAGTTTAGTTTTTTCTGCATTTGCTTCGCATTCCAGTCTTCATTAAATTAATAAGAAATATATTGATAAACAGCCTAATTTTTTTAAAACATATTTTTCACTTTTAAAAATGTGTTATATGATTTATAATAAATTTAGGCCCGGTCTTTCCACCTTCAGATAAAGTTCCAGGTAACTATCTGACAGATAAGGTTATTTGTAACTTCATCTGCTGAATAAATGTCAATACCAGTCAGTGAATTTAATACGTCAGTCTCATTATCCGTTAGATAACTATCTGATAGATACATTTGTATAGAAAGAAGGGATGACATTTACTCAGCAAATGAAGTTAAAAATAACCTTATCTGTCAGATAGTTACCTGGAACTTTATCTGAAGGTGGAAAGACCGGGCCTTAATATTATAAATGTTATATTCCTTTTTGATACCTTAAAAACAAAAAACTAAAGTTATTCAAACAAAAGGTTGAATCATAACGTATAATAGTAGGCGGAGCCTACTGAAAATTACACACTACACTCCACACACATGAGTTCTCGGTTCACAGATGTTAATTTTTATTATTATAATTTTAATTTCAATAAAGACACACACGATCTTAGGCATAAGTACAAAAAATCCATAACATTATTAGCCATAACTTAGTCATGAATAAAAAAAAAAAAAAACTAATTTGTCAAAATCACAAAAACTGCAATATTTTCTAAAAACGAAATCTGATCAAAAATTCTTCGCGTACTTTTTCGGTTTAGATCAATGAAAAAAAAAAAATTATATATATGTATAGTAAATTTTCTCGACTCCAATACCCAAAATTTTGGCGGTGCACCTCACCATTTCAATTAAAAGTTGCTGCGTCGGTAAATAAAATTCTTTGGAGCATAATAGGGTTGGTATTAATTATTTCGAAAATATTAAAGCATATATCTATCCGTACTGCCGCATCTCTAAAAGTTCTTGATGATTTTGAAATTTGTAAGACCGATATTTTTCGCTTTTAATAGCTTTATATACAAATGACTTACTCACAGATACGGTTTGAGCGATTAATTTAGTATAAGTACAGTTATTACTTTCAACTTCTAAAGCAATTTCTAATTTCTTTTCTTCAGTCAGTATAGATGATGTTTGTTTCCTTTTTGTGTGATTCAAATTGAGGCATCCATGGCGTTTTAAATCTAGTAACAAGCCTCGATATTGTAGAGGTATTCGGTATAGGACGATTCGGATAAGCAACACTGAACATAGCAGAAACTTCTCTCAAACTCATCTGAGAATTGTACCAAGTTACAAGCATAATTTTTAGGGTTTTGTAGGTATGACCAAAAAACCCTTATACCGTCATTTTGTCGTCTGTCTGTCTGTCTGTCTGTCTGTCTGTCTGTTCGGTCAAAATTGTAGCCAAACGGCTAAACCTAGAGAGTTGAAATTTGGCATGCTTATACAACTCGTTGACCCGCACATAGGAAAAATACTAAAACATCTAAACAACATATCCCTCTAAAAATATAAACAAATATGTGCTCATCGAAAAAAAAATATTTTTTTAAAATTCTGAGTAGGGTATCAAATGAAAGCCCTTAGTACGTGGATTAACGATCAAAATTTTATTTTTGCAAAATAAATTATTTTGATGCGATTTTTGCCAAAATTGTGCAAAAAAAATTTTGTCCCACACCCTGTAGCCCAGATGGCTTAAACTAAAAATCTGAAAAAATTCTAAGTAATGTACATTGGTGTGAACCGGAATAGTACAACAGGAATTTTTGATCAGATTATGTTTTCGGAAAATAATGCATTTTTTGTGTTTTTAACTAAAATATGTTAACTATTTAATACGTTGTGTAACATATCACAACAATAACTCTCGTGGCGTGGTTGGATTCGTCGTGCGCTTTATAATATAAGTTAACTTGCAAACTAGGGTTCGAATCCTGTTGTTTTTTTTTTTTTTTTTGCATTTTTATTTTGTTTAATTATTTTGTTAAAATTCTAGTTATATTTGGTAAATAGTGCATTTAATTTTTAAAAGCGTAAATTTAATAACCAGTGGAAAGTGTTGAAATTATAATTAAATTGTATGTTTGACGAAATCAAAGGGCGGGACTTATGATGTAAGCAACCAATGGAAGCCATAGGTGCAATTTTCAAAATCTTAATGAACTTTGCTATATAAAAAAAATACTGCATATATTTAGAAACTCAAATAATGGTATTAGGCATTCGAATTAAAATTCATAAAAAAATATTTTGACATAAAATTTGTTTTGGCATCCCAAATAATCATCGTTCAGTTACTAAATACCTGCAAAACCCAGAAATGTGTGAAAATTCACACTTCACATCAATTTTTTTATTCACTTGTGTACACTTTTTTGAATGAAATTCAAAGATACACTTAGGCGATTTAAGTGTATGTTGCAAATTAAAAGATTTTACATTGGTGTCTGATTTCAGTTACCATAGTAACGATAATACCCATATTTCAGGATTACTCACTGTGGGTACATTCGATTTGACGCTCCGAGCGTTCCGAGCACGTTCTGTACACTCAAACGTGTTCGATTTGACGCTCGGAGTACACTCAATTGCATTCGTTTTGCGATCGAGCGAGCATTTAGAGTGCGCTCTATGTGTTCGGGGTTTTAAGACCGAGCATATGGAGTATGACGTAAAAAAGTGGGGGAAGTTTAAAATTAAATTATAAATAAAATAAAAATAATAGCCTTAGATAAATAATATTGTTATTTGTCTATGGCTACAGAGTACGGCTATTTTATGTATTTGTGACGTTCTGTAAACAGTAAAAAAATTATTAAAATACACTGTGCATAAAATTAAAATGGAAAAAATTAATTATTATTTAATTTCTAATTAATTTTATTTCTTCATTATTAAAAAAAAAAATCAAGGAAAAACCGAGGTACATATATAATTTTGATTCATGACTGACGTGAATTAATCTGACAGTAAAAACGCCGCCTAAAATTGTAGGGTTAGATTTTATAAACAATACGTCACAAGAACGCTCGCTCCGTTAGTGCTCTATTCATGACGTCACCATCAACTGTTCGCTCAGCGCTCGCTCTACTCTGTACAACTCGAATGCACCCTGTATGTCTCAATTTTGACTTTTGTGACAAATTACGTTTTGAATGTTACCTCATCATTTTTGGCCAACTTGTATTCGTTTTATTTTTTGTAACATGATTTTAAAAAGAGGTATTAAAAGCTTTAACCCATTTGTATCTAAAGTTAAATAGACTTTACACTATCAAAAGTTTTAGTAGTTGATGTCAGATACATGAAAGTCGATATTCAAACTGGTATTCTATTGGAAAACTTGTAACTAGTAGTTAGAACATAGCAGATTTCCTTCTTTAACAAAAAGTGGGAAGTCTTGTGAGAAGTGGCATCTCTTCTGTTGCGTTTAGAAACAAAGGAAAAAGTGAAAAGTTGCGAGTTTTGTCGCGAGCCCGTGCCAGTGTTCAGAAACACAATGCAGCCAGAGGCAGTTTGTACACATAGTCGACATTCCGCACACTTTACACAGATTCAGGACTTCATTCCATTTGTTTGCAGTCGCTTTACTTCAATTTGACTTTATTCTGTCCATTACTGGACTGTTTATTTCTATTCTTGTAACATAAGAGTTACATATTTCACTTGTATACAGAATGTTAAAGAGAGCTGTTTACTGTTTAATACTTTTATTCTGCAAAATTTCGTTAATAAGCGACTGGTTAAGGTGCCGTTGCGAAGCCTATCTTGTCATAACATCCGCCGCCCGGTGTCCGTAGGCGCCACTAGTCAAACTTAGAGAGAGATAGTTAGCTCGAATATTTGCCAAAACAGCTATCAAAATTTGCTTCTAAGCAGATAACAGGTTGATGAGTACATATTTTGAAATTTAAATCGCATATACAAAATACTTGTATAGTCAATACGCTACATATTAAAGTCAGTATAGCAAATACCGTATTTTTTAAAAGCAGAAATTTTTTCTTATTTTGTTAGGTCAATATGCCACCCAGACGTAGACCTTTATCCAAAAGTCACAAACGAACTAAAAAAGCGAAATGTCAAGATCCTCCATATTTTGTAAATAAAAAAATAGCCATCGCTGGTGAACTTCAATCATAATAGGGGATACGCATAAAATTTGTATTTCCTTAAAACTACATTATTTTGATATGTTAATGTTAGTTATGTCACCTAACAAAACAAAAATCACATTTTAATTAACATTATAGCCAAATTTTTTAATTAAAATATTGTAAATTTGAAATATTCCGAGCACGGGGCGAAGGTTGCCGAGTAGAAACGACTGAGTATGACGTCAAACGATAGGGTTTTCACAACACAGATACAGACAGCTACAACATAATCTTCACACGTGTGTGTATTGTATTGTTCGAGAGTTTTGTATTTGTTTTTAAACAATTTTTCACGTATTTACTATTAAAATGGCAGATAAAGATTTTGTTAGGGCTCAGAGTGATAATTTACCCAACATTGATGCATTTATGCACACAACATAAAGTTTACTTTTTTCTGAAATATCGGTTTTATTTCGCCTCATAGTTTTCAGCCACAAATTTCGCCTTTTCTGTTGTTTTTCGCCATTAGGTAATGATATAAATAGTTTTTTTGGATTTCTAGTTGAACTAATTGTGCACATCGGTACTGAACAATATTTTCGATAATGTTTCGAAGTATTGGGGCCTGGATATTCCATATTTTAATATAAAATTTAATTCGGTAAACATGTATAAATTGTTTTTATAGAATTAAACTTTATTTTAATTAAAATCACTCTCCTTTACATAACCTATAAAAGTTACACAAACAAATAATTCACAACAGACTATGTTCGCTGCATAAACAACCGTTCGCTGGATTGGCTGTAGTCTCATGCGTCAGTTAGAAAGGATTATGACGTCACACGTCGTTTTCGCGCGCTACATACATTTTTGATTTTTTAAAGCCTTCAAATTAAAAAAAAAAAATTAAAAACTGTTTTTTATGTTTATATACAACAAGAGGAATATAATAAAAAAATAAAAAAAAATCATGCCTATCCCCTATTGTTACATTTAGGGGCAGACTTGAATTTAAAAATAAAATTACCTAAAATTTTAGCATAGTCAATGGCGAGTCAGTACAATAACAAAATAATTAATATTATTTTAAATTAATATCATATAAATTATATTTACCAAGTATTAATATTTGTTTATGTAGCAAAATAATGCTAAATAGAGTCTAATCTAATCAGTTTATGGCTAGCCATAAAAGAAACTAATGCTTCGATTGGCGAAGCGCATGTGGAAATAAATTTGATATAGAAGCGCACGGCCCACAGTCTAACGGATAACAGCTGAACTATTTTTAACATTGATACAGATACAGAAAATTATATTTACCAATTCATCTCGAAAACTATTTAGTTTTAATGAAAAATATAAATATAAGGTTGTTCTACTATAAATTCTGATCGCTCTAAAGGAAACCAAATTCTTTTCAAATTTGTTGTTTTTAAGATAAATAGGAATGTGTTTGTATGCATGCAAATCTAGCGAAAAACTGGTTTGCGTCCCCGATTGAATCGCCACCTTAAGAGCAGGGTTCGGCAGCACTAGGGATGTTTTATTTATTTATTTAATTTAACTTAAGGGGGGTTAGGGTCTGATAACCACATTTTAAGCACATTTTTGTAAATTTTTTTCAAATCTATGGTTAAATTTATTCATTTTCAAAATAAGTACATATATAAAGTATGTTTTGAAGAAGATACAAAAAAATTTTGAAGGTAAAATATGGCGAAATGAGCCAGCTGTGGCAAATCTTCTCAGACTCCGGGAAAAAAATTAGATTTTGAGGTGACCAGCATAACTCGTCACTGGATCATCTGAAATCAAAAATCCAAAAAGATTTTGTTAGTTTATGAGTTTGCTGAGGTAATGACGTTGAGTTTTTATTTTTAAAATGATTTTTCAGTTTTTAGCGTTACTTAGAAGACAAAAAAAATTAATTCCCCCTAAAAAAAAAACTAAAAATGAGTATATTTGTGATTGTTAAATAAAAAAAAAAACATGAAAAAAAAATATCTCAACGTCGTTACCTCGGCAAACTCATAAACTAACAAAATCTTTTTGGATTTTTGATTTCAGATGATCCAGTGACGAGTTATGCTGGTCACCGCAAAATCTAATTTTTTGAGTCTGAGAAGATTTGCCACAGCTGGCTCATTTCACCATATTTTGCTTTCAAAATTTTTTTGTATCTTTTTCAAAACATACTGTTCATATGTACTTAATTTGAAAATGAATATATTTAACCATAGATTTGAAAAAAATTCACAAAAATATGCTTAAAATGTGGCTTAAACTTATATAAAATTATAAATAAGGATCAAGTGATGACCTAAAAAAAAAGTTCCTCGCTTCGGAAATAAGTGATGACCTAAAAAAAGGGGTCCTCACTTCTAAAATACAAATGACGACCTAAAAAAATTTTTCATTCTAAGGCACGTTCTATTTTTTTGGTGGTTCAAATAACTTATTGATTACGCGCATTCGATGTTTAAGTGGCAATTTAATTAAAATATTGCGCATGTAATTTTTGTAATGCTCAAATATTTTTTAAGCTGTTAATATTTTTTATATAGGATACAAATTTACTGCATTTATTTTTTTAAGTATACAAATATAATATAAAAGGAACATTTAAATTCATTAAATGCACAAACCTGTATTTTACTGCCGTTCTTTTTTTAATATTGCAAAAAATATATATATTTAACAAAAAATTAATTTATTTACTTTTTTGATTACAATGGTAATTTGTTTATTGCACAATTATTTTATAAACTGCTTACAACAAATGCACAATTTATTTTATATATTGCGCATTTAAATTGTAGTGATTCAAATTTTAAAAAATCACTCAGTTATCAACATTTAGCAAGATACAAAACACGGACCTGCAGCTTTTACAGATTATCATTTTAATAATATAAGAAATGAATGGCTGCCTCTTGTCCTAGTGCTTTCTGGGTCAAAGTTCATATTCCGCGCAATATATCAGTCGAGGGGTATCAGTTTGTCATTGACCAAAGTTTTTCTTACTTTATTAGTGCAATATTTTATCAGAATATAGTTAAAAAAGTACATTTGGACTTTTATGAACATAATAAAAAAATTTGAACGGACTTTACACTTAAAATTTACGATATAGTGCTGCAGAGAAAGATGAAGTGGAAACAAAAAGTAAAATTATAAATCAATTTTTGGGTCAAGAGAGATTATATTAATAAAAAGGTCTCTGATTTATTATTTAAGGCTGGATATTAATACCTTTATGACTATTACAATCAATGCGAATTACTAGTAGGTACTTCGCACGGTTTTTAGGGTTTTGTAAGCATGACCGAAAAACCCTTATACCGTTATTTTGTCGTCTGTCTGTAGGTCTGTCTGTCTGTCTGTTCGGTAAAAATTGTAGCCAAACGGCTAAACCTAGAGAGTTGAGATTTGGCATGCTTATACAACTCTTTGACCCGCACATAGAAAAAATACTAAAACATCTAAAAAATATATTCCCCTAAAAATATAAACAAATATCTGCTCATCGAAAAAAATACTACAACTACGGACGTTTACTTATTTATTGTATTACACAGCGTATTAAATATTTAACATATTTTAGTTAAAAACACAAAAAATGCGTTATTTTCCGAAAACATAATATGATCAAAAATTCCTGTTATACTATTCCGGTTCACACCAATGTACATTACTTAGAATTTTTTCAGATTTTTAGTTTAAACCATCTGGGCTATAAGGTGTGGGACAATTTTTTTTGCACAGTTTAGGCAAAAATCGCATCAAAATAATTTATTTTGCAAAAATTAAATTTTGATCGTTTATCCACGTACTATGGGCTTTCATTTGATGCTCTACTCAGAATTTAAAAATATATATATATATATATATTTTTTTTCGATGAGCACATATTTATTTATATTTTTAGGGGGATATGTTTTTTAGATGTTTTAATATTTGTCCTATGTGCGGGTCAAAGAGTTGTATAAGCATGCCAAATTTCACCTCTCTAGGTTTAGCCGTTTGGCTACAATTTTTACCGAACAGACAGATAGACAGACAGGCAGTCAGGCAGTGCTTGTATGAAACAATTGATCATGCATGCTTGTCAAGTTTGCAGTTACGTGTGTAGCCACCTTTAGAGGCAATAATAAAACGAACTGAGCAATATAGCAAACTCAATATGTTTTCTACGTTTAAAAATAATTTACTTTTTTGCACTTACGTCGTAATTAAATTAGTAGTGCGATTTGTTGCTGGTTGTTGTCATTTGTAATTTGTCAAGATTTCGACAAGAAAATGAATAATTTTACCGAAAAAAAATTTTTGTTTGTGGTGTACATTTTATGTCATAAGAATACTCATTCTGTGGTAAATATGTACAGAGAACGGTACCCTGCTAAAAAAGTACCCTGCTCAGGCTCGCGGTATTTTCGAAAACTGGTATTAAGAACCCACCCTGATACTGCTGCATTTGAATGTAAAGCCTGGAACAGAATGCACAGCGCGCTACGCCGTCAGCGCGCCGTTATTTGCGACGGCGTTGCGTTAGCGCCGGTGAGAACGCCGTTGAATTTTCGCCTGCACACAATGCAATCATTTTTAACGCCGTCAAAGTGTCACGTGACAACCTATATCTGGGTTTATACGTGCGCTTTCTTTTATTAAAATTATAATGGATGATAAAGACTTGTGTGTGATGTTATTTATGTCGTATGCAAGTTATTTATACATACAAACACTTTACCATTCAGTAAAAACTGAGGTTAGATGTTTTGCGTCAACGTTCAACGGCGTCAAAAGTTGGAAGTTGACGAACATTCAGTATCAACGGCGTTCGAACGCCGCTAGGACGTTACACATTCTGTGCACTTGCGTACGACAGCTTGGTTATAACTTTTCTCTGACAGATAGCGCCGTCCAAACGCCGTCAACGCGCCGTAGAACTCGTTGCATTCTGTTTCCAACTTAAGCGTGTGCAAATCTAATCATATCTGAGGCAAATTTCGATATTGACTTTTCTAAAAAAATAATTAGCCCGTTTAATCCAATTTTAACTTCTGACACATGGGAATCGAATATCGATGTTGAGGTTTCAAGACAATTAAACCTCATCTAATTTTGTTGATGAATTTCACATGTGAGCTTTTCGATCTAGAAGACCAATAAATAGCTATTAGTTGTGAGGACATCCTTTGTAAGAGTCCAGGGCCGTACTGTTGTGTATTCCGATGCATTATGGAAGACGATCAAATGGTGATTTAGCGCCGGCCCGGCCCTTATAAATAAAACATACACACCCGACAAACTGCTATAAATAATAAAACAATTGATTGAATTTATGAAGCCTCCGGTCGGTATTCATTCTTAGATTACACAGATTGGCTGGTAAAAATGTAATTTTTGAATGCATTGTTTTGCTTTGAAAAAACTAAAATTTATTACCTTCTATACAAAAAAAAGCTGGTATGAGTGGCCAGTTCATTTTCCACTAGAGAATTTGTATCATATATTGACTATGTATACAGCGCCAACATATATACTTTAAAGATAACACTGATATACACAATATTTGTGACATGGCAATTACGTATTACTGATGTATTTTCATACGCTGAAAACAAATCTGAAAACAGAATTATTCTATTACCCATATGTTTTTTGTAACGTGCAAGTTTATATTTCGCAATATGTAACATTATATTGCGTTAACTCGCAGACATGTATCTGCGGTGACGAATACAACTGGTTAAGATCAGTTTATTCCTACTTATCAGGTCCAAATGTATTCTTCAAAATAGATCACGCGTATTAGTAAACTACAGGTATCACTATCTGTTTTTTACGTTCTACAACTGCCACACCACTCACTCCCATACCGGAGGATACAACTCTGGAGGGAGCATGCGTTGGTCACCTGGATTGCACCTAAAGAACAACTGAGCTTTGGTCACCAGTTACAATATACAACGTGAAGAGCGCTGAACATACTCCGTACTGGTGTTATTAGGTGTAAAAAGAACTTAAAGAAGTGGAGATACATTGCTGGAAGTGCAGAATGCGACTACAGAAAATACCAGGATTACCAAAATCTACTGGTTTGTACAAACATAGGAGGTAGCTGCACACCTGACGACCTCAATGATGCCAATGACGAAGCGCTCTTGGTAACAAGATTTTGGGAGAAGTGTATATGACGTGGTATTGCGGACACAAAATGATGATGATGATGATGATCATTATCTGTTGTATTTTTTATTTCGCAACTGGTAACTCTTTGAGTTCTAAATAATTTATATTTTTTCCATTACTTTGATTTTACTTAATTTTTTGGTATAATGTCTAGATAGTGCGTAAATATTGCTAAAACTTTTTGTTATGTATGCGGAGAGTTGACTTTTAAATCGCAAAAACATAATTTCACCGCGCTCGTGCGAAAAGCTTACACAATTTATTTCGAAGTTAAAGTTGGAAACCAAGACAAAACATGGGCCCTTCATATATGTTGTAGGACTCGTGTAAGGTTGTTAACAGGTTGATTAAAAGACGCAAAACGTAAAATGGGTTTTGGAAATGCCAATGGTTTGGAGAGAACTAAAAGACCATATTACGGATTGCTATTTTTGCCTCACTAATATAATAGGTATAAGTATTCCAATTTCAACGTCCGTTTCATGACCTTTGGTCACAATTTCTACCGAACAAACAGATAGGCAGACAGACAGGCAGACAGTCAGACAGACAGGCAGACAGTCAGACAGACAGACAGACAGACACACAGACAGACAGACAGACACACAGACAGACAGGCAGACAGACAGACAGACAGACAGGCAGACAGACAGGCAGGCAGACAAACAGGCAGACAGGCAGACAGACAGGCAGACAGGCAGACAGGCAGACAGTCAGACAGACAGACAGACAGCCAGGCAGATAAACAGACAGACAGCCAGGCAGATAAACACACAGGCAGACAGGCAGACAGACAGGCAGACAAGCAGACAGACAGGCAGACAGGCAGACAGGCAGACAGACAGACAGGCAGGCAGACAGACACATCAGTCACGGTATAAGGGTTTTTAAAGTTTGTGGGACCGGTAAATTCAGAAATAAAATTATATTATTATCTAAAATAAAATTTTATTATTATCTAAAATAAAATTATTCAATTAGTTAAAAATATTCAAATTATTTAAATATAAAAACTAATCTATTTTAAGATAAACAGCTTCAGAGATTAGTTGAGTTTTATCCTATATTTTTTTAGTTAAATGTTGAGAGACACTGGTAGAATTAGGGTCGTATATTATATGATTTGTTTAAAAGATTGTTATTATTTATCTCAAATAACATGGGCAAATGTTTACACAGACGCTGATAGGCGACCATATATTTTCAGTGATATGGATTTCGTAAGTAATTAGAGTCAAAATTAATTATGTAGGGTTATGAATTATTGGGGGTTAAAATATGATCCTTCAAGATAAGTTAAGATAAGGTTTTTGTTGTTAATTGGAGATCTGATTATTTTTACAACGACAAAAAAATGGGTTCAGAGATCAAATTATTAGTTTAAAGAAAAGGGCTGGGAAAATCTTGTGAGAGAAGGAGTCGTGAGTAAACCGTTAACGTATACGGATGAACCAGAGTCGTGAGTAAACCATCACTGGAGTTGGACGCAAGGGAAAGGACCTCCCAAGCATTTTGGTTGAGAAACCTAGTAGCGTGTAACGAACCAGAAGTAGTCTGGAAGTGTTAAGGACAGTCTTTAACGAATTGAACGAATCTCGATAACAGGTTAAACACTGTGAGTGTTGTGAGGTGTTTAACGGCTTGTAAGGTGATAACGGTGGTTGTGAGGTTTTGTAATTAATGGCTGGTTGCTAACGTACAAGTTATACCTACAAAATCCTAAAAACCGCTAAATTATCGTATGATTTGCTGCCCATCCTCCTAATTCACCTGATGTAGCTCCATTTCACTAAATTTATTTAAATACATAATAATCATCACTGCAGGACAAACTGACCCATGGCTTGTTTGAAGATTTATCGCCATTGGTAGTTACTGAGTCCTTTTGCTTTTGCTTCTTCATCTATTTCCAAACCTTAAAAAAAACTGTTTTAAGGGGCTTAAATCGCACATCTGGTATGCAATAATGACATTGGAACATCGCTGGATAAAGTACGTTAAAGTTCAGGGAGATTGCATATAAAAACTAAATCAATTTCAAAAAGAAACATAGTTATTAGGCAGCGAACTTTTCAACTGACCTCGTTTAAGAACTAAAGATTTGGATTTAATAATATTTCTGGTGACCAAACTTGTTATGTCATTATAAAATCTAGATGTGTAAGTAGCTGTCTTTCCTGTCTCCACGGTAAGATGCTTAACTGTAAACGTTGTCAGTAGTTCAAGGTCTCAAGGCCGCCTCTTAAGGTGGGGGATACTTTCACTCTGGAGATGATACGACCTCGACAACTCATACCCCGACATCTTGATTTTTTACACATTTGACGTGACATAATTATGTTACTTTCTTAAGTATTTGGTTAATTTAAATATGATTTCTTTTAATCATAGAGAAAGGAAAAACTCAACTTATGATTGATGGCTTTTAAGAAAGGAGATTCTTCATTTTATTACTCGTATTAAGATTTATTATATATGTTTAGAAAAATAAAAACGATCTACTAAAACTAAGAAAGAAACAAATTTTTGGGAAAAAACTGTTGCTGTATTGCTTTTCAAAATATTCGCCTTTAAGATTTATATACTTTTGCATGCGTTCAAACTAATTCTCGAAACATTTTTTCCGAAGTTGGTATCTCAAAAACATGGTTTTCGAAGGCTACAACAGCTTATTGAGGTGATGAAAATTGCTGTCTACGCATTTTTTGTTTGACATTGGGGATCAAAAAAATCGTTAGGGGATAAATCAGGTAATTACGGGAAATGAGATATTAATGTTTTTCTCCTTCAAATAATCAATTGTGTGACGTGCTGCGTGGAAGCTTGCATTGTCATGATGTGACGTTTTTGGTTGTTTTTCCTGATTTTGTCGATGACTTCTGGCAAACAAATTGTCGTATACCATTCAACATTAACTGTTCATCAACAAGAAGAAGCTAGAATTTTTTACTAAGTGTTTCATAATAAAATATAATTTAAGTTTGTTGTATTTATTTATCAGGTTGTCAAGGATGAAATATTTAGTTAATAATATTGCCAACCTTAACAGCTTATTATTTGACATTGGCTTAATATTTTACCGTTGTTTTTTTTTTTTTTTTTGAAAGTTACACATCTCGCTTGTTTAAAGTAATCATTGTATGCTCTAAAAAATATCTAAAACTTTTTACTTACGTGTTACTACGCAGCAGACAATATCAAATTGGTTCGCCAAATTTCGTACAGGTAACTTAAAAACCAACAAAAACAAAACCTGGCTCATCGATCACAGCAGAAATATACTGCAACCAACTGGACGAAATGATGCAAAAACTTAAAGAAAAACCGTCTAGATTGGTCAACAGATCGATCCTATCTTATTGCATGATAACGCTTGACACACTGTACAAATGACTGTGGCAAAACTACAGGAATTGGAGTTGGAACTTGTTCATCATCCTCCATACTCACCAGACCTAGCCTCCACTGACTACCACTTCTTCTGCTATTTGGATAACTTTTTAATAGGAAAACAGTTTAGTTCCGACAAGGCTGTAAAACTGGCCTTCCAGGAATTCTGAAGTTCCTGGCCTTCCAGAAACCCTGGAGGACTCTCGTTCGCCCGGGTTTTATACCACCTGAACAACCTGCCGCTTAAATGGCACAAGTGTCTAGACAATATGGGTGCATACTTTGATGAATAAAATAATTCCTTGTATTTGTAAGTTATCAATCAACTTTGCAACTTTTTTTCTACAAATTTCAACCTTGACGACCTATTTCTAATGCTTCCCTAAGACCTCCTAAAAATATATTTTGAGGGCTACGCAATTTTACTTGGGTCCCATTGTGACTAAGGACGGCCCTGGCTATTTCTATTAAATTTCCATCGAAACAATGTTGAACATGTAGAATTTTTTTGTATGGCTCCAACATAAATTTATTCAGTGTATCAAAATGCGGCTTAAATCAATATTAAAAGTTGTACTGATAAAAGTTTTCAGTTTCAAGAGTTTGTGAGAAGAGAGTTATCTGAGAAACATGGCTAGATAAAGTGAATTTATGCCGCGTATCTCTGCCTGCTTATATTGCTTTCAAACGTAGACTCTAATTAAGGAATCAGATATTAACATTGCTCTTAATTAATTTAATGTTAAATATTTAATAACTTGGAAAATGCAAGAAAACAAGTAAATAGAGAAGAAGGTACTATAGTATCAAATTACCAGTAGGGAGTACCTGGTTCTATTCCTGATTTTTTGCATTCAAATCTTATTATGACGGATTTGCTGAGCATCTTACATTATAGACCGGGAGCGCATGACAGTTTATGGTCTCCGATTTCATACAGCATGCATTTTGGAGGAGAGAATATTTAGTCTGTAATACCCTTTTCACACTAGAACTTTAAGACGAGTGAACTTAAAGTTCCCCGATGTTTAACATCGGTATGCTTTCACACTTGATATTTAAATCTCCGGTGCTGTCATCAGCTACAGTAATTTTGTCCTTAAGTTACCGTCATAAAATTACCAGTTTTGAAATGTCTGCGCAGACGCTAATTTTGAATTATTATAAACAAATATGGATATTTCATTTCATTCTACAATAAAGACACTACAATAAAGAATATATTACACGTGTATTAACATGTAAGTCGATACATTTTATCTCAATTATTGTAGCTCTGTATTTTATTAAACACATTATTAAAATAAATAATTTTATTATAACAATAAGTATAAACTTCTTATAACGTCGATATAATACAGTATTCTTGTTTATGATAATATAAAATGTTGACAGCACAAATTCAAGGAGTATTTTTTTATAATAGAAATTAAGTTGGCATTGCGGACGATGTTTAAGACGCAGATCTCTGTCTTAAACATCGCTTGTATTTAGACGAGGCCATACGGTTTCACATTAGCGTTTAAAGATACATTCACTTTAACATCCGATCTTAAAGTTCTAGTGTGAAAAGGGTATAACAACAAAGAAAGGAGAGTACCAAACCCCAGCACGCTTTCCGGTTATGGACAAAATTTTGTGTTTTTCTCTGATTTAATAATGCTTGCCCTTTTATCAAAAGAAAGTTAAAACAAATTTAAAATCTTAAAAATTATAGGCATGCGATTCGCAGGGTCCCAAAGGGTTCAAACGATCACGTGATTTTGTAATAAAATAAAATATAATTTTCCGCGTTTTCATGCAGTATGCCGATGAAAAGAATTAAAATTTGTGTCATAGAAACCCTATAAAAAAATTGGCATGGATATATGAATAAATCCAAGTTTCGTCACCTGTAACGATGTTGTATACGGATTTTACAGTGCTTAGGTTGAATTTTTTTAGCATTCCCTTACACTAATAATCAACACGAGCTTTTTTTGAGCTTCGCTCAAATTATGCGGTATCCATCGGGAACAGATCTTTTTCACAGTTAAATTTTCATGCAAAATCGAATGTATTGCAGTCTGCGATATTCCAAAGGATGCCTCTATCTCACAGTAAGTCACATGCCGATCTTCTTCGATCATTTTGCGCAAAGTATCGATGTTTTTTTGAATCACAACCGATTTTGGTCGAGATTCATCACTGACGAACGCCCAACCACAACGAAATTCTTGAAACTAATTGTAAACAGTCTTTTCTGATGGTGTTTCATTACCAAAAGTTAGGATTTAGGCCTTTACTAAAATCGTACAAAATCATCCAACGAAAACGTTCACGATTAATATCCATTTTTTCACAAACATGTTTTCTTAAATGCTCACTGTCAACAAACTACTCGGTCAATTTATAAGCTGCCACTGGTTTTACAATAAAAATGTCAAATTTCACGAATATATTAACCCAGCAAACATTTTTATACGGGCCAGTACTGGTAAAGCACATACTCTCCGGCATTGAAAGTAATGGGCCAGTACCCCGGTGTCCCCGGGGCCGTTACTGGCCCATTGATGTATCAGTTGCTGGCCCAGCAACGGTAAAGTGCAAAATAATCGCATTAGTTGCAAGATTTATTTCTGATGGTTTCAAGTAAAAAGTATGAATGAAGAAGAGTGCTTATAAAATGCTGGTAAAGTACTTCGTATAGGCGGAATGCGAAATACAAATGTGAAGTACATTATTAATACTGGCGTTGCACTTACTTTCGGTGCCAGTAATTTACCAGCATAAAAGCAGTTTGCCAGCATTCGGCCGTTAGTTGAATGTTTGCTGGGAATGACACATTTCAATATTGCTATCTAGTGATCGTTTGTAAAAACATAAACGGTAACCCCATATATAGACCGGGAGCTCATGACAGTTTTTGGTCTCCGATTTCATACAGCATGCCTTTTGGAGGAGAGAATATTTACCCTGTGACAACAAAAAAGGGATGGTACTAAACCTCTGCACGCTTTCCGGTCATAGGGAAAATTGCATTTCCACTTAAACACAAAATTTTTGTGCTTTTCTCTGATTTAATATTGCTTGCCCTTTTGTCAAAAGAAAGTTACAACAAATTTAAAGTCTTTTAAATATATGCATGCGATTCGCAGGGTCCCAAAGGGCTCAAACGGTCATGTGATCTTGTAATAAAAAAATATGATTTCCCGCATTTTCATACAGCATGCCTATAATTAAAAGACTTTAAATTTGTTATAACTTTCTTTTGACAAAAGGGCAAGCAATATTAAATCAGAGAAAAACACAAAAATTTTGTGCAAGTGGAAATGCAATTTTCCCTATGACCGGAAAGCGTGCAGTGGTTTAGTACCATCCCTTTTTTGTTGTCACAGGGTAAATATTCTCTCCTCCAAAAGGCATGCTGTATGAAATCGGAGACCAAAAATGTCATGAGCTCCCGGTCTAATAAGGTGGATGAGCCAATTCCCCTCGTAATCTATCTAGCGTTTCTTGGGTAAACGCTACGTATAACCTCCAGAGATTACATTTTTTTTTTTTTATACAAAACTAACAATCTGAAATAAACTAAGTAACAATCTTTACATCAAATATGTATGCAATCAAAAAGTAGAACCGGTTATACGTCACTCACTGTTCATCCTAGATGAATGATTTATTGTTTAATGTGCATTTACACGGGTCACTTTGGATGAATCATTCGCGATGATCATAACTGTAAATAGAAAAAGATTGTATCGCTCAGATGTTTTGATTATTCCACCATTCTGAATATTAAAAAACTAGGGGCCTCAGCCCGGCTACGCCGGTCTTCTCCCCTACGTTGTTAAAACTCGTCGCTTCGCGACTCGTTTTAATATAATTTTGTCGCACTTGTCGATTATAAAACTCGTCACTCATCTTTTTTTAACACTATTTTATGGAAATTCCCCCTGTCTTAAGTTTTATCGTTAATTCACCTTAAATACTTAATTAGTTTTCTTCTATCAAGAAATACGTTCAAAATGTGAAATCTCGTCCCATTTTAAAATGCAAAAAATTTGAAAGCTGTCACCTTCTGAAATCTTGTAAGCATATTTCCAATAATGGCCCTGATTCTTTGAAAAATGTTTTCTGATGCCTCAAAATATTATCTCGCACGTCAAATAAGCTATCTTGAACCATTATCACCACTTAACACTTTGATTAACCCTGAAATTTTTAATATCTATAAATCTTTTTTTAACACTATTTTATGGAAATTCGCCCTGCAAATGTCTTAAACTTTATCGTTAATTCACCTTAAATCCTTAATTAGTATTCTTCTGTCAAGAAACACGTTCAAAATGTGAAACCTCGTCCAATTTTAAAATGCAAAAAAATTGACAGCTGTCTCCTTTTGAGCATATTTTTACCTCAAATTGCTCAAATAATAGCCCAGATTCTTTGAAAAATGTTTACTGATACCTCAAAATATTATCTCGCACGTCCAAAAAGCTATCCTGAACCATTATTACCATTTAACACTTTGATTCTCGCCGTAGATATCCTGGACCGGCCGTCTTGTGTTAAGAATATTTTTGAATTATCGTCTGATAAAACCTGTCCGTGCCGACCAATGGTGACTTTGATTCGACACGGATTCGAGGAAAAAATGCATGATTTTTATCAATAAAAATTAGTCAGTACCCCCTGTCGAAATAAAATTAAGCGTAAGCACTAAAAAAATATCATCCGGATAAGACGGCGGTTCATTTTCCTCTCTCCGCGTTACCGGAAAAATGAAGATACACCAGAAGTTGTATAGAACATACATACCACTTTGTACAATATAATAGTAGATATGTTTTGCAAGACATCATTAGTATATCCATTTTATTCAGCTTGCATAATTCAGTAACAAATTTAGAAATTATACTTAGAATTAGGTAAATATTTTTTTAGCATTATTTGTTTTGATTGCTCGTGAACCTAAAGATTATGTAATTTGTAATTTCACTACTTCAGTGAAATCATGTTTACTTTATTTAAGCAAATAATTTTTTCGTTTTGTTAAAATGCGGTTTTTGAGGTAAATGATTTTGTGAAATTACTGTGTTCCACTAACCTTATATGAAGTAGATAATAAAATTTACACTGATATCAAAGTGAAAAAAGAAATTCAGATTAAAAACAGTTTCAATAACATCTGGTTTAATTAAGAGTTTCTCAAAATATTACTATATTTGTTATTTGTCGATTAATTTTTTGTTTAGTTTCCTGCGAGATGTGACTAAGTCATTAACTATTACCTAACAAGAGAAAGAACATTAAATAATGATGAAGAAAATATTCATTACTGAATTTTCACATACGTGTAACAAAAATATGAAATGTCGATATGCCAAAATTTCGCAAATATTTAAAAAATTGATGTGAAGTGTGAATATTCACACATTTCAGGGTTTCGCAGGTATATAATAAGTGAAGGTGGTATGCTGAGTGTGTAGGACAAATTTTACTTTGTAGTAATCACGGCAAAATGAACGATATTTTTAAAATAATTTATCGTCTGTTAATCATATAATAAGACTGGTTATTAAATTTACGCTCTTAAAAATTAAATACAACATTTGTCAAAATATTACTAGAATTTTGACAAAATAATTTCAACATAATAAAAATGCAAAAAAAAACAGAAAAAATAAAATTCTCTCCGTGTACTCGAACTCGAAACCCTTCGTTTTCCAGAGAATTTTAGCTTCCGACACCAGCGCTCTAACCCGTTACGCCATCGTACGCCATGCATGTGAGTGTCTTACATTGGTATAACTTGTGTACTTTGTGAACCAAAAACCACAAAAAATGCGTTATTTTCCGAAAACATAATCTGATCAAAAATTCCTGTTGTACTATTTCGGTTCACACCAATATACATTACTTAGACAGACCAATTCTGTAACTCTGTTACTATGATAATAGTTACTAAATTCGTCACTATGAGCAAGGTCAGTTACTATCATGCATGAAAGGCATTGTATTTTTTATAATATTTTATGTTGTAGTGACGTTATTACACAGTAACTTTTTACAGAATTGATCTGAGAATTTTTTTAGATTTTTAGTTTAAACCATCTGGGCTACAGGGTGTGGGACAAAATTTTTTTTGCACAATTTTGGCAAAAATCGCATCAAAATAATTTATTTTGCAAAAATAAAAATTTGATTGTTAATCCACGTACTAAGGGGGCTTTCATTTGATACCCTACTCAAAATTTAAAAAAAATATTTTTGTTTTCGATGAGCACATATTTGTTTATATTTTTAGGTAGGTATGTTTTTTAGATGTTTTAGTACTTTTCCTATGTGCGGGTCAAAGAGTTGTATAAGCATGCCAAATTTCAACTCTCTAGGTTTAGACAGACAGACAGACAGGCAGACAGACAGACGACAAAATGACGGTATAAGGGTTTTTTGGTCATACCTACAAAACCCTAAAAATTGATGTAAAATATGAATTTTTATACATTTCAGGGTTTCGCAGGTATTTAGTAAGTGAATGATGATTATTTGCGATGCCAAAACATATTTTATGTTAAAATATTTTTTTATTAATTTTAATTCTAATGCCTAATACCATTATTTAGGTTTCTAAATATGTGCATTATTATTTATCCATGCATTTATTTCTAGCAGGGTTGAGCGACGCCAGGTGTTCTTGGGTCGCCCTCTAGGCCTACTGCCCTGACGGCTGTATGCTAATGCATAGCGACACACTTCGCAAGGAGCCATTCGAAGAGTGTGCCCTATCCAACCATACTTTCTTCTTTTTATTTGCACATTAATGTCCATTTGACCAGTTCTTTCCCCCAATTGTATGTTTGATATTCTACGTGGCCAATAAATGCGAAGAATTCTTCGAAGACATCGATTTATAAATACTCGCACTCTTCTCTTGATTGCTTCTGTTACGAACCAAGTCTCGCAACCGTACAGAAGAACTGACGTCACGCATGCCCTGAATATGGTAGTTTTCGTGGAAATACTGTAGATCGCAGAATTCCATACACTGCTAATTTGGATGAAGGCGCCTCTCGCTTTGTGTATTCTGCTTTCCACATCTATATCCGCGCCACCGTCCACAGACACAACACTCCCCAAGTACTGGAAATTATCCACACGCTCGATTTGATGGTTACCGAGCAGTAAAGGTCTATCGTTTTCTGCATTTATCCGCATTTATTTCGTCTTGGATCTATTAATTTTTAATCCAACTTTTGCAGATTCAATTGTGAGGTCATTCAGTTTTCGTTGCATGTCTTATGCGTCTGCAAAATCACATTTATCGTCTGCAAAATCCAGTGACTCCAGTCTGACTGTTGGTGTTAGCGGATTCCATATGATTCCTCTGGGTTTGTTGGCTGTTGATCGTCTAGCCACGGCGTCTAAAACTATCAAAAAAAGAAGCGGTGACATCACACAACCTTTTCTAACACCTGTTATGGTTGTAAAGGGTTCTGACGAGCTACCATTGTGTAGAACTCTACATGTGAAGCCGTTGTAGCTATTTCTAATCAGAGATATTATTTTGTCAGGCACTCCAATATTTTGCATTTCAGCTCAAATGCTTTCTCTATCGACAGAGTCGAATGCTTTTTCATAGTCGACGAAAAGGAGATACAAAGGGGAACGGAACTCGACTGCCTGTTCGATGATAATCCTTTATTAATCCAAGGGTATTAATTTGGTCTATTGAAGACCTGCCTGTTCTGAAACCGGCCTGTTCAGGTCGCAATTTCTTGTCGATAGCTGTGACAATTCTTTCAAGGATTATCTTGCACTAATAATAAAAATTGATGTGAAGTGTGAATTTTCACACATTGCAGGGTTTCGCAGGTATATAATAAGTGAAGGCGGCATGCTGAGTGTGTAGGACAAATTTTGCTTTGTAGTAACCACGGCAAAATGAACGATCTTTTTAAAATAATTTATCGTCTGTTAATCTCAGAGCTTTAAAAACAAATTTTATGTTAAAATATTTTTTTGTTAATTTTAATTTGAATACCTAATGTCATTATTTAGGTTTCTAAATAAGTGCAGTATTTTTTTTATATAACAAGATTCATTAAGATTTTGAAAATTGGGCCTATGGCTTTCATTGGTTGTCTTAAATCATACGCTCCGCCCCTCTGGCTTCGTATAAATGACACAGAATGAAAATATAATTCCAATTGGTTATTAAATTTACGGTCTTGAAAATTAAATTCAAAATGTGCTAAAATATAACTAGAATTTTAACAAATTAAATTAAACATAATAAATATGAAAAAAAAAACAAAAAATAAAATTGACTCCACAAGCCAGGAACGAACCTGTGTAGTGAATAACGATCCTGTGTGGTTTTCGAGCAACTGAGCCACTGGACCACCAAACGCTGATCAACTTAGTGTGTTATAAGAGTATAACATGTATGCATCGTCAACCAAAAAACACAAAAAATGCGTTATTTTCCGAAAACATAATCTGATCAAAAATTCCTGTTGTACTATTCCGGTTCACACCATTATACATTACTTAGAATTTTTTCACATTTTTAGTTTAAACCATCTGGGCTACAGGGTGTGGGACAAAAATTTTTTTGCACAATTTTGGCAAAAATCGCCTCAAAATAATTTATTTTGCAAAAATAAAATTTTGATCGTTAATCCACGTACTAAGGGCTTTCATTTGATACCCTACTCAGAATTTTAAAAAAATATTTTTTTTTTCGATGAGCACATATTTGTTTATATTTTTAGGGGGATATGTTTTTTAGATGTTTTAGTATTTTTCCTATGTGCGGGTCAAAGAGTTGTACAAGCATGCCAATTTTCAACTCTCTAGGTTTAGCCGTTTGGCTACAATTTTTACCGAACAGACAGACAGACAGACAGACAGACAGACAGACAGACGACAAAATGACGGTATAAGGGTTTTTTGGTCATATCTACAAAACCCTAAAAATGAAAAAACTTTCCAGTACACCTAATATGTATAAGTTCGAAAGAAAATTCGACGGGCATTTTTGAGAGCCCCATAGCGTTCCGGGCCCGACACTGGTTGTGTCGTTAGCGTCATGGTTAATCCGCTCCTGACTGCAGTACTCCAGAGTTCACTCTTTCCCTAATGCTCTTTTATTCTACTTCTCTTATTTTATTTTATTGTCTCTCGTACACTCTTATTCTCACTTGTCCTTTCTTACTCCTCCCTCTTTTTCTGTTACTCAAGTTGAGTGTAAAATGTGAAACTGTTGAGGGGCACTGTTGCGTGGATTTCACCATATCTGAAAGGAAGCGCTGCCTGATACAGATTTGTAAATGAGATATCGCCCATAATATTTAACATGTTCCGCCTCACTAGCTACAGGAACTGTTTTCCTTTGAAATACGAGAACCAGATCACTACGATAACGGAATCATATCAGATTTCTGACAGCCCATCCACTACTGTACTACTACAATCACACCAAATACTACATCAAAACGATATCAAAAACTGCATTTATCTATTTTGCATTCATAAGAGAGTCAGTAAACATTTTTTTACTTCTGTTAAAAAACCTGTACTATATTTCAATTGTTTTAGTGCACAAAATGACTGTTTATGGTGAGAGCAGTGGCGTAACAAGGGTGGTGCGAGAGGTGCCGCCGCACCAGGCGCCGGACTAATAAGGGCGCCAAATTACCAAATTTCATTTTTTTTTTTAAATATATATTAATAAACTATAATCAACACAAAATTGATTTCATAAAAAATTTCTTTTTATTTTAGAAACTTGTTAGTTAAGAAAAGTAAATTCAAACTATATTATTTCGAATAGTACATAAAACTTGTGTATTGGATGAAAAGGCAGAGGACGAAACGCACCTAGCAACATCCAAAGATATTTTGATAAAGAGTGTTACATGGTAATTGATACTATATTATCTCAAATCAATTGGAGATACGAATCATTTCGAGACGTTTGTTCTGATTTTACTTTCTTGACAGGATATTCTCTTGCAATAATGTCTACAGAAGAATTTTTAAAAAATGCTACAAATCTTGCTGCCAAATATTGTAAAGATTTAGATCCAATCGAATTTTCTTTTGAAATCGAAAGTTTCAAATGACAGGCTAGATCATTAATTGATGACTGTACAACTACCACTCCAATGCAATTATTAGAAGGGATCCACACTTACGATTTAAAAGATGTGTACCCTAATATTGGCATTGCGCTGCGCATATTTTTAACGCTCCCAGTAACTGTTGCTTCGAATGAACGCAGTTTTAGTAAATTAAAGTTAATAAAAAATTATTTGCGTTCTACAATGGGCGAAGATAGATTGTCAAATTTAGCTTTAATATCAATAGAAAATACTATAGCGCAGTCATTAAATTATGAAGACTTAACTAACGAATTCTCACAGTTAAAAGCCAGAAAAGTTCAATTAATTTAATTTTCCATTTCGTTAAAGTGATTATATAATATATTATTAAAATACTAAAATATTTATTATTTGTTGTTTAAATACCCCATTTTTTTTTTTTTTTTTTTGTTATTAAATCTATATTTTCTTATTTAATATGATTTTCAGTTATGTAATATAATATTTCTTTAGCCCTTTTGTGTTTCATTTTAGGTGTTTTTCATTTTGTGTTTCATTGACCTAGAGTTTATATTTTGTCCCTTTTTATATTAGTTGTTTATCATGATTTTTGAGTTTATTAACATAATTTGTTAATATAATCGTTAATATTGCAATTTCAACCAAACCAAAACAAAACGTTAAAACTAAACCAAAAAATAATACCATCGAATGTTTTTTATAAATTCATTGTTAAAAAATGACTTTATAATATATATTTTTGTATTTTGCTTTACTGGTAATAAGATAGTTCCTTTATTAGGAGTAAGTGTTCCTTTACTGGTGATTTTGTGATTTTTATGAATTAAGGTATGTGTTTTATTTCCACTTGCATCAAAATAAAACAATAATATTTTAAGGATTCTCGATAAAATATGGAAAGTAAATATCCGATATAACTTCTTGGTGAAAAAAACAACGTAAGTAAATGTCTTAAACGTTCCCTTACTGATGCAATCAGCGTACAACGAAATTTAAAAAATTGCGTATGTAATTAGAGAGGGGGCGCCAAATAATTTTAAGCACCAGGCGCCAATTTATGTTGTTGCGGCACTGGGTGAGAGTTAAAAAAATTGATGTTAAGTGTAAATTTTCACATATTTCAGGGTTTCGCAGGTATACAGCCATGCTCATATGTATTAGGCACTTAATGATTTGGTATACTTAGCCCAGATTAACAAGTTTCGAGGCAATTAAGGAATACAGGTGTGCTTCTTAGAAGCCCTAATGACATTTGGGAAGGTATGATTTTAATATGTTAAGCTCCAAACAAGCTGGAGGGGGATGCCATATAAGATAGGTTTTTCGTTCAATAGCAATCAGTTCTAATACAGATTATCCAAGTGAGCAAGTGTTGATTTAAGAAAAATTTTGGGTTAACGAATTATTGAAGTGTGAAAATGCCGAAAAAAAGACAATTAACAGTTGACGAGCGCGCCAAGATAGTGTTATTGCATAAGCATGGTGTCACCCAATGCGATATTGCAAAACAAATGAAATGTTCTAGGTGCGCAGTCTAAACAACAACGGTTCAACGAGATTGGATCTTATGAAAATTGACCCAAAAGTGGTCGAAAACGAAGAACCAGTGCAAGGCAAGACCGTATTTTGGAGCGGATATCTCTTCGAAATAGGACGAAAACTTCAAAAGAACTCTCTTCCGAATTACTGCAAGATCACGGAATAAATTTGGCAGCAAGTAGTGTTAGAAGAAGACTTGTTGAACGTAATTTGCATGGAAGAAAGGCACGACGTAAACCACTTCTCACTGACAGGCATAAGAAACTACGTCTTTCGTGGGCAAACAAATACAAAAATTGGACCGAAGAGGACTGGGCTAAAGTTATATGGACGGATAAAACCAATGTTGAGGTAATATTCTACTAATGTATTAGCAATAATAATCCAGTAAAATACAAAAAAATCTCTTTAAAGAACATCTTCCTTAAAAAAAATTGATGTGAAGTGTGAATATTCACACATTTCAGGGTTTCGCAGGTATATAATAAGTGAAGGCGGTATGCTGAGTGTGTAGGACAAATTTTACTTTATAGTAATCACGGCAAAATGAACGATATTTTTAAAATAATTTATCGTCTGTTAATCATATAATAAGACTGGTTATTAAATTTACGCTCTTAAAAATTAAATACAACATTTGTCAAAATATAACTAGAATTTTGACAAAATAATTTCAACATAATAAAACGCAAAAATAAAACTCACTCCGTCCGTACTCGAACTCGAAACCCTTCGTTTTCCAGAGAATTTTAGCTTCCGACACCAGCGCTCTAACGCGTTGCGCTATCGGACGCTTGGCGTATCAGTGTCTTACATTGGTATAACTTTTGTACTTTGTGAACCAAAAACCACAAAAAATGCGTTATTTTCCGAAAACATAATCTGATCAAAAATTCCTGTTGTACTATTTCGGTTCACACCAATATACATTACTTGGAATTTTTTTAGATTTTTAGTTTAAACCATCTGGGCTACAGGGTGTGGGACAAAAATTTTTTTGCACAATTTTGGCAAAAATCGCCTCAAAATAATTTATTTTGCAAAAATAAAAATTTGATCGTTAATCCACGTACTAAGGGCTTTCATTTGATACCCTACTCAGAATTAAAAAAAAATAATTTTGTTTTCGATGAGCACATATTTGTTTATATTTTTAGGGGGGTATGTTTTTTAGATGTTTTAGTATTTTTCCTATGTGCGGGTCAAAGAGTTGTATAAACATGCCAAATTTCAACTCTCTAGGTTTAGCCGTTTGGCTACAATTTTAACCGAACAGACAGACAGACAGACAGACAGACAGACAGACAGACAGACAGACAGACAGACAGACGACAAAATGACGGTATAAGGGTTTTTTGGTCATACCTACAAAACCCTAAAAACAAATTTTTATTTTTTCTTTATTTTTTTATAAGTTATTCGGTCAACCAGGGGCTCGCTACGTTCGTAGAAGAAGCGGTGAAGCTTTCCAAGAAGAATGTCTGATCCCTACTGTGAAATATGGAGGAGGGAGTATAATGCACTTTAACCGAGGAACACTTGGATTAATGTTTAAGAAACTGCCTAAGTACGTCTACCCCTAACTACAAATAAATTGTAGATGGAATGCAATGTACTGGTCTTTGTATCTCCTGCTGATTGGCCGCCCAGTAGCTCTATCCTTAACAACTTGGACTACAAATTTTTGTTCGTGCTTCAGGACATGGTTTCCAGGAAGAGACCTCTTAAAACGCTAGTCAGAAGCGCTTCCTGATGAAAATAGCAGAAGGATTTTCTGTAGAAACTTTTAAGGACTTTTTACACGGTGAGGATTTCCTCAAGGAAAAAGCCTCACGGAATTCCTTGAAGAATTCCTCTACCGGACCCTCCCCCACACACGGAGACGATTGGCCTCAAGGAAAAGGCCTTAAGGACCACAACTTAGGCTTGTTCGTAGAATCATCAGATGCTCCTGATTTCACCGATTCCTTAATTTTTTTATTCTCTTTTCGGCGAGCGCTTCTGATATTGTTTATTTTTTAATTACGTCATTTTTTGTAGCTTTCGCGTCCACTTCTTTTAGTTTTTCCAATAATTTCGCGTACGCAGCCTTCTTTTTATTTCTATCATGGTATTCTTTAGAACTTACTTGCCACAAGCAAAGTTCATTTTCATACATGAACTAATTGACTAAATAAATTCGACACTCACTTTACAAATCCTCAAGGCCGACTGTCGACTGCACACACACGGTAGTAATAGTCTGGCCTCAAGGCAGAAATATGAATTTTGTTCGGGATTTTTTGGCCTGAAGGACCGGCCGCGGCTTTTAGGACGCTGCCATATACGGTGAGGATTTCCTCAAGGCTTGGACTGTTCAGGCCAAACCTTGAGGAAATCCTCACCGTGTATGGCTACCTTTAGAAATTCTACTGACGTGTGGCCGCAGAGACTTAAGCACTATGTACAAAAGATATAGCCTCCGATTTTATTAATATAGATGATGAAGTTTTTTTTAAAATATATTTTACATCGGCAAGCCAACGGAGTGGCCGAGCGCATTAAGTCGTGCGGTTTTAGACTATTAGAAACAGGCGGGACTGGACGGCCGGTGGTTCGAGCCTGCTTCGTTGGTGATATTATTCGGGCGAGGATAGTATGTTTACATTACTCTCATTTTCACAATCATTCACCCCTCATCCAGGTGTAGGAGCTCGCCCCCTGGCATCGGCGATTAGCCTCGTTGCAGAAAAAAAGGCCGATGTAAAATAAATAATATAATAATAAAATAATATTTTATATCGGCCTATTTCTGCAACGAGGCTAATCGCTGATGTCAGGAGGCGAGCTCCTATACCTGGATGAAAGGTGAATGATTATGAAAATGGGAGTAATGTAAACATATTATTCTCGCCCAAATAACATCACCAACGGAGACTTGAACAAGTTATCTCACAATTAAGACTGTTTTAACCAGTTGGAACTGCATAATTTATTGAGCTCGGCCCCGCCGTTGGCGATGATGAAGTTGAAAGTTGATTTTTGCCCAGCCTGTAGATGTTGGGAACCAATTATTATATTAAAAACTAATGTACTGTCTATAGATTTTTCTGTAGCTGTATTTCCTCAAAGGAAACTTTATGCAAAAGTTAAAATAAATGCAAAAACACTTTTCTTAAATTAAAGTTAAGATAGAGAAACTTTTCTCACATCTATTTAGTGATAAAATAAAAACAAATTTATGATTATTTAGTTGGCAATACTGTAGAGAAAACAGAAAGAGCAATGGAATTGAGAGACAGTTTTAGATTCGAAATATCTCTGGGCTGAAGTTGAGATATTCACAGTTTTACTGATAACTTTTTATTATAAAGTTTTTGTGCTATTTGTCACTTTTTGTCGCAGTGTGAAAAATACAAAATCATTTATAGAAACTATAGTGGATTTATAAAACATCAATAGAGAAAATGTAACATTTCCTTCATTGATTTTGATAAATTGTGGACAGAAGAGATTTCAGAATTTATAGCTGGTCTCGGGTATCAGAGATACCGCGTTCGAATACTGGCCATGGCATAGGTTTGTGTTCACCTTTATTACCTCAATGCACGGTAGAAATAGGGGATAGGCATGATTTTTTTTTTATTTTTTATTATATTCCTCTTGTTAAATATAAACATAAAAAACAGTTTTTTTTTGTTGTAATTTGAAGGCTTCAAAAAATCATAAATGTATGTAGCGCGCGAAAACGACGTGTGACGTCATACCCCTTCTAACTGACGTATGACACTACTAGCTTACCGGCGTACATAGTCTGTTCTGAACTTATTTGTTTGTATAACTTTCATAGGTTATGTAAAGTTAGAGTGATTTTAGTTAAAATAAAGTTTAATTCTATAAAAACAATTTATACATGTTTACCGAATTAAATTTTATATTAAAATAGATAACTTATATTGCAGTATTTCAATTATGCCTCTAACGTTTTGTAACTTCATGTAAACAATGTAGTAAAATTCTGACATCTAAATTACATAAATATTTACATTTTACAGAGTTGCAGCATTTGTTTACATAAAGTTATAGAATATAAAATAAAAATTACTTTGACACCACGTATTTCCTCAGCACTGTAGCATTAATTATTTTTCATATATTCCATGAGCATAAATGCATCAATGTTGGGCAAATTATCACTCTGAGCCCTAACAAAATCTTTATCTGCCATTTTAATAATAAATGCGTGAAAAATTGCTTAAAAACAAATACAAAACTCTCGAACAATACAATACACACACGTGTAAAGATTATGTTGTAGCTGTATCTGTGATGTGAAACCCCTATCGTTTGACGTCATACTCAGTCGTTTTACTCAGCAACCTTCGCTCCGTGGTCGGCTTATTTCAAATTTACAATATTTTAATTCAAAAATTTGGCTATAATATTAATTAAAATGTAATTTTTGTTTTGTTAGGTGACATAACTAACATTAACATATCAAAATAATGTAGTTTTAAGGAAATGCAAATTTTATGCGTATCCCCTATTGTATTCAAACAGTTGAACGGTGTTTTGCTGGAGTTAAAATTTGGCATGTATACAGTGTTTGTTTGAAACGCCGCACCTCGAATAACTCCTTTATTTTAAGAGACACAAAAAATTCTTCAAAATAAAAATTAAATTAGACAAAAGGGCCCACTTAACGACTATAATAATAATTCTGCATCACTTCCGGTTTCAGCGGAAATTGTTTCAACTTTTTATCTAGCATAGGGAATCGGTACTTCAATATTATTTTCTTGAAAATACATTGAATCAGCTTTACAAGGATATTAAAATATCATATTTTAATTTTAACCATTTCAAAATGGCGACCATTTATTTACGTTCTACAGTTTTAGGCAGTAAGATAAATATTGTCCGGTTCACACTAATGTGATCTATACTCAAAATACAAAAATCGTATTAAAATAAATACGTTTTAAGAAACTTCTTTCCATTCCTTAATCTACTTAATTGGGTGCCACACAACAATTTTTTTTTTTCAACGGTACAAAGAATCAGATATTTTTCGAAAAACTGATCTGATCATAAATTCCTGTCGAACTATTCCGGTTCCCATCGATGTACATTATTTAATTTTCATCAGATTTTTAGATGAACTCCATTGGGATGGGAGCAACGATTTGGCGAAAATTTCGTACAAAAATTTGATTTTTCTAAAATATAAATTAGTTAATCCAGTAATTAAGAGGTTTCATTTGATACCCCAAAATACTCAAAATATTACTCAAAATATCAAAGATACTCAAAAATATTAAAAAATATTATTATTTGTCTTTTCATTAAGTAAATATTTGTTTATATTTTGAACTCTCTATAATATTCTTATATGTGCGTCAAAAAATATGTGTTTCGAAAAATAAAATCAGCTGTGGCCACCACAGGACCAACCGCCACCATAAAGTACTTGTATAAAATACATTCTAGCAGCAGAGTAGAAATAACTTGGCCTAATATTTTGTTTTATCAAAAAATGTCTCAAATAAAAGTTGTTAGTTATTGCTTTTATAGCAACTTTTGTTAAATAATTTTTTTCGAATTTTTTTTCTGTTAAATATTCGCAAAAGTCTTAAAATCGACACGAGTAAACTCCCATTTTTAGTCAACCGAGTTGATCAATTCGTGCCATTGATGGTAGAAGCTTAAATATGAAGTTTCATAAAAATCCTTTTAGCTGAATTTCCTCTGCACATGTACACATACAGACAGATGGACGGACGGACAGACAGACCGACAGACATCATGCTAAAAATAGTCGAAACGTAATGTAGGGACCTCAATTCGTAGAGATCCATCAAAATCTCGAAATGTCAAAATCGGTATGATCACAATACCTCCCTTATATATGTTGGCGGTCGGTAAAAATGGTAAGGCCATGGCGCCTATTGAGAATAAACATTACCTATAGAGGCGCTGTTGTCGCTTACAAAATGGCGATTGGAATAGGATATTTTTGACATTTGCTATTTGATACACAACAATTCACATTGTAGTTAATTTTCTATTGCGATTTTAAAGACATTTTATTAAAGTTTTCTTCACTTTAACACATAAAAACAATGCAATTAAATGAGCCACATCCAACAAAATCCTATTCCGTTAAGTTCCAAAATATTCCGCTAGGCGTCACTTCAGTTATTGTCAGTTTTCAATAGGTCTGAGTGATTGTTTAAAATATAATTAAACACTCCACTCTTCTTCATTGCAAGCACCGAGAAAAAGCAGGTTAGTAAATCTTTTGCCCAGAAGCCTATTTTTGTCTATGCATACAGTGGCTCCTGCTTTCGAAAATATCGAAAATAGTTAAACAAAAAAAAAAAAAAAACTGTTCGATACGATACTGTATCATATGTACTGATATTAGTAAAGTATCGGAAGATTAGTATCGATACTAAAATCGCGATATCGAATGAAAAATATCGATACTGGTATCGTATCAATAGTATCGGAACATACCTACTCCTAACATAGTAGATAAACAAGATTGAATTCTGGAATTTGAATCCGTGTGCTCTATACTCAACAGATTTATGGAAGTAAAATTTCTAAAAAAGTATATCATCATGTTTTTTATAATCTTTCAAAGCATCTCTCTTCCTATAATTATTACTGAACATTACCGAACTCCAAATTAAGTATCTGAAACTTTCAAAACGAACTAATAAATTCTATAATCTCACATTTGATGACATGTTATAAAAAGCATTCTACACTTTCCACGAATATAATCGTCCATTCATTTCTGAAAGTTATTAATTATCTATATATCTATATGTCTATGATTAACCACAAGTTTTTAAATATATGGTTTTAGCGGTGAATTATGAGGTAATCGATAATTTGACCATAAATAATTATTAATCACAAAATTAAACATTTGTTAAACTGTGTAAACATAGAAATTTAGGGATGACCAGGATACGAATCGGGGTCTCGGTAAACATGACCACTAAACTAAATACGATAATATGACCTACAGCTTTTTGTATGGGCCAAGAAGGCAAGTACACCTAACTGGAAATACATGCGGGGACAAAAAAAAAATTGATGTGAAGTGTGAATATTCACACATTTCAGTGTTTCGCAGGTATATAATAAGTGAAGGTGGCATGCTGAGTGTGTAGGACAAATTTTACTTTGTAGTAATCACGGCAAAATGAACGATATTTTTAAAATAATTTATCGTCTGTTAATCACATAATAAGACTGGTTATTAAATTTACGCTCTTAAAAATTAAATGCAACATTTATCAAAATATAACTAGAATTTTGACAAAATAATTTCAACATAATAATAATGCAAAAAAAAAAAAATTGAAAAAATAAAATTCACTCCGTACTCGAAACCCTTCGTTTCCAGCGAGTTTTAGCTTACGACACCAGTGCTCTAACCACTACGCTATCGTACGCCTTACATGTGGGTGTCTTACATTGGTATAACTTTTGTACTTTGTGAACCAAAAACCACAAAAAATGCGTTATTTTCCGAAAACATAATCTGATCAAAAATTCTTGTTGTACTATTTCGGTTCACACCAATATACATTACTTAGAATTTTTTTAGATTTTTATTTTAAACCATCTGGGCTACAGGGTGTGGGACAATTTTTTTTGCACAATTTTGGCAAAAATCACATCAAAATATTTCTTTTTGCAAAAATAAAAATTTGATCGTTAATCCACGTACTAAGGGCTTTCATTTGATACCCTACTCAGAATTTAAAAAAAATATTTTTGTTTTCGATGAGCACATTTTTGTTTATATTTTTAGGGGGATATGTTTTTTAGATGTTTTTGTATTTTTCCTATGTGCGGGTCAAAGAGTTGTATAAGCATGCCAAATTTTAACTCTCTAGGTTCAGTCGTTTGGCTACAATTTTTACCGAACAGACAGACAGACAGACAGACAGACAGACAGACGACAAAATGACGGTATAAGGGTTTTTTGATCATACCTACAAAACCCTAAAACCGGACACTTTATTTAAAAGCTACAAATAGTTCTAATTTAGCTGTTAATGCATTGTAAGTATTGTATAATAAGAAGGAAGCACAAAAATACTATTTTTTATTAACAAATAATTTTTACTAATAATATGACACAAAAAAAAAAATCTACAAAAGTTAAAAATAAAAACAAAAATTCTATCAATTTGCGGCAGCAAATGGGTTGCTAATAACGGGTATTGCCTCCTTTAGCTTTTATAACAGCCCTTAGCCCAGTGGCATGCTTACAGGGGCGGCTCAAGACGGTATGCAGGCGATGCGCCGCATCGGGGCGCCACGATCAAGGGGCGCCAAGTCGAAGAAAAAATTTATAGCCTATTACCAAATTAAAATAGCTTTAATTAAAATAATATTCATTTTTATAATAAGTATTATGACTTTTAATTAAATCTAGCAAAAACTACTATTATTTACTGAGCGGCACTTCAGGTTTCTAGTAAAAGGTGGCGCCATGCAAGGAAATTTAGAAAAAAATACCTGTTTTACTGGGTGCCACTTCAGGCTTCTAGTAATAGACCGGGAGCTCATGACAGTTTTTGGTCTCCGATTTCATACAGCATGCCTTTTGGAGGAGAGAATATTTACCCCGTGACAACAAAAAAAAAGGGATGGTACTAAACCCCTGCACGCTTTCCGGTCATAGGTTTTTCTTTGATTTAATATTGCTTGCCCTTTTGTCAATAGAAAGTTATAACAAATTTAAAGACTTTTAAATATATGCATGCGATTCGGCGGGTCCCAAAGGGCTCAAACGGTCATGTGATCTTGTAATAAAAAAATATGATTTTCCGCGTTTTCATACAGCATGTCTATAATTAAAAGACTTTAAATTTGTTATAATTTTCTATTGACAAAAGGGCAAGCAATATTAAATCAGAGAAAAACACAAAAATTTTGTGCAAGTGGAAATGCAATTTTCCCTATGACCCGAAAGCGTGCAGGGGTTTAGTACCATCCCTTTTTTGTTGTCACAGGGTAAATATTCTCTCCTCCAAAAGGCATGCTGTATGAAATCGGAGACCAAAAATGTCATGAGCTCCCGGTCTATAAAAGGGGGGCCTTGAAAGGAAATTTAGAAAAAACAACTTTTTTTACTGGCCGGCACTTCAGGCTTCTAGTAAAAAGAGGGGGGGGGCAAAAAAGAAATTTAGAAAAAAATTACTTTTTTTACTGGGCTGCTCTTTAGGATTTTAGTAAAAGGTGGGCGCCAAATAGGAAATTTAGAAAAAAAATACTTTTTTTACTGGGCAGCACTTCAGGCTTCTAGTAAAAAATCAGCTATGACCACCACAGGACCGACCGCCATCAAAAGTACTTGTATAAAATACATTCTAGCAGCAGAGAAATAACTTGGCCTAATATTTTCTAACAGAGATATTATTTATCCTGACCATGGAAACGTTACATATAAGTATGAAAAAATTGAGACAAAAATTTTAAATAAATTTACAAATATTTGTCGAAATTTCTCGTTTTATCAAAAAACTTCTCAAATAAAAGTTATTAGTTATTGCATTTATAGCAACTTTTGTTTGCCGGTCGCTATGGCGTAGTGGTCAGCTCATTTGACTGCTAACCATGGGGGCTCGGGTTCGAATCCCGGTGATGGCATGGATGTTTGTATTTGTTGTAAAAATTACTAATGTATCCATAATAAAAATAAAGATATCCTGGTTAATGGCCACCGTAGCTAAGACCAAAAATTAATTTAAAAAAAAAACTTTTGTTCAATAAATTTTTTCGAAATATTTTTCTGTTGCTAAGAATTCGCAAAAATCTTAAAATCAACATGGATAAACTCCCTTTTCTAGCCAACCGATTTATATCAAAAGTTGATCAACTCGTGTCATTGATGTCAAAAGCTTAAATATGCAGTTTCATAAAAATCCTTTTAGCCTAATTTACTCTGCACGTGTACACAGACAGACGGACAGACGGACAGACAGACGGACAGACAGACCGACAGACAGACGAACGGACAGACAGACCGACAGACATCATGCTAAAAATAGTCAAAACTTTATGTAGGGACCTCAATTCGTGGAGATCCATCGAAATCTAGAAATGTCAAAATCGGTATGATCACAATACCTCCCTTATATATGTTGACAGTCGGTAAAAAGGGGTGCAAAAAGGAAATTTGCTTCTGATAAACTTGAAATTTTATTGCTCTTTATTCACAAGCAATTGGCGACCCAAGCACTTGGCGTCGCTCAACCCTGCTAGAAATAAATGCATGGAGCTCTCAAAACCAAGGCAAAAGACTGTATAACAAATCACTGACTTGAAGCCTATGGCAGATTGACGAGTTAGATGGAGAAATTTCATTGACAACCTATTATCTTTTTAGAGGCGGTCCAAAATCACCCGATGATGGACAAGGCTTGATGATGATGAAATAAATTACTATTTTGATATTTTTGTTGAAAACTGTATTAACTAAAATTGTTTTTAGTGAGAAAACAGTTTAATTTACATAAAATAATGAATCATCAAAGCTTTAAAAATACGTACGAGGCGGAAGTTGCACATGAGTTGGCTTTGGTCATTACGTACAGAACACTGGTCAGATTAGTGGTGAGTTCTAGACAAGGGGTGAAGTGGCTAGGGGGGACACGTGTCATTTCTATATGGGAAATGAACTGTTTCAGGTGAAAGGAACCACCGAACTGTGAAACTTACAGATACAGCTTAAATCCTGGATAGCGGTGGCGTTAATAGCCATAGATGGATACAGCCAGAGGGCGTTATAATGGAATAGCGTTAAACACGGCACAATTAAATGTGACCTTCTTCTTACTCTTATTACTCAATGACCTATTTTGCCCATTGTTTGTTTGTAGATTTCAGCCGACGATTGGTGCGATACAATGAACGTAAAATTCATAAATAGATTGTTTTCGGCGCCGTCTTATTGACGCATATAAGCTCATTTTATCGCCACTTATTAGTTAGTTACTTAATTTTTTTTTTGGCGCACAGCAACGTTGGCTATTTGCGCCTAACCATCTAAGGGTGATCCAAATTGGACTCCGGGATTTGAATTGTGCACCATTTTCGTTCAGTGAATGTTGGAAGTTTGCATTTTTACAGTTGCTTTATTGTTTTTTTTTTTCAATGAAACCAATTATTTGAACTTAAATGACATGTGATTTCAACAGGATGGAGCCACATGTCATACAGCACGTGAAACACTCACTTTACTTCAAACCAAATTTCCTGGACATGTTGTCTCTCAGAGGGGCGACATCAATTGGCCAGCGAGGTCTTGCGATCTAACCCCATTAGACTTTTTTCTCTGGGGCTATTTGAAGGAAAGGGTCCATGTCAACAAGCCTGCTACGATTCCAGAACTAAAAGAGAACATCAGACGTGCAATTGCTGAAATCGAACCGCATTTATTGGAAACGATTATGGAAAACTTAGCTAAAAGAATGGTATCATGTCAGCGGAGTCGTGGAGGGCATTTGACCGACATCATATTTCATAAATAATTGCCAAGTCCTTTACGCTAATAACAATAAAATTCGGCTTTTTCTAATATGTTTTATTCAAAAAACAAATCCTAGTGTCCAAATTGGATTACCCTTTTAATGATTATAGTATATATTCCTCCTCCTTAAATTTTCAACCCATAGGTTGGTTTGTAGCATTTCTCCATGCTTCCATGTTCTCAGTCAGTCTTTTTAGTTCCACGTACGTGTTGCAATTCATACGAGGGTTACGTTTTATGTTTTTACAAATGACCACTAGATGGCAATATTAAAATGTGTCATAAAATTTGATATTTGTTATTGTGAAATCAGTGGCAGCTTATAAATTCACCGAGTAGTTTGTTGTAAAAAACAGTGAGTGTAAAAAAAATAAGATTGTGAAAAAATGGATATTACTCGTGAAGGTTTTCGTTGGATGATTTTTTACGAATTCAGTAAAGGTCTAACTCAACAACAGTGCATAGATTCGCTCAATTTTCGTAGAAGAAAACAGTCGTTAGGGGATAAATCAGGTGAATACGGGCAATGAGACATTAATTCGATGTTTTTCTCCTCCAAATAAACAATTGTTTGACGTGCTGTGTGGGAGCTTGCATTGTTATGATGAAGAATGATGCGACGTTTTAGGTTGTTTTTCCTGATTTTGTCGATGACTTGTGGCAAACAAATTGTTGTATACCATCTCTCTTGTTTCCCGATCCTATAAAGAATGGTTGGTTCCATTTTCTTGGAAGTGGTTCGTGAAATAAAAACTTTTGTGGGTTTCGGTTCATCTTAGAAAACCCAAACAGTAGATCGTTGCTTAGTTTCCGGTTCACATGAATAAATCCAAGTTTCAATCCAACCTGTAACGATGTTGTATACGGATTTTGCAGTGCCTAGGTTGAATTTTTTTAGCATTCCCTTACACCAATCAACACGAGCTTTTTTTGAGCTTCGGTCAAGTTATGCGGAATCCATCGGGAACAGATCTTTTTCACAGCTAAGTGTTCATGCTAAATCGAATACAGTCTGTGATATGCCAAAGGATGCCTCTATCTCACGGTAAATCACATGCCGATCTTCTTCAATCATTTTGCGCACAGCATCGATGTTTTTTTGAATCACAACTGTTTTTGGTCGAGTTTCACGAGATTCATCACTGACGGACACACGACCACGACGAAATTCTGCAAACCAATTGTACACAGTCTTTTCTGATGGTGCTTCATTACCAAAAGTTGAACGAAATGAATCTATGCATTGTTGTTGAGTTAGGCCTTTACTAAAATCGTAAAAAATCATCCAACGAAAACCTTCACGAGTAATATCCATGTTTTCACAATTTTTTTTAACGCTCACTGTCAACAAACTGGTCGGTCAATTTTTTAGCTGCCACTAATTTCACAATAACAAATGTCAAATTTAACGAATATATTAATAACACATTTCAATATTTCCATCTTGTGGTCGTTTGTAAAAACATAAAAGGTAACCCTGGTACTGCCGATTGTACAGATAATATAAATTCTTTGTTTTACTGTGTTAAAATTCTTCAAACAGAACATTACTTTGAGTTGCGTATTAATGTCCAGACCTATATAATCAAATCAATTATCTTATTTGGTGTTCCGTAAAAGTTTTTCAATTCCCTCGCACCTTGGAATTCTTACACGTCTCTTTATTGGGGCTTTGTCCTGTTCCAGTAGTTGCTAAACTTTTATTGTACCGTCCTTGAAATGTTCGGAAACACATCTATTGATGGGTTTCCATTGTGCATGCCATTGTAAGCCACGACTTATTAGTTCGTACAATTGAAAACAGAATGGGAAGCTGACAAAGTGCTTTTCTTTATATGTGAATAAGATCCGATGGGATATTGTTAAAGAAAATTTATTTAAAAGTAACACTGAGTTATCTCAATTTTTATATTGTTGTCTCATGATTCAGTGTTTTACAAATGTCAATATTTTATTATAATGCTTAACTGGTGAAGGCGTTCTAGTCTTCCACTGGACACAACTTATTCATCATCATTGGCGCGACAGTCCCAAGTGTGCCAAGGCCTCCTGTTTCCAGGTTTCATTACTATGTTTTAAATCTATGTACATTCAGGACTAATATAGTCAGTACTACGTACAGGTCCACACCCGTTGGCAACTGTCTTGGCAAACAAATCATTATCTTAATGTGGAACTTGCTCGATACCTCAGACTTCTTTCTCTAGCCATACGCCTAACTTCATCCAATTCAAATTGAATCAACTCTTCGCTCATTATTAAAAACTGGACAAATTATGAGTATTATTCCGAATTATTTATTCATTAACTTTTTAAGATGGGAAAACGTTTCATTTTCACATTACCCTTATAATAATAAAATTGAAAATGATTTGAGACGTTAAATTTAAAATATATTTATTATAGTCGGATTGCTGATAAGTGACTGTTCATTGCTACAAGTATCGATATTCAATACTATATGCTTTCTCTGTCTATATCATTATAATTATTTGACAACTAACCTTCCCAAATTATTTGAATAAAAAACAAAACATTAGAAAGAAATGGCAAGATTCGTAGATATCTTTACTAATTAGAGCGCGAAAATAAATTTACAGCAGTACTCAAACAAATAAAATTATTAATTTTAAGGTTATAATTATAAATAAGGAAAAATTTATACTCATGCGTAAATTTTGGATTATAATTTGTTGTTTATTCCAGCAGATTTAAAATTAAAGTTTGTGAATTTAATAACTGTCCGCAAGCCGTATTTTAATTAATATTTATTACCAGACACTGACAGTTAAAACAAATAACAAAAAACATTTTTAAAATCGCTGAAAAATGGTAACTAGATTATTATATGAATGCATTACTTGATACATACATGTAACAGTCACCTATCAGCAATCCGACTATAAAATAAATTTTCCAATTACTTATATAATATAAAAATACGCACACGGAAAAAAGCGCACATGAAAAAATACACACACGGAAAAAAGCGCACATGAAAAAATACACACACGGAAAAAAGCGTACTTACACTATATCTTAAATCAGTTTGAAATATATCGTGAGAAAATATTACACAGTAAAATTTAATTGTTTGCCCGCTTTAATATATTGCGTTCACTTTTGTAAAGTCAAACCAGATCTGGTTACTTTGGTTACTTTTATAGTGTAGTACTCTGACTGACTTTTAAATGTAAATTTGTCATTTCAAAATATTCCTTACGCTGTAAAACCCACTTCAGATTTGTTGGTTATGATCATTATATAAGCAATTCACTTTTGTAAGAACAAACCAAGAAGAAATTTTGTTTTCAACGGTTTGCACCTTTGAAACTGTATGTCATGTTGATATTACAGAAAAATAATTTGAAAAGTCAGATTATATGTCATTTAAAAAAATATCATTCGTCATATTTCATTTTGAATAGTGACATCTTAAATATTTTGTAAATATGATACTAACCTAAAATAAAACAAACATAACCCAAAACTGTAAAGCCTTTTTTACAATATAACCAAGTTTCTAAAAGTCAGTAATAAACTATAAAAATCACCAAAATAACCAAATCTAGTTTATACTTGCAAAAGTGAACTGCTTATAACTATGATATTATTTATCTTTATGACATATGCCAAATGAAATGACATTTTAAGAAAGTGAAATTATTTACCATGTTTTAATACCAACATGACAATTTCAAAGGAGCAAAGTATTGAATGTATCAATTTGTAATTTTTACCAAAATATTTTAAACATTTCCAACTAATTTTAAATTCACACAAATAAGTTGTAGTGACAGTGATATGAATGACCAAACTCGGCCGGTAATTCTTGATAAAAATTATAATTTTAAGGCGAGTTTTACTCAATACATTACATTTACATTTTTGAAAATTTAAGATTTTAGGTATAAGCGGTTCACTTTTGTAAGAACAAACTAAGAGGGAATTTTGTTTTCAATAGTTTGCACCTTTGAAGCTGTATGTCATGTTGGTATTAAAAAATGTCATTTTTTTAAAATGTCGATCCGTTTGACATATGTCATAATGAAAAATGATATCTTAAGTATAGTGATCATAACCTTATCAACCTAAAGTCGGTTTTACAGCGTAAGGATTATTTTTAATTGACATTTAAAGTCAGTAACACACCATAAAAGTAACCAAAATAACCAGATCTAGTGTGTTCTTACAAAAGTGAACAGCTTATAATTTAAAACGTTAATCGTAGAAAAAATAATAAAGCATTGAAAAAATAATAATAAAGAAAAGAAAGTCACGTTTTTCTTACTTACTTTCATCAAAACCAAATATTTTTTTAAATAATTATTTTTCTGCTACTAATAATTTTAATTTATATTATTTTTGTGTAAACAAATCAATTAACAACTATTATTATTACGCGTTATATGTCAATATAAACTCAGTGAGCTTCGGAATAATTAGTTACATTTCGGAACCTGGCTTAAATTGTTTTAGCGCGTAGAAAATTCTGCAGTATTCGAGGTTTTCGCCACTTAAATGATGCGCCAAGCATTCCTCTCATTCGACATTGGGTTAAAAAGTTTGAAGAGACTGGTACAACGCTGGATAAATCAAAATCCGGGCGACCTAGGTCATCAAGAACGGTAGAAAACGTGGAGAATGTTAATCAGTCTGTTCGTGACGACCCGAACCTTTCAATTCGGAAGCGCGCAAGTGCTTTAAATGTGCATAGATCATCATTACATCGCATTATGCACAAAGACCTAAAGCTGCACCCCTACAAAATTCAATTGGTGCAAGAATTAAAGCCCCAAGATGCCAGTCAGAGGCTTAATTTCGTAAATCAGGTGATTGAGCGATTTTCAACGTTTACCAACATTTTGTTTTCGGATGAAGCTCATTTTCATCTTAATGGCCACGTAAATAAGCAGAACTGCCGCTACTGGAGTGCAACGAATCCGAAACGCAAACATCAGAAACCCCTACATTCGCCTAAAGTGACCGTATGGGCTGCGATGTCGGCGCGAGGAATTATCGGCCCTTACTTTTTTGAAGACGAAAGGGGGCGTGCAGTTACAGTGAATTCAGAGCGTTATGTGGAGATGTTAGACAACTTCTTGGTACCTGAACTGCGAAACTTTCCTGGCTATAACCAAAGAACATGGTTCCAACAGAACGGAGCAACTTCACACACGTCCAATATGTCTCTGCCACGTGTTCGTGAAATTTTCTCAGGCAAATTGATCTCCCGGAGAGGTGACATAAATTGGCCTCCACGCAGTCCAGATTTAACCCCTATGGACTTTTTCCTATGGGATTATCTTAAATCTAAAGTTTACGCCAATAAACCGACTTCACTGGCGCATTTGAAAGAAAATATCCGTCACGAAATGGCAGCCATCCCTGAGTCCACCTGCCGAGACGTCATAAGTAATTTTACTGTTCGATTAAATGAGTGCCGAGAACGCGAGGGTCTACATTTAGACGATATTATTTTTAAGAAATAAATCCCCAAAAAGTGTATTTTAATAATTAATAAACATTTTTTCTATATACGGCTTACTTTTTTTTTAATCGATCCACTAAATATAAAATTTCTTTTGAGACACTTTGTAGATAGATTACACTGTTGAACTGGTGAAGACGTTCTACTCCTCCAGTGGATACAACTTAATCAGTATTTTATAAACAGGAATGGTTCATTATTTTGTACCGTACTGGTGAAGACGTTCTACTCGTATTACCGCGAGAAGTTAAAATGTTGAAATGCTTCTCGAGTTAGTAAACTTTAAGGATTTTCTGCCCTTTTAACAGAGATATAAACCTTCCTGTGAACAGTAACACATGTTTCAATAAATTTGAACTGGTGTAAAAGATAGAATTTCTTCTAATCCAATTACTTGACATCAAGACTTATGCGATACGTAAATCGTCTCTGGAACGCTCGGCCTAGAGTGCTTTTGCAGCACAGAACAGGAGCTCTAAACATTTCATAACAGATTGTTTTGACACTAAATATGAATCAACACAAATTAGAAATAACTTTATATACATTAGGACAAAAATTTTCTTTTCAAGTGATGCCGAGGCAGTAAATGATTATTTGTTACCAACAGGTATGGTTAAGATAATAGCGTACACTACAGCGCAAATAGCCATTGTTGCTGTGCGAGTTTTTAAGTTTGTAAGACTTTTTCTTTGCACACAATAAATTTTTTTCAACGACATAAAAATTCGATAATTTTCGAAAACAATTTTTATTGAACTATTTTCGTTAGATTCTGTATACATTGTTGAGAAATTTTTCAGATTTTTAGACTAACCTCTCTAGGCAATCGAGTATGGGAAAATTTGTTTATACATTTTTGGCGAAAATATTTGTTTTTTTCAAATATAAAATTTATGTTCATTTATCTAAACATCAAGAGGTTTTATTTGATACCCTTTTGTATCTGTTTAGTTGAAATTAAAAAATCAGCTGTGGCCAACACAGAACCGACCGCCATCACAAAGTACTTGTATAAAATACATTCTAGCAACAGAGTAGAAATAACTTGGCCTAATATTTTGTAACAGATATTATTTATCATGACCATGGAAACGTTACATATAAGTATGAACATAATAGAATTTTTCAAAAAAAAAATCGTTTTATCAATAAATGTCTCAAATAAAAGTTATTGCTTTTATAGCAACTTTTGTTAAATACATTTTTTCGAAATATTTTTCTGTTGTTAAATATTCGCAAAAATCTTAAAATCGACACGAGTAAACTCCCATTTATAGTTAACCGATTTTTACCAAAAGTTGATCAACTCGTGCCATTAATGTAAAAAGCTTAAATATGAAGTTTCATAAAAATATTTTCAGTTGAATTTGCTCTGCACGTGTACACAGACAGACAGACAGATCGACAGACAGACAGAACGAATTTTGTTTTAAATTTAATGGCCTTTGCTGCTGTAACAATTAGCCAGGACAATTTTTTATTTGAGAAAATTTCCATGCCTGAACGGGATTCGGACCCGATACCTTCGCAACGCAGAGCACATGTGTTACCACTAGGCTACGCCGGTCGGCCACTGCTACGTTGAATTTTAACATTTTTACAAGAGAATCTTAACCCGATATTTCGGTGTAGATTTAAATATTCAGTGGCGAAATTTATTTTAAAAATCAGCTGTGGCCACCATAGGACCGACCGCCATTGTAAAGTACTTGCATAAAATACATTCTAGCAGCAGAGTAGAAATAACTGGGCCTAATATTTTTTAACAGAGATATTATTTATCATGACCATGGAAACGTTACATATAAGTATGAAAAAATTGAGACTTTCGAATGAAATTGAAAATTTCGAAAAATATTACAAAAATTTTTCGTTTTATCAAAAAACGTCTCAAATAAAAGTTATTCCTTATTGCATTTATAGCAACTTTTTTTAAAATAAATTTTTTCTAAATATTTTTCTTTTGCTAAATATTCGCAAAAATATTAAAATCGACACGAGTAAACTCCCATTTCTAGTCAACCGATTTTTACCAAAAGTTGATCAACTCGTGCCATTGATGTCAAAAGTTTAAATATACAGTTTCATAAAAATCATTTTAGCCGAATTTGCTCTGTACGTGTACACAGACAGACAGACAGACGGACGGACGGACGAACAGACAGACAGACGAACGGACGGACGGACAGACAGACAGACGAACGGACGGACGGACAGACAAACCGACAGACATCATGCTAAAAATAGTCAAAACGTTATGTAGGGACCTCAATTCGTGGAGATCCATCGAAATTTGGAAATGTCAAAATCGGTATGATCACAATACCTCCCTTATATATGTTGGCGGTCGGTAAAAATGGAACAGAATGTTTGGTCCTGTGATACTCATTATAACTGGTTTCCACAGTGTATTAAATAAAAATATAACTTTATTCAACTTTTATTTATCAATTTATATACTACATTGTATTATAACAGTTTATTTAATTTTTGAATAAAATGTGAATTATGTATTCATTTTATTTTTAAAAAGGTGTTCGGTGATATTAATTATTAAATAATTAATTTATTTATTACGGTATTTCTTCCCTGGAATAACACTGTTCTGATCTTCATTTTCATTCTCATCAATTGTTTCTTGAAACACGGCAAAGGCATAAGTGATTTTTGTAGCTTTCAGATGATTATAATTTTAAGTTCTGTGTCTCAACAAAAACCAAATCTGCTCTCAATACTCCATTTACTTCCTTTCTATACAATTACTTGAACTTGCGTCTGGGTTATTTGTATCACAAAATCCGACTATCTAACCCACCGTTAAGCGAAATCGTTAATAATAATAATAATAATAATAATACATTTTCATAATGAAATAATATAAAATAAAAAATGAACATTATTAAAGTCATCAATTTCAAAAATGGGATTTGTCAATAAATATTCTTTAAGTTTGTTTGAAAATGTCTTGATTGGTAGGGATCTTATTTCCTCAGGTATTATATTGAAAAATTTAATGGCGTAGTAGTTTGCGCTATTTCTTGATTTTTGAAGGAAATTACTACGTATATTATTTTTTTGCCGTGTGTCATGCCCGTGGTTGGAAGAGGGGAAGTTACATAAGTTCTTGTGCATGAACATTAGGTATTGGTAGATAAATAAGGCAGGTAAAGTCATTATTTTTAATTTTATGAAGATCTCACGACAGTCAGCTCTAAAAGGAGCACCAGCTATGACCCTAACAACTTTGCGTTGAAGAGCAAAAATTCTATGGGCTGCTGGTGAGTGTCCCCAGACAAGAATGCCGTAGTTCAGGTGTGACTAAAATAACGAAAAGTAAGTCATTAGCACGACTTTTTGGCAAACTTCTGCTTTCAAATTGCGAATTAAAAATACTGTAGACCTCAGTTTTCGGCTTAAGAATTCACAGTGCTGATCCCAACGAAGTTGTGGGTCGATGTGGATACCAAGAAACTTGACGTACGGGGGGTTTGAAAAATCGTGTTTTACAAGACACTGAATGCAAAAGAATGGAAAGCAAAAGCGAAGAATCGGGATTAATGGCGAAAAACCGTGAAACAAACCAAAGACCAGTTTGACCCGTGGACAAAACTAATGAGAACTAATGGGTTAATAAAATGTTCCCGTATATTCAAATACTGTTCATTGTATTTTTCTTTTGTATGGTTCTTACAATGCTTAAGAGGCAGCAAGTTCGACGTAACATGAAATATGTATAGTTAGCAAACAAGTATACACAAGTGTATAACTGTATTGGTAGGGGTTGCGTGTGGTATGTTACATTACCCCTAGTTGAGAAACCCCGTGTAAAAGAGACCGGCGACGTGGGGGACTTTAGCGGTTATCGACATACCCCGACTAATAAGGTTATTGATAGCGCAGCCTACTGGGATATCGGATAAATTTCATTTAATTGAGAAATGCGACTCTAAAAACGCAATTTTATATCAAAATATACCGTCAATATTTACCATAAATACATGGAACTCTTCAAGGATTTTTTAAAAACAAAATAACGATTATCTCAATAAGCTATGATATAACATTAAATTATAAAAATAATAACAGATATAACACCGATATGGTTTTGTTAACTTTGTATTTAAAGTTGATATCCTTGGTGGAAAAGTTCCCTTTCAGACATATTATAAAACTAAATTGCATCGATCCAGAGCATGTTAATTTCTTATTGACTTTTTTAATTAAACTGAACTGCATCCAAATTGAAAGAGAAAGTGCGATTTACTTCTTGAATACCAATTTAAGGAGCAGCCCAAAACGAGTTACTAAAGTTTCGACGTAATTCGTCCATAATGTTAAATCTTGAAATCTTGCAAAAAAAATATTGCCATTTATAAAACACTGGATAAGTTCCGTCCAGTGGACGAGTAGAACGTCTTCACCAGTCCCACAGTGTAATGATACGAGAGACGGGGCCGAAAAAAAGTCGTTAGAAAATACGGGCAATGAGACATTAATTCGATGTTTTTCTCCTTCAAATAATCAATTGTGTGAAGTGCTATGTGGGAGCTTGCATTGTCATGATGAAGAATGATGCGACGTTTTTGATTGTTTTTCCTGAATTTGTCGATGGCTTCTGGCAAACAAATTGTTGTATACCATTTAGCATTAACTGTTCTCTGATCCCCTAAAGCAGTGGTTCCCAACCGGAAGTGCACACCCAGGGGTGCGGGAAAGCATTTTGAGGGGTGCAAGACGAATAATAATAATAAAAAATTATTTTTCAATAAGTATATTTTCTTTCTAATTTTATTAAGGTTAAGAACCGATGAATGCTATATCAATTAATTTGATCAATTTTAAAGAAATATTCATGCGATTTCCTTTTTTTTTGCTCTTCACTTTTTATTTTGATCAATTTGACATATATGACTCAACTGAAAAAATCTGAACACATTTTTTATGGGGGTGCGGGAGCTTATTTTTACATTCAAAGGGGTGCTCACCACAAAAAAGGTTGGGAACCACTGCTCTAAAGGAATGGTTGCAACATGTTCAGTACAACCGAAGAAACAAGCGATTTGGAAGTGCTTCGTGAACCAACAATTTTTGTGGGTTTCGGTTCATCTTGGAAGACCGAAACAGTGGATTGTTGCTTAGTTTCCGGTTCTTATGAAATCCAAGTTTTGTCACCTGTAACGATGTTGTATACGGATTTTGCAGTGTCTACGTTGAATTTTTTTACCATTCCCTTACACCAATCAATACGAGCTTTTTTTGAGTTTCGGTCAAATTATGCGGAATCCATCGGGAACAGATTTTTTCACAGCTAAATGGTATGCAAAATCGAATGTATTGTAGTCTGCAATATACCAAAGGATGTCTTTATCTCACGGTAAGTCACATGCCGATCTTCTTCAATCAATTTGCGCACAGCATCGATGTTTTTTTGAATCACAACCGATTTGGTCGACCTTCACGAGACTCATCACTGACGGACGCACGACCACGACTAAATTCTGCAAACCAATTGTACACAGTCTTTTCTGATGGGGCTTTATTACCAAAAGTTGAACGAAGCGAATCTATGAATTGCTATTGAGTTAGGCCTTTACTAAAATCCTAAAAAATCATCCAACGAAACATTTTACGAGTAATATCCATTTTTTCACAAACTTATTTTTTTAACGCTCACTGTCAACAAACTACTTGGTCAATTTACACGCTGCCACTAATTTCACAATAACAAATTTCAAATTTTACGAATGTAGTAATACCATATTTCAATATTGCCATCTAGTGGTCGTTTGTAAAAACATAAAAGGTAAACCTCGTAGTGAGGAACTTCTATGGATGGAAGATTGTAGATTAAATTTATTATTTTATTTTATACTTTTAACGAAGAGGAAGAGACTGATAACAATATCTCAATTTTGAATTTTGTATGACTAATCACGTTCTAAATGTTACTTCCTCGTTATAGGCCGTACATTTTCATATACTACGTACATATAGGTCATTGTGTCTAGTGGACGAGTAGAACGGCTTCACCAGGACAATTTTGAAATGACATATTGTCATTTATAAAATACTGAATAATGTATGTCCAGTGCACAAGTAAAAGCTACCAGTTATTGTATTGATTGTATTTCTACAATATTATGAACCAATTTATATAACTTTCCACTAAACATGCAGTTAGTGCTCTTGTATCTAAGGGTATTCCTTCCCTTAAAATCATGTATGAAATTAGCTTTCCGTCTAGTTGTTAGCTGTAATATAGTTCGAGTCAGATGAAATGTCTAATGAAGACAATGCATGGCTGATCATTTGAGAAATGTTCACCCTAACCACAAGGTTTCTTCCCACTTCCAGGCAATACTGGCTTCGAGACACAGCTCTGATCAATAGTAATACTCTATAACACATGGTTATAGTACTATCAGTAGGGAGGAAGGGATAAGATTAATTACAGAGAAATAAGACGTTATACACGTCCACTCCATACAACTTATTCACTATTTTATATGAATGTTTGATTTTAATGATGGACTGGTGAAGATGTTCTACTCGTCCACTGGACAGAATTTATTCAGTATTTTATTAGGTTGGAGGGAAAGTTCTGTCATATTTTAAATAAACAACTAATTTTGCTTGTAAATAAAAGACACGTGTGGCTTATGAGACCTGGGGATATTTTTATTATATCTTTTATTATCTGTTGTTGAATATAAAAAGAATTGTTTCAAGAATTCATCAGTATCTTACCATATTTAGAGTGAGCATGATGTCAGTGAATAAAGTGCATTTACGACATTCTATGTTGTATGAGTTCGAAAGAGTAAGCAACGCGTCGGTTGCATGTGAAAACTTACGTGCAGTATTTGGAACATATGTTGTAAATGTTCGTACTTGCCAAAGATGGTTTACAAAATTTCGTTCCGGAAATCTGAGCCTAAAAGAAGATACTCGATCTGGAAGACCATCCAAGATCGATAATAATGTTTTGCGGTCCATGTTGGAGCAAAATCCACATCTAACAAGTAGAGAAATTGCAAAAGAGTTCGGCATCCATCATACAACTGTTGGTGACCACATTAAATGTCTTAGTTTTGTCTTAAAGCAAAGCATTTGGGTCCCCCATGAATTGACCCAAAAGAATTTATCAGATCGTGTAAGAATATGCTCATTACATCTCATTAGACACAATGTGGAGCCATTTCTAGACAGGCTGATTACTGGAGATGAAAAGTGGATTCTTTACAAGAATATTAAGAGAAGAAAAGATTACTGCAACCTGAAACATCGTCAGCAACTCTTGCAAAACCAAATATTCATAAAAAAAAGTAATGCTCTGTTTGTGGTGGGTTAGAAAAGGTCCAGTGTATTATGAACTGCTAAAACAAGGGCAAACTGTCACTGCGGATCTGTACTGCAACCAACTCAATAAATTGCATGTAGCTATCAAGCAAAGAAGAAAAGGAATCGTGTTCCATCAAGATAACGCTAGACCGCATACCGCAATGGTGACACAACAAAAACTTAGTGCGTTTGGATGGGAAGTTCTTAGGCCCAGTTGCACAGTTACCACTTAAGTATGAGTTTAGCTAAACCTTAAGCTTCAGCTTAAACCAAATACTTAAGCGCCAGATGTTGCACAATCAAAAATATAAAAATACTTAGCTAAGCCAACTGATGTGATAAATTCACAAAGTTGGTAATATGGAAAATGAATATTTGGCGGGGAAATTTTGAAATTCAATATAAACATAACTCTCAATGTTATGTGTCAATGTCACTTGTCAATTAGTTTATTATACAAATAATGCAAATTTTACCAGCAATGGAAAATACGGTAAACGAAACGTAAAAATAAATGTACGACGAACTTATTAGATGAGTTGGTCTTCTATAAAATTTATTTAAAAAATATAATTACAATATATTATTGTGTGTAAAAAAAAAAATTAAATGTTGTCGAAGAAAAAAAATCTCCTTGGACGAACATACATGATGAATTTAACAATTTAATCGGTCACTCTTACAGAGAAGCAGAATATTAAAATATATATATGAAAGAAAACTAAAACATGTACAAGAAAAAAAAAAAAAGCTGACAATAAGTATTCACTGAAAGTGACTGGAGGTGGTTCAATGGCAGAATGCTCAGAGAAAGAGTTAGAATTAATAAATTTTAAATTACCGGCAGGTCATAGACAAGATATTTACATTTATAAAGAATTTTATTATTTATACATTATAAATTAGAAAAATAAACATTTATTATTGTTCCTAACTCGAATGTTATTATTATATTTTCTGTTTTGAATTATTACTGTATTAGGTATATTGTTTATAAAATTAACATCTGTTTCTAGATTTGGAAGAATGCTCAATCAATTGAAAAAACCGTGCGATATAGCAAAAGTCTTGGCGTAGATTACACTGTTCCATTTGAATATTAGGCATTTTAATATATTGATGACGCAAGGTACAAATTGCGATATTTCTCGATATTTTTCCTATATCTTTTGAAGCTGTAGATTTATGGCAACCAGTAAACTGCCTTACCATTAACATACTTCCAATAATATAATATCGTAGGATTTGTATTGAAGTGAATGCGTGGTTCCTGTAAATATTATTTCATAAAATATTTGGTATTTGTGTACCAAGGCACTAACTTACCTATTAGTAGGATGGTTAATTAAATGTTTAATATGATATAATATTGAACTACAACTTTATTTACTTAATATTACTATTTACTTGAAATCTATTGTAAAATTTTTCATCATCTCATTGATTAATATAATCATACCGATGCCTATAGACGGGTATGCGGCGAAATATATTAATATATAACATTTTCATTCAATCAAATTAATCTGATCAATTTTAATATGACACATAACCTGTCCTATTTGACAGTTTATTTTGGATTAAACCAAACAAATCTACCGCTTAAGTATTTTCTTGTTTAAGCTTAAGTTTAAACCAAAAACTGAAACTGTGCAACAACTAAACCATAAACTAAAACTTAAGCCTAAATAAAAACTTAAGCGGTTACTGTGCAACTGGGCCTTAGTCACCCACCATATTCACCTGATATTGCACCATCTGATTACTACCTATTCAGATCTCTGCAAAATTATCTAACAGGAAAACAATTTAATTCTTTTGAAAGCAACCTATGGGTTTAAAACTTAAAAGGGAGGATTTGTTTGTGATTTTTACTTTTTACCTTTTTTACTTTTATCACCAGGGCGGAAAAAATCTTGCCTGTAGCTACAAAAAATCTAGCGCTGACACTGTGTCGAGTGGACAGAATTTAGCTACTTTAATAAGATAATGTAAATTTAACTGTACAGTATCTTATTCTCCGTGTTCTGTAAATGACAATGAAGCAACACTCCTATTCAATAATTAATTATATTACGTCCAATCAAGTTAATAGGGCTTTTTATACGGTCTACAAGGCAGAATAGTGTCATATTGTACCACACCTTCGCACAAGTCTATTCATAGAACCTTTTAATATAATCACATTAATAAAAGAACCATTTTTTGCACGTTTAAAATAATCTAACAGCCTACTATAATATTTTATATAATTTCCGTTAGGAATTCTCTTTGTATAATTATGAAATTTAATTATATGCATTTGGAACAAATTATTTCAACATAAATTCTGTTTTCCTGCGTTTTAGTTCCTTTTTATATTTATAAAACAAATAATTTAATTGTGACCAATGTACACGTACATTCTACAAGGGTTACCTTTTATGTTTTTACAAACACCCACTAGATGGCAATATTGAAATGTGTTATTACTATATTCGTAAAATTTGACATTTGTTATTGTGTAATCAGTGGCAGTTTATAAATCAGGGGTGGGCAAATCTTTTGGCAGTCAGGCCACATTACTGAAAATTTGACCGCGGGTCAAAAAATTTTTTTTTCTAATTTTAAATATTGTTTTTATTACGAAGGATATTTTATAAATTTTAAAAGTAATATTTTTAAACTAAAACATGTATTTATTATGCAATTTAAAGAAAAAAATTGAAAAGAAAATTGGAAAGAATGAAAATTTGAATGAATATTGGACAAACAGTAATATTTTTAAACTAAAACATGTATTTATTATGCAATTTAAAGAAAAAAATTGAAAAGAAAATTGGAAAGAATGAAAATTTGAATGAATATTGGACAAACAGTAATATTTTTAAACTAAAACATGTATTTATTATGCAATTTAAAGAAAAAAATTGAAAAGAAAATTGGAAAGAATGAAAATTTGAATGAATATTGGACAAACAGTAATATTTTTGCAGGACACAATAATTTATAAAATGCTTCGCGGGCCGGATAGAATTTCAGCGCGGACCGGATCCGGCCCGCGGGCCGCCATTTGTCTAGGTCTGTTATAAATTGACCGAGTAGTTTGTTGACAGAGAGCGTTTAAAAAAAAGTTAGTCCAAAGTCATCGAATTTGTCGGAACACTAAAGGACAAGAACGTATTAGGAAGGATCAAAGGAAAATAAAATACAGTGCTTGGAAAGAAATGTAATGTGACTTGGACAAGTAGCTCGCATTTTTAATTAAATTTTTATTAATCAGTTAACTGTTAATTGCTCTAGACCAGTGCTTTCCAACCTTCAGATATTATGAGATTATAAATACTAACGCAAACATCCATGCCCACATCGGGATACGAATCCGGAACATTTGACTCTACCACTAGATGACAATATTGAAATGTGTCATTACAATATTTGTAAAATTTGACATTTGCTATTGTGAAATCTGTGGTAGCTTAAAAATTGACCGAGTAGTTTGTTAACAGTGAGCGTTAAAAAAAACAAGCTTGTGAAAAAATGGATATTACTCGTGAAGGTTTTCGCTGGATGATTTTTTACGATTTTAGTAAAGCCCTAACTCAACAAACAATGCATAGATTCGCTTCGTTCAACTTTTGGTAATGAAGCACCATCAGAAAAACTGCAGAATTTCGTCGAGGTCGTGCGTCCGTCAGTGATGAATCTCGTGAAGGTCGATCAAAATCGGTTAGATAAAACATCGATGCTGTGCGCAAAATGATTGAAGAAGATCGGCCTGTGACTTACCGTGAGATAGGGGCATACTTTGGCATATCGCAGACTGCAATACATTCGATTTTTCATGAATATTTAGCTGTGAAAAAGATCTGTTTACCATCCATCTGTCCGACGGATGCTATTTACTATACTATTCGCCTAATAACTTATAAACTACTTAATTTTGAGATGAAAATCTCGGTCCTTAGTCTATTAATTGCTTAAGTAATAATTTATTTCTTTTTTCACTAATTATATGTGATTTTCTATTTGTTGTTTTTTTTGTGTTTGTTATCAGTGCAATAAAAAAATTGATGTGAAGTGTGAATTTTCACACATTTCAGGGTTTGGCAGGTATTTAGTAAGTGAATAATGATTATTTGGGATGCCAAAACAAATTTTATATTAAAATATATTTTTTTGTTAATTTTAATTCGAACGCCTAATACCATTATTTAGGTTTCTAAATATGTGCAGTATTTTTTTTTATATAGCAAGGTTCATTAAGAATTTTAAAAATTGCGCCTATGGCTTCCATTTGTTGTTATAAGTTCCGCCCCTCTGATTTCGTGTATATTGAAACAGAATTAAATTATAATTTAAACAATTTCCACTGGTTATTAAATTTACACTTTTAAAAATTAAATGCAACATTTGCCAAAATATAACTAGAATTTTGAAAAAATAATTTAAACAATAAAAAATAAAAAAAAAAAAACAAAAAAAAATATTGTCATCTCGCAGGGTTCGATCCCTTTCGGATCGAGTTACTTGGGTGAAAAGCCAGCGTCAAAACCACTACACCAGCATACACGTTCTAGTGTAGCAAAGTTCTAGTTACAAAGCTATAACTTGTGTACATTATTAGCCAAAAAACACAAAAAAATGCGATATTTTCCAAAAACATAATCTGATCAAAAATTCCTGTTGTACTATTCCGGTTCACACCAATGTACATTACTTAGAATATTTTCAGATTTTTATTTTAAACCATCTGGGCTACAGGGTGTGGGACAAAAATTTTTTTGCACAATTTTGGCAAAAATCGATTCAAAATAATTTATTTTGCAAAAATAAAAATTTGATCGTTAATCCACGTACCAAGGGCTTTCATTTGATACCCTACTCAGAATTATAATTTTTTTTTTTTTTTTTTCGATGGGCACATATTTGTTTATATTTTTAGGGGGATATGTTTTTTAGATGTTTTAGTATTTTTCCTATGTGCGGGTCAAAGAGTTGTATAAGCATGCCAAATTTCACCTCTCTAGGTTTAGCCGTTTGGCTACAATTTTTACCAAACAGACAGACAGACAGACTGACAGACAGACAGACAGACAGACAGACAGACAGACAGACAGACAGACAGACAGACAGACAGACAGACAGACAGACAGACAGACATACAGACAGACAGACAGACAGACAGACAGACAGACAGACAGACAGACAGACAGATATACGGGTTTTTTGGTCATACCTACAAAACCCTAAAAATATAAAACTTTTTCGATACACATTACTTTCTAAACTTGCCGGTCCGCGAATTTATTCTAGGCCGCTTACCAGTCCGCCATGAAAAAAGGTTGGGAAACGCTGGCCTAGGCTCTCCCCTGGCTGAAGAACCAATTATGATGATGAGTTATTGAGTTTTAGTAAGAAAATTTTCCAATATCTTACTAATATCGACTGCTTTTCCGTGTCGAATTTTTGTCCTAGTTCCTTTATAAAATACAGAGCACTAGACAACAAATCATGTATGAAACAATATTACATCAACAAGGAAAATTAAATTAAAAATCTGTTATCATGATACATTATGCTGTTGCTTGTACAAAGTAATCTCAGTTTAATTCACTCGTTCCATAGCACTCATTATTCAGTAATATAATATAAACTTTAATAAACTCTGTTACCTTTATAAAATGATAAAATATTCTCAGTCTCAACATATAGTAGAGACACTTTACCCCTGTGGCTGAACCGAGAACTAACCACTGATGAACTGATTAGTATGGATAACTTGCCTTTCACCAGAATATTACTAACTAAAAATAGGATAATCACTGAACTAGGGCATCGGGTTAATCGTAAGTCCTTGTGCTGCGGGACTAGATAAAGTCCATTATAATCTGTACTTCTAGAGGATCACTAATCATATGTTATGCTGTTGGACTATAGTCGGATTGCTGATAGGTGACTGCTACATGTATGTATCAAGTAGTGCATTTATATAATAATCTAGTTACCATTTTTCAAATGGATTTTAAAAATGTTTTTTGTTATTTGTCTTAGCTGTCAGTGTCTGTTAATAATATTAATTAATAGAGCTTGCGGCCAATTATTAAATTCACATACTTTAATTTTAAATCTGCTAAAATATTTTTATTCCGAAAAAGAGAACAATGGGCCACTTATTTCTATATCTTGTGTCCATCAAACAGCTGCCTTGAAGATTTCGGAATCAACAAATCGTAGAATTATAAAATGTAATAAATTTGAACTTCTCACTAACAAAATCACGAGAAAACGAAGGAAATTAAAATCTGAACCAGTTTATTTTATTGATACATTGGCACAAACGTATGGTCATGAAATACTAAGATTACCTCATCACTGCCAGTTTAACCCCATTGAACTAATTCGGGGTATAACAAAAAATTATTATGATAGACATATTGGTTAAAACGGATATAGTGATAACGAAGTTTTGAAAATATGGCAAGTAGCCTGTGATCAAATTAGTTGTGAAACTTGGGCAAAATCTGTTAAAAAAATCGAAAATTTAATAAATGAATGGTGGGAAAGGGAAAGGATTGTTGATGATATTAATCCAATAATAATAAATACAAGAAATGACAGCGACAGTTCAGATGACGACGATATCATGCATTACAGTGACTAATTTTTTTAAAATAAAAATAAACATTTAAATACAATTTGTAGCAATATATTATATGAATAAATATATTTTTACTTAATATTTTATTACTTTGTACTTAGGAGAAACATAAAAATTTAATTTAATTAAACAACAAATTATAATCCAAAATTTACGTATGAGTATAAGTTTTTCCTTATTTATAATTATTACCTTAAAATTAATAATTTTGTTTGTTTGAGTACTGCTGTGAATTTATTTTCGCGCTCTAATTAGTAAAGATATCTACGAATCATGCCGTTTCTTTCTAATGCTTTGTTTTTTATTAAAATAATTTGGAAGGTTAGTTGTCAATGTGCGTCACTATACGTTACTATGGTTATTCAAATAATTATAATGATATAGACAGAGAAAGCATATAATATTGTATATCGATACTTGCAGCAACGAACAGTCACCTATCAGCAATCCGACTATATGACAGGAGTCCACAATGTGGTCGATATGGCCCCCAGGGGTGAATGGAAAAAAGTGGGCCTTTATTGTCGGCACATTTGCTATATGGATTATGAAGACGTTCTACTATGAATTTTCACAAATTTCAGGATTTTTTAGGTATTTAATAAATGTAAAAATTCAACAGAATACGAAGCCGAAAAGATGTCGAAGATAAAAAAATTCTATAAACACCTCCAAATCAATACATTTTGGATAATGTGGAGATGGTCGTGTCCGTAATGAGTAGATGTGGAAAGGTTGTACGGGTATCGGACATAAATAAAAACAAACCTCAAGTCTCTATTTCTTACCTTTTTTGAGATATGAATTTTTAAAATTACAAAAAAATCAAAATTTTCACAAGTTTTAAGTCATTCCGGACCAAACATTAATTTTTTCTAGGCAAAACAAGATGTGAGAATTCCAAAAATTCAAACCTCAAGTCTCTATTTCTTACCTTTTTTGAGATATGAATTTTTAAAATTACAAAAAGTTTCAAAATTTTCCCTAATAGTTTTAGGTCATTACGGACCAAACATTAATTTTTTCTAGACAAAACAAAGTGTGAGAATTTCAAAAACTCAAACCTCAAGTCTCTATTTCTTACCTTTTTTGAGATATGAATTTTTAAAATTACAAAAAGTTTTAAAATTTTCCCTAATAGTTTTAGGTCATTACGGACCAAACATTATATTTTTCTAGACAAAACAAGGTGTGAGAATTCCAAAAATTCACACCTCAAATCTCTATTTCTTACCTTTTTTGAGATATGAATTTTTAAAATTACAAAAAAATCTAAATTTTCAATAGTTTTAGGTCATTACGGACCAAACATTATTTTTTTCTAGACAAAACAAGGTGTGAGAATTCCAAAAATTCAAACCTCAAATCTCTATGTCTTACCTTTTTTGAGATATGAATTTTTAAAATTACAAAAAAATCAAATTTTTTAATAGTTTTAGGCCATTACGGACCAAACATTAATTTTTTCTAGACAAAACAAGGTGTAGGAATTCCAAAAATTCAAACCTCAAGTCTCTACCTCTTACCATTTTTGAGATATGAATTTTTGAAATTTACAAAATAAAATAAAAATTTTACCAATTAGTTTCACGTCATTACGGACCAAATATTACAGAAAAAACATCGTAAAACTAAACTTTTTAAAGATATAAACCTTAGGTCTCTATTTCTTACCATTTTTGACATATAGTTTTTGATTTAATTCCCAAATTTCCAAAAATAACTACACTTTCACGATACCCAATATATTCAATGTTAAAATACGTACAAAAAATAACTTAGAATTTATAAGAAAGACATTTTAATGTTATCTCGATGTTTTGTTAACCACAAATGAATTAGTATGGGATTAAAAAAATAATTAATCCTCTTCAATAAGTTGATAAGGAAATTTTATTTTTATATCATTAGCAGGAATTACGTAAACATTTATGCGACGATACAAGTTTATCTGAAAAAATATATAAACTGTGAATTTTCATAGTTTACAGGATTTCGTAGGCAGGGCTGATATTAAAACATTACAACAAGTTTGGAACCTAATTTTACGACCTACTTATTTTTAAGGTTCCAAACAATTAATTCAAATATGTTATTAAAATTTTAAAGCACTAAATTACGAAAAATCGATATTTAAATTTGACAAAAATCACGTTTTGCATGAACTAAGTGGACAAATAATGGTTTAAATTGACAAAATAATGATTAAATTTGATTTGAATGTTTATTATAATGTTTATATGTTTATGTTTGTTAATATGGATCTTACTAGCATTAACTAAATAAATAAACTATTATTATTAACAAACATAGGTTTACATTATTTTATTTATTATTTTTTAATATTATTATGTATTTATCATTTTTTTAAATATGGAAATGCCAACTTTAATTTTCCAAACAATCATATCTCAAAAACGGTAAGAGATAGAGACCTGCGGTTTGAATTTTTGAAGTTCTCAGACTTTAAATAGTTTAGAAAAAAATTGAAGATTTAGTGGCTAGCACACAACTTTATTAATAGACCATCAAATAAAATTGTCCAAAAGTACCAAAAATTGAAAATTAAAAAATTGGTGTGAAGTGTGAATCTTCACACATTTCAGGGTTTCGCAGGTTTTAGTAAGTGAATGATGATTATTTGGGATGCCAAAATAAATTTTATGTTAAAATATTTTATTTGTTAATTTTAATTCGAATGGCTAATACCATTATTTAGGTTTCTAAATATGTGCAGTATTTTTTCTTTTCTTTTTATATAGCAAGGTTCATTAAGATTTTGAAAATTGCATAACCCCGTCCAGCCTGTCTCAATTTTTTATACTTACATGTAACGTTTCCATGGTCATGATAAATAATATCTCTGTTAGAAAATATTAGGCCAAGTTATTTCTACTCTGCTGCTAGAATGTATTTTATACAAATACTTCATAATGGCGGTCGGTCCTGTGGTGGCCACAGCTGTTTTTTTTTTATATATAGCAAGGTTTATTAAGATTTTGAAAATTGCATAACCCCGCTCAGCCTGTCTCACTTTCTTATACTTACATGTAACGTTTCCATGGTCATGATAAATAATATCTCTTTTAGAAAATATTAGGCCAAGTTATTTCTACTCTGCTGCTAGAATGTATTTTATACAAGTACTTCATAATGGCGGTCGGTCCTGTGGTGGCCACAGCTGATTTTTTTTGTAAAATTCTCAATTTTGTCATACTTATATGTAACGTTTCCATGGTCATGGTAAATAATATCTGTGTTGGAAAATATTAGGCCAAGTTATTTCTACTCTGCTGCTAGAATGTATTTTATACAAGTACTTTATGATAGCGGTCGGACCTGTGGTGGCCACAGCTGATTTTTTTTGTAAAATTCTCAATTTTTTCATACTTATATGCAACGTTTCCATGGTCATGGTAAATAATATCTGTGTTGGAAAATATTAGGCCAAGTTATTTCTACTCTGCTGCTAGAATGTATTTTATACAAGTACTTTATAATGGCGGTCGGACCTGTGGTGGCCACAGCTGATTTTTTTATATCCCTAGGCTTTTCCGATGTGTGTATTTTGTAATAGGTAATATTTGAATTGGTGAAGACGTTCTACTCGTCCACAACTTATCTAGAATGTCAAAATTTCATTACACTATAATAAAAGGTGTCTCAAAAGAAATTTTATATTTAGTGGATCGATTAAAAAAAAAGTAAGCCGTATATAGAAAAAATGTTTATTAATTATTAAAATACACTTTTTGGGGATTTATTTCTTAAAAATAATATCGTCTAAATGTAGACCCTCGCGTTCTCGGCACTCATTTAATCGAACAGTAAAATTACTTATGACGTCTCGGCAAGTGGACTCAGGGATAGCTGCCATTTCGTGACGGATATTTTCTTTCAAATGCGCCAGTGAAGTCGGTTTATTGGCGTAAACTTTAGATTTAAGATAACCCCATAGGAAAAAGTCTATAGGGGTTAAATCTGGACTGCGTGGAGGCCAATTTATGTCCCCTCTCCGGGAGATCAATTTGCCTGAGAAAATTTCACGAACACGTGGCAGAGACATATTGGACGTGTGTGAAGTTGCTCCGTCCTGTTGGAACCATGTTCTTTGGTTATAGCCAGAAAAGTTTTGCAGTTCAGGTACCAAGAAGTTGTCTAACATCTCCACATAACGCTCTGAATTCACTGTAACTGCACGCCCCCTTTCGTCTTCAAAAAGTAAGGGCCGATAATTCCTCGCGCCGACATCGCAGCCCATACGGTCACTTTAGGCGAATGTAGGGGTTTCTGATGTTTGCGTTTCGGTTTCGTTGCACTCCAGTAGCGGCAGTTCTGCTTATTTACGTGGCCATTAAGATGAAAATGAGCTTCATCCGAAAACAAAATGTTGGTAAACGTTGAAAATCGCTCAATCACCTAATTTACGAAATTAAGCCTCTGACTGGCATCTTGGGGATTTAATTCTTGCACCAATTGAATTTTGTAGGGGTGCAGCTTTAGGTCTTTGTGCATAATGCGATGTAATGATGATCTATGCACATTTAAAGCACTTGCGCGCTTCCGAATTGAAAGGTTCGGGTCGTCACGAACAGACTGATTAACATTCTCCACGTTTTCTACCGTTCTTGACCTAGGTCGCCCGGATTTTGATTTATTCAGCGTTGTACCAGTCTCTTCAAACTTTTTAACCCAATGTCGAATGAGAGGAATGCTTGGCGCATAATTTAAGTGGCGAAAACCTCGAATACTGCAGAATTTTCTACGCGCTACAGTCGCCGAATCACCGTTTTTGTAAAACTCTCGCACGCATAACGTGCGGTCTGCTCCCAAGAAACGCTCCATAGCGACTAAATTCCCAAGAGCCAGGCTACCGATTGACATAACCCCCGCGCCCCTCGGATACGTTGCGTTCACGCACTAAGCTAAATAAATATAAAATTTCTTTTGAGACACCTTGTATTTCAATTCACTGTTGGAGTAGTGAAGACGTTCTACTCATCTACCTGACACTTCAGTATTTTATTTCAATATTTCATTACACTGTTGGACTAATGAAAACGTGATACTTCTTCACTGGACACAATTTATCTAGAATTTTATAAATGTCAAAATATCATTATACTATTGGACTGGTGAAGATGTTCTACTCATCTACTTGACAGTTCAGTATTTTATATCAATATTTCATTACACCGCTGGATTGGTAAAGACGTTCTATTTGATAGACAGTTTTTCCATTTACCTGTACACAGGAAGAATCACCTATTCATCCTTTAGTATGTATGCTTTAAGAAATCTTTCGTAAAAATTCAATCGGTGAAACCTGAATATTTTTCTGAATATATCTCAAAAATTACATGTCAAAAACGTTTTCCGTTTAATTTTATGAAGGAAATAGTGTACATGTGCCGTTTTCAGCTCCATTAACCAGATTGAATATAGTCAAGAGCTTTTAACGTTCCAACCTCATCCCCAGCGTCCGCTATTACTAAATTATACTTTTATTTTCCCTTTATATAATGAGCAAATATTTATTAATTATCGGGACATAAAACAGAGTTAATGTTTATAATTTACTGTTAATAATTAAATGAGAAATCCCAAATGAATCATAATCATTACATTGCGCAATTGATGTAGCGTAGATAAAGTTTAGCTCCGGGGGATTCTGGCCTTTGTAGGCTACTGGAACAAGAACTGTCAACACAGTGGACGGGTAGAATGTATTCACCAGTCCAACAGTGTAATGAAATATTGTCAATTATAAAATTCTGAATAAGTTGTGTCCAGTGGACGAGCAGAACATCTTTAGCAATCCAAAAGTGTAATGAAATATTGCCACTGAATAAGTTGTATCCAGTGGCCGAGCAGAAGTTGTTGATAGAGCCAATAACAACCTGGCTGACATACAAATACTTTGTTTCTGTAAATTTGTTGACCGATAGATCTATCTTGGATCATTGTGAACAGTAGCAATCGTGAAGGTGACAGTCGCAATCGTAATGGTTGCAATGGGGAACTTATGGAAGATACTAGGTTATTACCCGTCAACAATGACGGATTTATAATACAAGGTGTCTCAAAAGAAATTTTATATTTATTTAGTTTACTGCGTGAACGCAACGTATCCGAGGGGCGCGGGGGTTATGTCAATCGGTAGCCTGGCTCTTGGGAATTCAGATGCTATGGAGCGTTTCTCGGGAGCAGACCGCGCGTTATGCGTGCGAGACTTTTACAAAAACGGTGATTCGGCGACTATAGCGCGTAGAAAATTCTGCAGTATTCGAGGTTTTCGCCACTTAAATGATGCGCCAAGCATTCCTCTCATTCGACATTGGGTTAAAAAGTTTGAAGAGACTGGTACAACGCTGGATAAATCAAAATCCGGGCGACCTAGGTCATCAAGAACGGTAGAAAACGTGGAGAATGTTAATCAGTCTGTTCGTGACGACCCGAACGTTTCAATTCGGAAGCGCGCAAGTGCTTTAAATGTGCATAGATCATCATTACATCGCATTATGCACAAAGACCTAAAGCTGCACCCCTACAAAATTCAATTGGTGCAAGAATTAAAGCCCCAAGATGCCAGTCAGAGGCTTAATTTCGTAAATCAGGTGATTGAGCGATTTTCAACGTTTACCAACATTTTGTTTTCGGATGAAGCTCATTTTCATCTTAATGGCCACGTAAATAAGCAGAACTGCCGCTACTGGAGTGCAACGAATCCGAAACGCAAACATCAGAAACCCCTACATTCGCCTAAAGTGACCGTATGGGCTGCCATGTCGGCGCGAGGAATTATCGGCCCTTACTTTTTTGAAGACGAAAGGGGGCGTGCAGTTACAGTGAATTCAGAGCGTTATGTGGAGATGTTAGACAACTTCTTGGTACCTGAACTGCAAAACTTTCCTGGCTATAACCAAAGAACATGGTTCCAACAGGACGGAGCAACTTCACACACGTCCAATATGTCTCTGCAACGTGTTCGTGAAATTTTCTCGGGCAAATTGATCTCCCGGAGAGGTGACATAAATTGGCCTCCACGCAGTCCAGATTTAACCCCTATGGACTTTTTCCTATGGGGTTATCTTAAATCTAAAGTTTACGCCAATAAACCGACTTCACTGGCGCATTTGAAAGAAAATATCCGTCACGAAATGGCAGCCATCCCTGAGTCCACCTGCCGAGACGTCATAAGTAATTTTACTGTTCGATTAAATGAGTGCCGAGAACGCGAGGGTCTACATTTAGACGATATTATTTTTAAGAAATAAACCCCCAAAAAGTGTATTTTAATAATTCATAAAATCTTTTTCTATATACGGCTTACTTTTTTTTTTAATCGATCCACTAAATATAAAATTTCTTTTGAGACACCTTGTATAAAAATTTCAATTGTTTGTATAAGTATTTGGTTTTATTTTTTAACGTATGTTAATTTCGTCGGCGGTCAGCTAATCACGGGACAGGATATCACCAGTTAACCAATCACGGGAGAGGGTATCACCTGTCAGCCAATCACGAGAACCTTAGGAAAAATTGACGTCATCTTGTTACCGACACTACATACAGACACTTACTAATATAGTCATTCATAAACTTTTTATGATTAAAACGATTCATTTTTACTCAGTACATTACATTTATATTGTTAAAACTAAAAATAATTTGAGACGTTTATTTATGCCTACAAAACCCTAGACATTTATGTATGTAATTATATTCGTAGATTCTTAGACAATAAATCTGCAAAATATTGTTCATTTCAGTCTAAGGATATAACAGTGTCTAAAGTTTCTTTTTTATGGCTACGAAACCCTAGATATTTCTATATATAATTATATTCGTAAATTCTTAGAAAATAAATCTGCCAAATATTGTTCATATCGGTCAAAGGATACAGGCTTGTCTAAAGTTTCTCGTTTATGCCTACGAAACGCTAAACATTTATATATGTAATTATATCCGCAGTTTTTTAAAGAATAAATCTGCAAAATTTTGTTCATATCGGCCAAAGCATATAGGAGTATCTAGAGTTTCTTCTAGATACTCCTATATGCTTGAAATATTGCCATTTATAAAATACTGAATAACTTCCTTGGGAAGCCACACAGCGCTGGAGACGGTTCTTCCGATCCTCATAGCAGTGCTGGAACTCGGATACTGGAGTAGCTTTCAGCTGGTCGGTTACAGACGTTTGAATGTTTTCGAGTGCCCCAAAATGACGTCCCTTGAGGTGATTTTTCAATCTTGAGAAGAGGAAAAAGTCACAAGGACTCAAGTCAAGCGAATAAGGAGGTCTGAGGAGCCATATGAATGATTTTACTGGCCCAAAACTCGTTTATTCTCTTCTAAAAATTCTTTAAACCACCAAAAAAACCTTGGTCCTTGACAAAACATTGTTTTCGAAGGCTTGCTGAAGTTTTGCTAAAGTTTGATAAAACCGGATAGCTCACCGTTGCTCTAAATCAGTGGTTCTCAAACTTATTTGGCCTACCGCCCACTTTTCAGAAAAAAATTACTCAGCGCCCCCTGGAAATCTACATTTTTTAAACGAACCAACAGAAACATATATGTATCTATATTTCTACCTACGTTCTAAAATATAGTAAAGAAAGATGTTGTAAATAAGACACCTTGAAGCTTGAAATTCAAAATGATTTATTAAAATCATATTCTCATCTAATGAGAAGGATGAACCTGGTACGCTGCTATCAATGTATCAATCCTCGGCTCTATTTTTGTCAGCAGTATTCTTAAATTACCGCGTTTAGCTATTTGCAGTCGGTTTCTTTTTTTTTTGTTAATAGATTTGTGACCGTACTAAACCCACGTTCTACTAAATATGCCGAAGAAAATGCAATTAACAACTTTTGTAATATAGCTCATAACCCAGGATAAGCTGTAGGAATCTGCTTTAGCAGCCAGAACTTGTTGGTAGCCGTCTTTGAATTTATATTTCAATTCGTAATTTGTTGTTACTTCCATCAGTTCTTCTTAAAATTTTGGAGTGTTTGTACTTGAAAAAGGATCGGGTATGTTCATTTTAAAAATATCTTCAAATCGTTGGTTGAAGTCAGAATGGAGAGCATCCAAGTGCAGACAATAGGTAAGCAAGTCTTCATCATTTTCAATGACCCCCAAATGCACCCGATGCTACTATCGCCCCCTTGGATCGTTCCAACGCCCCCCAGGGGGCGGTATCGCCCACTTTGAGAATCACTGCTCTAAATGAATGTCACTCATATTTAGAACGCACTAGAAAAACTGTTTCACGAAAAAAATCGCTACGGACAACAATATTACTCTAGCAAGTTCAAACTCGTATTAAAGACGTATAACATGTTACACCTGCCACCCCTCCAAGTTCCGCGTACCAAATGTTGCCAGATCAAACGCTATGTTGCCAGTCCGGTTACTTAATTTACATACTTCGTATAATACTGAATAAGTTGTGTCCAGTGGACGAGTGACACATCTTCATCAGTCCAATAGTGTAATGAAATATTACCATAAGTCAATACTTTCTAATTGATATTATTAGCGGAGTGTTACGTGTACAAAATGATATGTTTGAGAGTAATTTTGTAATGAGAAGCCTAGTGATTTTCCAGTGTGAGTGTTGGTAATAGCACCTCATCTACATAAGTATGAGTCTGCAGGTTTTCATTATCAAGACAGGTGAAACAGCGAAATCTCAGAGCAGATCACCTTCATTTCATGTGTTACGACATACTTTCTATCTCTCTTTTCCTTTCTCGCTTTGTTTACATGCATCAGTTTCTAGATGCAAGATTTCTGTGTTTACCTATAATAATCTCGACTTGCATTTGAGATAATTATTGCTTTGATAATGTTACTAACAGAAATTATCGTAGAGATATGTTCATTTCAACTGAGTTAGTGACGACGTTCTACTAGTCCTCTAGACCAGTGTTTCTCAACCAAAAACGCACCGCGGACCAGTAAAATATATAATTTTCTAACGCGGACCACTAATAATAATTGTTAATTTCTTGCAAGAAAACAAATATTTAATGTGCTACTAAATACATTTATGTTATTTGTAGAAAATCACAGAAAGTTTACAGAAAATAAACAAAATATAAATTATTTACATAAAAAATGTGCATAAAGAATAACAAAAAAAAAACGCAAAAAAACACATACAAAAACTTTCTCGGCCCACTACAATATTACTGCGGACCACCTGTTGAGAAACACTCAATCTTTGGGTCGTGTTAAATTTTTAATGTGTCGCAAATGAGTCAAGGAAATATAAATAAAATAGCTGCCTAGTAATATATTAATAATTAGCTCAATAAACAAACTTATATTAATATAAATATAATAATTCATTATTCATAATAATAATAATAATTCATAGTAAATTCAAAGAATAATGAAATCGAACTATCTACTGATTTGTCAAAATAGGCTATTGTTTTTAAATTTCCATACATAATTTAAATAAAATTCTGAATAATATATTTTTATACTTTTTGGTTGCATTTAGTACAGAAATATCTTACTAGAAAAGAAAACATTTTTTCGGCAATTAATAAAAGGGTTTAAAATTTTAAATTAAAAATATGTAGTTTACCTTAACTTTTAATTTATAAATTATTTGTCCATTATACTTGCTATCAAGTTGATCCATGTAAATACAATATATAATACCTTTTTACCGACCGCCAACATATATAAGGGAGGTATTGTGATCATACCGATTTTGACATTTCGATATTTCGATGGATCTGCACGAATTGAGGTCCCTACATAACGTTTTGACTATTTTTAGCATGATGTCTGTTGGTCTGTCTATTCGTGTGTCCGTCCGTCCGTCTGTCCGTCCGTCCGTCTGTCTGTCTGTGTACATGTGCTGAGCAAATTCGGCTATAAGTATTTTTATAAAACTTCATATTTAAGCTTCTGACATCAATGGCACGAGTTGAACCAGTTTTGGTAAAAGTCAGTTAACTAGAAATTGAATATATTTGCAAATATTTGCAAATATTTCATTACAAAGACATATTTCGAAAAAAATATTTAAGAAAAGTTGCTATAAAAACAATAACTAACAACTTTTATTTGAGACATTTTTTTACCGACCGCCAACATATATAAGGGAGGTATTGTGATCATACCGATTTTGACATTTCGAGATTTTCGAGACAAGTTATTTCTACTCTGCTGCTAGAATGTATTTTATACAAGTATTTTATGATGGCGGTCGGTCCTGTGGCGGCCACAGCTGTTTTTTTTTTACCGACCGCCAACATATACATATAAGGCAGTTATTGTGATCATACCGATTTTGACATTTCCATGGATCTCCACGAATTGAGGTCCCTACATAACGTTTTGACTATTTTTAGCATGATGCCTGTCGGTCTGTCTGTCCGTCTGTCTGTCTGTCTGTCTGTCTGTCCGTCCGTCTGTCTGTGTACACGTGCAATTTCGTCTAAAAGGATTTTTATGAAACTTCATATTTAAGCTTTTGACATCAATGGCACGAGTTGATCAACTTTTGGTAAAAATCGGTTAGTTAGAAATGGGAGTTTACTCGTGTCGATTTTAATATTTTTGCGAATATTTAGCTACAGAAAAATATTTCAAAAAAATGTATGTAACAAAAGTTGCTATAAAAGCAATAAATAACAACTTTTATTTGAGACATTCTTTGATAAAACGAAAAAAAAATTCTAAGTATATATTTTTTCATACTTATATGTAATGTTTCCATGGTTACGATAAATAATATATCTGTTAGAAAATATTAGGCCAAGTTATTTCTACTCTGCTGCTACAACGTATTTTATACATGTACTTTGTGATGACATTCGATCCTGTGGTGGCCACAGCTGATTTTTTGAAATATATCTATTTTTTATGACATACAACATATAAAGAAATAAAGAATGTTTTAAATTATTTTCCTCATAAAATCATATGTTACATCTTTTTCCTACATTAAAAAATGTTGCGAAATAATGTAGAAATTTAATTTTTATTGAAAAATAATACAAGGCAGTAAATAATTCGAAGGTTTACTAAGGTTATAATAAGCCTGTTTGACGTTTAAGACAACTGTGAAGTTGATATTCATACCAATCAACCTAATAAAAACCCTAAACTGAACACTTAACTTGAAGCACTGAAATTACTTAACTCGATGTTAAAACAGTTGCTATTTCTTTATGAAAGGTAGTTAAATGTTAACAACGTGATATTTAAGCATCGTGTTAGCTAATACCCTTTAATCACTAGATCTTTAAGACGAGTGAACTTAAAGTTCACCGATATTTAAGATCGGTATGCTTTCACACTTGATGTTTAAATCTCTGGTGCTGTCATCAGCTACAGTAATTTTGTCCTTAAGTTACCGTCATGAAGTTACCAGTTTTGAACTGTCTGCGCAGACGCACATTTTGAATTATTATAAACAATTAAGGATATTTCATTTCATTCTACAATAAAGGCACTACAATAAAGAATATATTACACCTGTATTAACATGTAAGTCGATACATTTTATCTCAATTATTGTAGCTCTGTATTTTATTAAACACATTATTAAAATAAATAATTTTATTATAACAATAAGTATAAACTTCTAATATAGTATTCTTGTTTATGATAATATAAAATGTTGACAGCACAAATTCAAGGAGTATTTATTTATAATAGAAAATAAGTTGGCAATGCGGACGAAGTTTAAGACGCAGATCTCTGTCTTAAACATCGCTTGTATTTAGACGAGGCCATACGGTTTCACATTAGCGTTTAAAGATACATTCACTTTAACATCCGATCTTAAAGTTCTAGTGTGAAAAAGGTATGACACAGGATTTAGCATTGCTTTATGAAACCGGGCACTAGTATCTCAAAATAAAAGTTACCATAAACAGTTTAACAATACCTTCTACTGTCTCGTTTATAAGCCTAATGTAAACGTGCCATTATTAATTATTTTATGACAATATTTCATTACACTGTTGCACTAATGTAGACATTCTACTCATATGTCCATTGTACAAGGTGTCTCAAAAGAAATTTTATATTTAGTGGATCGATTAAAAAAAAAAGTAAGCCGTATATAGAAAAAATGTTTATTAATTATTAAAATACACTTATTGAGGATTTATTTCTTAAAAATAATATCGTCTAAATGTAGACCCTCGCGTTCTCGGCACTCATTTAATCGAACAGTAAAATTACTTATGACGTCTCGGCAGGTGGACTCAGGGATGGCTGCCATTTCGTGACGGATATTTTCTTTCAAATGCGCCAGTGAAGTCGGTTTATTGGCATAAACTTTAGATTTAAGATAACCCCATAGGAAAAAGTCCATAGGGGTTAAATCTGGACTGCGTGGAGGCCAATTTATGTCACCTCTCCGGGAGATCCATTTGCCTGAGAAAAATTCACGAACACGTGGCAGAGACATATTGGACCTGTGTGAAGTTGCTCCGTTCTGTTGGAACCATGTTCTTTGGTTATAGCTAGGAAAGTTTCCATCTCCACATAACGCTCTGAATTCACTGTAACTGCACGCCCCCTTTCGTCTTCAAAAAAGTAAGGGCCGATAATTCCTCGCGCCGACATGGCAGCCCATACGGTCACTTTAGGCGAATGTAGGGGTTTCTGATGTTTGCGTTTCGGATTCGTTGCACTCCAGTAGCGGCAGTTCTGCTTATTTACGTGGCCATTAAGATGAAAATGAGCTTCATCCGAAAACAAAATGTTGGTAAACGTTGAAAATCGCTCAATCACCTGATTTACGAAATTTAGCCTCTGACTGGCATCTTGGGGCTTTAATTCTTGCATCAATTGAATTTTGTAGGGGTGCAGCTTTAGGTCTTTGTGCATAATGCGATGTAATGATGATCTATGCACATTTAAAGCACTTGCGCGCTTCCGAATTGAAAGGTTCGGGTCGTCACGAACAGACTGATAAACATTCTCCACGTTTTCTACCGTTCTTGATGACCTTGGTCGCCCGGATTTTGATTTATCCAGCGTTGTACCAGTCTCTTCAAACTTTTTAACCCAATGTCGAATGAGAGGAATGCTTGGCGCATCATTTAAGTGGCGAAAACCTCGAATACTGCAGAATTTTCTACGCGCTACAGTCGCCGAATCACCGTTTTTGTAAAACTCTCGCACGTATAACGCGCGGTCTGCTCCCGAGAAACGCTCCATAGCGACTGGATTCCCAAGAGCCAGGCTACCGATTGACATAACCCCCGCATCCCTCGGATACGTTGCGTTCACGCAGTAAGCTAAATAAATATAAAATTTCTTTTGAGACACCTTGTATAAAATGGATTATTTTTAACATTTTCTTAAAAATTTTCAAACAAAAGGATATTTTATTTATTTTAGCCGGAGTCCTGCTCTGCAGGTAATAACGGGACTTTTCTTAAAGAAGTGTTGACACAAAGAATAGATTACTTACATCCAGACCATTGCGCACAGTTTTATCAGTGAATGCGAACTTGTACTCAGAGCTACCTTCGAGAAAAGGCGACAATCGCAACACACGCCAAGTAAGCATATAATTATAAATTATTTTCGCTCGAAATACGAAAGAAAAGCATATAAAAAAGAAGAATTGTGTTATATTTTTCAGTTATTATTTTTAGAATGGTTTAAATGGAAATAAAATATTATCTTTCCAATTTCCTTTTTAAAAAATGATTTCCATTCTAGCCGTATATTCAAGGTAGCTATGGAAACAGCAATGGCGAAAATACCAGGTCTACAAGTATGAAATGCGGATTTTTTTTTTTTTAAATAAAACGTATTAAACTCAAAAGAACAGTAAAAGTTTATTTATGCAAAGTATGCTCCATTAGAAGTTATACATTTTCCCATCTTTCAGGCAATTTGTGAATACCTCGCCAATAGAACTCTTCCCCTTTCCCCGCAAATCATGCATCTAGCCATTCTTTCACATTTTCAAATGAACAAAAGTGCTGCTCGGCAAGTGCGTGACCCATCGATGCGAACAAGTGGTAATCTGAAGGGGCCAAGTCTGGTGAGTAAGTGGCATGGGGTAGCACTTCCCACTTGAGTGCCTCCAATGTGTTGCAAACTGCTTTTGCCTTATGTGAAGGACCGTTATCGTGAAGAAAGATTACCTTGTGCTGTCTTCCTTCGCATTCTGGTCGTTTTATGAGCAGCGAATGGTTCAATTCGATCAGTTGTTGTTGGTAGCGTTGGGTATTAACTGTTTCACTAGGTTTTAACAATTCATAATAGACCACATTCTTTTGGTCCCACCAAGTACAGAGCGTTGTCTTTTTGCCAAAGCGATTCGGTCTTGCAGTTGATGTGGATGGTGAGCATGGGTTCACCCATGATTTTTTGCGTTTGGGATTTTCAAAATAAATCTATTTTTCATCGCCAGTAATGATAACCTAAAATCCAAAATGATACGATGCAAAAAAGACTTTCTTTTGTATCGTCCAAGCAAAATTTCACAAGTGTTTTTGCGTTTTTCCATCTGCCTCTCATTCAATGCATGTGGAACCCATCTGCCGACTTTCTGGATCTTACCTATCTCTCGTAGTCGATTGGAAACAGCTTGTTGACTAACGCCTAACTGCTCTGCTAGTTGTTTTTGTGATTGACTATCGTCTTCCTGTAGCAATGTTTCCAATTTTGTATCTTCATATTTTTTTGGAGGTTTTATATATAGATTGATGTACACAATAAAGGTATCGCGATGTGTGAGTTGGGAAAAAAAATGATGACCAAAGCTGACCATAATAAAAATATTTCGCTTTAAAAATCATACGTTCAATTACGACTTGAAAGTATGAAATATTTTTTATTATATATATTTTTTATTTTGCTCCGAATTACATATAACTCAATCATCGCTCGTTAAAAAAATTGTATTTTCGGGTCCCCCATTCTAAATTATTGATTTTTACTGAACTCTCTATTAATGTTCTATTTCCATTTTTGTTCGATTGTGAAATATTCAATTTTGGCCAATGAGGACAAATATTTTTTATTAATACTATAGTTTCATAGTTAAGCACGTCAGTTTTAATATAACGCACTGTATCCAGTTTTACGTCTGAGTATTTATCACAAATCACAACAAACGAACTAAGCTAAGGCCACCGTCCGAAATTCACTAATACATACACACTCAACCTCGCCGCTGTTGCCTTTTCCAGTTCATTTTAATTACTTGCGTAGATAAATACATTAGAAATCGTACGTGGTAACACCTTGCATTGGAAAACCACGAGTAGTGTCCACCTAAGTATTTTTTATTTTTAAAATCTAACACTTATATGAAAAACCTTTGAATTAGAAAAAATAAAAATAAATATATGCAAATATATTTAGCGAATTTAATGCAATTTTAAAGTATAAATGAGATTTTAAATTCAGTATTAAATTATTTTTCAGCTTAATTCCCGGACTTTCGACCCGAGACTGTCCCGGATCAGAAACCCTAGCAGGAACAACGTTGGCCATACCCTAATTACTTCTCTACATTATAAGATAGGTTCCCCTTTATTATAAGATAGGGTGTAAACTCGCACACCTGGTCAGCTTCTTTTTATGTTACATCGGTCTCAAAAAGTTGAGAATAAAGGTAATAGTACCGACATCTATAACACTGGTCCAACACTTACGTATTGGTGCTGCTGAACTCAAATATCACATCAGTTTTTGGGTATCACATCAGCTGTGGCCACCACAGGACCGACCGCCATCATAAAGTACTTGTATAAAATACATTCTAGCAGCAGAGTAGAAATAACTTGGCCTAATATTTTCTAACAGATATTATTTATCATGACCATGAAAACTTTACATATAAATATGAAATATAGATCAAACCAGTGGCAAAAGGAAACCTCCGCTAGACTTGCCCTCCTACACAAAAAAAATAATTAAATTAATTTTTTTTTTTTAATATTTAGATAAATCTTTAAAAATACATCAAATTATGCTATACAAATTTCTGTCCAAGGCTTGGTTTACTAGTTACGAATTAATTATCATGACCATGGAAACGTTACATATAAGTATGAAACCAGTGGCGTAGGGAGACCTCCGCTAGACTTGCCCTCCCATAAAAAAATAATAATAAAAAAAAAAATTAAATATTTCTTTTAAATTTAAAAAAAGATTTTTTTTTTTTAAATTTAAAAGAAGATTTAGGTAAATCTTCAAAAATACAGCAAATTATGTCCTATACAAATTTTTGTCCAAGGCTTGGTTAACTAGATACGAATTTTTAAAATTTTTAAAGTTTAATAACTTCCGTTTCCGGTTTCGGATTTTAATAAAAAACAATAGGCTTCTTCCCAATTATTAAGAGAATTTTTTAGTACCAGAACGAACTCTTTAAGTTAAACCGTTTTTGAGTTATCGTGTATACACACAGACACACAGACACACAGACACACAGACACACAGTAACACACACACATATGGACGGCACTTCGAAAATAGATTTTTTGGATTCCCTGGACCATGAGTCGTGGTCATCAGTCAAAATATCGACATCGAAAATTTTCGCGATTCCAATACTTGCCCCTTATATATTAAGGTCGGGCAAGTAAAAATGTCTCAAATAAAAGTTGTTAGTTATTGCTCTTATAGCAACTTTTGTTAAATAAATTTTTTCGAAATATTTTTCTGTTGTGAAATATTCGCAATATTAAAATCGACACTTTTAAACTTCCATTGCTAGTCAACCATAGAACAAAAATTTTACGTGATATGCAGAAACTGTTAACATTTTTGAAATAAGCACCCCAAAATTAGTTAAAAGCAAGTATCAGATCTAAGTCAGCAAAAAAAAGTTAAAATTTGTTGATTAGTGTAATCAGTGAACTTTTCACACGAGCCTTGAATAAAATTTCAATCTGCAACTCTTATATTATTTCTAAATTTCTCTATTGTTCAAGTCAATTAAAATATCGGTAAAAGGCATTTATTGACTTCATTGGTCACTTTCTTATCAAGTTTTATGAGTGTATAACTCGATAAATTGACCATTTTCGATTTATGAGCTAAGAAAGAGCGATTGTTGGAATCTGGTGAGAATGCAGCATGTGCTACTTGTTTCTATATATGCATTGAAAAGTGGACATTATACTACAAGATGTATTATAAGTTTCACTTAGATGTACAAGAAGATATTTCTGCTATAAGAAAAAGTTTTTACAGTTTTTTTTCGCCTTATGGTTGATATCAGGGCGAGATTGAAAAACATATTTTTGAAATTGATTATGTATAGAGGAGGTGGCCAAGATGTCGACAGCGAGGCTTTTGAAAGTCGCCTGCACAGCAATTAAAATACATTGTTTTTTTAATTTTGAATTAAAAAAAGTATAAATTAAATGGAGGGTTCAGAATTAAAGTGAACTAAGACCATCGGGTGTATTCTGTAAGAAATGCGTTAAAATTAGCGTCAGGTTAATATTTTTATTTTAACTCCATGTCTAACGTCATTATCCAAAAATGCTATTCTGTAAGAGCATTTGTTAAGGTAAGCGTTAATACAATATTTGTTAACGCGAGGCGCTAACTCACCGTGTAGAGAGGCTAATATTAACTGCACGCACATGCGCTGTTACGTTGAATTTTAACAGGAGTATTTATTTAGTCAAATGCCAAGAGAATCTTAACCTAATATTTCGGTGTTGAATTAAATATTCAGTGGCGAAATTTATTTTAAAAATGGAACAGAAATGTTTGGTCCTGTGATACTCATTATAACTGGTTTCCACAATGTATTAAAAAAATATATATAACTTTATTCAACTTTTGTTTAGTCAATTTATATACTACATTGTATTATAACAGTTTATCTAATTTTTTAATAATATGTGAATTATATGTTCATTCTATTTTTAAAAAGGTGTTCGGTGATATTAATTATTAAATTTGATTTATTACGCTATTTCTACCCTGGAATAACACTGTTGTGATCGATCTCATCAATTGTTTCTTCAAATAAAACACAATTAAAATGTACTGCGATATTTTGAAACACGGCGGAGGCATAAGTGAAATTTTGTAGCTTTCAGAGGATTATAATTTTAAGTTCTGTGTCTCAACAAAAACCAAAACTGCTCTCCAATACTCCATTTACTTCCTTTCTATACAATTACTTGAACTTGCGTCTGGGTTACTTGTATAACAAAAATTATGAAGCGTCATTCTTATCTCTACTGTAAAGAATTCACTTTAAAAAGTAATAGAAAGTTGATTAATATTCCTACCGTCTTGTGTTTTATTCATTTTTTTCTTTTAATAACATGACATTTACTTAAATAGGATCAGCCATTTTTGCAAACTAAACACTAGCGTTAACTTTTAAAGCCACCGTTTCGGTAGGCGCTTATTGTAGAACGTTAACTGGCTATTTTAACGCCGCCGCGCTATAATTTTAACACATATATGTTTAGCGAATAGCATTTAGGTTAAAAATGGTGTTAAAAAAATTAACGTCATTTTCTGACGCTAAGATTTTAACATCATGCTTAGAGAATAGACCCGCATGTGAGTCAGTTTTGAGAAAAGGCGGTTTTTAGTGTGAATATGTGCTGCAAATATAGACTTTAGGGTTTGCTTTCATAAAGATGTTTTATGTTCAGATATTCGTATGTTGAAGCTGCGTCCCGTTTGACCAATATACGCCCTATTGCAAGTGTTACCTGTCAAACTATAAACACCACAACGATCCAATCTTTCCATTTCGTCTTTATTGTTTACCAAGTATGTTTTTGTAAAAACTTAAAAGGTAACTCTCGTAACTAATTCTAGAATTGTAAACGAAGCTTAAGGCGGCGCACAACCCTATAGTTCTCAGTTGTTTCTTATACAAAACTAATAATCGGAAATAAAATTAATAACAATCTATATATCAAAATTTGCAGCGAATTTTTATCTATCTAATAGGATATTTTAAATTGTAGAAAAAACTGTTATGTAATTGTAATTAAGCAAATTGCATAAAGGACGCCATCTTGTAAACCAATCGACGCATATTTGCGTACTATGCGGAAAATTGTAGCTTAAGTTTCATTCTACAAAAAAGTTTTTAGCTATTTTGTTCTATTGTGAAAACTACTTATAGTTATTGTAGTTGGTAGTCTATATTTGCCGCCATCTTGAATCTGCCGAGGTTCAAAATAGGTGTTACGGGTAAAAATGATTTGATTTTTGTGAAGAATACGTGTATCAAGTGGCATTCCATTATCATCAAGTATAATATTTTTCGACGAGAGTTCTAAACTATAAGTAATCAAGTCGAAAAAAATGTTGACGTATTATTTGAACATTTCTACACAAAACTATATAAATGTAAAAGTTATTTGAAACCCATAAATAGATTTAAAAAATTACAGAACAATGTTGCTGATGTCAATTATTAAGTTATTGAGCGATAATATGTTTGCAATAAATGTTTCTACAATTAAAAATATCCTATTAGATAGATAAAAATTCGGTGCAAAATTTGATGTATAGATACTAATTTTATTTCAGATTGTTAGTTTTGTATAAGAAATTGGTAACCTCTGGAGGTTATACGCAGCCTTAAAGGTTAAAGGAAAATTACATTTTAATAGAAACTATCTGGTAGTGATTTCCTGGATTCATCAAGTACCTATATAAACTTATCCATTAACCCGATTCTGTTTTCATTTGTTGACAATGGTGAACTGAATTAAAATTAATTAAACCACGCAATTAGATAGGAAAAGATAAATTGTTTCCAGTCATATTAAACTCAAAAATCACAGATCACAGCCCTACTCTCTTGCAAATAAATATTAATAATAATAATACAAAGGCTAATTCAAATTTTTCTAACAACTTATACATTAACTCTAAAATAAATTTCAATTGCTTAAATAATAAATTACAAGATCAAAACTGGGATCAAGTATTGCGTGGTGACATAGATGATATCGTAGATAATTTCACTAATACAATTAATTTAAATATTAGTACTTGCTCGACCAAAATACATAATAAATTAAATAAAAAAAGGAAACCATGGATAAGTCAAGGTATTATAAAATCAATTATTATAAGAGATCGACTATACAAACAACACCTTATATTCCCAAATAATCAAAAAATCAAAGAATGTTATGTCATTTATAAAAATAAAATTACAATATTAATAAAACAAGCAAAAAATAGTTATTACCGAGAAAAAATAATGAATAATATACAAAACACGAAAAAATTATGGCAATTAGCCAATGAATCACTAAATAAAAAAATTAAAAATGATTCTAATATTGACAGAATTGATATGAATGGTTCTATTATAGACTGTAAAAAAACAATGGCTGATCAGTTCAACAAACACTTCGTAAATGTTGCAGAGTTTTTATCTAAGAATATTACAAAAAACCTTACAAGTCAATCCGCAATGTTGCATTCAATCCCACGCAATACTTCCTCACTGTTTTTATCGCCGACCGATGTAGCAGAAATTAAACAAATTACACGCGATTTAAAAAATAAAAAATCCGCTGGATACGATGGCATTACCACTGAAATATTAAAAAATATAATAAATTCAATAGCATACCCAATAGTAGAGATTTTTAATGTTTGTTTAGAAAAGGGCTACTTTCCTAAAAAATTCAAAATAGCTATAGTAAAACCAGTATTTAAAGGTGGAGAACAGGAAAAAATCAATAATTATAGGCCAATTTCTTTAATCAGCAACATCGCAAAACTGTTTGAAAAAGTTATTAAAAAAAGATTGTTAGATTTCCTCACAAAATTTGATATATTATCACAAAAACAATTTGGTTTTACTAAAAATAAAAGTGCCGAAGATGCTATTTCTAAATTGGCCGAGCTTGTCTATTCGGGTTTGGATAGGTCGTTACCATGCTCCGCCATTTTTCTGGATTTAGCCAAAGCTTTCGACACCGTCGATCATTCACTCTTGTTATCGAAACTCGAAATTCATGGTGTAAGAGGCGTTCCACTAAATTTTTTTAGTAGTTATTTGAAAAATAGAGAACAAATGGTAATGATTGACGGGGTTTTGAGCGAAAAAGAATATATTAAATGTGGTGTGCCACAAGGAACAGTGCTTGGACCTGTATTGTTTTTAATTTATATCAATGATTTATTAAATATAAAAGAAATAAAAGGTAAATTAATCTCATATGCGGACGACACTGTTCTTATTACGGAGTCATCATCGTGGACTGAAAATCGAGAAATGGCGGAGCATGACTTGCGGATTATTAAATCCTGGTTAGACGATAATATTTTAACACTGAATGTAGAAAAAACACAGTTTATCCCATTTTCGATTTATAAGAACACACAACCAACATACGATTATATAGTACTTCATGAGAATACTTGTCAGATTGTTAATTGTGTCTGTAATAAAATAAAAAAGCAAACTACTACAAAATACTTGGGCGTCATCATAGATACACATTTACGCTGGCAACCACACATAGATAAACTTAATAACAATCTCCGAAAAACATTTTATGTTTTTAAAAAATTAAGGGATATTATGCCACTGAACGTTTTGTATACATTCTATTATGCATTGGTTGAATCGTTATTATCATATGGTCTAATAGCTTGGGGTGGTGCATCGGAATGTTATATAAATAAAATAAAAACAACGCAAAAAATAATATTAAAAATTATGCACAAAAAAGGTAAACAATATTCATCTAAACAGCTATTTTTAGATAGTAAAGTCTTAAGCATTCCGAAATTATATATTTATTCGATATTAAAATTTATAAATAAAAACCCGACTATTGTTAATAAACTGAACCATTCTTACACTACAAGGTTTAAAAACTTAGCAGCAAATCATAAAACTTGTAAAACTTTTGGTCAACGCTGCTTTATATATTTCGTGCCCAAAGTATATAATAATTTCAATCAGTATATACATATAAACCGAATAAATTTGCATGAAAGAAATTATTGTAAATATGCAAAAGACTACTGTATTAATTTGAGTAATACAGAGTCTGAAAGTATCTTGGGTTGAATGTATTTATGTGTTTATTGTATTTATGTAAAATATAGTATTAGGAATTGAAATTAGTGTAGGCGCACTTATGTATGGATTTATATTGATTTTCACTCTAACTTCAAAAATGTACTTCAAGGAATAACCACGCACAGACTGGTAGCAGTCTATTGTGGTATTTATCTTTATTTTAGTGTTAAGTAACTAGTGTACAGACTATATGTAAATATGTATTTAAACTTAATAGTGAAATAAATTATTATTATTAATTATTAATTTACTTAGCTTTTTGTCCTTTCCAAACCCCTCAGTACGTCCCTGTGACCGAGTAGCGGCCTACAGACCGCATTGCTTCAATTATTTATCTGTTTTTAATTAGGAAATCTATGAATAATTTGTTAAGCGTAAACGTTCCCAGAGAGGGAACTAACAAAAAGAACAAAAAATTAGGAAACAACTTTAATATTTGAATACACGGGTTAACAACAAAGTGATTTAACAATTGAAACATTTATATGAAGACAGGGATTTAACAGCAGAGTCAATTCCACAGCTTACAAATATATCATAAAAAACTAAAAATATATACAGTCGATTCCGCTTAATCGGGACACATCGGGACTAGTACGTTTTGTCCCGATTAAGCGGCTGGCCCAATTATTCGGAGTTCCACAAAAATTACCGGATTAGTGTTTTTAGGTTTTTGTAGGTATTACCAAAAAACCCTTATACCTTCATTTTGTCGTCTGTCTGTCTGTCTGTCTGTTCGGTAAAAATTGTAGCCAAACGGCTAAACCTAGAGAGTTGAAATTTGGCATGCATATACAACTCTTTGACCCGCACATAGGAAAAATACTAAAACATCTAAAAAACATACCTCCCTAAAAATATAAACAAATATGTGCTCATCGAAAACAAAAATATTTTTTTAAATTTTGATTAGGGTATCAAATGAAAGCCCTTAGTACGTGGATTAACGATCAAATTTTTATTTTTGCAAAATAAATTATTTTGATGCGATTTTTGCCAAAATTGTGCAAAAAAAATTTTGTCCCACACCCTGTAGCCCAGATGGTTTAAACTAAAAATCTAAAAAAATTCTAAGTAATGTATATTGGTGTGAACCGAAATAGTACAACAGGAATTTTTGATCAGATTATGTTTTCGGAAAATAACGCATTTTTTGTGGTTTTTGGTTCACAAAGTACAAAAGTTATACCAATGTAAGACACTCACATGCAAGGCGTACGATAGCGCAATGGGTTAGATCACTGGTGTCGTAAGCTTTTAACGAAGGGTTTCGAGTTCGAGTACGGAGTGAATTTTATATTTTGTTTTTTTTTTTTTGCATTTTTAATTATGTTGAAATTATTTTGTCAAAATTATAGTTATATTTTGACAAATATTGTATTTAATTTTTAAGAGCGTAAATTTAATAACCAGTCTTATTATATGATTAACAGACGATTAATTATTTTAAAAATATCGTTCATTTTGCCGTGATTACTACAAAGTAAAATTTGTCCTACACACTCAGCATACCGCCTTCACTTATTATATACCTGCGAAACCCTGAAATGTGTGAATATTCACACTTCACATCAATTTTTTGATAAGTATTTTATTTAATAAATTGCATAAAAATAAAACAACTCACAAAATTATTCGTAGATATGTATACATATTTAAAAAATATATACGTAATACATCAAATGCTTTCAAATGTGTATTAAATTGTAAATATCAGTGAGTCACTACCAGAGCCGCAGTAAGAGGGGGCAGAGGGGGCAACGGCCCTGGGCGCACTAAGGAAAAGGGCGTTGACGGGCTTGACTAAGGAAAAACAAATTAAATTATTAATTTTTAATTTGTTATTTTATATCGTGACTATTAACTAAGCTCTGATGAAGATTTAAATTAAATCGAAACGTAAGCGAATTTAATAAATTTGTTTTTATTTTCTGACTGGCCCGAATCCCATTACCTTCAACTATAATAAAAGGTAACCCTCGTATTTATAGATCTACTTGATGTTTTCCAATTTAACCTCTTTCTTATCTCTTATAATAAAGAAATTAGCAATGCTAAACAGTTTCTAAAAATACTCTGTATAACAGCAATCAATGTTTTTGCGTACCTGTTAGACTTTTCCGCGAACCAGCAGTTGACAACCACTGTTCTAGGCTACAGGTCTGAAATATTTTAAATAAATTGCTTGTATCCAGGTTACATTTTTCAGTGTTGTATATGATTTTTCAGTAAATTTCGTTGAAAAACCCTGGTATCATTCCGAACCATTTTCAGTTATTCATATTTCTTTTCATCTTTCATCCCTATTTCTATATATTTTATCCGGTTATGTTGTTTCTCGCTTTCCTTACGACGCTTTGATCACAGACTCAAACCACTTACCCTCTGTTACAACCCACACAAGCCTAAATATAAATTTTATTTTCACATTGTAATATTTTCTCTTGCGGAAAAATGTATTTTCATTATTCTCTCTGTCTTATTATATGACATATTACGATAATTGGATTTCAATATGGAATTATTAATAACAAAATTTAGATTCTGTTGTTAAATTTAGAATCGTTATTTAATTATTAAAGGAAATAAGACGTGTGTTGAAGATGAAAGAGGACAAGGAATGGTAAAGATTTTCTTTCCCTCCTTCATATATTAGATGTACAAATTATTTCGTTGAATTTTGGAAGTAATTTTTGAGCAAATAAACGAGTAAATAAACGCGTAAATAAACCTTTTATTTTCGAGAAAATATTACATTTGTTTTTTTGGGTTCGAGGGAAGGGCTCAAACCTATGAGCCGTTATTGTTTGCAATCTACTTGAAATAGCATGAGTTTGGAAAAAGACAGAAGGGCACGGGACAGGAAAGCTTTGACCAATAAACAAGCAGACAAAGTGATCGTCAAGTGTATTTCTCAACAGTTTTGATACATAGTAATTGTCAAAGTATTGTAACATGACTTGGTCTATTATTATTTAACGACAGACAGACAGACAGACAGACAAACAGACAGACAGACAGACAGACAGACAGACAGACAGACAGACAGACAGACAGACAGACAGACAGACAGACAGACAGACAGACAGACAGACAGACAGACATGCAGACAAACATCATGCTAAAAATAGTCAAAACGTTATGAAGGGACCTCAATTCGTGGAGATCCATCAAAATCTCTAAATGTCAAAATCGGTAATATCATAATACCTCCCTTATATATGTTGGCGGTCGGTAATTAATTCGAGGTTTTCTAATTTTTATCGACCGCCAACATATATTAACCGGTATTGTGATCATACCGATTTTGACATTTTAAATTCTTGGAATTCTCACATCTTATTTTGTCTAGAAAAAAAATAGTGTTTGGTCCGTAATGACCTAAAATTATTAAGAAAAAATTTGAATTTTTTTTTTTTTTTTCGTTTTATCAAAAAATGTCTCAAATAAAAGGTGTTGGTTATTGCTTTTATAGCAAATTTTGTTCAATAATTTTTTTCGAAATATTTTTCTGTTGTGAAATATTCACAAAAATATCGGTATTGTGATCATACCGATTTTGACATTTCGAGATTTCGATGGATCTCCACGAATTGAGGTCCCTACATAACGTTTTGACTATTTTTAGCATGATGTCTGTCTGTCTGTCTGTCCATCCGTCTGTGTGTGTACACGTGCAGAGCAAATTCGGCTAAAAGTATTTTTATGAAACTTCACATTTAAGCTTTTGACACGAGTTGATCAACTTTTGGTAAAAATCAGTTGACTATAAATGGGAGTTTACCCGTGTCGATTTTAAGATTTTTGCGAATATTTAGCAACAGAAAAATATTTCGAAAAAATTATTTAACAAAAGTTGCTATAAAAGCAATAACTAACAACTTTTTTTTGAGACATTTTTTGATAAAATGAAGCATTTATGAAACATTTTTCGAAATTTTTTCTAAGTATCTATTTTTTCATACTTATGCCGGGTGAATTATTTAAGGAGCAACATATATGTTTCACATATAATGTTAATGAAGTGAGTTATTTCAAAAGCAACATAGCCATAAAACAAATGCTTATCGTATCCATAGAAAAGACAAAATATTAGTTTTTTTTAAATATTTTTTGGACTTAGCTACTAAGGACATTATTATTTTTGTTTGTATGTAAATATAAACAAACTAATAAATATTCATTTATTGTTTCTAATTTACTATTTTTTAGCCGTCTAGGAACTTTATCATGTCAAATAACTTTTATATCTAATCACCATTGCATATCTGTTACCATGGATATGAGCTTGCTTTCATAATTTGCTATGTTGCAAATGAAATTACTCACTTCATTAACATTATATGTGAAACATGTATGTTGTTCCTTAAATAATTCACCCGGTATGTATGTAATGGTCATGATAAATAATATCTCTGTTAGAAAATATTAGGCTAAGTTATTTCTACTTTGCTGCTAGAATGTATTTTATACAAGTAATTTGTGATGGCGGTCGGTCCTGTGGTGGCCACAGCTTTTTTTTATAATATAATTCACAGAGGCGATAAGGGCCACCGTCTATGTTAGCTAACTCTGTGCAAAATTCATGTGATCGCCTTTCTAGAATCGAACCCCAGTCTAAGTGCAAGCTTTCATAGGATCGTTCCTTACTAGTAGGATTCTGCTAGAATCGACCCCAAATGCCGCCCCTTTGTTGAGCTGCCCGCATGCGGTATACACTTTTATTTTTATTAATTTGGACTACACAACAGGACATCGTTCTAATTACAGCGCAGCACTAATAATAATACGAGAGATGTTTCCAAAGTTCTGGGAATTTAGCTATAATTTTGTTAATTTTCATCAATATTACAATGTAGTTTTTCAATATAATCTCCATTTAACTGAATACATTTATTCCAACGATAAACTAATTTTTTTAAGCCGTCCTCAAAGAACTTTTCTATTGAGTTTCTGTTCTGGTCCCAACAGCCTTGGCACCCAGCGCGGTGAAACCTTGCTAACGCCCAAACAATCATGCAAAATGTCATGAACTTGTGGTGTACCTATCCCTAGGCGCACACTAATTTGACGAATAGTCATTCGCCTGTCCTCTTTCAGTAGGTCTTCGACGGCAGTAATATTTCTTGCATTTACCGACGTGCTTGGGCGCCCACAGCGTGGATCGTCTTCTAGTGATGTTCTACTGGTTTTAAAACGATCGATCCACCGATAAACAGTACTTTTGGATTCTGCAGACTAACCAAATACTCCTTGCAGCCGCTGAATAATTTCTGAGGTTTTCACACCTTCTTTCCACCTTCTTTGAGATTTTGCTGCGTTTTCCATGGTTACAAAAACAGTGCTATGAAAACGCGTCTATATCAGTCGAACACCTAAATCAGACTGAACAATATTGCACTAGATAGTTGCATAAACATGCCAAGACTTGTCTGGCACCAATAACATTGCCTATAAGTTCTGCGTAATTTAATTATAGCACAATTCCCAGAATTTAGGAAACATCCCTCGTATATTTGCATATTAGAAACAAATACTAAAATAGCATCAACCCCAAAACTATGCCTGGTAAATCTTGAAGTATTTTGTTACAATACATTACACTTCAAAATATTGTGTATGTTTTTTTTCAAAAAAGATTGAAAGTTATAAATTTATTTTAGTTGTATCATACATGAAATTTTTAATAAATAATTGACCTATAAGAAGAAGAAGAAAGAGTGAAACTGTTACAAATACGAGCTCTTTATTTCACTAGATTATAATTTTATAAGACTTGGTTAAATTTTTAAACTTTTTTTAGCGAGAATTATAATGCCTCTAAATCTGAAATAAATTAAAACTGAATTTTCAATTAAAAATGAACCATAAAAAACTAGTGCTTTCTTATATAAAGAGAATAGGATATGATATCGGAATATTTCAGCTTAAATTATTAATCCAGCAATAAAACTATATTGTAATCCACCAATGAACTAGAGTCTGCGACAATTCATTTCTATATGTCAAATCTAAGGCTTTATTATTTCCTCGTTCAAAATAAATTACTTTTGATCAATGTTTTTTTAAAATAATAATATCTATTACAGAATGTGTTGGACAGGATTAGTATATTATTTTACTGTAATTTTATATTATGTATCTGTGATAATTTTTTAAATGCTTTTATTTGTATTAGAAAATTATTTTCTACTATAATTTAGAAGAACATTTTATTCCTTATTTTGTGATAATAGGGGATAGGCATGATTTTTTTTTATTTTTTTATTATATTCCTCTTGTTGTATATAAACATAAAAAACAGTTTTTAATTTTTTTTTTTTAATTTGAAGGCTTTAAAAAATCAAAAATGTATGTAGCGCGCGAAAACGACGTGTGACGTCATAATCCTTTCTAACTGACGCATGAGACTACTAGCCAATCCAGCGAACGGTTGTTTATGCAGCGAACATAGTCTGTTGTGAATTATTTGTTTGTGTAACTTTTATAGGTTATGTAAAGGAGAGTGATTTTAATTAAAATAAAGTTTAATTCTATAAAAACAATTTATACATGTTTACCGAATTAAATTTTATATTAAAATATGGAATATCCAGGCCCCAGTACTTCGAAACATTATCGAAAATATTGTTCAGTACCGATGTGCACAATTAGTTCAACTAGAAATCCAAAAAAACTATTTATATCATTACCTAATGGCGAAAAACAACAGAAAAGGCGAAATTTGTGGCTGAAAACTATGAGACGAAATAAAACCGATATTTCAGAAAAAAGTAAACTTTATGTTGTGTGCATAAATGCATCAATGTTGGGTAAATTATCACTCTGAGCCCTAACAAAATCTTTATCTGCCATTTTAATAGTAAATACGTGAAAAATTGTTTAAAAACAAATACAAAACTCTCGAACAATACAATACACACACGTGTGAAGATTATGTTGTAGCCATAGAAAAAAGTTCTTGTGGTTGTAGCTGTCTGTATCTGTGATGTGAAAACCCTATCGTTTGACGTCATACTCAGTCGTTTCTACTCGGCAACCTTCGCCCCGTGCTCGGAATATTTCAAATTTACAATATTTTAATTAAAAAATTTGGCTATAATGTTAATTAAAATGTGATTTTTGTTTTGTTAGGTGACATAACTAACATTAACATATCAAAATAATGTAGTTTTAAGGAAATACAAATTTTATGCGTATCCCCTATTATACCAGGGTATGTGCCAGGAGACGGGTTCTGGGCGTTCACCCCCCCTCCGAAATAATAGAAGCGCAATTCTTTTTTTTTTACTTATCAGTTAAAAAAAAATACGAATTACGATTTTTTTCTGCTCATCAGTTTAAAAAATAATCTTAAATAAAATGTATTTAATATTCACTTACATAAACATTATCTGAACCGAAATAAACCGATATTTTTTTTTCGGTTCAGTTCCGTTTCGAAGCCCTGGTTAAAACTCGATTTTGTTACAAATAAATAGAATTTGCTTTCAGCAACAAACTTATCTATATCTAGTTTTAAAGTTAACAAAAGTTATAAATAAAACTGGTCTATTTCAAAGTAGAATAAAAATTTATGTGAAGTGTGAATCTTCACACATTTCTGGGTTTTGCAGGTATTTAGTAACTGAATGATGATTATTTGGGATGCCAAAGCAAATTTTATGTCAAAATATTTTTTTATGAATTTTAATTCGAATGCCTAATACCATTATTTAAGTTTCTAAATATGTGCAGTATTTTATTTATATAGTAAGGTTCAGTAAGATTTTTAAAATTGCGCCTATGGCTTCCATTGGTTGCTTAAATCATAAGCCCCGCCCTCTAATTTCGTCAAACAGAATTAAATTATAATTTCAACACTTCCCACTGGTTATTAAATTTACGCTTTTAAAAAATAAATGCAAAATTTACCAATATATAACTAGAATTTGGACAAAATAATTTAAACAAAATAAAAATGAAAAAAAAAAACAGAAAAAAATAAAATTACCAGGATTCGAACTCTGCAACGTTCGAACTGCAAATTACAAAGTGCATGACAAAACCAACTGAGCCACTAGAACTACTGAACTGCTGTGTTACATAGTGAATTAAATATTTAACATATTTTAGTTAAAAACACAAAAAATGCGTTATTTTCCGAAAACATAATCTGATCAAAAATTCCTGTTGTACTATTCCGGTTCACACCAATGTACATAACTTAGAATTTTTTAAGATTTTTAGTTTAAACCATCTGGGCTACAGGGTGTGGGACAAAAATTTTTTTTGCGCAATTTTGGCAAAAATCGCTTCAAAATAATTTATTTTGCAAATATTAAATTTTGATCGTTAATCCACGTACTAAGGGCTTTCATTTGATACCCTACTCAGAATTTTAAAAAAATATATTTTTTTTTTATGAGCACATATTTGTTTATATTTTTAGGGGGATATGTTTTTTAGATGTTTTAGTATTTTTCCTATGTGCGGGTCAGAGAGTTGTATAAGCATGCCAAATTTCAACTCTCTAGGTTTAGCCGTTTGGCTACAATTTTTACCGAACAGACAGACAGACAGACAGACAGACAGGCAGACGACAAAATGACGGTATAAGGGTTTTTTGGTCATACCTACAAAACCCTAAAAATGTGTGTAAGAAGATAGGAGCTGTTTGTCCTTGCTTCGGATTGGTTTAGATCGTCATCCCTATTACACTGTTAAAATATTGTTTTTAGTCCAAGTTGACAGATGTTCAGTGTCGTACATTGCAAATATATATTATTTATATTATTTTATTTTTTCGTATATTTTGTTATTATTTACATATATAGACTTTTATTTATATTCTTGGCGTAGATTCTATGGAGAAAATTCTCCATGTAATTTGTTTTTACGCAGTTATATATTTTTTAGGTTATCAGACATAAATAATTTTTGACACTTGACAATTAACAGATCAAGATAGAGGACTAATGCGAGGCCAAAAGACAGCCCAGCTGATAGTGCCCAAAGAAGATGCTATTGATATAATTTTTAGACCTTCATATATAGGTACATATATTTTTAATTTTTATTTACAATAAATATTTAAATAAGAAATTATAGCTCTGAAGATATATTGTTTGTTTCATTGCTTTATTTAAACTCTTTTAGCCAAATCTCTCTTTTTATATATAGTACATAATTTTTAAAATGAATATTTTTTTAACTTTTTCAAATTTCCCATTAAACTGAATTTATGTCGTATAAATAATGTAAGTGTATTATCTGCCTTGTTTATTTCAATATCTTATTATCCTTTTTTAAATTAAAAAAAAATAATCACTTGCTAACCCAGTTACTACGCGCATGCCCTAGTTGTAACTTATTTTAAATTTTCCGCTATACTGTATTTATCCAGTGTAAATCGTACTCGGTTCGCAGCGCTAGCTACTTTTTTTAAATTTGAAATAGACTTTAGTTTTAAAGTTACAGAAGCTATAAATAAAACTAGATATAATAATGTTTTATGCAACCAGCCATTAAAACCTTAAATATAAATTACAATCTGACTTACATGGCATTTCTGGTATCCGGTATCTCTCTGTTGCTAGGTATGCTATCACTGGCTTCCTGATTGAACCTGTTTCTAAGGTAAGGGTCTTCTCCAAGTTTTAGACCTCCGCGTCGCACATAACCGGCTTCATCGAAGTAATTCCATGTTAACCGCGGATCTGTCCGGGTTTCTACGTGACCCAGCTCTGAACCCGACACGAGAGCATTAGACAGCGCGAGACTGGCACCCAGGGCGTTTGAACCTGAGGCCGTTTCATCCAGATATTGAGCTAAGGTGACTCCATCTTTTAACCGTAGAGCGCGGTTTTCATTCTGAAAAAAAAATTAAATAGTTAATAAACAGCAAAAAAAGGAGAAAAACACACATTAAACTGAGTCGGTGTAGTGCTAAAAAACAATTTTACAAGGATTTTATAACATGGATATATCAAGTAGTGCATTCATATAATAATCTAGTTACCATTTTTCAGCGATTTTATAAATGTTTTTTGTTATTTGTCTTAGCTGTCAGTGTCTGTTAATAATTTTAATTAGTAGAGCTTGCGGCCAATTATTAAATTCACAAACTTTAATTTTAAATCTCCTGGGATATTTTAATTCAGAAAAAGAGAACAATAGGCCACTTATTTCTCTATCTTGTGTCCACCAAAGAGTAGCAGATGCCTTAAAGATTTCGGAATCAACAATTCGTAGAATTATAAAATGTAATAAATCTGAACTTCTCACTAACAAAATCACGAGAAAACGAAGGAAATTAAAATCTGAACCAGTTTATTTTATTGATACATTGGCACAAAAGTATGGTCATGAAGTACTGAGATTACCTCCTTATCACTGCCAGTTTAACCCCATTGAACTAATTTGGGGTATAACAAAAAATTTGTTGGTCAAAATGGATATAGTGATAACGAAGTTTTGAAAATGTGGCAAGTAGCCTGTGATCAAATTAGTTGTGAAACTTGGGCAAAATCTGTTAAAAAAATCGAATATTTAATAAATGAATGGTGGGAAAAGGAAAGGATTGTTGATGATATTAATCCAATAATAATAAATACAAGAAAGATGACAGCGATAGTTCAGATGACGACGATATCATCCATTACAGTGACTAATTCTTTTTAAATAAAAATACACATTTAAGTACAACTTGTATTATAGCAATATATTATATGAATAAATATATTTTTACTTAATATTTTATTACTTTGTACTTAGGGGAAACATAAAAATTTAATTTAATTAAACAACAAATTATATTCCAAAATTTTCGTCCTGTAAGTTTTTCCTTATTTATAATTATTACCTTAAAATTAACAATTTTGTTTGTTTGAGTACTGCTGTGAATTTGTTTTCGTGCTCTAATTAGTAAAGATATCAATGAATCATGCCGTTTCTTTCTAATGCTTTGTTTTTTATTAAAATAATTTGGAACGTTAGTTGTCAACTTGCGTTACTATACGTTACTATGGGTATGCAAATCATTATAATGATATAGACAGAGAAAGCATATAGTATTGTATATCGATACTTGTAGCAACGAACAGTCACCTATCAACAATCCAACTATACTATTGGTACGATACCAGTATCGATATTTTTCATTCGATATCGCGATTTTAATATCGATACTAATCTTCCGATACTTTACTAATATCAATATATTTGACCCAGTATCGTATCGAATCGTTTTTTTTTTGTGAAGAATCTCGTGAAGCTCAACCAAAATCGGTTGTGATTCAAAAAAACATCGATGCTGTGCTTTGGCATATCGCAGACTGCAATACATTCGATTTTGCATGAACATTTAGCTGTGAAAAAGATCTGTTCCCGATGGATTCCGCATTATTTGGCCGAAGATAAAAAAAGGTTGGTGTTGATTGGTGTAAGGGAATGCTAAAAAAATTCAACCTAGGCACTGCAAAAACCGTATACATCGTTATAAGTGACGAAACTTGGATTTATTCATATGAACCGGAAACTAAGCAACAGTCCACTGTTTGGGTCTTCCAAGATGAACCGAAATCCACAAAAGTTGTTCGTTCATGAAGCACTTCCAAGAAAATGATCGTTTGTTTATTCGGTTGTACTGGACATGTCGGAATCATTCCTTTAGAGGATCGGAGAACAGTTAATGCTGAATGGTATACAACAATTTGTTTGCCAGAAGTCATCAACAAAACCAGGAAAAACAACCAAAAACGTCGCACCATTCTTCATCCTGACAACGCAAGCTCCCACACAGCACGTCAAACAATTGATTATATGAAGGAGAAAAACATCGAATTAATGTCTCATTGCCCGTATTCACCTGATTTATCCCCTAACGACTTTTTTTTTGTTCCTCAACGTTAAACAAAAAATGCGTGGACAGGATCACCTCAAGAAAATGTTAGAAAATCACGTTTTTAAGATACCAAATTCAGAGTGGGAAAAATGTTTCGAGAATTGGTTTGAATGCATGCAAAAGTGTATAAATCTTAAAAGCGAATATTTTGAAAAACAATAAAACAGTTTGTTCCAAAAAAAAAAATTTTGTATAGTTTTTGTAAAATCTTAAAAGGTAGCCACCATACGTAAGAATCTCTAAAATGTATAAAAATTCACACTTCACATCAATTTTTAATAAACGATAAAATCGTAATAAAATTTTTATTTATTTGCATAAGTCTTATTTATTTTCTACCACGTAACAGTATAATAAAAGGAGAGAAACTTTTTGCGAACAGTATTTTCTCATAAAAATTTTCTTGATTAATTTAAACGAACCATTTTCCGATTCAATTTTCCGGATGGCCAATTAAGTTGCATTCTGTAAACAAATTTCAGATTGAAAGAAATCAGTACAGTCCGTTATTTAATTAACTTTCTGCATGGAATCAATTACAACACGATCGTAGGAGAAAGATCTTAAGGAATGAGGGTTAGAGGAGCGGGGGAGGGTAAATCACTGAGAACAAACTGCGATATTATGTTTACCTCTGTTATTTTACCCCTTGTTCTTGTCTTGTTTCCAACCCCCGCACGTCCCAACCCCGCTAAATGCTCCTAGTCTTGTAATGTTACTTGTTTGTTCTGTCTCTACTTTAATTACGATTTAGTAATGAGTTTATATTTGCAAACTCAATGATTAATTACCAAAATTTATAAGCAAAAAGATTTGGTTTAGTGGCCGAGGAAATACACACTTTATTGTGTTTAAGGAGTAAGTTAACAAGCCTGGAAAACATTCTGCAAAATGTACAAACTAATTTAATTGTTATCGTACATATATAATTAGCTACCGTGTGTTATAAAGAAATGCTAAATCCTGTGTCATACCCTTTTCACACTAGATCTTTAAGATCGGATGTTAAAGTGAATGTATCTTTAAACGCTAATGTGAAACCGTATGGCCTCGGTTAAATACAAGCGATGTTTAAGACAGAGATCTGCGTCTTAAACTTCGTCCGCATTGCCAACTTAATTTCTATTATAAAAAAATACTCCTTGAATTTGTGCTGTCAACATTTTATATTATCATAAACAAGAATACTGTATTATATCGACGTTATAAGAAGTTTATACTTATTGTTATAATAAAATTATTTATTTTAATAATGTGTTTAATAAAATACAGAGCTACAATAATTGAGATAAAATGTATCGACTTACATGTTAATACAGGTGTAATATATTCTTTATTGTAGTGTCTTTATTGTAGAATGAAATGAAATATCCTTATTTGTTTATAATAATTCAAAATGTGCGTCTGCGCAGACAGTTCAAAACTGGTAATTTCATGATGGTAACTTAAGGACAAAATTACTGTAGCTGATGACAGCACCAGAGATTTAAACATCAAGTGTGAAAGCATACCGATCTTAAACATCGGTGAACTTTAAGTTCACTCGTCTTAAATATCTAGTGTGAAAAGGGTATTAGTGATTATGTAACACTGTGACGTCATTTTTCCTAAGGTTCTCGTGATTGGCTAACTGGGAAACAGGGTGTTCCTAGTTTGAATTGATTGACAGGTATTTTGCAGATTTATTCTCTAAGAATCTACGAATATAATTACATATAGAAATTTGTAGGATTTCGAAGGCATAAACAAGAAACTCTAGATACTTCTATATCATTTGACTGATATCAACAATATTTTGCAGATTTATTCTCTAAAAAACTGCGAATAAAATAACATATAGAAATGTCTAGGGTTTCGTAGGCATAAACAAGAAACTATATACACTGATATATCCTTCGACAAATATGAGTAATATTTTGCAGATTTATTTTCTTAGAGTCTACAAATATAATTATTTACAGAAATGTCTAGGGTTTCTTAGGCATAAACAAGAAACTCTAGACACTGCTATATCCTTTGACCAATATGAACAATATTTTGCAGATATATTCTCTAAGAATCTACAAATATAATTACGTACATAAATGTCTAGGGTTTCGTAGTCATAAACAAGAGACTCCTATATCCTTTGACCGATATGAACAATATTTTGCAGATTTATTCTCTAAGAATCTGCGGATAAAATAACATACAGCAATATCTAGGGTTTCGTAGATATAAATAAGAAACTCTAGACACTCCTATATTCTTTGATCGATATGAAAAACATTTTGCAAATTTATTCTCTAAAAATCTGCGGATAAAACATCGTATAGAAATATCTAGAGTTTCGTAGGCATAAATAAGAAACTGTAGACACTTCTATATTCTTTGATCGATATGAAAAATATTTTGCAGATTTATTATTTAAAAATCTGTGGATAAAATAACCTATAGAAATGTATAGGGTTTCGACAAGAAACCCTAGGGTACTCCTATATCCTTTGACCGATATGAACAGTATTTTTCAGATTTATTTTCTAAGAATCTACGAATATAATTATATGCATAAATGTCTAGAGTTTCGTAGGCATAAACAAGAGACTCTAGATACTCCTGTTTCCTTTGACCGATATGAACAATATTTTGCAGATTTATTCTCTAAGAATTTACGAATATAACTACATACATAACTGCCTAGAGTTTCGTAGCCATAAACAAGAGACTCTAGATACTCCTGTTTCCTTTGACCGATATGAACAATATTTTGCACATTTATTCTCTAAGAAACTGCGGATAAAATTGTATATATAAATGTTTTGGGTTTCGTAGGCATAAACTGATATGAACAATATTTTGCAGATTTATTCTCTAAGTATCTACGAATATAATTACATATAGAAATGTCTAGGGTTTCGTAGGCATAAATTACCGTCTCAAATTATTTTTAGTTTTAACAATATAAATGTAATGTACTAAGTAAAAATGAATCGTTTTCTCATCTTAAAAAGTTAATGAATAAATAATCTAACTATATAATTAGCAAGTGTCTGTATGTAGTGTCGGTAACATTATGAAGTAAATTTTTCTAAAGTTCTCGTGATTGGGTAACTGGGGACACCCTGTTTCTTGATTGGCTGACAGGTGACGCCCTCTCCCGTGATTAGCTAACTGGTGATATCCTGTCCCATGATTCGCAGACTGGCGACGAAATTAAGATACGTTAAAAAATAAAACCAAATACACACACAAACAATTGAAATTTTTATATTACAAATCCGTCATTGTTGACGGGTAATAACCTAGTAATAATATAATTATAATAATTTTATTTAGTGCTTGTTCAAGTTTTTACACGTTTACACCAGTCAAAGATCATACATAATTATTAGAAATATAAATTATAAAATTACAATACAATTGCCAGATGTATACTTAAAAAGAGAAAAGATTTTTAGTATTTTTATTATTTGCTCAAAGATTATAATTTTTTATTTTGATCTAGTATAATAGATCAATAAAATGATTATGTCTTAAAACTGTCTTCGTTTTTGCGTTTAAAGTTAACTGTTTGGCTTTTTGCGAAATAAACTGTTAAAATTTCACGCTTAAAAGATTTCCTCTCCTCTTTTATCTTTCATTATTTTAATGCGATGCACTTTTTATCTCTTTTAAAACTTATTTTATGATAATATCTAGGCGTAGGTAACAGTACCGTGTATTAATATGTTTTAAACTAGTTTATTCTAAAATGTTTTTGCTTCTCTTTGTATTTAAAATGTAACTATTACAGATTGTTTACCAGGTCTACAAGTATGAAATGCGGATTTTTTTCAAACTTGCCGCGTAAACAGAGTGTATAGTTCAAAGTTTCAACACATATGGCGTTTTGTTAAGTTATCATTAAGTGTAAAATGCGTATAGGTTATAATTTGAAAAGTGATCATATAGATTTGTTTTACTGTGTTAAAAATGTCAAATTTTGTGCCAAATAAAGAGCATTCGCGGACAGTACTACTGTTTTGTTTTCATTTGAAGAAAACTGCTGCTGAATCATACCGACTGCTTCGAGAAGCTTATGGTGAATATGCTCCATCGCAAGATACGTGTGAACGATGGTTTCGGCGTTTCAAAAGTGGTGACTTTGATCTTACAGACAAAGAACATGCAAAACCTCCAAAAAAATATGAAGATACAAAATTGGAAACATTGCTACAGGAAAACGATAGTCAATCACGAAAACAACCAGCAGAGCAGTTAGGCGTTAGTCAACAAGCTGTTTCCAATTGCCTACGAGATGCGTAAGATCCAGAAAGTCGGCAGATGGGTTCCACATGCACTGAATGAGAGGCAGATGCAAAAACGCAAAAACACTTGTGAAATTTTGCTTGCACGATACAAAAGAAAGTCTTTTTTGCATCGTATCATTACTGGCGATGAAAAATGGATTTATTTTGAAAATCCCAAACGCAAAAAATCATGAGTGAACCCAGGCTCACCATCTACATCAACTGCAAGACCGAATCGCTTTGACAATGCTCTGTACTTGGGGGACCAAATGGGTGTGGTCTATTATGAATTGTTAAAACCTGGTGAAACAGTTAATACCCAACGCTACCAACAACAACTGATCGAATTGAACCATTCGCTGCTCATAAAACGACCAGAATACGAAAGAAGACAGCACAAGGTAATCTTTCTTCGCGATAATGCTCCCTCACATAAGGCAAAAGCAGTTTGCAACACATTGAAGGTACTCAAGTGGGAAGTGCTACCCTATGCCGTTTACTCACCAGACTTGGCCCCTTCAGATTATTACTTGTTCGCATCGATTGGTCACACACTTGCCGAGCAGTACTTTTCTTCATATGAAAATGAGAAAGAATGGCTAGATGAATGGTTTGCGGGGAAAGATGGGAAAAATGTATAACTTCTAATGGAGCATACTTTGAATAAATAAACTTTTACTGTTCTTTTGAGTTTAATGTGTTTAATTTAAAAAAAAAATCCGCATTTCATACTTGTAGACCTGGTAATTCATTATTGTGTATATTCCTAATTTTCTAAAATAAATACTGTACACTGTTGAGACTTTTGGCTAATTATTTTGGGCATTTAGTAATAGTAATAGTAATAGTAATTTATTAAATTTGCCAGATACAAGAAATGTACATTAAATTATGTCAAAATACACAAATATACAAATATACAAAAAAAATAAATAAATAAATAATTAAGCTGCACGCAATTATACAATCACAAAATTGCAGCTATCAATATTATCATTTAAAAATTCTTGAATACTGTAGTACATTTTCTCCAATAAGAATTTAAAAATAATTTTTTTAAATTTTTGGAGATTTAATTCTCTGATATGCATAGGTATTTTATTGAATAGGGTAACGCCTATAAATGAAGGAAGAGACTTTGAAACATTTAACCTTATTTTCGGTAGAGGAAAATCAGATTTGGCTCTGGTGTTATAGTTATGAAGGTCGCTTCCACTATTCAATAAATATCCATTTTCTTTTATATATAATAGCATTTGCAATATATATGTTAGCGAAAATATAATTATGCAACATTTACACTTATTAACGATCGTAGGGTGCTATATCGTTGCTAAGGCATATTGTTTTATGTAAATAGAATAGTATAAAATATAACATATGATGTGTGAGACGTATTAGTTGATCAATAAAATCATGTCTTATTATTCATAAAATACCTTTTTTATTAATATCAGAAGTGTGATTGGCCTATCACCCACAAGGAAATTAAAATAGAAGACTATAAGTGCAATATTAAAAATATTTTTTAATGCAACAATACATTGGTGTAAAGAAATTGTCGTATAATATTGCAAAGGCTAATGTAAAGGTTTAAGTTAAATGTGACGATTGAGAATCATATAAAGGTAGTATGAATTATGAGCTAGATAATAAATTGGCAAATTTCAAGTTATTTTGTCAAAAACTAAGTGGTTTCTAAGGAAATGACACTCATTGGAATAAATTTGAAATGTGACATTTTTTCAAAAATGCAGAATATGTCAGGATTAATTATCCAAAGCAGATCTCTAATAATTGTCAGGATGAACGAGCGTTGCTTTGTTATTAACAAACACATTGTATGAAGGTAACTAATTAGATTGTTGACGACAATGGTAAAAGGTAAGAGGTTGTTTTGGTTAAATCATATGGCACGTGTTAGCCATAATGAGTAAAAACTAGATTTGAGATTTAATATTTGAGATTTGAATAATTGAGTATTAAGACTTGAAACACCAAAATATGAGATTTTGGTTTTGATATTTGCAACTTAATATTTGAGATTTGATGTTTGAGATTTGATAATTAAGATCTGAGTTTCGAGATTTTAGTTTTGAATTTGAGCGTTTATTAGAAAAGATAAATGACAGATCACTGGGATCGGATTGGCAGAATAAACTAATAAATGTAATTGCTAATAAGTTGAGAGAAAAGGTTGTCGAGTACCGCAAGACATGCCGCTGCCAGTGGCATCAGTCCGGTAATAGCTCTGTAACCATGGTGGCAGCTGGTGAGCTATGGCGACGGGCTGATGATGATGATAAAGCACTGTGTGTGCAGAAATGAATAAACGGCCTCTGAGCTTGTTGTACTGTAGACAATCTGTAATGAAGGAAACTAGTAGATAGTTACTGAGTATCTGAGCTTGTTGATCTAGTCACTGAGTTCGTGATAGAGAAATGAAATGATAACAAAAGTCTCTAAACTTTCAGATCACGATTTATACTCTGCTATTGGAAGGTTTTGTTGTAAGCAAATATTTATTTTAACTAATTGATATTGGTGCATGGTTGATTTTGTGAAAGATCAATTCTGCGCCCAATTTTGCTCTATTTACAGATTATGAATTAGGTGAAGACTTTCAAGATGCAGTAGAAGATGAATGGTGGACCAGCTCAAGAATGGAGTTCCTGGTATGCAGGATGCTGTTACTGGTATGCAAGATGCAGAATGCTGTTGTTGGTATGGAGCAGACCATTGGTGGTATGCAGGTTGCTGTTGCTGATAACAACAATGCTGTTAATGGTGTGAAGAATACAGTTGCGTCCCGAGAACGTTCCGCATGTCAGTCTGGCCGTGTTAGCGAAAATATAATTATGCAACATTTACACTTATTAACGATCGTAGGGTGCTATATCGTTGCTAAGGCATATTGTTTTATGTAAATAGAATAGTATAAAATATAACATATGATGTGTGAGACGTATTAGTTGATCAATAAAATCATGTCTTATTATTCATAAAATACCTTTTTTATTAATATATATATATGCAAGGAAAACTTAATATTCCTAACTCTTTAAAAATCTGTCTACAATGCGCTCTTCTTGCAACCCCACCAAGTATTCTTATTGCATTTTTCTGAGTTCTGAAAATTCTAATAGAATCAGTAGAATTGCCCCACAGAATAACACCATATTGCATGACTGACTGTATGTATGAAAAATATACAGTTTTTGCTATATGTAGTGATACGTATCTCATGATTTTATAAAGCATAAAGTTGTACGAATTAATTTTGTTAGCTACATATTTCACAAGTTCTTTCCAATTTAACTGTGCATCTAACACAAATCCTAAAAATTTTACATGATGATGTACCTATTCCAATGTCCAAATGAATGAACTCAACATTCTGTTATTTAATTCTGTCTGTTATCTTCTAGAATATGTTTTTATTTTTTGTTGTATATACCTCATTTTTATTTTAAAAAACCATTTAGTTAAACATATGCGAAATCATCATATTTCCAACATATTGTGTATCTCTAGGGATGTTACTGGATGAAGGGATTCCCAGACTCTGGGTACACATGACCCCAGTGACAAATAAGTTCCGGACAAAACACGTCTCCGGGGAACACCCGGACTCAAGTCCGGTCTATCAACTTCGGTTACTCATACTCACGTTAAGAGTCTAACATGAATTCTGATTGAGTTTTGTTTCAAAATAAAAGGGTTATAATTATATATGAAGGAAGAATTTTGTTTATTTCATGAATATTAAATTAAAAACTGTTTTTTACTCGAAGCCAGTAACGCAACAAAGTTAAATATGTTTACCAGACAAACACTCTAATAATATATTATATAAATACGAGGGCTACCTTTTCAGTATTTACAAAAACTAAGAAAGAAAAAATTTTTTAGGAACAAACTGTTTTATTTCTTTTCAAAATATTCACCTTTAATATTTATACACTTTTGAATGCGTTCAAACTAATTCTCGAAACATTTTTTCCACTCTGAAGTTGGTATTTCAAAAACATGGTTTTCGAAGGCTTCAACAGCTTCTTGAGGTGATGAAAATCGCTGTCCACGCATTTTTTGTTTGACATTGGGGAACAAAAAAATGTCGTTAGAATAAATCAGGTCAATAGGGACAATGAGACATTAATTCGACGTTTTCTTCTTCAAATAATCATTTGACTTGAATTGTTTGACGTGCTGTGTGGGAGTTTGCATTGTCATGATAAAGAATGATTGGACGTTTTTGGTTGTTTTTCCCGATTTTGTCGATGACTTCTGGCAAACAAATTGTTGTATACCATTCAGCATTAACTGTTCTGCGATCCTCTAAAAGAATGGTTGCGACATGTCCAGTACAACCGAAGAAACAAACGATCATTTTCTTGGAAGTGCTTCGTAAACAACTTTTGTGGGTTTCGGGTCATCTTGGAAGACCCAAACAGTGGATTGTTGCTTAGTTTCCGGTTCATATGAATAAATCCAAGTTTCATCACCTGTAACGATGTTGTATACGGATTTTACAGTGCCTAGGTTGAATTTTTTTAGCATTCCCTTACACCAATCAACACGAGTCTTATTTTGAGTTTCGGTCAAATCATGCGGAATCCATCGGGAACCGATCTTTTTCACAGCTAAATGTTGATGCAAAATCGAATATATTGCAGTCTGCGATATGCAAAAGGATCTTCTTCAATCATTTTGCACACAGCATCGATGTTTTTTTGAATCACAAACGATTTTGGTCGACCTTTCACAAGATTCATCACTGACGGACGCCTGACTACGACGAAATTCTGCAAACCAATTGTAAACAGTTTTTTCTGATGGTGCTTCATTACCAAAAGTTGAACGTATGCATTGTTGTTGAGCCAGTTCATAGGTGTAATGAAATAATGCCATTTATAAAATACTACCCGAATCGACCAAGGTGGCAATATACAAAATTGCATTTTTATCAGCCTTATTATATTCTAGTGAATCACGGACTTTATCTCAGACAAAAAACCACTCTGCAGAGTGTGGTAATGAGAACCATAAGAAAGCCAAAGGAAAAACGTGGTTAGATAAAATCAAATATGCTGTCCACCAAGAAGAACTGGACGAGAAATCTGCGCTAGAAAATATAGACAAAAATCAACCGAAATGGTATGACTACTTGCAAACGAAAGAAAGGACTGCAAGAAGGCATTCGATGTCAGATGTACAGGAACACGACTAAGAAGAAGACCTATCAAAATATGACAAGAACATTGTCACAGTTAAAAATCATAATAATAATAATAATAATCTTTATTTGTATTTAATTACATTACGCAAGTTAAAAAATAATAATAATAAGAATACAATAAGTCAAAAAATTTAAAAATCATTGCACAATTCAAATAACACATTAAGAAAATAATTAAAACAATACATATTCAGAATTAATATTAAAAAAAAATAATAATAAGTAATTTTTTAAATATCTAAATATAAGGTATAGTCGGATTGCTGATAGGTGACTGTTCGTTGCTACAAGTATCGATATACAGTACTATATGCTTTCTCTCTCTATGTCATTATAATTATTTGCATACCCATAGTAACGTACAGTGACGCAAGTTGACAACCAACCTTCCAAATTATTTTAATAAAAAACAAAGCATTAGAAAGAAACAGAATTATTCGTAGATATCTTTGCTAATTGGAGCACGAAAATAAATTCACAGCAGTACTCAAACAAACAAAATTATTAATTTTAAGGTAATAATTATAAATAAGGAAAAACTTATACGTAAATTTTGGATTATAATATGTTGCTTATTTAAATTAAATTTTTATGTTTCCCCTAAGTACAAAGTAATAAAATATTAAGTAAAAATATATTTATTCATATAATATATTGCTATAAGTTGTATTTAAATGTTTATTTTAATTTTAAAACAATTAGTCAATTAGTCATTAGGCATGATATCGTCGTCATCTGAACTATCGCTGTCATTTCTTGTATTTATTATTTTTGGATTAATATCATCAACAATCCTTTCCCTTTCCCACCATTCATTTATTAAATTTTAAATTTTTTTAACAGATTTTGCCCAAGTTTCACAACTAATTTGATCACATGCTACTTGCCACATTTTCAAAACTTCGTTATCACTATATCCGTTTTGACCAATATGTCTATCATAATAATTTTTTGTTATACCCCAAATTAGTTCAATGGGGTTAAACTGGCAGTGATAAGGAGGTAATCTTAGTACTTCATGACCATACGATTGTGCCAATGTATCAATAAAATAAACTGGTTCAGATTTTAATTTCCTTCGTTTTCTCGTGATTTTGTTTGTGAGAAGTTCAAATTTATTACATTTTATAATTCTACGAATTGTTGATTCCGAAATCTTTAAGGCAGCTGCTACTCTTTGACGGATACAAGATAGAGAAATAAGTGGCCCATTGTTCTCTTTTTCGGAATTAAAATATTCCAGCAGATTTAAAATTAAAGTTTGTGAATTTAATAATTGGCCGCAAGATCTATTAATTAATATTATTAACTGACACTGACAGCTAAGACAAATAACAAAAAACATTTTTAAAATTGCTGAAAAATGGTAACTAGGTTATTATATGATTGCAATTCTTGATACATACATGTAACAGTCACCTATCAGCAATCCGACTATATTTATGATTTACGAGTTATAAAATTCCATCAAATCACTAAAATCATTTAATATAGGAATTCTTCAGTGGAGTAAAAGGCTTTAGCAAACAAATACTTTTTCATGACGCTTTTAAATTTAGAAATGGTCGCGTTTCTTAATGGAGATGGCAGAACATTATAAAATTTAATAGCGTAGTAATTACAACTATATCTTGATTTTTGTAATCGTTTATAGTCTGTTCTAAAATCGTTCTTATTTCTGGTATCATATTGGTGGATGGAACTTTGAAGATGAAGATCATTATTTTTGCCATGTATATGTAGGAGACATTGAAGGATATACAGGCAAGGTAGTGTTAATATACCTAATTCTGTAAATTTCAGCCTGCACTCTGATCTATATCCTAAATTACTCATGATGCGGATAGCTCTACGTTGTAAGGAAAACAACTGACTTGTATGCGATGAATGGCCCCATACTAAGGGCATAGCAAAACTGGGATTGAAGCAGGCAAAATAGTAAATTTTTGAAATGGAATTTGTCACGCAAATTTTTAGATTTTTTAAACAGTAAATAGAGGAGCATATTTTATTACATAAATTATTTATATGGATGTCACAGATTAGCTTACTGTCAATCTTTAGTCCTAGGAAGGTCAGCGATTCTGGGTTATTTAAACCTGAATATCATAAAACTTGGCAAGAAACAGAAAGGAATGGAGAAAACAATGTACAATCATTGAAGACGAGTACTACAACAAGATTAACATATAGGTTTACGCACACGTTTTGATACTCTCAGATATAAGAGGTTTTTGATTATGTATGTTTATATAAAATTCTGAATAAGCTCTGAGTCCAGTGAACGAGTAGAACGTCTACACCAGACAGCAGTATAAAATAAAATGTACATGCTTCAATGCTTCCAACTTTTTAATTTGAAATAAAGCAGAATTGTTATAATCCAACAGTACATTGTTTATGTTTACAATTCGTATTCACGTGACATATTCACCTGTCAAAACAAGGACTTAACTTACATTAACAGAGTTGCGTTGGTTGACACAGTGTTTGTCACAACAGAGCCTAACCAGGGCTCGTACTCCGGTAAATACACTTCGCTTTCCACCTGTATAAACCGGCAACAAGCTACCATTTACTAATTTAATAACTACATCGCTGACAACATGTTAGTTATTCGGTAAACTTCGGTTTAACTAGATGGGTACACTAAAAGTGTACACATATATGAATTGTGCAGCGCTACGGGAGATGAAAATTGCGTGGGTATATTGTTGAATCAAGACTATGCTAACTTATTAACCCTGCCCTACCGAAAGGGGTAGAAAAAAATACGACACGCTACGAGGGTTACCTATTTTGTTTTTACAAACGACCACTAGATGGCAATATTGAAATGTGGCATTACTCCGAAAATCCGAAAACGAAAGCAAAATACCATTTTGAGACGTTTTTTGATAAAACGAAAAATTTCGAAATTTTTTTGTAAAATTGTTCAAAATTTTTCCAAGTCTCAATTTTTTCATACTTATATGTAACGTTTCCATGGTCACGATAATTAATTCGTAACTAGTAAACCAAGCCTTGGACAAATATTTGTATATAGTGCGTTCAAAGGTGAGTTTGCAGTACAGGGCATATGGAGTAGTTCTTTTTCATACTCTCTAATGGGTTTACACAATGACGCTATCCTTTTCTTGCTTGTCGACGTTGCCAGCTCTAAAACGCGCTGATCTGTGAAGACGCATTATTCTACAAATGGACATTTGTTTTTGTTGAGTGTTATTTTGAGTTTTATAAGAGTTGATTTTTGTAAATCATACGAGTTTTTCATATTATTATAATTGACACATTTGACACTTTTACAACATTTTGCATCACCACTCCCATTTGCCATAAGAGTTATACTGCAAACTCACCTTCGAACGCACTATAGAACATAATTTGATGTATTTTTGAAGATTTACCTAAATATTTAAAAAAAAAAAAAATTAAATTAAATTTTTTTTTTAATTTTTTTTATGGGAGGGCATGTCTAGCGGAGGATTCCCTTCGCCACTGTTTTTTTTTTTTATCTGTCTTAACTATCGCATAGCATTTGTCAGTTTGCATGTTAAATAAACAAAAATTCGCCTGAAAATTTTGTTCAGAGACTATTGTCAAAATGTTTGAATTTAAATTTAATTTTGACATATTAATTCGAGTACCGAAAAACCGGTTTTTTAGAATTTAAAACCCAGTTTTCGAATTTCAAAAATTCTTTCGAAAACGGTCTTTGAAACCGATTTTTAAAAACCGACAATCCCTACATAAAATGTTTGAAAGGCTGTTGTTATTTACTATTTTGTGTAGGATTTCCAAATAAATGTATTAAATGTCTGATGGAGTGGTCCTGTTTTGAAGTGTATAAATGCGAAAGGCATGGTTGAACATTCTGAAAAACCATTTCAATGATATCCAAATATTTAAATGTGAAAAGTCTGTGAATGTAGGTAAACCGTAGCCGTAAAGGGTAGAGTATAGGTACTGCAGTCGTGTGCATTCAACCCCCGTCTCCGGGGACCGTATAAACTACCTATACCACAACGGTGCATATCGAATAAGAGTTTATTTCCCGATTCACTGAACGAAGAAAAATGTTACAACTGATGCTGATATTTTACGAAATCCGAGAATTGCACGCTATCGTACTTTCTGCTACACCGCATTGCTCAACTTAAAAAGTCCAAAAAAACTCTCTATCCTTCTCTTCTCTTTTCACTATAGTCAATTTTTTAAGCGGTGTGGAACTAGATTTTGGTATCTAATGACTTAAAGGGGGGGGGTCTGATAACCACATTTTAAGCATATTTTTGTGAATTTTTTTCAAATCTATGGTTAAATTTATTTTCAAACTAAGTACATATATAAAGTATGTTTTGAAGAAGATACAAAAAAATTTTGAAGGCAAAATATGGCGAAATGAGCCAGCTGTGGCAAATCTTCTCAGACTCCGGGAAAAAAATTAGATTTTACGGTGACCAGCATAACTCGTCACTGGATTATCTGAAATAAAAAATCCAAAAAGATTTTGTTTGTTTATGAGTTTGCCGAGGTAATGACGTTGAGTTTTTATTTTTAAAATGATTTTTCAGTTTTTAGCGTTACTTAGAAGACAAAAAAAAATTAATTCCCCCTAAAAAAAAACCAAAAATGAGTATATTTGTGATTGTTAAATAAAAAAAAAACCATGAAAAAAAAAATATCTCAACGTCGTTACCTCGGCAAACTAACAAAATCTTTTTGGATTTTTGATTTCAGATGATCCAGTAACGAGTTATGCTGGTCACCGCAAAATCTAATTTTTTTTCCCGGAGTCTGAGAAGATTTGTCACAGCTGGCTCATTTCGCCATACTTAGTTTGAAAATGAATAAATTTAACCATACATTTGAAAACAATTCACAAAAAATATGCTTAAATTGTGGTTATCAGACCCCCCCCCCCTTAATGATTGAATGGGTCTTTTGACCAATTGTTTTCAGCATTGTAAATCAGGCTTTTATAAAAAAGTAAAATATTGTCACATAGGTAATCCTAGGTCAGGATTACGACATCTAGACATTCTGACGGTCAGCTGTCTGATTAAAAACTATTCGTCAGCGTCTGACGTATGTGGCCTGATTACGAAATACAGACACTGCATTTTCGTAATGAGGAAATATTTGTCATGACGAATGAATATTGGAACTAGGTTAAACTTTAGTTACAAAAAGACTGGATGAAACAGAATATGGGAGTAGTGGAACATAGCCAACTCCGCTGCACGTATTAGTCCACAAGGTGACGACCAAGACACTGACGCCAGATTCTTGTAACGAGGGTGAAGCCAAGCAAGCAGTCATCATGTGAGTGGGAGAAGACTTCTCCAGGCTCCTCGACTCCCGGATGGGTAGCCCCCGCCTCGGAGATAAGTCCAAGCCGATTCTGGCCAACACGGGGTGGACCGAAGACTTCCCCAACTCCATGGACTAATTCAAACATTATATTGTAATTTTGATAAATGTTTAATAAATTTGCTATGTTGAAACCAGGAGTTGTGTCTCAATCAAACCACCCACGTGACAATATATTGGCTATTCCAAACGTTTAATCGGAACTAGATTTTGAAATACAGTAATTTTTGTATATTAAATTGGGTTTTTTGGTAATTTTATTTGTGCTTTGTAAATCATACTTACATTGCAAATTCTGGGATAAGTTGACTGTTATTATAGTGTATGACTGTGCAAGATTTTATTTATTTATTTATTGTTTAATTTATTGTTTTAAATATGTAGTGTAGACATTTAGACAGGCTGCGTTAAAAATTTTAACAAAACTAACTTAACCCTTTATACATGAATTTTTATTTTTGGCTGATTGATTGAAAAATTAATTTAAAAAATATATTTAAAATATTAATTATTACTTTTATGAAAAAATAATTAAAATAATAATTTAGGGTTTGTGCCATACATGGAACATTATGATTCTACATTATGTTACAAAAGAAAATGATTCCGTATTATTTATTCGTCAATTGCTAGGTGTTCTACATTAGGGATTAAAAGCAGTCGCCCTCGAATTTTTGAAAGAAAAGGTCGTATCTTCTAGTTGTCCTTTCTCAATAAATTCAGAGGTATCGTTGAAGTGCAAATTCCGCTTGATATCCTCAAATCTATTGCAGCCCATTACTTGAGATACTGCAGGATCCATTGCTGTGTATCTGGCATATATGAACATTCATGAAGTAACGTTCTGATCCAGTTTTAAAAGTAAAATAAAAATCCGAATGTGCCATATATGGCACACTATGCGGTAAAGGGTTAATACAAAAATATTTATTGAAACTATATTTGTGGTTGTGTTTTTTCTTTTGTTAGAGGAAATATTCGCGCCACGTTTCCGTACGCTGCACGTTCGCAGATTTTTTTTTTATCAAAATCACACGTTTTTCCAATTCATTCTCATTTATATAGTTCAGCAGGATCTTGTTAGTCTCCATACGACATCATCGTCTTTTATCCACACCACAGACATCGGAATACATAGAGGTGACACTGGCAGTTTATCTAAATCCGACAGTGGCAACTTATACCAACGGAAAGCATCAAACAAATATTTAAAAGAATTAATGTGAAGTGTGACTTTTCACACATTTCAGGATTTTGAAGGTATTTAATAATATTGATATATTGATGCGGTAGTCGGTTTTACTATCATTCGTAATATTTGAATTTTGTTAATCTTTGATATTATTATATTTATCACTAGTCTCGTTGTTTAAAATTTAAAATTTAACTAACAGTCACTACCATTGGTTATTATAGTATAATATTTAAATTTAATTCCTGTTTTCCTATTTTCTGTATTATTCAAGTACAAAATATTTTGTCAATGTTAATTCTGCAATTTCACCATCCTTGGAGATGACTGATGTACATGTTGTTAGAGTGACGTTTAACTAACATAGGTAAATTAATTTATAACTATATAAGATTGTTACTTTATTGTTATGTTATTGTTATAGCACCTGAAGAAGCCAACAATGTTGTTGGTGAAACGTTGTGTTGTTTAAAATAAACGCTTCTTGTCCAAAAAGCTTAATGAAATTATTTCCTAATTCTACCGGAATTTAATAAGTGTAAGAAGCCAACAAAATGCCTGGATATCTAGGAATATTTGATCTATATTCACATCAAAAACAACAGTTTTTAGGGTTTTGTAGGTATGACCAAAAAACCCTTATACCGTCATTTTGTCGTCTGTCTGTCTGTGTGTCCGGTAAAAATTGTAGCCAAACGGCTAAACCTAGAGAGTTGAAATTTGGCATGCTTATACAACTCTTTGACCCGCACATAGAAAAATACTAAAACATCTAAAAACATATCGCTCTAAAAATATAAACAAATATCTGCACATCGAAAAAAAATATATTTTTTTAAAATTCTGAGTAGGGTATCAAATGAAAGCCCTTAGTACGTGGATTAACGATCAAAATTTTTGCAAAATAAATTATTTTGACGCGATTTTTGCCAAAATTGTGCAAAAAAACCTGTAGTCCAGATGGTTTAAACTAAAAATCTGAATAAATTCTAAGTAACGTACATTTGTGTGAACCGGAATAGTACAACAGGAATTTTTGGTCAGATTATTTTTTCGGAAAATAACGCATTTTTTGTGTTTTTTGCTTGACCATGTAAAATATTTAATAACTTATGTAAGAAAGTAATCCAGCATGCTTTCATGGTGTAATGGTTAGCGCTCTCGCGTTCTAATTTGCAAACTAGGGTTCCGGTTTCGAGACAATTTAATTTTTTCTGTTTTTTTTGCATTTTTATTTTGTTTAAATTATCTTTTCAAAATTCTAGTTATATTTGGGCAAATGTTGCATTTAATTTTTAAAAGCGTAAATTTAATAACCAGTGGAAATTACTGAAATTGAATACACGAAATCAGAGGGGCGGAGTTATGACTTAAAACAACCAATGGAAGCCATAGGCGCAATTTTTAAATTCTTAATGAACCTTGCTATATAAAAAAAATACTGCACATATTTATAAACCTAAATAATGGATTTGGCATTCGAATTAAAATAAACAAAAAAAAAAAATGTAACATAAAATTTGTTTTGGCATCCCAAATAATCATTATTCACTTACTAAATACCTGCGAAACCCTGAAATGTGTGAAAATTCACACTTCACATCAACTTTTAATTTTTTTTTTTTTTTTATGGTCTTATTTAGATAAATTTTGCTCCACTTAAATCATGTGGCATGGATTTAAACTTAGGAGCAACTATTTTGGGACAGATACACCAATAAATATCACAGAAAATTTTTATATCTACCTTCATGATTACATAATAATGGCTTGTATTAATAAAATAAAAATTAAATATCTACCATTCTACTCGCCTCAATTTTGGTTTCCAAAGAGTCCAAACATCTAAGTCCATAATGTGACACACTTTTAGAACTTTATTCTTTAGTTTTACCACTTTAATTCGCTAAAACTAGGGAGAAAAATTGCACATGTCACTCACTGTAAGAAATACGCGTCATTACTAATCAAGATGGTCGGCCTTGATAAAGCTCATTAGGGAATTTAGTCATTAAAAATGAATAAATAAGGAATAGAATTGCTTAAAAACATTACTTATGAGAAAATTTACACACATATTTAATAATTTTTAGGGTTTTATGTGAATTTCTACGGAATGAATAATTTGTTGGGGCTATTACGTTCACATTTTTGATTTGGCATCCCAAATAATCATTATTCACTTACTAAATACATGCGAAACCCTGAAATATGTGAAAATTCACACTTCACATTAATTTTTTCATAGGGATGCTCAGAAGATAGCATGTTCTTGCGATGAGCTCCATATCGGCCCATAAATAAACGAGTTATAGCCGTGCTCCACTTTCGGCCGAAACTGGAGCAATTTTTTGTCAAAGTTCGAACTTTTAAGGGTATAGACAAAAGCATCTTGATATCTTGATTCCAGAAGTGTGATGTTTTTGAAAATCGGTTCATAAATAAGGAAGTTATAGCTATTTGAACTAGTTTTCACTAATCCGCGGTCTAGGTCGCGGATTAAGACCAGATTAAATGAAAACTAGTTCAAATGGCTTTAACTTCCTTATTTATGAACCGATTTTCAAAAGCATCACACTTCTGGAATCAAGACATCAAGGTGCTTCTGTCTATGCCCTTAAAAGTGACAAATTCGAACTTTGACAAAAAATTCTGCTCCAGTTTCGGCCGAAAGTGGAGCACGGCTATAACTCGCTTATTTATGGGCCGATATCGCTGAGATTTAGCACAGGTGTGTAGAATTAGGTAATCTTTAAACTTAGCTGAACGAAAATAAGATATATGAAGCACAGAGGCCTCCAGAGGCCCGGAAAATTTTAAAAAATTCATAACTCGCTTATTAATGAGCCGAATTTGTCCAAATTTGGTATAAGGGCTTAAAATTAGTCAAATACTACCGATAGCGGTCCACAAATAAGTAGATTATAGCCCTGATTTACTGTTGGCAAAAACTGGAACACATTTACTTAATTGTCAACAGCTTTCTACATCACAGGATCAATTTGAGGCCTTTATACAAAATATAAATGAAATCTGTTCATAAATAAGAGAGATAAGGACATTTTAAAAATTTGAGGGCCGCCTGAGGCCCCTGTGCTAAATATATCCAAATTACGTACACCTACGTTTAAAGATTGACTAATTTCATACCTCGGTGCAAAATCTCAACGATATCGGTCCATAAATAAGCGAGTAATGGCCGTGCTCCACTTTCGGCCGAAACTGGAGCAGAATTTTTTGTCAAAGTCCGAATTTGGCACTTTTAAGAGTATGAGCAGAAGCACTTCGACGTCCTGATTCCAGAAGTGTGATGTTTTTGAAAATCGGTTCATAAATAAGGAAGTCATAGCCATTTGAACTAGTTTTCACTAATCCGCGGTCTAGGTCGCGGATTAAGACTGAAAACTAGACCGGATTAAGTGAAAACTAGTTCAAATGGCTATAACTTCCTTATTTATGAACCGATTTTCAAAAGCATCACACTTCTGGAATCAGGACATCGAGGTGCTTTTGCCTATGCCCTTAAAAGTGCCAAATTCGAACTTTGACAAAAAATTCTGCTCCAGTTTCGGGCGAAAGTGGAGCACGGCTATAACTCGCTTATTTATGGGCCGATATCGCTGAGATTTAGCACAGGTGTGTAGAATTAGGTAATTTTTAAACGTAGGTGAATGAAAATGAGATACATGAAGCACATTAGCCTCCAGAGGCCCGCAAAATTTTTAAATATCCATAACTCGCTTATTAATGAGCCGAATTTGTCCAATTTTGGTATAAGGGCTTAAAATTAGTCAAATATTACAGATAGCGGTCCACAAATAAGTATATTATAGCCCTGATTTACTGTTGGCAAAAACTGGAACACATTTATTTAATTTTCAACAGCTTTCTACATCACAGGATCAATTTGTGGCCTTTAACCAAAATATCAATAAAATCTGTTCATAAATAAGCGAGTTAAGGACATTTTTATAATTATTACCTTAAAATTAATAATTTTGTTTGTTTGAGTACTGCTGTGAATTTATTTTCGTGCTCTAATTAGTAAAGATATCTACGAATCATGCCGTTACTTTCTAATGCTTTGTTTTTTATTCAAATAATTTGGAAGGTTAGTTGTCGCCGACCGGCGTAGCGTAGTGGTAACACATGTGCTCTGCGTTGCTAAGGTCTCGGGTTCGAATCCCGTTCAGGCATGGAAATTTTCTCAAATAAAAAATTGTCCTGGCTAATTGCCACAGCAGCAAAGGCCATAAAATTAAAAAAAAAAAGGTTAGTTGTCAACTTGCGTCACTATATGTTACTATGGGTATCAAATAATTATAATAGACAGAGAAAGCATATAGTATTGTATATCGATACTTGTAGCAACGAACAGTCACCTATCAGCAATCCGACTATACGGGCATTTAAGTATGAAATGATTGGTCTAATTGGAACATGGTACAATTATTGTAAGTCTTAAATTACGAGTCTATCCAACTACACTGAATTTCTTAAAAAAAAAAACAAATTATCAAAAAATTTGAGATAAGCCCTTTTCGCAATAATCGGTTTATCTGTGCTCAATTTAATACTTTCAGTTACTTAGCCAGTTTTTCTGAAACCATTATATTGCCTCTATACAGTTGTAGCCCAATCGTTGCTGGCCAATTTTCTGAAGATGCTAAACACTCTATGCAATTACTTTCATACTTTTATTGGGCTTTAATTGGCCGTTATGTTGCCTCTGGGGTTTCGTAACTTCCTGGTCGCCACCTATCCATCTGTCTTCTCTTTTATCAGCACACTCTGTTGCATTCTCCCCTCCCCACTCTACCACTTTGGCTTCCCGGTTTTGTTATCCATCACTTGTCAAACTTTTATTAATGATATAGCTCTATGTGTTTTGTATACAAATTCACAGCGACCCAAACTGAATAAAAGCACAGATTTCATATTATATTATAAAAAAGAATATTCAAGGGTCAACCACACTAAAAAATGGTAAGGATTTAGTGGGTATATTGTAAGTGAAATCGACCAACAGAGAGGGTGAATGCTGAATGTTTGAGTCATTTTTTGCTGTCAAAATGAAATATATTTTAAAAATCATATGTAGGCTGTTATTCAAAATGAAAACTTATTTCAAAATTACTTTTCATTCCTTAATTTAAGCCTAAAGAATAGCATATTGTGCAAATATCTTTTTACTCAGATTACCAAAAAATTTTAATCAAGAAAAATATCGCAAAAATATGAAGTTTGTTATTAAAATAGAGTTGCCGTGGTTCCATGGTAAGAAGGTTGCCTTCGAAGCACAGGGTTGCGGGTTCGAATCCCCAGACATCCTTCGGATTTTTATATTCTAAGAAAACTAGAAAACTAAAACCTAGATTCTTCTAAGTAAACTCGAAAATTTGGGACTGCTCGGCAAAGCTTATGATTCGCTCTCGTCATATTTAGATAATAAGATAAAATATGTTCAGATAGGCAATACAAAATCAAGTTATTTAAGAGTAGATCAGGGTGTACCGCAAGGAAGTGTACTTGGGCCACTTCTATATATTTTGTATGTAAATGACATTGCAGGGGATACTCTGAGCTCAAAATTTGTAGCCTTCGCTGACGACACCACGATAATGGACTCTGATTCTGATAGTCAAAATCTTGTTCAAAAGATTAACAACAATCTTAAAATTCTGTACAATTGGCTTGTGTCAAATGATCTAATTATTAATAAAAGTAAATATAACTTTATTACATTTACTAAACGTAAAAAAGAACGCGTTCTTTTTCGACACAAGTCAATTAATTAAGATAAATAAATCAATTGAACAAGTCCAGTTTACCAAAATACTTGGAATTTATATGGACGAATGCTTAAACTGGGATGTGTATATAAATAGTCTTTGCAAGAGAATATCCCAGGGATGCTGGAAAGTAGAAAACCTTGCAAAATGTTGTAGTAAAGATGTAGTCAGAGCATATTACTTTGGTCACATTTATTCCATATTGTCGTATGGTTTATTATGCTGGGGTACAAGTTCAGAGTTCAACAGATTATTTAAAATGCAGAAAAGAATCATCAGAAATATGGTTGGGTGCTGCCCGAGAAACACTTGTGTTCCTATTTTTAAAAATCTGAATATCTTACCTTTACCATGTATGTATATCTACGAGGGTCAATCAAATATAAACGAGCCTTTTATTTTAACATTTTTATGCAAGAAATATTTATACATTTCTATAAATTATTTTTCCACATAGTCTCCTCCTTTTAGGATGCATATTTCCCAACGTTTGGGCAGTTTTTTATTCCGTTTTCGTAGAATGAAATTAGGCGGGTATCTAACCAGTTGTGCACAAACGTTTTCACTTGATCATTGTTCTCAAATCGCTCGTCTCCAAGTGCTCCTTCGAGGGGCCCAAAGATGTGGTAATCGCATAGCCATAAGTCTGGACTATAAAGTGGATGTTCAAGTATTTGCCAGTACATATCCACCAGTTTATGTTGCGTTAGATCTGCTATATGGAACCAGGCGTTGTTGTGAAGGATCATCACTCAGCAGCTTTGGAACCCAACGTGATGAGATTTTTTTGAAGCCCAAGTGCTTTCGGAAGATTGATTGGACACTTCCATAGCTGACACCAAGTTCCTCCGAAATTTCAAGCACGGTTAATCATTGATCCCGTTCCATTAACTCACAAGCACGAGCAATGTTTTCATAAGTCACAATGGTGCGAAGCCGGTGAGGATGTCTTTGATTTTCAACTAGTTCACGGCATTTCTGGAACTCGTTGGACCAAACTTTCACCCTTGGCCATGAAAGGGTATCTTGCCCGAACTGGAACTGCGGTGAATTTCGGCTGGTTTCACGATTTCACGGGTTAGAAACTTTATAATAATGTGTTGCGCAACAGAGACTGGCACACTCTTCACATTCCTCGCAAGAGCTACTAAATATGACATTAAATAAACCGATTTGGCTGGTTTTCTCTCTCTACGAATCCCTACCTGAGGACCCCAACCGCCAGAGCACACATTGTTGACTTTCCCGCCGCTCAGCTGAGAAAGGCTCGTTTATATTTGATTGACCCTCGTATCAGGCCAACCTTCATGTACAACAGAACTTACCAGTTTTGGAAAAGCGGTCAGATATACATACATACACATAATACTAGATACAACAGCAACTTAGAAATACAACTATAGATCCAACCGTTTGGTCACAATTTCTACCGCAAATACAAACATATATGTGACGGTATAAGGGTTTCTTGTATATACTTCTGGGAACTTGATTATTTTGGCAACATTGTAGAGGCTGGCAATTCTGAATACAATTTTAACTAACTCAATTTTTTGTAGTCATTAATAAGGGAAGTAAAAATATACAATGTCATTTGAAAAATGTCGATAACATTCCGATCCAAAATTAAAAATTATTAATTACCATCTGAAATCGTTAGGCTGTCAATAGCCATTTGCCGTTATTAACGTTGTTCGTAACAAAGTGCCTAAACTGAACGTTCCCTAACAATATTGTCAGTTGTATATTTTTTAATAAACGCACATTTTCACCTAACATGTTCATTGTGTCAATTTTACCGGACATATTTGCGAACCGGTATTTTAAACGGTTCACTTCATACAACATTTTAAGCGGAAATGTTTGATTTTAGTTCAATATTGGATTAAATTTTATGCCCTGTAATTTTTAAATATGCTGAATTAAATAAATTTATTGTTACAGATTTGATTTATACAGGCTGGGAACAAAAAAGAAAAATTGATATGAAGTGTGAATTTTCACACATTTCTGGGTTTTGCAGGTATTTAGTAACTGAATGATGATTATTTGGAATGCCAAAACAAATTTTATGTCAAAATATTTTTTTATGAATTTTAATTCGAATGCCTAATACCATTATTTAAGTTTCTAAATATGTGCAGTAATATTTTTTATATAGCAAGGTTCATTAGGATTTTGAAAATTGCGCCTATGGCTTCCATTGGTTGCTTAAATCATAAGCCCCGCCCTCTGATTTCGTCAAACATAGAATTAAATTATAATTTCAACACTTCCCACTGGTTATTAAATTTACGCTTTTAAAAATTAAATGCAACATTTACCAAAATATAACTAGAATTTTAACAAAATAAAAATGCAAAAAAAACAGAAAAAGTAAAATTAACAGGATTCGAACCCTAGGTTTGCAAATTAAGTTACATTATTAAGCGCAGGACAAAACCAACTACGCTACTAGATCTACTGATCTGGTGTGTTACATAGCGAATTAAATATTTAACATATTTTAGTTAAAAACACAAAAAATGCGTTATTTTCCGAAAACAGAATCTGATCAAAAATTCCTGATGTACTCTTCCAGTTCACACCAATGTACATTACTTAGAATTTTTTCAGATTTTTAGTCTAAACCATCTGGGCTACAGGGTGTGGGACAAAAAAATTTTGCACAATTTTGGCAAAAATAAAATTTGGATCGTTAATCCACATACTAAGGGCTTTCATTTGATACCGTAAAAAATATATTTTTTTTTTTCGATGAGCACATATTTGTTTATATTTTTAGGGGGGTATGTTTTTTAGATGTTTTAGTATTTTTCCTATATGCGGGCTAAAGAGTTGTATAAGAATGCCAAATTTAAACTCTCTAGGTTTAGCCGTTTGGCTACAATTTTTACCGAACAGACAGACAGACAGACAGACAGACAGACAGACAGACAGACAGACAGACAGGCAGACAGACAGACAGACAGACAGACAGACAGACAGACAGACAGACAGACAGACAGAGAGACAGACAGACAGACAGACAGACAGACAGACAGACGACAAAATCACGGTATAAGGGTTTTTTGGTCATACCTACAAAACCCTAAAAAAGAAAATAACGATATTTTTTTAAGGCCCGGTTTTTCCACCTTCAAATAAAGTCCCAGGTAACTATCTGACAGATAAGGTTATTTGTGACTTCATCTGCTGAGTAAATGTCATCCCTTCTTTCTATACAAATGTATCTATCGGATAGTTATCTAACGGATAATGAGACTGACGTATTGGATTCACTGACTGGTATTGAAATTTATTCAGCAGATGAAGTTACAAATAACCTTATCTGTCAGATAGTTACCTGGGACTTTAACTGAAGGTGGAAAGACCGGGCCTAAATAAATTTTATATCTAAGGGCTAAGATATCCACCTCTTAATAAACCTCTTGTCAGCTTGTTATTGCTCATATAGTTTAGCCACAAGACATGAGACAGACAAGCAGACAACCATAAAAATATTAGATACTGAAAATGTTAAAGCTACCGATTTGTAAAAATCTATTTAATGGCAATATGTGGTACGTAATCTATGTTAAGTATTCCAAAGCAGTGCAGGTTACAGACTGAATACGAGATGGTGATAACTATCTGTTGAAGCAATCCTGATCGAAATTAGATGTTATCATAATAGCCCACTGCTCCAGTTCCACGAGTTACCGACGAGAACTTACAAATATCGTCACTTACATCCGTTCACAAGCTAAACATCTCTACTTAATGAAATTCCAAATGAGAGACATATGATAATTCTGATAAAGATATTGGACATTATTGAAATAACAAGGAAATTGAAGCTCAGCAATTAATGACAGCAATATGCAAATATGCATTTCGGATTAAAACTTAAATTTAAATCACTATGCACCGCTTTTACAAACCGGATACGCAGGAAAATAACTATCGGAGGTTAAAAATTATTCCGATGTTCTTTTATAGGCTACTAGCTGGAGTACCCGTACCTCGTATGGTTTCTGTAATGATAATTTTGCTGTAGCGTAAAGGATAAGTGAGATATTCCAGTTTCAAGTAGAACGCAAAATAACACTGGTCAACAAATTTAAACTTTTTGTTTGCTACTTAGATCTGATACTTATTTTTAACTAATTTTGGGGTGCTGCTTTCAAAAATGTAAACAGTTTTTGCCTATCACGTCAAATTTTTGTTCTATCGTATTTTGACTTTTTTCACCTTTTCACGTTCTGATATACGTCTACTTTAATTTCAACTTCGTTCTTGTTGTCCAATATATTTCGTAGGAACGCCTTACATGCAGGTACTTGTTAAAGACTATAGGTTTGTACTTGTTGTTCAATAATTTTATCGGTGGTAACGTTTATCGGTGGTACAAAATGTTCTCAGAGGGCCGAGAAGATGTGAACGACGAAGAGCGTGCCGGACGCCCGAGCACGTCAACAACAGACGAAAACATTGATGAAGTGAAGAAAATAGTAGTAGCCAATCGTCAAATCACCCTTAGAGGAGTTGCTGAGGACCTAACCATATCGATTGGCTCGTGCCATTGGATTTTTACCAATGATTTGGGCATGAGACGGGTCGCCGCGAAATTGCACATCGTTGCTTGTGCGCGAATTTTTGGCCAAAACAACACACTAATAATGCCGCAGCCACCGTATTCCCCAGATCTGGCCCTCTGTGATTTTTTCTTGTTCGCGAAACTGAAGAGGGCCATGAAAGGACGACGCTACGCTACGAGTGAGGAGATGAAGACGGCATCGAAGGTGGAGCTGAACAAGATCACAAAAAATGATTTTTTCAAGTGCTTCGAAGATTGGAAAAAACGTTGGCACAAGTGTATAATATCTGGTGGGGATTACTTTGAAGGGGACAAAATAGATATTCATGAATAAATAAATAATTTTTGAAAAAACACAAAATTCGCGATTCTTTTTGAACAGACCTCGTATTAAGTTTAGCATCTTATAAGTTATATCATTACAACTACAAAGTGGCACACAATTTGCAACAATTTACTGTTACATAATTAAATTCTTTCAAAATCACCCAGTAGTATTCTTACGTACTTCTTCTGCATGGTTCATTAACATGCCAAACTTAAATATAGCTTTAACATTATTAGCATTTTCAAAATAATCTGGAGTAAAATTTGCCTCAAATATTTCTTGTGAATAAAAATAAATAAACTGGCTTTTAATAAAAGTTCTGACCAGAAGTTTTGCAGGTATATTAAGGACGAAAGAATGCGAGATATATGTGGAATGCACGCAGAAAACCCGCCAGAATTCTCCACGGCTGCTTCCGATACAATTCACATTTAAATACTTGTGGAATCAGATGGTATTTATACGGATATTAACAACGAATTAAAGGAAAAGAAATTGTTAAATTACTCACAGCCACCGCCTAAAAATATATGCAAGTTATAAGACACGATCAATATGATTTCAATGTTCCATGGTTGTTCTAAAAATAATTAACAAAGTACTAAAGTATTGAAGTACTATTTCTTATACCCTTTTCACACTAGATCTTTAAGACGAGTGAACTTAAAGTTCACCGATGTTTAAGATCGGTGCATACAAACATCAAGTGTGAAAGCATTTTCACACTTGATGTTTAAATCTCTGGTGCTGTCATCAGCTACAGTAATTTTGTCCTTAAGTTACCGTCATGAAATTACCAGTTTTGAACTGTCTGCGCAGACGCACATTTTGAATTATTATAAACAAATATGGATACTTCACTAAAATAAAGAATATATTACACCTGTATTAACATGTAAGTCGATACATTTTATCTCAATTATTGTAGCTCTGTATTTTATTAAACACATTATTAAAATAAATAATTTTATTATAACAATAAGTATAAACTTCTTATAACGTCGATATAATACAGTATTCTTGTTTATGATAATATAAAATGTTGACAGCACAAATTCAAGGAGTATTTTTTTATAATAGAAATTAAGCTGGCAATGCGGACGAAGTTTAAGCCGCAGATCTCTGTCTTAAACATCGCTTGTATTTAGACGAGGCCATACGGTTTCACATTAGCGTTTAAAGACACATTCATTTTAACATCCGATCTTAAAGATCTAGTGTGAAAAGGTTATTATACAATTTTTGTAACATTCAAAATAAAGAGTGTATAAAAAAATTGATGTGAAGGTTGAATTTTCACACATTTCAGAGTTTCGCAGGTATTTAGTGAATGATGATTATTTGGGAAGCCAAAACAAATTTTAAGTTAAAACATTTTTTTTAAATTTTAATTTGAATGTTTAATTCGAGATTCGAACAGTAGTTTCAACTCACGAAGCGACGACGTTACCACTGTACTACGCAGGTTCACTCGTTTACTATGTTAAATAGCGGATTAAATATTTTACATATTGTAGTTAAAAACACAAAAAATGCGTTATTTTCCGAAAACATAATCTGATCAAATATTCCTGTTGCACAATTCCGGTTCACACCAATGTACATTACTTAGAATTTTTAAAGTTTAAACCGTCTGGGCTACAGGGTGTGGGACAAAATTTTTATTTCACAATTTTGGCATAAATCGCTTTAAAATAATTTATTTTGCTAAAATAAAATTTTGATCGTTAATCCACGTACAAAGGGATTTCATTTGATACCCTACTCAGAATTTTAAAAAAATATTTTTTTTTTCAATGAGCACATATTTGTTTATATTTTTAGGGGGATATGTTTTTTAGATGTTTTAGTATTTTTCTTATGTGTGGTTGAAAGAGTTGCATAAGCATTCTGTTCTATCTTAACAGAATTCAAGCTGTACAAAATAAATTTATTTATTTCATGAATAGAAAATTTCCTACTTTCAATGTTAATTTACAGCAACTTGAAAAACGACGTAAAACAACGGATCTAGTATTCTTGTACAAGATTATGAATGGATTAGTAGATTGTTCGGAACTAGTTCACAAAATCTCGTTAAGGGCACCTAACTACTCAATTAGAAATTTTGAACTTTTTTTGGCACCAACTCGGACTAACTATTATTTAAACTCTAGCATGAATAGAGTATCTATTTTGTATAACTTTTACTCTGATCTTCCTGATTTTCCAGACATATTCAGCACGTCACTTGTAAGTTTTAAAAAGCAAATTTCAAATTTGATTTAATTATACATCAATTCTTTATGTAATTTCTTTATGTAATTTTAATAAGATTCTAGCCTTAAGTTTATACTACTGATGATTTTTTTGTGTTTGTAATTTTGTGTAGTATGTAGTGCCAAACCTGTAATTGGGACATTTTGTCCTGTTGGATTGGCCTAATAAATAAAATAAAAATAAAAAAAAAATAAGCATGACAAATTTCAACTCTCTAGGTTTAGCCGTTTGGCTACAATTTTTACTGAACAGACAGACAGACAGATGACAAAATGACGGTATAAGGGTTTTTTGGTCATACCTACAAAACCCTAAAAATTACAATAATCTGCATCAGCATTGAAACGCTTAATTAAATTAATAGAATAAGTGGAGAATTTGTGTCAGTGTGGCCATAAATCAATCTAATTGACAATGCCCAAAACGAGAGAGAAAAAGTAAAATGTGCCTCTACTGTATTCTACTGTATTTTTCCTATGAAAATTTAACAGTGATATTTTTTTCATGTTTATTTTAAAAGTGCAAAACATATGTTTGAATGCAGAGGTAACCATATTTTTCAATTCCCAATTAATTCGTCGGTTCTAATTCAATGCAGCGGAATAAGCCGCGTCCATTGTGACAGCTGCGAGTATTTGGTGGCAGCGCCACACTCCCGGTATCTCCCGCCGCCTCCCTCGCCCACCCCCGACCGCCTGCCTACAGAAATCTGCATGCAAATAGCTTTATACACTGTCAACATACGCATTTTAATGCCTTCACTTCGTTCCAGTTAGTTTTACATACGTTATACCCGGATTAAAATTTTGTTACCAGACTTTATTAAAAAGAACTGGACAGGATAATAAAATATCTGGATTGGTGAAGACCCAGCAAACATTTTTATCCGGACCAGTACTGGTAAAGCACATACTCGCCGGCATTGAAAGTAATGGGCCAGTGCTGGCATTTCGTACTGGGCCAGTACCCCGGTGTCCCGTGGCCCTTAGCTGGTCCATTGATGTATCAGTTGCTGGCCCAGCAACGGTAAAGTGCATTGAAAGTAATGGGCCAGTGCTGGCATTTCGCACTGGGCCAGTGCTGGCATTTCGCATTGGTCCAGTGCTGGCATTTTGCACTGGGCCAGTACCCCGGTGTCCCCGTGGCCGTTAGCTGGCCCATTGATGTATCAGTTGCTGGCCCAGCAACGGTAAAGTGCAAAATAATCGCATTAGTTGCAAGATTTATTTCTGACAGACTAGTACTTATATTATACCCACTCTCTAGTGTTTCAAATGTAATATATGTGTACTTACCCAGTATTAAAATAAATTAATGGTTAGGTGCAAAATAAATACTCATTTGGCCATTTTCACCATCGTTGAATAAATTTATTTAACAAGTAAAGTTGACAATATCGCATCGGTTTTAAACTATTAATGAAGAAATTAACATTGCTGTCAATAGAATGATGAGATATTGTTAACTTAAGTTGTTAAATAAATTTATTCAACGATGGTAAAACTAGCCGATTGTAAATTGAATTAACAGTTATAATTTATTGATTTATTTATAAATATTAAATAAATATAATTTCAGGAATAACAGGAATTAGTTTATTTAATTTATTAATTTAATGAAGAATTTTAAGAAAATGGTTTTCTGCCATTTCGGTCAAACCAATTTCATCCTAAAGATAAGGGGTGACTAATAATTTTCGCCAATATTCGTCTTGTATTATCTACCACATCTTTTCCCCCTGACTTGAAGAGTGCCAACCTAAAGAAATCATACTTGTTAAAATAAATTCAATAAACAAATTTTATAAGCATTAATGCTATAAGCCGTTCACTTTTGTAAGAACAAACTAGATCTGGTTATTTTGGTGATTTTTATAGTGTATTACTGACTTTTAGAAACTTGGTTATATTGTAAAAAAAGCTTTACAGTTTTGGATTAAGTTTGTATTATTTTAGGTTAGTATTATATTTACAAAATATTTAAGATGTCACTATTCAAAATGAAATATGACAAATTATATTTTTTAAATGACATATTTATAATCTTGTATCAGATTTATTAATAATTGAAAATTTTATTACATGAAAAAAACTATGATTGAACTAAACTAAAAATTAAACAATTTAATATGAAATAGTTTGTGTAAACTACGTCCTTAAATCTAACAAAACACACACAAATCACAATAAAAAACTGTATAATGCTCACAATCAATAACTATTCAAATACACATCTTTAAAAACTGTTCACCAACACGTCCCAACTTGAACTCACAGAATATCACTTGTACCGACCCTCGAAGGCCACGCCATTAGGGTGTTTTATGACTAAGAACGGTCAGACTTTTCAAATTATTACATTCAAAAAAAGTTATAAACATAAGCACTGGCCCGCTAGAAATAACCTTGGATTAATACAAATAAGGAATGGTTATAAAATGCTGGTAAAGTACTTCGTATAGGCAGAGTGCGAAATACAAATGTGAAGTACATTATTAATACTGGCATTGCACTTACTTTTGGTGCCAGCAATGTACCAGCGTAAAAGCAGTTTGCCGGCGTTCGGCCGTTAGTTCAATGTTTGCTGGGGACATTCTACTCGTTTACTGGACTTATTTAGGCCCGGTTTCTGAAAAGTCAGTTAACTATGGTAACAACTGACTAATGGTCAAGTCTGACTGATGGTCAATTTTATTTTGCGTTGCATAAACATTTTTTAAAGCTTAGTCAGTGGAACAATTGGTTTACTATGCACAGATATTTTTTGCTAATGTGAACTGTACTTCACGTGACAGTAATCAGCTGTAAAGAATTCAAACGTTTTAAAATGAACTAAAAACATGAATTCACAACACCAAACTTTACTGTAAGTTCTGATATTTTCGGTAAGTAAGTATACATACATATATTTTTATTTCTTTTGAAATCTAAATATTTTTAAATTATTCTTAAAACATAACCTAAAATTTGTATTTATCATTTTTCAGATATTCCCATATTACTGAAGACAAAAATGTGATAATTGAACAATTCAAAAAAAAGAAAATTTGGTACCAGATTACAGATGAATTTAACTCAAGTTGCGTGAAGAGACACAAAACAAATTAAATATTTGTATTTTAATTTAAAAAAAATAATAATAAACAAACTAAAAAGAATATTTGTGAATTAAATGTACGCTCTTCAGTATCTGTTTAGAAGCTGATTTCTTGAAAAATACAGTTTTCGATGTAGTACTGATATAGTGTCGATACCGATGGAAACAACAAATTATTGAAAATATGTCGATAACTGTATTTTAGCCTATATATTTTACCACCACCTCCTGCCTACCTAACTGATTCAGAACTGGCTTTAGTTCATATTTTTATCAAGTTGAACCAGAACCAGAACCTGAAATGCAACAAGAAGCTAATCCTGAACCTTCCAATCCTAACAACAAAAAAAGACAAGCAAGAAACATAATTTAAAAAAATAATAATAATAACACATTATAAAAGTTTATTATAAGAGTAAATACCAGGCTGCGCTAATAGAGAAAAATAAAGCAAGAATGTTGTACAATTATGACTTAAATATAAATTGAATTAGAATTAATAAAAAAATTAAACTATAAAAAATAATAAAGTGGTTTTTTTTTAATTATTACATTATATTGTATTAATTTTTTTAGGGTACACCAATAACTGTTTGGATTAATACACTACGTACAGCCACATTGGTATCATTACACTCTCAAATATTTGATTCATCGCTCTGCAATAGTTCTACAGGAATTTCTATCGTATCATGCTGTTTTATACAAAAATTATGTAAAACGGCACAAGATATAATTGTCGTTAGGACACGGTCAATATTAATTGCTATTCCTGTTGCAACATGGGCCCTGTTAGAATTTTTTTCTACTCTTGTATGTGTATTCAAAGGTAGTATCAGGAAAAATTGTTGATAAGTACACCAGGTGACTTGGAATATGTGCATAATTTGTTGCTCCGAGTACTTGTATGATATAAAATTAGTACTTCACTAAAGCCTTTTTTCGCCGTCTGAAGAATCTTATTCCATATCTTCTATTGAGGGCAAAGAACATAGGCTGGAAGTTGAAATTTTTCTATTGCTCAAATAGGATAAGGCAAAAACAATAATAGAAACCTAGAATTATGTACGAATAATCAAAATATGTAAATATATAATGATTATATATGTATTTAATATTTATTTACAGTGGTACAAAATATATATATATATATATATAAATTATTCATGTATTTAATATTTCTTTTACAATTATATTATAACGTTATTGAAATATCAAATTAAAAATTGATTTTGAATTTGTAAGGAAATTCTGTAGGTTATGTTATATTAAAATCACATTCATTTTTGATTTGAGTTTGACTCGAGTTCAAGTCGTGACCAACGTTTGTGCAACACTTAACCAAGGAAGCCTTGGTTGAACTCACGTCAAATGCGAAGTAAACTATGCATAGTTGACTTATGGTTAACTTTGGATTGTTTTTTGTTCCTGCAACAGTTTACTAAGGCAACCGTAGTTGACCATTAGCTTATAGTTTACTGAGCTTCTAGAAACCGGCCCTAAGTGTTTAAAAGGAGGCACAAAAGTATAGTTATCACGACTATATTATACAAAACTAATAATATACTCTGGAAACAAGGGGCCAAGGTTCCTCTCGGGCTTTCACGCCCTTGATGATGATGTATTGGCTTTCATGACGATAATAACCAAACCTCATTTACTTTCTAGACCACCCTTATACATCATTAAATTTTTGGATTAGTAAAAACATTCTTTTCGTCCACTGGGTACAATATGTTCCCACTGATGAAGGACCGCCGTTGTAAGAAACAAAAAGCTTGTATAACTGCTGAAAGTTTGGCAAGAAGTGGTGCATTGCAGCCAACATTGCAACAAATAAAAATATCAGCGGGGAAGAAATATATCAGATTTTTACTGCTGTTCTCCTCAGAACACAAATAAAATACATTCAACAGAAAAAACTCTTTAGACTGAACATAAATAAATCTATTTTATTTTTTCTCAGCTAAAATTAAATAAGGAAACCAGACTATGAGAAAGACAAAAAAATTATGTGAAGTGTGAATCTTCACACATTTCTGGGTTTTGCAGGTATTTAGTAACTGAATGATGATTATTTGGGATGCCAAAACAAATTTTATGTCAAAATATTTTTTTATGAATTTTAATTCGAATGCCTAATACCATTATTTAAGTTTCTAAATATGTGCAGTATTTTATTTATACAGCAAGGTTTAGTAAGATTTTTAAAATTGCGCCTATGGCTTCCATTGGTTGCTTATATCATAAGTCCCGCCCTCTGATTTCGTCAAACAGAATTAAATTATAATTTCAACACTTCCCACTGGTTATTAAATTTACGCTTTTAAAAAATAAATGCAACATTTACCAAAATATAACTAGAATTTTGACAAAATAATTTAAACAAAATAAAAATGCAAAAAAAAAAAACAGAAAAAAATAAAATTAACAGGATTCGAACTCTGCAACGTTCGCACTGCAAATTACAAAGTGCATCACAAAACTAACTGAGCTACCAGAGTCACTGATCTAGAGTGTTACATAGCGAATTAAATATTTAACATAATTTAGTTAAAAACACAAAAAATGCGTTATTTTCCAAAAACATAATCTGATCAAAAATTCCTGTTGTACCATTCCGGTTCACACCAATGTACATTACTTTTTCAGATTTTTAGTTTAAACCATCTGGGCTACAGGGTGTGGGACAAATTTTTTTTTGCACAATTTTGGCAAAAATCGCATCAAAATAATTTATTTTGCAAAAATAAAATTTTGATCGTTAATCCACGTACTAAGGGCTTTCATTTGATATCCTACTCAGAATTTAAAAAAAATATATTTTTTTTTTGATGGACACATTTGTTTATGTTTTTAGGGGGATATGTTTTTTAGTTGTTTTAGTATTTTTCCTATGTGCGGGTCAAAGAGTCGTATAAGTTGACGACAAAATGACGGTATAAGGGTTTTTTGGTCATACCTACAAAACCCTAAAAAGGCAGTTGCAAAATTGTTATATGAAATTTAATTAATTGTTTATAAACCTTTTTAAAAATGTAGCCTAACACCTTTAGTTTTGTTGTAAGTTAGTTAGTTAAAATTTTTGGCGCACAGCAACAAAGGCTATTTGCGCCTAACACAGCCCATTTAAATGACTACACTACATATTAAAAACAATAAATGAAACAATCAATAAATAGATTAAACCAATAAAATTACACATACTCAATAAAAGAAATCTTGCACAGACAAACAAAAATAAATAAGATAAAAAAGTCGAAAATTTGAACAGACTCAGGGTGATGGTAAGAGCACCTAAAGCAACTGACAGGTCAAAGCATTGGACAGGTCAAAGCAGGACGAAGTAACAAACAATTGCATTGTTCCAAACAATACAGTTGTTTGTTACGTATTGTGACGTAACTGCGTTGATTCGCCGACGCTAGTATATAGTACTTTCGATGTTTTCAAAATCTGCAGAAAAGGGGGCGATAATCCAATCTGGGATGTGCATTTTCTCTAAATCCTCAAAACGTAATTTAAAATCCACGCTCAATTTTGAAGATGCTTTGTGTATATTTCCAAGTCTTCATCTTTTACTTCCAATAGGGGATAGGCATGATTTTTTTTTTTTATTTTTTATTATATTCCTCTTGTTAAATATAAACATAAAAAACAGTTTTTTTTTTTTTTAATTTAAAAAAATCATAAATGTATGTAGCGCGCGAAAACGACGTGTGACGTCATACCCCTTCTAACTGACGTATGACACTACTAGCTTACCGGCGTACATAGTCTGTTCTGAACTTATTTGTTTGTATAACTTTCATAGGTTATGTAAAGTTAGAGTGATTTTAGTTAAAATAAAGTTTAATTCTATAAAAACAATTTATACATGTTTACCGAATTAAATTTTATATTAAAATAGATAACTTATATTGCAGTATTTCAATTATGCCTCTAACGTTCTGTAACTTCATGTAGACAATGTAGTAAAATTCTGACATCTAAATTACATAAATATTTATATTTTACAGAGTTGCAGCGTTTGTTTACATAAAGTTATAGAATATAAAATAAAAATTACTTTGACACCACGTATTTCCTCAGCACTGTAGCATCAATGTTGGGTAAATTATCACTCTGAGCCCTAACAAAATGTTTATCTGCCATTTTAATAATAAATGCGTGAAAAATTGCTTAAAAACAAATACAAAACTCTCGAACAATACAATACACACACGTGTAAAGATTATGTTGTAGCTGTATCTGTGATGTGAAACCCCTATCGTTTGACGTCATACTCAGTCGTTTTACTCGGCAACCTTCGCTCCGTGGTCGGCTTATTTCAAATTTACAATATTTTAATTCAAAAATGTGGCTATAATATTAATTAAAATGTAATTTTTGTTTTGTTAGGTGACATAACTAACATTAACATATCAAAATAATGTAGTTTTAAGGAAATACAAATTTTATGCGTATCCCCAATTGTCGCAAATTCGAAAAATACTGAAAATCTCTTCATAACAATGAAGATCTAAATAAATCTAATTTAACTTATATTTATATATAACTGTGTAGTTATTATACAAGTAGTTTTTAACTTTTTTCCATCGACCCTTGAGCCAAAATCGACCCCTTACAATGTCATATCGACCACTTTGGGGACCCCTGATATAAAGGATATCCAACGGAGTGCCCGAGCTCGTTAAATCGTGCAGTTCGAACTGGTGATAATAGTCTAAATAGTTACTAATTTTAGTTCAGATTGTTAGTTTTGTATAAGAAACTGAGGAAATTATATGTATTTTTAAACGTTGAAAACATACTACTATTTTCATTTATTAATTTTCAGAAAGATTTAAAGCTGTGAATGATGCAGATGGAATGAGTGTAAAATTTTCGGGGAATATTTAAATGAAATTTGAAGAACGTGAATTTTAATACAAGTGGCAATTTGAATAAGAGAAGTTGCAAAGTTTTGACAGATAAGTTGAGAGCCTCTCAAGGACTGAAATGTATCGCAGTCCCAGATGGTCGCTTACAATTCTATTATAATTATTTTAAATAACATGGAAAGGAGGTGTTATGCAGAAGACACAAATTTATTTCAATTATAATTAAAGGATTTTATCAGTAGAATTTAGTTATCAACAGGGCTCGGACGTTTTTAGGCAAATCTGCACTAACGACATTATTATAATAATAATAATATTACTAATAATAATTTATTGGTCCAGTAGATGATATACATAATATTGGACAAATAAAATACAATCAGTACATTAAAATAAAAATTATTATTCGATATTAGTCGATAATAAAATTAAAATGTCATTAAAATTAAAGTAAAATTGAAATAAAAAGTAAAATTTGTTACATTTATTAAATATATACAGGGTGTTTGTTTGAAACGGGGCACCCCGAAAATCTCCTTTATTTGTAAAGATACAAAAAATCTTCAGAACAAAAGTTAAACTAGACAAAAAGGCCCATCTAAAGGTTACTATAAGAATTCTGAGGCACTTCCGGTTTCACCGGAAATGATGTCAACTTTTGATCTAGCATAGGGAATCGATAATTTTATATTTATTTCCTACAAGTACATTTAATTAGCTTTACAATGACACCAAAAAATCATATTTTTATGTTAACCATTTCAAAATGGCGACCATTTATTTACAAAATAATAATCAACATAAGTTTTACAAAGTTGAACGTACCAAGCTTTGAAAACAATAAAAAAAGAAATAAAATATCTCTAAAATAAACTATTTCACTATTTAGAAAAAAAAACTATTAGTTTTTTCAATTAATTTACAAAAAAAAAAAAAAAAAAAATACAAATGTTCGATTAAACCACCATTATTGTCCACACATTTTCTCATTCTTAATAAAAACTATTCCATCGCCCTTATTAGAATACACAAGCTGTTCATCCAAATGAATTCCTAATAATTTAACCGTTGAATTATTTTTAATAGATTTTTTATTTTTTATTAATTGACAAGCCTCATATGTAGGTATTCTTTTTACAAATTTTATGAAACTACATTTTTCTTCATTTAATATTAGTTCATTTGAAGTTAGCCAATTATTCAGTAATACCCTTTTCACACTAGAACTTTAAGATGAGTGAACTTAAAGTTCACCGATGTTTAACATCGGTATGCTTTCACACTTGATGTTTAAATCTCTGGTGCTGTCATCAGCTACAGTAATTTTGTCCTTTTTATTTATAATAAATTTATACAGGATGTATCTAAAAGGAACTTTACAACTTTGAAAAAGTATAAATATGTATTCAAAGAACGTGCACAGATTAGTTTTCCTACAAATATCGAGTTTTTTATGTCTTTGAAAAAATAAATATATTTTATAAATTTATTGTAGGGAACAAAAAGAATTCTCTTATACCCTTTTCACACTAGAACTTTAAGACGAGTGAACTTAAAGATCACCGATGTTTAACATCGGTTTGCTTTCACACTTGATGTTTAAATCTCCGGTGCTGTTATCAGCTACAGTAATTTTGTCCTTAAGTTACCGTCAGGAAATTACCAGTTTTGAACTGTCTGCGCAGACGCACATTTTGAATTATTATAAACAAATATGGATATTTCATTTCATTCTACAATAAAGACACTACAATAAAGAATATATTACACCTGTATTAACATGTAAGTCCATGCATTTTATCTCAATTATTGTAGCTCTGTATTTTATTAAACACATTAAAATAAATAATTTTATTATATGGTAACAATAAGTATAAATTTCTTATAACGTTGATAAAATACAGTATGCTTGTTTATGATAATATAAAATGTTGACAGCACAAATTCAAGGAGTATTTTTTTATAATAGAAATTAAGTTGGCAATGCGGACGATGTTTAAGACGCAGATCTCTGTCTTAAACATCGCTTGTATTTAGACGAGGCCTTACGGTTTTACATTAGCGTTTAAAGATACATTCACTTTAACATCCGATCTTAAAGTTCTAGTGTGAAAAGGGTATAACTTTATGTCGCCATTTACTTTCAAGTATTAATGAGACGTTCATAGACGTAGAAAAATTATAATATCAATAAATGAGTACTTTTTATCTAAAAACATTCCTGTCTTATTAATACTATAGCTACTACATATGTTTTTCCATAATATGCATTGTTGAATGCAATATCATTGTGAGATGTTATCATTGTTAAGAAATGTTATTAAAGAAAAACATGTCTTTTAAAATAATGGTTAATGACAAAAATGAAGCATGCGTTATTTTATAGACATGACAAAACTTGTAAGTAAAACAGATGGAAGTGATTTGCTAGTTCAGTGAGCACCGTATAATTTACTTGTATTGGTTTTAAACATATGACACGTCATAAGGAAGTTATGACAAGTAACTTCCATCATATCATATATAATATCAGTTTGATGAGCGCTCCACTTCAAAATCAAGACAAAAGACTCTATAACATCACTAACTTGAAACCAGTGGCACATAGACGAATTAAATGAAAATATGCTCTTTTTAGAAGTTTCTAAATTCACGCGATGATGGAAAAACGTTGATGATGATATGAACATGGTCTACTCAGATGAGGAAACATCGTGAATATACGAGGGATGTTTCCAAAGTTCTGAAAATTTAGCTATAATTTTTATTATTTTGTTAATTTTCGTCAATAGTTTTTCAACATAATCTCCATTTAACTGAATACATTTATCCCAACGATAAACTAATTTTTTAAGCCGTCCTCAAAGAACTTTCCTATTGAGTTTCTGTTCTGGTTCCAACAACCTTGGCACCCAGCGCGGCGAAACCTTGCTAACGCCCAAACAATCATACAAGATGTCATGAACTTGTCGTGTACCTATCCGTAGGCGCACACTAATTTGACGAATAGTCATTCGCCTGTCCTCTTTCAGAAGGTCTTCGACGGCAGTAATGATTCTTCCATTTACCGACGTGCTTGGGCGCCCATTGCGTTGATCATCTTCTAGTGTCCTACCGGTTTTAAAACGATCGATCCACCGATAAACAGTACTTTTGGATACTGCAGACACCAAATACTTCTTGGAGACGCTGAATAATTTCTAATGTTTTCACACCTTCCTTCTTTCTTTTCTGTGTTGGCACAGTTCATCACGTTATCAGTGACAAGCTCAAGTACAGCAAAACAAGTGCAAGTTGGTTCCCGAAATAGTTAACGCAACAACACAAGGAAACAAGACTCAAATTGTTTACAGATTTGAAGGAACGCTATGAAAGGGAACATGACCCTTTTCTAAACAAGATTTTAACTTGGGTTCACCATTTTGAACCAGAATCCAAAAGACAAAGCATGGAATGGAAGCACACCAGCTCACCTGTCCGAAAGAAATTCAGAACGCAAACATCAGCGGGAAAAGTCATGTTGGCCGTCTTTTGGGTGCCCGAGGTGTCGTCTTTTGTGATTATTTTGAAGATCAGCGTACAATAAACAGTGTCCACTACTCAGACATGCTGATGAACGTAGTAAAGCCAGCAATGAGAGAAAAACGTCGCGTAACTCAAAGAAAAGGCGTGATATTACTCCACGACAATGCTCGCCCTCATACCGCCAAGCTGACCCAAGTAACCATTGAAAAAATGGGTTGGGAGATATTACCTCATCCTCCCTACAGTCCAGATTCGCCTCCCTCTGATTTTCATTTGTTTGGTCCACTCAAGGAGACATTACGTGGAAAAAAGTTCAGCGACAACAAAGAAGTCAAAGAATTTGTGGAAAACTGGCTCAAACAACAAGACAAATATTTCTTTGCATCAGGTATAAAAAAAACTAGTTCATCGTTGGGACTAGTGTATTAATATTCGTGGGGATTATGTTGAGAAGTAGTAAAAGTATCATTTTGTAAAAATACACAGTTTTTTTTTCTACATCAATTTGTCTCTTTAATTATTGAATGTCCCTCGTGCTTTCATCTCATTAGTTTTTGTTCTTGTTTGTACTATGGATTGCGCATTGAATTTTTCTTGGACATCGTGGAAAGTTTGGACAATCAAACATATATCGTCCACGTAATCGAAGTCTAGTTACACCTACAAATTTTACAAAAGTGTCTTTTTTACAGGGATAATATAACATATAGACACGCAACGTAGATCATGTGGCTTTTATATTCCACCTAAACTATTAGACACAGATTCAGAACGTGCTATAATAATGCATTTAGAATTTTAAATAGCCTCCCAAAGTATTGTAGCGCCACGACTAGAACGGCAGACAGTTGGGGTATGTTGCGTAAACGAATTTATTCTTTACGCAGCAGACTGTGGCTGTCAACTAACAAAATCGTAAAAAATTATGTAAATAACGATGCTGTCTTCAACAACTACTGGTGTAGAAAATTGGTATAGTCGGATTTTTTATAAGGTGAATGACGTCACAAGTAATTGTTTACTATGTTTACATAATCTGTATATATTTATTTGAAGTAAATTAAAATACAGTATAAATATTGAACTAATATATAAAAATACTGGAAACATGAAAATATAATACAGAATTCTCGTTTTTACTGGTAAAATTGGTCAATAAAACTGGTCAATTATTATTCTAATATTAGAATAATATTATATTATGAAGGCCTTTATTCAATCATTATCCTATGTTGAGAAACATTATTGCAGGGGGTTCATCGACAATATCTTCACAGTGATTTCTCCATAGCCAAATTGCATCAGATGTATGAAGAAAAGGTAGACGAAGAATTAAAAGTAAATTACAAATTTTTTCGCAAAATTTTTGACAGGGTCTATAACATCTGATTTGGAACACCGGCAACAGACGTTTGTTCTTTTTGGCTTATGCACAAAGAAATTTTAAAACTTACTACTGACCCAGTGACAAAAAATAAACTGCAGACAGAATTGACAGTACACAACCTGAAAGCTAAAGCTTTTTATGACTACGCAATAACATGACAACCTAAAAGAACGAAACTCCCATTTAGTTCCGCTTAAATCAAAGAAACAATGTATAGAGTAATTGCACATTAAATTAAAAAATAAATAATAAAATAGAAAAATTTAAAAAATTAAACAGTAAGACGATTTGAATAACAGTAGAAAAATAAAATTATTTATTCATTTAAAAACAAAACAAAAAAAAATCCACCACAGGACCGACCCCCATCACAAAGTACTTGTATAAATTGCATTCTAGCAGCAGAGTAGAAATAACTTGGCCCAATGAAACGTTACATATAAGTATGAAAAAAAGAGACACTTCGAAAAAAAATTTCAAAATTTTTCAAAATTTTTTCATTTTATCAAAAAATGTCAAATAAAAGTTGTTAGATATTGCTTTTATAGCAACTTTTGTTAAATAAATTTTTTCGAAATATTTCCCTGTTGTGAAATATTCGCAAAAATCTTGCCATTAATGTCAAAAGCTTAAACATGAAGTTTCATAAAAAGCCTTTTAGCCGAATTTGCTCTTCACGTGTACACAGACAGACGGACAGACAGACGGACGAACGGACGGACGGGCGGACAGACAGACGGACGAACGGACGGACGGGCGGACAGACAGACAGACTCTCGGTTTTTGACTTTCGGTTTTTCGGGAAAAAAACGGGTTTCGGTTTTGAGAAATTTTAACAAAAAACTGGTTAAACAGCTTTGGTTTTCACCGGTTTGCAAGCCCTACTCTTAATTCTTTTAAAAGATTTCGAAATTTATAATTTTCAATAGATACCCACCATTAGTTTTCACTTGTAAATGTATTCACACCATTTTTAAAAAGTCACATTCCACCTCAATTTTCTACCACTTAATGTATAGCCCATATAAACCAACACAGCTAGTCTTGGTCGTGCCTGTTCAACCCTCGATATTAAATTTCGCTCCATAACTAGCCCAGTGTTCTAAATGCATCATCTTAGAGTCGTCAGCTTTCAATATAGCAATGATCCTGCTCCATTATAAGGGTAATGCATTACCAGCACTCCCTACAGATTATATGCCATCCCTCAGGAGTTGAGATCAGGAACACTGGAGATACCCTCGGGATCTTGACAGCTCTAACAGTAATTGCAGATGGACACGTCACAACTGGGATTACGCAAACACTCGCAACATCATCAATAAATGATTCTAAGCTCCAAGGAACAGAATAGAATAGAAACATATTAGGATGAAACGATCGCAAGATGGTGATCGGAGTTAAGATTTTCTTTTCGTACGTCCACTGGGCACAGTATTTTGTAAATGGAAATATTTCATTACACTGTTAGACGTTGTAATTCACAAAGGCATTATTTATACGAGTCAGCATTTTTAGGGTTTTGTAGGTATGACCAAAAAACCCTTATACCGTCATTTTGTCGTCTGTCTGTCTGTCTGTCTGTCTGTCTGTCTGTCTGTCTGTCTGTTCGGTTAAAATTGTAGCCAAACGGCTAAACCTAGAGAGTTGAAATTTGGCATGTTTATACAACTCTTTGACCCGCACATAGGAAAAATACTAAAACATCTAAAAAACATACCCCCCTAAAAATATAAACAAATATGTGCTCATCGAAAACAAAAATATTTTTTTTTAATTCTGAGTAGGGTATCAAATGAAAGCCCTTAGTACGTGGATTAACGATCAAATTTTTATTTTTGCAAAATAAATTATTTTGATGCGATTTTTGCCAAAATTGTGCAAAAAAAATTTTGTCCCACACCCTGTAGCCCAGATGGTTTAAACTAAAAATCTAAAAAAATTCCAAGTAATGTATATTGGTGTGAACCGAAATAGTACAACAGGAATTTTTGATCAGATTATGTTTTCGGAAAATAACGCATTTTTTGTGGTTTTTGGTTCACAAAGTACAAAAGTTATACCAATGTAAGACACTGATACGCTAAGCGTCCGATGGCGCAACGCGTTAGTGCGCTTGGTGTCGGAAGCTAAAATTCTCTGGAAAACGAAGGGTTTCGAGTTCGAGTACGGACGGAGTGAGTTTTATTTTTCTGTTTTTTTTTTGCATTTTTATTATGTTGAAATTATTTTGTCAAAATTCTAGTTATATTTTGACAAATGTTGTATTTAATTTTTAAGAGCGTAAATTTAATAACCAGTCTTATTATATGATTAACAGACGATAAATTATTTTAAAAATATCGTTCATTTTGTCGTGATTACTATAAAGTAAAATTTGTCCTACACACTCAGCATACCGCCTTCACTAATTATATACCTGCGAAACCCTGAAATGTGTGAATATTCACACTTCACATCAATTTTTAATAGACCATATTAGTAACAAAATGGGATTCAGTGCTGCCGCCTCGCGGTTGGTTTCCTTTTATTTGAATTTTGCATGTTGGTTTTTACCGACCGCCAACATATATAAGGGAGGTATTGTGATCATACCGATTTTGACATTTCGTGTTTTCGATAGATCTTGGAATTTAGGTCCCAACATAATGTTTTGACTATTTTTAGCATGATGTCTGTCGGTCTGTCTGTCTGTCTGTCTGTCTGTCGGTCGGTCTGTTTGTCGGTCCGTGTACACGTGCAGAGCAAATTCGGCTAAAAGAATTTTTATGAAACTTCATATTGAAGCTTTTGACATCAATAGCACGAATTGATCAACTTTTGGTAAAAATTGGTAAAAACTAGAAATGGGAGTTTACTCGTGTCGGTTTTAAGATTTTTACGAATATTTCACAACAGAGAAATATTTCGAAAAAAATTATTTAACAAAAGTTGCTATAAAAGCAATAACTAACAACTTTTATTTTAGATATTTTTTGATAAAGCAGCATAAATTAAGCAAGTTTGACACAGCTGATTTTTTTTTTTTTTTTTATTTAGATTTTTGTTTATTTACCAGTTTTGTGTTTAGTTATATATTGTCTTATAGATATCTTATAGATTTCTATTATAGACATTGTACGTAGTGCACAGCTTTTTAAATTAAATTCAACTTATTTCTATTTTGGATGTCAAGTATACGTATCTAGCATGATATCATAAAAACATTGATGTGAAGTGTGAATTTTCACACATTTAAGGGTTTCGCAGGTATTTAGAAAGTGAATGATGATTATTGGGATACCAAAACAAATTTTATGTTAAAATATTTTTTTTGTTAATTTTAATTCGAATGCCTCATACCATTATTTAGGTTTGTAAATATGTGCAGTATTTTTTTTATATAGCAAGGTTCATTAAGATTTTGAAAATTGCGCCTATGGCTTCCATTGGTTGTTTTAGTCATAAGCTCCGCCCATCTGATTTCGTGTATTCCATTTCAATAATTTCCACTGGTTATTAAATTTACGCTTTTAAAAATTAAATGCAACATTTGCCCAAATATAACTATAATTTAAAAAAAAATAATTTAAACAAAATAAAAATGAAAAAAAAAACAGAAAAAATAGAATTGTCTCGGTAGCGAACCCTACCCAGCAAACATTTAACTAACGGCCGAATGCCGGAAAACTGCTTTTACTGCTGGCACCAAAAGTAAGTGCAACGCCAGTATTAATAATGTACTTCACATTTGTATTTCGCATTCCGCCTATACGAAGTACTTTACCAGCATTTTATAAGCACTCCTTATTTGTATTAATCCAAGCAAACATTTTTATACTTTTTACTTAAAACTAAACTTTTTTTGAATGTAATAATTTGAAAAGTCTGATTGTTCTTAGTCATAAAACGCCCTAACGGCCAGTACCCCCTCGAGGGCCAGTACAAGTTGATACGTGTTGGTGGACAGTTTGTCAAGAAGTGTATTTGAATAGTTATTGTTTTGTGAACATTATACAGTTTTTTATTGTGATTTGTGTGTGTTTTGTTAGAATTAAGGACGTAGTTTACACAAACTATTTCATGTTAAATTGTTTAATTTTTATTTTAGTTCAATCGTAGTTTTTTTCATGTAATAAAATTTTCAATTATTAATAAATCTGCTACAAGATTATAAATATGTCATTTAAAAAATATAATTTGTCATATTTCATTTTGAATAGGGACATCTTAAATATTTTGTAAATATAATACCAACCTAAAATAATACAAACTTAATCCAAAACTGTAAAGCTTTTTTTACAATATAACCAAGTTTCTAAAAGTCAGTAATACGCTATAAAAATCACCAAAATAACCAGATCTAGTTTGTTCTTACAAAAGTGAACAGCTTATAGCATTAATGCTTATAAAATTTGATTATTGAATTTATTTTAACAAGTATGATTTCTTTAGGTTGGCACTCTTCAAGTCTGGGGGGAAAGATGTGGTAGATAATACAAGACGAATATTGGCGAAAATTATTAGTCACCCCTTATCTTTAGGATGCAATTGGTTTGGCCGAAATGGCAGAAAATCATTTTCTTAAAATTCTTTATTAAATTAATAAATTAAATAAACTAATTCCTGTTATTCCTGAAATTATATTTATTTAATATTTATAAATAAATCAATAAATTATAACTGTTAATACAATTTACAATCAGCCAGTTTTACCATCGTTGAATAAATTTATTTAAAAACTTAAGTTAACAATATCGCATCATTCTATTGACAGCAATGTTAATTTCTTCATTAATAGTTTAAAACCGATGCGATATTGTCAACTTTATTTGTTAAATAAATTTATTCAACGATGGTAAAAATGGCCAAAAGAGTATTTATTTTGCAAAATGGCCCAGTGCGAAATGCCAGCACTGACCCATTACTTTCAATGCACTTTACCGTTGCTGGGCCAGCAATTGATACATCAATGGGCCAGCTAAGGGCCACGGGACACCGTGGTACTGGCCCAGTACGAAATGCCAGCACTGGCCCATTACTTTCAATGCCGAGGAGTATGTGCTTTACCAGTACTGGCCCGTATAAAAATGTTTGCTGGGTAGTTCGCAAATTAGAACGCGAGACTGATAACCATTACACTATAAAAGCATGCTGGTTTACTGTGTTATATAAGTTATTAAATATTTTACATGGTCAAGCAAAAAATGCGTTTTTTTCCGAAAACATAATCTGATCAAAAATTCCTGTTGTACTGTTCCAGTAAATACCAATGTACATCACTTAGAATTTTTTCAGATTTTTAGTTTAAATCATATGGGCTACAGGGTGTGGGACAAAATTGTTTGCATAATTTTGGTAAAAATCTCGCCAAAATAATTTATTTTGCAAAAATAAAATTTGGATCGTTAATCCACGTACTAAAGCCTTTCATTTGATACCATACTCAGAAATTTAAAAAAATATATATTTTTTTTTTGATGAGCACATATTTGTTTATATTTTTAGGTGGATATTTTTTTTAGATATTTTAGTATTTTTCCTATGTGCGAGTCAAAGAGTTGTATAAGCATGCCAAATTTCAACTCTCTAGGGTTAGCCGTTTGGCTACAATTTTTACCGGACAGACAGACGACAAAATGACGGTATAAGGGTTTTTTGGTCATACCTACAAAACCCTAAAAATGTGACGTTTAAAGTGAAGCAACTACATTGAATGGCCGACTAGCCCATATTAGATAGATAAAAATTCGGTGCAAATTTTGCTGTATACATTGTTACTAATTTTATTTCAGATTGTTAGTACTGTATAAGAATGTTATGAGAACTATACGGTTGTGGGTCTCCTTAACCCTTTACCGCATAGTGTGCCATATATGGCACATTCCGATTTTTATTTTTATTTTACTTTTAAAACTGAATCAGAACGTTACTTCATGAATGTTCCATATATGCCACATACACAGCAATGGATCCTGCAGTATCTCAAGTAATGGGCTGCAATAGATTTGAGGATATCAAGCGGAATTTGCACTTCAACGATAACTCTGAATTTATTGAGAAAGGACAACTAGAAGATACGACCTTTTCTTTCAAAATTTCGAGAACGACTGCTTTTAATCCCTAATGAAGAACACCTAGCAATTGACGAGCAAATAATACGGAATCAGTTTCTTTTGTAACATAATGTAGAATCATAATGTTCCCTATATGGCGCAAACCCTAAATTATTATTTTAATTATTATTTTTTCATAAAGATAATAATTAATATTTTAAATATATTTTTTAAATTAATTTTTCTATCAATAAGAACCAATTCCTAATGCTCATGAATTACTTCAGCCAAAAATAAAAATTCATGCAGTAAAGGGTTAAAAGAATTCTTTTCGTTCCCTACAATAAATTTATAAAATATATTTATCTTTTTCAAAGACATAAAAAACTCGATATCTTTAGGAAAACTAATATGTGCAAGTTGTAAAGTTCCTTTTAGATACATCCTGTATAAATTCCTAACCTGTTCACTCTAAAACAGTTTAAAAAACTACACTTATTTAAAATCAGTAGAAAACAACGTTTCAGGAGAGACACTTTGAAATCGTTATATAAAATTGTTTAAAAATACTTTTCAAGTAAAATTTATTGTTATGTCTGTATTTTAAGCGGAGTTTATTATTTGGGTGTTTTTTTTAAGAAACATCTAAGAATCGAGACTGTTTCCATAGAAAGAAGCCGGGAGTTTTTCTTCTCGAATATACATGCACATTTATTTTTATTGATATTATTATGAGAGCGAGTGCCCTGCAGATGGGTTACATTTCCTCGTCTCCCCTAATGATCTACATTCAACATTGCTTCAAATGATATTCCCAACATTTTTCGGTTTACGATTTTTTTACTTCGTTTAACATTTTTTTGTGAATGATTTAACAATATTACCAACGATGTTAATGGATGCTTTAAATAAAATGGGATTATTTAGGAAGTAAAAAGGACTATAAAGTGTTTAACAAAATTTATGACGAATCCTGGAGCACAAAAAAATATACGACTTTCATTTGATTTTTATTAAGTACTCAGATTGAAGAAAAAAGTAGAATTAAATAAGCCAAATGTACAAATATCAAAATTGTAACTCTCTTTTTAGGTCCTGACAGTTAGGAAGACTTTCAAGTGTCACCAAAAGAATAATAATAGTTATAAATATGTAATAATTAAACACAAAAACAATGTTCAATAAGCATAACTTGATTTATTCATCCCGTTTACAGCACAAATACTAGCAGTTAGTGATTCTTCTCGAGAATTTCTCGAGAAAAAGTTTTAATTCTCATTTTTCATTTCTCGACAAATGTAAAATTTGTTCGACGCCTTTACTTTAGTACTTTAAAGGTGATTATAATTTTAACATGTTTTTATCCTCTACAATAGTTTCAACATTAAAAAAAGATGTATATTCTAATAATTATATAATTATTTTTAATAATAATAATAATAGTTAAGTTTATGGGAGTCGGACAGGTGTAGAAATAAATAAAAAAGTTTATTTAACTAAGCTTACGTTTCGATTTTAATCAAATCATCCTCAGAAAACGAGAAACTCTTAAAATCGAAACGTAAGCTTAGTTAAATAAACTTTTTTATTTATTTCTACACCTGTCCGACTCCCATAAACTTAACTATTATATTATCTACGGACATAATTCGTCAACATATATAATTATTTTTCTCGAGATTTCTCGAGAATTCTCGAGAAAATAAGTCTAATGTCAAGAAATCAGAAACACTACTAGCAGCCAATGTTCACAGGTGTGGTGTAAAGGAATTATACTCTATCTCAGAAAGACTGATAGTAATAAATCTTTTTGTCAGGCAGTTACCAGTGGCGTGCACATTTTAAACACGCTTAAATTGGTTGTGTTTATTTCTATATTACTATTTATCATGTTATTAAACGCACGCCTGTGACCATATTTATTATATCATTAAACGCACCCCTGTGACCATATTTTTCCTCAAAATTTTAGGGAAACATTTGAACATGATCTATTGTGTTTAACCCTAGTTCGTATTCCCAAATAATATGTGCGGCACACTCGGTTATTTTTAACAATATTTCGTTTCGAACTATTCATATTTTGTGGGCCGCTTCTGTGTGAAAAAACAATAACTTTTTACAAATAATAAATTTTATTACTATCAGTCTTTCTGAGATAAAGTATAATGATTCTCATCGCACGACAACTAGCGGCAAGATTATTAAAGTAAAGATTATCTCGTAACTTGTACTGGTGGGGGTAAATAGCGAAGCTACACATTATCTGTCTGCTAACGGGATGTCAGCTTTTGTTTATCGTAAATGTTATATACACGTGAAGTTTGAATTTTGTCTATAAATATAAAACTATCGTTTAATTTTTTGATTTTCTACTTGTTTTAATTTCTTTTTTCTTCGAAAGGAATGTTTCTTCGTTCTAAATAAATTTTCTTACATTCATTTTTGATGTGATGAGAATAATAAGTGAAATATTTCAATATCATAGTTTTAGGGTGTCCCCCCGTAACTACCTTAATATTCATCAAATTGAAAAAATGCAGAGAACAAATAAGATTTGTTTTCTTATAAACAAGATTTATTGTATAGTTTTTTCTGTTAAGATAGTTCTGTTTATAAAGGAAATATTTTTAATTTTTTTAGTACCAGTTTTAACCTAGAAACACCCCCAAGAAAAAAAAATTTGAGATACCATGCCTATATTTGAATCCTGGTTCTACTCTATTGTACCAAATTTCGTTAAAATACGTTACTATATTATAATAGCAATTTATTTTTATATTTTTATTTAAATATACCTAAAATTATATTTGTATTCGATTTTAATGTTATTTATTAACTATAATACAAATACCCAGAACCTTAAATTTTATATAAATCAATATAAAATTTCCTTAGGGATTTATTTATAATTTATTCAGCAGAACTGTCTTGAAATAAATCTATTATGAATATAGTCAATAAAAATATTTAAAAACATGCAACATCTATATTAATTTTGTATGCTAGTAATATTTTAAATAATTTTGTCTTACGACCCCCCCCCCCCCAATCCTGGGTGCGCCACTGGTATTAATACATTTCAATATTGCCATCTAGTGATCGTTTGTAAAAACATAAAAATTGATGTGAAGTGTGAATTTTCACACATTTCAGGGTTTTGCAGGTATTTAGTAAGTGAATGATGATTATTTTGGATGCGAAAACAAATTTTATATTAAAATATTTTTTTTTGTTAATTTTAATTCGAACGCCTAATACCATTATTTAGGTTTCTAAATATGTGCAGTATTTTTTTTTTATATATAGCAAGGTTCATTAAGAATTTCAAAATTGCGCCTATGGCTTCCATTGGTTGTTATAAGTTCCGCCCCTCTGATTTCGTGTACATTGAAACAGAATTAAATTATAATTTAATCAATTTCCACTGGCTATTAAATTTACGCTTTTAAAAATTAAATGCAACATTTGCCAAAATATAATTAGAATTTTGAAAAAATAATTTAAACCATATAGAAATTAAAAAAAAAATATATATATATATATATAGTCTCTTTTCTCCAGGGTTCGATCCCTATCGGATCGGGTTACATGGGTGAAAAGTCAGCGTCAAATACCACTAGATCAGCACACACGTTAGAGTGTTGCTTGTTACAAAGCTATAACTTGTGTACATTATTAGCCAAAAATCACAAAAAATGCGTTTTTTTCCAAAAACCTAATCTGATCAAAAATTCCTGTTGAACTATTCCGGTTCACACCAATGTACATTACTTAGAATTTTTTCAGATTTTTAGTTTAAACCATCTGGGCTACAGGGTGTGGGACAAAAAAAATTTTGCACAATTTTGGCAAAAATCGCTTCAAAATAATTTATTTTGCAAAAATAAAAATTTGATCGTTAATCCACGTACCAAGGGCTTTCATTTGATACCCTATTCAGAATTATAAAAAAATATTTTTTTTTTCGATGAGCACATATTTGTTTATATTTTTAGAGGGATATGTTTTTTAGATGTTTTAGTATTTTTCCTATGTGCGGGTCAAAGAGTTGTATAAGCATGCCAAATTTCAACTCTCTAGGTTTAGCCGTTTGGCTACAATTTTTACCGAACAGACAGACAGACAGACAGACAGACAGACAGACATACATACAGACAGACAGACAGACAGACAGACAGACAGACAGATGACAAAATGACGGTATAAGGGTTTTTTGGTCATACCTACAAAACCCTAAAAAGTAACCCTCGTATTTGGTAGCGAACTATTCAGATCACCCTCATATTTAGTTTGAACTTATAAACCTGTTCTTATTCTTGTTAAATTCTAAATCTGTAAAATTTGCTGACATATTTTATGCTAAAAGGTTTTTATCAACAAAAAGACTTTATTAAATCAAACAAAATTTTCGCATAAATTTAATAACATTTCATTTTGTTATTCTTTTTGCATAGCTAATCTAATCAGAGGGCCATTAAATAAACTGGGTAAGAAGGTGGAGTCATACGAGGTGTGATGAAGCCAGTCGCTTCACAGCGTCACCGTGCCGCGGAATGATTTTGCGGGGGAAATTAGAGATCACTATCTAAGAGATATGAGCCGCTGATGACACCGCACACTGACTTAGAGACTCTACTATCGCAGCAAAAACACACTGATACATATCGGTACACTGTCACAACATTACGTGTATTACTCCTTTATCAGATGGACTTTTTTACGCAACACGAAAAAATATTAGAATACTGAATTTTAACAGACATGTGCTCACTGGCTACACGAGAACCTTACTTGGCCTTACAAAGTAATATTTAGTTTTCTAAAGGCTCAGGCACACTATAGTCGGATTGCTGATAGGTGACTGTTACATGTATGTATCAAGAATTGCAATCATATAATAATCTAGTTACCATTTTTCAGCGATTTTAAAAATGTTTTTTGTTATTTGTCTTAGCTGTCAGTGTCAGTTAATAATATTAATTAACAGATCTTGCGGCCAATTATTAAATTCACAAACTTTAATTTTAAATCTGCTGGAATATTTTAATTCCGAAAAAGAGAACAATGGGCCACTTATTTCTCTATCTTGTGTCCGTCAAAGAGTAGCGGCTGCCTTAAAGATTTCGGAATCAACAATTCGTAGAATTATAATGTAATAAATCTGAACTTATCACTAACAAAATCACGAGAAAACGAAGGAAATTAAAATCTGAACCAGTTTATTTTATTGATACATTGGCACAAGCGTATGGTCATGAAATACTAAGATTACCTCCTTATCACTGCCAGTTTAACCTCATTTAACTAATTTGGGGTATAATCTGTCTCAATTTGTAATACGAAACTAGATCTGGTTACTTTGGTGACTGTTGTGGTGTAAATAGACTTTTTTGAAACCATGTAAACTTGTAAATCTGGCTTTTACATTTTTGGTGAAGTTTCATTATACTGATGTTATATTCACTCAAAAACTACATGTCAGGTACCAAATTGACATGTCAAATTTGTGATTGACATGTCAAATATTTTGAATTATATACAAATATTTATTTCATTTTATTTCGCTAATTCATATTTTCTTTTCTGGTTGTATAAAATATATTTCAAATACTTGTCAATTTGTGTTTTATACAATTTGTGTTAGTAAGTTGACATATACGGAATTTAATGTCAATTATGAATTGTCAAATATTTTGAAAGGTGTTACTTCAGAATTACCACCCTAAGATGATATTTTAAATATACAACATAAAAAATGAAGTTTCCCTGTTAGTTTCGTATTACAAAATGAGACAGATAATATAACAAAAAATTATTATGATAGACATATTGGTTAAAACGGATACAGTGATAACGAAGTTTTGAAAATGTAGCAGTGTAGTAGCCTGTGATTAAATTAGTTGTGAAACTTGGGCAAAACCAGTTAAAAAAATCGAAAATTTAATAAATGAATGGTGGGAAAGGGAAAGGATTGTTGATGATATTAATCCAATAATAATAAATACAAGAAATGACAGCGATAGTTCAGATGACGACGATATCATGCATTACAGTGACTAATTGTTTTAAAATAAAAATAAACATTTAAATACAACTTGTAGCAATATATTATATGAATAAATATATTTTTACTTAATATTTTATTACTTTGTACTTAAGGGAAACATAAAAATTTAATTTAAATAAACAACATATTATCTGTCTCAATTTATAATACGAAACTAACAGGGAAAGTTAATTTTTTATGTTCTATATTGACAATACATTTATAATATTGTCATAGTATTGGTTCACACGGATACGCCAAAGTCTGTTTACACCACAACAGTCACCAAAGTAACCAGATCTAGTTTCGTATTACAAATTGAGGCTTATATTATAATCCAAAATTTACGTATAAGTTTTTCCTTATTTATAATTATTACCTTAAAATTAATAATTTTGTTTGTTTGAGTACTGCTGTGAATTTATTTTCGTGCTCCAATTAGCAAAGATATCTACGAATAATTCTGTTTCTTTCTAATGCTTTGTTTTTTATTAAAATAATTTGGAAGGTTGGTTGTCAACTTGCGTCACTGTACGTTACTGTGGGTATGCAAATAATTATAATGATATAGAGAGAGAAAGCATATAGTATTGTATATCGATACTTATAGTAACGAACAGTCACCTATCAGCAATCCGACTATAGTGCCGGTTTGGGCCTCAGCGCATCGCATCGCAAAAATGTTGTAACGCACATTAGGGACGTGCCGGCAGCAACGCTATATACAACACAAGGTTTCCAGTGAAGAACACTATCTCACCTGACTTGGTCCCCAGTTACTTTCTTCTTTTAAATCTCAAGAGTTTATGAAAAGGATATTAAGAGATAAGATCGGAAGCTGATTTAGATCAGTTTCTACCTTAGGCGCGAATCAAAAATGTGTCTTCAAAATATGTTTCCAGAAGTGGCTGTGTATTTTGTGATCAGTTCGTGTACAGTATTAATTTTCAAGCAGTTATAAAGCAAATAGAATCCATGTGAACAAATTGTCCGAATTTGCATGGTAATCAAGAGCGGTGGTTGCCGATGTTGTATCGTAGCCTGTATGTCTAAGCGGCAGAGGAGAAGATGCTGCTCTCTCAGTTACAGACTTGATTAAACTGTTTATCTCGCGCCCAGTAACGACATGTGCATAACGGCAACGTTACTAACGCCAGCACATATAACGACATTTATTAAATAACAGATGCGATCGCTGTGAACTCTCTGCACTAGATTAATATTTAACGATGGAATTTGTAATATAGTATTATGATGATATACTCCATCACATACACGATGGATTCAATTGTTTTGTTGGTTTCTCGTTACATCTGCTTTGATTCATATTAGTTTGTACCGTCAGTAGCGGAACACGCAAACATATTTAACGAAGTTATTGGTATATGGCAGGGCTGTTCAACCTTTATGTATTTAGGATCTTTTTAGGCTTTTAATAATAATAATAATAATAATAATAGTTTTATTGACCAAATTACAAATACAAAGAACTGCTTTCAGTCAGTCAATACAATATTAAGAGACAAAGTCATAAAAGTTCATCAAAATTAACGTTGTTAAATTCATCAATTGTGTACAATGGGTTATTTATAAATAAGTGTTTAAGTTTGAATTTGTCTAGTGGTAGTGTAGTAATAGTCTCTGGTAAAAGATTATAAAATTTCACAGCAAAGTAATTTGAACAATTCCTGGATTTATTTAAGCGCATAAACCACGAATATTATTTTTACAACGCGTGTTGTGCTCGTGCGTTTCACTAAAAGTGATATAATTGTGTAAGTTTTTGCGTACAAACAATAGACACAAATAAATAAATAGTGAAGGCAATGACATTATTTTCAGCTTTACAAAAAGATCTCGACAATCCGCTCTAAAAGGAGCACTGGCAAATATTCTTACAACTTTACGTTGTAAGCTGAAAATTCTTTTGGCTGCAGGTGAATATCCCCAGATTATTAACCCATAGGTTAGGTGGGACTGAAAGAGGGAGAAATAGGCTTTCAATACAACATCTATGCTGACTTCATGCTTCAGATTCCTTACTAGATACACGGTCGATCGCAGTTTACGACTGAGTACATCCACGTGCTGATCCCAACGAAGGTAAGGATCAACGTGGATACCAAGAAATTTAACGAAAGGGGGATTGGCAAAATCATGTTTTCTGGTGCTCAGTAGCAAGGTCTGGGTTTTATCTGCATTTAAAATTAGTTTATTGCTAGACAACCAAGAGTTTGCACTGTTCACCAGAGAAACATTTTCCGTAATAAGGGAATCTAGATCATGGTTGCAATTTAGTAAAGTTGTATCGTCAGCGTAAAGAATTGATTTAGATGTCATAGCGAGAGGCAAGTCGTTAACATATATCAAGAATAGTAGCGGTCCGAGAACTGAACCTTGGGGAATACCAAAATGTAAAGGAAGATACTCAGAAACTCTACTTTTAAATTAGGTAAACTGTTTCCGGTTAGATAAGTATGATTTAAGCATGGCACGGCTCTTGTCATCAAAACCATAAAAAGATAGTTTGGTTAATAAAATATCATGAGATATGCAGTCAAAAGCCTTGCTTAAATCAAGAAAAACACTAAGACAGTATTTCCAATACCCGAACAGTGGATTGTTGCTTAGTTTCCGGTTCATATGAATAAATCCAAGTTTCGCCACTTGTAACGTTGTTGAACACAAATTTTGCAATGCCTGGTGCCAGGTTGAATTTTTTAGCATTCTTACACCAATCAACTAGAGCTTTTTTTGAGCTTCGGTCAAATTATTCTGGAATTCATCGGGAATAGATCTTTTTCACAGCTAAATGTTCATACAAAATCAAATGTATTGCAGTCTGCGTTATGCTAAAGGATGCCTCTATCTCACGCTGAGACTCATGCCGATCTTCTTCAATCATTTTGCGCACAGCATCGATGTTTTTCTGAATCACAACCGATTTTGGTCAACCTTCACGAGATTCATGACTAACGGACACACGATTAAATTCTACAAACCAATTGTAAACAGTCTTTTCTGATGGTGCTTCATTACCAAAAGTTGAACGAAGCCAATCTATGCATTGTTGTTTAGTTAGTCCTTTTCTAAAATAGTAAAAAATCATTCAACGAAAAGCTTCACGAGTTATATCCATTTTTTCACAAACTTTTTCTAACGCTCATTATCAACAAACTACTCGGTCAATTTATAAGCTGCCACTGATTTCACAGTAACAAGTGTCAAAATTTACGAATATAGTAATGACACATTTCAATATTGCCATCTAGTGGTCGTTTGTAAAAACATGAAAGGTAACACTCGTATTATAAACATAATAGTTATGGTTTATGCGTTGTGCTGTGGAGACATGCTAAGTTATATGCCATGCGTTATGCTATGTAGCTATTATAAACCAGGCTTTAACCCTGAATTTTCTATGCCATTTTATCAGAACAAATGACGTGCCATTGGAATTCACTAGTTATAGTGAAATTTGGCCTAATTATCTGAAATTATATCTATTGGAGTTTTCGAGATCCCCATACTTTCCCGATTAATTGGGCCACCCGGTACTAGTCCTTTTTTTTACGAAATTCACCTTGTTTTAGGACACTGTGATTTTAGCGGATTTTTATATTCATTCCCATAAACCAATCTTGCTCTCTAAATGATCATTCCTAGGGATGGGAACGATATATCGATATTTCGAAAATATCGATACTTTAGAAAAAGATATTTTTATATCGATATTTGAAATGCGATATATCGCGTAAAATACCGATGTTCGCAGAAAATATCGGTATTCTTGTATCTTTTTTACATTTAAATATATGCTGTTCACTTTTGTAAAAACAAACTATAGGCTATTCCAAACGGTTAGGCGGAACTAGATTTTGAAATCTAGTAATTTTTATCTATGAATTCGGACTTTTGGTGATTTTGTTTAAGCTTTATAAATCAAACTCACATTGCAAATTCTAGATTAAATTGATTGTCATTATAAAATGTCCTTTTCATTCCATTTAATTTTTTTGTCATTCTTTATAAAAATTTCCCATTTATTTATTTTTTTGTATTCAAAATATGGAAAAAAATTGACATGTCATTCGTTTCCAGGGTTTTACTGTTGGAAAATAAAATTTTCACATACCAAACCTGAAACATGAATAAACCCAAGCAATGTCCCTTTTCGTGACAACCTAAAATACCGCTATTTCCATTTAGTTCGGCCTAATAGTTTGGAATAACCTGTAAAACAAAATTTTGATTTCAATAATTTGCACCTTTGAAATTGTTGGTATTTAAAAATTATAAAAAGTTTCACTTTCTTAATAATGATCATAACCAATAAATCTAAAGTCGGTTTTACAGCGTAAGGAATATTTTTAATTTAAAGTCCGTAATACACTATAAAATTAACCAAAAAGATCTGGTTTGTCCTTACAAAAGCGAACAGCATATATATATATATTTAATTATGAGAGCAGTTAACTAGCAAAATATTAGAAAGTTGGTTGGTAGCTGGGTGAGTACCAACTATAAGTGATTATCTGTCAAGTGGCGACTTTTTTTCCTGCCAAGTCAACCAAAAAAAATTGTAATTTATATATCGTACCTGTTACGTGTTAGTTATTTCGATATATCGAAAATATCGATATTTTTACTTCGATATATATCGAATATCGATATCACACTTATGATATATTGAATCGCGCTTATATCGATATTCAAAAATAAATTCCCATCCCTAATCATTCCAAATATCTTTCATTCAGATAGAAGACTCTAGTTCATTCCAGCTATATTAACCCATTGTGTGCATCGTATGTTATAGTGTATATTTAAATATACTTGATATCCTGTTCTGGTTGAAGTTTCTGTAGAATTTGCTTTGGGTCCATGCGTCATGTTCAGTTTCCTTCAAGATATTTTAATAAAGATACAGAATAGAAAAACAGCTCCCTTGTATAATATATAAAGTACAAAATGAAATGTCTGCAATAACTCATAAGACAACAGAGTTTAGAGACCCTCTACGGCACCACACTTTATATCATACTCCAAAAAACAACTACAAAACTTTCACATGCGGGAAATGAATTTAATGTCAAATCATAATTGACTTCACTGGCCGAGTAGAACGTCTTCATAAGTCCAACAGTGGAATACAAGGTTAAAAAGAATAAAAAATTTATGTGAAGTGTGAATTTTCACATATTTCAAGGTTTTGTAGGTATTGAATAAGTGTAAGGCGGGTTGCACACTTATACGACATTTGTTTACGACTAGAGATGGGAATTTCGGATCAGTTTGCGGAACCGGATCAGTGGAGGTCGTTCAGTTTGTTGAGCCGGTTCATTGATCCGGCTCAGTGATCCGGTTAAGTAAACTTGTTTTCGAGACACAGGTCGGTCGTTAGTTTGTCGCTTAGAGCTGGTTCTTGCAATATATGAACTGTAAACATGATCCCGAGACACAGGTCGGTCAGTCGTTCGGTCGTAGGTACAACGTCGCTTAGAGCCGGCTCTTGCTTAGACCCGGTCAGTTGTCGGTCGTTCGCTCGTAGGTAGAGGTCGCTGAGAGCCGGCTCTTGCTTAGACCCGGTCAGTTGTCGGTCGTTCGCTCGTAGGTAGACGTCGCTTAGAGCCGGCTCTTGCTTAGACCCGGTCAGTTGTCGGTCGTTCGCTTGTAGGTAGACGTCGCTTAGAGCCGGCTCTTTCTTAGACCGACACTTTATGTAGCTACTGTATTTTAAACCAGATGTGTTAAGTTTATGGCGATGTTTATTGCTCTTATAAATCGGACATCTGGGATTTGGGCAATATTTTTAATATTTTTATATAATATGGTTGTAAGAAAATACAGACTAAGCCATTTGTTTCAAATAAACTGCCCTACAAATTGATGACAATAAATAATACACTTTATGATAATACATTACAAGCCGAGTTCCCGCGAAGTTCAACATGACATCGATCCAGATCCGGATCACTCCGGTCACTGCTCACAATCGCCCGACCAATCGTATCCTTGAAACTTGAAACTATACAGTGAGCCGTAAGCCGGCTCATTTCAATTTGGTGAACCGTGTCACTTCGGTCAGTGTACTGAGTCGGCTCAGTGAGCCGGTTCGTTCATGAACGACCCATCTCTATATACGACACGTTGACGAAATGTCACTTCATTTCCAGCACACGTACTTTTATGACGACTTGCACACAGGGTGACCAGATTTGAAAATCTGGTCACCCTCTCAACCCTGAAATGTGTGAAAATTCACACTTCACATCAATTTTTTGCTTATATCTAGTGTGCAATGCATTACATCAAATGAAACGAAATGCCATTTAAATGCACTAGTTACAGTACCATAGTTATAATTTGGCTTAATTCAATCAAAGGCGTATCTCTTATAGTTTTCGATATTTCGATATATTCCCGCTTATGATTGAAAGATAAGTTTCATTAAGACATTAATGTGCATTGCTTTATTACAAGGCAGCATAAAATATATCTAAAGTATTATTGTTTAGCTAAATTGACATGGCTACAAACCATTCGTGAGTCAGTAATTTGTATAATTTGAGCAGAAATCAGGTCTTTGCCTAAGGAAAATTTGAAGCGTGAGAATTTTTTTATTCACAGTTTCCAGAATTATTTGATTTGAAAATGTTCAGAATCCGCGAAAATGAACATATTCGAGAGTTGTCCTCAAGTATCACACAAGAAATGAGAGATATATGATTACAATGTACTGGTGGCGCACCCAGGAATTTTGTTGGGGGGGGAGACAAAATTATTTAAATTATGAAAATATAAAGTGATGACCAAGGTCACATATTAGAAACCTAAATAATGGTATTAGGCATTCAAATTAAAATAAAATTTGTTTTTCAAAAAATCATCATTCACTTACTAAATACCTGCGAAACCCTGAAATTTGTGAAAATTCACACTTCACATCAATTTTTTGAACTCTCAGTATTTTTACTTGCCCGACCTTAATATATAAGGGGCAAGTATTGTAATCGCGAAAATTTTCGATGTCGAGATTTTGACGGATGACCACGTTTCATGGTCCAGGGAATCCAAAAAACCTATTTTTGAAGTGCCGTCCGTATGTGTGTGTGTCTGTGTGTGTGTCTGTGTGTGTGTGTGTGTCTGTGTGTGTGTCTGTGTGTGTGTCTGTGTGTATACACGATAACTCAAAAACGGTTTAACTTAAAGAGTTCGTTCTGGTACTAAAAAATTCTCCTAATAATTGGGAAGAACCCTATTGTTTTTTATTAAAATCCGAAACCGGAAAGGGAAGTTATTAAACTTTTAAATTTTAAAAAATTCGTAACTAGTAAACCAAGCCTTGGACAAAAAATTGTATAGAACATAATTTGATGTATTTTTGAAGATTTACCTAAATATTTTTTTAAATTAAAAAAAATATATATGTATTTTTTTTATGGGAGGGCAAGTCTAGCGGAGGTCTCCCTTCGCCACTGGTTTCTATATGTGGGTCGAAGAGTTGTAATGGGTGTTTTTTTTAGAGGTATAGAACTTTAAATTGCAATAAAACAACGATGGATTATTCGATTGACATGAATTTTTTTTTATTCGAAAGATAATCTTGTGGCATTACATTTTAAATATGATTTCTGGCATATGACCGCCACGGCTGGCTCGGATGTAGTCCAATCTGGACGTCCAATTTTCGATGACTTTTTCCAACATTTGTGGCCGTATATCGGCAATAACACGGCGAATGTTGTCTTCCAAATGGTCAAGCGTTTGTGGCTTATCCGCATAGACCAATGACTTTACATAGCCCCACAGAAAGTAGTCCAGCGGTGTTAAATCACAAGATCTTGGAGGCCAATTCACAGGTCCAAAACATGAAATTAGGCGGTCACCAAACGTGTCTTTCAATAAATCGATTGTGGCACGAGCTGTGTGACATGTTGCGCCGTCTTGTTGGTATGATTTAATGTAATGCCACAAGATTATCTTTCGAATAAAAAAAAATTCATGTCAATCGAATAATCCATCGTTGTTTTATTGCAATTTAAAGTTCTATACCTCTAAAAAAAACACCCGTTATAAGCATGCCAAATGTCTACTTTCTATGTTCAACCGTTTGGCTACAATTTCTACCGTGCAGACAGACATATGAGTGACATTATAAGGGTTTTTTTGTGGTCATACCTAAAAAACCCGAAAACGTATTTTATAAGTCCCGTGATAAGTAGAACTAATAGTCCTAATTGCGACAGTTTTATAAGATAAATCAATATAGTATCTTAATATTTCTTTTTGTTGCAATTCCTTTTGATAAAACCGTTGCCTGAGTCATTTATTGTGGTAAAAACTCTTATTTCTCGCAGACAATTTATTTAGTAATTTTTTATAGTATTTCCAGGGCACGAAGCGCGCTGTCGGCAATTAATATAGGGTCAAATATCTGAGTGTTGTTGTCTCTGTTGGCAGGAGGGGAGAAGATCGTTGCTCGTCCTTGTTGGAAGGATGTGCACGCGCGACCACGCACCCGAGCGAAGGAACTGTTCATCTGCTGACGTACGCAATCAATCACACACTGTCGCACTTCTTACTTAGCTCTTTTTAAAAGAAAACTTTCCAGAAAATACCGGGGAGGAATAATTGGTAAAATGCTGAATTATGAGTACATACAACTAGAAGGTCTTCGTCAGTCCAACAGTGTAATGTAATATTGCTGGTAATGCAGTGACGTCGCTTGCTCTTAAAATCTGGAGGGGCCAAGAAATATTTGAGTAAAATCTAGGGGGGCCAGGAAATATGAGCCCAACTCCAGAATAGTTCGGCCGGTTTGGAAGTTGCAATGTATCTATAGTTCAAATAAAAATATATTTTTTCGATTAATACATATTTTCATGTGGTTAATAATATTTTGCAGATTTATTCTCTAAGAATCTACGAATTTAATAACATATAAAAATATCTAGGGTTTCGTAGGCATAAACAACTCTAGACACTCTTATATCCTTTAACCGATATGAACAATATTTTGCAGATTTATTTTCTAAGAATCTACGAATATAATTACATTAAAAATATTATTATTATTATTAGGTATATAGAAATGTCTAGGGTTTCGTAGGCATAAACAAGAAACTATAGACACTGCTATATTCTTTGACTGATATTAGCAATATTTTGCAGAATTATTCTCTAAGAATCTACGAATATAATATAACATACAGAAATATCTAGACAGAGATTCGTAGGGATAAACTAACGTCTCAAATCATTTTTAATTTTATCAATATAAATTTAATGCACTGAGTAAAAATGAATCGTTTTCCCAACTTAAGAAGTTTATGAATAAATAATTCGGAATAATACTTATAATTTGTCCAGTTTTTAGTAATGGGCGTAGAGTTCTATATATATATATATATATATATAATTTGTCTATATTATAATTTGTCCAGTTTTTAGTAATGGGCGTAGAGTTCTATATATATATATATATATATATATATATATATATATATATATATATATATAGAACTCTACGCCCATTACTAAAAACTGGACAAATTATAAGTATTATTCCGAATTATTTATTCATAAACTTATATATATGTATATATATATATATATATTAGGGTGAGTATATTAGAGGGGATATATATAAAATAAATATAGGGTGTACGTCCATTTTTTCTTTTTCTGTAACATCTCCTCTTGTTTTATAGATTTTTAACCATTTGTGTGGGCGCTAATCAGAGATAAACGTAAATCTTACATGCTTAACGAGTAGAACGTTTTCACCAATTTAACAGTATAATGAAATATTGTCATTTATTAAATACTGAATAAGTTGTGTCCAGTGGATGAGTAGAACCTCTTCACCAGTCCAACAGTGTCATTAAACATTGTCATAAAATACTAATTTTATAATAATCTTTAAATATACAAGCAGAACATCTTCATAAGTTGTTGCGAATATCTTCAGCAGTCTGTATAAATTAAGAAACATTTAACGCAATATTTCTTATCTACTGAGTCGTACATTTTAAATATATACTTCCTGTCAAAGTTGTTTAATTTCCTTGATAAAGATAAAGATTAATTTCTAAACTTTACTAAAAACAGTTAATTAATCTTAAGACCAGAAACTTCATACGAGGGTCACTACAAAGTTTCAGATTTTACTTCAACCTATTCAATATTTTGGAACAAACTGTTTTATTGCTTTTCAAAATATTCGCCTTCAAGATTTATACACTTTTTCATGCCTTCAAACCAATTTTCGAAACATTTTTTCCACTCTGATGTTGATATCTCAAAAACATAGTTTTCGAAGGCATCAACAGTTCTTGAGGTGATGAAAATCGCAGTCTACGCATTTTTTGTTTGACATTAGGGAACAAAAAAGTCGTTAGGGGATTAATCAGGTGAATACGGACAATGAGACATTAATTCGATGTTTTTCTCCTTCAAATAATCAATTGTTTGAAGTGCTGTGTGGGGAGCTGGCATTGTCATGAAGAAAGATGCGACGTTTTTGGTTGTTTTTTCTGATTTTGTCGATGACTTCTGGCAAACAAATTATTGTATACCATTCAGCATTAACTGTTCTGCGATCCAGTTTCGGAAAATGGCGATTAGGCAAAAAATATAACTATTTATTATTTTTTTTTTTTTTTTAATTAAGACTAATTAAAAATTTTTATTACATAATTTTTGTTTTTTACTAACCACTCCGTTATTTAGCCTTTTCAATCATAAGTACTTAGCGTAGAAGGCGCTATTTTCTGTTTTGAGCATCATCTCAAAATTGTCCCGGTTTGACAAAAAAATATTATGGTAAGTCTAATCATCTAGGTTAAAAATTTCTCTTTGAAATTGTTTATACCAACGAAGCACTGTGCTCCGACTTAATATAGAGGCCATAGGATGTTGATGTATAGGCCAATCATTGGGACATATTTACAATGCTGAAATACGAACTAACAGCTCAACTATTAACTAACTATTTGAATAAAATCGTTGTTCCAAATAAGTTTGGAACTAACATATTTCTTAATAAATGTAAGTGTTTTGCTTATTTTGAAATGTTATGAAAGTTTCCCCGGGGTTGTTGTGCATCTCATATGAAAGAATAATAAAATATTTTATATCTCTAAATATAAAAGTGGAGTTTATTGAAAAGAACGTCTGCAGCTGCACAATTTTAATGATATCCATCATTTTTTATAGTTCTGATTCACTGCGTCATCAATAATAGATTACGTCATATGTGCACATCATTCACTTGTGCTAAATCCTAAATATTCTCTATTTAATACTGTAGGTGTTTGTAGATTATTGGTTGAAGTCACACAAATCCATCATTTTCGGTTCTAGGTATTTCTAGTGTATCGTATACCAGACAACCAATTTTTTCTATTGTCTTTCGTATGTTAACGATAGGTAAACGCTATATGTGTTATGCCCGTCTTAACCTACTGGGAAGAAACCATAACACCAGGTCTGTTCGATTCGCTAATTAACTAAACAGGTACCATTGTTTAAATAACCATATCCCAAAATGATATCTGGGAATTTAGAGTACATATCATTATGACACCTGTAATCAAAATTAAAATCGCCACTCACAGTTATATTAAATTTGTAGCGTACAATTTGATCCAGTATATTTTGCAGTGTATCTAGGAAAATATCGAAGTCACCAATAGTACAGGTTAACTACTATAAGTTTAGAGAAGTTAATTTTGATAACAGTAACTTCACAGTGAGTTTGTATAAACATTGAATTGATTCCATAGTTGTGACTTCAACATTTTCCCTTACATATATACAGACGCCAGCATAAGGATCCCTCCTGCAATTGAAGCTCGCTAGCTTATAATTTTGCAGTTGGATTCTTTGTATTTCATGTACTGTAGCCCAATGTTCACAGATACATAATACATTAACATCAATCTTTATTACAAATTCATTTATGATATCAGATTTATTTTTTGCATTATATGAAAATAAGTGTATGAAGGTTCTGGGTCTACATATCGGTGCCCAACTAACGTGGAAAGACCACATAACACACGTCGCTAGCAAACCAAATAGTAGTGTTTATGCCTTAACCATACTGGGACAAATTGTGTCTACTGATATACTCAAAACCGTATATTATGCCTACTTCCAAAGTGTAATGTCATATGGCTTAATTCTTTGGGGCTATTCATCACAGTGGCAACGAATTTTTATTATACAAAAAAAGGCTGTTAGAACTAGAGATCTGTTTCCAAAGTTGAACATCTTAACTTTGCCGTCGTTGTATATTTATCAGCAACTGTTGTATGTTAAAGAAAATATACACAACTTTAAATTAAATGAAGAAATTCATGAATATTGCACCAGATGTAGACATAATATACGGGTTCCAAAATGGCATTACACAGTTACTAAAAAAGCGCCAAAATATGTAGGGGCTCAACTTTATAAATCTAACTTGGTGGCGATTGAAACATACGGCGTTGAGTAACAGGAATCTTTGAAACATTATTTATCATCTTACAAGAAGCTGATAATCAGTTTTTTGATATTTTGATGATTTTTTTTGGAAGTTATTAATAAAATTTCTTTGATGTTGCGAATTTACAACTACTTATTGGCAGAATAAATTTTCTACATGTTCATACCTAGTACACAATTTAGTTGAGTTCAAAATCACTCACTCATTCTCTTTGATTAATAATACTCCAATATTTAATGTATACTAGACCGGTGTTTCTCAACAGGTGGTCCGCGGACTACTGGCGATCCGTGGGTCAGTTCTGGGTGGTGCACGCACACAAAATTTCATTAGTATTAATAATGGGCCTGTATGCAAAAATAGTGTTTTTCTTTAATTTGGTGGTCCGCGGTTAGTGCGGAATTCTGAAAATGAGCCGCAACTGTCGAAGGTTTGAGAAATACTGTACTAGACTGTTCTAAAAGCACCGGTAAGTGATATGATGCTCGACTAAATATGAAGTTAAACGTCAGAGTAAAATTTACTTCTTCTTGAGCATTTTTAGACGCAAGCTTATATTACTGCTTATAATTTGCTGCGTCGTACGTAAACATTATTTGATTGGTTTACAAGATGGCGTCCTTAAGGCAATTTGCTTATTTACAATTGCATGACAATTCTTTTTTTTTAATTTTAAATACCCTGTTGCAAAGATAATATATATATTGTTATTGATTGTATTTCAGATTGCCAGTTTTGTTAAAGAAACTTGTAAGAACTGTACTATTGTGCCACACCTTAATATCTAAATCTATAAGTGTAGGAATATATACAAAGGACTTATACTTACAAATAATGCATTTTGCGTTACCTGCAACAGAAAAACAAAATTAATAAACAGTTTAAATATAATATAATGATAATAAATACAGTCAGATTTTTCAATAAGGAGAATGACATCAAAAATAATTCTTTATTATATTTACATAATACGTAGGAAAAGTACTTATTTGAAATAAAATAAATTAAAAAATCATGCTCAACTTTCAATCTATTTGGCTGTTTATTTTTTAGGTACAGTAACACGGAAAAAGTTCGCTCGCGCACATTTGTGGAACACAATGGAAATAATCTCTATTTGGCAGATGAAAAATCTGGCTAGGATTGTAAGGGAGGTAATATTGGTATTATTTCATAAATAAAATTTCATAAATAAATTCATTATAATCATTCAATTAGAGTAAAATATTTAAAATGTTAAATGATAAAAAAATAATCTATTTCTTAAAAAGGGCATTCAAGATAAGGGTAGACTTGTTTATTATTGCAACTTGACACTTTGTCAATGTAACATGAAAAGTGAATCGTAAATTATTGTGTTAAAAATATACGTCAACCATAAGCACATAAATAATAATTAATTTTTGTCTATAAATATGATGATTGGGCTATTTTCTAATGGGATATTTATCTGAGTTATCACCAATAAATTATGAATTTTAAGATAGTACAAGACAGACAGTCAAGAGGTGTTAAATGACATTTAACAGTTGGGCGATGTAAGCATTTTCAGGGTGGTCGCGTTTTAAGTAGTGGATTTTGACCCGTCGTATGGTTAAGACCATGTTTAAGAGTTGAGTCTAAAGAGTGAAGAAGTTAAGTCGTGTTTTAAGTAGAGTGAGAATTTGTTCATCATGGGTTAGAGTCATTTAGAGTGTTCGGTAGGACAAGTAAAATGTAACCAAGTAATTTCGTATTTACGTTAAGGTAGTGTTCGTTAGTTTGGTGTAGTGTGCCTAGTGTGTGTGACTGTGTCTCTTTGGATTTAGCTGTATCGACTTAATTGTAAGTCTAGTGTAATTAGTGTAAATATTTAAACAGTATCGTAATTAAAGTAAGTTAGTTAAAAATGTTGAGTTTAATTGAACAACCCTTAATCCTTCAAAAAATCATAGCAACCAGCTAGCGGACTCATAGGGGGGGAGGTCCAGACTTGATCCGCTCACAAGTCTTGGAACCCATAATGTGAGGGAGACATAAAGTTGAGGGATGTACAGAGTAAGTACAAATGAATTAAAAATCAGTCAACCGTGACATTTCATATTTATATATCAGAGCTCCCCACAGGATAAGCAATATAAAAATATTAAATATGTTCTTTCATTATACTGTTGAACTGGTGAAGACGTTCAACTCATCCAATAGACACTTTCCTTTCATTTCCCATACTGTACATAGAAGGTATGTAATTTTCCTGGCGGAGTACAGTACAGAAATCTCGCAGTGTAATGCATATAGTCATAAGGCGAGCATTGCTCTTTGTTTGAAACACTTGAAAATTCAATAATGCGACAAACGAGACGAGATCTACACAATTTATTAAGGCACGCCAACCTAAGATATGTCTCTAGGGTTGACAGACCTTAATACCAACAACAAAGAAAATGTAATAATCATAAAAAAAAAAAAACTTTCTGGAATATAATTTTTTACCTCCAACGTGAATTGACTTCATTAATTTTACAAGATAACATTTTTACCAGAGATTTTGTTTGTAACAGGTCGTATTTCTTAGGTTTTAATGAATCATTGTAATCAAACTATTGGAAACCTCCAAAAAATTCGTATTGAATTCGTTTTCTTGTGTTTTTAGGGTTTTGTAGGTATGACCAAAAAACCCTTATACCGTCATTTTGTCGTCTGTCTGTCTGTCCGGTAAAAATTGTAGCCAAACGGCTAAACCTAGAGAGTTGAAATTTGGCATGCTTATACAACTCTTTAACCCGCACATAGGAAAAATACTAAAACATCTAAAAAACATATCCCCCTAAAAATATAAACAAATATATGCTCATCGAAAAAAAAATATATTTTTTTACAATTCTGTGTAGGGTATCAAATGAAAGCCCTTGGTACGTGGATTAACGATCAAAATTTTATTTTTGCAAAATAATTTATTTTGAGGCGATTTTTGCCAAAATTGTGCAAAAAAAAATTTGTCCCACACCCTGTAGCCCAGATGGTTTAAACTAAAAATCTGAAAAAATTCTCAGTTCTCAATTCTCAACATTGGTGTGAACCGGAATAGTACAACAGGAATTTTTGATCAGATTATGTTTTCGGAAAATAACGCATTTTTTGTGTTTTTAAGTAAAATATGTAATATATTTAATCCGCTATTTAACGTAGTAAACGAGTGATCCTGTATAGCACAGTGGTAGCGTTCTCGCTTAGTGAGTTGAAACTACTGTAAGAAACTGTGTTCGAATCCCATCAATTTTTATTTTTTCAGTTTTTTTTTGCATTTTTATTTTGTTTAAATTATTTTGTCAAAATTCTAGTTATATTTTGGTAAATGTTGCATTTAATTTTTAAAAGCATAAATTTAATAACCAGTGGGAAGTGTTGAAATTATAATTTAATTCTATATTTGAAGGTATCAGAATTCGTCGATTAGTTTACAAGATGGCGTCTATAATGCTATTTGCTTATTTACAATTACATAACAGTTTTTTCTACAATTTAAAATATCTATTAGATCAGGCCTGGCCAAATGGCGGCCCGCGAGCCGAATCCAACCCGCACTGAAATTCTATCCAGCCCGCGAAGCGTTTTATAAATTATTGTGTCCTACAAAAATATTACTGTCCAATATTCTTTCAAATTTTCATTCTTTCCAATTTTCTATTAAAATTTACCGGCCGCCAACATATATAAGGGAGGTATTGTGATCATACCGATTTTGACATTTAGAGATTTCCATGGATATCCACGAATTGAGGTCCCTACATAACGTTTTGACTATTTTTAGAATGATATCTGTCGGTCCGTGTACACGTGCAGAGTAAATTCGGCTAGAATGATTTTTATGAAACTTCATATTTAAGCTTTTGACATCAATGGCACGAGATGATCAACTTTTGGTAAAAATCGGTTGACTAGAAATGGGAGTTTACTCGTATCGGTTATTATTATGATGTGCCATCAAAGTCAAGAAACAAGATATGGTGGCTCTTTGAAGACGCAGAAACTCCAAGCGCGGTAAAACAATCAAGATCTGTGAAAAAGAAAATGATCGTATTCTTCGGTAAGCGAGGAATTATTGGTAGATTTGATGGATCCTTCCATGACGTCTTTATTACGTCATCGTGTAATTTTACTAATGACGTGTATTGAGTGGTTGGATTGATCATAGTTGCAGTCGATTTGTGTTGAACGTAGTCTCGGTTAGCTGTCTGCGTTGGCACGCTCGAATGCTATGCAAAGTGAAGTACTTAGAATTTTATACAAGTCGACAAATGATCCGTGAAACGATCCTAATACATCAACTTAAATACTTCAATGAATTTCCGATCCATTTTTTGAATGACATACTTTACTCTATATTAAAACACGGACTACTCAATCGTTCAATGAAAAATATCCGAGCAATGAACTCGAGAATGACATAAGAAATTAAATATAATAGACTACTGAGAAGAACTCGCTATACATGAAAAGAATAACTAGCAAAATATTTAGGGCCGGTTTCTGAAAAGTCAGTTAACTATGGTAACGACTGACTAATGGTCAAGTCTGACTGATGGTCAGTTTTATTTTGCGTTGCATAAACATTTTTTAAAGCTTGGTCAGTGGAACAATTGGTTTACTATGCACAGATATTTTTTGCTAATGTGAACTGTACTTCACGTGACAGTAACCAGCTGTCAAGAATTAAAACGTTTTAAAATGAACTAAAAAAATGAATTCACGAACACCAAACTTTACCAACACCGATAAAAACATTTTTCTAGATATTTTCGATAAGTAAGTATACATATATTTTTATTTCTTTTGAAATCTAAATATTTTTAAATTATTCTTAAAACATAACCTAAAATTTGTATTTATCATTTTTCAGATATTCCCATATTACTGAAGACAAAAATGTGATAATTGAACAATTCAAAAAAAAGAAAATTTGGTACCAGATTACAGATGAATTTAACTCAAGTTGCGTGAAGAGACACAAAACAAATTAAATATTTGTATTTTAATTTAAAAAAAATAATAAACAAACTAAAAAGAACATTTGTGAATTAAATGTACGCTCTTCAGTATCTGTTTAGGAGCTGGTTTCTTGAAAAAAACAGTTTTCGATGTAGTACTGATATAGTGTCGATACCGATGGAAACAACAAATTATTGAAAATATGTCGATAATTGTATGTTAGCCTATATATTTTACCACCACCTCCTGCCTACCTAACTGATTCAGAACTGGCTTTAGTTCATATTTTTTATCAAGTTGAACCAGAACCAGAACCTGAAATGCAACAAGAAGCTAATCCTGAACCTTCCAATCCTAACAAAAAAAAAGACAAGCAAGAAACATAATTTAAAAAAATAATAATAATAACACATTATAAAAGTTTATTATAAGAGTAAATACCAGGCTGCGCTAATAGAGAAAAATAAAGCAAGAATGCTGTACAATTATGACTTAAATATAAATTAGAATTAATAAAAAAATTAAACTACAAAAAATAATAAAGTGGTTTTGTTTTAATTATTACATTATATTGTATTAATTTTTTTAGGGTACACCAATAACTGTTTGGCCACATTGGTATCATTACCCTCTCAAATGTTTGGTTCATCGCTCTGCAATAGTTCTACAGGAATTTATATCGTATCATGCTGTTGTATACAAAAATTATGTAAAACGGCACAAGATATAATTGTCGTTAGGACACGGTCAATATTAATTTCCATTCCTGTTGCAACATGGGCAACTATTAGAATTTTTCTCTACTCTTATATGTGTATTCAAAGATAGTGTCAGGAAAAATTGTTGATAAGTGCACCAAGTGACTGACTTGGTGCATAATCAACATTATTATAATGTGCATAATCTGTTGCTCCGAGTACTTGTATGATATAAAATTAGTACTTTACTAAAGCCATTTTTCGCCGTCTAAAGAATCTTGTTCCATATCTTCTATTGAGGGCAAAGAACATAGGCTGGAAGTTGAAATTTTTCTATTGCTCGAATAGGATAAGGAAAAAATAATAATAGAAACCTAGAATTTTGTACGAATAATCAAAATATGTAAATATATAATGATTATATATGTATTTAATATTTATTTACAGTGGTACAAAACAAATATATATAAATTATTCATGTATTTAATATTTCTTTTACAATTATATTATAACGTTATTGAAATATCAAATTAAAAATTGATTTTGAATTTATAAGGAAATTTTGTAGGTTATGTTATATTAAAGTCACATTCATTAATAATAGTTAGGTGCATTTTCATTTTAAAACACAAATTAAGAATTTAATTTACCGTCTTCTTATTTAAATTACTTTTTTCTCTTATTTATCCCAAAAATTATGAAAAATAAAATTTATGAAAAAACCGAATATTGACGTATACCGCAGTTAAACGGTGATCAAGGTATAGTCAGAAAAATTCAATTGTTTGACTCGAGTTCAAGTCCTGACCAACGTTTGTGCAACACTTAACCAAGGAAGCCTTGGTTGAACTAACGTCAAATGCGAAGTAAACTATGCATAGTTGACTTATGGTTAACTTTGGATTGTTTTTTGTTCCTGCAACAGTTTACTAAGGCAACCGTAGTTTACCATTAGCTTATAGTTTACTGAGCTTCTAGAAACCGGCCCTTAGTGTTAACGTTATGTACGAGGGCTACCTTCTAAGTTTTTACAAAAACTAAGAAAGTAAAAAAAATCTTTGGAACAAACTGTTTTATTGCTTTTCAAAAGATTCGCCTTGTCCGTTCAACTTTTGGTAATAAAGCACCATCAGAAAAGACTGTTCTCGAAAAAGAATTCTCGAGAAGAAACTCTAGATATTACTCGTGAAGGTTTTCGTTGGATGATTTTTTACGATTTTAGTAAAGGCCTAACTCAACAACAATGCATAGATTCGTTTCGTTCAACTTTTGGTAATGTAGCACCATCAGAAAAGACTGTTTACAATTGGTTTGCAAAATTTCGTCGTGGTCGTGCGTCCGTCAGTGATGAATCTCGTGAAGGTCGACCAAAATCGGTTGTGCAAAAACATCGATGCTGTGCGCAAAATGTTTCAAAAAGATCGGCATGTGAGTTACCGTGAGATAGATGCATCCTTTGGCATATCGCAGACTGCAATACATTCGCTTTGCATAAACATTTATCTGTGAAAAAGACCTGTTCCCGATGGATTCCGCATAATTTGACCAAAGCTCAAAAAAGGCTCGTGTTGATTGGTGTAAGGAAATGCTAAAAAAATTCAACCTAGGCACTGCAAAATTCAATAGGCACCGGTACGCCACTGTACAGCCAGAAACTATTGTCCATTTTGAAATATCATCCTGATCTTAGCACGTAAGCCTCGTTTTATATTTTTATTTATGATTCAGGCATTCAAACAAATGGTAACTGATTACAAGGGATGCCTTTTAAATTTTTACAAAAACTAAGAAACTTTTTTTTTTGGAACAAACTGTTTTATTGCTTTTCAAAATATTCGCCTTTAAGATTTATACACTTTTGCATGCGTTCAAACAAATTCTCGAAACATTTTTTCCACTCTGAAGTTAGTATCTCAAAAACATGGTTTTCGAAGGCTTCAACAGCTGTTTGAGGTGATGAAAATCGCTGTCCACGCATTTTTTTTTTTTACATTGGGGAACAAAAAAAAGTCGTTAGTGGATAAATCAGGTGAATACGGGCAATGAGACATTAATATACCAATCAACACGAGCCTTTTTTTTTAGCTCGGTCAAATTATGGGGAATCCATCGGGAACAGATCTTTTTCACAGCTAAATGTTCATGCAAAATCGAATGTTCTTAATCTGGTTCTTAACCTTTTTAAGCCGCAACCCAAATTTGAGAAATATGCCGCGACCAAAAAAAAACTATTTTTCATTACCTTTTTAGGGTTTTGTAGGTATGACCAAAAAACCCTTATACCGTCATTTTGTCGTCTGTCTGTCTGTCTGTCTGTCTGTCTGTCTGTCTGTCTGTCTGTTCGGTAAAAATTGTAGCCAGCGGCTAAACCTAGAGAGTTGAAATTTGGCATGCTTATACAACTCTTTGACCCGCACATAGGAAAAATACTAAAACATCTAAAAAACATACATACAAAAATATAAACAAATATGTGCTCATCGAAAACAAAAATATTTTTTTTAAATTCTGAGTAGGGTATCAAATGAAAGCCCTTAGTACGTGGATTAACAATCAAATTTTTATTTTTGCAAAATAAATTATTTTGATGCGATTTTTGCCAAAAATGTGCAAAAAAAATTTTGTCCCACACCCTGTAGCCCAGATGGTTTAAACTAAAAATCTAAAAAAATTCTAAGTAATGTATATTGGTGTGAACCGAAATAGTACAACAGGAATTTTTGATCAGATTATGTTTTTGGAAAATAACGCATTTTTTGTGGTTTTTGGTTCACAAAGTACAAAAGTTATACCAATGTAAGACACTCACATGCATAGCGTTCGATGGCTACAAGCGTTAGAGCGCTCTTGAACTGGCTGGTAAACGAAGGGTTCCGAGTTCGAGTACGGAGTGAATTTTATTTTTTCTGTTTTTTTTTGCATTTTTATTATGTTGAAATTATTTTGTCAAAATTCTAGTTATATTTTGACAAATGTTGTATTTAATTTTTATGAGCGTAAATTTAATAACCAGTCTTATTATATGATTAACAGACGATAAATTATTTTAAAAATATCGTTCATTTTGCCGTGATTACTACAAAGTAAAATTTGTGCTACACACTCAGCATACCGCCTTCACTTATTATATACCTGCGAAACCCTGAAATGTGTGAATATTCACACTTCACATCAATTTTTTATAGATCATATTTTTTAAAAAATCTTCTATTTTACAATAATGACTTTTTTTAACCACATGAATTTTATTTTATTTATTTATTTATTTATTATTATTATTTTTTTAATACTAAAGATAAACAAGTACTTTTCGGTCCAACGAAAATTTAATGAATAATCACGTGTTTTCAATAATTTTTATTGTTTTAAATAGTTTTTATTCTTAAAAAAATAATGAATATCAATGCATATGTTTTTTAGTTTTTTACATTTTAAATGCAAATCGTACCTTTTTAATAAGAACCTTGTGTTTTTGGCTGTCATTCAAGACAGGACAAAGATAGGCATCTTAGTTTTTTTCTTTTCTTAAGAAAAATGGAAAGTTAATATTAAGTCCAGATTGGGAAAATATTTGGTTATAGACAGGAGGAAGGCATGGGAATATATTTTTAGTTAAAAAGTAACTGATATTATACGAGTTTGTTCGTTACATACAGAAAAACAAAACTGCACTAATATGTTTGCACTTGCAAGTTGCATATTTAATTTTTAGCTGCTCCTGTCCAACTAAATCTAATTTAATTTCATGAGGCAATGAACATAACGCACTTGTTTGCAAACAGAATGCATATATTGTAAATTCAGATGAGCGACACTCTGATGTACCACTTAAAATTACGTGTCCGACATTTAACACCAGCTCAACTACAAATTACACCAATAAATCTACTGAAATTATACTTTAAATACTGTAATTTGATGCCCACCTTCTGTTATAAACTTCGATACATGTGTAGCGCTTAAAAATTCAAAAATTTCGCAAATATTTACTCGCATTTTCATAAAATAAAAATGTACTGCGCTTAAATTAAACTGTTCGCTATAGGGGAAACTTCCTAAGCGCCTTGACATCTGGTGGCAATTTGCAGAAGATACGAAAGTGACATTTTTTGTTTTGTTCAATGGAGAAATACATGTTTTTTGTGTTTTATTTTTGTGAATCATGGCAAAAAAAGAAACAATTCATTTTGTTGTGTGCCGCAATGTAAATCGTGAATAAGGAAGAATTCCTCTTAAACATTCCATAATTTACCTCCATAAATTTTTCGATAATTTATTCGAAAAAAATATCAATTTAAACGACGTTTGGAGGCAGAGAGAAAGTGGATCGTAGAGTGTTATGGACCCAAAACTAAAAATGGGCAAAAATCCAAGCCCATGCATGCACATTTGCTCGTTGAATTTTATGGAAAAATAAATTTTTTACGTCCAATTAAAGATATATAGGCTACTTTTTCAGACAGAGATATTAATTTTTACTAATATGTTTACCATATATATATATATTTTATTTTGCAATTATATTGACCGTCAAAAAGAATTAAAAATACAATGAAAAACTAAAAATTTTCTTGAAATTTCTTTAGAATAGTATATTATTACATATCTTGTAAATCATAGATTACCTTTAAATAAAAAAAAAGCTCGTAAAACAGGAAAAATACAACTCGTGTTCATGTTCACCATATAAACAAATACACGAGTAACAGTTTAATGTCATTTTCGAGTATTCTAGCTTTGCCGCATATGGTGCTGCGATCTTAAATAGTTTCCCCTATTAACATATTGACAGCTGAGTACTAGAGACAACAGCCATATTGCCTTGGAGCACAGCGCCACCACCAGTAATGTCACTTCTCAGTTAGTTACGGATAAATTTTTTCTACATATACACAAATAACTACAAAGGAAATAAATATAATTTAAAAGTTCCAGAGACAAAAAGCCAGTACATACACTCAAAAACTACTTTTAGACTTCATTGTAAAACCATAAGTTACAGAACATACTTCAAACGAACAAAAACACACAAAAAAACACACAGATGAAAATAATATTAAAGGGTAAAAGAGAACGTGGAGAGTAGAACATGTAGTTCCCGAGTCGGTATAAAGAAGGCGACACATGTGCTCTTTACAAAAAGCTAATATGTTTGTATAAGGCACTCGTATTAACGTACTGCTTTTGAAAATACACTTTATTTTCAACTTTTCAAATTGCTTTGTAGTTTTTACAGATATAAGATCTTCAAATGAAAAGAAACTGTTTAAAAACCCGGATGGTTTTGACATAAACAAAACAACGATTGCTCTTTCAATGCTAATTTCTGTTTGCTTTTGTGTATTTTAAAATAATATTGGGTGGACAAATATTAACTTTAGAATTTAAATCGACCGCTATTTTATTTTGGTTAAATTTTCCAAGTTCATTTATCTACATATCTATTGGGTTGTTACATAAGTCCGTTCGTTTTTTCTTTTTTTCACCTTTTATTCAATAAAATATACATTCTAAAAAAAACTTTTATTGCCAAATGTACTGTCCATTATTTTCTATCACTTTGGACAAACGCTCAGGCAGTTTCATAATGCCATCTTTCCAGAAGGTTCCGTCTTTGTTCTCGAAAAGTCTGTAGAGTTGAATTTTCATATCATCCAAACATGCGAAATTTTTTCCGTCAAAGGAATTTTGTAGAGAACGGAACAAATGGTAGTTGGAGCATATGGTCCAGACATCGCCCCATCCGACTACCATTTGTTCTGCTTTCTACAAATTCCCTTAACGGAAAAAATTTCGCATTTGTGGACGATATCAAAATTCACCTGGACAATTTTTTCCGACGGAAAGACGGAACCTTCTGGAGAGATGCCATTATGAAATTGCCTGAGCGTTTGTCCAAAGTGATAGAAAATAATGAACAGTACATTTGATACTAAAAGTTTTTTTTTACAAAGTATATTTTACTGAATAAAAGGTGAAAAAAAAACGAAAGGATTTATGTAACAACCTTATACATACATAAATTGAAAAATCTGTCTTCATGCCTGTCTGTCTGTCTGCCTGTCTCTTCATCTGCCTGTATGTCTGATTTTGTAGCTGTGCGCCAAAATTTTTAACTAACTAACTAACTAACTCTTTTTATTCAATGGCGTATACATACATATATACTAATTAAAAAATCAGAAGAGTGTAACAAACTTTTTTGTTTAAATTAAATGCCAAAGTTATCAATGCGGAAACAGTTTAATAATAGAGGAGACAAATATATAATAGTAATAAAATTATACTGTAACACGGGTAGATATCACGTTGCGTGTTGGCGTTGATAAAAGTTATCAAAGGATAGCTTTTAGTCCTTGCTCTAAATATAGTGACGTCTGATCTAAAAATAAGCTCACATTCTCCTTACACCCTGCGAACTGTGAATTGAAAGCTTCCTACGCTTTCTAACACAAGATCACATATGATATTTATTAACAACTTTATAACAATTTAATTGGATTGTGTTGGTGTAAATTTGATTTGGTGAGATGGATAATCGTATGAGATAGTGGGCGTCCTTCTGCTACGTTTCAAATAATATTTTTTCAGTTCAAAAGCTCTGGCTTCGTTTATTTATTGGAAAGGAACACACACAGGGCAAGCTCAGTAAAGAATTCTCTGATATATTCTGTTATATATTATAATGGGTGTTTTTTTTAGAGGTATAGAACTTTAAATTGCAATAAAACAACGATGGATTATTCGATTGACATGAATTTTTTTTTATTCGAAAGATAATCTTGTGGCATTACATTTTAAATATGATTTCTGGCATATGACCGCCACGGCTGGCTCGGATGTAGTCCAATCTGGACGTCCAATTTTCGATGACTTTTTCCAACATTTGTGGCCGTATATCGGCAATAACACGGCGAATGTTGTCTTCCAAATGGTCAAGCGTTTGTGGCTTATCCGCATAGACCAATGACTTTACATAGCCCCACAGAAAGTAGTCCAGCGGTGTTAAATCACAAGATCTTGGAGGCCAATTCACAGGTCCAAAACGTGAAATTAGGCGGTCACTAAACGTGTCTTTCAATAAATCGATTGTGGCACGAGCTGTGTGACATGTTGCGCCGTCTTGTTGGAACCACAGCTCCTGGACATCATGGCTGTTCAATTCAGGAATGAAAAAGTTAGTAATCATGGCTCTATACCGATGACCATTGACTGTAACGTTCTGGCCATCAGTACGCTCTACAGTACCAATAGCTTCTTCTGTACGCACCGTACGGCGTCTCTGGGGATGCGAGTTATCAATAAGAGTAAACGTGGTGCGAAAACGTTCCATGGTTAATCGAATTAACTGCTCTGATGGACGATTTTGTCGACGATAAAATGGACGTAGTGCGCGATACGTATTCCGCACAGAATCATTATTTTCGAAATAAAATTGCACTATTTGCAAGCGTTGTTCAGGCGTGAGTCTATTCATGATGAATTGCCAAACCAAACTGAGAATAAATCACTTGACAGCTGTTAAATCGGTCGCCATCTTGAACAGTAATGCCAACTTAAAGTTCTATACCTCTAAAAAAAACACCCGTTATATCTCTTATATATTACAATTATTAATTATAGTACATAATCAGAGAGAAAAACTTACAAAATATTATAAAGACAAATACTTAAGGCGTTAGAAAAGTTTTGAGATACGGTTTACTTTTTAAACTATCCATTTAAATTAAAATTCTGATATAATATATAGCCTATAATCTGCCTCGGACAGTGATGGGCGCGTAAGTTACATGATGTAAGTTACCTCATTGTTGACGCATAAACAATTGATGTAAAGTAAACACTAAAACTCTTGTAAACAATGTAAACAATGATTTAGACATGCGCACTTGTTTTGAATTACAGAATCACATTATCAATACATTTTTATAAATAATAAAATTTTAATGAAACGATTTTAAATGAAAAAGTAAATATATAAAATTAGGACAAGCTAATATACATATTAATAAAAATCGAATTTGCATCATTATACAGGTGTTACATACAAATTAGTAAATATGAATATGAAAAATAAAAAACTTTATTCTTTAAAAAATTCAGTTTTTAATAACAAAATACATTAAATTTCACCTTTAAGAAAATCAGCCTATATTTTTTAATAACGAAAAGACCCTATATTTTCTTTCATTTTCTTTAATTCAAACAAAACCTAGTTCTTCAGAACTATTCCTTCGGTTTCTTCTCACCATTTTTTAAATAAATTTATTGTTTTGAACTGAATATACTTGTTCATTAACTCTCTATTATTCGTATTATATAACTAAAACTAACCTCATTATTTGACAGTTTACAAAGTTTACATTGTTTATATTGTTGACAAGTTTACCAATTGTTTACATAAGTTTACACGTAAACGTAAACAGTTAAAGTTTACGTGTAAACGCCCATCACCGGCCTCGGATCCAGCTTAAGGTGTTTTGAAAATCTTCTGAAAACCGGTTCAGAAATTTTGGCGTGATGCCCGTAAAGACAGACCGACAGACATACAGTTAGATAGACACACTGATAGACAGACAGACAGACAGACTGACAGATAGACGGACGGACGGACAGACAGACATACGGATGGACGGATAAACGGACGGACGGACAGACAAACACACTGAGTATTCAGATTGTGGAGTAGCAACCGGATCTTTAGTACAAGAGGATGCACTGGATCTGGATCTTGGATACTGTTCAGAGCGCTCAGCGAGTTCGTCAAGATAACACTTGACCGATTTTGCTCTGACGAAACAAAACACAGGGCTTTGAAGATAGCGTACAGCTCAGCAGTGTACACACTCGGTATGTAGTGCAGACGGTACTGAAACTGTTGGCGTGGATTCAAAACAACGAAAACACACCCAACCCTGGTTCCGCATTTGGATCCGTTAGTAAAAATGACAGTATCTTCGAACCTAGGGACCAGTGTTCTTTGTAACTCATGTTGGTATTCGATAGGCAACGTAGTATCTTTATCAAACCTAGTTAATGTGAGATTCACAAACGGACGCGGCAGCGTCCATGGTGGGACAGCACACAAAACGAAACTTGCCATTTCGGGCATATTAAAATCAATATCACCCAAAATGTTGAAATTCGTCAGACCAAAAGGCTTATTGGCTCTTGGTTTTCTGTCATAAGTCTCTGTATGCCTATTTTGTAGAATAGGATCATACGCGGTGTGATCTGGCTTGGCACTGAGTGCAGCCATATACCGCAGGAATAGAATTTTACGACGATTGTACAGTGACGGTTCGCCTGCTTCACACAGCAGGCTTGGTATTGGGCTGGTGCGAAATGCACCTGTGGCCAATCTAACCCCAGTGTGATGTACAGTGTCAAGAATTCGTATCTCTTGGTGTTTAGCTGACCCATAAGCTAGACATCCATAGTCCAGCTTAGAGCGCACTAGAGAACGATATAAACGCAACATGAAAATGCGGTCTGCACCCCATGTGTTGTGACTGAGGACCCGCAACAAATTGGGCGACTTTTGGCATTTTTTCTTGACGGACAAAAAATGTGCCCGCCAAGTAAGACGAGTGTCAAAGACGAGACCCAGAAATCTGGCAGTATCGGTAAAGGGTAACTGTATTCCATTTAGTGTAAGTGTAGGATTGGGATGGACACCCCTTTTCCTACTAGATAGATATTTTTATTATTAAATATTATACATTACATTTTATCTTACAACAATTGACTTATACTTACTAATAATTGTAATTTTCGCCTTTCGGCTTAAAATCTACTCTCCTTCTCCTCTAGTTAATATCTTCGTTGACTCCTTTCCTTAATTTCCTCCCTTCTGTTTTTCACTTCTTTCATCCATTCATACCCATTTCCTGTTTCATCCAAAATTTCCTTTCTCGTTTCCGTTCTGTGTCGTATTTCTTCACATTCTTCCAACAAATGTTCCATTGTCTCCTTACCTTCCCTGCACATTCTACATGTTCTTTCTTCCTCTTTCATCCAAAAATTATTGTCCCTCTCCTCATTTCCACATCTAAATCTCGCTATCACTTTTTTTTCTCTCTACTGCCTTTTTCTGTCAGATACTGTGGTTTTCTCACCGTCCAGGTCTTTTCATATTTGTTATTATACCTTGACTCTCTTATTTTTGTATCTTGCTCCGTTTGTTGTATGTCGGTCATTCGCTCTGTTACTTCGAGCCCCAATTCTTCTCCATTCATTCTTTTTAGTCTCACTGCTGTTGTTGAGTAGCCACAATATTCGTACATTTCCTTCCTTTCCTTTTCCCATCTTGATAGTGACTTTCCTTGTTGATTCCGTTTTTCCATTTCCCTCCAGCATTCATAAAGAATTTCTTTTTCCGGGTGTTTAATTATATTCTCTTCATATTTTATGGCTTTTTTGACTGCCTCTATTTTCATTTTCTTCATTTTCGTCTCTTCCAGTATAATGTATGTTGGGATTTTTTTGTTGGTTGACGTATGGTGTGTGACGTGTGAAATAGGTGCTGCAAATATTATTCGTTTATTGAGTGAAAATCTAAAAATTAAAATTTATAAGTAATTAGGAAAGGTATGTAAGTGTATTATCATTTCTTTTCCTACTAAAATGGACACATACAGTTTTGCTGGTCGAGAATTTAAAGCCATTTTCGGTTGCCCATGTATCGAGACGATTGATTGTCAGCTGAAGCTGACGTTCGATTGTACTAGTCTTTTTTTCCAGCGATAAAGATACCAATATCGTTGACAAATATCGAACTCTGTACAGGCAATCGAATACATGAAGCTGCACCATCAAAAATAACGTAACGCTCAGTATGGAGCCCTTTGGGACCCCAATGTCCAGTGCGAGAAGCGATGTTGGAATTGTTAAAGCACAATATCGCTACCTAAAAGCTCAAGCTTACATTAACAAACCACGTACTCTAGAATAGCTCTCGGAGAACATAACGAACGCCACCTAACTGATGGGATTTTTCCCTGAATCAACTGAAGTCGATAATTTTTTCGAAAATAAATGTGTATTTTTTGCAAATGACAATGTACCAGTTATGTATAAAAACAATAAATTTTGAAATTGGGTCGAAATTAAATGTGATTCTTTTCAAAAACATCATATCTCTCTGCCGGACCCTGTATAATTTGTTTTTTTTTTTTTGCAATACTGGGTTAACCTTTCAAGCTGGCATATCTAAACTGTCTTTTGACTTCATTGTCTTCTCTAAATACGTAACTATTATAGTAACTTTTTACAGAATTGATCTGACTGTATCACGGGAACGTATCTATCGCATAAAATAATAATCCCGGCTTTTGGTGGCAGCGCCAATTTAAACTTGTACAATGTTAACTAAAACTATTTTATCTTCGTTAAACTCCGCCTCTGTCTATTGAGATATTAGCATGAGGTCCTGGAGTGTCCTGTGAGTCCTGTCACCGCGTGTAGTTCCATGTGCGTCCGCTGGAGTGACAAGGCGTGGCGGTCGCACCACGTGCTACCGTTTCCGTTTTACATTTTACGCTCAACAAACAGAATTCATTAGCGCGTTTTTAATTCACACTATATTATATGCAAACTATTAAAAAAAGACTACAAAAACTAATTTTATATAATTTCCTTACTGTTAATAACAGTTATCAGATTTAACTTGTGATACGGAAGATTAAGAAGGCGCACAATCGTGAGTTTATTATACAAAATTAACAACTTGAAATAAAATTAGTAACATTAGTAAAATTAGTAATCTGTACAAAATTTCCCAGCAAGGTACATTGTTGAGATTTTTTTCAGATTATTAGACCAACCCTTTTGGAAAAAAAGCTTTAAGACATTTTTGGAGAAAATCGTGTAAAAATATTTATTTTTTCAAAAATAAAATTTTGTTTTCGTCTTCATATGCACATCAAAAAATTCATAAGTGTAAAAGTTCAATCTCGGTTTGGTTCAAATTTGAGTGTTAAAATTTTCATTTAAAAAAAGTGAAAAGTTCTTAAGAAACTTACGTACTTATTATGCGATATTATATAGTCTTCATTGAAACGGGCATTATTTCTTGTTACAACCTGTTTAGTTAGCAACAAAAAATATTTGTTTATGCAAACATTATATTACTTATAGTTTTCTAATAAAACGGTTAAATATTTTTTTATCGGCCTTTAAAATACAACATTCAGACATTCCCATTTTCTTTTCTTTTTTTTTTTTCATAATCGGTTATTTTCTACCAGTTTAATCGAAAATCGATTATAACATTGCGATTAAACAAATGATCAATTAATCGATTCATTATTTTTTATTACCATCGGTAACAGAGGAATTGAATCATGTTTCATTTGCCTAGTCTTTAAAAACCTAGGTTTTTTAGGGTTTTGTAGGTATAGCCACCAAAAAACCCGTATAACGTCACTCATGTGTCTGTCTGTCTGTCTATCTGTCTGTACGGTAGAAATTGTAGCCAAACGGCTTAATCAAATATCGAATGAAAATGATTTTCAAAAATCTGTTGATTTTGATTGTGACTATAGAAAAAAAAAATTGTCTTAGACATCCAGAGTTCTGTTGACTTCTTATACTTATTAAATACCTACAAAACCCTGAAATATGTGCAAATTTACGCTTGCCAACCGGCGTAGCGTAGTGGTAACACATGTGCTCTGCGTTGCGAAGGTCTCGGGTTCGAATCCCGTTCAGGCATGGAAATTTTCTCAAATAAAAATTGTCCTGGATAATTGCCACAGCAGCAAAGGCCATTAAATTAAAAAAACATTTCACAACATTTTTTTTTTCATGCTATCTTACACAAATGACTTCGATTCGAATGTAAAAACTTTAATTTTCCAAATCTAGACATTAATGTTAACTCTAGTGTGATAAGGACTTTATATTCTTTGGTTATACCAACCTAACCCTAAAAAAATCTAGATGCCTAATTTTAGAAGCCTAATAACCTTTTCAATATTTCAAAATTAAGACTGTTCTTCCAAAAACCAATTTCTTGTAGATTTGAATGAAATTGTTAATTTTCTAATTGAAAAGAACAACAGTAAAATTTATGAAATAACTTCCAAGTTAATAAATCAAATTATAAATCCTAAATTAAAATCATAGGGTGTTGACAATGATACAGTGAGGCGAGAATTCTATCATTTCTCATTTTGGTTTTTATCCTAACTTTTTCAATGTCATGATTAATTAACGCCTGGGCTGAAGCCTGTAGTCCTTTTCACAACTATTCTTCAAATGACAGCACCGTATATATCTTATGATAATTATTTACTGCGCCCTTAACGCCCATTATAAGCCCCCTCCCCCCCAGTCCATTACCCGCTACTCTGCTTCCATCTGTTCGGAATTATCCTTTTTAATTCACCAGTTATTTAGAATGATTAGAATAAATTTAAAAGAGATTTTTAGGGTTTTGTAGATATGACCAAAAAACCCTTATATACTAGCGTCGGCGAATCAGTGCAGTTACGTCACAATACGAAACAAACGAATGTATTGTTTGGAACAATGCAATTGTTTGTTACGTCATGTGACGTAACTGCACTGATTCGCCGACGCTAGTATACCGTCATTTTGTCGTCTGTCTGTCTGTCTGTCTGTCTGTTCGGTAAAAATTGTAGCCAAACTGCTAAACCTAGAGAGTTGAAATTTGGCATGCTTATACAACTCTTTGACCCGCACATAGGGAAAATACTAAAACATAAATATTAACAAATATTTGCCCATCGAAAAAAAAAAATATTTTTTAAAAATTCTGAGTAGGGTATCAAATGAAACCCCTTAGTACGTGGATTAACGGTCAAAATTTTATTTTTGCAAAATAAATTACTTTGACGCGATTTTTGCCAAAATTGTGCAAAACAATTTTTGTCCCACACCCTGTTGCCCAGATGGTTTTAACTAAAAATCTGAAAAAATTCTAAGTAATGTACATTTGTGTGAACCGTAATATTACAACAGGAATTTTTGATCAGAATATGTTTTCGGAAAATAATGCATTTTTTGTGTTTTTAACTAAAATATGTGAAATATTTAATTCGTTATGTAACACAGTAAACGAGTAAATGTCCGTAGTCTAATGGTTAGCATTCTCACTTCCTAAGTTGCAAACTACGGTTCGTTCGTGTCTGGAGACAATTTTATTTTTTCGTTTTTTTTTTTTGCATTTTTATTTTGTTTAAATTGTTTTGTCAAAAATCTATTTATATTTTGACAAATGTTGCATTTAATTTTTAAAAGCGTAAATTTAATAACCAGTGATAATTGTTGAAATTATAATTTAATTCTATGTTTCAATGTATATGAAATCAGAGGGGAGGAGCTTATGACTTAAAACAATCAATGGAAGCCAGAGACGCAATTTTCAAAATCTTAATGAACCTTGCTATATAAAAAAAAATAATGCACATATTTAAAAACCTAAATACGTATTTGGCACTCAAATTAAAATTAACAAAAAAATATTTTAACATAAAATTTGTTTTGGCATCCCAAATAATCATCATTCACTTACTAAATACCTGCGAAATCCTAAAATGTGTGAAAATTCATACTTCACATCAATTTTTAACCAATGGATAATATTTGTCAGTACCTTCACGGTGGGAATAACCAGTACCGGCTTTTAAAGCTGGCGGGGTCAGGCGACTGCCCAGGGCGCCAGGTCAAGAGGGCGGCAGACAGGTACAAGAAAAAACTTTCATCAAAATTTAAAAGGGGTTTCGGATAGAAATGCACGAAAAGATAATTTATAATTTTTATTTTTCATTACATTCATCAATGAAACAAAAATATTTCTTTTAGGGCCGAGAGTTCCAGTTGCTAATAAACTGTCCAATAAGTTTATTAGCAACAGATTTTTTTTCCCGAGAGTTCCACCCCGAAATAGTTATTAGGTTGCTAATAAATAGGCTTATTTGTCTAATAACTTATAGGCAACATGAAGTGCTTAATAAAGTGACATATAACCAAAAACAAGTTCGCAAAATGTGTTAATATTTCAATTTTAATTGAAAAATAGTATAATTTTAAAAAAATGTACGAATGTGTAGTTTTTAAACATTTCTATAATGGTGATTTTAGTGTTTTATATACATTTTAGTTGTATTTTGACGAAATCAACGATCTGTTTGGATGAATTTATAAATTATGGACAACCGTTTTTAGAATATTTTGGGCATTTATTGTAAATGTGATATATAAAGAACAAAATATAAATATATATTTTTTAATAAACATTGTCTTTTATTTTTATATAGGTATATATATTTATTTCAATTACGATTACAACACATTACAAACAATACTTTAAACATTATAAAAATGATAGAAAATAAGAAGACAGACGCAATTATTGGCAGAATAATAAAGATGTGTGTCTGAAAATTGCCGATAAGTTTAATTCATATTGTTTAAGGAATGTAAAATAAAGCAAAATATGACTGTCTTCTTATTTTCATTCACTTTTGTATTATAAAATGCTAATTTTATTAACTTCTCTTCTATCTATATTGTTTTCTTTTTTTTCTGTGATAAAATTTGTTGAACGCCGTTTAATTGTCATTTTAACAGTAACACAAAAAGTATCCGTAATGTCATTGAATGTAAAGTCAAATTATTTATTGTCAAAATATTTAATGTCAAAATATTCAGTGTCAAAATTTCATCTCACTTTAGCTCTACAAATTTACGTATAGCTCTATCCCTCTTGCACCGTGGTACTATCTTCATAAGAAATATTAATACAAAAACAAAAAATTATGTTGCTAATAAACTATTAGAAGGATTTTGTAACTTGGAAATCACCAATAAATTTATTAGCTTCATAAATATATTATGTGTCTAATAACTATTAGGGAGTTTATTAGGAACTGGAACTCTCTGCCCTTATTGAAAACATTTTGTTTAATAAATTAGAAATTATTAAAGTAATATTTTTTTATATGGGGGCGGCGAAAAAAATCTCGCCCAGGGCACCAGACTTGCTAAGGCCGGCCCTGGGAATAACTTATACTGTGGATTAACTAGATTATCCATATTCTATAGATAAATAATTGGAAATATGCAAAAAATCTGTTATTCACTTGATAACTACTCTAATTTTATCAATGGTTGGACATACCGGACCTAAGATGGACTACTTATATGAGTGACGTTAAAATTCAATCTAGGCCGCAGTACTCAATAAATAATTTGACTGGTTTATTTATCAGAAATTTATTTTCAGTTTTTTTCTATAAGTAAATAAAGGTTTTAAATCTTTTTTTGCCGGCTAAATCTTTTTCCCGAACGAACATATCTACAGAGTGACAAAGTGAATTCTAAAATACTTCATAATCCCCTAAAAAATAATCATGTTGGTAGCGTCAGCTTGCTGTAAAAGTCCGGATGTTAAAAATAATATTCGTCCGCTATTCCGCGTGCAAAACTGTGTCCATCTGTCCAAACAGAATTTGCAAATCGCTCCTATTGAATAAACAAACCAAGTACGAATAACAGCAACGAAGGCAATCAGATGGCAGAATTGCGACGCGGAACACATTGGCGTACGTAATAGAGGGCATTTATAGTAATTGTGCAAAGGACGTCCATAAAGTAAAGAATGTTGGTTATTAATTAGGAAACCAAAAATATGCTAAGACATTTTTACTTGCCCGACCTTAATATATAAGGGGCAAGTATTGTAATCGCGTCGACATCGCGTATTAAATTTTCGACGTCGAGATTTTGACTGATGACCACGTTTCATGGTCCAGGGAATCCAAAAAACCTATTTTCGAAGTGCCGTCCGTATGTGTGTGTCTGTGTGTGTGTGTTTGTGTGTGTGTGTCTGTGTGTGTGTATACACGATAACTCAAAAAAAGGTTTAATTTAAAGAGTTCGTTCTGGTACTAAAAAATTCTCCTAATAATTGGGAAGAACCATATTGTTTTTTATTAAAATCCGAAACCGGAAACGGAAGTTATTAAACTTTAAAATTAAAAAAAAATTCGTAACTAGTAAACCAAGCCTTGGACAAAAATTTGTATAGGACATAATCTGATGTATTTTTGAAGATTTACCTAAATCTTCTTTTAAATTTAAAAAAAAAAAAATGTATTTTTTTTATTATTATTTTTTTTTTTTATGGGAGGGCAAGTCTAGCGGAGGTCTCCCTTCGCCACTGGTTTCTTTTTCATAAGATTGATAAAGGAACAAACGACACAAATCTGTTTCAGGCTAAACTATGAACATTTGTTACGGCATATTTTTGAATTTTTCACAGCGAAGAACTTTTTGCATATTAGGTTTTTTTCGACAAAATTCCGACTATTTTTACCGACCATCCCCTCTTACAAAGATAATAGAGAGGTAAACTCTATTCACAATGAATATGAGATGACGTCACACTTGGTTAATTTAAGTTCCAATGTCATGATGTGATTTAACCAACAACAGACCATTACTCAGATGTTTTTTTGAATCACAACCGATTTTAGTCAACCTTCACGAGATTCATCACTGACGGACACACGACCACGACAAAATTCTGCAAACCAATTGTAAACAGTCTTTTCTGATGGTGATTCATTACCAAAAGTTGAACGAAGCAAATCTATGCATTGTTGTTGAGTTAGGCCTTTACTAAATCGTAAAATCATCCAACGAAAACCTTCACGATTAATATTCATTTTTTCACAAACTTTTTTTTACACTCACTGTCAACAAACTACTCGGTCAAGCTGTCACTGAATTCACAATAATAAATGTCAAATTTTACGAATATAATAATGACACATTTTAATATTGCCATCTAGTGGTCGTTTGTAAAAACATAAAAGGTAACCCTCGTAACATAAAATGTTGACAGCACAAATTCAAACAGTATTTTTTTACAATAGAAATTATATTCGCAATGCCTCCATATTAAAGTTTGCTTGAGTTTAGACAAAGTCACACGCTTTATCGTTAGTTAAAATTTTTGGCGGACAGCAACAAAGGCCTAACGCAGCCCAACTAAATGACTGCACTACATATTACAATCAATAAATTAAACAATAAATAAATAAATAAATAAATAAATAAAATCAATAAAAATATGCACATTTACTTAATAAAAGAAATCTTGCACAGACAAACACAAATAAATAAGATAAAAATCAGCTGTGTCCACCACAGGACCGACCGCCATCATAAAGTACTTATATAAATTACATTCTAGCAGCAGAGTAGAAATAACTTGACCTAATATTTTCTAACAGAGATATTATTTATCATGACCATGGAAACGTTACATATAAATATAAAAATTTCGAAAAATTTTACCGAAATTATTCGAAATTTTTCGTTTTACCAAAAAACGTCTCAAATAAAAGTTATTAGTTATTGCTTTTATAGCAACTTTTGTTTAATACATTTTTTCGAGATATTTTTCTGTTGTGAAATATTCGCAAAAATCTTAAAATCAACACGAGTAAACTCCCATTTTTAGTCAACCGATTTTTACCAAAAGTTGATAAACTCGTGCCATTGATGGCAGAAGTTTAAATATAAAGTTTCATAAAAATCCTTTCAGCCGAATTTGCTCTGCACGTGTACACAGACAGACGGACAGACAGACGGACAGACAGACCGACGGACAGACAGACCGACAGACATCATGCTAAAAATAGTCAAAACGTTATGTAGGGACCTCAATTCGTGGAGATCCATCGAATTCTCGAAACGTCAAAATTGGTATGATCACAATACCTCCCTTATATATGTTGGCGGTCGGTAAAAAGTCTGTTCGAGAAAATGAACAGACTCAGGGTGATGGTAAGGGACTGTAAAAGGGGACAATTACCATCGAATATCACAGTCTCTAAATAAAACAAATTAAAATAAGGTGCAAGACTTCACAAATAAAACAGTAAGTACCATGAGTACCCTGTCGTCACCTAAAGCAACTGACAGGTCTCACACGTTTTATCGACTATCTGGAAAAGGGAAAAGCGATCACAGTACAATATTATACCGCTTTATTAGATCGATTACACTGGCCAACAAATTTAAACTTTTTTTTTACTGACTTAGATCTGATACTTGTTTTTAACTAATTTTGGGGTGCTGATTTCAAAAATGTTAAAAGTTTCTGCCTATCACGTCAAATTTATGTTCTATCGTATTTTGACTTTTTTCACCTTTTCACCTTCTGATATACGTCTACTTTAATTTCAACTTCGTTCTTGTTGTCCAATATATTTAGTAGGAACGCCTTATATGCAGGTACTTCTTATAGACCTTTTTACAACGGCGGGGGTTGCAAGGTCTATGTCGGGGATTGCATATCCATGTTTTTTGTGTTTGTGGGACAGCAGAGCGAGAGATAAGCATTGGACTCAGAAAAATTGACCGGTGAGAATAGATTTAAATGTTGGAGACCCAAACATAATACACGAACCTTTGGTGGAGCGAACAAAGATCATTTTCCCCCCCTCTTCATATTAAACTGGGTGTAATGAAGCAGTTTGTAAAAGCGTTGAACAAAGATGGTGACTGTTTCAAATATGTATATATCTGAAACATTTCAAAGTCTCAATAATGAGAAGCTAAAAACTGGCATTTTTGGCGCACCACAAATTAGAAAATTAGTGAATGATCCACATTTCACTGTACATATGGATGATATGGAGAAGAATGCATGGCAGTCTTTCGTGGCGCTCATCAAAAATTTTCTTGGGAATAAAAAAAGCGAAAACTATGTGGAGGTCGTTGAAAATTTGATTGAAAATTATCATCATCTGGGGTGTAACATGAGCGTGAAACTTTATAATTTTTAAACAGTCATCTTGACAAATTTCCTGTCAATCTTGGAGATGTTAGTGATGAACAGGGTGAACGTTTCCATCAGGATTTCAAAGAGATGGAGAGACGTTATCAAGGAAGGTGGGATACTCACATGATGGCTGACTACTGTTGGAGTATTAAAAGAGACTTATCGCGAATGGTGCACTCCAGAAGATCTTACAAACGACCATTTAATCCTTAAATTATTTTGTATTTTTATTTTAATACTCCGATGCATTAAAATCTAATTAAAACTATTCTCATTTTCTTTCTTTCACTATAAATAAAATTTTAAAAATATTTTCTAATTATTTAGTCCTTATTGTTCGCCAAATTTGTATCAATTACAGTATCGACGTCTAAAATTAAACGATAGAAGCATTATTTGGCCGAAAATATGTATTTGTTGTAGAGCAAAAATCTGATGTGATACGCAAAAACTGATGTGATATTTGAGTTCAGCAGCATCAAATTAGTAAGAAACAAGTCTTGGATGTAAGTCAGCCATAATTGTGTTAACCAGGGTTATTAACAATATTAATATCTCTAAGAGCGAAGGACGTTTGGTGTTTCTGAATTATTTTAAAGACAAAACTGAGTGCGAAAAAATAGCAACTTGTTTAGCGCTTGATATCTAAATTTTCATCCCCTTTGTGTACGACACTGAAGTTATTATCTATAAGATACTTGAAGAGACATTTGCCTGAATGTAGCTGAACTCTGCCGTCAGGTGAAACACTTTTTAGACCTTATGTGTTGTAAATGTCAGTTTTATCGACTCCACAACTTTTTGTATGATGCCTTAAAGTATTGAAGAACTTTGACATGATGCTAAAAAGAATATAATCCGGCAACATATTCACATCAAATCCACATCGTAAACTTGCGAACAAAACCAAAGTAACACTCACAATCACTGTATCTCAGTTACGGGGAGGCTACACATTCTCGTTGTTCTCGGTGTCTGTTTCACAACTTTCTTATACAAAACAAACAATCTGAAATGAAATTAGTAACAATCTATACATCAAATTTTGCAGCCAATTTTATCTTCGATGAGAGTATAGATTCAGGGCCGATCTTATGTACATTCCACCGATTAGTGTGAAGAATGTAATTGTGAATTTATAGTACACCTATCCCCCGATTTACATGGTACTTATTTTACACGATTTCGCTTTTATACGGTTTTTAAAATAAAACTAGTATTTTACCGACCTCCAACATATGTATATAAGGGAGGTGTTGTGATCATACCGATTTTTACATTTCGAAATTTCGATGGATCTCCACGAATTGAAGTCCCTACATAACGTTTTGACTATTTTTAGCATGATGTCTGTCTGTCGGTCTGTGTACACGAGCAGAGCAAATTCGGCTAAAAGGATTTTTATGAAACTTGATATTTAAGCTTTTGACATCAAGGGCACGAGTTGATTAACTTTTGGTAAAAATCGGTTGACTAGAAATGGGAGTTTACTCCCAACAGAAAAGAGATTACTAGCAACAGAAAAATATTGCGAAAAAATTTGTTTAACAAAAGTTACCATAGATGCAATAACTAATAACTTTTATTTGAGACATTTTTTGATAAAACGAAAAAATTTTGTAAAATGTTTCGAAATTTTTTTAATTATCTATTTTTTCATACTTATATGTAACGTTTCCCTGGTCATGATAAATAATATCTCTGTTAGAAAATATTAGACCAAGTTGTTTCTACTTTGCTGCTAGAATGTATTTTATACAAGTACTTTGTGATGGCGGTCGGTCCTGTGGTGGCCACAGCTGATTTTTTGCTTAAATTTAGTGTAAAGTTTACACTTACATACTGGTTAAATTATAGTTTTAGAAAATAAATAGTGTTAAAGTAGTGTTAATTTTAACACTGAAAAATTAGTATTTCATAAAAATAACACTATCGGAAAAAATCAGCTGTGGCCACTACAGGACCGACCGCCATCATAAAGTACTTGTATAAAATACATTCTAGCAGCAGAGTAGAAATAATTTGACTTAATATTTTCTAACAGAGATATTATATATAAATAACGTAGGAAACGTTACATATAAATATGAAAAAATAGATTCTTGGAAAAATTTGGAAAAATTTTACAATAATTTTTCGAAATTTTTCGTTTTATCAAAAAACGTCTCAAATAAAAGTTATTAGTTATTGCATTTATAGCAACTTTTGTTAAACACATTTTTTCGAAATATTTTTCTGTTGCTAAATATGGCACGAGTTGATCAACTTTTGGTAAAAATCGGTTGACTAGAAATGGGAGTTTACTCGTGTCGATTTTAAGATTTTTGCGAAAATTTAGCAACAGAAAAATATTTTGAAAAAATTTGAAGAACAAAAGTTGCTATAAATGCAATAACTAATAACTTTTACGACGGTTTTTGATAAAACGAAAAATTTTTGTACAATTTTTTAAAAATTTATAAGTCTAAATTTTTTCATACTTACATGTAACGTTTCCATGGTCATGATAAATAATATCTCTGTTAGAAAATATTAGGCCAAATATTTCTACTCTGCTGCTAGAATGTATTTTATACAAGTACTTTATGATGGCGGTCGGTCCTGTGGTGGCAACAGCTGATTTTTTCATACTTATATGTAACGTTTCCATGGTCATGATAAATAATATCTCTGTTAGAAAATATTAGGCCAAATATTTCTACTCTGCTGCTAGAATGTATTTTATACAAGTACTTTATGATGGCGGTCGGTCCTGTGGTGGCCACAGCTGATTTTTTTTATAGTAATAATATCCTATTCGATAAACAAAAAATCGCTATAAAATTTGATGTATTTATTCTTACTAATTTTATTTCCAATTGTTAGTATTGTAATAATAAACTTGTGTAATAAACGTAAAAACTACAGTAATTTCCCTGCCCATAACATATCGCATAAAGAAACAAGAGTTCTGTCTTTCAGTGGACCGATCGTTGAAGGAACTGAAAATTACCCTCATCAGTGATCACATGTATAGGCGAAATATTAAAACGTAAAGCTGACACCTTCAACTCGATTAATTTATCAATAAATTTTCGATAATTAATTAATGAATATACCTCATCAAGTTTTGGACACAACGTCGTTTGTCAATGTTCTTTGTCCAAACTTTATCAAAAAATTAGCAGTGGTGGTTTTTAGATTTTAGTAGAGGCTCATCAGATCAATATTTCTTAAGCAAGAATTGCGAAACTCATAAAATAGTTGTGCCTCCCCTTTAGAATTTAGTGGAGCTAAATTTAAAAGAAAGAAAAATACAAATAAAATACTCTTGAGAAAAATACAAAAAGAGATGATTATTTTTTTATAATAAAACAATAGTTATTTGTGTACCAAGGCAGGGAAGTCGAGTGTTCTTATCACGAATTGTGGATATTATTTTCCGAGGCGTGAGCCGAGGTAAATAACCACGTGAGTGATAAAAAATTGATGTGAAGTGTGAATTTTCACATATTTCAGGATTTTGTAAGTATTTAATAAGTGTAAGAAGTCAACAGAATGCTGGATGTCTAGGAATATTTGTTCTACAATCACATAAAAACCAACAGATTTTTGATAATAATTTTTATTCGATATTTGAGTACGAAGAGCTTCCATTTAATTTGCTGAAACTAAATTTAATTAATTTGCGAATATATGTTAATATATTTGCGTATAGGGTAACTGCAGCAAATTTCGACTACCAAATTTATTTATTTTTTAATTTACGTACTATTCAATATTTTGGTAGGAAAGTGGTCCCAATCGATACCTCATTCACTTATCTTTAGGTGCTAAATATTTTCACGATGAAACAAGCTGTTATTACAACTTAAGTTCGACATAAAAAAAATATGAAAAAAACGTTGATATCAAAAAAGTGATGATAATATCGACTACCCTAAAATTTTAAGATAATCAACGTTTATTGTCTCTTTTACATTTTATTTAGGTAAAAGAATATAATAATAGAGACTTTTAGTAAGACGTGATTTTAATTGTCGTCAAATTAGGTAAGTGAAACATGCATGCATGTAATATCGACTAGTCCGTAGTAGCTTCATTCCTCCTATTCGATATTACCTGCAATCAAATCTGTTTTATTTAGCCTGTGATATTGTAACAAAATATTATGAAAATCAAATTTTACCAGCTAATATATATGTATTTGGATCAGTTCTTATCAGTTTATTCAATGCAAAATATTTTGTTCAACTTTCCTTTGATAAACAACTGCTGATTAAAACCAATAAAAAAATATTTTAACACTTAAAAAATATAAATATCTACACTGTTCGTCTAACGACATTCACACGTGGCTTAAAATAAAGTGAGGTTAGTTTTTCACATAAACATAGTGTTACGTTATACTACCGCTATATGGCAGCAATTATTTAGAGAAATAATGGGATAGTCGAAATTACCTGCGTAGTCGAAATTCGCTGCAGTTACCCTATAGTTGTTCTGTAGTTGCCATGGAGAAAATTTGATATTCTATTATTGAACTACAATTAAAATATTGTTTTCCCTATGGCAACTACACAACTTCTGGATTAATATGAAAAATAAAAAAAAGTCAGTGATTTTCAAAATTTGGGGCATCTTTTTGTTTGTTTATTTTTGGACGAAATTCACATTTTAGAGAAAATTGGCAAAGGAAAAATCGATTGCATTCTACATCACCATGCTGTCTTTTAAATTGTGCCGGACATTTACCTAACACCCTGTATAAAGGAATTATGTAAATTACATCAAGCTCATGTATCACATTTTTTGTCTATCTTTAATTCTCATTTAACCGCTTAAGGACTACGCCCGAGTATACTCGGGCGGCTATTATGTGCGAAAATTCCCACACCCGAGTTAACTCGGGCAAGCTTTACCTGCAGAAAAGATCACTCCCGAATGTACTCGGGCGAAAATAAATACGATTCATGGTATGTGGAAGCGAGATAAAAGACAGCTACGATGATTCAAACGAGGTACGAGAGAAAATGAATATTTTTTTATGAATTTCTTTTATTTCTCGACCCACACTCTGCACCATAATATCAACTTTCAATCCCATTTTGGACCCGAAATAGCTTTTATGAAGGATATATATGTTCAGTAAATAAAATTCATTCATAAAAAAAATGTTTTTTTTTCCAAATTTTTTAATGATTACTGAAAAGGTTAAGATTGCCTACTATTGATAAAGCGACATAATTATTGTTCAAGTGAAAATACATTTACATGTTATTTTTAGGTTTTCGTAGGTATAATCAAGAAATCCTTATTCCGTCACATGAGTCTATTCGTTCGGTACAAATTGTGGTCAAGCGGCTGATTTAGAGAACTGAGAATACATTTTTAGAATAACTAAAGAAACTAGAGAATATATTTTTAATTAAAAAAACATGTTTCCCTAAGATAAGTAAAATGTCTTCATAATTGCCTGACCATGATATTGTGGGTGCCGGAAATTTCACATAATCGATTTGGGGTGCCTTCATATTAAAAAGTTTGAGAACCACTGGTTAAAGGGCCTCCTAGAGCATCGGGCCCATATGCCCTATATCTTCTACACTCACTGTTTACGCCACTGCAACATAAACTAAACTATGTGAAAAAATATCCAGCCGTTTTTGCGTGAATCTCGGACAGACAGACAGACATTTTTTTTTTTTTTGCGGATATCATCTTATAATCATCTGAAACGAGTAGAAACCAAATATGAAGCCTAAAAATAAAAAAATAAACAGATATAGCCTCTAATTTTATTAATATAGATATACAGGTGTTTGTTTGAAACGGGGCACCCCGAAAATCTCCTTTATTTGTAAAGATACAAAAAATCTTTAGAACAAAAGTTAAACTAGACAAAAAGGCCCATCTAAAGGTTACTATAAGAATCCTGAGGCACTTCCGGTTTCACCAGAAATGATGTCAACTTTTGATCTAACATAGAGAAACGATAATTTTATATTTTTGTCCTAAAAGTACATTAAATTAGCTTTACAATGACACCAAAAAATCATATTTTTATGTTAACCATTTCAAAATGGCGACCATTTATTTACAAAATAATAATCAACATAAGTTTTACAAAGTTGAACGTAGCAAGCTTTGAAAACAATAAAAGAAGAAGAAGAAGAAGAAAGAGTTCTCGCGATGGAAGAGTTTTTATTAAGAATGAGAAAATGTGTGGACAATAATGGTGGTTTGATCGAAAATTTGTATTTTTTTTTTTTTTTTGTAAAATAATTGTTAAAAGTAATAGTTTTTTTTTTTCAAAGCTTGCTACGTTCAACTTTGTAAAACTTATGTTGATTATTATTTTGTATATAAATGGTCGCCATTTTGAAATGGTTAACATAAAAATATGACTTTTTGGTGTCATTGTAAAGCTAATTTAATGTACTTTTAGGAAAAAAATATAAAATTATCGATTCCCTATGCTAGATCAAAAGTTGAGATCATTTCCGGTGAAACCGGAAGTGCCTCAGAATTCCGGAAGTGCCTCAAGCTTTGAAAACAATAAAAAAAGAAACAAAATATCTCTTACGATAACAATCGCTGGATCTCACGCTATTGGATTTTTTCGTTTGGGGGTATTTAAAAGATAGTGTATCGGACAACACCAACGACGATAGAAGATTTAGAAGAAAGGGTTAGAAGTGCAATCCGGGATATCCAAGAGTGTACTCTTATAAGGGCGATGGAAGAGTTTTTATTAAGAATGAGAAAATGTGTGGACAATAATGGTTGATCGAACATTTGTATTTTTTTTTTTTGTAAAATAATTGAAAAAAGTAATAGTTTTTTTTTCTAAATAGTCAAATAGTTTATTTTAGAGATATTTTGTTTCTTTTTTTATTGTTTACAAAGCTTGCCACGTTCAACTTTGTAAAACTTATGTTGATTATTATTTTGTAAATAAATGGTCGCCATTTTGAAATGGTTAACATAAAAATATGATTTTTTGATGTCATTGTAAAGCTAATTTAATGTACTTTTAGGAAAAAATATAAAATTATCGATTCCCTATGCTAGATCAAAAGTTGCCATCATTTCCGGTGAAACCGGAAGTGCCTCAGAATTCTTATAGTAACCTTTAGATGGGCCTTTTTGTCTAGTTTAACTTTTGTTCTGAAGATTTTTTGTATCTTTACAAATAAAGGAGATTTTCGGGGTGCCCCGTTTCAAACAAACACCCTGTATATTGTTATATTTATTATAGGAATCATTTGAAATGAAATTTGTGTTCAGCCTGTATAGGCTAATATTGTAACTAGCTTCCTACATACTTGCCTTTTAACGCGCTCTTCGGAGTAAATGTAATTATTATCTACAAAGCGTAACTTTTTAATGATTTGTGATTTGTGTTGTTCTGATTAAAAGTGCAATAAATAAAAGTAAACCGACTATAAGTTAAAGACTAACATGTAATTAAAGTATATACACACAGTTTATAAGTTGGAGTAATAATTTTAATTGCAACTTTAAATAACTTTTTAAATTAAAAGTTAAAAGGAGAAATTTCTCAAAGTTAAGCTACTGTATGACAAATGTTTCTGCGAGTTAGACCAGACCTCCGGAATATTTTAAGAAAAATGAAGAATATTACGAGAAAGGAAAACCGAAAATATATAACATTTCAAGTAATTAAAACGAGACGTACGGAAAACATCTTATATATTAATTAAACTAGCTGGTGTACCCGTACTTAGTACGGTTTTTGGTATGTACTTTTTTACCGTAACGTAAATAATTTGAATTGAAGCAAAAAAAAAAAGTTTAAATTTGTTGACCAGTGTAATAAATACATGTACTCCGAAGAGCACGTTAAGAGGCAAGTATGTAGGAAGCTAGTTACAATATTAGCTTATACAGGCTGACCAAACATTTCATTTCATATGAATACCTATAATAAATCTAACAATACATACGAGGAGCAGCTGAAAAGTAATCGGCCTAGGCAAGAGATGACGCAAGAGTATCAAATCAATGTTGTTTTTCGTAAATCCTAACATTCAAATGACTATTGTAAAATTTTCAACCAGTTGTGTCATTTAGTTTGTGTTTGACAGTCATTAAAGCGAACAACTTTTGCATTTTTACAAAAATGAATAAAATTGAATATGGTGCAGTGATTAGATACTTGTTTTTGAAGAAGAAAACGAACGATGAGATTAACAGCGGATTGAACGATGTTTATAGGGACTCTGTACCTTCGATATCAACAATTAAATATTAAATGCTTCGGCAGATTCACTTAGTAAATCCACATCTCTCTTTCCATTAATAAGAGTTGTGTCATCTGCAAAAAGTCATTTTGACCTAAGAACCATTGACGTATATGATGAAGAGAAGGGGACCAGTAACCCTGCCCTGAGGAACGCCATGGGATAGATTGAGATAATTCGAACATTTATTGTCAATATTAACATATTGGTTTCGACCATGTAAGTAGGATCTCAATAGATTCAACGGCGTTCCCTTGACTCCATAACATTCCAGTTTATCACATAGAATGTCATAAGAAACACAGTCAAATGCCTTAGTAAAATCACATAGGTAAGCAGAAGTGAGTTCTATTTTATTTAGATTAGCAACCACCTTTTTACCGACCGCCAACATATATAAGGGAGGTATTGTGATCATACCGATTTTGAAATTTCGAGATTTCGATGGATCTCCACGAATTGAGGTCCCTACATAACGTTTTGACTATTTTTAGCATGATGTCTGTCGGTCTGTTTGTCTATCTGTCTGTCGGTCCGTGTACACGTGCAGAGCAAATTCGGTAAATAATAGAAAATTTGTGCAAACGGTGTAAATAACTAACGTACGATTACCTTGTACGTTTTTACCACTAGATGGTAATATTGATATGTGTCAAGTTCGTGAAAAAATAAATATTGCTCGTGAAGGTTGGATGATTTTTTACGATTTTAGTACAGGACTAACTCTATAACAATGCATAGATTTGCTTCGCTCAACTTTTGGTAATGAAGCATCATCAGAAAAGACTGTTTACAATTGGTTTGCAGAATTTCGTCGTGGTCGTGCGTCCGTCGGTGATGAATCTCGTGAAGGTCGACCAAAATCGGTTGTGATTCAAAATAACATCGATGCTGTACGCAAAATGATTAAAGAAGATCGGCATGTGACTTACCGTGAAATAGAGGCATCCTTTGGCATATCGCAGACTGCAATACATTCGATTTTGCATGAAGATTTAACTGTGAAAAAGATCTGTTCCCGATGGATTCCGCATAATTTGACCGAAGTTCAAAAAAACTCGTGTTGATTGGTGTAAGAGTAATATTACTATTATGAAAGAAAGTTCATTTTTTTTAAAATTGTTACAAAATAAAAGGCATAGGGTTACATTCAATTTTTTATTACCGACCGCCATAATATATAAGGGTGGTATTGTGATCATATCGATTTTGACATTTCGAGATTTCGATGGATCGCCACGAATTAAGGTCCCTACTTAACGTTTTGACTATTTTTAGCATGATGTCTGTTGGGCTGTCTGTCTGTCTGTCTGTGTACACGTGCAGAGCAAATTCAGCTAAAATGATTTTTAGGAAACTTCGTATTTAAGCTTTTGACATCAATGGTACGAGTTGATCAACTTTTGGTAAAATTCGGTTAACTAGAAATGGGAGTTTACTCGTGTCGGTTTTAAGATTTTTGCGAATATTTCACAACAGAGAAAAATTTTGAAAAAATTTACCTAACAAAAACAAAAGTTGCTATAAAAGCAATAACTAATAACTTTTATTTGAGATATTTTTTGATAAAACGAAAAATTTATGAAAAATTTTTCGAATTTATTTCCAAGTATCTATTTTTTCATACTTATAAAGTCTGTTTCAAACGGTTAGGCGGAACTAGATTTTGCAATCTAGTTACTTTCATCGTTTAAATCGTGCTTTTCGGCCGTTTTGTTTAAGCTTTGTAACGCATACTTACAATAAAAACTTTTTGGTTAAGGTTAATATCATTTTAAAATGTCATTTTCTTTATATTTTGATTTTTTGTGTCATTCTCAATACAAATTTCCCATTTATTTATTTTTTGTCATTAAAATATAAAAAAAATAATGTAATTTTGACATATGTCATTCGTTTCCATAGTTTCATTGTTGGAATTTTAAATTTTGACATTCCAACGTGAAAAATTAAATAACCCAAGCAAGATCCCTTCTCGTGACAACTTAAAAGAACAAAATTCCCATTTGGTTCCGCTTAACCGTTTGGAACAGACTGTATGTAACGTTTCCATGGTCATGATAAATAATATGTGTTAGAAAATATTGGGTGCCGGTCACCTTAGCGTAGTGGTTAGTGTAGCGATGCACTGGCTTCTAGACCATGAGGGCTCGGGTTCGAATCCCGGTTATGGCATGGATTTTTCAAAAAAAAAATGCTTCTACTGGATAATGGCCTTAGTAGCTAAGTACAAAAATAAAAAAATAATAAAAAAAAAATATTGGGCCAAGTTATTTCTACTCTGCTGCTAGAATAAATTTTATACAAGTACTTTGTGATGGCGGTCGGACCTGTGGTGGCCACAGCTGATTTTTTTTTATTAGATACATTTGTAGAAAAAATGTTGTATGGATTGTCATGGGATTGTCAAATTTCTCATTCGTGAAAAAAACGCGATTTTATCCACTTGTTGCATTAATAACAATTTTAAAATAAAAAATAAATAACTCATTAAATAGACAAAATTTCACTACAAAATTTGATGTGTAGATTTTATTTGAAACAGTTAGTTTTATATTTGAAACTTTTGAGAAACGTAACCTATCCTTAAATTCTTCTATCCTTTTGCCCTCGTGAAAGATATTAAAAATAAGGTTGTGGAAGTTTTTTTTAAAAATAACAATGGAGATAGGTACAAGTTCCACTTTATAATATATTAAATATGGAGCCAGGAAGGGAATGACAAATGGTGCAGAAATTTTATAACTCTATGAGAATATAGTACGGACTCAGCCGACAGAAAAAATAAGCCGAAATATGAATTTAATATCCTGTAAAAATATGGGATTCACAACGGCAAAAGAGATATTTTTACGCGAATATGAAAATCTAAGATGTCTTTTAGATTAGTGCACGAATTTTTTTTTAAAAATAAATACTTGTATTTTGTTCTGAAATAAATTTTTAAATATGATGGTTGATCCAGAATTTAAGAAGATTCTGGATTGTTTACGCGAGGAAATGCCTGTATTTGTAATAATTCGTAAAGAGTAACAATTAAAAGATAATAATAATAATAATACAAATGAATCAGCAAACAATATATGGCATTGTTTCCCAACTTGCTGACTTTTTGCCTTGCGGAGCCCTTTTCAGAATCAATTTCTATGGCGGAGCCCCTTAGGCATTTCCTATTCTCTTACAAATTAGTGGCGTAATTAATATTACAAAAAAAAAATCAGTTGTGGCCACCACAGGACCGACCGCCATCACAAAGTACTTGTATAAAATACATTCTAGCAGCAGAGTAGAAATAACTTGGCCTAATATTTTCTAGCAGAGATATTATTTATCTTGACCATGGAAACGTTACATATAAGTAGGAAAAAACAGACAATTAAAAAAAAATTCGAAAAATTTTTCAAAAATGTTTCGTTTTATCAAAAAATGTCTCAAATAAAAGTTGTTAATTATTACTTTTATAGCAAATTTTGTTCAATAAATTTTTTCGAAATATTTTTCTGTTTAAATATCGACACGAGTAAACTCCCATTTCTAGTCAACCGATTTTTACCAAAAGTTGATCAACGCGTGCCATTGATGTCAAAAGCTTAAATATGAAGTTTCATAGAAATCCTTTTAGCCGAATTTGCTCTGCACGTGTACACAGACAGACAGACGGACAGACGCACAGACGGACGGACGGACAGACGGACGGACGGACAGACAGACGGACGGACAGATAAACCGATAGACATCATATCAAAGTAAAAAGTTGGAAAAAACGCAACAGAGTTTCCATTCAAAGTTAGCCATATATATATAATTATTTAAAGTTGCTAGGATTTATTTTTGTTGCAAAGAAAGAATGATTTTTGTTTGTGCAAATTTGAAGTATCTAATGTAGACTATAAAGACTTTAAAACAAAACTATTTTCAAACATACCTATATTTATAATTCAAATATAGCCAGCCTAAGCCTGATAAAAATGTGAAGGAATGTCATATGAGTATATACAGTTCATTCTAAATAGCATGTAAGAAAACACGTTTTTTTGTTTTAAATAATTATTACGGTCTTGGCAACTGTTTTTAACAGAACCATAAACGCAGCAGGTATAATGTAATTACTATCAGTAATTATTGGAATCAATAAGTGAGGGTGGCCATTTTATTTTAGAAATACTACACCATTCATTATTTGTAGAACCGTTTATTTGTCATGGACGTGTGACGAGTCCTACGATTTTAGTCATAGGCCAATGTAGCGCCGCGACGCCAGCGTCTCTCTTCCGAACGAACGTATCGGGCGCCACAAATTGTTTTATAAAAAAATATTTGTAATAAAAGTTGTAGAATATTTTATTATCTGTAAGTTTTATCTAAAACATTTTTTTATATTTCTGCTCCTTTTTAGGGTTTTGTAGGTATGACCAAAAAACCCTTATACCGTCATTTTGTCGTCTGTCTGTCTGTCTGTCTGTCTGTCTGTCTGTCTGTCTGTCTGTCTGTCTGTCTGTCTGTCTGTCTGTCTGTCTGTCTGTCTGTCTGTCTGTTCGGTAAAAATTGTAGCCAAACGGGTAAACCTAGAGAGTTGAAAATTGGCATGCTTGTACAACTTTTTGACCCGCACATAGGAAAAATACTAAAACATCTAAAAAACATATCCCCCTAAAAATATAAACAAATATGTGCTCATCGAAAAAAAAAATATTTTTTTAAAATTCTGAGTAGGGTATCAAATGAAAGCCCTTAGTACGTGGATTAACGATCAAATTTTTATTTTTGCAAAATAAATTATTTTGATGCGATTTTTGCCAAAATTGTGCAAAAAATTTTTTGTCCCACACCCTGTTGCCCAGATGGTTTAAACTAAAAATCTAAAAAAATTCTAAGTAATGTATATTGGTGTGAACCGAAATAGTACAACAGGAATTTTTGATCAGATTATGTTTTCGGAAAATAACGCATTTTTTGTGTTTTTTGGTTGACGATGCATACATGTTATACTCTTATAATACACTAAGTTGATAAGCGTTTGGTGGTCTAGTGGCTCAATTGCTCGACAACCACACAGGATCGTTATTCACTACACAGGTTCGTTCCTGGCTTGTGGAGGCAATTTTATTTTTTGTTTTTTTTTTTCATATTTATTATGTTTAAATTAATTTGTTAAAATTCTAGTTATATTTTAGCACATTTTGAATTTAATTTTCAAGAGCGTAAATTTAATAACCAATTGGAATTATATTTTCATTCTATGTGTCATTTATACGAAGCCAGAGGGGCGGAGCGTATGATTTAAGACAACCAATGAAAGCCATAGGCCCAATTTTCAAAATCTTAATGAACCGTGTTATATAAAAAAAATACTGCACTTATTTAGAAACCTAATTAATGATATTAGGTATTCGAATTAAAATTAACAAAAAAATAGTTTAACATAAAATTTGTTTTTAAAGCTCTGAGATTAACAGACGATAAATTATTTTAAAAAGATCGTTCATTTTGCCGTGGTTACTACAAAGCAAAATTTGTCCTACACACTCAGCATGCCGCCTTCACTTATTATATACCTGCGAAACCCTGCAATGTGTGAAAATTCACACTTCACATCAATTTTTGAGTAAATGTAAGAAGTGTGTGTCCATGTTATCGAACAGACAGTAGTATGTCGTTGAAAGTTTGTGCTTTTTGTAAGTGCAAAATGGATTATATATGTACATAAGTAAGTGAAGTAAGTTGCTATTATTGAGTTGTCCTTTAATGTTGAATTGAAAAGTTTGAGAAGTTGTTAACGTGTAGATAGAAGTTGTGTAGAGCGACTTGACAAAGTGCCGTTCCAACTGAGCTTAATAATACATACTCACATACATTTTTCATAGAGATCTCTTCACTTATCATATTTACCCTCGCCCATTATAACAGCACCCGGAATAATACATTACACTTTTTCAACTAGCTAAAATGTCCGATAACTCTCCAACTACTTATAGTGGCGCTTCTCAAACTGTTCCACTTCATACTTTGACTCTTCTTGACCGGCAATCTGTTTGTCTTTTCGCCAGAGACGTACCGGGGCTAGGGATGGGAAAAAAACATCGATGTATCGAAAACATCGATGTTTGTTTTAAAAACATCGATATTTTTACCATCAATGGTCAGCTGGCGATAGTATCGATAAAACATCGATGTCTCCTACCGATGTCGATGTTTAAACTTTGAAATTCAGAAACTACCGCTAGAGGCGCTGAAATCTTAAAAATTTATTTTTTATTAAAATTAGTACAAAAAATATAAGCGCCATCTATTGTGATATAACAATACTAATAGTGTTAGTTTTTATTCTTCTTAGCAGTTAGCAGAATACGAAAAAATAAGAAGAAACTTCTAATTTTTAAACAATGCGAACGACCAAAGACGCCAACACACTTTTTCTTTTTGAGTCTTGTTGACACTTTCCCAGTTGGTATTCCTCCAATCCCTGGAGTTTTGTAGGTTGTCATTAGCTATTTTTTTATAAATTGAATAAAATGAACAAAAGCTTCAATTAATCGGTAAAAGTAACTAGAATTGAAAATCTAGTTCCGCCTAAACCAAAGGAACAGACTTTATTTCAACTTAAAAAAGTATAAAAATAATTGTGTATGACAGTGTTATTTTTATGTTAAATAATATAAAATTAACATTAAGATTACTATATTATAAACTGTTCACTTTTGTAAGAACAAACTAAGGGGGAATTTTGTTTTCAATAGTTTGCACCTTTGAAGCTGTATATCATGTTGGTATTAGAAAATGTCACTTTTTTAAAATGTCGATCCATTTGACATATGTCATAATGAAAAATGATATCTTAATTATAATGATCATAACTTTATCAACCTAAAGTCGGTTTTACAGCGTAAGGAATATTTTTAATTGACATTTCAAGTCAGTAACACACCATAAAAGTAACCAAAATAACCAGATCTAGTGTGTTCTTACAAAAGTGAACAGCTTATAGTATTATAATAAAATCCAATATTTCATTTTAGAAATGTAAAAATAGTAAAGTCTGTTCCTGTGGTTTAGGCGGAACTAGATTTTCAATTCTAGTTACTTTTACCGATTGATTGAAGCTTTTGATCATTTTGTTTAGGAAAAGGCAACTTCAATATATAAAAAAATATCTAATGACAAATTACAAAAATGAAAATTGCGGTTAGTTCCGCCTAATAGTTTGGAATACACTGTAGGTTCAAATTAGGATTATTATATTGGGTATAATAATGTTAATGTGAAATTAATTACTATTAAAAAGGAATATTTCTATTTCAAGATCTAATAAATGGTTTTTGTGTATTATGTGTTACTTTTTTCGTATTTTATCTTTACATTATTAAATAAAACCTATATAATATAAATAAATAGCTTTTTTTAATATTTATAAAACATCGATATTTCCGATACATCGATGTTTTTCCTTCGATGTTTTTTCCACATCGATAGTAAGGCGCCGATGTTGACATCGATGTTAAACATCGATGTTTTGCCTTCGGTGTACAACCCTAACCGGGGCTATGGTGACTGTGGCGCCTACAGACGGTGTCAAAGTTCGCCAACGCTGATACCTGGTTTCCGTAACATAAAACCTTCACGAGTAATATCAATTTTATTACAAACTTGTTTTTTTTAACGCTCACTGTCAACAAACTACTCGGTCAATTTATAAGCTGCCACTGATTTTACAATAACAAATGTCAAATTTTAAGAATATTGTAATGACACATTTCAATATTGCCATCTAGTGGTCATTTGTAATAACATAAAAAGTAACCCTCGTAATTTGCGGTGTTTATCCCGCACTTAAACGTTAGGATTCTATCAACTTGACTGACAGTACACGAAATGAAAAATCAAAAAAAAATCAACTGTGGCCACCACAGGACCGCCCGCCATCATAAAGTACTTGCATAAAATACATTCTAGCAGCAGAGTAGAATTGACTTTTTAATAGTATTTTCTAACAGAGATATTATTTATCATGACCATGGAAACCTTACATATAAGTATGAAAAAACGTCTCCAATAAAAGTTATTAGTTATTGCATTTATAGCAACTTTTGTTACATAATTTTTTTCTAAATATTTTTCTGTTGCTAAATATTCGCAAAAATCTTAAAATCGACATGATTAAACTCCCATTTCTATTCAACCGATATTTACCAAAAGTTGATCAACTCGTGCCATTGATGGCAGAAGCTTAAATATGAAATTTCATATAAATCCTTTTAGCCGAATTTTCCCTGCACGTGTACACAAACAGAGGGACGGACGGACAGACGGACAGACAGACAGACAGACGAACAGACAGACAAACGGACGGACGGACAGACAGACCGACAGACATCATGCTAAAAATAGTCAAAACGTTATGTAGGGACCTCAATTCGTGGAGATCCATCGAAATCTCGAAACGTCAAAATCGGTATGATCACAATACCTCCCTTATACAAGGTGTCTCAAAAGAAATTTTATATTTAGTGGATCGATTAAAACAAAAGTAAGCCGTATATAGAAAAAATGTTTATTAATTATTAAAATACACTTTTTGGGGATTTATTTCTTAAAAATAATATCGTCTAAATATAGACCCTCGCGTTCTCGGCACTCATTTAATCGAACAGTAAAATTACTTATGACGTCTCGGTAGGTAGACTCAGGGATGGCTGCCATTTCGTGACGGATATTTTCTTTCAAATGCGCCAGTGAAACGGTTTATTGGCGTAAACTTTAGATTTAAGATAACCCCATAGGAAAAAGTCCATAGGGGTTAAATCTGGACTGCGTGGAGGCCAATTTATGTCACCTCTCCGGGAGATCAATTTGCCTGAGATAATTTCACGAACACGTGGCAGAGACATATTGGACGTGTGTGAAGTTGCTCCGTCCTGTTGAAACAATGTTCTTTGGTTATAGCCAGGAAAGTTTTGCAGTTCAGGTACCAAGAAGTTGTCTAACATCTTCACATAACGCTCTGAATTCACTGTAACTGCACGCCCCCTTTCGTCTTCAAAAAAGTAAGGGCCGATAATTCCTCGCGCCGACATCGCAGCCCATACGGTCACTTTAGGCGAATGTAGGGGTTTCTGATGTTTGCGTTTCGGATTCGTTGCACTCCAGTAGCGGCAGTTCTGCTTATTTACGTGGCCATTAAGATGAAAATGAGCTTCATCCAAAAACAAAATGTTGGTAAACGTTGAAAATCGCTCAATCACCTGATTTACGAAATTGAGCCTCTGACTGGCATCTTGGAGCTTTAATTCTTGCACCAATTGAATTTTTTAGGGGTGCAGCTTTAGGTCTTTGTGTATAATGCGATGTAATGATGATCTATGCACATTTAAAGCACTTGCGCGCTTTCGAATTGAAAGGTTCGGGTCGTCACGAACAGACTGATTAACATTCTCCACGTTTTCTACCGTTCTTGATGACCTAGGTCGCCCGGATTTTGATTTATCCAGCGTTGTACCAGTCTCTTCAAACTTTTTAACCCAATGTCGAATGAGAGGAATGCTTGGCGCATCATTTAAGTGGCGAAAACCTCGAATACTGCAGAATTTTCTACGCGCTACAGTCGCCGAACCACTGTTTTTGTAAAACTCTCGCACGCATAACGCGCGGTCTGCTCCCGAGAAAGGCTCCATAGCGACTGAATTCCCAAGAGCCAGGCTACCGATTGACATAACCCCCGCGCCCCTCGGATACGTTGCGTTCACGCAGTAAGCTAAATAAATATAAAATTTCTTTTGAGACACCTTGTATATGTTGGCGGTCGGTAAAAATAAAACGTCATTGTGTTGCCCGCGAAACACCATTCTAAACATTTTAAATTGAGTCTGTTGTTTAGATGTTGGCCTTTTTCCAAGTTAACAAAGATGTAGGGTTTCATTTGTTTCGATTTGTTTTTAATACATAATAAACAAGGAATATAATCATTACCATTTATGATCCGAGTATAAATTTTTAACATTGTTTAAAAACTGTAACTTGTGCCAAAGTTTTCACATTAAAATTTTATGTTGCAAGTTGAATAACACTTTTGTATAAAATGTGAGAAAATTTCGTTACGCATGGAAAAATATCAAAATTCATGAAATTAGTTACAAAATTCTAAACTTAACATGAAAATCTATAAGTGGGGGATTATATACAAAGGATTTATACTTACAAATAATGCATTTTGTGTTACCTGCAACAAGAAAACAAAATTAATAGATAGTTCAAATATAATCTATACTAATAAATAAATTAGTTAGTTTGTGTGTTTGTACTCATGCATGTACAAGGTGTCTCAAAAGAAATTTTATATTTATTTAGCTTACTGCGTGAACGCAACGTATCCGAGGGGCGCGGGGGTTCTGTCAATCGGTAGCCTGGCTCTTGGGAATTGAGTCGCTATGGAGCGTTTCTCGGGAGCAGACCGCGCGTTATGCGTGCGAGAGTTTTACAAAAACGGTGATTCGGCGACTGTAGCGCGTAGAAAATTCTGCAGTATTCGAGGTTTTCGCCACTTAAATGATGCGCCAAGCATTCCTCTCATTCGACATTGGGTTAAAAAGTTTGAAGAGACTGGTACAACGCTGGATAAATCAAAATCCGGGCGACCTAGGTCATCAAGAACGGTAGAAAACGTGGAGAATGTTAATCAGTCTGTTCGTGACGACCCGAACCTTTCAATTCGGAAGCGCGCAAGTGCTTTAAATGTGCATAGATCATCATTACATCGCATTATGCACAAAGACCTAAAGCTGCACCCCTACAAAATTCAATTGGTGCAAGAATTAAAGCCTCAAGATGCCAGTCAGAGGCTTAATTTCGTAAATCATGTGATTGAGCGATTTTCAACGTTTACCAACATTTTGTTTTCGGGTGAAGCTCATTTTCATCTTAATGGCCACGTAAATAAGCAGAACTGCCGCTACTGGAGTCCAACGAATCCGAAACGCAAACATCAGAAACCCCTACATTCGGCTCAAGTGACCGTATGGGCTGCGATGTCGGCGCGAGGAATTATCGGCCCTTACTTTTTTGAAGAAAAAGGGGGCGTGCAGTTACAGTGAATTCAGAGCGTTATGTGGAGATGTTAGACAACTTCTTGGTACCTGAACTGCAAAACTTTCCTGGCTATAACCAAAGAACATGGTTCCAACAGGACGGAGCAACTTCACACACGTCCAATATGTCTCTGCCACGTGTTCGTGAAATTTTCTCAGGCAAATTGATCTCCCGGAGAGGTGACATAAATTGGCCTCCACGCAGGTCAGATTTAACCCCTATGGACTTTTTCCTATGGGGTTATTTTAAATCTAAAGTTTACGCCAATAAACCGACTTCACTGGCGCATTTGAAAGAAAATATCCGTCACGAAATGGCAGCCATCCCTGAGTCCACCTGCCGAGACGTCATAAGTAATTTTACTGTTCGATTAAATGAGTGCCGAGAACGCGAGGGTCTACATTTAGACGATATTATTTTTAAGAAATAAATCCCCAAAAAGTGTATTTTAATAATTAATAAACATTGTTTCTATATACGGCTTACTTTTTTTTTAATCGATCCACTAAATATAAAATTTCTTTTGAGACACCTTGTACATATGTTCCAACAAAAGTAAAGAATGGCTGCACTGATACGAAAAGAAAAAAAAAAACAACAAGAAAACCTTCTGGGTGTGCGTCTAAGCAGCAGCATTTCCAAAAACGGACGTAGCCATCCACGATTACTTAAGCTGGGTCCACCCACATTATACGGTAGAGCCCTTCACGGGCCGGACTCAAGCCCTCGGGCCGGGTAAGCTTAAATTAATTCGGGTTAGGGCCGAGCTCGGGCCTCATATTACCAAACTTGTATTTGGAACAATAATATTTTTTTATGAAATTTAATTTTTTATTCGATGATACCGAAATATGTTATATAATAGAAATAGCTTTGTTTATGTCTAAATTGATCGTCAATTAGAATAGTGGCAATTTTGTAATGACAAATTTTTAGTGCATAAATTTCATAAAATAGCTTAGAAAATCTTACCATATAATGAAAAATAAGAAGTAATTTATGATGTGCGTATAGTCGGATTGCTGATAGGTGACTGTTCGTTGCTATAAGTATCGATATGCAATACTATATGCTTTCTCTGTCTATATCATTATAATTATTTGCATACCCATAGTAACGTATAGTGACGCAAGTTGACAACTAACCTTCCAAATTATTTTAATAAAAAACAAAGCATTAGAAAGAAACGGCATGATTCATAGATATCTTTACTAATTAGTGCACGAAAACAAATTCACAGCAGTACTCAAACAAACAAAATTATTAATTTTAAGGTAATAATTATAAATAAGGAAAAACTTATACGTAAATTTTGGATTATAATTTGTTGTTTAGTTAAATTACATTTTTATGTTTCCCCTAAGTACAAAGTAAAAAATATTAAGTAAAAATATATTTATTCATATAATATATTGCTACAAGTTGTATTTAAATGTTTATTTTTATTTTTAAAAAATTAGTCACTGTAATGCATGATATCGTCGTCATCTGAACTATCGCTGTCATTTCTTGTATTCATTATTATTGGATTAATATCATCAACAATCCTTTCCCTTTCCCACCATTCATTTATTAAATTTTCGATTTTTTTAACAGATTTTGCCCAAGTTTCACAACTAATTTGATCACAGACTACTTGCTACATTTTCAAAACTTCGTTATCACTATATCCGTTTTGACCAATATGTCTACAATAATAATTTTTTGTTATACCCCAAATTAGTTCAATGGGGTTAAACTGGCAGTGATAAGGAGGTAATCTTAGTACTTCATGACCATACGTTTGTGCCAATGTATCAATAAAATAAACTGGTTCAGATTTTAATTTCCTTCGTTTTCTCGTGATTTTGTTAGTGAGAAGTTCAGATTTATTACATTTTATAATTCTACGAATTGTTGATTCCGAAATCTTTAAGGCAGCTGCTATTCTTTGATGGACACAAGATAGAGAAATAAGTGGCCCATTGTTCTCTTTTTCGGAATTAAAATATCCCAGCAGATTTAAAATTAAAGTTTGTGAATTTAATAATTGACCGCAAGCTCTACTAATTAATATTTATTACCAGACACTGACAGCAAAGGCAAATAACAAAAAACATTTTTAAAATCGCTTATAAATGGTAACTAGATTATTATATGAATGCACTACTTGATACATACATGTAACAGTCACCTATCAGCAATCCGACTATAGTATGTTTGAGGAATACAAACATTATTAAAGTAAAAATAATTCCGTTTTAATAGATTTGAGGACAAATTTACAGGAGAGCAACGTTTTCGATGAACCGCTTAATAAAAAACCTAAATTTTTAAAAACAACAAAGAGAATTATTATATAAGATGCCTAGGATATGCAACATTTTTCATCCCACCTTCGTAGATCCCTCGCCATATTTAGTCGCTCTCTACTAAGTATTGCGCAACGCGAGCAGTTCGCGAATATTTTGAATCAAACTTCATAAACTTGGACGCTGCAGCTGAAAAGCTAAGCAAGTTCTAGACCGGGAATCTAGCCTGATTTCTTGGTACGGAACTTGGATATAAGAACGATACTAACGTCCAGGCGGCAGTTATCTTCCTGCCTTGACTGTAACTACCTTCTATGAGTATATAAATTTGAAATTAATTGGATCTTCCATCAGAGTAATCCGTGCGGATAATTTATCATAAAAACACTCTGCTCATATATAACTTCCAACTACCTCTCGTTAAATTAAAATTGATTAAGAAGTAAGATTAATTAAACTCAGTGAAGAACTGCAATCAATTTCACATCTAACTAACTGCCTTCAGAATATTATGTCACATGGTTAACCCCGGATTAAACGAACAAGGAAAAATTTGCAAAAAAATGGCAGGTAAATGGGTTTTTTATATTACAAGAAGAGTTTAAGTTTGACCTGATGTATTTGTACGGCAACAATAATAACAAGAACGTAGAGTTAATTAAACTAATACAAGGTGTCTCAAAAGAAATTTTATATTTATTTAGTTTACTGCGTGAACGCAACGTATCCGAGGGGCGCGGGGGTTATGTCAATCGGTAGCCTGGCTCTTGGGAATGCAGTCGCTATGGAGCGTTTCTCGGGAGCAGACCGCACGTTATGCGTGCGAGAGTTTTACAAAAAGGTGATTCGGCGACTGTAGCGCGTAGAAAATTCTGCAGTATTCGAGGTTTTCACCACTTAAATGATGCGCCAAACATTCCTCTCATTCGACATTGGGTTAAAAAGTTTGAAGAAACTGGTACAACGCTGGATAAATCAAAATCCGGGTGACCTAGGTCATCAAGAACGGTAGAAAACGTGGAGAATGTTAATCAGTCTGTTCGTAACGACCCGAACCTTTCAATTCGGAAGCGCGCAAGTGTTTTAAATGTGCATAGATCATCATCAAAACTTTCCTGGCTATAACCAAAGAACATGGTTCCAACAGGACGGAGCAACTTCACACACGTCCAATATGTCTCTGCCACGTGTTCGTGAAATTTTCTCAAGCAAATTGATCTCCCGGAGAGGTGACATAAATTGGCCTCCACGCAGTCCAGATTTAACCCCTATGGACTTTTTCCTATGGGGTTATCTTAAATCTAAAGTTTACGCCAATAAACCGACTTCACTGGCGCATTTGAAAGAAAATATCCGTCACGAAATGGCAGCCATCCCTGAGTCCACCTGCCGAGACGTCATAAGTAATTTGACTGTTCGATTAAATGAGTGCCGAGAACGCGAGGGTCTACATTTAGACGATATTATTTTTAAGAAATAAATCCCCAAAAAGTGTATTTTAATAATTAATAAACATTTTTTCTATATACGGCTTACTTTTTTTTTAATCGATCCACTAAATATAAAATTTCTTTTGAGACACCTTGTATTATTTTTCAAAATAATGTGACGCTACGTATAACCCTTAGAAATTATAAGCTTCTTGTACGAAACTAGCAATCTGAATCAGTGGTGTTTTCATAGAGGGCACATGCCCCCCCCCCTTAAGGTTCAATGAAATGAAAATTAAACAAATTTAAAATAATCGTACAAAATCATTTATGCATTTTACAATATACAGTAATACCCCGCCACTCGACGTTAATTCGTTCTGAAAAAGCGTCGAGTAGCGATTACGTCGAGTGGCGAGTCGAATTTCTCCATAAGAAATAAAGGGAATCATTTGTACATATATACATATACATATAAGGAAATACATATAAGTATATGTTTTCCTTTTAGCTATGCCAGCATTTCTATCTTTTGGACCCATAATTATAAATATAAATTACTTATTTTAGCAAAAAACAAAAAGTTCATAGCTGCCCTAAATCTGAGTTGTTGTCGTCAAGATATCTATGCGCGAACTGCTGGCCATGCGTTCATTTTGCTTTGTTTACCAAAATATGTATCACGTGATCGGTACTCGATTACGCGTCGGATAACGATTTGCACTTCAACGATAACTCTGAATTTATTGAGAAAGGACAACTAGAAGATACGACCATTTCTTTCAAAAATTCGAGGGCGACTGCTTTTAATCCCTAATGAAGAACACCTAGCAATTGACAAGCAAATAATACGGAATCATTTTCTTTTGTAACATAATGTAGAATCATAATGTTCCATGTATGGCACAAACACTAAATTATTATTTTAACTATTATTTTTTCATAAAAATAACAATTAATATTTGAAATATATTTTTTTAATTAATTTTTCTATCAATAAGAACCAATTCCTAATGCTCATGAATTATTTCAGCCAAAAATAAAAATTCATTAAGGGTTAAGCTTTTGACATCAAAAGTACAAACTGATCAACTTAACGCTCACTGTCAACAAACTACTCGGTCAATTTATAAGCTGTTTGATTTCCCAATAACAAATGTCAAATTTTACGAATATAGTAATGACACATTTCAATATTGCCATCTAGAGGTCGTTTATAAAAACATAAATGGTAACCCTCGTATAGAGAGAGATACGTTTTCAAACATACATACATACATATATAAATTCTTGAGATTTCATTCTTGCAATCAATAAAGATTAAGGTTTCAAGTAATTAAAGTTAAGTCAGCAAAACAAAAACATAAAGAACGACTGTTCTAATAAATAAACAGAATTAGGCTGAGACTGCAAAATGATGGTGTGACATCATAGCGTCAAGCATATACGATAAAATACTTATGCTGAAGCAGTTCTTCTCTGGCTATGATTTAATAAAGATGTTTAAAGCCTATGTATGTGTTTTATTTAACAATCTCCAATAACCCCATATTCCAACATAAATAGTTTAAATAAAATGTCTGATTAATAATTTAAATTTATTTTCCAGTTTAAATTTTTTTTATTTAAGTAAATTGATGGGGGGGGGGGATAGGCGGACTCTTATCTTAGAATAAAGCGAAACATTCCTCAAATAAATAAATAAATACAACGGTTGCACATATTTAATACTAAACTGTTGCCATGTTAACAATATAAGAATTGCAGATTTGTCTTATCACTGAGTTTCCCGATGTTGAGGACATTTTTGTAAATCTGCTGATCGTTAACCGAATGAAACAAGTGTAGGATTTTTTGGTTGGTGAGATTTTGATCCTCTTATGTTGAGAAGGTCTTATCTGATTCTGTTGGAGAATTTTATTTAATTTCACTCTCTTTTCCTCGCCTTACTCTCCGAATCAGAGGGGTGGATCGAGCCATAACTTTTTTCGCGAAGAATCTCTAAACCATAAACGTATCAAAACCCAGAGAAAAACGAGAGTGCACTTTGAAATATTTGTCTGAAATACATTATGATCTAAAAAATTGATGTGAAGTGTGAATTTTCACACATTTCAGGGTTTTGCAGGTATTTAGTAAGCTATTGATGATTATTTTGGATGCGAAAACAAATTTTATATTAAAATATTTTTTTTGTTAATTTTAATTCGAACGCTTAATACCATTATTTAGGTTTCTAAATATGTGCAGTATTTTTTTTTTATATAGCAAGGTTCATTAAGAATTTTAAAAATTGCGCCTATGGCTTCCATTGGTTGTTATAAGTTCCGCCCCTCTGATTTCGTGTACATTGAAACAGAATTAAATTATAATTTAAACAATTTCTACTGGCTATTAAATTTACGCTTTTAAAAATTAAATGCAATATTTGCCAAAATATAATTAGAATTTTGAAAAAATAATTTAAACAATATAAAAATTAAAAAAAAAAAAACAAAAAATAATATAGTCTCTTCTCTCAGGGTTCGATCCCTATCGGATCAGGTTCCTTGGGTGAAAAGTCAGCGTCAAATACCACTAGACCAGCACACACGTTAGAGTGTGGCTTGTTACAAAGCTATAACTTGTGTACATTATTAGCCAAAAATCACAAAAAATGCGTTTTTTTCCAAAAACCTAATCTGATCAAAAATTCCTGTTGAACTATTCCGGTTCACACCAATGTACATTACTTAGAATTTTTCCAGATTTTTAGTTTAAACCATCTGCGCTACAGGGTGTGGGACAAAAAAATTTTTGCACAATTTTGGCAAAAATCGCTTCAAAATAATTTATTTTGCAAAAATAAAAATTTGATCGTTAATCCACGTACCAAGGGCTTTCATTTGATACCCTACTCAGAATTAAAAAAAAATATTTTTTTTTTCGATGAGCACATATTTGTTTATATTTTTAGGGGGATATGTTTTTTAGATGTTTTAGTATTTTTCCTATGTGCGGGTCAAAGAGTTGTATAAGCATGCCAAATTTCAACTCTCTAGGTTTAGCCGTTTGGCTACAATTTTTACCGAACAGACAGACAGACAGACAGCCGACAAAATGACGGTATAAGGGTTTTTTGGTCATACCTACAAAACCCTAAAAATGTGTGTAAGAAGATAGGAGCTGTTTGTCCTTGCTTCGGATTGGTTTAGATCGTCATCCCTATTACACTGTTAAAATATTGTTTTTAGTCCAAGTTGACAGATGTTCAGTGTCGTACATTGCAAATATATGTTATTTATATTATTTTATTTTTTCGTATATTTTGTTATTATTTACATATATAGACTTTTATTTATATTCTTGGCGTGACAGACAGACAGACAGACAGACAGACAGACAGACAGACAGACAGACAGACAGACAGACAGACAGACAGACAGACAGACAGACAGACAGACAGACAGACAGACAGACAGACGACAAAATGACGGTATAAGGGTTTTTTGGTCATACCTACAAAACCCTAAAAAGGGCGTCTAGTAGGCCTTGGAATTATTTTTTTTTTCCATGTTCTTCTTCTTCTTTGGGCACTGTCAGTCGAGTTGACTGTAAGCTGATGATGTTTTTCTAACATTGCAAACTTGTCTAGAACAGGGGTCAGCTGCGGCTCTTTTAGAAAATTTTGTGGCTCTTTGAAAATTGGCTGGTTTTTATTTTAATATAATTTATTTTTTAATTTTCATCTTTCTACCTGTACTATACATGTTTTGTACTCTCCAGGATATTTTACGGTTCAATTCATGCCCGGTAATTCCCCGAGTTACTGCATATTCTCTTTTAGAAGAAGTAATTTGTATCGAAAAAAAAAAATATCTGTATTTGTGAATGATTTACGTGCAGAAACATTTTTACATTTTACTAATTTACAAAAACATAAGGACAATAACAACGTTATTAGAGAGATATTGCAATGGAAAAAAAACTGACTTTATTAAAAGAAACCTCTAATAAAGTATCCTGTATTAAAATTTTTCATAATGTTTAAAGAGTGTTATTGCAACGGTGCTCTTGCTTCATACTTTATTTTGACAAATATGCCAAATTGATAGATCGAAATCGTAATGAATATAGAAGTTAACTGCAACCCTTATATGAGTTAACTGCAGCAGACTATTTTTAACTTCTTCCCACACTGCACAACCATTCGCAAAAGGGTTTCGTGACACAATTTATGAATAGATAGGATAAGAATAACATCTTCCTCGTATTTAAATCGTAAACGTTTTTTATCTTTAACTTGCACCATTACTCACAAGAAAACTCAACAAATGTTATGTTCGAATTTACTCCGTTGTTAATTTTGAGATTAAATTGACAGAAGACCTGTCAAAATTAAGGCGCTTTAAATAAAAATGCTTTGCCGTTATTTAAATTAAATAAAGGTAGCCTGTATTTTAATAAAAGAAAGATATTAAGGATATATCAACTGCGCATGCGCACATGTCAAATAAAGGAAAACTTTATTAAAAGATCAGTAGAACAGAGGTTGCAATATCTCTCTATTAATGCAAACAAATTTGCACACACTATTGTTAACATGGAAGAAGCTTTTGGAGAAATATTTAAAGAGTTTAGAAAATATAAAGCTACAATAGTTTTTTTGACAAAACCAGTTGAAGCAGATATGCAGCAATGACACGCGTGTACTGAAACCACCCATCCGCGGATCAGGACAAGAACGTTCAGTGTAAACGCTTCTTACCACACGCACGGATACAGTGTAACCCTAGCCTTATAAGTTTTCTGCGGGAGTAACCAGTGACTTCAAGATCTTAGTCCATTATCTCACTGCCTTACACTTATCACGGCCGCGCAATGACTCTGCCCAGTAGCTAATGAACAATGCCCGCAGTATTCTGCTACGGATCTGGTATTTTGCCCGTCTTTGCGGATCACCACAAGTTCATGTCGAAAACGGATGCATTCTCAAACCCAACATTCTTCAAAAATTCATATTCATTATCACCAGTAATAACACTTTTTTTCAGCTGAGAGCCTCATGCGGCTCTATAATCGCTGGTTTCCAACCCCTGACTCAATCTGAATTTGTTGTTAACGAGTCGTCGTTATGTTCGGTGTGAAATTTTCTCGAAGTCTCCATTTAATCCTAGAGACAGAAACGAATGATGAATTTGCAAATGTTCTCTTTAGCAGCCGGGATTAACTTCGTACAAAGGTGCAATTGAAACTATTGTAATCCCGGTCTCCAATCAACAATGCCTTGGCTGCCTTACTGCCTGCTACTGCCTGCCGCCTCGCGCCTTCCGTACTGTTCCGCCTCGAAACACACTTTCAACTCAGCCAAAACTCCGATCTTTTATAATTGATTAGCTCAAGTTGACTTGAAACATTCGCAAACCAACTTGGTCCAACCAACACTTCATAATTCATTCAGATAAAAGGGATATATTATATTAAAAACACACAGTCACAGAGCAGGGGCTATAAAATAACGAAACTGATATTCAGTCACCACTGGTGGCTCGTGGACACTTCTAATGAGAGTGCTGCAACCAGAAATATAAATGAGATTTTCTTTCAGGAAATAAATCATTATCAACCCTTTCATTGCGAAAACCGGATAAAGCCGTAAAATAGCGTAACCGTACTACCCAAGCCGTATAATTACGCAACGTATCCGCGTATTGCTACGAGGGTTACCTTTTATGTTTTTACAAGCGACCACTAGATGGCAATATTGAAATACATCATTACTGTATTCGTAAAATTTGACATTTGTTATTGTGAAATCAGTGGCAGCTTATAAATTGGCCGAGTAGTTTGTTGACAGTGAGCGTTAAAGAAACAGTTTGTGAAAAAATTGATGTAAAGTGTGAATTTTCACACATTTAAGGGTTTCGCAGGTATTAAGTAACTGAATGATGATTATTTGGGATGCCAAAACAAATTTTATGTCAAAATATTTTTTTATGAATTTTAATTCGAATGCCTAATACCATTATTTAAGTTTCTAAATATGTGCAGTATTTTTCTTATATGGCAAGGTTCATTAAGATTTTGAAAATTGCGCCTATGGCTTCCATTGATTGCTTAAATCATAAGCCCTCTGATATCGTATACATTTAAACATAGAATTAAATGTATGTAATAGAACTTGATGAATAGAATTTGATGCTGCTGAACTCAAATATCACATCAGTTTTTGCGTATCACATCAGATTTTTGCTCTACAACAAATACATATTTTCGGCCAAATAATGCTTCTATCGTTTAATTTTAGACGTCGATACTGTAATTGGTACAAATTTGGCGAACAATAAGAACTAAATAATTAGAAAATATTCTTAAAATTTTATTTATAGTGAAAGAAAGAAAATGAGAACAGTTTTAATTACATTTTAATGCATTGGAGTGTTAAAATAAAAATACAAAATAATTTAAGGATTAAATGGTCGTTTGTAAGATCTTCTGGAGTGCACTATTCCCGATAAGTCTCTTTTAATACTCCAACAGTAGTCAGCCATCATGTGAGTATCCCACCTTCCTTGATAACGTCTCTCCATCTCTTTTAAATCCTGATGGAAACGTTCACCCTGTTCATCACTATCATCTCGAAGATTGACAAGAAATTTGTCAAGATGACTGTTTAAAAAATGAAGTTTCACGCTCATGTTGCACCTCAGATGATGAAAATTTTCAACGACCTCCACATAAGCAACTAAGCCTTTTCTGGGAAACTTATTGAACAACAAGTACAAACCTGAACATTTAATGGATGCAGCGGTCATATTAAGTACCTTATCCTTGACCTTGCAACCCCCGCCGTTGCAAAAAGGTCTATAACAAGTACCTGCATGTAAGGCGTTCCTACGAAATATATTGACAACAAGAACGAAGTTGAAATTAAAGTAGATGTATATCAGAACGTCAGCAAACAGTCAACATACGATAGAACAAAAATTTTACGTGACAGGCAGAAACTGTTAACATTTTTGAAATCAGCACCCCGAAATTAGTTAAAAACAAGTATCAGATCTAAGTCAGCAAAAAAAAAGTTTGTTTGTTGACCAGTGATAATTTGATGCAAAATTTGATGTATAGATTGTTACTAATTTTATTCCGTAAAAAATACCCTTTCACGGTCAGGTTAGTTTCAAAATAGGATCAAAATTAAAGAAATCAAATATAACTCCAGCCTTTTATAATAAACATACAATTAAAAATTTACTCGTTAATAATAAACTAGATAAAACTGATTTACACAACAAAAGTGGAGTTTATCAAGCATCGTGCCAAGATTGTTCAACAATATATATAGGCCAAACTGGTCGAAAATTTGCTACAAGATTTGGTGAACATTTGAAAGCCATCCAAAATAAAAAAGTAGAACAGTCCAACATAGCAGAACATATGATCTCCAATAATCATAACCTTTCCGTTAATGACTTTAAAATCCTACACATTCACAATAAAAGCCTTGAACTGAACCTTTTAGAATACCGAGAAATTCACAAAAATATTAACTCTGGAATTCCCTTATGAATGACCAGATTGACGTTTACAACTCACCCCTAATAAATCGGTAAAAAACTTTTTCCCTTTTTTCCCTTATCTGCTAATATGGTTTACATTTGTATTCCCTACCATTAATATTTGTTCCCACTGAATGTATTTATTAAAAAATAAGCTTAGTTTGTAATTTGAACTCCTGTAGATGGCGTCACTGCCGAAATACATATAGAGTATATTAAACTTATATTTGTGAAACTTACCGAGTGTTTTATTTATTAATCTTAAATTTTATTTCATATTGTTAGTTTTGTATAAGAGATTTGTAATGTCTGGGGGTTATACGTAGTTTTAAGTACAATAAAACAACATTGTAAAGAGCTTAATTGTTCAAGTGTAACATGTCACTGACTTGAAAACAGTGTTTGAAGTATTTAAATATTCTGACATAAACTAGACAATAGGTGACAAAAGTATTTAGCGATACATAAACTGTATGATGCATGGAGTGACACAATGAACCCTGCACAATGTACGCGGGGCTCTAATTAAAATAGATTATTTCTACCGAGTTGCACCGCATTCATCATCTCCGCTGATACATGCCTTCGTGCTGCTTTGCCTCTGCTCGGCCCACCAAAAGACAACTTCAAATAAGCTCTTGTCACGGGCTGCTTACAATATTATTAATAGCAAATAACTTTACAGAATGCAATATAAATTACTGCATAGCACAATAGCGGGTCTATTCTCTAAGCATGATGTTAAAATCTTAGCGTCAGAAACTGACGTTAATTTTTTTAACACCATTTTTAACCTAAATGCTATTCGCTAAACATATATGTGTTAAAATTATAGCGCGGCGGCGTTAAAATAGCCAGTTAACGTTCTACAATAAGCGCCTACTGAAACAGTGGCTTTAAAAGTTAACGCTAGTGTTTAGTTTGCAAAAATGTCTGATCCTATTTAAGTAAATGTCATGTATTTTTAAAAAAATGAATGACACAAGACGGTAGGAATATTAATCAACATTCTATTACTTTTTAAAGTGAATTCTTTACAGTAGAGATAAGAATGACGCTTCATAATTTTTGTTATACAAGTAACCCAGACGCAAGTTAATTGTATAGAAAGGAAGTAAATGGAGTATTGGAGAGCAGTTTTGGTTTTTGTTGAGACACAGAACTTAAAATTATAATCCTCTGAAAGCTACAAAACTTCACTTATGCCTCCGCCGTGGTTCAAAATATCGCAGTACATTTTAATGGTGTATTATTTGAAGAAACAATTGATGAGATTGATAATGACGATCACAACAGTGTTATTCCAGGGTAGAAATAGCGTAATAAATCAAATTTAATAATTAATATCACCGAACACCTTTTTAAAAATAGAATGAACATATAATTCACATTTTATTCAAAAATTAGATAAACTGTTATAATACAATGTAGTATATAAATTGACTAAATAAAAATTGAATAAAGTCATATTTTTATTTAATACACTGTGGAAACCAGTTATAATGAGTATCACAAGACCAAACATTTCTGTTCCATTTATAAAATAAATTTCGCCACTGAATATTTAATTCAACACCGAAATATTAGGTTAAGATTCTCTTGGCATTTGACTAAATAAATACTTCTGTTAAAATTCAACGTAACAGCGCATGCGCGTGATTTAATATTAGCCTCTCTACAGGGTGAGTTAGCGCCTCGCGTTAACAAATATTGTATTAACGCTTACCTTAACAAATGCTCTTACAGAATAGCATTTTTGGATAATGACGTTAGACATGGAGTTAAAATAAAAATATTAACCTGACGCTAATTTTAACGCATTTCTTACAGATACACCCGTAGAGCAGTTTGCTACAATATAACGTCAAGTCAAATCTGCAACTCTTATGCCCGAATGCATAAAAGTTTTATGCCTATAGTGCATGATGCGATTTCTCGTTTTGAATCTCGTACGATTTATCTTACAAGACTTATTGTATCGTGTACTACAAGATTTTCGTACCAGATCTTGTACAATACTGAAAACCAATTTTTTATTGTCCCGACCTAAAATATTGGACAAAATGAACCAATAACGGCGCAGTAGGATGCGCATATTCATGTGACCGTAGCGAACAACTGTTCATCTGTCAAAAATATTTTTGAGGTTATTTACTTTAGCTACGTTTTTTTTTAAATATTGTTTAAAATAAATTGTATTTAGCTGTTCACATACCTAGGAAATTTATACGAGGGCTACCTTTCAAGTTTTTACAAAAACTAAGAAAGAAATTTTTTTTTGGGTCAAACTGTTTTATTGCTTTTCAAAATATGCGCCTTTATGATTTATATAAGAGAAGCCGGGGCATAACGGGCACCTTAAGGATTATCTTTAATAAAATCTTAAAGAATATCGTAAAAAAAATTCGAAATATTTTTATTCGTAAGATGATTTATTGTTTAATTATTACAGACAGTAAAAACACTTAGGGCCGAGAGTTCCAGTTGCTAATAAACTGTCCAATAAATATATTAGCAACATAATGTTTTTTTCCCGAAAGTTCCACCCCGAAATAGTTATTAGGTTGCTAATAAATAGGCTTATTTGTCTAATAACTTATAGGCAACATGAAGTGCTTAATAAAGTGACATATAACCAAAAACAAGTTCGCAAAACGTGTTAATATTTCAATTTTAATTATAATTTTAAAAGAATATACAAATGTGTAGTTTTTATACATCCATATTTTTTTTATAATGGTGATTTTAGTGTTTTATATACATTTTAGTTGTATTTTGACGAAATCGACGATCTGTTTGGATGAATTTATAAATATAGTCAACCGTTTTAAGAATATTTTGGGCATTTATTGTAAATGTGATATATAAAGAACAATATATAAATATATATTTTTAAATAAACATGGTCTTTTATTCTTACATATGTATTTCTTTCAATTACGATTACAACACATTACAAACCATACGTTAAGCATTAATTTTTATATAAAAATTATAGAAAATAAGAAGACAGACGCAATTATTGGCAGAATAATAAAGATGTGTGGTTGAAAATTGCTGATAAGTTTAATTCATATTGTTTAAGGAATGTAAAATAAAGCAAAATATGGCTGTCTTCTTATTTTCAATCACTTTTGTATTATAAAATGTTATTTTTATTAACTCCTCTTCTATCTATATTATCCCCTTCTTCTGTGGTAAAATTTGTTGAACGCCGTTCAATTGTCATTTTATCAGTAACACAAAAAATATACGTAACGTCATTGAATGTAAAGTCAAACTATTTATTGTCTATTGTATATTACGATTACAACACATTACAAATAATATTTTAAGCATTAATTTTTATATAAAAATTATAGAAAATAAGAAGACAGACGCAATTATTGGCAGAATAATAAAGATGTGTGGCTGAAAATTGCTGATAAGTTTAATTCATATTGTTTAAGGAACGTAAAATAAAGCAAAATATAGCTGTCTTCTTATTTTCAGTCATTTTTGTATTATAAAATGCTATTTTTATTAACTTCTCTTCTATCTATATTGTCCTCTTTTTCTGTGATAAATTTGTTGAACGCCGTTTAATTGTCATTTTAACAGTAACACAAAAAAAAATATGTAATGTCATTGAATGTAAAGTCAAACTATTTATTGTCAAAATATTTAATGTCAAAATATTCAGTGTCAAAATTTCATCTCACTTTAGCTCTACAAATTTACGTATAGCTCTATCCCTCTTGCACCGTGTTACTATCTTCATAAGAAATACCAATACAAAAACAAAAAATTATGTTGCTAATAAACTATTAGGAGGATTTTGTAACTTGGAAATCACCATTAAATTTATTAGCTTCATAAATATATTATGTGTCTAATAACTATTAGGGAGTTTATTAGGAACTGGAACTCTCGGCCCTCTATCGCATTAAAAACAGAAAAATAAACATTGCAGAGATATAGAAAACAGTGAGCTGTAGTTTTTGCATTTGGTTAAGATTAGGAGTGAAATTATAGGTAGCTGTTAGCGACTGTTGTTTATGTTATTTATGAACGGTGGTAAGCCATCGATGGAATGTAAAATACGCGATTAAACTTAAGATATTTATTTTATTAAAGCTGTTTTGTCGGTTTACCACTATAGAAATCTACTGCCATAAACTACTGTACACAAATGAACAAGAGCGGATTCAGGACAATTTCTCTCAGGAAAATCACAGACCGTACTGTATCACACGATAAATTCAACAGACAATTACGGTGGCCAATCGATGAAGATGAAAGAGGACAGAATGGTAACGAACATATGTAAGAGAATACAAAAAAAAAGATGCAGACTTCAGCTAACAGAAAATCTAAATAGAATTGGCGTTCAAGTGATGTTGACCATGTTTGGTATATAAAGGCTCTTTTCAGAGCAGGCGCGAGGGTCTGTGGCGCCCGTAGGCAAGATTTAATTGAGCGCCCCTATGCAGGGCTTTTTTCGAGTATGTTAAATGAAGCCCTAAAAACAAAAGGTCCTCACTTCTAAATTTCAAGTGAAGGCTTAAAAAAGGTTCTCACTTCTAAATTTCAAGTGAAGATCTAAAAAAAAATCAGCTGTGGCCACCACAGGACCGACTGCCATCATAAAGTACTTATATAAAATACATTCTAGCAGCAGAGTAGAAATAACTTGGTCTAATATTGGTCGAGACAGAGATATTATTTATCATGACCATGGAAACGTTACATATAAGTATGAAAAAATTGAGACTTATTATTTTCGAAGATTAATTTCGAAAAATTTTACAAAAATTATTCGAAATTTTTCGTTTTATCAAAAAACGTCTCAAATAAAATTTATTAATTACTACTTTTATAGCAACTTTTGTTCAATAAATTTTTTCGAAATATTTTTCTGTTGTGAAATATTCACAAAAATCTTAAAATCGACACGAGTAAACTCCCATTTTTATTCAAGCGATTTTTACCAAAAGTTGATCAACTCGTGCCATTGATGGCAAAAGCTTAAATATGAAGTTTCATAAAAATCCTTTCAGCCAAATTTACTCAGCACGTGTACACAGACAGACGGACAGACGGACAGACGGACAGACGGACAGACGGACAGACGGACAGACGGACAGACGGACAGACGGACAGACGGACAGACAGACAGACGGACGGACAGACAGACAGACGGACGGACAGACAGACCGACAGACATTATGCTAAAAATAGTCAAAACGTTATGTAGGGACCTGAATTCGTGGAGATACATCGAAATCTCGAAATGTCAAAATCGGTATGATCACAATACCTCCCTTATATATGTTGGCGATCGGTAAAAAATTGATGTGAAGTGTGAATTTTCACAAATTTCAGGGTTTCGCAGGTATTTAGTAAGTGAATGATGATTATTTGGGATGCCAAAACAAATTTTATGTTAAAATATTTTGTTTTGTTAATTTTAATTCGAAATGCTTAATACCATTATTTAGGTTTCTAAATATGTGCAGTATTTTTTTTATTTTTTTTTATATATATATATAGCAAGGTTCATTAAGATTTTGTAAATTGCGCCTATGACTTCCATTGGTTGTTTTAAGTCATAATCCCCATCTGTTTTCGTGTATTCAATTTCAACAATTTCCACTGGTTATTAAATTTACGCTTTTAAAAATTAAATGCAACATTTGCACAAATATAAGCAGAATTTTGAAAAAATAATTTAAACAAATAAAAATGCAAAAAAAAACAAAAAATAAAATTTCCTGGAGAGCGGAGCGAACCTTAATTTGCAAATTAGAACGCGAGCATGCTACCTATTACACTATCAAAGCCTGCTTGTTTACTGTGTTAGATAAGTTATTAAATATTTTACGTGGTCAAGCAAAAAACACAAAAAATGTGTTATTTTCCGAAAACATAATCTAATCAAAAATTCTTGTTGTACTATTCCGGTTTACACAAATGTACATTACTTAGAATTTTTTCAGATTTTTAGTTTGAACCATCTGGGCTACAGGGTGTGGCACAAAATTTTTTTTTGCACAATTTTGGAAAAAATAGCGTCTAAATAATTTATTTTGCAAAAATAAAATTTTGATCGTTAATCCACGTACTAAGAGCTTTCATTTGATATCCTACTCAGAATTTATAAAAAAATAATTTTTTTTCGATGAGTAGATATTTGTTTATATTTTTAGGGGGGATATGTTTTTTAGATGTTATAGTATTTTTCCTATGTGCGGGTCAAAGAGTTGTACAAGCATGCCAAATTTCAATTCTCTAGGTTTAGCCGTTTGGCTACAATTTTTACCGAACAGACAAAATGACGGTATAAGGGTATTTTGGTCAGACAGACAGACAGACAGACAGACAGACAGACAGACAGATGGACGGACGGACGGACGGACGGACGGACGGATGGGATTCCATTCCACGTTGCTGGGATTCCATTTCTAGTAGAGAATCTGTTAGTTTTTCATATAGCCGGAACAGTGGCGCACCCAGGGAGGTGCCCCCCCCCCCCAAGAAGGAGGAAAATACCATTTTTTTTTTCATTTTTTATCACTATTTTTAGGTAGATATATTGATTTAAAATAGATGAGGACTCTTTTTTTTGGTCACCACTTGTATTTTACAAGTGAGGAGCTTTTTTTTAGGTCATCACACTCGTATTTCAAAAGCGAGGAACTATTTTTTGTCTTTCGGGCCCCCACTATAAAAAATTCCTGGGTTCGAAACTGAGTCGCAATATAAACAATATCGCTGTAGACGTTATGCTCTTGCGTGACAAAAGATCGCCCGCAGTATTACCAGATATGGCTTTTAGTTAAAAATAGTGAACATTTTACTTTTTTTAAATGAAAATTTTAACCAAACTGAGAATGAACTTTTACACTTATGATTTTTTTACTGTGCAATGTTACTTTACAAACGGATACATGAGCGACGGTATAAGCTAGTTTTACTCAAGAAATACTAAAAATTAGCGATTTTCCATTTTTATTTTTTTTACTAGTAATTTGTAAATAGTTGCAAGTCCCTCCCTGCGTTCAAGAAATCTCTGAATGATGTAAATTTGCAAGTTTCCTATCTTGCAGAGAAAACTGTTTGTGCAGTTTTTACTGGCTTAGAAATGCAGCATTCTTTCCACTAAGACCGTATTGGCTACTGTGATCTCAGTGCTGCACTGTCCTGTGTGGGATGCAATCCAATATATTAGAATCAGCTGTAATTTGTAATTAAATTCTTGGTACTTTATTATGTATTCCTTTCACTGAAGAAGCAATGACTTTAATAGATATTTTGCTGATTAATATATTCATCAGATAAAAAAATGCATATTTCTATTTATTACTCAATAGGTTCTATGTTACTAATATAACTACATAATTGCTGGGCTCGATATTTACCAGAACAAATCAGAACGGTGTTCCGATTAGTGAAATTATGGAAAATATCGTTCCGGTTCATGAAATTATTAAATATATAGTTCCATTTCGTGAAAAAGATTAGCATTTCTTCTCCGGTTCATCCGATAAAGATATTTAAAAAAGTACTATAGGGTACTCGGCCAATCAGTGCAGTTGCGTCACTTGAAACATCACATTTCTTGTGAAGTCATATTAGGTACGTTTACATAGCATCCATTTAACGAATGTAATATTCGTACGCTGTCACTTGTTTCGAAATGAAATGAAAATATAAGAATAAGAATAGAATTGAAACAAATAAACTGTTCTAATAGGCAAAATAGTCCTAAAAACGACTGAAGTGATCCAAAAATAAGATCAAAGAAAAGAAAATAGAAATAAGTTGAATTTAACCTAAAAAGCTATGCACTACACACAATATCAAATAGAAATCTATAAGATATCTATAACGAAATTTATAACTAAATACTAAACTGCTAAATAAACACCAAACTAAATAAAAAAGGTTTTTAGAAATTAGTATAAGATAGATATGTGAACATAAGTGTCATTACAAAACAGAACAATTTATAAAATGTCGGCAAATGTAAACAAAATAAAATTTAGCGATACCAATACAAATGTCCCTATATTAAATAAAAACTTTTAAAATATGTAAATCTTCAAAATTACTCTTGAACATAAATTAAATATGACTTAAATATTGTAGGTAGGTATGTTTTACTAAAATAAAAGAGTGAAGAGCAATATTAGTCTAAATCAATTTAGTTATTTTTTCGCCACTAAGTTTGTCATTGAAGTTATGACGCAAAATGACGAAATGCGTTTTCTAACCGACTGGCATATATTGTCATTTGAAAACTACAACTGCTTATTTTAAAATAAATTTGTTTATACGAATTTAATAAAGCGTTTTCTTCTACGCAAAGATATCTATGTATTTTTGTTTTGTCATTGTGTTGTGAATATGATCAAATATTCACAAAACATATTTGGGTTAAATATGACCAAAAAAACTCTTATAACGTCACTCATGTGTCTGTAAATAAAACAATATAATTTTTTTAAGGTTTTGTAGGTATGACCAAAAAACCCTTATACCTTAATTTTGTCGTCTGTCTGTCTGTTTGGTAAAAATTGTAGCCAAACGGCTAAACCTAAAAACTTGAAATTTGGCATGCTTATACAACTCTTTAACCCGCACATAGGAAAAATATAAAACATCTAGAAAACATATACCCCTAAAAATATAAACAAATATGTGCTCATCGAAAAAAAAAAATTTTTTCTTAAAATTCTGAGTAGGGTATCAAATGAAAGCCCTTAGTACGTGAATTAACGATCAAAATTTTATTTTTGCAAAATAAATTATTTTGATGAGATTTTTGCCAAAATTGTGCCAAAAATTTTTTGTCCCACACTCTGTACCTCAGATGGCTTAAATTAAAAATCTGAAAAAAATTTAAGTAATGTACATGTGAACCGGAAAAGTACAACAGGAATTTTTGATCAGATTATATTTCCGGAAAATAACGCATTTTTTGTATTTTTTAGTTGACGATGTACAAAAGTTATACTTATGTAACACACTATACTAGAAAGCGTATCCTGGTATAATGGTTAGCTTGCTCGCTTGCTACGCAGCAAACTAGGGTTCGCTAACGGGCAGGGGAGACAATTTTATTTTTTGTTTTTTTTTTCATTTTTATTTTGTTTAAATTATTTTGTCAAAATTCTAGTTATATTTTGACAAATGTTGCATTTAATTTTTAATAGCGTAAATTTAATAACCAGTTGGAATTATTGGAATTATATTTTCATTCTATGTTTCATGAATACGAAACCAGGGGCGGAGCATATGACTTAAAGCAACCAATGGAAGACATAGGCGCTATTTTCAAAATCTTAATGATCCTTGGTATATATAAAAAAAAAAATACTGCACATATTTAGAAACCTAAATAATATTAACCTAAAGGTATTCGAATTAAAATTAACATAAAAATATTTTAACATAAAATTTGTTTTTTTACAGACTTATTAACGAAATTATTTTAAAAAGATCGTTCATTTTGCCGTGGTTACTACAAAGCAAAATTTGTCCTACACACTCCGCATGCCGCATTCACTTATTATACACCTGCGAAACCCTGCAATGTGCCGAAAATTCACACTTCACATCAATTTTTTTTTAAATACAATGGACAAAATAGAATAGAAATTTTGTCCAAACGGCTGGGCCTAGAAAGTGGAAATTTGGCATGCTTGTACAACTCTTTCACACATAGCGTGAAAAATATATACGAAATATATTTCGTTGTCTAATGTGTATTATTGCTGATATCCTGAAAAATATTTAAGAAGGGAGCTTTAAATATTCCTGCGCAGAAATAAATAATTTTGTAGTGTTGTATCGGTGCCTATAATCGATAATATGTTACTAAGTTTATCTTGTGTTATAAGTTTTGTAAAGTTGTTTCAAAGGAGTGTCGTCGCGTGTTAAAAGTTGAAATTAATAAACCCTGTTTGCGTTCTTTGTAACTGGCTTCACCCTTAATGTTCCTTCATTCGATATCTCTTATAAATCAGGCTGATACTTCACAAAACAGTTCCGGCAAAAGATGCTAAAATATGCCAGAGTAAATTATGGGAAAAGTTAACAACTTACATCGCTCATAGATACGACATTATGAAATAAACACTCCAGTTATGTACAAGATAAACTCAAATCACCTCGTGTCGCTCATCCTCATTGTAGACGAGTTGTGGCATGTACAACATGGATTAACTTTTATGTACGATGAAACGTCACTTCGTACGAGGAGTTTTTGATGTTTGAAGTTTGTGACGAAATGAAAGATTTTTTTCACCGAAATGCGACTTAATTTCTAACATAGTCTCCTTTTAGCTAGATACATTTTGCCCAATGATATTCTAACTTCTTTAAGCTTTCCCAGAAATACGATTTCTACAACTCTGAAAAATAGTCGTTGTGGGGGCTGTAATGTCCTTTAATGGAATAAATAATCAATTACTCCTGTAAAGAAATGTTTATTACTTTTTTGGTAAAATGACATCAAATTATGTCCTATACAAATTTTTGTCCAAAGCTTAGTTTACTAGTTACGAATTTTTTTAAATTTTAAAGTTTAATAACTTCCGTTTCCGGTTTCGGATTTTAATAAAAAATAACAGGGTTCTTCCCAATTATTAGGAGAATTTTTTAGTACCAGAACGAACTCTTTAAGTTAAACCGTTTTTGAGTTATCATGTATACACACAAGAACACACACAGACACACACACACATTAATAATCTATTATCATGTGTTGAACTGCAAAATTTAATCACTATTAATGTTCCAGTGTACAATACGCGATCTTCTTCGCTTCTTTGTATACCTTTTGCGAACACGAATTCTTATCAAAATTCTTATCAAAACACACACAGACACACACACACACACATGCACACACACATACGGACGGCACTTCGAAAATAGGTTTTTTTGGATTCCCTGGACCATGAAACGTGGTCATCAGTCAAAATCTCGACATCGAAAATTTTCGCGGTTACAATACTTGCCCCTTATATATTAAGGTCGGGCAAGTAAAAATCACAGTGGCATTTCTAGGAACGGTCGAAACGTCACGGTTGGCTGAATGAATTTAAGTATTTCATCGTACTTCTTTTTTGGAAAAAACTTTTTTATTATTTTTCAAAATATTCGCCTTTAAGATTTACACACTTTTGCATGCGTTCAAACCATTTCTCGAAACATTTTTTCCACTCTGAAATTGGTATCAAAAAACATGGTTTTCGAAGGCTTCAACAGCTTTTTGAGGTGATGAAAATCGCTGTCCACGCATATTTTGTTTGACATTGGGCAACAAAAAAAAGTCGTTGGGGAATAAATCAGGTGAATACGGGCAATGAGACATTAATTCGATGTTTTTCTCCTTCAAATAATCAATTGTTTGACGTGCTGTATGGGAGCTTGCATTGTCATGATGAAGAATGATGCGACATTTTTGATTGTCTTGTACACCATTCAGCATTAACTGTTCGCCAATCCTCTAAAGGAATGGTTGCGACATGTCCAGTACAAACGAAGAAACAAACAATCATTTTCTTGGAAGTACTTTGTGAACGAACAACTTTTGTGGGTTTCGGTTCATCTTGGAAGACCCAAACAGTGGATTGTTGCCTAGTTTCCAGTTCATATGAATAAATCCAAGTTTCGGCACTTGTAACGATGTTGTATACGGATTTTGCAGTGCCTAGGTTGATTTTTTTTTAGCATTCCCTTACACTAATCAACACGAGCCTTTTTTGAACTTCAAATGAAGCGGAATCCATCGGAAACAGATCTTTTTCACAGCTAAATGTTCATGCAAAATCGAATATATTGCAGTCTGCGATATGCCAAAGGATGCCTCTATCTCATGGTAAGTCACATGTCGATCTTCTTCAATCATTTTGCGCACAGCATCGACGTTTTTTTAAATCATAACAGATTTTAGTCGACCTTCACGAGATTCATCACTGACGGACGCACGACCACGACAAAATTCTGCAAACCAATTGTAAAGTCTTTTCTGATGGTGCTTCATTACCAAAAGTTGAACGAAGCGAATCTATGCATTGTTGTTGAGTTAGGCCTTTACTAAAATCGTAAAAAATCATCCAACGAAAACTCGTTCAATTTATAAGTTGCCACTGATTTCACAATAAAAAATGTCAAAGTTTACGAATATGGTAAAGACACATTTCAATATTTCCATCTAGGGGTCGTTTGTAAAAACATAAATTGGCTAAAATTTCTACCGTACAGATAGACAGACAGACACATCAGTGACGTCATAAAAAAAACCTAAAAATATTGTGTGCATTACATCCTATTTGCTTCTTACACTTACTAAATATCTACACATCCCTGAAATGTGTAAAAATTCACACTTCCCATCAATTTTCACATTATCAACAGAGAAACTTTTTAGTAATAAACTCTAATCTATAGCTGTTACATTGCTAGTAAAAAAGTTTATTACTGCGAACCATTGAAGTAATAAATCATTGGGTATTTAACTGAACTAGTTTTTGTTTTTGTGTCAGGAGTGGGATCCCTAACGAGTGTCCCAATTTCGAAGCATGTAGAACAGATGTTAGCACGTAACATGCCTGAACACACTTCAAAACAATCGACAGGAATTCACACCTCGTCCCACAGGAATATCAACAGGATCATCCCAAAACAACACGCCCTACAAATGAACACGTGAAATATTCCAGATAATGACAGCAACAGTTTACGAAAATTTTAACAATTTGTTCTAGATAGACAGGATATTAGAGGATAGCGATTATAATGGATGAGACATGTGATCTCTTTAGGGTTTTGTAGGTATGCCCACCAAAAAACCCTTATAACGTCACTCATGTGTATTAGACCGGGAGCTCATGAAATTTTTGGTCTCCGATTTCATACAGCATGCCTTTTGGAGAGAATATTTATCCTGTGACAACAAAAAAGGGATGGTACTAAACCCCTGCACGCTTTCCGGGCATAGGGAAAATTGCTTTTCCACTTAAACACAAAATTTTTGTGTTTTTCTCTGATTTAATATTGCTTGCCCTTTTGTCAAAAGAAAGTTATAACAAATTTAAAGTCTTTTAATTATAGGCATGCTGTATGAAAACGCGGAAAATCATATTTTTTATTACAAGATCACATGACCGTTTGAGCCCTTTGGGACCCTCCGAATCGCATGCATATATTTAAAAGACTTTAAATTTGTTATAACTTTCTTTTGACAAAAGGGCAAGCAATATTAAATCAGAGAAAATCACAAAAATTTTGTGTTTAAGTGGAAAAGTAATTTTCCCTATGCCCGGAAAGCGTGCAGGGGTTTAGTACCATCCCTTTTTTGTTGTCACAGGGTAAATATTCTCTCCTCCAAAAGGCATGCTGTATGAAATCGGAGACCAAAAACTGTCATGAGCTCCCGGTCTATATGTCTGTCTGTTTATCTGTACGGTAGAAATAGTAGCCAATCGGCTGAACATAGATAGTTGAAATTTGGCATGCTTATACAACTCTTAGACCTACATATTGGAAAAATACTGATAGTTCAAAAAAAAAAAAAAAAACTTGTCCCGATATAAATATAAACAAATATGTATTTAATGAAAAAATAAATATATATTTTTTTAATTTTAAGTCGAGTATCAGATGAAACCACTAAATGCGTTGGTTTTTGATAAATCTTTTTTTTTATGCGATTTTCGCCAAAAATATATCAAAGAACTTTTGTCCTGGACCAATCATCTCCCAAAGGGATTGATCTAATATTTTGCAAAAAAATCTCCATAATGTACAATGATGGAAACCGGAATAGTTCAACAGGAATTTTTGATCAGATTTACAAAAAAGTATTCAGTGTTCAGAATCAACAAAATTTTTATATATACATATAAATGATAAGTGATAATCTGAGTTGGTAAAATCACATTAGATATATGCTACCAAAACTTAGCATATCTTGTTTTATATTAAAAAAACTGAAATATATGGTTTCTTCTGATATACTCAGAACTGCTTACTTTGGAACTTTTCACGCAACAATGAGCTATCCCAGCAAACATTCAACTAACGGCCGAATGCTGGCAAACTGCTTTTATGCTGGTAAATTACTGGCACCAAAAGTAAGTGCAACGCCAGTATTAATAATGTACTTCACATTTGTATTTCGCATTCCGCCTATACGAAGTACTTTACCAGCATTTTATAAGCACTCTTCTTCACTCATACTTTTTACTTAAAACCATCAGAAATAAATCTTGCAACTAATGCGATTATTTTGCACTTTACCGTTGCTGGGCCAGCAACTGATACATCAATGGGCCAGTAACGGCCCCAGGGACACCGGGGTACTGGCCCATTACTTTCAATGCCGGGGAGTAGGTGCTTTACCAGTACTGGCCCGTATAAAAATGTTTGCTGGGATGGCATTTTGTGTTGGGGAAGTTCCTCTGAATCCTCAAAGGTTTTTGTACTTCAGAAACGTGCTAAATTGCACCAGCAATTATGCGAATCATCTTGCAGATCCCTTTTTCCTGTTTTGTCCATATTAACTCTTCCATCTGTTTATATATTAGAATCCGTAATGTTTGTTAAAAATAATCCGCACCTTTTCGCTACCAATTCTGACTTTCATTCTTATAATACCCGCAGTAAAAACTCAATTGTATGTCCCTCTCATAGCTCTGCACTGTACAGTAAAGCTGCATTCAGAGCTCTGTAAATCAACACGTTGTACGCTATGGATAATTTTTAAACGAGGTCATTTGGTATGATCGGACATGCTCGTGCTTTGTCGTTGCTATACTACTGTTGAGCGATATAGTACGAGCTTGTCCGATCATATCAATTGCACTCGTTTAAAAACTATCCATAACGCACAGAGTGTTAATTTACTGAGCTCTGAATGCAGCTTAAAAGTCCTTATTACATGGCTTTAACATTATTTAACTGTGTACCACCTGCATTATAGTCTATAACGTCCAGTAGAGCATTTAAATTAAAATTTAGAAATTTTTTACAATCCAACTGTTTTTATAGCATACAGGAATATTTACACCATAAGGGCTAATATTAAATTATGTAATCTCCTAACTGTACTATTTGTTAAATTTATTTGTATTATTTAATTCAACTGGTTTCAATTTATATTATATGTGTCATCTTGACTAAACCACAACATTTTTGTAATGTGTTATTAGTTGAATAAATTTATTATTATTATTATTATTATTATTAATTCTTCGAAAACTATCTTTTTTTTAACCTATTTTTTTTTTACATTGAAAAAATAATATATGTATACATGTTACTGTGAATGACCGAAAAGGACCTTTCTTCGAAAGCTTCTAAATTAAATTCGCAAAATATATTAAATATAATAAAATGTGGAAAATAGTAATTACAGTATTACAATACCGTTTAATGTTTCATTTTTACCGACCGCCAACGTTTGACTATTTTTAGCATGATGTCTGTCGGTCTATCTGTCTGTCTGTCTGCCTGTCTGTCTGTCTGTCTGTCTGTCTGTCTGTCTGTCTGTCTGTCTGTCTGTCTATCTGTCTGTCGGTCCGTGTACACGTGCAGAACGAATTCGGCTAAAACGATTTTTATGAAACTTCATATTTAAGCTTTTGACATCAATGGCACGAGTTAATCAACTTTTGGTAAAACTCGGTTTGTTAGAAATGGGAGTTTACTCGTGTCGGTTTTAAGATTTTTGCGAATATTTCACAACAGAGAAATATTTCGAAAAAATGTATTTAACAACAGTTGCTATAAAAGCAATAACTAACAACTTTTATTTAAGACATTCTTTTGAAAAAGCAGCATAAATTAAACAAGTAGTTTGTGATGGCGATCGGTCCTATGGTGGCCAAAGCTGATTTTTACTAATAACAACAGAAACAAATTTAGTTTCATAATGAATCCATGATGACATCCAATTCCATTTCGTAAAGACACTTTTATGAGCACAAATCAATAAAACAAACAAGTGATTTAACATTTATATATATATATATATATATATATATATATATAGATGGGGGCCCCCAACTTCGGTTTGTCCGGGGTCCCGCAAATGCATTTCAAAAGCTTTTTTTTCTATTACTATATCTTTAATTTCCCTATTGATAATATAAGATCTGTAAATAACTATAATATTTATAATCCTCCTACTTGCCTGATATCCAGGTTAAGTAAATTCCTGTTCTGAAAAACAAATTAATCTGCTAATAAACAAGGCATGCAAACGCTGTATGTTACATCAGGTTAAGTGAAAGGTAGCGTTATGCTCATAACAAGTATACCACTCGATTAGATATTAGCGCCGTGCCCGGAGATGGGTCTAGAAAGTGACCTCTAGGTCCAACAGACCCGGCCACGGCTCCCTCTCCCGCCACCACTCCCTTTCCATCTTAATTAAGGAGAGGTAATTACAGGTGCGAACTCATTACTCGAACCTCTACAAGAGGATTGATTTATTGGAACTCATCAATCTCAGGACAAAAGGTTGGATTTATAAGTAGGTTTAATATAGATTAAAGCTGCATTCAGAGCTCAGTAAATTAACACGCTGTGCGTTATGGATAGTTAGTAAACGAGGTCATTTGGTATGATCGGACATGCTCGTGCTTTGTCGTTGCTATACTACTGTTGAGCGATATAGTACGAGCTTGTCCGATCATACCAATTGCACTCGTTTACTAACTATCCATAAAGCACAGCGTGTTAATTTACTGAGCTCTGAATGCAGCTTTACAATGGAAATAGTTAACACTATTTCTTTGAATGATACCACAAAAATTCTAAAATCATGGAAATTTATACCTAACAAAGTAATCATATTTTACTTGAAAATCAGGTTAAAAATCAAGTCTTAATAAATTTATATTTTATTATATTTTAAATATAAATTATTAAGGACCAGTTGCATAGAGCAACGTTTCCCAACCTTTTTTGGCTCGCGTACCACTTGGTGGTACATCACGCTAAATTGTACCACTTCTTAAAAATGATTGTATTTCGTATATTTATTTACTTAGTAGATATAATAGTAGATAGAAACGAAATATGGCAAAATAGTAGATTCTACTATTTTGTCATATTTCGTTTACTAATAAATGGTTTTAATAAAAACACAGAATTATAAAAAACCAATTAATATATTTTCTATATTTTTATTATTATAATCATTATTATTATAATGAAATATTTTTATAAAATAAATTTAATGAGATCCTTGTGCTTGTTTCGAAGAACATAATTTTTTGAAATTTGTTTCAAAAGTTGGGAGGTATACCTACCCTTAAGTCTACAGCTGCGCTCAATCTGTTTCAATACTTTTTTTTCTAAATATATGAAGAAAAAGCTCTTTCTACTAATTCCGTACTAGTAAACGGTAATAATAATTTAAGAGCTTTCTCAGAAAGTTGTTCATATTCTTTATCAATATTTAACCAAAAATTAATTAGATTGTGTCGTTTGAATTCTACTTGTAAAGTTCTCTCACATAATAATTGTGACAGAACTTGACATGTCAAGTTACTGATGGCTAACGGCTAAATTTAAAAGTGCACTCCAAAAAAACGATATTGATGGCCGGATCATCGACTGTAAATATTTTTATGAATGGTAGGAAAAAACGTTTCTATGACATTTTTATGATTTAATTTTTTAAAATTTTGTATATCCGCCATTATTGATTATTTTTCGTGTACCACCAACCAGCAACTCGTGTACCACAGGTTGGGAAACGCTGGCATAGAGCGTTGTTTAGTCTGACAATGCAGTTATAAACGCAGTTATTATTATTCGGAATAATTATTCCGAAACTGGTCAGATGTAGATAGTTGTGCTTTTATCTCCGATACCCGTACAACCTTTCCACTTTTACTCATTACGGACACGACCATCACCACATTTGTTGACAGTGAGCGTTAAAAAAAACAAGTTTGTGAAAAAATTAATATTACTCATGAAAGTTTTCGTTGGATGATTTTTTACGATTTTAGTAAAGGCCTAACTCAACAACAATGCATAGATTCGCTTCGTTCAACTTTTGGTAGTAAAGCACCATCAGAAAAGACTGTTTACAATTGGTTTGCAAAATTTCGTCGTGGTCGTGTATCCATCAGTGATGATTCTCGTGAATGTCGACCAAAATCGGTTGTGATTCAAACAACATCGATGCTGTGCGCAAAATGATTGAAGAAGATCGGCATGTGTCTTACTGTGAGATAGAGGCATCCTTTGGCATATCGTAGACTGCAATACATTCGATTTTGCATGAACATTTAGCTGTGAAAAAGATCTGTTCCCGATGGATTCCGTATAATTTGACCGCAGCTCAAAGAAAGGCTCGTGTTAATTGGTGTAAGGAAATGCTAAAAAAATTCAACCTAGGCACTGCAAAATCCGTAGACAACATCGTTACGGGTGACGAAACTTGGATTTATTCATATCAATCGGAAACTAAACAACCATCCACTTTTTGGGTCTTCCAAGATGAACCGAAACCCACAAAAGTTGTTCGCTCACGAAGTACTTCCAAGAAAATGATCGCTTGTTTCTTCGGTTCTACTGGACATGTCGTAATCATTCCTTTAGAGCAGCGGTTCTTAACCGGGGGGCCCGGAAATTAAAAGAAAAAAATAATTTTTTCCAATGTTTGCTTATAAAATTACAATAAACCTAATTATTAAACAATAATTTATTAAGAACATTTAAAATATTGTTTCAAACATTTTCTTGAGGGGTCTAGAAATATTTTAGGCTAGTTGGGGGGTCCCGAGTATAAAAAGGTTAAAAACCTCTGCTTTAGAGGATCGGAGTTCAGTTAATGCTGCATGGTATACAACAATTTGTTTGCCAGAAGTCATCGACAAAATCAGAAAAAACAACCAAAAACGTCGCATCATTTTTCATCATGACAACGCAAGTTTCCACACAGCACGTCAAACAATTGATTATTTGAAGGAGAAAAACATTGAATTAATGTCTCATTTCCCGTATTCACCTAATTTATCCCCTAACAACTTTTTTTTGTTACCCAATGTTAAACAAAAATGCGTGGACAGCGATTTTCATTTCCTCAAGAACTGTTGAAGCCGAAAGTCCAAGAAAATGATCGCTTGTTTCTTCGGTTGTACTGGACATGTCACAACCATTCCTTTAGAGTTTAGAGGATTGAAGAGCAGTTAATGCTGCATGGTATACAACAATTTGTTTGCCAGAAGTCATCGACAAAATCAGAAAAAACAACCAAAAACGTCGCATCATTCTTCATCATGACAATGCAAGCTCCCATACAGCACGTCAAACAACTGATTATTTGAAGCAGAAAATCATCTAATTAATGTCTCATTTCCCGTATTCACCTAAATTATCCCCTGACAACTTTTTTTTGTTCTCCAATGTTAAACAAAAAATGCGTGGACAGCGATTTTCATCTCCTCAAGAACTGTTGAAGCCTTCGAAAGCCGTGTTTTTGAAATACCAACTTCAGAGTGGAAAAAATGTTTCGAGAATTGCTTTGAACGCATGCAAAAGTGTATAAATCTTAAAGGCGAATATTTTGAAAAGCAATAAAACAGTTTGTTCAAAAAAAAATGTGTCTTAGTTTTTGTAAAAACTTAAAAAGTCGGTAGCTCTTAAGCCGCATTCAGACATCTTTAAATTAACGAGTTATTGACTGTGCGTTGTGTCGCTCCGAGTTATGCTTTAATGCATTCTTTTAACGTTCCATGTTACCGTTCACATCTGTTATAAATTAGTACGTTGCGAATAGCCCTCCATCTGTGAATTTTTACCAACTATTTAGCTTCGTAAAATATTTAATATGTATTATCGTTCTTATAATTCTGTTGTCTTAGATTTTAACTACCTAATTACCTAAATTGATCATATTTACTGTTCGTGTTTGTAATTTTGAGCAAGATTTGTTAATGATGACATTATGTTAGGTTATGTAAAGGCATTCGATAACTACGTTGTCACTGATAGAATACGATAGCGAATGTGTTTATATGTCTGTCTCATTAAAACATCTCACTAGCTATAAGTTTAGAAAATTATGCACAATCCACAACAAACAGCGTATTAAATTTGGAGGTCTGAACGGTTTCACGTCTTATCATATGACAAACTTGCTGGTGAGAGTGAACAGTCCATAAGCTACAGTGCATAAGCTATTGATTTAGGAGCTCTAAATGCGGCTTTAGTTTTTGTAAAAACTTAAAAGGTAGCCCTCATACACCCTGTATGTAATTTGTAAGTCGGTAGCTCTTACATTAAAACAAGCAGCGATAATATGAAAGTTGCGAGACATGTAATCATGTATTCTATCTCATCAGGGCTTCATAAGACGTCTCTCACCTCAGCTATTAATTTAAGTCTGCTGCTTTTTGCACTTTAACAAAAAACTATCTGACGAACAGTGTTATAATGACAGATCGTCACGAACGCGAATCTTCTTCTAGCTTACAACTTCAGTGCGAGAAAGTAAATTTGCAAAAAAATAATAACACTTTCACGTAGTTTAAAAAAATAATAATTTGGACTGGCATAGAAATTTGTAGTAATTGGAAAGATTAACACTACCTTACAAAAAAAAAATTGATGTGAAGTGTTAATTTTCACACATTTCAGAGTTTTGTAGATATTTAATAAGTGTAAGAAACCAACAGAATTCTGAATGTCTAGAACAGACGTTTCCAATCTGCGGTACGCGTACCGGCACCGGTACCGGTACGCGATAAGTGAATGAAAACAATATTTTGTGCAAAATAATGTGTTGTATTTAGGGTTTTGTAGGTATGACCGCCAAAAAACCCTTATAACGTCACTCATATGTTTGTCTTTCTGTACGGTAGAAATTGTAGCCAAACGGCCGAACATAGACAGTTGAAATTTGGCATTCTTATACAACTCTTCGACCCACACATAAAAAAAAATACTGAGATTTCAAAAAAACATATCACGAGATATACATAAACAAATATGTATTTAATGAAAAAATATTATTTTTTAAAGTTTTGAGTAGGTTATCAAATGATCCCAGAGGAGTTGATCAAAAATCTGAATATTTCTCAATAATGTGCAATACATTGATGGAAATGTGTCCGTCAGTCTGTCTGTCTGTCTGTCTCTCTATCTGTCTGTACGGTAGAAATTGTAGCCAAACGGCTGAACATAGTTGAAATATGGCACACTTGTACAACTTTTTGACCCACATATAGAAAAACTATAGAGAGTTCAAAAAAATACAGCGCGGGATAAATATAAACAAATATGTATTTAATAAAAAAGTAAAGATTTTTTTTTAATTTTGAGTGGCACACCAAATGAAACCTCTTGGATCAACAAACAAAATTTTATATTTGAAAAATCTTTTTCTTTTATTGGATTTTTGCCAAAAATGTGTCAAAAAACTTTTGACCCCCACCCTATCTCCCAAAAGGATTGATCTAAAAATCTAAAAAAAAATCTCCGTAATGAACATTGATGGAAACCGAAATAGTTCAACAGGAATTTTTGAAACAGATAAATTTTTTAAACAAGGTCGATTTTTGTGTCGTTGATAAAAACAAAACATTTTTTTTAAAATTTATTGTGTGGTATCAAAAGAAAGCTCTTAAGACGTAGATTACGGAACGGTAGATAGTTTTTTGAAATTCGTTTCTTTTAATTCGAATTTAGCCAAAAATGTGCAAAAGTTCTTGTCCAGAGTGCGGGAAATTTACTAAAAAGGGTTAAACTAAAACTCTGAAAAAATTATAGGTAATGTATATTGATCTGAGTCGGAAACTGAGGAATTTTTGATCAGATTGTGTTTTTCAAAAATATGGCAGTTTTTGTGTTTTTGAAAAAATTATTTTTTTTAATTCATGGTTAAATTATGGCTAATAATTTTATGTTTTTTTTGTATTTATAGCCAAGATATTGCGCGTATTTTTTTAGGATTAAAAATATTAAAAAACAATATATTTTTTTAATATTTTGAACTATAAAATATTTCTTATTAATCTAATGAAGACTTGAATACGAAGCAAATGCAGAAAGAAACACTGGGATATTTGGCAAGTTATTTAAATTTTATTTAAAAAAATTAAATTAAAGCTCTTAGTTCTCAAATAACGAATAAAAGTGATTATCAAAAAAAATGTTGACTTAGATATGATAAATATACCTAGACATCCAGTATTATTGTTGACATTTCATTCTTGCAACTAATAAAGATTAAGGTTTCAAGTAATTAAAGTTAAGTCAGCAAAACCAAAAATATAGAGCAACTATTGTTCTAATATACAAAAATAATTAGGCTGAGGCTGCATAATAATGCGGGGACATCATGGCGTCAAGCTTATAAGATAAAATACTTATGCTGAAGCAGTTCTATTCTGGCTATGATTGAATAAAGATGTTTAAAGCCTATGTATGTGTTTTATTTAACAATCTCCAAAAACCCCATATTCCAACAATTATGTTGGCTTCTTACACCTATTAAATACCTGCAACACCCTGAAATGTGTGAAAATTTATACTTCACTTCAATTTTTTATAAGACAGTATACCACTATTATAAGTCGGATTGCTGATAGGTGACTGTTACATGTATGTGTCAAGAAGTGCATTCATATAATAATCTAGTTACCATTTTTCAGCGATTTTAAAAATGTTTTTTGTTATTTGTGTTAACTGTCAGTGTCTGGTAATAAATATTATTTAAAATACAGCTTGCGGCCTATTATTAAATTCAAAAACTTTAATTTTAAATCTGCTGGAATAAACAACAAATTATAATCCAAAATTTACGTATGAGTATAAAATTTTCCTTATTTAAAGTCTGTTCCAAATGGTTAGGCGGAACTAGATTTTGCAGTCTAGTTACTTTCATCGTTTAAATCGTGCTTTTCGGCCGTTTTGTTTAATCTTTGTAAATCATACTTACAATAAAAAATTTTTTGTTAAGGTTAATATCATTTTAAAATGTCATTTTCTTTATATTTTGATTTTTTCTGTCTTTCTTAATACAAATTTCCCATTTATTTATTTTTTTATTAAAATATGTAAAAAAATAATTTAATGTCATTCGTTTCCATGGTTTCATTGTTGGTATTTTAAATTTTGACATTCCAACGTAAAAAATGAAATTACCCAAGCAAGGTCCCTTCTCGTGACAACCTAAAAGAACGAAATTCCCATTTAGTTCCGCCTAACCGTTTGAAACAGACTGTATAATTATAACCTAAAATTAATAATTTTGTTTGTTTGAGTACTGCTGTAAATTTATTTTCGCGCTCTAATTAGTAAAGATATCTACGAATCATGCCATCTTTTTCATCTCTTTCTAATGTTTTGTTTTTTATTCAAATAATTTGGAAGGTTAGTTGTCAACTTGCGTCATTATACGTTACTATGGGTATGCAAATAATTATAATGATATAGACAGAGAAAGCATGTAGTATTGAATATCGATACTTGTAGCAACAAACAGTCACTTATCAGCAATCCGACTATAGGTGACTGTTACATGTATGTATCAAGAATTGCAATCATATAATAATCTAGTTACCATTTTTCAGCGATTTAAAAAATGTTTTTTGTTATTTGTCTTAGCTGTCAGTGTCAGTTAATAATATTAATTAATAGATCTTGCGGCCAATTATTAAATTCACAAACTTTAATTTTAAATCTGCTGGAATATTTTAATTCCGAAAAAGAGAACAATGGGCCACTTATTTCTCTATCTTGTGTCCGTCAAAGAGTAGCAGCTGCCTTAAAGATTTCGGAATCAACAATTCGTAGAATTATAAAATGTAATAAATCTGAACTTCCCACTAACAAAATCACGAGAAAACGAAGGAAATTAAAATCTGAACCAGTTTATTTTATTGATACATTGGCACAAGCGAATGGTCATGAAGTACTAAGATTACCTCCTTATCACTGCCAGTTTAACCCCACTGAACTAATTTGGGGTATGACAAAAAGTTATTATGATAGACATATTGGTTAAAACGGATATAGTGATAACGAAGTTTTGAACATGTAGCAGTGTAGTAGCCTGTGATCAAATTAGTTGTGAAACTTGGGCAAAATCTGTTAAAAAAATCGAAAATTTAATAAATGAATGGTGGGAAAGGGAAAGGATTGTTGATGATATTAATCCAATAATAATAAATACAAGAAATGACAGCGATAGTTCAGATGACGACGATATCATGCATTACAGTGACTAATTGTTTTAAAATAAAAATAAACATTTAAATACAACTTGTGGGAATGTATTATATGAATAAATATATTTTTACTTAATACTTTATTACTTTGTACTTAGGGGAAACATAAAAATTTAATTTAAATAAACAACATATTATAATCCAAAATTTACGTATAAGTTTTTCCTTCTTTATAATTATTAGCTTAAAATTATTAATTTTGTGTGTTTGAGTACTGCCGTGAATTTATTTTCGTGCTCCAATTAGCAAAGATATCTACGAATAATTCTGTTTCTTTCTAATGCTTTGTTTTTTATTAAAATAATTTGGAAGGTTGGTTGTCAACTTGCGTCACTGTACGTTACTATGGGTATGCAAATAATTATAATGATATAGACAGAGAAAGCATATAGTATTGTATATCGATACTTGTAGCAACGAACAGTCACCTATCAGCAATCCGACTATATTAATAATTTTTTCGTGTTTGATACCTTAAAACTAAAAAATAAAATAATTAATGCAACAGGGTTTAATGTAAAATATTTTCTTGAATTATATGAACAAAATTTTAAAGACGCCAGACTTCTATTTTTTCATCATGGCTGATATTTACACTCCACCATATCAAATTTTATTTTTCTATAGGATTACGAGCCTTCCCAGTAATTTAAAGTAATTGAAAATAATATAAATGTGGGTTATTCAGGAACAGATATATTAAGAGTGCAAAACAAAATTTATTAAACTAAATTACATTAAATGGTTAATTAATTACTAAAGAAAAACTTCGTCGCGGACACATCAAACTTCACACGTACACCCACATCTACATTCCGTCTCTCTCTCCCCGTGCCGTTCGACTCCTCAGACCATAGGCGGAGACCTGCCCATTCCCACAGCTCGGCCGTTCTGCAGCAACTTCCGCCTCGGATGTTGGGTCTTGCTGTCTGTTGTTATCGTCCTCGGTTGCTTCTGCTTCGGAATCAGAACTGTCATCTGGAAAGTCTTCCCAGGGCTTCATAAAGTCAGCACTGGTGGTGGTGTTTCTAGGGCCTTCCCCTCGTCCCTGATGTGCTACAATATATCGATCTTTCAGGTTGACAGTACGTACCTTGTATGGACCTAAATATTTTGGGTATAGCTTTAGGCCAGGCCCAAACTGAGTCCTCTTGATCGCTACCAAATCCCCAACGTGGTACTGCTTGGCCTTCTTTCTTTTCTTATTAAAATTTTGTCTATTTTCTTCTTGCACCTTTTCTATTTGCTTTCTTGCATTTAATCTTAGCTCCTCTCTACTGTCTTCAAACACTCTTCTATTTTCTTCTTCTAGGATTTCTCTTATTCTTATATTTTCTTTATTTCTCATCTTGGTTCCTACCATCAACTCAAAGGGAGTTGTGTCTATACTTCTCTGGTATGAAGCATTCAAAAATCGTTGGACGTCATTAACATGCTTATACCAATCCATAGGATTTTCAATACTTAACTTTGACAAGGAAGATATCACAGTCTGGTGTATTCTTTCAACTTGTCCGTTTCCACGAGGAACGCCTGTTGTAATTAAATAATGCTTTATACCTTCTTTCTCAAGGTATGCTTCGAATTCCTTGGATTTAAATGCTGCACCTCTATCGGAAACAATTCTTCGGGGATTGCCAAAAGTTCTTTTGGTAATCTCTAACTTGTCAATCACCTCTTGAGTGTTCGTCGTTTTTGTTGGGAACAGCCACACATATTTGGTGAAGCCATCCACAACCGATAGGATGTACTTGTATTGCTTATGACTAGAAGGTAGTGGTCCGAGATGGTCAATATGAAACGTATCAAGCGGACCTCCATCTTTTTCAATTGGATTAAGTAAGCATTCCTTCTTACCAGCCTTCGTTGAGACCATGATACACGGTACGCAGTTAGCAATAACAGACCTAATTTTCTTATCCAATTTAGGAATAAAATACTCAGCTGTTATAAGTTCCTTAGTTTTCTTGGTGCCAAAATGTCCGAAGTCGTGACATTTCCGTATAATCTCATGTTGCAACTTCTTTGGTATGACTAACAAATCTTTCCCTGCTTCAAATTTGTACATAACACCTCTTCTCAAGCTATAGTCTGTACTTACGCCCTCTTCTAATTCTCTCAAAATTTTCTGGCATTCTTCATCTTCTTTCTGAGCTTTCTCTATTCTTGCCTTAACGCTATCTTCTAAAATTGTCATAATGGTGATACGTGATAAGGCATCAACGTGTGGTAGTCGATCGCCTGGTCTATGTTCCACTGAGTATTCGTATTCTTCAAGTATCAAAGCCCATCGTGCAATTCGATTGGTTATATCAGCTTTAGCTAGTGTCATCTTCAGCGCTGCACAATCTGTTACCAATTTGAACTTATTTCCCAGTAAATAATTACGGAATTTCTTCAATGCTCTCACTACTGCTAGTACCTCAAGTTCATAACTCGAGTACTTTCGTTCGCACTCACTTGTCTTTTTACTGTAGTAGTGTACTGGGTGCAGTTTCTGATCATCTGTGCTCTTCTGAAATAAGATAGCTCCTAGCCCATACCTTGAAGCATCTGTGTGTAATTCAGTTTCCAAACCATCTTGAAAAATTTTCAACACTGGTCCATCTGCTAATTTCATTTTTAAAACTGACATCGCCATCTTTTCATCAGTTCCAAATTGAAAGGGTACCTTCTTCTTTAGAATGTCGCTAAGAGGCTTCGCAATCATCGAATATCCCTCAATGAACTTACGGAAGTATCCTGTGAGTCCTAAAAATTGTTGTATTTGTTTGACATCTCGTGGTTCTGGATATTTTAATACAGCTTCAACCTTCTTTGCATTGGGTCGAATAGATCCATTCTCTATTTCATATCCCAAATAGCTTATTTTCGTGCTCAGGAACTGGCACTTAGCCCAATTTATTTCCAAGCCGTAATCTGCGGCTAATTTCAAAACAGTCTTCAAATTTTCCATAGCCTGTTCTTCATTCTCTGCCAGTACGATGATATCATCTAGGTAAATAGCTATGATCCCTTTCTGTGCAAGTGGCCTAAATATGCTGTTCACAAATCTCTGAAATGTAGAAGGGCTGTTACAGAAACCAAAAGGCATTCTGATAAATTCGTATTGCCCTGTACTTGTCACAAACGAAGTATATTTGCGGCTATTCTCTTCCACAGGAACATGAAAGAAGCCGTTCTTCAGATCGAGTGTAGTGAATATACTTGATTTTTGCAGCTTATCAATTTCGTCCTCTATTACGGGTAATGGATATCTGTCCCGTATGACCACCTTATTTAATTTTCTAAAATCAATGCATGTTCTAATGGAACCATCCTTTTTCTTTACTGGTACTACAGGACTAGAGAATTCGGAGCAACTTGGTCGAATTATGCCACTTCGCAGCCAGTCGTCAACTTGTTTCTCTACTTCGAGGTTTTCCTTCGGTGGTAACCTTCGAGGTCTTTGGGCAATCGGTGCATCATCCTTCAAAGTTATTTTCAGTTGCACTTCGGTTGATTTAACTTGTCTCGGTGTATAGTTTTCAATCAATTCCGAAATAATATTTTCATAATTGGCATTTCCAACGTTCAACACGTTTTTATTTACTTCTATATCAATTTGCATCATCGGAATAATTTTTTCCACTAAAATTCCAGCTTGATTAATTGTTAAAGTTGCAAGCTCTAACAATTCTTTGCCAACTATGCATCGCATTGGCATAGCAGTGTCGCTAACAATATGCCATGTCATTTTATAATCTGTATTATCAATTAGTGCACATGCATCAAAAGCACCTAAAGTTTTAACCTCAACTTGCCCAATACCTGATAATTTTTTTACCTCCTTGTTGACCTTTGGGGCACCAATCCGGAAGTACTCATCGCACCTTATTAAATTGACGCAGCTACCTGTGTCTATCAATGCATCTACTTCTTCGCCTTCAATCTTAATCTTCTTATAAGTTCTATCTACCTTTACTTCTAATTGCTGCTCTACCTGCATGCTTGTTCGCTTCTTTTCCCTCTCTTCTTCTGTTTGGCTTGTCGTTTGACGAGAACATTTAGCTGCAATGTGCCCGTACTGACGACAGACATAACATCTTGGACCCCTCTCTAACAACTTACAGTCTCGCCTTTTATGTCCTGTGCCTCCACAATTGAAGCATGTCTCATTTTTCTTCATTCGTTCTTCGTCGCCCTTCTTCTGTACCTGTGCTGTTCTATTATCGGTATTCTTACCTCTATTTTTCATTCTTTCGTATACAACCATGTTCTTTTTCAGCTCTGCTAAATCTTTCGCATTGTACAAAATAATTTTATTGCACTCCTGGTCTGGTATTCCATCTACGATATACTGTATGAGCGATTCTGTATCTAAACATATTTTTTTAGCAATAGCGGTCATGTGGAGAACATATTCTTGCAAGCTTTCATCGGTCTTTTTCTTCCTTCGGCTTAATTCCCGGTGGACATCAGCGCTGTTAGCCTTGTTACCAAATTCGGATGTAATTTCTGCTTTAAACATCTTCCACGACTTTATGATGGGCATAGAATTCAACCATATTTTAGCCGTACCGCAAAGTAACTTTTTAGCTCCTATCAGCATGTGTGGTTCGTCCCAACCAAACATTTGACTGTTTTCTTCTATGTCAAGCAGCCATTTTTCAACCGGAAAATTCATATCACCGCTGTACTTTGGCAAGCTATCTTCCACATCTCTTAAGCTGAACCAACTTTTCCGTTCAATCATTTGTTCTCGCTTGAATATTTCATTTTCACGCTTTAACAGTTCAATTTCGCGCATAAGTAATAGTTTTTCACTTTCATTCACGCTATCGGCCATATTTAATTGCTTTTCGGCTTTATCTTCCGACATTTCGATCAAATTTAGCAAATTAAATTAAATTCAAACAAATTTTACGCCGCCACTGGCTAATGTATCTCTACGCGCTTTGCTTAGTAACTGGCGCCGCCGCACAAGCACGGATGCTACTCGAACTAAATTTTACCGGCAAATGCAGTAACCGCGCCCAATTTTAGAGGTTATACACGTATACAATTCGAATTTTAACAATGTTATTCACTTTTACAGCACCTAGTACAATGTTTTTCATCCACAACTTATGTTTATGTCCTCTAAAATACTATTAAACATCTAACAAGTGTCCTTCTTTCATCTAATGTTCAACATCTAAATATCACATCTAAGTTTTTTCATCTAATCTTTGCATCTAATGTTTTTATCATCTAACTTTTGCATCTAATTTCATCTAACACAGTTTAAGTCCACATAGGCACTTCTAATTTAACCACTTATCACTTTCACTTTGTTTTATAAACATCACTTAACATTCTGTTACCCGTATATCCCGGTTACGAGCCCCCAAAAACTTGTGGGTTATTCAGGAACAGATATATTAAGAGTGCAAAACAAAATTTATTAAACTAAATTACATTAAATGGTTAATTAATTACTAAAGAAAAACTTCGTCGCGGACACATCAAACTTCACACGTACACCCACATCTACATTCCGTCTCTCTCTCCCCGTGCCGTTCGACTCCTCAGACCATAGGCGGAGACCTGCCCATTCCCACATAAATAACACGAGAATTGTGATTCACGAGCTGCGTATTTTTATAATTGATGAACATAACGCTGAAACCAACATTTTCATCCTTTCTAGGAATCTGATTGCAATTTCTTACGTAATTATAAGAATATTTGTGCAACATTAGATAGTAAAATAAATGACTTCTGTTTAGCAATACATTTAGCTGTGATATAAACTGTACATTGCTGAAACAATCAAAAACGTTTTAGCAATTTAATGTAGTATCATGTTTGGTGAATTAAAATATTTCCATGTAACACGCAGGGACAATTAGATATGTCAATCTTCATTTGCCCAATAAATGCTTATAAAATGTTTGAAATATACTCGCTCGCTGTTAGGCACGAGTCTGGTGCTAAACTCAGCAATAATCACTCAACACTGCTAGCTTTACATACTGAGAAATTATAAACGGTGAATTCCATAGCTGTTGGAATAAACTACTGAGTTCAGCTCAGGTTCGAAATGAACAATAGGGGATACGCATAAAATTTATATTTCCTTAAAACTACATTTTTTTGATATGTTAATGTTAGTTATGTCACCTAACAATACAAAAATCACATTTTAATTAATATTATAGCCAAATTTTTTAATTAAAATATTGTAATTTTGAAATAAGCCGACCACGGCCCGAAGGTTGCCGAGTAAATACGACTGAGTATGACGTCAAACGACTAGGGTTTGACGTCACAGATACAGCTACAACATAATCTTTACGTGTGTATATTGTATTGTTCGAGAGTTTTGTATTTGTTTTTAAACAATTTTTTACGCATTTATTATTAAAATGGCAGATAAAGATTTTGTTAGGGCTCAGAGTGATAATTTACCCAACATTGATGCATTTATGCACACAACATAAAGTTTACTTTTTTCTGAAATAACGGTTTTATTTCGCCTCATAGCTTTCAGCCACAAATTTCGCCTTTTCTGTTGTTTTTCGCCATCAGTTAATGATATAAATTGTTTTTTTTTTATTTCTATTTGAACTATTTGTGCAAATCGGTACTAAACAATATTTTCGACTATGTTTCGAAGTACTGGGGCGTGGATCTTCCATATTTTATACACTTTAATATAAAATTTAATTCGGTATACATGTATAAATTGTTTTTATTTTTTATAGAATTAAACTTTATTTTAATTAAAATCACTCTAACTTTACATAACCTATAAAAGTTATACAAACAAATAAGTTCACAACAGACTATGTAGGCTGCACGCTGTACACTGGGTAGGCTGCACGCTGTACACTGGGTAGGCTGCACGCAGTACACTGGGTAGGCTAGTAGTGTACTGCGTCACTTAGAAGGGGTATGACGTCACACGTCGTTTTCACGCGCTACATACATTTATGATTTTTTTAAGCCTTCAAATTAAAAAAAAAAAAATGCAAAACTGTTTTTTATGTTTATATGCAACAAGAGGAATATAATAAAAAATTAAAATAAAATCATGCCTATCCCCTATTTTAATAGCTGAGGTAGACCATACTCAGTGTTGTAATAGATACATTTAAAAAAATATCAAGATACAGACATAGGCGCCCGCAAGAGAGGACAAGATACAAGAGGTCAATTGCTCCCCCCCCCCCTGGATTTCGGAACCAATTATCAATTCGTATCTTAGAAAAAAAATTATATTATTTAAATATAAAAATCATAAAAAAAATTGATGAAAAGTGTGAATTTTCACACATTTCAGAGTTTCGCAGGTATTTAGTAACTGAATGATGATTATTTGGGATGCCAAAACAAATTTATGTCAAAATATTTTTTTATGAATTTTAATTCGAATGCCTAATACAATTATTTAAGTCTCTAAATATGCGCATTTTTTTTTTTTTATATATAGCAAGGTTCATTAGTTGTTTAAATCATAACTCCGCCCCTCTGATTTCGTGTATTTAATTTCAACAATTTCCACTGGTTATTGAATTTACGCTTTTAAAAATTAAATGCATCATTTGCCCAAATATAACTAGAATTTTGAAAAAATAATTTAAACAAAATAAAAATGCCCTATGTGCAAAAAAAACCAGACAAAAATAGAATTGCCTCGAGACCGAAGGGAACCTTAGTTTGCAAATTAGAACGCGAGCATGCTATCCATTACGCTATCAAAGCATGCTGGTTCACTGTGTAAGATAAGTTATTAAATATTTTACGTGGTCAGGCAAAAAACACAAAAAATGCGTTATTTTCCGAAAACATAATCCGATAAAAAATTCCTGGTGTACTACTCCGGTTCGTACAAATGTACATTACTTAGATTTTTTTCAGATTTTTAGTTTAAACCATCTAGGCTACAGTGTAAGACAATTTTTTTTTTGCACAATTTTGACAAAAAACTCCTCAAAATAATTTATTTTGCAAAACTAAAATTTTGATTGTTAATCCACGTACTAAGGGCTTTCAATTGATACCCTACTCAGAATTTAAAAAAAAAAATTTTTTTTTCGATGAGCAGATATTTGTTTATATTTTTAGGGGGATATGTTTTTTAGATGTTTTAGTGTTTTTCCTACGTGCGGGTCAAAAAATTGTATAAGCATGCCAAATTTCAACTCTCTAGGTTTAACCGTTTGGCTACAATTTTAACCGAACAGACAGACAGACAACAAAATTACGGTATAAGGGTTTTTTGGTCATACATACAAAACCCTAAAAATGAAAAAAAAAATGGAAAGAATGAAAACCTGAAAGAATGAAAATTTGAAAGATTATTGGACAGAGAGTAATATTTTTGCAGGACACAGTAAGTTATAAAATGCTTCGTGGGCCGGATCTGGCCCGCAGGTCGCTATTTGCCCAGGCCGGCACTAGACTAAAAGAAGTTTTAACTTTAAAAAAAAGTTCGTTTATATTGAAGTTTCTATATATAGTCGGATTGCTGATAGGTGAATGTTCGTTGTTACAAGTATCGATATACAATACTGTATGCTTTCTCTGTCTATATCATTATAATTATTTGCATACCCATAGTAACGTATAGTGACGCAAAGTGACAACTAACCTTCCAAATTATTTTAATAAAAAACAAAGCATTAGAAAGAAACGGCCCGTTGTTCTCTTTTTCGGAATTAAAATATTCCAGCAGATTTAAAATTAAAGTATGTGAATTTATAATTGGCCGCAAGCCATATTTTAATTAATATTATTAACAGACACTGACAGCTGACAAATAACAAAAAATATTTTTAAAATCGCTGAAAAATGGTAACTAGATTATTATATGAATGCACTACTTGATGCATATATGTAACAGTCACCTATCAGCAATCCGACTATACCTATTATTTCTTATAGAACCATCTACTTCGATAAATGTAGGTCCTAATGGAAATTTAAAATAGTTTCACAGTTCAATTTTTTTCTAAATCTATATAAAATCAAATCACGTTTTTCTCATAGTGATGGACATAAATATAGGGAAAGTGCTGAATGTTCCATTGACCTGGCGCTCACTCTAGCCATGCCATGATACTGGCGGTTACTCCAGTTACTGGCTATCGCCGGCAGCAGAAGAGCCAACTTGCGGAAACAGACAGTAATGTCCGTTCATTATTATGGATCTCGGTTATTCCAAATGCATAATGCGGAACTCAACTCTGCATCGCTGAAATTATAGCCTCAACTTGATTGAATGTTATATACCATACTGCACCGGAATACTAGAATACTCTGGATGCAAATTTAGAATTGCTTTCAAAAGTTAATTATTGCTTTTCTATCAAAGGAAGTTATGTGAAACCATATGCTTACATTTTTTTATTAATTATTGTTCTTAGAAAACACCAGACTAAAACTAATGCCGTTATTGAGAAGTGACATTACCTATAGAGGCGCTGTTTTCGCTTACAAAATGGCGATTGGAATAGGATTTTTTGACATTTGCCATTTGATACACAACAATTCACATTGCAGTTAATTTTCTGTTGCGATTTTAAAGACATTTTATTAAAGTTTTCTTCACTTTAACACATACAAACAATGCAATTAAATGAGCCACATCCAACAAAATCCTATTCCGTTAAGTTCCAAAATATCCGCTAGGAGTCACTTCAGTTATTGTCAGTTCTCAATTGCTAATGTGATATAAGCCAATTCTTCTCAAACTAATATGACGGACCGGCTGGTTTTACGAGGGCAACCTTTTAAGTTTTTACAAAAACTAAGAGAGAAACATTTTTTTTTTTTTTTGAACAAACTGTTTTATTGCTTTTCAAAATATTCGACTTTAAGATTTATACAGTTTTGCATGCGTTCAAACCAATGCTCGAAACATTTTTTCCACTCTGAAATTGGTATCACAAAAACATGCTTTTCGATGGCTTCAACAGCTTCTATAAGTGATGAAAATCGCTATCCTACGTAGGCATAGAAGAAGAAATTTATAACGCAATTTTTTTACCGACCGCCAACATATATAAGAGAGGTATTGTGATCATACCGGTTTTGACATATCATGATGTCTGTCTGTCTGTCTGTCTGTCTGTCTGTCTGTTTGTCTGTCTATCTGCTGCCTGTCTGCCTTTCGGTCCGTGTACACGTGCAGAGAAAATTCGGCTAAAAAGATTTTTATGAAACATCATATTTAAACTTTTGACATCAATGGCACGAGTTGATCAACTTTTGGGAAAAATTGGTTAACTAGAAATGGGAGTATACTCGTGTCGGTTTTAAGATTTTTGCGAATATTTTATATTTTATATTACAGAGTAATATTTCAAAAAAAAAAAAAATAACCAAAGTTGCTATAAAAGCAATAACTAACAATTTTTATTTGAGACATTTTTTGATAAAGCAGCATAAATTAAACAAGTACTTTGTGATGGCGGTCGGCCCTTCAGGAGTAATATCAATTTTTGCACAAACTTGCTTTCTTTAAACGCTCAGTGTCAACAAACTACTCGGTCAATTTATAAATGCCCCTGATTTTACAATAACAAATATAAAATTTTATGAATATAGTAATGACACATTTCAATATTGCCTAGTGGTCGTTTGTAAAAGCATAAAAGGTATAGGCCGTACATTTTCGAAACAACTCATTGCGCAGAAACGAGTTTTTGACTGAGAGCTTACTGCGTCTGTGCGCACGCAAAGCAGGGGCGTGGGTATGACTTATTATTTTATAAGTCAGCTGTTTGTTGGGTACCTTGTTCGTGTTTTGGACCGCCACTGATAAAATAACTGAAGTTCGCGTCGATTTGATGACTCATTGTGTTGTTTTGAAAATGAACGGCCTATAACACTCGAATATAATACCCAATACTAATTTTTAGCAGTGATTTAAACTGGCTGTAAGCTTCAAGTAAAAAATTACAAATACAAAATGTTATAAATTAAATGTTAAATGTTATTCGTGCATTTTTGCTAATTGCGATAAATCTAACAACACTTAATACGGTAATGTCTATTTGTAGCTTCCTCGTCATTAGTAAAAGAGAAGCTATTTATTTCGAAACATAGAAAGGATAGTAATTAATCTCCATGTAAATTTTTGTGCAGTTTTTAAAAAGCAGAGTTAATTTAATATTATGAGTGAAAGCTTATAACATTTATGTTAGTAAGTTACTGTTTGTAGTGCTTTAATTACTCTAAATCTAAGTTAAACATTGCAAACAGATGTTGCAATTAAGGTAAAAACTGCTCGTATTTAAATGGCATAGTTTTACAGCACATGTCTTAATAATGGATGCTTTTTATAGTTCGTAATGTTTTCTCTCGCATATAATACACTGTTCAGACTACATTTACATGTATTGTGTCCAGCATAACATCATCACCAGTCCAACAGTGTAATGATATGTTGCCATTTATATACTACGGAATAAGTTGTGTCCAGTGGACGAGTAGAACGTCTTCACTAGTCCAACAGCAGTGCCGGCGCCACACGGTAAGCAAAGGATGCGTCACATCGGGGCGCCTTGCGCTAAGGGCGCCGAAATTACTTTTCGGAACACTTTTATAATTAAAAATCTGACGACACGCCAAAAATCTGATAATAGAATTATATTTTAAACAAGTCTACTCATATAGATATATTATAATCACAAGTGAATAAAACTTTAATATGCGCTAGTTTAGTTTTAACAGTTACGCCATAAACTACAATCTTAAAGTCATAAACCAAAGCAATGCCGGCTCCACAATGGATACAAAGTATGCGTCGCATCAGGGCGCCACGATCAAGGGGCGCCATCGCAACGAACGATTGAGCGACGCCGTTTTTATACTGGCGAGCTAAACAAAAAGTCTTCGACAATTTTTTCTTCACAAAGAAATTTAATTTTTTTAAAAACGGGCGTCATTTTTATTTTCGCGGCTCCACGTACCTATACGCATTAAACTAGTGCTTATTCGTATCGCTTGTGTGACGTATAAAACTTAGAATTCAGTTGCATAAAATCAGTGAATTAGTTCAGATCAATTCCTGCTATATATCGATGGTGATTTGCTAATATGGTGTATCTCAAAATAGCGAATATTCCAATTTCCACTTTATTACTACTGATACCCCACAAGGGCAAATAATAAATGTTTTAAATAATTTTTTATGATCGCCTTATGTTTACAAGTTAATGGTGGTATTTTTGAACATTTATTTTAGATGATTTTTTTTGTTATTTTTGTATTAAATAATTGTATTTTCAATGTGTTTTCAATAAAAAATGTTTAGCATTTTCAATGAATATTTATCCCTATGTTGCAAAATAAATGGAGGGCAACTTGCTGTCAAAATAGTTTATCGTTACTAGGGAAACCATGCATTATAATAATTTCAATGTTGCACGATAAAAGAAATTCACCGTATTATTATATGTACATATACGTACTATTTACACTTAAAAATAAAATGTAATACTTATAAGCACTTAAGTATTTTATTATTACCTGTTTCATAATTTCTAATGAAAATATTGTCAATACAGGGCCGCGCCAAGCGGGGGTGTTAGGGGTGCACAGAACCCCAGTTGGAGGCCTTAGGAGAGGAAAATATTGGCAAATAGCGCAGGTAAGCGGAACTAAATGGAATTTTCATTTTTATAAATTGTCATGAGTTCTCTTTTTAGGGTTTGGAAAGGGCTTTTGCTAAACAAAAACCTTACTTAATCGGTAAAACTTACTAGAATTAAAAATATAATTCCGCTTAAACCAAAGAAACGGGCTATATATTTCAGTAATACCCATATATTTAATACAAAAGTATTAAATATATAGTAATACCTCTTTGGGGGTCTTTCCCCAATACCCATTGAAAGGTTAACCTCAAAACACTTTGAGTAAAACTCTTATTAGGGCGTTAAAAAAATACCGGCAAATGCGTTTATTTTCTGATATATTTGAGTAATACCCCGTTTGGGATCTTCCATCAATACTATTTTAATATTTAACCCCAAGAAACTTTGAATAAAAGTCTATTGGGGCGTTAAAAATACTTACATTTTTTTAATAATCCACAAAAACAATTTTGTAAATATTATTCGCCTCGCATTTTGTTAAAGTTGAATTATTGGGCACTCGAAAAATAAAACTGCTGTCTTCCAACATCCTTCAAGACGTAGGGATGATCCAAAAGGCACTTATAACACTAAAAATATATTTAAAAAATCTTCAAAAACTGTTTTTCATTTAAAATCAAACTACGTCTTGTTTAAACTGATAACGAGCAAAGAATGACCATTAGGTAGATTAAAATCCTTATCAAATTAATCCTGTTACATAAAAAGATTAGATTTATTTTATTTCTAATTGATTTTTTGATTTGATATATTAAACTACAAATAAGTTATTTAATGAATAAATTTATAAAATTTATATGGGGTGGATTTTTATTTGTTAAATAAAATTATAGTTAGATTTAAATACTGATTACTAAATTTTAGGCCAAAATTACGTCCTATCGGTAACTGAGGCGCCAGTTTCGGTCAAAGCCATCCATTACCGCATTATTTTATAACAAAATAATAAATAACAAAGTGGAATATAGGGTTCTTATTAGTATTGGTCTGACGTACTTATGCTTTGAAAATGGCGAAAGCCGAAACTATGGTCTATTTCAAAGTAGAAAAATGTGTGTAAGAAGATAGGAGCTGTTTGTCCTTGCTTCGGATTCGTTTAGATCGTCATCCCTATTACACTGTTAAAATATTGTTTTTAGTCCAAGTTGACAGATGTTCAGTGTCGTACATTGGAAATATATATTATTTATATAATCCGTCTGAATTTGTAATACGAAACTAGATCTGGTTACTTTGGTGACTGTTGTGGTGTAAACAGACTTTGGCGTATCCGTGGGAACCAATACTATGATAATATTATAAATGTATTGTCAATATACAACATAAAAAATGAACTTTACCTGTTAGTTACGTATTACAAAATGATACAGATAATATTATTTAATTTTTTTGATATATTTTGTTATTATTTACATATTTAGACTTTTATTTATATTCTTGGCGTAGATTTTATGGAAAAAATTCTCCATGTAATTTGTTTTTACGCAGTTATATATTTTTTAGGTTATCTGACATATAAATATTTTTTGACACTTGACAATTAACAGATCAAGATACAAGACTAATGTGAGGCCAAAAGACAGCCCAGCTAATTTTGGCCAAAGAAGAAGTTATTGATATAATTTTTAGACCTTCATATATACATATATTTTTAATTTATATTTACAATAATTATTTAGATAAGAAACTTTAGCTCTGAAGATATATTGTTTGTTTTATTGCTTTATTTAAACTCTTTTAGCCAAATCTCTCTTTTTATATACAGGGTGTTTGTTTGAAACGGGGCACCCCGAAAATCTCCTTTATTTGTAAAGATACAAAAAATCTTCAGAACAAAAGTTAAACTAGACAAAAAGGCCCATCTAAAGGTTACTATAAGAATTCTGAGGCACTTCCGGTTTCACCGGAAATGATGTCAACTTTTGATCTAGCATAGCGAATCGATAATTTTATATTTTTTTCCTAAAAGTACATTAAATTAGCTTTACAATGACACCAAAAAGTCATATTTTTATGTTAACCATTTCAAAATGGCGACCATTTATTTACAAAATAATAATCAACATAAGTTTTACAAAGTTGAACGTAGCAAGCTTTGAAAACAATAAAAAAATAAACAAAATATCTCTAAAATAAACTGTTATAACTAGTTATTATATGAAATAACATGAAATAACTTAAATTTTAATTTTTCAATTAAATGTTTTATAAATAACAAGAGTTTAATAGTTTATTTTGATTATATTTGTTTAAAAAAAAATAAATTGTGTCCAGTGGATATCCGAATCTTCTGTGAGATGACCTACAACTATTAAGGAAATAAAAGTATGGCATATTGTTAATAAAATAATTAATTTAATATGTATAATAAACTAGAACAGGTGATGACTTTTACAAAACTAATTGTATTAGAAAGATATTTTGGTAAAAGTTTCTCTTCAGACAGTTGAAATTAGTAATTTGGTGGAATTTTAAAAGATCCGCTTTGAAGTAATTTAGTTCCCTCGAGGTGGTATTGTCTGAATGGAAACAATAGAGTTACTTTCGCTACAAGTTCCCACAGAACAAGCGGCCAAAATACTGAATTAATTATATACTGAATCAACTAACACCTTAATCACTACAACAGACAAATATACATAATACAAATGAAGATTTCCTCTCGTTTCTTGGTCATTGTCAGACTAGTTAACTTTCCGCCTCAAGCACTAAAAGCATTCATTTTACCACAGGAGTATATATTTATTCTTTATAGCTATGGAGCATAGGAGAGAGGAGGTTTGACGACGATATCAGGTGGAGGATGAAATTGTTTGACGGGATAGTGAAGAGTATCCTCATGTACGGAGTAGAGATCTGGGGATGGAAAGAATGGGAGATAGTAGAAAGGGTACAAGAGGGACACATGAGATGGATTATGGAATTAGACAGAACGACACCCGGATATATAGTGAGAGAGGAAATGAAGAGGGAAAAGCTGAGAGTGGGTGCCGGGGCGAGGGCGGCGAAGTATGAGGAGAAAATCAGGAGGGACGAAAAAAGGAAAATATTAAGAGAATGCTGGGAAGAAAGACTGAGGGAAGAACAAAAGGGTAAACTGTCGGAATGGGGAGAAACAAGGAAAGAGTACTATTGGAGATGTGGGATAGACATAAGGGAAGCTGAGCGAAAGAGAAATGGAGGAAGAAACATAGTAGAAGAATTGAGGAGGAGAGACAAGGAGGTACAGGAGCAGGAAAGAACAGTAAGAATAGAAAATTCCAGGAATGTGAAAAGGTATAGAGAGATAAGGACGGTAGGAATACCTAAATATTTGAAAGGAAGGAGAGGAAAGGCAGGGGGCAGAGTTAGAAGGATTGCCAGATTAAGATGCGGAAATGAAGAACGGAGTAATAGGTATTGGGCAAAAACAGTGGATAGGCTATGCAGAATGTGTAGGGAGGAGGAAGAATCCTTGGAACACCTAACAAGAAGATGTGGAAAGCTGACAAAATGGGAGGGAGATATAAAGGATCTGTTGAGTGAAGAAGGAAAAGGAGAAAGGTGGGTGAGAGTACTCGAGGAAAGAAGGAAGGAATGCGGTGAGGTAAGACAGAACTGAGAACAGGAAGGAAGAGAGAGGTACAGGAAGAGGAAAGAAAAGAGGGAAGAGAAGCGAAGAAAGAGCGGAAAAACAACTGGAGTCAAGAAGGAAGGAGACCGGAGACGGAAGTCGAAAAGAGAATAGGAAGAAAGAGAGGAACATCGGAGGAAGAATGTAGAAGAAGAAGAAGAAGAAAGAAGTCATAAAATGTAAAAAATGTACTATAATATTATTATTTTATTTTATTTTTTTATTATTATGATTTTTTTTTTAATGTATTGGTTAAAACCCTAAACGCCGAAAGACCTAGGGTAAATAAAGAATTTATATATATATATTATATATATATATATATATATATATATATATATATATATATATATATATATATATATATATATATATATATATATATATATATATATATGTATATATATATATATATATATTTATTCTTTATTCCCCTAGGCCTTGCGGCGTTCAGGATGTTAACATTTACAAAAAATAAAAATAAAATAAAAAAATAAAACAATCAATCCAAAAATACATAACAATAACATCCAATACAATTTACATTTTACAATATTTTTTCTCTTTTCTTTCTTCTTTCCGTTTCCCCTTCCTGTTATCCTTCCCCAATCTCCATCCTTCTTGCCTCTAATTCCCTCACCCACCTCTCCTACTTCCATCTTCGTGCAACAGGTCTAATGTGCTCCCCGACCATACTGTCATCTCTCTACACCTCTTCGCGAGGTGCTCTATATCTTCCTCCGCCTCCCCGCACATCCTGCACATCTTATCCTGTCTCCTCCAATATCTATTTCCTCTCTCTTCATTCCCGCACCTTAGCCTCGCAATCCTCCTAACTCTCCCTGCTGACCTTCCTCTTTCTCCCCTCAAGTAGCTAGGTACCCCTATAGTTCTGACCTCCTTATATCTCCCTGCGCTCCTTGAATTGCCTATTCTGACTGTCCTTTCTTGCTCCCCCACTTCCTTATCCCTCCTCCATAACTCCTCAATCACGCTTATCCCGTCTTTTCTTCTCCTTTCCACCTCTGTCGCATCCACTCCGCATCTCCAGTAATACTCTTTTCTCATCTCCCCCCATGCGTACCATCTTCCTTTCTGTTCCTCTCTGGCTCTTTCCTCCCAGCATTCCCTCATTATTTTTTTGTCTGTTTCTATTCTAACTTTCTCTTCGTACTTAACCGCCCTCCTTCCTGTACCCACTTTCATCTTATCCCTTTTCAGTTCCTCTCTTACAATGTACCCTGGTGTCGTTCTATCTACCCCTAAGATCCATCTTAAATACCTCTCCTGTACTCGTTCTACCTTCTCCCATTCCTTCCATCCCCAAATTTCCACCCCATATAGCAGGATACCACAGGAGTACCAACAAAGAATCATATTTTTTTCAGTCTCATATACGTAGTCCTCGTATATGTCCTTTTAAGTTTTCAAAAAAACCAATAAATAAAAATTGTTTTGGAACAAACTGTTATAATAATTTTTTAAGGCATATTTCTCGTTGGTATTAAAATTAAATTGCAGAACTGATAAGGAAACCTCGTCATCTATCTTCTTCTATTATAAAAAACTGAATATTTGTGGGTATGTCCGTAACTTCTAATCCACTTCCAGATATGCTACCGAGTTGAAATTTTGCATACAGGTAGGAAATGCCTTCATCATAACTAGAAAATCTCAAAAAAGTCCCACCAGAAACGAGAAATTAATAATTTTGTTTTTAATTATATTGGACCATTGGAGTATCTATTAAATATGCAGTGAGGGGATAGAAATTTTCGTTCAATATTTGATTGGATGACTATATTCAGATAGTGGCTCTTCGGGCAGCAGGGTAGAATACATAAATGGTTTACTTACAAGTATGTTTTGACACCATGTATTTCTTCAGCACTGTAGCATTCATTATTTTTCATATATTCCATGAGCATAAAAGCATCAATGTTGGGTAAATTATCACTCTGAGCCCTAACAAAATCTTTATCTACCATTTTAATAATAAATGCGTGAAAAATTGTTTAAAAACAAATACAAAACTCTCGAACAATACAATATACACACGTAAAGATTATGTTGTAGTCTGGGCAGTCTAGGGTTTGACGTCATGCTCAGTCGTATTTACTCGGCAACCTTCGCGCTGTGGTCAGCTTATTTCAAATTTACAATATTTTAATTAAAAAATTTGGCTGTAATATTAATTAAAATGTTATTTTTGTTTTGTTAGGTGACATAACTAACATTAACATATCAGAAATAGACAAAATTATTAGAAAAAAGCGCAAAAAACTTTTATTAACATATTTTTATCCCCCAAGTATACCAGATACAAAAATTTATAAAAAAAATACCCTTTCACGGCCAGGTTAGTTTCAAAATAGGATCAAAATTAAAGAAATCAAATATAACTCCAGCCTTTTATAATAAACATACAATTAAAAATTTACTCGTTAATAATAAACTAGATAAAACTGATTTACACAACAAAAGTGGAGTTTATCAAGCATCGTGCCAAGATTGTTCAACAATATATATAGGCCAAACTGGTCGAAAATTTGCTACAAGGTTTGGTGAACATTTGAAAGTCATCCAAAATAAAAAAGTAGAACAGTCCAACATAGCAGAACATATGATCTCCAATAATCATAACCTTTCCGTTAATGAGTTTAAAATCTTACACATTCACAATAAAATCCTTAAACTGAACCTTTTAGAATACCGAAAAATTCATAAAAATATTAACTCTGGAATTCCGTTAATGAATGACCAGATTGACGTTTGCAACTCACCCCTAATAAATCGGTAAAACACTTTTTTTCCCTTTTTTCCCTTATCTGCTAATATGGTTTACACTTGTATTCCCTACCATTAATATTTGGTTCCACTGAATATATCTGTTAAAAAATAAGTTTAGTTTGTAATTTGCACTCCTGTAGATGGCGTCACTGCCGAAATACGTATAGAGTAATATTAAACTTATATTTGTGAAACTTACCGAGTGTTTTATTTATTAATCTTATATTAAATATGTTTCACCGAGAATACACGGACTCCTCTGTCAATTATATTTTAAAAAAATGTAGTTTTAAGGAAATATAAATTTTATGCGTATCCCCTATTTAGAAACCCAACATATAGGTTATGCCGCCTTTGAATTTTTCCATGTACGGTGAATCTGTGAATATTTTGTGATCGTTAGTGGTCCGGTAATTAATTAATAATGAGTGTTTTAGCAGCTTCCGTCCGGGAGAGTTCACAGGAAGTTCATAGAGCCATAAACAGTGAACTCGAACAATACACGATAACACTTGCTTTATCTACTTACAAATTACCATTGTTTCACTATTTATCAACTGGACCATTTTATTTTCGCATTTAGGCTTCATTATTCACTGTATGAATGTCCGCAATCACATTAAATCATAATGAAATACTGAGCAAGTTGTGTCCCGTGGACGAGTTGAACGTCTTCAACAGTCCAATATTGCAATGAAATATTGCCATTTATAAATTCTACATACGAGGTGGGTCAATTATTTAACAGTACTGATTTAAAATATATATATATATATATTCGTATAGAATTACAATTCAATATACAGACCTATTCTGTAAAAACTTACTGTGTAGTAACGTTACTACAAGATAAAATATTTTAAAAAGTATAATGACTTCCATTCATGACAATTCGGGCTGTTCACAACTGAGGCCACTAGCAACTGGGGCGAATCCAGAGATGGCAGGACGAGTGGCAACGCAACACCGAGAAGGGGCAGTGGACCAAAAGGATAATTCCGAACATCCAGGAATGGCTGGCCTGTAAGCATAAGGTCATCGACTACTATGTTACGCAAACACTTACAGCACATGGATCTTTTAGAGTGTTCACTAAACGGATCGGGAAGGAGCAAGAGGAAACCTGCGTATACTGCGGAGCCGTAGACACTGCAGAACATACGTTTTTCGCATGAGGAATATGGGAAGGAGAAAGGACAAGAGCGACAGTCGCCGTGGACGAGTTCCTGACACCGGACAATCTTCTGCAAGTGATGTCCAAGTCCAGAGAGAACTGAGAGTCAGTGAGGCGGATGATGACTGACATCTTGAAGGTGAAAGAAGCGGACGAAAGAGAGAGACAGGGTCGAGTCGAAGCGACCTAGCTGGGCAGGGCAAGCCCGTGGCCTACTCTCCAGACGGACCGCCTGATTGGGCATTGCGGCAACTTAAAGGTAGGGTCACAAACACTCGCATCCGGAGAATTAGGGCAAACCTCCAGTCACCTGGCGAGGCCTCAGCGGCCCGTGATTAAAACCATGGGAGCTACTGACGGGGACGCCCTGTATTCGGACCGGCTCACCTCATAAACAGGTCGAGGTCCGAAACGCGAGACAGACGCCCTAAGCCCGATGCTTTATCGGGCGTTTTTGAGGGGAGATGGCAGCGGAAACTGGCCCGTCAGACCTGGGAGTCCAGACTCAAGAAGAAAGAACATGATCCTGGTCAGACACATGCAGAGTAGGAAGAAACAGGAGCTGAGACACAGGTCGGAGTTTCAAGCCACCGTTTCACCCGCGGGGCTGCCTGCGGAAGGCCACGGCAGCTCAAAGGTAGGGTTATAGACACCTGCATCCGGAGAGTGTGGGTACGCCATTTAGTCACCTAGCGAAGCCTCGGGGATACGTGCGTAAAACCACGCGAGTCCTTGACGGGTACGCTTTGTATTCGGACCGGATAATCTAGTAAACAGATCAAACTCCGAAAACACGAGACGGACGCCTACAGCCGAACACCTGAAGTTGGCGGGCCTTATGGGAGTTTTTGGCGCGGGGGGGACTCGACAGACCTTGTGCTCAGTTGGGAACATACCGGAAGAAAAACACAGGAAGAACCGGAGGAAGTACAGGAAGACCCAAGAGAGAAGGCAAGAAGATCTAGCCAACCTACCATGAAGAATAGTCAACTACGACAGTTCCGTGGCAGGGTTGCGGCAAGCAGGGTTTTTAGTCGGTATGCCACTTTGTGGAGAGTCCGACACTACCTGAATATGGTGTCTATTTCAGATTTCTCACCAAAATGTACTTAATCAAACCATTATTATTATTTTTTTTTCAAAAGAACACGCAATTTGATTTATGCCAACTTGTAAAATAATTATTTTTTATTTTAAAGAAAAGAAGACTCTAGCTCTTATAGTTATGGCCCCAGTTGTCAAAAGCTCCAATTGTGAACGGCCCGAATTGTCCATCGCCCCAGTTGTGAATGGCCCCAGTTGTGAAAAGACCCAATTGTGTACGGCCCGTATTGTCCATCGCCCCAGTAGTTAATGGCCCCAGTCAGGGTTGGACTGGGATTAAAATGTGTACCGGGAAATCTGGAGGAAGTCGGGCCACTATATATATATATCGGGCCACTATATATATATATATATATATATATATATATATATATATATATATATATATAGTGGCCCGACTTCCTCCAGATTTCCCGGTACACATTTTAATGTGTAGAAAGCATAAATTCTGTAAATGCATGCATAATGTTTCCATCATTCTATCACAGCAATTCTATATGACAATTTAATTTTTATCATTTTGATTTTCGAGCCAATTGACCCTTCGGGCCACCGGGAAATTCCCGGTATCCCGCCGGGCCAATCCAACCCTGGCCCCAGTTGTGAAAAGCCCCAATTGTGAACTGCCCGAATTGTCCTACGGCTCCAGTTGTCTGGTTGCCGAAATTACCATTTACGTCATAACAAAAATGTAAGTAATAAAAAATACAGGTATTAATAATGAATAAGTTATGTCCAGTGGCAGAAATAGATTATTCTTAACTGGTTGGGCTATTGTAGAACAGTAATTTGTTGAGAATGGCTGTTGTAGTCAATCACTAAGTTTGGATTCACAGTCCATTAAATAAATGACGGGCTAGAGAAACTAGCCACAAATCTTTATCGGTAAAAAAGTCTGATTGTGTCTAATCATTTCACGGCAGTGGTCGTTACGCTTTGTTCTAAACTAATTTATCATTAGTTTAGAACTTATAGTTATAGTCATTTCAACTAATGAAATAGAACTTTATTACTTTTATTGTTAGGTAAAACTGGTTAGTTTCATACTCTGTTGAGTTAAATTGTCAACTGGAGCTAAGCATTTTACAGTCACTGAACTTGGACTAGAAATTTCACTATCATTACTAAACATTTGAACAGTAGCAGAAAATTGACTTCATGGAAGTTCTGCACGTTTACCTCAACGCAAATACTGTTCGCTTGGTCAAGATGTTCTACGAGGGTTACCTTTTGTTTTTACAAACGACCACTAGATTAGGGCTGCCATACGTCCCGGTACACCGGGACATGTCCCAGTTTGTAGGTTTGTGTCCCAGTGTCCCGGTCCAAGAGTCATTTGTCCCGGTCGATTTAAAATTTATGCATATTAAAAAATTATTTTTCGATAATATTGTACATTGATTGGATAATATTGATTGGGCAAAGAAGAGAGATGATAAAGAAGCCACCGAAGTCAGGGAAGGGGGAGAGTAAAGGCAAGAGAAGAATGGAATGTAAGGTTCTATTTGGTTTTATTAAATTGAATCGCCCATTAATTTATATTATATTATTTTAGATTTGATAAAGACGCATCCACAAAAAAAAACATCAAATTTTTTCAGTCGAACTGAGTGTTCCAAAATGATTCACCATTGATCCCAACGTTTTGCTCTTGGAATACCTATTATCAATCTCTACTTTAATTATTTTTGTTTGTCTTTATAATTTTTTATTTTTTTAAAATATTGTGCAATTTTTTATAATAAAGGTATTATTGTCCCGGTCGGTAGTTCGACAATTATGGCAGCCCTACACTAGATGGCAATATTGAAATGTGTCATTACTATATTCGAAAATATGACAATGGTTATTGTGAAATCAGTGGCAGCTTATAAATGAACCGAGTAGTTTGTTGACGGTGAGCGTTAAAAAAAACATATTACTCGTGAAGGTTTTCGTTGGATGATTTTTTACGATTTTATTAAAGAACTTAACAACAATGCATAGATTCGCTTCGTTCAACTTTTGGTAATGAAGCACCATCAGAAAAGATTGTTCCTTTGAGCCCCAATAGTAAATCTCATTCAAATCAGTCAATAAATAAGAGCTACAGACGCATTTCAAAGTTGAGGGCCTCCTGAGGCCCTTGTTCTGTTCATATTCTATTTTCCTACATATAACCTTAAAAATTAATTGCACATTACTGTTCCAAATCCCAGCGATATCGGTCCATAAATAGGCAAGTTACAGCTGTGCTCCAATTTCAGCAAAAACTGGTACACCGTTTTTTCAAATTTTAACATTTATCAATAAGACTTTTACCCCCGATAGTAAATCTCATCCAAATCAGTCAATATGTACGGAAGTTATACACATTTTTCAACTTTGAGGGCCTCTTGAGGCCCGTGTGCACCACATATCCCAATTTTATGCACCTACGTTTAAAGATTACCTAATTATACATCCCAGTGCAAAATCTCAACAATATCGGCCCATAAATAAGCGAGTAATAGCCGTGCTCTACTTTCGACCGAAACTGGAGCAGAATTTTTTGTCAAAGTCGGAATTTGGCACTTTTAAGGGTACAGACAGAAGCACCTTGATGTCGTGATTCCAGAAGTGTGATTTTTTTGAAAATCGGTTCATAAATAAGGGAATTATAGGCATTTGAACTAGTTTTCACTTAATCCGCGGTCTAGTTTGCGGATTAAGACTGAAACTAGACCGGATTAGGTGAAAACTAGTTCAAATGGCTATAACTTCCTTATTTATGAACCGATTTTCAAAAACATCACACTTCTGGAATCAGGACTTGAAGATGCTTCTGCCTGTACCCTTAAAAGTGACAAATTCGGACTTTGATAAAAAATTCTGCTCCAGTTTCGGCCGAAAGTAGAGCACGGCTATAACTCGCTTATTTATTGGCCGATATCGCCGAGATTTAGCACAGGTGTGTAGAATTAGGTAATCTTTAAACGTAGCTGAACGAAAATAAGATATATGAACCACAAAGGCCTCCAGAGGCCCGCAAAAATTTTAAAAATCCATAACTCGCTTATTAATGAGCCGAATTTGTCCAAATTTGGTTTAAGGGCTTAAAATTAGTCAAATACTACCGATAGCGGTCCACAAATAAGTAGATTATAGCCTAGATTTACTGCTGGCAAAAATTGGAACACATTTATTTAATTTCCAACAGCTTCCTACATCACAGGATCAATTTGAGGCCTTTACACAAAATATCAATGAAATCTGTTCATAAATAAGCGAGTTGAGGACATTTTGGAAATTTGAGAGCCACCTGAGGTCCTTGTGCCACGTATATCCAATTTACGTACACCTACGTTCAGATCCGCAATGGGGGGGGGTGCGGAAGGGGCGACGGCCTTTTTGTTTTTGCTCGTCACTTGGATTTTGAGAGGTGAGGACCTTTTGTTTTCGTTCATCACTTAAATTTTGAGAGGTAAGAACTTTATTTTTAATTACCAAGGGGCGCCAAAACACGGCTCTGCCCAGGGCAAGTTTTCCTTACTGCGGCTCTGAGTGTCACAATGAAACTCATTGTAACACTCCACTCAGTTTCATAACGACGCTCTTATGAACGCAAAATAGAAAATAAGGCTTTTTTGGTTTGATTTTACTTAATAAAATACCCTCGTTTATTCATTTTTGATCCCATCTCGTATGTAGCATTTTAGTTTCCATAAATCCGAAGTTGTTTAAGCTAGCAGTCCAGTGAAGTTGTTCTCAATTTCATTCGGAGTAAACTAACCGACGGTATCGTTTAATAACACTGTGAGTATTATTTTAATAGGTGCAGTGGAGCGCTAATTGCCTTGTACGAAGTGTGAAAAGCAGCGATCAGTTGGCGAACAGTATTCTGATTAGTGCTACACATTTACAGTTTCCCGTTTCGTATAGCTCCGCCATCATTTCATTTACATGTTAAATCCGCCAATCCGTTTACGTTAATACGGATATTATACACTTTGCGGATTACGTTAAAAATATACAAATTGTCAAATGTAGATTTAACGGATTTGATACCTCAACTGGTTCAATGCACGAACGAAATATTGATATTTGTAAAATACTGATTTGTTTCCAATGGACGAGTTGAATGTCTTCACCAGTTAGACAGTTTCATGAAATATTGCCATTTATACAATTTATATAAATAAAATTGGTGGCTTTATACAGTTTTTAATTTTTTCGTTCTCATACTTTGTTTCTACAGGTTTCAGGTTATACAGTTTTCACTTAATCTGGTCTTAATCCGCGACCTAGACCGCGGATTAGTGAAAACTAGTTCAAATGGCTATAACTTCCTTATTTATGAACCGATTTTCAAAAACATCACACTTCTGGAATCAGGACATCAAAGTGCTTCTGCCTATACTCTTAAAAGTGCCAAATTCGGACTTTGACAAAAATGTCTGCTCCAGTTGCGGCCGAAAGTAGAGCACGGCCATTACTCGCTTATTTATTGGCCGATATCGTTGAGATTTTGCACCGAGGTATGAAATTAGTCAATCTTTAAACGCAGGCAGAGCCGCAGTAAGGAAAACTTGCGCTAAGGGCAAAGCCGTGTTTTGGCGCCCCTTGGGAAATAAAAACAAGGTTCTTACCTCTCAAAATTTAAGTGATGAGCAAAAAGAAAAAGGTCTTCACCTCTCAAAATCCAAGTGACGAGCAAAAAAAAAGGTCTTCACCTCCTACAATCCAAATTAACGAACAAAAAAAAAAAAAAAGATCTACGCAATGGCGCCCCTTAGCAAGCCCGTCAGTGCCCTTTTCCTTAGTGCGCTAGGGGCCGTCGCCCTTTCCGCCCCCCCCCTTACTGCAGCTCTGGTGACACTAAACATTTCATTTTATAAAATTGGTAATATTGGTACGATAACCTGCAAATTTTACAAAACATAATTGATAGCTCTCTTGAAAAACATAAAATTGCTAACCGGCTAACCCTACGTTCACATTAGTGTTGGGCGCGTGAATAAAATTTTGTCACGATCACGCACCCTCACGAAGCCAGATTCAAAATTACACGCACGCACACGAAATCATAAATTTAAAATTTCACGGTCACGCACGCGTGATTCGTGATTCTCGCGTGAATCGTGACTCAAGCGTCAATCGTGACTCACGCGTGAATAGAGACACGCGTAAATTTTTTCACGTTAAAATGCCCAACCCACGTCCGTCCCAAAATTTCGTTAGTAAGAAACGAGTATATAAAAGAATTATATTTCTTTAATTTTCCTCTCTCCGCGTTACCCGAAAAATTAAGATATACCAGAAGGTCTAAATACGATGCGATACGATGTCTGTAGGTCGGTCGGTCGGTCTGTCTGTCTGTCTATCTGTCTGTCTGTCTGTCTGTCTATCTGTCTGTCTGTCTGTCTGTCTGTCTGTCTGTCTGTCTATCGGTCTGTGTACACGTGCAGAGCAAATTCGGCTAAAAGGATTTTTATGAAACTTCATATTTAAGCTTTTGACATCAATGGCATGAGTTGATCAACTTTTGGTAAAAATCGGTTAACTAGAATGGGAGTTTCCTCGTGTCGGTTTTAAGATATTTGCGAATATTTCATAACAGAGAAATATTTCGAAGAAAACTTATTTAACAAAAGTTGCTACAAAAATAATAACGAACAACTTTTATTTTAGACATTTTTTGATAAAACGAAAAAAAAATGATTTTTTTTAAAAGTATCTATTTTTTCATACTTAGGTATATGTAGCCGGTCACCATGGCGTAGTGGTTAGTGTAGCGATGCACTGGCTTCTAGACCATGAGGGCTCGGGTTCCCATCCCGGTTATGGCATGAATTTTTCAAAAAAATAAATGCTTCTACTGGATAATGGCCTTAGTAGCTAAGTCCAAAAATAAAAAAAAAAAAAAAATACTTATTGTAACGTTTCCATGGTCATGACAAATAATATCTTTATTAGAAAATATTGGGTCAAGTTATTTGTACTCTGCTGCTAGAATATATTTTACACAAGTGCTTTGTGATGGCGGTCGGTCCTGTGGTGGCCACAGCTGATATTTTAGATTTTAATCGAGTTAGTTCCTATCGATTAGTATCGTCTGCTTGTCCATGTGCCATTTAGTTTTCTCCTTGTTTTTCTGTTGGCATAACTCAGCATTGATTCAAATTAATCCCAACAAAAAAATTTTTTTTTTCTTTCTCCACAAAGTTGAAATGAATTCTTTGCAAATTCATGTATTATTCAAAGCTCGATTCTTGAATTTCTCACGAAAAAAACTGCAAAAAGAAACATTTGAGAGGAAATATATGTTGTAATTAAAACAGTGAGTCTCATTAAATTGGTAGTAAGTAGCAAAGAGCGAAGAGCGAACTTCTCTAAACGGCCTGCTTTTAAATAAAAACTCAAAACAATGGATCTGAATATGAAGATTTATTGCAATTTACTACGTTTTTAAAAACGACTTTAAAGCCTTTCAGTTAAAGGAACCAATTATAAATACATTTTAATTTTGTTTTATGTCTTTTTTTATTTCCCTTTGTTTTAAAATTATCGCGGAAAAAATTATGAAAAATCAAAACGATATTGCGTAGTTAATTGCAATATCGTTTGATACCGATTATTTATACCGATTCAGATTAAAAACTAATATTTCAATATGTTACAGCAGAAAGCCTCAAACTACAAACATATAATTAAATTATAATTTCAACAATTTCCACTGGCTATTAAAAACTAAATGCAACAATTGCCAAAATATAATTAAAATTTTGAAAAAATAATTTAAACAATATAAAAATGCAAAAAAAAAATAAAAAATAATATTGTCTCCTCACGTAGGACTCGAACATGAGTTCGAATATGAATTCTTGGACAGAACGCTAGTATCTTAGCCACTGCACCAAGAAACACGTTACTGTTTAGCGTATTATATAACTATAAGTTGTCAACATTATTAGCAAAAAAACACAAAAAATCCTTTTTTTTCCAAAAACATAATCTGATCAAAAATTCCTGTTGAACTATTCCGGTTCACACCAATGTACATTACTTAGAATTTTTTCAGATTTTTAGTTTAAACCATCTGGGCTACAGGGTGTGGGACAAAAAATTTTTTGCACAATATTGGCAAAAATCGCTTCAAAATAATTTATTTTGCAAAAATAAAAATTTGATCGTTAATCCACGTACCAAGGGCTTTCATTTGATACCCTACTCAGAATTTTAAAAAAATATTTTTTTTTTCGATGAGCACATATTTGTTTATATTTTTAGGGGGATATGTTTTTTAGATGATTTAGTATTTTTCCTATGTGCGGGTCAAAGAGTTGTATAAGCATGCCAAATTTCAACTCTCTAGGTTTAGCCGTTTGGCTACAATTTTTACCGAACAGACAGACAGACAGACAGACAGACAGACAGACAGACAGACGACAAAATGACGGTATAAGGGTTTTTTGGTCATACCTACAAAACCCTAAAAACGAATTGCAGATTTCTTCCTTACAAAAAAAATAATAATAGGCAAGGCACTATGGAGGACAAGTCCACCGCGTAGAATACGTGTAGTTTTGTGACAGTGTCATTTGTGTTTATAGTATTTTTTTAAAGAACGAATTAGTTAGCGCTACTAACTACTGCTGCTAACTACGCTGCTACAACTATAACAAATTAAATTTTGCAGTAAATTATAATTTGACATATCCAAATGAATGATTAAAAAATATAATACTTTTATGTTTTTACAAACGACCCCTAGATGGCAATATTGAAATATTGTCATTGCTACATCCGTAAAATTTTACATTTGGTATTGTGAAATCAGTGGCAGCTTATAAATTGACCGAGTAGTTTTTTGACAGTGAGCGTTTAAAAGAAACATGTTTGTGAAAAACTTGATGTGAAGTGTGTATTTTCACACATTTCAGGCTTTCGCAGGTATTTAGTAAGTGAATGATGATTATTTGGGATACCAAAACAAATTTTATGTTATAATATTTTTTTTTGTTAATTTTATTTCGTATGCCTAATACCATTATTTAGGTTTCTAAATATGTGCAGTATTTTTTTTTTTATATAGCAAGGTTCATTAAGATTTTGAAAATTGCGCCTATACTCATAAGCTGCGCCCAGATTATTAACTTTAATTTTAATTCGAATGCCTAATACCACTATTTACTTCCTTCCATTGGTTGTTATAAGCCATAAGCTCCACCCCTCTGATTTCGTGTACATTGACAGAATTAAATTATAATTTCAACAATTTCCACTGGTTATTAAATTTACGCTTTTAAAAATTAAATACAACATTTGCCAAAATATAACTAGAATTTTGAAAAAATAATTTAAACAAAATAAAAATGCAAAAAAAAAAACTAAAAATAATATTGTCTCCTCTCGTACGGATCGAACTTTGTTGGATAAGAAGCGAGCACCATAACCACTACACCAGAATATACCTTCTAGTCTAGCGTGTTACATAACTATAACTTTTGTACATTATTAGCCAAAAAACACAAAAAAAAATTTCCAAAAACATAATCTGATCAAAAATTCCTGTTGTTTGATGCAATATAAAAAATTTAAAAAAATAAATATTTGTTTGTTGATCCACGCATTAAGAGGCTTCATTTGATGTACCACTCAAAATTTAAAAAAAATATTAATTTTTTGTATTAAATACATATTTGTTTATTTTATCTCGCGCTGTATTTTTTTGAACTATAGTTTTCCAGCATGTGGGTCAAAAATTTGTACAAGTATGCCAAGTCAATTTACTATGTTCAGCCGTTTGGCTACAATTTCTACCGTACAGAGAGACAGACACATGAGTGACGTTATCAGGCCCGTAACTAGGGCGCCCGCCACCGGCGCAGCAGTGTGAGGGGCGCAAAATTTTTAGTTGCTGTTTTTTTTTTTGCTAATCACTTGCAATATGGAGGTGAGGACCTTTCTTTGCTCGTCACTTATTAGATTCGTTTTCCTTTTTTTACTCATCAGCATTCGAAATAGGGGCGCCAAAATATTCGAAAGGGCACAACTTCGACACTTTCCACCGGCGCTTAATATCCTCGATACGGCCCTGGACGTTATAAGGGTTTTTTGGTGGTCATACCTACAAACTCTAAAAACATAAAATGAATAAAAATAGTAGTAAAAAGAATTATTAAAAAAGTTACATATTATAATACGTTAAACTCATACAAACATTTCTTGGTCAAATATTTCTCAAAATAGATCTTATTATAATATGTTTTCTGTAAATAATTTGCAGTTGAATAAAAATAATTAAATGCTTACTAATTATTGTTTAGTTATGTCAATAACTAGTTAGGTAACAACAAATACAAAAAGTCTTAACCATGTAGGATTTTTATTAAATGAATTATTTGAATAAAAGCGAAAAGTTGGGGGATGTAAAGTTAATGTCAAAACTGTTTCGCGGACCCACTTCCTACAAAAAACCAAATTTGTATTATCAAATTTTTCATTCAATAAAAAATATTATAATTTTTAAAATGTTACTCTACTTATGGCCGATAGTGTATATTTTGAATTATCTGCGTGTAAAGGTCATGAGGTAATAAATAATTTTATTAACTAATTAAAATGTAATTGAGTTTTTAAGAGTAATACATCATAACGGTTGAGTGTTAATCTGAATATTATTGAGAGCTCTTGACTGTATTAAAATACCATCAATTGGCGAATGTCACGAGTGGGGTCGGGGGGCAGACAGTTCCGGGCCTGACACCGCCAGATAAAGCCACGGAAACGCTCCGGACTCCTCCGGAACTATACTCGGATGAAGAAGATTGCTCCTATTTAAAAATTACCAACAGATACTTATAGATTTTTCTTTAATATTATAAAATGGAATACATTAAATCACCAGACATTTATTCACTTTGTCACAGTGTGGACAATTAAATAGGACAAGCTGACGTGCCCGTACTTCGTACGGTTTTTGTTAATGTGCATTTTGCTATAACGTAGTTGATAGTCCATTCTTTATTCTGAACTTATCTTCTATATCTACATCCTTATATTATAATGAGCTTATCCTAGAGCCCTGCACGGGCCTATTTTTAGGGTTTTGTAGGTATGACCAAAAAACCCCTATACCGTCATTTTGTCGTCTGTCTGTCTGTCTGTCTGTCTGTCTGTCTGTCTATTCGGTAAAAATTGAAGCCAAACGGCTAAACTTAGAGAGTTGAAATTTGGCATGCTTATATAACTCTTTGACCCGCACATAGGAAAAATGTCAAAACATCTAAAAAACATATCCCCCTAAAAATATAAACAAATATGTGCTCATCGAAAAAAAAAATATTGTTTTTAAATTCTGAGTAGTGTACCAAATGAAAGCCCTTGGTATGTGGATTAACGATCAAATTTTTATTTTTGCAAAATACATAAAATTTGTTTTGGCATCCCAAATAATCATCATTCACTTACTAAATACCTGCGAAACCCTGAAATGTGTGAAAATTAACACTTCACTTCAATTTTTTATTCTATATGCTAATAAAAATGTTAATCTCTATAAATGCGCAAGAACATTTATTAAAATAACCAGCGATACATTTTTACCAACATTTATTATAACGTAGTGCATATGAAATTATTGAGCCAGAAATTAATTCTCAAAAACAACGTAAAATGCCTAGGGTTGGGATGCGGTCTGCAAAAAAAAAGTTGTTCAAAAGGGGGTCCTCGGACTACATAAGTTTAAGAACCCCTGCTCTATGGGATTTAAATCAGGGCTTTCAGCTGGCCAGTTCAACATATTAATTTTATTGACTCTTAACCAATTTTTGACAACTCCGGAGGTGTGTTTCGGGTCGTTATCATGCTGGAAAATCCACTTTAGGGACATGTTTTCTCCAGCAAATGGTAACATACCACATTCCAATATGTTTTTGTAATAAAATTGATCCATTATGCCACTGATTTTAATTAATGGGCCATACTGAAACCCTAGAAATATCCCCACACAATCACACTACCCCCACCGTGTTTTATAGTTCGTTTACTATATTTTGGATGTTTGGACACTTCATACCATCGGAAGCGAAAAAAGGACTGTTTTCCATATTTTAACTGACTAGTTTATATGCTGTTTTAATAGCAGGTACAAACGATTTACTGTACTTCACATCTATTATTTTTATTTTATTTATTATTATTTTTTTTTTTTTGTATTAAATAAATTGAAAGTTTGATATACAGCAATCTTTTGATCTTAAAAAATGTAATTATTTAATTTAAAAAACACATTTCATTACGCGATTGAATTGTATTAAAATTACCTACGCAACAAAGTTAATTGAAAAATGAAATGAAAACACATTTTTACACGATATAAAAATAAAATGACATGTTTTTCACTGTATAAATCAATGTTACGGTCATAAATTTTTGGATAAAATATTGGTTCACCATTCATCTATTCGAAATTACCGTGTTTTATAACCAAATATACTGTTTTTTTAACTACAAAATTATTGCCCAACCATGGTCAAAATATTACAATTTTAAACTCGATAATAATTAACTGAAAAATACAATCTGTTCATAAAGTATTGAGTGCTGATTTTCTGTACAGTCATAAAAATATAATGTAAATTTATTTATCGCTTGAATATTACAGATTAAAAAAATTATATGAAGTTTGAATTTTCACACATTTCGGGGTTTTGTAGGGATTTAATGAGTATAAAAGCGCCTACAGACGGCGTGGCAAGTCAAGGCCAACGTTTATACTTTTATTTTTGACTTCGCTGTTTATTTATTTATTTATTTATTGCTGCATTTTATTTATTTATTTATTTAACCAGTAACTATATAGATTTGTGCAGTAGTGCACAAGTCCAGTTATATTGTACTGGGGAAAAAATAATAATATTTGTAGGTATTTGTAGGTATGACCAAAAAACCCTTATACCGTCATTCTGTCGTCTGTCTGTCTGTCTGTCTGTCTGTCTGTCTGTATGTCTGTCTGTCAGTTCGATAAAAATATCCCCCTAAAAATATAAACAAATATGTGCTCATCGAAAACAAATTTTTTTTTTGAATTCTTAGTAGGGTGTCAAATGAAAGCCCTTAGTAAGTGGATAAACGATCAAAATTTTATTTCTGCAAAATAAATTATTTTGACGCGATTTTTGTCAAAAATTGTGCAAAAAATTTTTGTCCCACACCCTGTAGCTCCCATTGTGTAAACTAATAATCTGAAAAAATTCTGAGTAATGTACATTGGTGTGAACCGGAATAGTACAACAGGAATTTTTTATAAGAATATATTTTCGGAAAATAACGTATTTTTGTGTTTTTTTGGTTGACGACGTAAATATTTAATATGTTCTGTAAGACAGTTAACCAGTATGCCTTCATGGTGTAGTGGTTAGACATCTCACTTCCTAAGTTGCAAATTACGGTTCGCTTCCTGTCACAATTTTATTTTTTGTTTTTTTTTTTGCATTTTTATTTTGTTTAAATTATTTTGTCAAAATTCTAGTTTTGTCAAAGTTTTAAAAGCGTAAATTTAATAACCAGTGGGAAGTGTTGAAATTATAATTTAATTCTGTTTCAATGTATACGAAATCAGAGGGGCGGAACTTATGACTTAAAACAACCAATGGAAGCCAATTTTCAAAATCTAATGAACCTTGCTATATAAAAAAAAATACTGGACATATTTAGAAACCTAAATAATGGAATTAGGCATTCGAATTAAAATTAACAAAAAAATATTTTAACATAAAATTTGTTTTGGCATCCCAAATAATCATCTTTCACTTACTATATACCTGCGAAACCCTGAAATGTGTGAAAATTCACACTTCACATCAATTTTTTCGGTACCCAAGCAGTGTGTGTATTGCTGGTCTTGAATATAACAATTATTTAAAACTTTTGCGTGGTAGTTGGTAATTATTTTTAAACAAATTTTAAATGATAGAAGCATTATTAATAATTTCATTGTATGTAAACTTTCTATAAATAGTATTTATAAAGTATTTATATAAAAAAATACAAAGTATAAAAAAAATAGTTAAGATGAATATCTTAATTAACAAATATTAAGAGACTTTTCTCATGGCTGTGTTATGTGAGAAGTGTTGGTTGTTGCGAGGAGAACAACAATAGACAATGGGCCAAGGCTTCTTCACTTCCGCGCTAACTGTATCATCTCTCCCACATATGTCTCCGGTGCACTCTGCCCCGATAATGTACCGCTAAAATACCTTCATTAAATACCGCATTTTCACGCCATTATTCCCACAACCAAATACAGGATACACCGGACCACCCATCCAAATAAATTGGGCATAAAATCTTGATGGCCAAAGTCTACTCAAAGAATAGAATGGTATAGGTCAGGGGTCGGCAACACGCGGCTCTTTGCTGAAAAAAGTGCGGCTCTTATATTTTCAATAAAAATCTGACCGACACAGAACATACAGTTACCAAAAAAATCTCGTATGTTAAGTAAATTTAAAAAAATTTGGTGTAGATTTACAACATCCCACTGCACACTGTGCATGCGTCACACACACACGTCATTTGTTCAATATACAGAGATTCTAAACAGGTGGGACTGTGCAGAACTTTTATTTATGTCATTAAACTAGAAGATGGGTAGCTCGCTTCGCTCGGCTTCTTCTAACCAAACACTTACTAACCTAACCTAACCTAAGATAGTGTTTTGTCATTAAACTAAAAGATGGTTAGCTAGCTTCCAGAAACCATTGTTTTAGAGCCAGTAATAATTTTTGAATTATTTAGTGTAGTCGTTATGTGCTGCCATCTATATAGAGTTTGAAGGGGGATATTGTAAACATTGTCCAAAAATTTAGATGTGTATAGAAAATGCCGCTAACACTCTAGTGCTTGTGTCACTAGAAAAAAATGAGATAACTATGGAGGCAACACCACAGGACATTATATTTAAAAACTGGAACTCCTTTCCAGCTAACTATTCTACTGCCAGAAGATTAGTTTTTGGGATTTATCCTTATTTGGATCCACATACAATTGCGAACAATTTTTCTCTACGATGAACTACGTGAAAAACAAACATAGAAGCAGACTGCAACATAGAACGGATGCAAGTCTAAAAGCTGAACTGCTTCTGAAATGCACGAATTAAACTCCAAATTTGACAAAATTGGCAGAAAAATGTCCAAAAATCGCATTAAATATTAAAATTAATAATTTTTATATTATTATTGCAATACTTTGTTGTATTTACATTTACATAAATAAAATAAATATTTATAAAAAATATCGTTTTATTTAGGAAAATATTAAAGGCACATTAAGATAGATCCTCCGCACGGTAAAATAGGTCTTTCGAACGGTATGTTAATCACAGTGAAAAAAGGTTTTTGCACGATAAAATTGGTCTATGAACGGTTAGTTACTCAAGATGCAAAAAGATTTATGCACGAGAAAACTGATAATATAAATTTAAAAAAAAAAGAAATATTGAAAAAACCCGCATTTCTGTGGCAGCAAGAGGCAGGCATTTGGCCAACATTCAGATCAATTCCGTAAAAAGTTACTATAATAGTTACCATTTAGTAACGTTACTACAAGATAACTTTTATAATGGCTTTAATAGTAACTTTAACATTTTTCGTATTCTGTAATATCCAACTTTAGTGACGTCGCTATGAAAATTATATCTTAGTGACAGTTACTGAGAAAAGAATGAAGTTAGTTACAGAAGCGCAACACGCATGCGCATTGATGGTATACAGATGACAGTTAAGGTTAAAAATGTCAAAATATTATATTTCTAACATTATTTTGTTGTTATATACTATATATTATGGTGAAGAAATTAAAAAAAAAAAACGGAATGCAACGACAAATTCTCGACAATAGAACCAGTGGCGCAGGCGGGTGGGATTTGGGGTTTAGACCTCCCATGAAGCTGGATTTTTTATTACTTCGATGCATTTTCCTTGTTTTGTCATTACTTCCATACGTCTCATTTTATAACCCTCCCCCCTCATGAAACTATTTTTGCGTCACTGAATAGAATTTTTGTTATTTTTTTTTAAAAACAAAAACTATTTTTTTTTAAAATAATTTGAAAAAGATTCATATTAAAAAATGAGGAATTGGAAAAGGCTTTTTGATCTTTAATATATTTCATCTCCTGCAATATAAACATTTACCTACACTCATACATATATATTATATATATATATATATATAAAACACTATCTTGTATATTCGTCAATTTATTAAAACCGTAATTAAAACATTACAGATACGTTTCGTGCATATAGTTGCACATCTTCAGTCTGCAAAGAGAAGGAAAACAGTGAAATAAGAACGTTGTGCAACATTACGTATCAATGCACACGTGAATACTTAATCACAAAAAAGTTTTTACAAATGCACATATATAAAAGATAAAACTAAAACAAACTATGAAGAATAAAAAACATGAAAAAAATATATTGAACAAACTAAAGATATTAACAATGAAAACCTGTAGTAAATGCACTAAACCGGTCAAAAGGATAAAAAACTGTAACAATGTATCAATAATTAAAATAGAGAATGGTACCAGTAAAAAAACTAAAACAAATAATTTAAAGAAAAATTTAAAACATATATATATATATATATATATATATATATATGTATATATTTAATTTATATAATTGTCTTTACTAATCTTCTTCATTCTCTATTATATCTAAAAATTATACTTAAAATCAAATGTCCGCAATTTTTATCTTCATAAGAACTAAGTTATTCAATTCAATTCAATTCAATTCAATTTTAGTTTATTATAAATACATAAATGTATATGAATACAATTACTTATAAACACAAGCATTTGGTAGTTACTATGATAGGAACTTTTATAGTAACATGTTAGTAAATATTGTAGTAACTTTTGCCTTACGGAATACGAAATACCCCAAAGTTACTATGATAGTAACTGACCTTGCTCATAGTGACAAATTTAGTTACTATGATCATAGTAACTGAGTTATAGAATTAGTCTGATTATATTCCACAATAAGTCCAAATCAAACATTTCTACCTAAATTTACTATTGTGGAGAAACCCTATTCGCTCAAATATGACTAGGGATCCGCAGACCCCAGGTTAAGAACCACTGTTTTAATGTATAATAAATCAATAAGAAGGGAAAGAATAATCGGATTAAGACTTGTGACGCGAGTTGTTGATTTATTTGTTCCATGAATGCGTGTAAAATCTGATCGTAGCGAGAAACTCAACCACCTTCACTGCAAAACAACGATCTTAATAGGCCTAATCGGATTATTACGATTGCGGCAGAGGTTTAGACAACTATTTATTTCCCTCTTTACTGTAATACCACAATCTTATTACTAAACTCCTGATAATATAGCTACAGTTTTGTGTTTTGTATCACCAAACTGTTTATTACATTGATAACAATAATGGCAATTGCAGATATTTGTTATATTGTTCGTCTGTTAAAGGCCTTTACTATATGTCGTAGAAGTTTCTGTTTGTATTATAGGCCAATGTCGGAGTTGTAGAATCTATAAATATATGATGGATGTCTACTATTCTTAGATGCTTTATCCGAGATATCGGGGGATGTTATTTGCTTCTATATTTCTTTCAGATTTGATAAATGAATCTTTTCCCTAAACAGAACCGTACCGATAGATTCCTACCACCAATATTTGTAAATTTAACATGCCACGACATTGCTTAAATCATATAACATATTGCGTGAAAATATTGCAGGGAATGGGTAATCGTTTCGTTCAGTTAATTAATAACATTTTAAAAATTTTAATCAGTAATATTAATTACAATTGTTCCATAATATACAAGGTGTCTCAAAAGAAATTTTATATTTATTTAGCTTACTGCGTGAACGCAACGTATCCGAGGTGCGCGGGGATTATGTCAATCGGTAGCCTGGCTCTTGGGAATGCACTCGCTATGGAGCGTTTCTCGGGAGCAGACCGCGCGTTATGCGTGCGAGAGTTTTACAAAAACGGTGATTCGGCGACTGTAGCGCGTAGAAAATTCTGCAGTATTCGAGGTTTTCGCCACTTAAATGATGCGCCAAGCATTCCTCTCCTTCGACATTAGGTTAAAAAGTTTGAAGAGACTGGTACAACGCTGGATAAATCAAAATCCGGGCGACCTAGGTCATCAAGAACGGTAGAAAACGTGGAGAATGTTAATCAGTCTGTTCGTGACGACCCGAACCTTTCAATTCGGAAGCGCGCAAGTGCTTTAAATGTGCATAGATCATCATTACATCGCATTATGCACAAAGACCTAAAGCTGCACCCCTACAAAATTCAATTGGTGCAAGAATTAAAGCCCCAAGATGCCAGTCAGAGGCTTAATTTCGTAAATCAGGTGATTGAGCGATTTTCAACGTTTACCAACATTTTGTTTTCGGATGAAGCTCATTTTCATCTTAGTGGCCACGTAAATAAGCAGAACTGCCGCTACTGGAGTGCAACGAATCCGAAACGCAAACATCAGAAACCCCTACATTCGCCTAAAGTGACCGTGTGGGCTGCGATGTCGGCGCGAGGAATTATCGGCCCTTACTTTTTTGAAGACGAAAGGGGGCGTGCAGTTACAGTGAATTCAGAGCGTTATGTGGAGATGTTAGACAACTTCTTGGTACCTGAACTGCAAAACTTTCCTGGCTATAACCAAAGAACATGGTCCAACAGGACGGAGCAACTTCACACACGTCCAATATGTCTCTGCCACGTGTTCGTGAAATTTTCTCAGGCAAATTGATCTCCCGGAGAGGTGACATAAATTGGCCTCCACGCAGTCCAGATTTAACCCCTATGGACTTTTTCCTATGGGGTTATCTTAAATCTAAAGTTTACGCCAATAAACCGACTTCACTGGCGCATTTGAAAGAAAATATCCGTCACGAAATGGCAGCCATCCCTGAGTCCACCTGCCGAGACGTCATAAGTAATTTTACTGTTCGATTAAATGAGTGCCGAGAACGCGAGGGTCTACATTTAGACGATATTATTTTTAAGAAATAAATCCCCAAAAAGTGTATTTTAATAATTGATAAACATTTTTTCTATATACGGCTTACTTTTTTTTTAATCGATCCACTAAATATAAAATTTCTTTTGAGACACCTTGTATATATATATATATATATATAAGAGTGCATATCCCAATATATTTATATATTTTAGATTTCAACAAGTCACTACCACCGTTTGGTGGAAGTTACAAGTGACTTGTTGAAATCTAAAATATATAAATATATTGGGATATGCACTCTTGGACTGATGTTAAATAAAGTTTAAGACAACATTTATTCCAAATATCCGATATTTCGGCTTTATTTTAAGCCTTCATTCAGGGCCTATAATATACAAAATTCTTGATATTAATGATTGTTTATTAGAAAATTAACAATGTGAATATTTAAATATATTTATTTTTTACTTACGAAATATTAAAGTGTCATACAAAGGTGGCTGTACATCGATGTTCTAATTGATTATGTATAATTAGAACATCGATGTACAAACGCCTTTGTATGACACTTAAATATTTCGTTGGTAAATTTTTCAAAAGGTTAATTAGTGGGACTTTGTCGTAAGCCTTATACAAATCCACAAACGTGTAATGGGTGGGTTGATTTCTGGCCATTTTTTTTTTCTACTAGTTGCACTTAGCACAAATATACCAGCTACACAAGACCTTCTTGCTCTAAATTAATTTTAGAATATTTATATTTTTACTTTTTTCTATATTAATTTTTAATTTATTCAAACAAAAATAATTGTGTAATTTATTAGTTCTACATTTACTCTATTTATAGCTTTATTAAAATCTTTATCATAGATGGACACCAAGGTATCGTCCGCAAATAAATTAATATAATCAAAATTTACATTATTAGCAATATCATTAATAAAAATGAGAAAAAATATCGGTCCTAAACAACTTCCCTGTGGAACTCCCCAATTGTTACGTAATCTATATGAATAATTATTGCCTATTTTAGTTATTTGGTACCTGTCTGACTAATTATTATTAGTCAGACAGGTACCAACTGTCTGACTAATAATTTTTAAACCACGATAATGCTGTGTCACGGATCCCATAGTTAAATAATTTTTCAGTATTCCTCTATCAATAGTTTCAAAAGCTCTACGTTTGTCTAGAAATACTGCAACAATGATATTATCATTATCCAACTGGTACTGATTCGGATATCATACCTTGTAAAGCGGTCTCACACGAATGATTGCTTCTAAATCCAGACTGATTTGTGATACATATTTTATTATCTAGTAAAAACTCAGTAATTTGTTTACTTACCACTTTTTCTAATAATTTTTCCAATGTTGGCAACGAGTTAACAGGTCTGTATTTACTGGCATCTAGAGCTTTTGAAACTTTAGGTAAAGGCGTATTTCACGACTCCAAATAACAAAGAGATATCTGGTGGCGGCTTGGTAAATTAAACAGGAGCGTATATTTGTATAATATTTGTAGTGTGTTGTGCTGCAGTTTATGTGAATTAAGACGTATTTTTAAATATAGTGACTTAAATACAGTGCTTTTTTGCCATAATAACTAGTTAACAGATAAATTTTAAGAAAAAACTTTTGATATATACGCTTCTCGTCGGCCATCAACTGTCGTACGCAGCGCCGCCAACGTTAATTTGAGTCGCGAATAGTAGAACATTTGAGATGTTCCGGAAAATAGCCAGTTTCTAAAGACGTATTTACAAAATGCAAAAATACATGACCGATTATTGTGGTAATTAATTGATTTTAAAATCTTAGAATTAAATATATCCGAAGGATTAGTATTTATTTTCAAACTTTGAACTATTTTACTTAATTCTGTCAAAGACATTGTATTAAAATTACTCAAAATGTTCTTACGAGAAAATGTATGTGTTAATACAATGTTATTTACAATTGGAATACTATTAATTATTTCTTGTATTGAATTTATAAAGAAATTATTGAAATGTAAAGCTCACTCAGAATTAGAGTTTCTCAGAGTTATTATCTACATTAAATTTAATAATATCTGGATAATTTATTTCTTTATTATTATTTAAAATATTTTTCACGATAAAATAAAGATAAAATATAAAGATTTCGTTTATAAAGATAAAATAGTAAAATTAGTGATGAAAATAATTAGTGTGCTGGGTGGCCTTAAAACTTGAGATTATTCCCGTCTTTAGATCCCGTCTTTAGATCCCGTCTTTAGATCCCGTCTTTAGATCCCGTCTTCATATCCCGCAAACCCAGATGCGGGTTTTTGCGCATTTTGTTTATACTTACAAATAATTCAGTTTGTTTTACCTGAAACAGAAGAAACAAATTAATAAAATTTCAATAAGAAAATAGGTACTTTAATAGATTTAACTCTATTATGTACATTAGGCAAAAGTAAAATGAACGAGGTATTTTGTAGAACCTAAATGAAATACTGCGTTTTTATTATTATTATTAGACTTGGCAACTACAATGGTGGCCATAAGAATTGAAACATTTTATTTTTCTTCATAAAAATTAAGTTGTTATTATTATTTTTGTTGTTTTAATTTTTATACAAATCAGCAAAAATATCAGCTGTGGCCACCACAAAATACGTAATCAAATAAAATATCTTTTAACATGTTTAAATTTTTTTAAACTAAATCAAGAATTTAAGTTGGCGCTTAAAACATCGACCGCTCATCCATATGGTAAATTTAGTAAGTAAAATATTTCACTAATGGCCGGCTGGTAAATAACGAGTTAAGTATTTTAACTCGAGTTATAAAATAGGATATAGTAAAAAAAATTGATGTGAAGTGTGAATTTTCACACATTGCAGGATTTCGCAGGCATATAATAAGTGAAGGCGGCATGCTGAGTGTGTAGGACAAATTTTGCTTTGTAGTAATCTCGGCAAAATGAACGATATTTTTAAAATAATTTATCATCTGTTAATCTAAGAGCTTTAAAAACAAATTTTATGTTAAAATATTTTTTTGTTAATTTTAATTCGAATACCTAATACCATTATTTAGGTTTCTAAATATGTGCAGCATTTTTTTATATAGCAAGGTGCATTAAGACTTTGAAAATTGCACCTATGGCTTCCATTGGTTGTTTTAAAACATATCCTCCGCCCCTCTGGTTTCGTATACATGACACATAGAATGAAAATATAATTCCAACAATTCCAATTGGTTATTAAATTTACGCTCTTAAAAATTAAATGTATCATTTGAAAAAATATAAGTAGAATTTTGACAAAATAATTTAAACAAAATAAAAATGAAAAAAAAACAAAAAATAAAATTGTCTCTTCTACCCCGGAGCGAACCCTAGCTTGCTGCGTAGCAAGCGAGCAAGCTAATCATTAGACCAGGATACGCCTTCTAGTACTTATAGTGTGTTACATAATTATAACTTTTGTACATCGTCAAACAAATAACACAAAAAAATGCATTATTTTCCGAAAACATAATCTAATCAAAAATTCCTGCTTAAACTCTGGGCTACAGGGTGTGGGACAATTTTTTTTTTGCACAGTTTTGGCAAAAATCGCATCAAAATAATTTATTTTGCAAAAATAAAATTTTGATCGTTAATCCACGTACTAAGGGCTTTCATGTGATACCCTATACAGAATTTTTTTTTTTTGATGAGCACATGTTTGTTTATATATTTAGGGGGATATGTTTTTTAGATGTTTTAGTATTTTTCCTATGCGCAGGTCAAAGAGTTGTATAAGCATGCCAAATGTCAACTCTCTAAGTGTAGCTACTATTTTTACCGAACAGACTGACAGACAGACAGACAGACAACAAAATGACGGTATAAGGGTTTTTTGGTCATACCTACAAAACCCTAACAATCGCTACTTTTCGAACAATTTTGCTACGTATGTTGCCATTTATTGGCCGCTATGTCGCCATTTATTCAAAAAGTCGTTAAAAAAATATTGATGATAATTTAAGTGACATAAATGACCGCTTCTATCCGTAACGCAATATCGTGCTCCTTAAACCATATTTTGTACGACTTTTATTTTGGATTAAACAGTGAATAAGAAAAAAATAATTTGTGCAATCGAGTAAAAACTATAGCTTTTAGGTAACCTAAAAATTTCTCCAAAACTTTTTTGAAAGTTATAAAGTTGTCACTTTATCGAACATATTGTCGGAGAATTATATATTGAATTGTAATCCATTCACACCTTGGCTGTTAGCTGAATCGCTACCCTTCCCACTTTCCCAGGAACTTATTCGAACGATATCCTAAAACTTTATTTGAGAACAAAGTTTTTTATACTCTGCGACAAAAGACTGCAGAACTGTATTAATGTACCTACCATGTTACCAATTTCCAATGTAACTTTCAACATTTAAAACTTTTTGTCATTTTTGAATTTGTTTTACAACAGTTTTAGAACGATAAAAATTGATAACTGAAAAGATAAACTCAGAATACACTGTCGATGCAGTTGAAAGAGAATGGATTATGTTGCCATTGTATTGCTTTGCTACATTCTCTACATCGTCTATTCATTCGTTGGTTATTGGACTAGTGAAAATATTCTATTCGTGCACTGTAAACAGTAAACAGATTAGTATCTAGCTTCTTAGTGACAAATATCTGATGATGTACTTGTTGAATTGGACAATTTGAAATACTCCGTCACACCTGGAACTGACAACATATCAGCTTATATATGGAAAAAATAAAGAAATGCACTGAATGCTCCATTGTATAATTTTCTGAGATTATCCTTAGATAAAGGAACACTTCCTTCTTCTTGGAGCGTTGGCCATATCACACCTATTTTTAAAAAGGGACCCCAATAATTACAGGCCTATCTGTGTTGGCTCTAATGCCCGGAAGATTTTAGAACGTTTAATTGTTAAATCAGCAGGGGAAACCGGGGCTGGTAGACACACTTTTTACATTCAATTTTTTTAAATTTTTTCAATGATAGATAAAAAATATCTGACAACGGGGAATGTTAGAGGTACCATTTGGCTATATATCAGCAAAATTATAAGTTAGTATGTTGATTCTGTGAACACTATTTTTCACTTTAAAACCCAAGAAACCTACCCAATTTTTTGTGATCTTGTTCAGCTCCTCCTTCGATGCCGTCTTTATCTCCTCACTCGTAGCGTAGCGTCGTCCTTTCATGGGCCTCTTCAGTTTCGGGAACAAGAAAAAGTCACAGGGGGCCAGATCTGGGGAATACGGTGGCTGCGGCATTATTAGTCTGTTGTTTTTAGCCAAAAATTCGTGCACAAGCAACGATGTGAATTTCGCGGCGACCCGTCTCATGCCCAAATCATTGGTAAAAATCGAATGGCACGAGCCAATCGACATGTTTAGGTCCTCAGTAACTTCTCTAACGGTGATTCGACAATTGGCCAATACTATTTTCTTCACTTCATCAATGTTTTCGTCTGTTGTTGACGTGCTCGGGCGTCCGGCACGCTCTTCGTCGTTCACATCTTCTCGGCCCTCTGAGAACATTTTGTACCACCGATAAACGTTGCTTCGGTCCAAGGTAGCTTCACCATATGCCACAGTCAACATTCGGAATGCGTCCGCGCACTTAATTTTGTTTTTCACACAAAATTTGATACAGATTCTTTGATCAATTTTTTTGTACAGGCAAAAATCGAAGGCGAGCCAAAACACGTGCAAGCAAAGCAACTGTCAAAAATTAACTGAACATTCAAAATTGCCGAACTTGTCGGTATAAGTGAGAGACATGAGTACCAACATAACGCCACAACAAAATCGAAAATCGAATATACGTAACCCGCGGAAATTCAAAATTCACGATACTTTTGAACAGACCTCGTATATAGCTTTATTAATTTTTTTTTTTTTTGTATTATTTATTTGAATTTGACATAATAACAAATGTCATATTTTACAAATATAGTAATGACACATTTCAATATTGCCATCTAGTGGTTGTTTGTAATGATAATATTTTATTACACTTTGGACTGGTGAAGACGTTCTACACATCCAGTGAGTACAACTTTTTCAATATGTTATAAACGACAGTATTTCCTTATACTAAGCAATGAAAACATTCTGCTCGTCCACTGAATTTATGTATCCAATATTTTCCAGTAATATTACAACTATAACGATTGTTTGATTTTAAAATCTCTATTATAAAACATAGATTTTTAAGTAAAACGTTTTAATTCTGTGAAGCGAATCGAATTGGAAGATCTTCTATCAATCTGGACAAATGATTCCGGAAAACACAATGGTCGGGTCGGCGGAACGGCGAATCGAACCCCAATTTCTCCCCGCCACTTCACAGTTTGTACTACTTGCGGAAATTAAAACTTCTATTGACGTTATGGACTACATAGACTACAGCTAAATAAAACCATTTCAACTGGACAATACACTGACAGCCAAATTGATTTTCCTTCATTGTTTCTAGGTCTTTAAACGAGATTCAATATAATTGTTACCAACAGAGAAATAAATAAAAAAAATATATAAAATACAAATGGAAATATAACCGGTAAACAAAAATAAAATAAATAAATATGTACGAGATCTGATTCAAAACCAGCGATTGAAATTCGGTGAAAAGTGTCATAAAGCTTTTAAATTCTACACATATTAATTAATAACAATATTTACTGTGATTAATCAATAAATTATTTTCTCGAATTATTTTTGTCACTGTGTAATTTATTTACTTCTGTAGCAGTGGCGGCTCCTGAGTACGCGCTGCGGAGCTGCAGCTCTTACTTGAAAATAATATAAAAAAAATCTGTTTTTGAACTCAAAATGTATTTAACATAGTAATTGTGGTGTGAAAATGCTTTTTTTTTAAAATAAATTTTGAACATTGAATGCTATTGTTTCATAAATATTTACAAGTTTCCTTTGAATAAGTCTACGTCGCGCTGCTTATATCCTAGCGTCAAGGAAAGTGCAAATGTTGGCTTGTAAAGGGGTAGCGGTGCGTAGACAGTAGTGATAAACTGGTGGGGATCGGAGCTAGAATGCTGTTAGCGTCACAATAACAGTGATCACAGTACTATGAAATTATTGAATGTATTTATTTAAGTCGTAACTGAAATCGCTATACCTATATTATCTCTAAAAATTTATTGTTTAGGTAAATATTAATAATTAGTATTTTCTAACTTTTTCTTTTAAATTTATATATATCTTAGCTTAACAAATACGTTTCGTATTTTAAATTATAAAACAATAGGTTTAAAAAATGAATACTGTCAAATCATTATTGGAAATTCTATTTAACAGACGAACGTTAGAAGAAAAAATTGATATTAAAAAATTGGGACGACCCACACCAAATTTAAATATTTCGGAAAGTGCAAAAAGCAAAAATTATAATTATAAGAGGCAATTCAACAGAGTTCTATATGATAAAACGTCGAGGTTAAACACCTAAACCTATCCTTGTATTATAATTTGCACTTCTGGGTCCCAAAAAGTTACGAGCCGCCACTGTTCTGTAGATCATAAATTCACATCGGTATATATGAATCTAATCGAAATATGTGGTTGACATACCGATATCTACCACAATCTGGTTTTAGGGGAAACAGAGGGTGCAAAGATATGGTATTCGTCATCCGACAACTTCAGGAAAAATGCATCGAGCAAAATAGGGACTTATATATTTGTTTGGCCCACTTTAGCAAAGCGTTTGACAAATTTCCTAGTCCATTACTCTAGAAAATACTACAAAAATTCGGGTGTTCTCCAAAACTCCTACAAATCATTCGTAACTTGCATGACCAAACGGAAGCAAAAGTCTCTTTAAAAGGAACTTAACGGAATTCATTTCCAGTTACTCTTAGCACCAGACAAGGATTTGTTCTTGCACCTACACTCTTCAACATAATTCTTGTAGCAGTATTAGAGGCTGTTTATTGTGATTATATGGGTGGTTACATTCGTTAGAGTTGACGGAGGGCTACACAAATTATTAAGATTCAATGCCACTTACTTACAAGAGGCAATATCAAGACTATCTAAAGCAAGCGTTTTGATCTGCAAATAAATATAACAAAAACTAAATTTATGGTTTTTACATTTATTAGGACGTTGCATTGAAAGTCGTTGTTTCCTTATGTTTTTACCGACAGCCAACATATTTTTTTAAGGGAGGTATTGTGATCATATCGATTTTGACATTTCGAGATTTCGATGGATCTCCACGAACTGAGGTCCCTACATAACGTTTTGAATATTTTTAGCATGATGTCTGTCTGTCTATCTGTCTGTCGGTCTGTGTACACGTGCAGAGCAAATTCGGCTTAAAGGATATTTTTATTTTTTTTATTTGTTTTTAAAGAGGCGTCAGCAACTTGGCTATTGGCCCCTGATACATATATTTTTACACAATGTTATTTTTACACAATATAATTTTTACATATTATAAATACATAATATTTTTAAATTTTAGAGAAAACATTAATTGATTTTAGATAATTTATTACGTTGGAGAGATGATCTTGGTTGTTACTTGGAGCTTCTTTGAGTGATAATGGGATTTGGAATCTTAACCTCTCAACTTGATAATTAGGACAGTCGATTATTAGGTGTTTCACATCTAATCTAGTATTGTAATTTTGGCATTCTATTAAAGGATTTTTATGAAACTTCATATTTAAAATTTTGCAATCAATGGCATGAGTTGATCAACTTTTGATAAAAATCGGTTGACTAGAAATGGGAGTTTACTCGTGTCGATTTTAAGATTTTTGCGAATATTTCATGACAGAAAAATAATTCGAAAAAATTTACTTAAGAAAAGTTATTATAAAAACAATAACTAACAACTTTTATTTAAGACTTTTTTATCAACGTAATATAATACAGTATTGTTTTTTACAATAATAAGTAGTCTGCTGCTAGAATGTATTTTATACAAGTACTTTGTGATGGCGGTCGGTCCAGTGGTGACAACAGCAATTCCAGTGGTGACACAAATATTCCAAGTCATCGTTTGACCGTTCTTCGAGAGCTCTTAATTAACTTATGCCCATATAGTATTATCGAATATATAAATTCCGAAATATCAAGGTACAAAACTGGAAATGTGTAAACCTTATTTTATTTGTTTATTTATTTATTTATTTTTTTAATTACTATTTATGTTTTGATTTTGATTTATTTTGTAATACTATAGTGTAATTATTAATGAATCGTGTTTTTTTTTTTGTATTTGACGACCCTCTAAAACTGTACTGTTTTCTATAAGGCAATAAACATTATTATTATTATTATTATTAGGGTTCAGCAGGTGTAAGAAGGTTGACGACCACTGGTCTAAACCAATCTCTACATACTGTTTCCGAAGGAGCACATTGACCATAACAAGCAATCGATGAGCTTCAGCTGCACTTTTTTTCAAATCAAAGTTTTTTTCATTTCAAACAACTTATCGCATTCCATTTTAATTCGGTTACAAAAAGCAATTGTGTAAACGAAGGATGGCGACTGATGACTGAATTTTAATAGGAAATGTTCACACTTCAAAATGACATAAGAGACATCTGTTATTGCCCACAACATACGAACCTAGAGCCATCTACACGTCAACAGTGGTTCTCAATGCAACCTCCTATTAATAAAGCTGCCACCTGTTTATATCTTCCTGTAATAAATTCTGGAACACTTTAACTTCTTTGATATTGTTTCTTAGTATTCTAACAGATAAATGTGAAAGCTTAGACGTAACTAATACTAGTTCAAAATAAATGTTTTCTGAATAGCTTCCAATCAAAGTTTCCAGACACATTGAAATTGATTCATCCAAGTGTTCGCTCGAATATTCATTGTAAACACCGTTCAAAATAGATTTACACATCTATTAGACTTCATTAATGTTAAAGCAAACAGGGTTATTTTATACATTGCTAATAAACGTTAATAATGCTCCACCTTGTAATCTAAACTCTTACCTATATTCTATATTAGGAAACTTGAACAGTAGGTTTGGAATGTTTATAATGATATAATTTTCCCTCTATCAACCCGTGTTTACAAGTTAACAGGTAGCTATATTCTGATCAAAGAAAGTTTTTGCGTTCAACGCGAATATTAATTCTGGTAATAATAGAAGGCTGCATTGAAACCCGCTGTTCACATGTAAATGGCTTTTATGTCATTTTGAAGTGTGAACATTTCCTACTAAACTTCAGACATCAGAAGCAATCCTTTGTTTACACAACTGCTTTTCTATAACCGAATTAAAATGGAACATGATTAGTTGTTTTTCCGATGTGTAGTTCTGCTTATGGTTTCACTGCAAATTAATTAAATCTGTTAAAGACGTTATTATAGTACCCATAACAAAAATTATAAACATATGTATAGAAAATTGTTGTTTCCCTGATACTCTCTGGCTAAAGTCATACCTATCCAAAAGATAATGTGGAGAACTTAAACAATTTCAGACCAATATCTTTGCTGCCTGTTCTTTCGAAAGTATTTGAAAAAATTTTGAATAATCAAATTTTGTTATACTTTGAAAATCACCATCTTTTTAATAATTGTCAATTTGGCTTTCGAATTTGGATTGTCAGTTCCATATTTCAGATTTAAGTAAGGCTTTTGATTGTGTGTTACATAATACACTGTTAGAAAAATTATCAAAATACGGTTTCAGTGTACCAAGCTACAATCTAATAAAGTCTTACTTATCAAATAGGCGACAATATATGCGCAAGTATATGTAAACAATGTCAATTCAAAATTATGAAATATTGAATGCGGTGTGCCTCAAGGGTCAATTATTGGGCCGCTCCCCACGTTCTAAAATGATTTACAGAATTTCGCCCATCCGTCCTGTGATTTTTAAATATCTGGCCCCCAATCTAACTCAATCTGGCCTGTGAAACATATTTAGAATTTATATACACAATGTATTAAGGTAGAGGGAACACGATTTTTCTCAAAAAAGCGATGTGTAAGTTGGTAAAAAAAGACCTAAGTTCACCATAATGACATTAAAAATGATTCAAATTATACTTCCAAGTACGACTTATATTAATATTATATATTTTTTTTATTAAGCTCTGAGTTTCAGAGCTCAATCAACGGTCGTTAAAAAAAATGTAGCTTTTGGTGCCCCATTCTAAATTATTACCATTGTTTTTAACTCTCTATTAATGTTCTATTTCCATTTTTAGGGTTTTGTAGTTATGACCAAAAAACCCTTATACCGTAATTTTGTCGTCTGTCTGTCTGTTCGGTAAAAATTGTAGCCAAACGGCTAAACCTAGAGAGTTGAAATTTGGCATACTCTTTGACCCGCACATAGGAACAATACTAAAACATCTAAAAAACATATCCACCTAAAAATATAAACAAATATGTGCTCATCGAAAAAGAAAATATTTTTTTTTAATTCTGAGTAGGGTATCAAATGGAAGCCTTTAGTACGTGGATTAACGATCAAATTTTTATTTTTGCAAAATAAATTTTTTGATGCGATTTTTGCCAAAATTGTGCAAAAAAAATTTTGTCCCACATCCTGTAGCCCAGATGGTTTAAACTAAAAATCTAAAAAAATTTTAAGTAATGTATATTGGTGTGAACCGAAATAGTACAACAGGAATTTATCAGAATGAATCAGATTATGTTTTCGGAAAATAACGCATTTTTTGTGGTTTTTGGTTCACAAAGTACAAAAGTTATACCAATGTAAGACACTCACATGCAAAGTGTGCATAGCGTAATGGGTTAGAGCACTGCTAAAATGAGCTGGAAAACGAAGGGTTTCGAGTTCGAGTACCGAGTGAATTTTATTTTTTCTGTTTTTTTTTTTTTGTATTTTTATTATGTTGAAATTATTTTGTCAAAATTCTAGTTATATTTTGACAAATATTGTATTTAATTTTTAAGAGCGTAAATTTAATAACCAGTCTTATTATATGATTAACAGACGATAAATTATTTTAAAAATATCGTTCATTTTGCCGTGATTACTACAAAGTAAAATTTGTCCTACACACTCAGCATACCGCCTTCACTTATTATATACCTGCGAAACCCTGAAATGTGTGAATATTCACACTTCACATAAATTTTTTATTTTGTTAGTCAAGTTTTCAAGTTTGTTGTTATCCTCAGTGGATTTCTATGTCTATGGGTAGTGATTCTCTGTGACTGATGTTACATAGTTCCAGCAATAAAATGTTCGGTTCGATTATTTGCGTTATAAATAACGCGGGTTGGGTGGTGGGGGTAGGGGGAGGTTGCTCTGATTCCCCGTTCGCGCCTAAAAAAACCCTCCTAGAACGTTTACTTAAACAGATTCCACAGAGAATTTAAACGTTTGACCCGCGACGATTTATTTCTGAAATACAACGAATACCCTAAAGATTTACAAAAGATTTGTTGAAAATTGCTCGACAATTCAAAAGTTCACACAAACGTTTTAGCAACACTTTCAAAGATATATTGTTACAATACAGTGCCGGATTAAGGTTTTTATAGGCCCTAGGCTGAATTGATAGAATGGGACCCGAAATCAATGTATATTAAAAATCTATATTAAAAAAATTTAGGCTGTATCTTTTTTTTTTATTATTTTTTATGCCTCATATTTAGTTTCTACACCTATCCGATGATTATTAGACGATATCCGACACAAAATAAATTTTTGTCTGTCTGTCCGAAATTCACTCAAAAACGGCTAGACATATTTTCACGAAATTCGGTATGATGATAGAGTAAAACCAGAAATCGAATATAAGCTCTATGGCAGCGTTTCTCAACCCGGGGGCCGTGAAGGCTTCATCGGGGGGCCGCGAAGTCATACAAGACCGAAACATGAAAATATAACAAAAATGCACTCAATCTTGCAAGCTATAAATTTAATTCATATTTATAAATACGAGTATCTTATATTTATATTCATAAAAATATACCTTTCATAACATAAATAAAATAAATATTCTATTTATTTTTATACATAATACACTTATTTTGACAACTAATTTAAACTACAGGCTATTTCAAACGTTTAAGTTGTCACTAGCTAACTTTATAATAAGTAAATGGGCTTTTACTAAACAATATGATCAAAAGCTTCATTCAATCAATAAAAATTACTGTATTTGAAAATCTAGTTCCGCTTTAACCAAAGAATCAGACTATAAGTAGACTATATCAAGATCAAATAAATTGTATGTCTCGGTTGATGGGTTTCTCTGACAATGGTTCGCGTTGGAGGTACTTCAAGTATTTTCAAGGTGTAGTTTGAAGTAGAGATGGGTCGTTCATGAACGAACCGGCTCACTGAGCCGGCTCAGTACACTGACCGAAGTGACACGGTTCACCAAATTGAAATGAGCCGGCTCACGGCTCACTGTATAGTTTCAAGTTTCAAGAATACGATTGGTCGGGCGATTGTGAACAGTGACCGGAGTGATCCGGATCTGGATCGATGTCATGTTGAACTTCGCGAGAACTTGGCTTGTAATGTATTATCATAAAGTGTATTTTGTCATCAATTTGTAGGGCAGTTTATTTGAAACTAATCGGCTTAGTCTCTATTTTCTTACAACCATACTATATAAAAATATTAAAAATATTGCCCAAATCCCAGATGTCCGATTTATAAGGGCAATAAACATCGCCATAAACTTAACACATCTGGTTTCAAATACAGTAGCTACATAAAGTGAATTGTTTGTTTCAAAAATGTTAGATAAGAGTCGGGGCTAAACGACGTTCTACCTACGACCGAACGACCGGCAACTGACTGACCTGTGTCTCGGGATCATGTTTAAAAGAACCGGCTCTAAGCAAGAGTCGGTTCTAAGCGACGTTCTACCTACGACCGAACGACCGACCGACCTGTGTCTCGGGATCATGTTTACAGTTCATATATTGCAAGAACCGGCTCTAAGCGACTTTCTACCTACGAACTAACGACCGGCCTGTGTTTTGGAAACATGTTTACTTAACCGGATCACTGAGCCGGATCAATGAACCGGCTCAACAAACTGAACGACCTCCACTGAACCGGTTCCGCAAACTGAGCCGAAATTCCCATCTCTAGTTTGAAGTAGGGACGACTTGAAAGTACAAAACTTTTTATTATATATTTTTTAATAACCCTCCGAGCTACAGATAACTCAAGAGTAAAGATATCGAATGTGTTTAAAATGGAAGGCACTTTGAACACTTGTAAATACTTAACTTTCAAGTCATTATAGGGAATATAATCGTCATTTAAAAATATCAGTTTTTTGTCAACCGTAAAAGATATTAAAAAAAAATGTTTAAGTAAAAGTTGTTGAAAATCTCTATCCAAAGATATCCAATATGACATACGTACCCATTTAAAAATTCGAAATTGTCTCCGATATCCTGTACTTCCGGTTTCTTCCGGAAAATTTCAATACTACCAATCAATTTTGTGGATAAATTTTAGCTCAATATATATATATATATATATATATTTACCCAGGCCAGAAAAGGTTGAGAAACACTGCTCTATGGCATCTCAAAATTTTAATTCTAAGAGGGTGTTTCGATCCAAAACCCCCGTGTTTAATTTTTTAAACAAAATTTAAATAATTTGCCAAAAATCCCAGCATTATTTTCTGCATTTACTTCGTATTCAAGTATTCATTAGATTAATAAAAAATATGTACATATATTGATAAAATGATTTTTTTTTAAATTTAATTAACGTACTAAAAATAAATTTTAAAAACATATATTTTGTTTTATCAACGACACCAAAAAATCGACATTTTTCGAAAATCGAAAATTCTTACTGAACTATTCCGGTTCCCATTAATGTTCATTACGGAGATTTTTTGCAGATTTTTAGATCAACCTCTCTGGGAGATAGAGTGGGGAACAAAAGTTTTTTTTCCACATTTTTGGCAAAAATTATATAAAAAAATTTATTTTTGAAAAATAATTTTTTTTTTGTTGATCAACGCAATAAGAGGTTTCATTTAGTATGCCACTCAACATTTTTAAAAAATATATATTTCTTTTATTAAATACATAATTGTTTATATTTAACTCGGGCTGTGTTTTTTGAACTCTCAGTATTTTTCCTATATGTGGGGCAAAGAGTTCTATAAGCATGCCAGATTTAAACTTTATGTATTAAGCCGTTTGGCTACAATTTCTACCGTACAAACAGACAGACACATGAGTGACGTTATAAGGGTTTTTTGGTGGTCATACCTACAAAACCCTAAAAAATTGATGTGAAGTGTGAATATTCACACATTTCAGGGTTTCGCAGGTATATAATAAGTGAAGGCGGTATGCTGAGCGTGTAGGACAAATTTTACTTTGTAGTAATCACGGCAAAATGAACGATATTTTTAAAATAATTTATCGTCTGTTAATCATATAATAAGATGGGTTATTAAATTTACGCTCTTAAAAATTAAATGCATCATTTGTCAAAATATAACTAGAATTTTGACAAAATAATTTCAACATAATAAAAAAAAAAAAAAAACAGAAAAAATAAAATTCACGCCGTACTCGAACTCGAAACCCTTCGTTTCACACCAGTGCTCTAACCCATTTCGCTATCGCACGCCTTGCATGTAGCTGTCTTACATTGGTATAACTTTTGTACTTTGTGAACCAAAAATCACAAAAAATGCGTTATTTTCCGAAAACATAATTTGATCAAAAATTCCTGTTGTACTATTTCGGTTCACACCAATATACATTACTTAGAATTTTTTTAGATTTTTAGTTTAAACCATCTGGGCTACAGGGTGTGGGACAAAATTTTTTTTGCACAATTTTGGCAAAAATCGCATCAAAATAATTTATTTTGCAAAAATTAAAATTTGATCGTTAATCCACGTACTAAGGGCTTTCCTTTGATACCCTACTCATAATATAAAAAAAATATTTTTGTTTTCGATGAGCACATATTTGTTTATATTTTTAGGGAGGTATGTTTTTTAGATGTTTTAGTATTTTTCCTATGTGCGGGTCAAAGAGTTGTATAAGCATGCCAAATTTCAACTCTCTAGGTTTATCCGTTTGGCTACAATTTTTACCGAACAGACAGACAGACAGACAGACAGACAGACAGACAGACAGACAGACAGACAGACAGACAGACAGACGACAAAATGACGGTATAAGGTTTTTTTGGTCATACCTACAAAACCCTAAAAAGGACGGCGGATCGAAGTGATAAATATCTGTGAACGCTCCCTCACCATTTTCTCACTCGTAAAATGCGAGCATACAAGTGAGGTTTTCGAGAGTTGTTCACAAGTATATTAAAGATAGTTTTATATAAACTAGTTAGCATGATCTCAACACTACATTTGATTAAATCTTCATTAAGTAACAATTGCATAAGAGATGATTTCTTATGAGTTTTATTTACGGAAGAGCTCGTTTGTTTATTGTTTGTAGTACAACATGATACTATGACCCAGATAACGATAAGGCTCTGTGTAGCGGGGAGCGGCGAGGAGAGAGGGGGCGGCAGTAGAGTAATGAGCAATGTAAAACCCGGGTACACCGCCTCCGTCCAACACTGCGAGCATATTGATGGCCTGTGCGTGTTCTCGATCACTGATGACAAACACACACAAAACACTTCCATTTAGAACAACTATCATGGATAGATCTAACTAGAAGTTTAAAAAAAAAAACAAACATTTAAAACCAGGTTTATCAGGTTCATTAGGTTGATGTATAAGCACAGTATAAGCTATTCCAAACCTTTAAGCAGAACTACATTTTGCAAACTACAAAAGTTACTAGATTACATAATGTAGATCTAGGAAGCGGAGCCCCCCCCCCCAATATATCTCTGGTCCCCAGTTGCTTGGAGAAAAATGTGTGTGCAACAAGGATTTGTTCTGTTTTTAGGCTTTTGTAGTTATGACCAAAATACTGTTATTATTAATAGTATAGCTGAAGCTGAACAAATTAAAGAAAGTAAATAAATATTAATAATAATTTATTAATGACATTTTTATCTTTTAGAAATATTTACACGTCACTTATTACATATTTTATATTTCCATGGATACATGTATAAAACCTCTATCTCTTGCCATAGTGGTGTATACATGGTATTATTGAGATCATCAGAGTCTCGATATTTCAATAAATACCCCTAATACCGTTATTTTGTCGTCTGTCTGTCTGTAAAAATTGTAGCCAAACGGCCAAAACTAGAGAGTTGAAATTTGGCATGCTTATACAACTCTTTGATCCGCACATAGGAAAAATACTAAAACTTCTAAAAAACATATCCACCTAAAAATATAAACAAAAATGTGCCCATCGAAAAAAAAAAATTTTTTTTTTAAATTCTGAGTAGGGTATCAAATGAAAGCTCTTAATGCGTGGATTAACGATCAAAATTTTATTTCTGCAAAATAAATTATTCTGACGCGATTTTTGCCAAAATTGTGCAAAAAAATTTTTGTCCCACACCCTGTACCCCAGATGGTTTTAACTAAAAATCTGAAAAAATTCTAAGTAATGAACATTATTAACGGAATAGTACAACAGGAATTTTTGATCAGATTATTTTTTCGGAAAATAACGCGTTTTTTGTGTTTTTAATTAAAATATGTTAAATATTTAATTCGCTATGTAACACAGTAGATAAGTAAGCGTTCGTAGCGTAGTGCGTTTCGTCGTTTCTTTGTAATTTGCAAACTAGAGTTCGATTCCTGTCAATTTTAATTTTTCTTTCTTCTAGTTTTTTTTTGCATTTTTATTTTGTTTAAATTATTTTGTCAAAATTCTAGTTATATTTTGGTAAATGTTGCATTTAATTTTTAAAAGCGAAAATTTAATAAGCAGTGGCAATGGTTGAAATTATAATTTAATTCTATGTTTCAATATATACGAAATAAGAGGGGCGGAGTTATGACTTAAAACAACCAATGGAAGCCATAGGCGCAATTTTCAAAATCTTAATGAACCTTGCTATATATAAAAAAAAATACTTCACATATTTAGAAACCTAAATAATAGTATAGGCATTCGAATTAAAATTAACAAAAAAATATTTTAACATAAAATTTGGTTTTAAAGCTCTTAGATTAACAGACGATAAATTATTTTTAAAATATCGTTCATTTTGCCGTGATTACTACAAAGCAAAATTTGTCCTACACACTCAGCATGCCGCCTTCACATCAATTTTTTTCCTTTTTCTGGGGCCAAATGTAATGTTGGATAAATATGCGCTATAATTAAATTAGTACACTACAAGTTTTCCTCAAAGTTTTGCATGTTTCCTCGTCTCTGTTTCCGTAGCGCTGCTCGTGTTTGTTTGTCTGACTGTTGTGATGTTTATAGTGGAGATTCGTGGTGCAAGTCGTTGTTTGTTGTAATTTATTAACATGGATGGCAGGGCGAATGGCCATCGCCGGGCCGATGTCCAGTCCCACATACACAATTCAGGACAACCGTCACTCCTCATTAGAGAAAGTGCACTGACAATCCACGCCCAATGCCCGAAATATTTAACACTACTTGTTATTCAATAGTTCATTCATGAAACCACACTGACATATAAGAACTTCATTAAATAATATGATTTACAGTACCTCCGTGATGAAACTGTTGCTTATGGACAACAGGGATACTGGTTCAAATCATGGATACCATTTCAAATTCTTGAGAATTTTCACCATTTAATACCCCGAGCCGTAGCAATATTTTTGGCGTCCTTGGCAAATAAAGTAAGTTGATTAAACAAAAAAAAAAGGTCCTCACCTGCTAAATCGAATTGACGAGCAAAAAAAGGTCCGCTCCTCCTAAATCCAAGTGACGAGCAAAAAAAACCTCCTCACATCCCAAATCCAAGTGATGAGCAAACAAAAATAAAGGTCCGCACCTTCGCTTTTAATGACCAAGTATACACAATGGCGCCATTTTATGGACATTGGGAAATGGCAATTATGGCATTTTTTGTTTGACATTGGGGAGCAAAAAAAAGTCAGTAGGGGATAAATCAGGTAAATAAGGGCAATGAGACATTAATTAAATGTTTTTCTCCTTCAAATAATCAATTTTTTGACGTTTTGTGTGGGAGCTTGCATTGTCATGATGAAAGATTATGCGACGTTTTTGGTTGTATTTCCTGATTTTGTCGATGACTTCTGGCAAACAAATTGTTGTATACGATGCAGCATTAACTTTTCTCTAAACTTTCCTTTAAAGGAATGGTTGCGGCAAGTCCAGTACAACCGAAGAAAAATACGATCATTTTATTGGAACTGCTTCGTGTCCGAACAACTTTTGTGGGTTTCGGTTTATCTTGGAAGACCCAAACAGTGACTTGTTGCTTAATTTCCGGTTCATGTGAATAAATCCAAGTTTCGTAATCTGTAACGATGTTGTATACGGATTTTGCATTGCCTAGTTTGCATTTTTTTAGCATTCCCTTACAACAATTAACACGAGCCTTTATTTGACCTTCAGTCAAATTATGTGGAATCCATTGGATTCTCCAAAGGAATGCGACGTGTCCAGTACAACCGAAAAAACAAGTGATCATTTTCTTGAGTGTGGGTATCGGTTCATCAAGACCCAAACAGTGGATTGTTGCTTAGTTTCATGGTTCATAAGAATAAATACAAGTTTCGTCACCTGTAACGATGTTGTATACGGATTTTGCAGTGCCTAGGTTGAATTTTTTTAGCATTCCCTTACACCAATCAACACGAGCCTTTTTTAGAGCTGTCAAATTATGCGTAATCCATCGGGAACAGATCTTTTTCACAGCTAGATGTTCATGCAAAATCGAATGAATTGCAGTCTGCGATATGCTAAAAGATGCCTCTATCTCACGGTAAGTCGCATGCCGATCTTCTTCAATCATTTTGCGCACAGCATCGATGTTTTTTTGAATCACAACTCATCACTGACGGACGTACGACCACGACAAAATTCTACAAACCAATTGTAAAGTCTTTTTTGATGGTGCTTCATTACCCAAAATTGAACAAAGCGAATCTATGCGTTGTTGTTGAGTTAGGCCTTTACTAAAATCGTAAAAAATCACCCAACGAAACCTTCATGAGTAACATCCATTTTTCACAAACTTGTTTTTTTTAACGCTCACTGTCAAGAAATTACTTAATCAATTTATAAGATGCCACTGATTTCATTTAGGCCACAATAACAAATGTAAAATTTGACGAATATAGAATGACACATTTCAATATTGAAATATTGTCATCTAGTGCAGCGTTTCTCAACCGGGGGGCCGTGAAAGCTTCGTCGCGGGGCCGCGAAGTCATTTCCATTTAAGTCATACAAGATCGAAGCATGAAATTATAATAGAAAAACTCTCAATATTGCAAGATATATTCATAAATATATGACATTTATATTTATTAAAATATATCTTTTAAACATAAATAAAATAAATTATACTTATTTTGACAACTAATTTAAACGGTTCGCGTTGGAGGTAATTCAAGTACTTTCAAGAAGGTCCGACTTGAACGTGCAATATTTTTTGTTATGCTCCGAGCTACTGTCAACTAAAGGGTAAGGATGCGAAAGTGTTCAAAATGGAAAGCAACTTTGAACACTTATAAATAAAAATACTTGCAAGCAATTATGGGTAACCATAACAGATATTAAAAACATGTTTATGTAAAAGTTGTTTCTTTTCAAAAGCTTTATTTAAATATAGCCAACACGCAGTGATGGCATCCTACCAGTTCGGACAGGTTCGCGCGAAACGTTTCTTAATATATTGAAGCCTTAGTGAACCAGTTGTTAGAATTATTAAAAATAAATGAATTACTCTGACTTCAGTTTTGAATCGTGCGCCGTGCCCTGCCTGGTTATTAATAATACTCTCTTAAAATTTTTTCCTTATATTTAATAAATGGAAGTAAGTGATTTGTTTTCACTCTTAAAAATACAGAATAGGTTTCTAGATATCACATGACTTTATAGAACCGCTTCCTGAAAATTTAGGATGCCAACACGCCATACGATCCTATATAAAAAATCGAAGTCGTCCTTGATATCCTGTACTTCCGGATTATTTCGGAAAATTTAAATACTACCATACAATTATTTGGGTAAACTCTGGTCACCCAATTTTTTCCCCAGTTTGCTCAAACATCGTCTTTTCGAGAAACATCGTGTTTCCTCTATCTTGATACACCTTGTGATTCCTCCCTTTCTTCCTCTCACCCTTTCTCTCTCAAATCTGTAAGCTACAGATGATCGTATCTGAGGAGTTGTTTTATGTGTTGTTATTGACAATTTCTTATAGATTCTGTCTGTAAGCTTACAGATTTGCCACAGATACCAATAGACATTTGAGCTGCTATATCCAAATTTAAAATTGCCATATAGTAGCTAAATTTCAGCCCGGATATACTACAAAAAAGATTATGAAAAGAAGAGTAACAGATATTTAACAGAGCAAGATAGAGATGTTGTGTGAGACCAAAAGCAAACTAATAGTGCCTCAGAAGAAAAGAAAATAAACTAGCCAAACCTCAAACATTTAATTTTTTATTATCAATAATGAGACTAATTTTAGAACGTCTATCTTAAAGATTTTTCCAATTTTATCAAAAAGAACAGTAAGAATTTGCAGTAATTGAAAGTGTGTGGTTGCAAGAAGACAATGGTAGTTGCAATAAGAGTTCGCCATCCATTGTAAGTCTTGCCCGTGCTTGATATTCGTGTCTGGCGCGAGCACGTACACTGGAATGAGTCCCTCTGATCCACTGAGAATATTTATGTGCGGCCTAAGTCGCCTCCGCACAAATATTTGTACCCGAGCCGCATTCCCTCAAAGGACATGTATATTTTTTTTTAAATTATGGGATCAAGATTTGCTCATATGAATTTTATTTAAAATATATAAAGCTGCGACATGGAATGACCTACATTTGAATAAGGGTGAACTTTCTTGTATTACAAAACAATTTATATATTTTCTGATAATCTAAAAGAAAAGATACAGACATAGATTTAAACATATGAAACGAAAGTTTTCGCTAAAACAACAGTGTAACGAAATATTGTCATTTAACAATAATAAGTCGTGTGAACGAGAAGAACATCATCACCAGTCCAACAATGTAACGAACTACAACAACAAAGTCGATCTTCTTACTGAAGAAGCAGCTGTAAATGAATCCCTCTTAAATATCCCTCTAAGGCCCGGGTTTTCCACCTTCAGATAAAGTTCCAGGTAACTATCTGACAGATAAAGTTATTTTTAACTTCATCTGCTGAGTAAATGTCATCCCTTCTTTCTATACAAATGTATCTATCGGATAGTTATCTAACGGATAATGAGACTGACGTATTGGATTCACTGATTGGTATTGACATTTACTCAGCAGATGAAGTTACAAATAACTTTATCTGTCAGATAGTTACCTGGGACTTTATCTGAAGGTGGAAAGACCGGGCCTAAGTAAGAATGAAATTATGTCAATCTTCAAATCTTCCATAACCAATGACGACAAGAATGCATAGATTCTCTGCAGTTCAAAGGGTCAGACTATGGTCAAATTCAACCTCTCTTCCTTAGAAATATTTGATTTTCTACACACCAAAGCAGGCTATAAAGGCCTCTTATAATACACTCTTATTTGGCTTAGATTTAAGCACGCTTTCTCACCACATTATCTGTATTAAAATGGTAACTTTTCTTCTTTGTCCGTGTGATAATTTGTCTGTCAGCGACTCAATACAATATTTGAACGTCCAATTCATTTTAGCAAACGTATAATATACATACAAAAATTAGTTTACCATAAAATTTACGTACCTACCAATATACAGACGCTTCTTCTTATTGACTCTCTAGATATCTATGAATTTTTTTTTAACAAACTTTTTTATTGCTTTTCAAAATATTCGCCTTTAAGATTTATACACTTCTACATGCGTTCAAACCAATTCTCGAAACATTTTTTCCACTCTGAAGTGGTTTTCCACTCTGAATGGTTTTCGAAGGCTTCAACAACTTGTTGAGGTGATGAAAATGGCCACGAATTTTTTGTTTGACACTGGGGAACAAAAAAAGTCATTAAGGGATAAATCACGTGAATACGGGCAACAAGACATTAATTCGATGTCTTTCTCCTTCAAATAATCAATTGTTTGACGTGCTGTGTGGGAGCTTGCATTGTCACAGTGAAAAATGATGCGAAGTTCTTGGTTGCTTTTCCTGATTTTGACGATGACTTCTAGCAAACTAATTGTTGTATACCATTCAGCATTAACTGTTCTTCGATCCTCTAAGAGAACGGTTGCGACATGTCCAGTACAACCGAAGGAACAAGCGATCATTTTCTTAAAAGTGATTCGTGAACGAACAATTTTTGTGGGTTTCGGTTTATCTTGGAAGACCCAAACAATGGATTGTTGCTTAGTTTCCGGTTCATATGAACAAATCCAAGTTTCGTCACCTGTAACGATGTTGTATACGGATCTTGCAGTGCCTAGGTTGATTTTTTTTAGCATTCCCTTACACGAATCAACACGAGTCTTTATAAGCTTCGGAATCTTCCGAAGAGCTTCCTTTTCAAATTATGCGGAATCCATCGGGAACAGATCTTGTTCACAGCTAAATGTTCATGCAAAATCGAATGTATTGCGGTCTGCGATATTCCAAAGGATTCCTCTATCTCACGGTAAGTCACATGCCGATCTTCTTCAATCATTTTCCGCACAGCATCGATGTTTTTTTGAATCATAACCGATTTGGTCAACCTTCACGAAATTCATCACTGACAGACGCACGACCACGACGAAATTCTGCAAACCAATTGTAAACAGTATTTTCTGATTGTGCTTCATTACCAAAATTTGAATGAAGCAAATATATGCATTGGTGTTGAATTAAGCCTGTACTCAAATCGTAAAAAATCATCCAACGAAAACCGTCACGAGTAATATCCATTTTTTCACAAACTTGTTTTTTTTAACTCTCACTGTTATCAAACTACTCGGTCAATTTATAAGCTGTCACTGATTTCACAATAACAAATGTCAAATATTACTAATATTGTAATGACACATTTCAAAATTGCGATCTAGTGGTCGTTTGTAAAAACATAAAAGGAAACCCTCGTAAAATGCGGAATAAGTTGTGTCCAGTGGACGAGTAGAACGTCTTCACCAGTCCAACAGTGCAATGAAATATTGCCATTTATAAAACACTGACTAAGTTGAGTCCAGTGGACAAGTAGAACGTCTTCACCAGTAATGATATGTTGCCATTTACAAATTTGAATGAGTTATGTCGAGTTGAGGAGTAGAATGTCTTCACCAGTCCAGCATTGTAATGAAATATTGTCATTTATAAAATACGGAATAAGTTGTGTCCATTGGAAGAGTAGAACGTTTTCACCAATCCAACAGTGTAATGTAATATTGCCAGTGGAGGAGTAGACCAACATCATCAGTCCTATTGTTTAGAAGCTCTGGTTGTCTGTTGCGAGGGTTGAGAGCTGCTGTCAGATGATTGTCACTTGTGGTAAGTGAACATTGCTAGAATGCATGCATAATTGATATAGCAGGGCAGGCATTTTAGCCTCGTGTACGTTTGTAAACGGGTCGCTAACAACGAGCAGACAACAGGTAACCTGCAACCTCTGGTATCCTCGCTCGTTGTTGTAACGATTATCGGTAAAAATACAATAATAGTGTGGTTTGTATTCAAGGACAACATTTCTAACGCCACATCATCGCTTAATTAACTTATTACACGGATAAATGAATTGGATAATGTTACACATAGATGCTTCCTGTTTCATTTTCAATGAATGGATGACGGTACCGTTTTAAATAAACTTCACATATATGAGAAAATTTTCATAAACATGAGACATACAAAAAGAGATATCTCAAGAAATTAATTCCACGTCTTTGCTTTGTTAATAACTTACTTACTTTTCGTACTTCACATGATTTTTTTTTTTATCAATCTGCTAGTTGTTTACTTCGGCTAACGCCTCGGAAAATAATATCCACAATTCGTGATAAAAAAAACAAACTAATTACTCGATTCAGATAAGATAAAGTGGAAATCTGGCTTCGGTATAACCTTCAGCATATAATTTTAAAATGACACCTCAAACTTGAAATAGAGTAGAAATAGTAGAAATATAATAAGAATAGTTTTGGAGACAATCGCGCTCTTAAAATCAGTATTTGGTTTTATTTTGTAGATAAATGTGAATATCAATATCGTCTTAGGTATTTTTGAAATTATGATGTTTTACACACAAAAAGGACTGATATAAGTTGTACTGAACAACAGTGGCGTATTCAGTGGGGGGGGGGGCACAAGCCCCCTCTGAAGGTTCAATGAAATGAAAATTTAACAAATTTATCATAATCGTACAGCAAAATAACTTATGTATTTTACAATAATAATAAGCTATATTTTACTATGATTAGTGTTGAAATTAACAGAAAATGCATATTTACCTTATTTTTAGGTTTTCTTAGATACCAGGTCTACAAGTATGAAATGCGGATTTTTTTAAAAATAAAACACATTATACTCAAAAAAACAGTAAAAGTTTATTTATTCAAAGTATGCTCCATTAGAAGTTATGCATTTTCCCCATCTTTCAGGCAATTTGTGAATACCTCGCCAGTAGAACTCTTCCCCTTTCCCCGCAAACCATTCATCTAGCCATTCTTTCACATTTTCATATGAACAAAAGTGCTGCTCGGTAAGTGCGTGACCCATCGATGCGAACAACTGGTAATCTGAAGGGGCCAAGTCTGGTGAGTAAGCGGCATGGGGTAGCACTTCCCACTTGAGTGCCTCCAATGTGTTGCAAACTGCTTTTGCCTTATGTGATGGAGCGTTTTCGTGAAGAAAGATAGTTCAGCTGTCTTCTTTCGTATTCTGGTCGTTTTATGAACAGCGAATAGTTCAATTCGATCAGTTGTTGTTGGTAGCGTTGAGTATTAACTGTTTCACCAGGTTTTAACAACTCATAATAGACCACACCCTTTTGGTCCCACCAAGTACAGAGCATTGTCTTTCTGTCAAAGCGATTCGGTCTTGCAGTTGATGTGGATGGTGAGCCTGGGTTCACCCATGATTTTTTACGTTTGGGATTTTCAAAATAAATCCATTTTTCATCGCCAACAATGATAAGATGCAAAAAAGACTTTCTTTTGTATCGCGCAAGCAAAATTTCACAAGTGTTTTTGCGTTTTTCCATCTACCTCTCATTCAATGCATGTGGAACCCATCTGCCGACTTTCTGGATCTGGCCCATCTCTCGTAGGCGATTGGAAACAGCTTGCTGACTAACGACTAACTGCTCTGCTAGTTGATTGACTATCGTCTTCCTGTAGCAATGTTTCCAATTTTGTATCTTCATATTTTTTTGGAGGTTTTCCATGTTCTTTGTCTGTAAGATCAAAGTCACCACTTTTGAAACGCCGAAACCATCGTTCACACGTATCTTGCGATGGAGCATATTCACCATAAGCTTCTCGAAGCAGTCAGTATGATTCACAGCAGTTTTTTTCAAATGAAAACAAAACAGTAGTAGTGTGCGCGAATGCTCTTTATTTGGCACAAAAGTTAACATTTTTAATACAGTAAAACAAAACTATATGATCACTTTTCAAATTATAACCTATACGCATTTGACACTTAATGATAACTTAACAAAACGTCATATGTGTTGAAACTTTGAACTATACACTCTGTTTGCGCGGCAAGTTTGAAATAAATCCGCATTTCAAACTTGTAGACCTGGTATAATCAAGAAATCCTTATTCCGTCTCATGAGTCTGTTCGTTCGGTACAAATTGTGGCCAAGCAGCTGATTTAGAGAACTGAACATAATAGAAATATTGAGACTTCAAAAATATATCCCGCGAAAAATATAATTAAATATGTATTTATAGAAGAAAAAATCAAGTGAAAAAATCAAGTTTTTGATACATGAATTAACAATTACATTTTTTTATCAACAAATAATGGAATTATTATTGGTGACGAACTGATTTGGAACTGAGCAGTGACGGAACTTTTAATATCCCGAACGGTTTCTTGAAATTTTTTTATAAACAGAAAAGGGGAAGAGAGTATATTTTAAATTTTTAAATATATTTTTCCCCTAAATAAGCGCAAGTGACTTTGATTACCGCTTCAGGGACCACAAAAAATGAGGTTGAGGGCAGTATACAGCCCGCGTGCCCTCGAAATTTGATTCGGCCCTCCCCAAGACAAAATCCTGGCTGCGCCACTGATAACTATTAAAGCAATTTGTCATATACATACAGCATTCAGACTAGAGATGGGTCGTTAATGAACGAACCGGCTCACTGAGCCGGCTCAGTACACTGATCGAAGTGACACGGTTCGCCAAATTGAAATGAGCCGGCTCACGGCTCACTGTAAAGTTTCAAGGATACGATTGGTCGGGCGATTGTGAGCAGTGACCGGAGTGATCCGGATCTGGATCGATGTCATGTTGAACTTCGCGAGAACTCGGATTGTATATATATTCTTTATTCCCCTAAGCCTTGCGGCGTTCAGGGTGCTAACATTTACAAAAAAAAAAAAAACAAAAATAAAATAAAATATAAAACAATCAACCCAAAAATACATAACAATAACATTCAATACAATTTACATTTTACAATCTTCTTTTTTTTCTCTTTTCTTTCTTCTTTCCGTTTCCCCTTCCTGTTATGCTTCGCCAATCTCCATCCTTCTTGCCTCTAATTCTCTCGCCCACCTCTCCCCCTTCCATCTTCGTGTAACAGGTCTATTGTGCTCCCCGGCCATACTGTCATCTCTCTACACCTCTTCGCGAGGTGCTCTATATCTTCCTCCTCCTCCCCGCACATCCTGCACATCTTATCCTCCTGTCTCCTCCAATATCTATTTCCTCTCTCTTCATTCCCGCACCTTAGTCTCGCAATCCTCCTAACTCTCCCTCCTGACCTTCCTCTTTCTCCCCTCAAGTAGCTTGGTACCCCTATAGCTCTGACCTCCTTATATCTCCCTGCGCTCTTTGAATTGTCTATTCTGACTGTCCTTTATTGCTCCCCCACTTCCTTATCCCTCCTCCACAACTCCTCAATCACGCTTATCCCATCTTTTCTTCTCCTTTCCACCTCTGTCGCATCCACTCCGCATCTCCAGTAATACTCTTTTCTCATCTCCCCCCATGCGTACTATCTTCCTTTCTGTTCCTCTCTGGCTCTTTCTTCCCAGCATTCTCTCATTATTTTTTTGTCTATTTCTATTCTAACTTTCTCTTCGTACTTAACCGGATTGTAATGTATTACCATAAAGTGTATTTTGTCATCAATTTGTAGGGCATTTGTAGGGCGTTTAACCGGCTCTAAGAAAGAGCCGGCTCTAGGCGACGTTCTACCTAGGAACTAACGACCGACCTGTGTCTCGAAAACATGTTTACATAACCGGATCATGGAGCCGGATCAATGAACCGGCTCAACAAACTGAACGACCTCCACTGATCCGGTTCCGCAAACTAAGCGGAAATTTCCTTCTCTAATTCAGACACTTTATTGGAATCTTTCACTTAAAAATACCTACGAAACTCTGAAACGTGTGAAAATTCACATTTCACATAAATTTTTCCCATTGTCTAGTCTGAATAAATATATCAAGTACAAATTTGACATAACAAGTTTGTGCGAAGTTGAGGATTCGCCCCACTAAACTGAATCTTGGCGCATAGTTACACATCGGCCAAGTTCACGATGAAGCTGTGTGTGTACGTATGTGTGTGTGTGTGTATGTGTGTGTGTGTGTGTGTGTGTGTGTGTGTGTGTGTGTGTGTGTGTGTGAAAGCTCTAAGCTAGTGCCTGCAGTGCCCACAATTATACACAAACTCCACCTAACTTATAATATGTAGAACAAAGCTCGGATAATTTCTGTTTCATGCAACTTTGTTACTAGTTTACTTCTCTTCTTCTCTCAGACATGGAGGGTAATTTAGAAACTTCTACACACACGTTACGCCTTTTTTCATACAAATTTATAACAATTCTCAATTAAAACAACAACATGTAATTAATTGGACTGACGAACACTTTAAACCCGTCCACTGAACACAACTTATTTAGGGTGTCGATTCTAATTTGCGAAGTGAATTTTTTCTCAAGGTTAGCGACAAAATATTTAACTAACATCTTTTAGGGCAGGGGTCCCCAAACTTTTTTGACCGTCGACCCCCAGCAGAGTTTTTCGACTTCTTATCGACCCCTCTTTACAATTACATTATTATAATAGGACAAGCAAACAATGCGGAGCAAAAAATGCAGTATTGTACAGTGTTTTTTACCGACCGCCAATATATAAGGGAGGTATTGTGATCGTACCAATTTTGACGTTTTGAGATTTCGATGGATCTCCACGAATTGAGGTCCCTACATAACGTTTTGACTATTTTTAGCATGATGTCTGTCGGTCTGTCTGTCCGTCCGTCCGTCCGTCCGTCTGTCTGTCTGTCCGTCCGTCTGTCTGTCTGTCTGTCTGTGTACACGTGCAGAGCAAATTCGGCTGAAAAGATTTTTATGAAACTTCATATTTAAGCTTTTGCCATCAATGGCACGAGTTGATCAACTTTTGGTAAAAATCGGTTGACTAAAAATGAGAGTTTACGGAGTTTAGTCGTGTCGATTAGAAGATTTTTGCGAATATTTCACAACAAAAAAATAACTCGAAAAAATTTATTAAACAAAAGTTGCTATAAAAGCAATAACTAACAACTTTTATTTGAGACATATTCTGAAAAACGAAAAAAACAATTGAAAAATTTTTCAAAATTTTTCCCTAATAGTTTTAGATCATTACGGACCAAACATTAATTTTTTCTAGACAAAATAAGATGTGAGCATTCCAAAAATTTAAACCTCAAGTCTCTATCTCTTACCTTTTTTGAGATAAGATTTTTTTTAAATTCCATTAAAATCAAAATTTTCCCTAATAGTTTTAGGTCATTACGGAGCAAACATTAATTTTTTCTAGACAAAACAAGGTGTGAGAATTCCAAAAATTCAAACCTCAAGTCTCTATTTCTTACTTTTTATGAGATATGAATTTTTTAAAATTCCAAAAAAAAATCCAAATTTTCCCTAATAGTTTTAGGTCATTACGGACCAAACATTATATTTTTCTAGACAAAACAATGCAGGATGCAAGTAACTTGCACAAGTAAGTACTTGCACCAGTCACTGGCATCGTGTAGACGTACATGCAGTACTGGTACCAGTACTTGCGCAAGTATCTCATGCAAGTCAAGTGAATAGAAGGCGTTCCTATTTACTGGCATAAGTAGCCGTGCAAGTGACTATTAAAAATGACCGCCATGAACAGCTGATTTGTTCTGGCTGATACAAAAACGTTAAATTTACTTAAAATGTTCATAACAAAGTGGTCTGTGGACACCACAAGTATATTTGATTTTATAAATAGTTTTTGGTGGAGATTAATTTTTGTTTACGGGTGTAAAAGACGTATGCAACATAAAATAAGGTTAAACATCGAAAATTGGGCCGTTATATTGGGCCGTATTGTATTTTATACATTCTAATATTAAGTGTTGTACAGTTACTTGTTTCTGACATGTGTCACATGTCAGAAACAAGAATCACATGTGTTGTAATATGTATTTGTGTATTGTGTTTGTATGTCCTATCCTAAGCCGTGTGAGTGCTCTTCTGTTTTCGCTTGTTGCCCATCTTCTTGTATCTTCCTTTATGTTCCTCAAATGGTTGTTAGACACCTCTATCCATTCTTCTGTTTTTTTCATCCTTTGTTTATTTCTCGCAGTGGTTTTAAGATCTTCAGTAGGAATACGTGTTTTAATTATTTCTTCTTTTGTTGCTTCTTTAACTGCTTTATCGGCCTCTTCATTTCTTTTAATTCCGACGTGGGATGGTATCCATATGAAACGAATGGATTTATTTGCATTTTTCTGTAGAGAAAATATTTCTTGTTATATTTCCTTTATTACGAGGGGCAATCAAATATAAACGAGTCTTTTATTTTAACAATTTATTTTACAAGAAATATTTATAAATTTCTACAAATTATTTTTCCACATAGTCTCCTCCTTCTAGGTTGCATTTTTTCCAACGTTTGGACAGTTTCTTTATACTGTTCTTGTAGAATGAAACTAGGCGAGTATCTAACATGTTGTGCACGAACGTTTCCACTTGATCATTGTTCTTAAATAGCTCGCCTCCAAATGCTTCTTTGAGGGGCCCAAACATGTGGTTATCGCATGGTCATAAGTCTGGATTATAAGGTGGATGTTCAAGCGTTTTCCAGTGCATATCCACCAGTTTATGTTGCGTTTGATCTGAAAAGTGGGACCTGGCGTTGTTGTGATGGATCACTCAGCCGCTTTGGTACCCAACGTGCTGAGATTTTTTTGAAGCCCAAGTGCTTTCGGATGATTGATTGGACACTACCATAGCTGACACCAAGTTCCTCCGAAATTTCAAGCACTGCTAATTGTCGATCCAGTTCCACTAACTCACAAACACGAGCATGTTTTCATTAATGATGCGAGGACGACGAGGATAACTTTGATTTTTAACTCGTTCACGGCCTTGCTTGAACTCGTTGCACCAAACTTTCACCCTTGGCCATAAAATAGTGTCTTGCCCGAACTGGAACTGCATTCTGCGGTGAATTTCGGCTGATTTCACGTTTTCACGTGTTAGAAATTTTATAATAACCCTTTCCGCAACAGAGACTGGCACACTCTTCACATTTATCGTAAGGGCTAGTAAACATTACATTAAATAAACCGATTGGGCTGGTTTTTCCCCTGTACGCATCCTTACCTAGCGACCCCAACCGCTACAACACACATTATTGCCTTTCCCGCCGCTCAGCCGAGAAAGGCTCGTTTATATTTGATTGACCATTGTATTTCTTTTTTGCTATATATATTCCTTATGCTCTGCAAATTATTTAGTTTTTATTGCCATATCTAGTCCTAATTTAAAAGAACTCATACATTGCTTCAACATAAACTGAAAAACATTTCCCCGAATTTCACCACTGTGTCCTATACAATGAACGTTTTATTACAATGAACAATCTCGATAATATCCTGTTTCTATTATTAGTTGTATATTTATCTGATGGCAGGTAAACAGTTTTTCTATCCACGTAATTATCGACAAAAAAACTGTTAATTTACATAGTTTTAAAAGGTTATAAAAATATGATTGCAACACCGGGAATTTCAGATTCGTGATTTCAAAACATGTTATTGTAAACTAATTTACGATGAGTAAAACATATTTATTGAATGAAAATATCAGGGTACTGTACTGGGTATTCCCAGCCGGCACAACACATGCATTTCTTTACTGGCCACGAGAATATGAGCGTAATTGTCCAGTTACACGATGCCAGTAACTTGCACAAGTAAGAACTTGCACCAGTCACTGGCATCGTATAGACGTACTATTGCCAGTACTTGCACCAGTATCTCATGCCAGTCAAGTGAATAAAAGCCGATCCTATTTACTGGCACAACTAGCCGTGACAATCGTCGAAAACTGACGTTAATTTTTTTAACACCATTTTAAACGTAAATGCTATTCGCTAAGCATATTTGTGTTAACGTTCTACAATAAGCGCCTACCGAAACGGTGGCTTTAAAAGTTAACGCTGGTGTTTAGTTCGCAAAAATGGCTGATCTTATTTAAGTAAATGTCATGTTATTAAAATTAATTGAATAAAATACAAGACGGTAGGAATATTAATTGTTATAAGACAAAATTCAAACTTTATAATACTCTTTAAAGTGAAATCTTTATAGTAGAGCTAAGAATGGCCCTTTGTAATTTTTGTGATACAAGTAACCCAGACATAAGTTCAAGTAATTGTATAGAAAAAAAGTAAATAAAGTATTGAAGAGCATGACATGATAGTATTCTTCTAGCGAAGTTTTTCGTAATCGTTTTCAATAAATGCGGTTCGATTTCAGCAATTGCACGTCTGATGTTCTCTTTGAGTTCTGGAATCGTAGCAGGCTTGTTGACATAGACCCCTTCCTTCAAATAGCCCCAGAGAAAAAAGGCTATTGGGGTTAGATTGCAAGACCTCGATGGCCAATTGATGTCGCCCCTCTGAGTGACAACATGACCAGGAAATTTGATTTGTAGTAAAGTGAGTGTTTCAAGTGCTGTGTGACATGTGGCTCTATCCTGTTGAAACCACATGTCATTTAAGATCAACTGTTGGTTTCATTTAAAAAAAAAGTTGTTTAGCATCTCCCGATAGTGTACACCATTGACAGTAACAGCGTTACCAGCTTCGTCCTCAAAAAAGTACGGGCCAATGATTCCTCCAGCCCATAATGCACACCAATCAGTGCATTTTTGTGGATGCATTGGTTTTTCTTGAATAGCATGTTTTTTTAAATATGTGTAGGGTATCAAATGAAAGCCCTTGGTACGTGGATTAACGATCAAAATTTTATTATTGAAAAATAAATTATTTTGAGGCGATTTTTGCGAAAATTTTGCAAAAAAAAATTTTGTCCCACACCTTGTAGCCCACCCAGATGGTTTAAACTAAAAGTCTGAAAAAATTCTAAGTAATGTACATTGGTGGGAACCGGAATAGTACAACAGGAATTTTTGATTAGATTATGTTTTCAGAAAATAATGCATTTTTTGTGTTTTTAACTAAAATATGTTAAATATTTAATTCGCTATGTAACACAGTAGATAAGTAAGCCCTCGTAGCGTAATGCGTTTCGTCGTTGCTTTGTAATTTGACAAACTAGAGTTCGAATCCTGTCAATTTTAATTTTTCTGTTTTTTTTTGCATTTTTATTTTGTTTAAATTATTTTGTCAAAATTCTAGTTATATTTTGGTAAATGTTCCATTTAATTTTTAAAAGCGTAAATTTAATAACCAGTGGGAAGTGTTGAAATTATAATTTAATTCTATGTTTGAATGTATACGAAATCAGAGGGCGGGTCTTATGATTTAAGCAACCAATGGAAGCCATATTTTCAAAATCTTAATAAACCTTGCTATATAAAAAAAAATACTGCACATATTTAGAAACATAAATAATGGTATCAGGCATTCGAATTAAAATTCATAAAAAAATATTTTGATATAAAATTTGTTTTGGTATCCCAAATAATCATCATTCAGTTCCTAAATACCTGCGAAAAACTGAAATGTGTGAAAATTCACACTTCACATTAATTTTTTAAATATATTTCGCCACTGAATATTTATCAAATCCTTAAAATCACATTTCAAGGATTTGGACAAAATTTAAATTTGCTCAATAGCTCTGTAGTGTCAAAGGTTATGTGAATAGTTCTAAGACGTACGTGATTTTATCTAGTCCTACTCTGACGTATTTCTTTTTTTAATCACACATTATTTCGACAATAATAATACGCCAACTCACACTTCCCTCGTGATTCGGTAATTTTTGGTGAACATGGTTTTTTACAGTCGGATTAATCTGTAATTTCGTTACGATAATAAAAATGTCACTTAGTTTAAATTATTTTCAAAATAATTTATTGTTTTTACTATTAGTAGGCAGCAAGTTAATTTCATTCTATTAGATTTTTAAGAGCTTGAATCAAAATGTGATTAAATAATCCGTTATGTTCTAATGCTTCATTGTTTCAAAATGCCATAAAAGATTAGTAAATATTTATTATAATTAAATATTTTCATTTAGAGCAATGATACTTAAACAATTGTTACACTCAGGGACGGCCTTATACACATTCGACCAATTCTCTTGTGTAGGGCCCAGCTCTTACGGGGGCCTCGCGCTTAAATAAGAAAAGAAAAAAGCGAATAAATAAAAAATTTATTTAAAAACTTGATGTGAAGTGTGAATTTTCACACATTTCAGGGTTTCGCAGGTATTTAGTAAGTGAATAATGATTAATTGGGATGCCAAAACAAATTTTATGTTAAAATATTTTTTTTTGTTATTTTTAATTCGAATGCCTAATACCATTATGTAGGTTTCTAAATATGTGCAGTATTTTTTTTATATAGCAAGGTTCAATAAGATTTTGAAAATTGCGCTTATGGTTGCCATTGGTTGTTTTAGTCATAAGCTCCGCCCGTATATTTAGGCCCTAATATGACATAACATATATTTTATATATTTTATTTTTTTACGTGTATCCATTGTATTATATATAAGTTACTTGGTTGTAAGTCCAAGAGAATTCAATTTCAACAATTTTCACTGGTTATTAAATTTACTCTTTTAAAAATTAAATGCAATATTTGCTCAAATATAACTAGAATTTTGAAAAAATAATTTAAACAAAATAAAAATGCAAAAAAAAACAGAAAAAATTAAATTGTCTCGAGGCCGGATTGAACTCTAGTTTGCAAATTAAAATGCCAGTATTCTAAGCATTATACCATCGAAGCGCTCTGTTTACTGTACTACATAATATCATTAACTATTTTACATGGTCAAGCAAAAAACACAAAAAATGCGTTATTTTCTGAAAACATAATCTGATCAAAAATTCCTGTTGTACAATTCCGGTTCACACCAATGTACATTACTTAGAATTTTTTCAGATTTTTAGTTTAAACCATCTGGGCTACAGGGTGTGGGACAAAAATTTTTTTGCACAATTTTGGCAAAAATCGCGTCAAAATATTTTATTTTGCAAAAATAAAATTTTGATCGTTAATCTACGTACTAAGGGCTTTCATTTGATACCCTACTCAGAATTTTAAAAAAATGTTTTTTTTTTTCGGTGAGCATATATTTGTTTATATTTTTAGGGGGATATGTTTTTTAGATGTTTTGGTATTTTTCCTATGTGCGGGTCAACGAGTTGTATAAGCATGCCAAATTTCAACTCTCTAGGTTTAGCCGTTTGGCTACAATTTTTACCGAACAGACAGACAGACAGACAGACAGACAGACAGACGACAAAATGACGGTATTTTGGCAAAAAGGGTTTTTTGGTCATACCTACAAAGCCCTAAAAATAAAGGTATAAATACGAGGGTTACCTTTTATGTTTTTACAAACGACCACTAGATGGAAATATTGAAATGTGTCATTACTACATTAAAATTTGACACTTTTTATTATGAAATCAGTGGCAGCTTATAAATTGACTGACAATTTGTTGCCAGTGAGCGTTTAAACAAAACAAGTTTGTGAAGAAATGGATATTGCTCGTAAAGGTTTTCGTTGAATAATTTTTTTACGATTTTAGTAAAAGCCTAACTCAACAACAATGTATAAATTCGCTTCGTTCAACTTTTGAAAATAAAGCACCATCAGAAAAGACTGTTTACAATTGGTTTGCAGAATTTCGTCGTGGTTGTGCGTCCGTCAGTGATAAATCACGTGAAAGTCGACCAAAATCAGTTGTGATTCAAAAAAACACATCGATGCTGCGCGCAAAATGATTGAAAAAGTTGGGCATGTGACCGTGAGATAGATGCGTCCTTGGTCGTCGCCCCCAGCCCCTGCCCCAGGACCAGCAGAATTGGCATAATTTTTATACAATACTAGCAGATTACACGGCGCTACTCGAGGAGTTGGAGATAAAATTTTTTAACCACAACAGTAATTAATTTTTAAATTACTTCATTGTAAACAATATTGGCATGTTTTTTTTTTTATTTATTTATTTATTTATTTATTTATGTTTTTTTCGTATAAATAAACATGTCTTTAAGATTGCCTACTCTTGATAAAGCGACATAATTATTGTCCAAGTGAAAATACATCACTTTCCAAATAAGCTCCAACGAATTATTTAATCTGGCTTCGTTATAACCTTCAAAATGTAATTTTAAAACGACACCTCAAACGTGAAATAGAATAGAAATAGAAGAAATATAATAAAAAGAGTAGTTTTGGAGACAATCGCGCTCTAAAAATCGGTATTTGGTTTTATTTTGTAGTTTTGGATACCGGGACATGTTGGTATTAAAGGCAACGAAGCGGCAGATGCAGCTGCAAAAGCCGCCTCTCACAGACCTATGATTGATGCGAGTTTCGTTTTTCCAGATGACGCAAAAAGTCATCTGAAACATCTGGTTTTAGACATGTGGAAACATGAGTGGAGCCGCACACAGAACGTTAAGTTACGACAGATTAAGGGAGACGTTAAACCATGGGGTTCTTCCTGCAGGATTAACCGCAGAGACGAAACCGCCATCACACGCCTCCGTATAGGTCACTGTTGGTGGACCCATGGACACCTCCTTCGAGGAGAAGAGTCCCCTATCTGTGAGACGTGTAACACAGATTTGTCTGTGTTAAACTTTTTAACTGAGTGTATACAGTTCGAGGATGTCAGGGAGAGGTTAGGCCTGTGCTATGACCTGTCAGTTGCTTTAGGTGACGACAGGGTACTCATGGACAGGCTGATACTCTTCCTGAGAGAATCGAACTTATTGTTTTATGTGTGAAGTCTTGCACCTTATTTTAATGTGTTCCTAGTTATTGACTGTGATATACGATGGTAATTGGCCCATTTACAGCCTCTTACCATCACCCTGAGTCTGTTCAAATTTTCGAACAGACTTTTTATATTATTTAGTTGTGTTTGTCAGTGCAAGATTTCTTTTATTGAGTATGCGTATTTTTAATGATTTTATCTATTTATTTATTGTCTAATATATTTTTAATATATAGTCTGGTAATTTAAATGGGCTGCGTTAGGCGCAAATAGCCTTTGTTGCTGTGCGCCAAAAATTTTAACTAACTAACTAACTTTTATTTTGTAGATAAATGTGAATATCAATATCTTCTTACGTATTTTTGAAATTATGATGTTTAACACACAAAAAGGACTGATATAAGTTGTACTGAACAACAGTGGCATATTCAGAGGGGGGGCATTGGGGGCACATGCCCCCCTTTAAGGTACAATGAAATGAAAATTTAACAAATTTAACATAATCGTACAGCAAAATAACTTATGGCTTTTACAATTACAAGCTATATTTTATTATGACTAGTATTTAAATTAACAGAAAATGCATATTTATATTTTTAGGTTTTCATAGGTATAATAAAGAAATCCTTATTCCGTCACATGAGTCTGTTCGTTCGGTAGAAATTGTGGCCAAGCGGCTGATTTAGAAAACTGAACATAAATACGAGAAATATTTATTTATCGAAGAAAAAAAGTTTGCAAAATTTTGAGGGCTATCAAATGAAAGTTTTTTATACATGGATTAACAATTACTTTTTTTATCAACAAATAATGGCATTATTATTTGATATAAATATCTAGAAAGAAGAGAATCTAGAAAACAGAAGCAACTTAAGAAAGAATTCCTTCTCCGTAGCTACTATTTTAATATTATTTTTTACAACAATGATATCCACAAAAACCATCAGTGTTTGTGCATTCTTCAATTTATAACCTTAATAAAAAACTCAAATTCAAAGTCTTGAGTCCGTATAATTTTGTGGTCCGTCCGTGATTTTTATGATATAAGGGTGGGATGTCCGCAGTGCGCGGTGAATATCGGAGAGCGTACGGACCGCTCGCGGTCAAATAATACATCCTGGAGCGGCCAGCGCAGCGATCCGTGCCGCGAATACCAAATGCACTGCGGGAACAGCCATACAGCCATACTTGAATAACTCATCGCATATGAATTACTTAGATCTCATATCAAGACCTGTCAGCGAATTGACGTGATTTTTTATGTAACGCGTTAAATAATAAATATTTCAAACAAATATTAAGTTTATGAGAAGTGTGAATTTTTATTCAATTAAGACTTTCGTACGTGTTTTATAAATGACAATTTTCGATCATACTGTTAGACTGGTGAAGACTAGTGTTTTTGACCCTGGTTTCCCCGAACCCGAAAATCCGGGTTTTTCAAAAAATTTACGAACCCGAAACCCGGGGAATTTTTAATGTAAATCCGGGGAATTAGTTATTTATCTAATACAGTAGAATACCGTATTTTTCGGACCATAAGACGCAGACCTTTTTACGCAGAAAAATCGTCTTAAAATTGGGGTGCGTCTTATGGTCCGAATGTATAGGTACGTTTAAAAAGTGTGTGATGTTAGTATGGAATCAATTCAGAGCGCAGAAAACAGAATCAACCAAGAAAATATAATATAAATGATTACAGAATTAGCTGTCATTTCTGGAGGATTTACAAGTCAACCACTCTTTGATGCGGGAAGAGTGGAACAAACGGATGATAAAGCCAAATCACGATGTTAGCAACAGGCGTATGAAACAGACAATTTCAGAAGTATCTGGGTAAAAAATTCATTGGAAGCTGTAAAAGAAAAAACGATTTTCCGGACGTCTTTTAAGAAATACGGTATAAGCAACGCATTGGATGGTATCGAAGATGACTTGGTTATTGAAGAGATTGACAATAGTTCAGACGAAAATAATACGAACAATGACATTAACGAGACGAGTGATAGTACAGAGAGTGAAAATGAACAGAATGTTGCTGGTACAAGTTAAATATTTTTTCTAAAAATTGTCTCATCAATTTGAGGTGCGTCTTATCGTCCGCCCCGTCTTATGATCAAAAAAATACGGTACCAATTATATTCCTTAATTTGGAACCAAGACCGAATTTACCTAGTTTTTTTAAAAACAAAATATTTGATCTGGCAACAACCTCAATAAAACGATTATTCAGCATAAATGATAATGGCTCAGAGTCAGAACCAGAAGAAGCAATTGAGGTGGGAGCTAAAGATGGAATTGAAGATGATGTTACGAGTATTGGTGCTTGTACTAAACAAATGTCCCTATCTGATGAGTATGGTTCTGCAGGAGCATGATAATAAGGAAAATCAAAATCTGATTCAAATATCATAAGAAAAGAAATAGACTTGTTTCGGGCAACAAAAAGCCGACCTGAAATGCTAGATAAACTTTTCAGGTCTTTAACAACAATTCGACCAACTTCGGTGGAAGCAGAACGAGCATTTTCTGTAATGGGTCTCTTTGCTAATAAACTCAGAAGCCGACTCAATGATGATACGTTGAGTGCAATGATGGTTGTAAGGCAGTTTTATAAAAAATGAGATATTTGTACCACTTTTAGTTATGTTATACATATATGCATATGTTTATTAACATTAAATTTATTTATTGTTATTTTTTATATTTGAAATTCTGAAATAAATTAAATGCTTCTAATAAACTATTTATTATTTTAGTTCTTTGCTATTGACCCCCTGGAACGAACCAAGTAAACCCGGGTTTTAAATCAAAAATCCCGTCAAACCCGAAACCCGGGTTTTAAAAAAATTGCTCAAAATCGAAAACCCTAGTGAAGACGTTCTACACGTCCACTGGACACAACTTATTCAGTATTTTATAAATGGCAATATTTCATTACACTGTTCAGGGGCGGCTCAAGAAGGTGTGCAGGCGACGCGCCGCATCGGGGCGCCACGATCAAGGGGCGCCGAGTCAAAGAAAAATTTATAGCCTTTTACAATATCAAAATAGCTTTAATTAAAATAATATTCATTTTTGTAATAAATATTGTGACCTTTAATTAAATCTAGCAAAAATGCCTTTTTTTACTGGGCGGCACTTCAGGCTTCTAGTAAAAGGGGAGCGCCAAAAAGGAAACTTAGAAAAAACTACTTTTTTTTACTGGGCGGAACATCACGCTTTTAGTAAAAGGGGGGCGCCGAAAAGCATAGAAAATTAATATAGATGTTGCACGTTTTTAAATATTTTTATTGACTTTCATAAAAGATATTTATTTCAAGATAGATCTACTGAATAAATTATAAATAAAAACCTAAGGAAATTTATACTGATTTATATAAAATTTAAGGTGATGGGTATTTGTATTATTAGTTAATAAATAACAATAAAATCGTATACAAATATAAATTGAGGTATATTTAAATAAAAATAGAAAAACAAATTGCTATAATAATATAGTAATTAAGAAAATTGGAAGTTATACGAGGGTTGCGTCTTATATTTCGGGATTGCGCTACACTAGTGCTGTCATCTGGCAACTGATGCTTCTATCGTAAAGTTTGACGTTTTGACGGTATACGTACCCAAAACGTTTTGACGTACGAGCGCTATTTGTGTTGTTTACAGTAACTTAAAAAAATTCATCTGGGCTAAAAATGGAATTAAATCGTGAACATCTTCGAGCGATTATTTTTTACAACTTTCGACGTGGATTAACCCATCAACAGTGCATCGATGAACTTAATTCAACTTTTGGTGATGAAGCACTATCAAGGATTATTATTTATCGATGGTTTGCCGACTTCAATCGTGGCTGTAGTTCGCTTAAGGACGAATTTCGTGAAGTTCGTCCAAAATCGGTTGTTGTTCCGGAAATCATTGATGCTGTGCATGAACTGATACTGCAAGATCGTCATGTGACTTATCGTGAGATTGAGGTATCCTTGAGCATTAGTGGGACCAGCATACATTTACTAATGCATGAACATTTGGCCGTCAAAAGATTTGTCCTCGTTGGATCCCACATAATTTGACAATCAGAGTGGAAAATGCCTCAATTTGAGATGAAAAAGTGCTTCGAAAATTGGTTCAAACTCATGCAAAAGTGTATTGATCTTCATAGAGAATATTTTGAAAAATAATAAAGCCACTTTTGTTGATAAATAATTGTTTTTGATCTAAAATCCCGAAATATAAAAGGCAATCCTCGTATCTGTTTTTAAAAACGGCTGGAAGTATTTTAACGAAATTTGGTACAATAGAGTAGAACCAGGATTCAAATATAGGCTTGGTATCTCAAAATTTTCTTTCTTAGGAGGTTTTTCTAGGTTTCTAATTTTACCCTAAATGGAAAATTGTATTGAATTTAGTAATACTAAAATTACTTCCCTTAGATTGTGAAGACGTTCTACTCGTCCATTGGGCACAACTTATTCATTATTTTATAAACATCAATATTTCATTTGACTTGAAGTAGTAAAGATGGTCGTCCAATAGACCGAGTTGACTAAAGAATTCCATTACTTTATCTTCATTCTCATCTCTTTCATCTGTAGTTGAAGCTGTGTTACTTGAGAGCGAGTAATTCTGTATAAAACAGTTGAAAGTTGGAATAAGTTATCCGGAGTCATTTATCAAAAGGTAAATCCATTTCTCCTGTTATAAAATAGTGTGATGATGAAAGTAGACAGGGGTGTAATATTCAGATATCTCTGTGGAGCGCAGCCAACTACAGAAACCATTATCCATTTGTATATGAGGAAAAATGAACCAACCCTACAAAAAACCCCACCAACTCTACAGCTCTAACAAATTACAATCATATTCCAGATATCTCCCAAACATAACCAACAAGATATTTAGGATGCAGTTTAGAGTATTTCAAAACACACTGAACTATATACCTTTGATAAGTTTCATGAAACATACTGAAACTAATGTTTTAAAACTTTATAATAATAATTATAATAATATAATTGACAGAGGAGTCTTAATTTATGCTCAGAAAGATGTTTTGCCTATGGGTTCTCCTCTCTCCCCCCTATTGTCAGAAATGGATCATATGGAGAAAATTATTTTTAGTAGTTCCAACAAATTCCGTCACTGTATTAAATTCTGGTATCGTTATGTTGATGATATTATTTGTAATTGACAGAGGAGTCCGTGTATTCTCGGTGAAACATATTTAAAATAAGATTAATAAATAAAACACTCGGTAAGTTTCACAAATATCAGTTTAATATACTCTATACGTATTTCGGCAGTGACGCCATCTACAGGAGTTCAAATTACAAACTAAACTTATTTTTTAACAAATACATTCAGTGGGAGCAAATATTATAGAAGGGAATACAAGTGTAAACCATATTAGCAGATAAGGGAAAAAAAGGAAAAAAGTTCAATTTATTAGGGGTGAGTTGTAAAGGTCAATCTGGTCATTCATTAAGGGAATTCCAGAGTTAATATTTTTGTGAATTTCTCGGTATTCTAAAAGCTTCAGTTTAAGGCTTTTATTGTGAATGTGTAGGATTTTAAAGTCATTAACGGAAAGGTTATGATTATTGGAGATCATATGTTCTGCTATGTCAGACTGTTCTACTTTTTTATTTTGGATGGCTTTCAAATATTCACCAAATCTTGTAGCAAATTTTCGACCAGTTTGGCCTATATATATTGTTGAACAATCTTGGCACGATGCTTGATAAACTCCACTTTTGTTGTGTAAATCAGTTTTATCTAGTTTATTATTAACGAGTAAATTTTTAATTGTATGTTTATTATAAAAGGCTGGGGTTATATTTGATTTCTTTAATTTTGATCCTATTTTGAAACTAACCTGGCCGTGAAAGGGTATTTTTTTATAAATTTTTGTATCAGGTATACTTGGGGGATAAAAATATGTTAATTTAAAAAAGTTTTTTGCGCTTTTTTCTAATAATTTTGTCAATTTCAGCCTTGTTATAACCGTTATTATAATGTCTTTAGATTTCTGAAGGAGAAGTAAGAAAAATTTTAAATGAAGGTGTAGAAAATTTAAGACCAATGAACATGGGAAGAGGTAATAATAAAAAAAAGATAGAACCACAGACTACATGTTTCGGAAAGATTTGCAGAGAAAAATTTGGGATTTACATTCAAAAAATGAATATTTTTGTTTAAATATGTTATTAAATTTTGCAAAACAAGAATTGGGGCAGCAGAATAAAATGATAAATTATTATTATATAATATGTATTTTTGTTTTTTATATTTTATCACGATATTTCATTGATAACCGTAATATTTTTTTACTATTATACAAGTAATAATCGAAAGTTTGATGAAATAAATATTAATACATACATTCAAAATATTTGACATGTCAATCACAATTTTGACATGTCAATTTAGTAATAACCTCAATATGATGAAACTTAACCATACTTTTAAAAGCCAGATTTACAAGTTCACATGATTCTACAAAAGTCTATTTACACCACAAAAGTCACTAAAGTAACCAGATCTAGTTTCGTATTACAAATTGAAACAGATTATATAAACAAAGTTCTAATAAATTAAATAGTTCCTGAGCTTTAAAGCAATCTATACTATTGTTTAGAAGACACATTTTGACCTCATTAATAGGAATACTAATATGAATAGAAATATAATTACTATAATAAAAACTAAATCTGCCATCACTACACCAATATGTTCGAGACATCTAGATCTCATACTGAATTAAAACAGAGAACAGATCAATATAAATGCCTAAGTTAACGATGTCATTTGAAGAGTGGCTTGCAATATCTAGTGGAACTATAACATGGAGGACTGAAATATTCAATAAGCAATTTAGTTGTTTGCTCTTTCCTTTTTGTCACATAATCTAAATGGTAACTGTATAGAGAATGTTCTCCTTATAACGTTGCATTTTCCTCGATATAAAAGTTGAATGAACTGGAGTATTTGAAAACATTTTCTGCAAACAATAGTAACATAATACCTCGATAGAGGCATGCGAAGTGTAGTGGCTGTACTCCAGTGCAGAATGCACTCCGCTCTGGACACACTCTACCGTGAAAGCAAACACAATGTTGCACTCTCCGAGTCAGGGCTCTACATATGTCCTTCATTAAACCCTTCCCCGTCCCACACCCACACCCTCCATATAATTACTTCAAATCTCCTGATTAACCATTATCCTAATCATACCCAGATATAATCGTGCTATTGGGATGGATGCATTAATTCTAATGGTCTTCTTATGACTCCAATGATCCAAGATCATATTACATACTATTAGATATTATTTGAGTTTCTAGAACTGGCAATATTTCATTACACTGTTGGACTAGTGAAGACGTTCTACTCATCCACTGGACACAACTTATTCAGTATTTTATAAATCGTCGGCTGAAAATAATAAGGTTGTATATCGAAGTGTATTACATTTGAGAAAACAAGCTTCAAAAATTTTGACATGGAAAAAACCAATATAAGGTTACAATACAAGGAAGAAATTTTTTTAATAGAGAGATATTGCAAAGTGGAAAAAAGCTGACTTTATTAAAAGAAACCTCTAATAAAGTATCCTGTATTAAAATTTTTCATGATGTTTTAAAGAGTGTTATTGCAACGGTGCTCTTGCTTCATACTTTATTTTGACAAATATGCCAAATTGATAGATCGAAATCGTAATGAATATAGAAGTTAACTGCAACTCTTAAATGAGTTAACTGCAACAGACTATTTTTTTCCCATACGGCATACTCGCATACGGCACAACCATTCGCAAAAGGGTTTCGTGACACAATTTCTCGGAGAAGAATAACATCGTCCTCGTATTTAAATCGTAAACGTTTTTTATCTTTAGCTTCCATCATTATTCACCAGAAAAGTCACCAATTTTTTGTTCGAATTTACTCCGTTGTTAATTTTGAGGTTACATTGACAGAAGACCTGTCAAAATTAAGGTGCTTTAAATAAAAAATGCTTTGCCGTTATTTAAATTAAATATAGGTTGCCTGTATTTTAATAAAAGAAAGAAATTAAGGATATATCAACTGCGCATGCGCACATGTCAAATAAAGGAAAACTTTATTAAAAAATCAGTAGAACAGAGGTTGCAATAATTCTCTAATAACTATATATTGATATGTTATTGTAATTAACGCATTATTTTGAAAAACAATTTTTGAATAATACCATTTTAACAATTTGAAAAATGAACATACAACTTTGTGATTAAGAAAAACACGAAACTTAGTACCTTAACGTTACATACAGCTTTGTAGTTCAAAGTAATATCGGGGGGAAATTCAATTTATAGGTAAAGCTTCAGTTTTTAGGTTTTTGAAAATTGTTAAAAAGGTACCAGAAAAGGTAAAAGAAATGTTAGTCACGTATTAAATTTTTATTTGATTAAATAACACAAATTAAACAATATGCTTGCAAAATAATAACAAATTAAACATTAATCTTACAAAAAATTAAGATAAATTAAGATAATTTGAACTGAAACTGAAACATTCGAAATGAAAAAAATTGATGTGAAGTGTGAATATTAACACATTTCAGGGTTTCGCAGGTATATAATAAGTGAAGGCGGTATGCTGAGTGTGTAGGACAAATTTTACTTTGTAGTAATCACGGCAAAATGACGATATTTTTAAAATAATTTATCCTCTGTTAATCATATAATAAGATAATTATTAAATTTACGCTCTAAAAAATTAAATACAACATTTGTCAAAATATAACTAGAATTTTGACAAAATAATTTCAACATAATAAAAATGCAAAAAAAAAACAGAAAAAATAAAATTCACTCCGTACTCGACGAACTCGAAACCCTTCGTTTACCAGAGAGTTTTAGCTTACGACACCAGTGCTCTAACCCATTACACTATCGTACGCCTTGCATGTGAGTGTCTTACATTGGTATAACTTTTGTACTTTGTGAACCAAAAACCACAAAAAATGCGTTATTTTCCGAAAACATAATCTGATCAAAAATTCCTGTTGTACTATTTCGGTTCACACCAATATACATTACTTAGAATTTTTTTAGATTTTTAGTTTAAACCATCTGGGCTACAGGGTGTGGGACAAATTTTTTTTTGCACAATTTTGGCAAAAATCGATTCAAAATAATTAATTTTGCAAAAATAAAAATTTGATCGTTAATCCACGTACTAAGGACTTTCATTTGATACCCTACTCATAATTTTAAAAAAATATTTTTTTTTTTGATGAGCACATATTTGCTTATATTTTTAGGAGGGGTATGTTTTTTAGATGTTTTAGTATTTTTCCTATGTGCGGGTCAAAGAGTTGTATAAGCATGCCAAATTTCAACTCTCTAGGTTTAGCCGTTAGGCTACAATTTTTACCGAACAGACAGACAGACAGACAGACAGACAACAAAACAGACGACAAAATGACGGTATAAGGGTTTTTTGGTCATACCTACAAAACCCTAAAAATTAAACGAAATAAATTGTATTTTTATTATTTTCTTGATATTTACTTTCTTGGCAATATTGTTTCATAATAAGATTTATCCATAGTAGGCATCCAATCCAGCATAGATTTTAAAGCGATTACCTTGTTTTCTGGTAACGGATTTTTATTTGTAGAAACCTTTTGTAGAAATGTATCTAAATATATTTAACAAGTCTTCAAGACCTTGTTTTATTCTTTTTAATATTTTTTGTAACCCAGGTGCCCGAAAAAGGTGTTTTATATTTAACATAAAAGATGTTGTATGTCAAACATACAACCATAAATTATGAATTAAAAAAAAAACAATTAAAATACAAGGGTGTATGGTTTAACATAGAACTATGTTTTGTAAGTTTTTTATTTTTTAAGACATACAACTATGGTTTTCTGCTTTTTTCTCCGACACCGGTAATGCTATCTTATGGAAATTATTGGAACAAGTAGGTTACGTGACATACAACTCTATAGTATTGAAAAATGCATTTGACAAAAAATGTCACATACAACCTTATTATTTTCAGCCGACGAAATGGCAATATTTCATTACACTGTTGAATTGATGAAAATGTTCATCTCATATGTCGAGTACAGTTTTCCAGATATAGATTTCTATCTATTGTATCAGATTTTTTCAGCTGAGTTGACACAATAAATAGTAATTAAGAATTGAGTTTAGTTCTGATAAGATTACTGCAGTAATGGTCTTGTATTGAAGTGATAACAGAGGACAGTCGACTCCGGGTCCGGAAAAGACATCTCAGCAACGACTTCCGGTTTTTCCAGAGGATGGCTAATGACGTTTCTACTCCACTACACACAGACAGACATCATATAACTTGTAACAAAATCAAATCTAGCCTATCAACTCCTCATAAACCTATATGACAGATGAGACAAAAGAATTTTATATTATTTCCAAAATGAAATAACCCCTCTTGGTAAGAAGCTTAACAATGCTTTAATGGGTTTATGACAGTAATCCTAATACCCTTTTCACACTACAACTTTAATACGAGTGAACTTAAAGTTCACCGATGTTTAACATCGGTATGCTTTCACACTTGATGTTTAAATCTCCGGTGCTGTCATCAGCTACAGTAATTTTGTCCTTAAGTTACCGTCATGAAATTACCAGTTTTGAACTGTCTGCGCAGACGCACATTTTGAATTATTATAATCAAATATGGATATTTCATTTCATTCTACAATAAAGACACTACAATAAAGAATATATTACACCTGTATTAACATGTAAGTCGATACATTTTATCTCAATTATTGTAGCTCTGTATTTTATTAAACACATTATTAAAATAAATAATTTTATCATAACAATAAGTATAAACTTCTTATAACGTCGATATAATACAGTATTCTTGTTTATGATAATATAAAATGTTGACAGCACAAATTCAAGGAGTATTTTTTTATAATAGAAATTAAGTTGGCAATGCGTACGATGTTTAAGACGCAGATCTCTGTCTTAAACATCGCTTGTATTTAGACGAGGCCATACTGTTTCACATTAGCGTTTAAAGATACATTCACTTTAACATCCGATCTTAAAGTTCTAGTGTGAAAAGGGTATAAGACTTATAGCTGTAAAAAGAATATAAGAGGTATTAAGGGAATTTTAAATTTAAATAGAATAGATGTATAATTGAACTATAACAGTTTAAAAACCATTAAGGATATTTTCCAAATTTATAATCCTATTGTTTCTAAATTTTAGGGGTTGTTATACTTGTTTGTTAGTTAATTTTTAACGTTCATAGCGTGCATACATTAACAACATGGCTCTTTGGCAACCATTTGATTTTGAAGAAATTCCTAATTTATGTAGTGAAAATAGTGCAAGGTGATTTGGAGTGCGAAAATGTGGAAGGTGACGTGGAATACTAAAATGTGGACGTGGCTACTATTTTAAGGCTACCCCCATATTATTGTGTTTTAAACCCTATAAAACTAATATGGAGTCAATTAAAAGGTAATGTGCGCCGGAAAAAAAAATACGACACCGACAGAAAGTGATATTGTAGTACAATTAATTAAAGATGAAAAAGTGCAATAAGTAGTGATTTGTGGGAAAAATGTGTAGAACATATAAAGACAATTAAAATTTTTTTTTTTTATAAATCCACCAAATAAATCTTCATAATTATTAATTTAAATGACAGTGGTAATGACACAAACTCTGATAGTGATATAAACAACATGGCTCTTTGGGGACCATTTGATTTTGCAAAAATTCCTAATTTCTATAGTGAAAATAGTGAATCTGTGCAAGGTGATTTGGAGTGCGAAAATATGGACGTGGCTACTAAAGAAAATTGTCATTTATCAGAAGATTGCAAAGTTCTGATACTGAACGTTTATAAAAAGTTTCGGAAGATGACAAACCTATACTTAGAACTGCGGAATGAACTAGTGTTCCATACAGAACAATTCAACGTATCATTGTTCGTGGCAAAAATCAGCAGCGAAAACGACCCGATTTTCAAATTTTCAAGAAAATAGATAGTTTTATTTCTAAAACAATAATAAATAAAATATACGACTTTTATTCGAAAAAAATATAGTGCCGACTGTGCATATTTTAATAAAAAAGTTTGAACAGAATTTCCCTACAAAGTTAGCCATATATATAATTATTTGAAGTTGCTAGGATTTCAAAAAAGAATGATTTTTGTTTGTGCAAATTTGAAGTATTTAATACAGACTATAAAAACTTTAAAACAAAACGATTTTTAAACATGCCTATATTTATAATTCAATAACAGCTGGGCTGGTCCTTGGGTAGCGTGATATGGACTGATGACTGGTCACAAGAGTGACAACTACTTGACTACCAAGAATGACTAACTACGACTCTTTTCCCTAAGATCATTTTATAACTGTTAACCAGGACACTATGACGTCAGGTCCTACCTCAATTGTTTTGGAAACATTATTCATTTGTGTAATTGTTGGTAGCAATTAAAGACCATAGTCGGCACAATTGAATAATGTTTATCAACATATTAGAATGTAGTTCAAAACTTATGTTGACAAACACGCAACACTCTGCACATTTTTAATTCCCAAAACCGTAAGTCAGCAACCATGACCTACACTGCCTAAAGGCCGCTCAAGGAATTGAGACATTAGAACACAATTATACCATAATTGTGACATAATACAGTTCATTCTAAACAACGTATAAGAAAACACGTTTATTTTAAATAATTATTACGGTCCTGGCAACTGTTATTAACAGAACCATAAACTCAGCAGGTATAATGGTTATACTATCAGCCATTATTGTAATCAATAAGTGAAGGCCATTTAATTTTGGAAATACTATAATAAATCTTATCTATGATACATTTATTTTATTCGCTAAATAATCTACAGAGAACTGTAATTAATAGATACAAAGACTGGGTTGTAACTAGCAAATTTTACATTCTATTCATTAGTTCCTATTATTTGTTAAACTAAAATTTACTTTTAAACTCTATTTTCCGTAAACCTAGTTTAATTACTCGTAATTAGAATTTTATCATTGAATTATTTCATTCTCTCTTCTTGTGCAATAAGTCGGGATGAGACAGGGTAGGTACTAGTGATGTGTCGGATTACATAAAAACCAGATGGAGGGAAACAAATACGGATACAAATTATTTGCAGCCTGATCCGCGGATATGGATACGGATCTTGCATTCAAATAGAAAAACGAACGATCTTGAAGCGATAATTTGATGTAGCCTGTAGTTCTTACAAACAAAAACGTGGTTTCATTCTTACAATCAATTGAAGCAAACAACTTTTGTTATTTTCGGACAATGAAAAAAACGAGTTTCGTGCAGTGGTTAAACACTTTCATTTGAAAGGCAAAACCCCGAAAGGAATCAAAGACGAGTTTATGGTACATTTGCACCAGCGCTTAAAACTGTTTACATATCGTCGGCTGAAAATAATAAGGTTGTATGTGACATTTTTTGTCAAATGCACTTTTCAATACTATAGAGTTGTATGTCACGTAACCTACTTGTTCCAATAATTTCCATAAGATAGCATTACCGGTGTCGGAGAAAAAAGCAGAAAACCATAGTTGTATGTCTTAAAAAATAAAAAACTTACAAAATATAGTTGTATGTTAAAACATACACCCTTGTATTTTAATTGTTTTTTTTTTTTTAATTCATAATTTATGGTTGTTTGACATACAACATCTTTTATGTTAAATATAAAACATCTTTTTCGGGCACCTGGGTTACAAAATATATTAAAAAGAATAAAACAAGGTCTTGAAAACTTGTTAAATATATTTAGAGACATTAAGGTTTCTACAAATAAAAATACGTTACCAGAAAACAAGGTAATCGCTTTAAAATCTATGCTGGATTGGATGCCTACTATGGATAAATCTTATTATGAAACAATATTGCAAAGAAAGTAAATCTCAAGAAAATAATAAAAATACAATTTATTTCGTTTAATTTTTTTTATTTCGAATGTTTCGGTTTCAGTTCAAATTATTTATTTATTTATTTATTATAATTAAGGACACTACAGACCAATGGTCCCAAATGTGCCCATACATAAAAGTAAATATACATTCACAACTTACAACCTATATTTAACAATATGTGTATACATATATAAACTTATAAATATTTATTAAACATGTAACAAAATGAGAAAAAATAACTAATAAAAAATAGAAAATGTGGAAGTAAAAAACAAAAATTTTATACGCTCAAGATAAACTTTTTGAACACAACGAAATTCATATAAAACAAGTCAATGTCTTCATTCATTTGTAGAGTCTGGTTATAGAGTGATACCATCCGGTTAAGGGGGCTCATTCTGTACTGATCGGTTCTAGCATGTCGAACTTGAAATACTATATTTTTCCTTCTCGCTCCAACGCGTGGAATTTTGATATTAATCTGAGAAAGGATTTCCGAACAAAACAGACCGCCATTAAGTATTTTGTACAGCAGAAGTAAGCTACTAGTATCACGTCTTTTACTTAATGCTATTACTGAATATTTTACACGTAATACCTCAGATGATTCATATCTAGGATATAAACCTGTTGTTCGAAATTCCACACTTCGCAAAAATTTCGTTTGCACTGACTCAATCAGTTTTATATATTTAAAATAAAATGGAGACCAAACCACAGACCCATATTCCAACCTACTTCTTACCAAACTATTGAATAAAGTTATATACGTCTGTGTCCTCCGGAAATCCCTTCCCATTCTCAATATAAATCCAATCAACTTATAGCATTCACTGACCGTTTTGGTTATATGAGAAACAAAGCTGAGACTTTCATCAAAAATGATGCCTAGATCTTTTATTACTTTGGTTCTTTGCAGGCAAGTGTTACTCATTTTATAATTAAATAGCAAACGGGATTGGGTTCTAGCAAATGACATAATTTTACTCTTAGTAGGATTAAAATATAATCCTGTACTAGAGCACCAATCTGACAGTATTTCAAGATCGCATTCCAGAGCAAGACAATCTGCAGTACTACTAATTATCTTATACAATTTTATATCATCTGCAAACAAAAGGATAGAACTTTCCAAGATACGTTGTGGAATATCATTAACGGCCATCAAAAATAACAACGGTCCAAGGTTAGATCCCTGCGGAACACCTGACAGGGTCAAAAACGACCTTGAACGACAACCTTCATATTCTACGTATTGACACCTTTGACTTAAGTATGAACAAAACCATTCCAATGCATCAGCAGAAACGTTGAATGAGCTTAAGCACTTCAACAAAAATGTATGCAAAACCCTGTCAAATGCCTTACTCATGTCTAAATAGGCAACATCCATCTGATAACCCTGATCTAAAACAGACGCAATAGTTTGGGTGATAGTCAGAAGATTCGTAGTGGTTGATTATCTTAATTTATATTAATTTTTTGTAAGATTAATGTTTAATTTGTTATTATTTTGCAAGCATATTGTTTAATTTGTGTTATTTAATCAAATAAAAATTTAATATGTGACTAACATTTCTTTTACCTTTTCTGGTACCTTTTTAACAATTTTCAGAACCTAAAAACTGAAGCTTTACCTATAAACTGAATTTCCCCCCGATATTACTTTGAACTACAAAGCTGTATGTAACGTTAAGGTACTAAGTTTCGTGTTTTTAGGGTTTTGTAGGTATGACCAAAAAACCCTTATACCTTCATTTTGTCGTCTGTCTGTCTGTCTGTCTGTCTGTTCGGTAAAAATTGTAGCCAAACGGCTAAACCTAGAGAGTTGAAATTTGGCATGCTTATACAACTCTTTGACCCGCACATAGGAAAAATACTAAAACATCTAAAAAACATATCCCCCTAAAAATATAAACAAATATGTGCTCATCGAAAAACAAAATATTTTTTTATAATTCTGAGTAGGGTATCAATTGAAAGCCCTTAGTACGTGGATTAACGATCAAATTTTTATTTTTGCAAAATAAATTATTTTGAAGCGATTTTTGCCAAAATTGTGCAAAAATTTTTTTGTCCCACACCCTGTAGCCCAGATGGTTTAAACTAAAAATCTGAAAAAAATCTAAGTAATGTACATTGGTGTGAACCGGAATAGTTCAACAGGAATTTTTGATCAGATTAAGTTTTTGGAAAAAAACGCATTTTTTGTGATTTTTTGCTAATAATGTACACAAGTTATAGCTTTGTAACAAGCAACACTCTAACGTGTGTGCTGGTCTAGTGGTAGGTATTTGACGCTGACTTTTCACCCATGTAACCCGATCCGATAGGGATCGAAGCCTGGAGAAAAGAGACTATATATATATATATATATATATATATTTTTTTTAAATTTCATATTGTTTAAATTATTTTTTCAAAATTCTAATTATATTTTGGCAAATGTTGCATTTAATTAATTTTTAAAAGCGTAAATTTAATAGCCAGTGGAAATTGTTTAAATTATAATTTAATTCTGTTTCAATGTACACGAAATCAGAGGGGCGGAACTTATAACAACCAATGGAAGCCATAGGCGCAATTTTTAAAATTCTTAATGAACCTTGCTATATAAAAAAAAAATACTGCACATATTTAGAAACCTAAATAATGGTATTAGGCGTTCGAATTAAAATTAACAAAAAAAATATTTTAATATAAAATTTGTTTTCGCATCCAAAATAATCATCATTCACTTACTAAATACCTGCAAAACCCTGAAATGTGTGAAAATTCACACTTCACATCAATTTTTCTTAATCATAATGTTGTTGTATGTTCATTTTTCAAATTGTTAAAATGGTATTATTATTTTTTTTTTTTTTTCAAAATTATGCGTTAATGACAATAACATATCAATATATAGCTATTAAAAAAATGTCTTCCTTGTATTGTAACCTTATATTGGTTTTTTCCATGTCAAAATTTTTGAAGCTTGTTTTCTCTAATGTAATACACTTCGACATACAACCTATTATTTTCAGCCGACGATATGTGAAATAATTGTTTTTAATGTGTTTTTTGATTAATATACCTAGACAAATCTTGTGTATGTATAAAAATTCGTTGCAGTAGTTTGTTATAAATAACGTATTGAGTATTTTATTACGGTACGACCTACGGAAATGTTTTGAATGAAACATTTTTTATTATACAATATATTAGTAAGAAAGTTTAGATCATCAAGTTATTGTGTAAAACAATTATCGTGATTATAAATATAATTTGCTACTATTACTCGCGCAATCTTACATTGAAATTGTCCGAGTCACTTTCAATTGAATTCAAACAATTACCCTTGAAAGAAATTTCTACATGAAATTACTTTCCGTATTTTTTAATTTCATCATGATTATATATTCATCATATTATTAATTAATAAATTGTGTTCAGTGCACTAGTAAAACATCTTTACCAGACCAACAATGTTATGAAATGCTAAGTTCCTTTTAGACATCTACATAAGCTCTAATCTCTTTTTTAAATATTTTTAACATCTATACCAGGCCTGTTCAACCTTTTTACCTACCGCCAACATATATAAAGGCTGCACTTTTAGCCCGATGGTTAACACATTGATGGCTAACGAATTTTATACAAGATGATTAAAAAATGTTTATTTCTTTTTAAGTTTGTAGGTTAGGATATGTTTTTTTTTCTTCGGTGTATTTTTATAAATTAGTGGTTTTTTGATGTGCGATCACCGGTATCCGTTACGGAAAATTTAGATAAATTATTTATGTATTACATTGCGCCACGCCATCATCTTGCCAGTCTATTGCCACTTATCTCACTCTAGCAAGTAAATACATGAAAGTGAGAGAAAACTAAAGAGCTACCTAAAATCACGCCGCAATCGACCGGTAGATCGCGATCGACTGGTTGGGCAGACCTGAAATTCATTTTCGTAACAACACAATGAGTCATCAAAAACGCAGCTATTTTACTAGTGGCGGTCCGAAACACAAACAAGGTACCAAACAAACAGGTACCAAATCTATACAACGTTGTTGAGTTAGGCCTTTACTAAAATCGTAAAAGATTTATCGGTTGGAGCACTTTCACCATAAGCTTCTATGAGCATTCGACGAGCTTCAGCGGTTCGATGAGCTTCAAATGAAAACATAAAATGAGAACTACCCGGAAATGATACTTTTTTTGGCTCGAATTTCGACATTTTCGAATCAGATAAACACGATGTTATTGTTCCAAACCCAAACGTTTATCAACTGAATTTTATTGCCATATGTCAACACTAAAACATAAAGCCGATTGCAGATATTAGAGGTTAGAAAATTACATAGTACAGCAATTGGCCGCCAGATGGACCGAATTAATTCACACACCTAATAGATCACATCTTTCTTCTTTCCCATCTCTTTTCTAGAGTAGTCAGCTTTAGGTTAATCAGCCTTTCTTGATATGGGACATTCGACTTCTGGAGTAGCAGAGTTTTGTGGCTCGTCGTTGGACGATTTACCGAATGTGGATTCCATACCGAAACAGCAAATTCCAACCGTAGACGAATAAACAAATGTAAAGAAAAACTAATTTCTCACATTTAATGCTTATACATATCGTATTACACCCGATATACAATTTTAACTAACCAACAAATTCTAAATATTTTGAGTATAATAACCGTTGTGTTTCATGAGTTTCTTTCATGTGTCTAAACATATAAAATTCTAAATGATAAATTCTCTTCAAACATTTAATTTCAACACTTGATATTTATTTGTCAGATTTAATTGCTAATTCGCATTGTTTCTATTAATTTAAATTAAGATCTCACCATTTTTATAAAGTTTTATTTCACATGTAACAATTTAGATTTTGAAAGTATGTCCTCAAAATTGGTAATTATTTTTTTAACATGTCATTCTCACGAGAATTTTAGTTGAAATAAAGACACAGATTGTCAACTTGCTAAATTTATGGGTAATTTTTTTAAATTTTTATAATATAAAATAGCTAGTAACGATGTTCTACTTGTCCACAATATTTATTCAGTATATTATAAGTTGTATAAAAATGATAAGGGCGAAGGTGTCTTAATGTCAACATTCTTTGGTGTCACCCCTATATTATAACGAGCTTATCCTGTCCGCTCGTCCGTTCGTTATGATTCGGGATGATTCTTCCGATTTCGTAGACATAAACAAGAAACTCTAGATACCTCTATATGCTTTGAACTCTAATGGCTGGTTTATACAACTTAGCCATAATTTTGCTTAGCCGTAACTGAGACGTAGCTTATCCATAAGTTTTTAACGATCCCCAGAACGAAAGTATTGGGTTTATACAACCTTTTCCTTAACTTTTCCTTAATCTCGATCGTCAGCCGCAGCCAATGAAATGCGCCGTTTAGAGTTTGCGCAGTTCCGAGTAAACATCGTAAACCTAACCTTTATTCTAGACGTCAATTGCGAATTTTGGAAGCTATTTTATTAAAATGAATAATGAGCAAATTATTGTAATATTCCTTTATACTGTCTTGGCAGCATCTGCCGTGTTCGTGTCTTTATTATTTCACAAAAATAAAGTTCGTTGCCTATTTCATAACAGTCATAGTTTCGCGCATGCGCTGTTCAGTGATTTAGCCGTAATTTAACAACGAAAGTTGAAATGTTGGGAACTTTCAAGGTTACGGAATTCTTATTGCTAAGGTCTGCTTATGGATAAATTACGGCTAAGGTTGTATAAACGTACATAGGCGTTTTGTATAGTTTATCTTTTACGGGTTAGGGATAAGGTAAGGAAAAGTTACTGTTAAGGTTGTATAAACGGGCCATAAGAACTCTAGATACCTCTATATGCTTGAATTAATCCAAGTTTCGTCACCTGTAACGATGTTGTATACGGATTTTGCAGTGCCTAGGTTGAATTTTTTTAGCATTTCCTTACACTAATCAACACGAGCCTTATTTTGAGCTTGGGCCAAATTATGCGGAATCCATCGGGAACAGATCTTTTCACAGCTAAATGTTCATGCAAAATCGAATGTATTGCAGTCTGCGATTGCCATAGGATGCCTCTATCTCAAGGTAAGTCACATGCCAATCTTCAATAATTTTGCGCCCAGCATCGATGTTTTTTTGAATCACAACTGATTTTGGTCGACCTTCACGAGATTCATCACTAACGGACGCACGACCACGACGAAATTCTGCAAACCAATTGTAAACAGTCTTTTCTGATGGTGCTTCATTACCAAAAGTTGAACGAAGCGAATCTATTGCATTGTAGTTAGGCCTTTACTAAAATCGTAAAAAACATCCAATAAAAACCTTGACGAATAATATCCATTTTTTCACAAACTTTTTTTTTCAACGCTCACTGTCAACAAACCACTCGGTCAATTTCTAAGCTGTCACTGATTTCACAATAACAAATGTCAAATTTTACGAATATAGTAATGACACATTTCAATATTGCCATATAGTGGTCGTTTGTACAGCTGTAGCTATTGTCTTATAACATTGATAACATAAAATTATCTTATTTTCAATAATTTAATCTCATTTTTAATTCGAATTCCAACAATTGTAGTATTAAATTCACACTAATGCCTCTGTTAGACAAATAATGGCAACCATTAATTTCTTTTTCAGAAAAGAACGCGGTCTCGCAGAATTTTATTTCTGCAATGAATGCTAAAATGAATTCCGTTTCCAAAAACAAAGAATTAATTAATTAGATCGTTCATTAGACGCCATCGCAGTTAGACCAATCACAGAATAAGACTAAGAATTAACATCAATTTTACAAGCAAAAAAATACCACTAAAATATCTACTGTTCTAAAAAATTAAATTTTATAAAATATAAATAATATAATCTGTCTCAATTTTGTAATACGAAACTAGATCTGGTTACTTTGGTGACTGTTGTGGTGTAAACAGACTTTGGCGTATCCGTGTGAACCAATACTATGATAATATTATAAATGTATTGTCAATATACAAGGTGTCTCAAAAGAAATTTTATATTTAGTGGATCGATTAAAAAAAAAGTAAGCCGTATATAGAAAAAATGTTTATTAATTATTAAAATACACTTTTTGGGGATTTATTTGTTAAAAATAATATCGTCTAAATGTAGACCCTCGCGTTCTCGGCACTCATTTAATCGAACAGTAAAATTACTTATGACGTCTCGGCAGGTGGACTCAGGGATGGCTGCCATTTCGTGACGGATATTTTATTTCAAATGCGCCAGTGAAGTCGGTTTATTGGCGTAAACTTTAGATTTAAGATAACCCCATAGGAAAAAGTCCATAGGGGTTAAATCTGGACTCCGTGGAGGCCAATTTATGTCACCTCTCCGGGAGATCAATTTGCCTGAGAAAATTTCACGAACACGTGGCAGAGACATATTGGACGTGTGTGAAGTTGCTCCGTCCTGTTGGAACCATATTCTTTGGTTATAGCCAGGAAAGTTTTGCAGTTCAGGTACCAAGAAGTTGTCTAACATCTCCACATAACGCTCTGAATTCACTGTAACTGCATACGATAATTCCTCGCGCCGACATCGCAGCCCATACGGTCACTTTAGGCGAATCTAGGGGTTTCTGATGTTTGCGTTTCGGATTCGTTGCACTCCAGTAGCGGCAGTTCTGCTTATTTACGTGGCCATTAAGATGAAAATGAGCTTCATCCGAAAACAAAATGTTGGTAAACGTTGAAAATCGCTCAATCACCTGATTTACGAAATTAAGCCTCTGACTGGCATCTTGGGGCTTAATTCTTGCACCAATTGAATTTTGTAGGGGTGCAGCTTTAGGTCTTTGTGCATAATGCGATGTAATGATGATCTATGCACATTTAAAACACTTGCGCGCTTCCGAATTGAAAGGTTCGGGTCGTCACGAACATACTGATTAACATTCTCCACGTTTTCTACCGTTCTTGATGACCTAGGTCGCCCGGATTTTGATTTATCCAGCGTTGTACCAGTCTCTTCAAACTTTTTAACCCAATGTCAAATGAGAGGAATGCTTGGCGCATCATTTAAGTGGCTAAAACCTCGAATACTGCAGAATTTTCTACGCGCTACAGTCGCCGAATCACCGTTTTTGTAAAACTCTCGCACGCATAACGCGCGGTCTGCTCCCGAGAAACGCTCCATAGCGACTTAATTCCCAAGAGCCAGGCTACCGATTGACATAATCCCCGCGCCCCTCGGATACGTTGCGTTCACGCAGTAAGCTAAATAAATATAAAATTTCTTTTGAGACACCTTGTACAACATAAAAAATGAATTTTTCCTGTTAGTTCCGTATTACAAAATGAGACAAATAATACTACAAAAAATAATAGGAGTAGTTTATTAAAACGTTTCATAAGGCATGATTTTGCCGCACGCTTCGAAGTTAGAAACGAAGCGACGAGTTTTCTAATCGACAAGTGCGACAAAAAGCCTTATGTAACGAGTTTTTAACCTACGTCTAATCTACGTTCTTACTACGTTTGGTGTGAATAATATTTGACAGTGACATTACAAATTTACCAGTCAATCAATAAAATAATGAGCGTAATGTTATAATGGACTTCAATATCAACATTACATATAATGAAACATTTAATGATCATAACACATTATTGGCATTCATGAATACAAAAATATATATTTAATGATCACTATGCACTATTATGATCATTAAATTTAATTATGAACATTTATGAATACGGCCCTTAGTGTCATAATAAAACTCTAAACACTGAATTAAGTTTGTCATAATGACTCTCCTATGAATGCAAAATAGAAAAAATATAATTATAAAAAACAACTTCATGCTCACTACTGCAATGCTTTGTTACTAAGATCTGTGTTAATGCCAGCTTTAAGCTAATCCAGGATTAAAACAGTGACAATATAATTTAATACAGATCCTAGCAATAGAGCAATAACGAATTATTATTTTTTTAATCTAACCTTAAATATTGCTGTAATTTTTATCTCTTCGTGTTCCTGTAAAAACATATTTCATTAAATACAATATTACAATTGAAATTTCTAAACACCAACTGATACAATGTGGCCTTGACTGGTACAAAATGAGTTTCATAAAGGTCTCTGGAAGATTAATGCATTTTTATTGTATTCTATTAGAGTTTAGGTAGTTAATTAAAATTTTTGGCACACAGCAATTATAGCTATTACTACTTGAATACGAAGCAAATGCAGAAAAACGCTGGAATTTAAATTTTGTGACGAAATTACCTCAAATTATTTAAATTTTGTGTAAAAAAAATAAATGGAACGTCTTAGTAGGGGAAACCGGGGCATAACGGGTACCTTAAGGATTATCTTTAATAAAATCTTAAGGAATATCGTAAAAAAAATCTAAATATTTTTATTCGTAAGATGATTTATTGTTTAATTATTACAGACAGTAAAAAAACTTACATAATACAAAATACAAAATAGAAAAATACAAAAATAAAAGTTATGACGATATAAAAAAAGGCTTCCTTGTGCTCATTTTGCCCGGGTGTCGGGGCAGAATGAACTTTGAGGTTGTAGGATAAAAACGACTTTAATATCACCATCTTTGTTTATTTATCATTGAAATTGTATATGTGTACATACTGAGGACACAATGGACAGGAGAGAATGGACTGTCCAATGTCTCTTAAGCAGACTTTTAATTTATTTTATTGCCGACCGGCGTAGCGCAGTGGTAACACATGTGCTCTGCGTTGCGAAGGTCTCGGGTTCGAATCCCGTTCAGGCATGGAAATTTTCTCAAATAAAAAATTGTCCTGGCTAATTGCCACAGCAGCAAAGGCCATATAATAATAATAAAAAAAAAAAATATTTTATTTTCCAAATTTAAGAATTTCAAAATGCCAAACATTTACAAAAAAAAAAGTGAGAGGGATTTCGATCCAGCGGCTATGGAACGAGCCGTCAAAGATGTTATATGCAATAACCTAAGCATCAGGAGAAGTGCTAGGTGTCACGAAGTAAAAAAAATTGATGTGAAGTGTGAATTTTCACACATTTCAGGGTTTTGCAGGTATTTAGTAAGTGAATGATGATTATTTGGGATGCCAAAACAAATTTTATATTATTTTTTTTTTTTTTGTTAATTTTAATTCGGACGCCTAATACCATTATTTAGGTTTCTAAATATGTGCAGTATTTTTTTTTTTATATATATAGCAAGGTTCATTAAGAATTTTAAAAATTGCGCCTATGGCTTCCATTGGTTGTTATAAGCGCCGCCCCTCTGATTTCGTGTACATTGAAACAGAATTAAATTATAATTTAAACAATTTCCACTGGTTATTAAATTTACGCTTAAAAATTAAATGCAACATTTGCCAAAATATAATTAGAATTTTGAAAAAATAATTTAAACAATATAAAAATTAAAAAAGAAAAACAAAAAATAATATTGTCTCTTCTTGCGGGGTTCGATCCCTTTCAGATCGAGTTAGTTGAGTGAAAAGCCAGCGTCATAACCACTAGACCAGCATACACCTTTTAGTGCAGCGTGTTACAAAGCTGTAACTTGTGTACATTATTAGCCAAAAAACACAAAAAATTCGTTTTTTTCCAAAAACATTATCTGATCAAAAATTCCTGTTGTACTATTCCGGTTCACACCAATGTACATTACTTAGAATTTTTTCAGATTTTTAATTTAAACAATCTGGGCTACAGGGTGTGGGACAAAAAAGTTTTTGCACAATTTTGGCAAAAATCGCTTCAAAATAATTTATTTTGCAAAAATAAAAATTTGATCTTTAATCCACGTACCAAGGGCTTTCATTTGATACCCTACTCAGAATTATAAAAAAAATATTTTTTTTTCGATAAGCACATATTTGTTTATATTTTTAGGGGGATATGTTTTTTAGATGTTTTAGTATTTTTCCTATGTGCGGGTCAAAGAGTTGTATAAGCATGCCAAATTTCAACTCTCTAGGTTTAGCCGTTTGGCTACAATTTTTACCGAACAGACAGACAGACAGACAGACAGACAGACAGACAGACAGACAGACAGACAGACAGACAGACAGACAGACGACAAAATGACGGTATAAGGGTTTTGTAGGTATGACCAAAAAACCCTTATACCGTCATTTTGTCGTCTGTCTGTCTGTCTGTCTGTTCGGTAAAAATTGTAGCCAAACGGCTAAAAAAAAAGGCAGACTTGCTATCTATGTATGTAAAAAAGGCAAAAGATGTCGGAATTGACAATATGGAATTCAAACCAAACTTTTCTAAAAGCCAAATCCTCACACCTGAAATGGAGACTTGGAAGAATAATTACTTAAATCTGCAGCAATATTTTATGGCCTCACATCTAAATTAGTGAGGCGTTTGACATATGAATACGCTACTTGAACCTCGAGGAAAATGCCACAATTAGTGTCAATGTATTATTGTTTATTCTATGTTTATTTGTAGTATTTTTTCCCCATTATTACTTTTATTAACTGACGTATGTAAAAATATTTTGTATTTGTTAACATTAATAAAATTATTATTATTATAAGGATGTTGTGGCGGTACTACCGAAGCCAATTAATGATAGTAGGCCCAGGTTTGAAGGGATGGTATATTTTAATATTGACTTGTCAGAGTACAGCTTACAATAATTTTTTTTAAAAGTATATTTGTAGGAAATGTGTTCAGGTTACCAATTTTAGTTACCACGAGAATAATTGTAATGTCATTTTTGTAGAAAAATAAAGTTTTTTGAATATATTACGCTATCCATTTTCTCCGTAAGCTCAGTCCACTGTCTCCTTGGAATGAGGAGACAATGGACAGGTTATACGGTTGTCTTTTAAATACCATAGATTTGGTTGCAATTGTAATGAGTCAATGGTTAAAAGACATCTGATAGCAAAAGTTACTAACGAGATACAAACCACGATTCAATTTGTGGATTTTAGGGCTATAATTACAAAAAGTGTCCACAGTCTCCCAGGTCTCCCCTATTATATACTCTTATGACGTAACTTAATATTATATCCATTATCCTTTGAGTATTGTGGTTTATCTTAGATAAAGCTATGAAGCAGCAAGCAGCAAACAGCAAAGAGCAAACAGCAACTGTATCAAAAAGGAGTGTCAGTTTGTCCGGTGTCTTTATGGCAGGGCTATAACTCAAATATATGTATGTCCGGTCCTGTAGAATGAAGACTGCCACTAAGGTCCTGATAACAGTTAAATGGCTGTCATAAATGTAAAATGATCTCTCGTTTACACATAATACTGAGAAGGTTACGTTTAACATTATTACACACTGCAAATGGACTGTTGTACAGCTGTAATCTAACCAGCTACCGGCTCGAGAAAAGGGTCTGATTCTTAAACTATACAGGCGTATCACAAAGATCAATGAAGGGAATATTGTTGTATATTCATCTTTCAGATCGCAAAATAAATTCGTGGATCAGAAAACAGTTGAAATGTATTGAACAGTTTAATTCTATTACCCTTTTCACACTAGAACTTTAAGATCGGATGTTAAAGTGAATGTATCTTTAAACGCTAATGTGAAACCGTATGGCCTCGTCTAAATACAAGCGATGTTTAAGACAGAGATCTGCGTCTTAAACTTCGTCCGGATTGCCAACTTAATTTCTATTATAAAAAAATACTCCTTGAATTTATGCTGTCAACATTTTATATTATCATAAACAAGAATACTGTATTATATCGACGTTATAAGAAGTTTATACTTATTGTTATAATAAAATTATTTATTTTAATAATGTGTTTAATAAAATACAGAGCTACAATAATTGAGATAAAATGTATCGACTTACATGTTAATACAGGTGTAATATATTCTTTATTGTAGTGTCTTTATTGTAGAATGAAATGAAATATCCTTATTTGTTTATAATAATTCAAAATGTGCGTCTGCGCAGACAGTTCAAAACTGGTAATTTCATGACGGTAACTTAAGGACAAAATTACTGATGACAGCACCAGAGATTTAAACATCAAGTGTAAAAGCATACCGATCTTAAACATCGGTGAACTTTAAGTTCACTCGTCTTAAAGATCTAGTGTGAAAAGGGTATTAGAAATAGTACAATTTTAATTATAAATATTGCTCAAAATTGCCTCCATTCTTATTAATACATAATTCAATCCTTAAAAGTAAACTATTTCGGACCTTTTTTAATTTTCTCGCATCAATATTAGATAGAATATCATCAATATTGTCTTTCAAATGTTGTACGTTTGCATGCACAGTGCTATAAACAATATCTTTTACATAGTCCCATAAGAAATAATCTAGGGGATTTAAATCTGGAGACCTTGCGGGCCATGCAATAGGGCCATTGGTGCCTATCTAATTATTTGGAATTTTTTAATTTAAATATTCAGCTACTAGGCCAATAAAGGGAATGATTTTGATATTAATTTGTTTCATTCATAGCACGCTGATTCCTGTGCGGTTTGATTTAAATTAATGGTAATTTAATATGCATTTTTCTCAAAACTTTTGTGATGTAAGGGTACTAAACTGTGTACTTATATGTAACGTTTCCATGGTCATGATAAATAATATCTCTGTTAGAAAATATTAGGACAAGTTATTTCTACTCTGCTGCTAGATTGAATTTTATACAAGTACTTTGTGATGGCGGTCGGTCCTGTGGTGGCCACAGCTGATTTTTTTCAATGTATCTATTACCACACTGGCTGTCACTCAACGGTTGTTATAGAAATGAAACCTCTATGTTCTACAGTGGCGCACACAGGGTTTTGGCTTGGGGGGGTCCAATTATAGACAATTTTTATAAAGCAATATTATATATTTAAAACTTATTATAATCTGTCTCAATTTGTAATACGAAACTAAATCTGGTTAGTTTGATCTGGTATCTTTGGTGACTGTTGTGGTGTAAACAGACTTTGGCGTATCCGTGTGAACCAATACTATGATAATATTATAAATGTATTGTCAATATACAACATAAAAAATGAACTTTTCCTGTTAGTTCCGTATAACAAAATGAGACAGATAATATAAACAATAACAATGATTAAGAAATTTATTGTAATATTATTTATAATTTATCATTTTGGCAATGTTTTTATGAACATTTGTACAATGTATAATATGTCTCATTTTGTAATACGAAACTAGATCTGGTTACTTTGGTGACTGTTGTGGTGTAAATAGACTTTTATGGTAACATGTGAATTTGTAAACCTGGCTTTTAAATATTTGGTTAAGTTTTATTATATCGACGTTATATTCACTCAAAAACTATGTATGTCAGATAACAAACTGACATGTCAAAATTACGATTGACATGTCAAATATTTTGAAAGGTGCCACTTCAGAATTACCACCCTAAGATGATATTTTAAATATACAACATAAAAAATGAAATTTTTCTCTTAGTTTCGTATTACAAATTGAGACAGATTATATTTCAACGTAGGTATAGGGTTACCAACCGTCCTACTTTAGTAGGACATGTCCTACAATTTACCTCCTTGTCCTTCGTCCTACCTACTGTTAAAAAATATCGGAAATGTCCTACTTTATAGTATTTTTACTTTTGAAGACGCCTTTACCGCTGAGTCGACGTTTGCCGATGAACGCGATCGAGGCATAACGTTTTGACTAAATTTCTATGATGTCATTAAGGATAAAGCTTTATTAAAAAAAGCAGGTACATCTAAAAAATATGATTTTATTTAAAAAAAAAAAAGAAAATGTGAACGTCAACCAATAAACATATCTAATTATATTTTTTATTACCATATATATTTAAACTTGATTGTTAATTATTTATTGGTTGTTTCTTATTAATTATATACAAAGAATATTTAAAAAAATATCTTATGATTTATTTTATATTTTTATTTCTAAAATGTGATTTTGTTAAATATAAAGAAAGATGTGAACCAATAAACATATAATTTAATTTTCATAATAGTAGTAGGTATTACTTATTATAAACAGTTCACTTTTGTAAGAACAAACTAAGAGGGAATTTTGTTTTCAACAGTTTGCACCTTTGAAGCTGTATGTCATGTTGGTATTAAAAAATGTCACTTTTTTAAAATGTCGATCCATTTGACATATGTCATAATGCAAAATGATATCTTAATTATAGTGATCATAACCTTATCAACCTAAAGTCGGTTTTACAGCGTAAGGAATATTTATAATTGACATTTAAAGTCAGTAACACACCATAAAAGTAACCAAAATAACCAGATCTAGTGTGTTCTTACAAAATTGAACAGCTTATATTTATTGACTGTTTCTTGTTAATTATATGTTACGTTGGATACCATAATAAGGCCTCTTTTCATAATGAGACCTTTTTGAAAATTTGTTTAATAATATATAATCTATAATAAAATGTTTTTATAATATTATTAAACAAATTTTAAAAAAGGCCTCATTATGAAAAAAATGCCTTACTATGAAAAAATGGCCTTGTTATGGGATTTGAACTTAATTACGTATAATCTGTCTCAATTTGTAATACGAAACTAGATCTGGTTACTTTAGTGACTGTTGTGGTGTAAATAGACTTTTGTAGAATCATGTGAACTTGTAAATCTGGCTTTTAAAAGTATGGTTAAGTTTCATCATATTGAGGTTATTACTAAATTGACATGTCAAAATTGTGAATGACATGTCAAATATTTTGAATGTATATATTAATATTTATTTCATCAAACTTTCCATTATTACTCGTAGAATAGTAAAAAAGTATTACGATTATCAATGAAATATCGTGATAAAATATAAAAAACAAAAATACATATTATATAATAATTTATCATTTTATTGTGCTGCCCTTAAAATCTAATTCTTGTTTTGCAAAATTTAACATATTTAAACAAAAATATTCATTTTTTGAATGTAAATCCCAAATTTTTGTCTGCAAATCTTTCCGAAACATGTAGTCTGTGGTTCTATCTGTTTGCTTATTATTACCTCTCCCCATGTTCGTCGGTCTTAAATTTTCTACACCTTCATTTAAAATTTTTCTTACTTCTCCTTCAGAAATCTAAAGAAATTGAAATGGGTAAATTATTTTATATTTCACAACAAAAAGGACACCAATATTTACTGAAAAAATATCTGCCACACGGTCTATAATTTCGCTTCTTTTTAATTTTGTTCCATTTTTTTCTAAAAGTTTTCCATAAGCGTTATATATGTGTTTTTTTTGTATATTTATCTAATTGTTGTCTCTTATGCATATTTTCTGATGTTATGTTCTTATTTTGGTTGTATAAAAATACTTTTCAATTAAAAAAATAAATTGTCATATAATTTAATGTCAAATATGAATTGTCAAATGTTTTGAAAGGTGCCATTTCAGCAGTACCACCCTAAGATGATATTTTAAATAGACAACATAAAAAATGAAATGTTCCTCTTAGTTTCGTATTACAAATTGAGACAGATAATATTACTTATTATTTATTGACTGTTTCTTGTTAATTATATGTTATGTTGGATCCCATAATAAGGCTTTCTTGAAAATTTGTTTAATAATATATAATCTGTAATAATATATTTTATAATATTATTAAACAAATTTTAAAAAAGGCTTCATTATAAAAAAATGCCTTACTATGAAAAAATGGCCTTGTTATGGGATTTGAACTTAATTAGGTACCTATATTATTCGTAGCATAATAAAAATTTTAAAAAAACTGTCCTACTGTGTCCTACTAAACTACTATTTTTAGTTGACGTACTCTGACACGACAGACATTTGGTAACCCTAATAATAGTTATACTGTCAGTCATTATTGGAATCAATAAGTGAGAGTGGCCAATTCCTTTTGGAAATACTATACTTCTTTTTAATATCCCTAAACAACTTTTGTGTGTATTGCAACTTAGTGCCTTTTGATACGTAAATTCGGCCCTATGTACATAACTCCGAGACAAGGGCCAGTTTAATACAAAATAGTAACAATTTAAAATGTTTGTTTAGGAAAGAAATATTCCAACTACGAGAATGATGGCAAAAAAATCTTGTCATTTAAATAATAAGAATTATTAAAAGCAAAGATTAAATATAACTACTATATTATTACTATAAGTACTATATTATCATTCTATTCTATTTTATTTAATTATGGCCTACTATATTATCATCGTTAGAAGCAAAAAATAAAAACAAGAACTGTCAAATAATTTTTAAAGATATTTTTAACACAGCAATAAATATTTCATAAAATGTATGTTACATAGGGTAGAAATATGGTATTTTTATTTTATTATAACATAAATTATTTGAGAAATATGTATAAATATACATATAAATAAATTTGACAGTTGTAGAATATTACGCCCCCTGCACATGCCTGAACTGTCAAACTAAATGTGAATGTTTAAACAATATAATTTAAAAATTATAACAGGACAAAGTATGACTCGTCACTGAATAATTGATATAAAATAATTTAAGAGAAATAACTAAATCGATAAAACTAAATTTTTGTCTGTAAATGAACTAACCTTTTCATCTCTAGCTGTCTGTAGATAGTATACAATGACAAACATCCAAGCCATCATAAATAGTAAAAGAATTTTAACATTTCTCCTCATTATTAGCATTTGTGTTTAAATAATCACACACACAATCACAAAAACACGGACTGACAGAATGTTGTACCGCGGTCAACCAGCGAAAACATACTACCTTTCGTTTGCTTCTCCATGTTGCTAAAACATCAACGAAATTTTCAGATAGCGTAAATCTTTCTCTCTCTAAATGGTGGGAAAACGCATGCGAGGTAGAAAGTCAATAGATTGGACCGTAAAACGATACGGAACTGTACAGAACAGTCCATAGTAACGCTCACAACCACGCTGTAGGAAACTGTAAACTGTTCCAGTGCTACCCAAAATGTAGTATGTGGACCTGTGCTGGTATGCGAGTCATCGGCAGGCAGTAGTAGCGCCAGCGGGGGTCCATGCGGAGGCTAAAATTTGTTCCGACTCCCCCCCACCCTATAAAAGGTGTGTAAATTCAGTGGCGGCTCCTGAGTACGCGCTGCGGAGCTGCAGCTCTTACTTGAAAATAATAAAAAAAAATCTTGTTTTGAACTCAAAATGCATTTAACATAGTAATTGTGATGTGAAAATGTTTTTTTTAAATATATTTTTAACATTAATTGCTATTGTTTCATAAATATTTACAAGTTTCCTTTGATAACGTCGCGCTGCTTATATCCTAGCGTCAAGGAAAGTGCAAATGTAGGCTTGCAAAGGGGTAGCGGTGCGTAGGCAGTGATAAACTGGTGGGGGTCAGAGCTAGAATGCTGTTAGCGTCACAATAACAGTGATCACAGTACTATGAAATTATTGAATGTATTTATTTAAGTCGTAACTGAAATCGCTATACCTATGTATATTATCTCTAAAAATTTATTGTGTAGGTAGGTATTAATAATTAGTATTTTAATTAACTTTTTCTTTTAAATTTTATAAGGATATTAGCTTAACAAATACGTTTCGTATTTTAGATTATAAAACAATAGGTTTAAAAAATGAATACTGTCAAATCATTATTGGAAATTCCATTTAACAGACGAACGTTAGAAGAAAAAATTGATATAAAAAAATTAGGGCGACACACACCAAATTTAATTATTTCGGAAAGTGCAAGAATCAACAGAGTCTTATATGATAAAACGTCGTGTTTAAACACCTAAACCTATCCTTGTATTATAATTTGCAGCTCTGAGTCCCAAAAAGTCACGAGCCACCAATTTGTAAATTAAGCAACCGGACTGATTTAAAAAAATATATATTCGAATAGAATTCTAGACTATTGCAAACGTTTTGGCGGAACTAAAGACTATTCCAAATGATTAGGCAGAACTAGATTTTCAAATCTAGTAATTTTTACAGATTGATTGAAGCTATTGATCATTTTCAGAAAAAGCCTACTTCAATATATAAAAAATTTATGTGAAGTGTGAATTTTCACACATTTCAGGGTTTCGCAGGTATTTAGTAAGTGAATGATGATTATTTGAGATACCAAAACAAATTTTATATATATATTTTTTTTTTTTGTTAATTAATTCGAATGCTTAATACCCTTATTTAGCTTTCTAAATATGTGCATTATTATTATTTTTTTTATTTAGCAAGGTTCATTAACATTTTGAACATTGCGCCTATGCCTTCCATTGGTTGTTTTAAGTCATAACCCCGCAACTCTGATTTCGTGACGTGATTTCTGACTTATAATTTGCTGTACGATTATTATAAATTTTCATTTCATTTCATTGAACTTTAAGGGGTTCATGTGCCCCCTATGCTCCCTGTGATACACCCCACCCCCCACCCGAATACGCCACTGCTTACTGGTTCGAGCCGACCCTGCGAGACATTCGAAATAAAACCAGCCAGTTCGTTGCATTTTCATCAGATAGTTTGAGAAACACTGAACTACACCATGCTAAACATAAAATAAAATGCCTCTATTACCAACTTTGCTAATATGATGTTCAAACTGGTATTTTCATCTGTGAAACGATTCAGAAAGATTCTGCTCATGCGTATTTGTTTATTAATTCCCTAAAATTAAACTACGCATGTCCAGAACAGTTGGAAATCAATGTTTGAACAAACCTGGTGCCATTATCCAAGATGGTGGTGGAATTTTTTAATTTAAATTTTGATCATGAGATGGCAGTTATTGGTTAAAAGATGGCGGGAATTTTATAGAAACCCCTAATGTAGGGTGACCATTCGTCCCGCATTTTAACATTTTGTCCCGCATTAAGATGCGTCCCGCAAAAGTCCCGCATTTTAACATTTTGTCCCGTATTGTCCCGCATTTTGGAATTGGGAGGTGAGGACCTTTTTTTGCTCTTCACTTGGATTTGGGAGGTGAAGACCTTTTTTTTTGCTCTTCACTTGGATTTTGGGAGATGAGGACCTTTTTTTTACTCTTCACTTGGATTTGGGAGATGAGGTCCTTTTTTTTGCTCTTCACTTGGATTTGGGAGATGAGGACCATTTTTTTTTGCTCCGTCCCGCATTGCCTTCTTAAGAAAATGGTCACCCTACCCTAATGAGAAGTGACATTACCTATAGAGGCGCTGTTGTCGCTTGCAAAATGGCGACTGGAATAGGATATTTTTGATATTTGCAATTTGATACACAACAATTCACATTGCAGTTAATTTTCTGTTGCGATTTTAAAGACGTTTTATTAAAGTTTTCTTCACTTTAACACATGCAAACAACGTAATTAAATGAGCCAACAAAATCCTATTCCGTTAAGTTCCAAATATTCCGCTAGGCGTCACTTCAGTTATTGTCAGTTCTCAATTGAAAATAAACATTACCTATCGAAGCGCTGATGTTGCTTACAAAATGGTGAATGGAATAGGATACTTTTGACATTTGCCCGGAACTTGATTTTGAAATCTACTAACTTTTTTACTATTAAATCGGGCTTAAAATCACTTTATTTCACAAAAACTTGATTCAGTCGTTAAAAAATGAGATAAAATAATAAAAATTCCGTCTAGTTCCGCTTTTATCAATGAAATGAATTATATTCAATTCATACATGGCTATTTTAAATATTTTAAAACTATTCTAATAGTTTTTCTTCCAACCAAATGTACAGATATCTAGATTTCCAAGCCTTTGAACTAAATTTACAGTTTCCTGTAATCGGCCATGCTGTTGAGTTGTTTTAAAATGGCGTCTTAAATTTGTTAAGCGATATTGTTTTGTAATGTCTGTGCATGTTTTGTGTTTAACTTCTGGTGGAGGTCTTCCGATCTTCACCAGAAAGAAAGGAGAAAGTGAAAATGTAATTAGGGAATATATTATTTTTTATAGATAATAAAATTTTCATGTATTTTTGATGTTTTATTTACCTGTTATAGATTTACTAATGTTTGTCAACTTTGGCAAGGGTTGATTTATAGTTTTACTCTTAATTTATTACTAACAAAAATTAGAAATCGCTTTTTTTAGTTAGTAACAACTAATAACAATTAATTTTTATAATATTCGTAGAAGCAAAAATAAACCAACTCACATTGTTTAACATAACCTGATTGCTGATTTTGATCCGTTTTATTTTTGCAGTTGTTTTGTATAGGTATTAATTAGGGGCTTATCCAGCCTTTTTAATTTTTTCCCGGACCGATCCAAATTGAACCCGTATTTTAAGCTATTAATTATTACGGCGAATGTAGGTCAACGAGGAAAATAATATTGAAATTGTGAATCATTTTATTTACAAATTGTAATTATTATAATAAATAGGGTAAAGGTGGAATAGATGCCCCAGTTATAGAAAAACAATCGTGTTGCATTAATCTTAATTATTAAACTTTATCTGTTACTTTGCTATAATTCTTAGATAATCTTACTACACAATAATATAGGATTAAAACACTTATAATTATTCTAAATATATAAAATGATTTAAAATAGTACTGTAATTGGCCATATATCCCATATCGATGGGATTTTTGCCCCATATGGTGGTATTTCTGCCTCACTAAAGTAATACATTTGATTTTGACCAACAATTTTAATATTTTTTTAAAATAACAATTAAAAATTACAATTTAATCAAAATTACAATTTATTAATTTTTTTTACCGACTGCTAACGTATATACGGATTGGTCATACCGATTTTGACTATTTTTAGCATGATGTCTGTTGGTCCGTGTGTCTGTCGGTCCATGGAGATGTGTAGAGCAATTTTGGCCAAACGGATTTTTATGAAACTTCATATTTAAGTTTTTGACATCAATGGCACCAGTTGTTCAACTTTTGGTACAAATCGGTCAACTATAAATGTAAGTTTACTCGTGTCGGTTTTAAGATTTTTGCGAATATTTCACAACAGAGAAAATTTTCTAAAACATCTATTCTACAAAAATTACTATACAAGTAATAATTAACAACTTTTATTTGAAACATTTTTTGATAGGACTTAATAAATTTTTAAAACTTTTCATATTTTTGCGATATTTTTTCCAAGTATCTATTTTGGCATATATGTTGTTGCGTGTCCTTGGTAAAATGTTAGTATAAGATTATATATATATATTTATATATATTTTATTATAAGATTATATATACAATGCCCGAGCCATATATCCCACATTTATTGCGGCCTTATATCCTTTTTCTATGGGATAGATGCCCCATCTGTTTATGTCGAATGTATACAATATTGAGCACTATTTTCTACTCTATAATGTGAGGTTAAGTGTCTTCTGATACATAGTAATGAAACTAATTTTGTTAAAGTTATAGTTACGTCATAAAACCTTAAGACAAAATGTCGTAATTATTGAAATACAACCACTCATATGAGCACCTACCTTTACAATTTAATTTTTCATAAACTATTAACATTGATGATAATTTAACACATTTATTTCAGAAAACTGTGTTTCTCGTACAAACTGTCAGTACTGAAATTATACAAACACGCACCGTTATGGATATATGCGAAGTGGGGCGTTTATCCCACTGGGGCATCTATACCCACTTTACTATAATATAGAGACGAGGGCGATGTGTTGTGAAGCCAACACCCTCTTAGGCGGGGAGCGGGAAGGTGCCCCGAGGAGTTGTGCGTGTTGCTAACATCCAATGACGTCATATAAACCATACGCCATAAAACCTCATTGCCAACATTACAGAACATCAATGTTTAGCCGATAACAATTGCAAGTAAAAATATGTTTTTTTAAAACAGTAAACTGCAAATTAAATTAAATAAATATCATAAATAATATTAAATTAACGTTAATTTATTAACATATTTTTAAGATAATTGGTAGTTTTTTTTTTATTTCACGTTTATGGTCTTTGATACTTAAGTCGCATTCAGAGCTCTTTAAATTAAGAGGTTGTAGACTGTGCTTTGTTAGCTGTAAGTTATGTTTCTATGCATTCTTTTTAACGTTGAACCGTTCATATCAAGTTAGAAATTAATACGTTACGAATAGTCCGCCATCTGTGAATTTTGAAAGCAACTATTTAGCTTCGTAAAATGTTTTATATGTATTATCGTTCTTATAATTCTGTTGTCTTAGATTTTAACTACCTAATTATCTAAATTGATCTTATTTACTATTCGTCTTTGTAATTTTGAGCAAGATTTGTTAATGATGATATTATGTTAGGTTATATAAAGGCATACGATAACTATGGTGTCACTGATAGAATGCGATAGCCAATGTGTTTATATGTCTGTCTCATTAAAACATCTCACTAGCTATAAGTTTAGAAAATTATGCACAATCCACAACAAACAGCGTATTAAATTTGGAGGTCTGAACGGGTTCACGTTTTACCATATGACAAACTTTCTGGTGACAGTGAACAGTCTATAATCTACAGTGAGCTATTGATTTAAGAGCTCTGAATGCAGCTTTAGGCAATTAGCCAAATATATAGGTTTTTAAATTACATAGATTTAAAATACAATATGATCGAAAAAAAATGTCTAGTAGGCCCTGAATTTAAAATGTACAGTAGACAATTTTGTTAATATAAAAATAAATTAATTCCTTGTCTATCTAGACACCCTTTTTTCTCGATCATATTGTATTGTATATGCTTCACACTTTCTAAATTTAAAACTACAAATATTATATAATTTATTAATGATAAATTAAAATTTATATGACAAATTATAAAGATTTATATCTCTAATCAGTGCTGGGTAAAATACTTTCCTGATGTATTCGAAGTACTGAATACAAATACTTTTTTTAAGGAAAAATTATATGTAATATTTTAATCAAACATTACTTTTTAATATTTAAAATACTAAATAGTTGAAATACAGTTCACAACTCTTTAAATGCAATTTATGGCAATATTATTAAAAAGGCAAAATAGTAAAATAGAATATATAACCCAATAAGACAATCATAAACACTGTATGAAGCCGGCATTTTTCCTGTCGATAACTGAACAAAATAAATGTATACTAGGGGCCTCAGCCCGGCTATGCCGGGCTTCTCCCCCTACGTTGACAAAACTTCGCGACTCTTTTTAATATGATAAGGCATTTTGCCGCACTTGTCGATTATAAAACTCGACTCGTTTTTGCCTGTCACGTGGTTATCGAAGTGACGCACCTCGGGCGCGCCCGCGGAACGTTCACGAAACGTCAGCAAAAATTATTATTATTATTATCATTAGCCTATAACAAACAGGAAGTTCTGAGCAATTTAACGTTGAAATAATTTTTCAAATGGTGGCACCTCGGTGAGAGTGTCGTGGCACTTGTCTTGAAAATACTTAAGGAATACTTTAAATTATAGTAATTCACCTAAAATTTCAGCAATAATTGTCTAATTTTAAATATTTTTTCAGTTACCATATTCCATAATTGGTTCCTTGAATGGTGTTCATATGTTCTCCAAGTCTCATAACATGGAAATGTTGCATACTTCAACCCCTGACCATAATGTTGCTTGGAAGGAATATCATAACAGGTTAGTCTAAGATCGGAATTCTTTCAGGATATCGTAGGTATAATTCAAAAAACTCTTAAACCATCACACATGTTTCTGTTCGCTTTTATGGTAGAGAAGAATTTGGCAAGCATTTCTGTTCCTTTGACCCACATGCAGGGTGGATAAAATTATATTACCTATTGTACAACTTGTTACCGACTGTCACATGTACGAGGGGTGGTTGAAAAGTAATCGGATTAGGTAAGAGATGGCGCTACCAGTATTAAATAAATGTTGTTTTTCGTAAATCCTAACCTTCAAATGACTACTGTAAATTATTCAACCAGCTGCGTCATTTAGTTTGTGTTTGACAGTTATTGAAAGTGAACAACTTTTTATTTTTACAAAAATGTAGAATTTAACTAGACCTAAAAAAAGTCCGCGAAAGCATATACAGTTACCCACAAAATTGAGCGTACAAAAGTTTTAGAAATATACCTCTTAGGTAAAGATGCCTATAAAACAGATTATTTAAACCAATTATTTTTTATTTCTAAAATACATCTTAGAGATATAAAACTATCATAAATTGTATAAAATTAAATAATATTTACTAAACATTTGTTAAAAAAAACAAAAATTATATACATTTTCAGAGACACAAAATTGAGCGTACAAAAAGTAGTAATACTAATAAAATAATTAGAAAACAATCAGTTAATTTAAATTAATATTTTGTCGCGTCACCTCTTGCTTCTATTACTGCTTGAAGGCGATTTGGCATAGACTGCACTAATTTTCCACAAACTTCTGCCAGTATACTATTCCACTCTTCTTGAAGTTTCGTTTTAAAATCATTTTTATTAGAAAATTAATTTGTTTTTATCCGAACTTTTAATTCTCTCCATAAATTTTCAATTGAATTGAGATCAGACGATTGTGGCGGTGTTTTGATTAATTTTGGTGCAGCCATTCCTTTACAATAAGCGCAGTATGTTTGGGATCGTTATCTTGTTGGAAATAATAAACTGGTGGCATATCTAATTTTTCTGCACTAGTCGTAAGATTATTTTTCAAGATGTTTAGATATTTCCATTATCCCTTCTATAAATTTTAAATTACCTGGGCCGTTTGAGCCCATAGCACTCCAGAACATACCTGATCCGCCTCCGTGTTTTACTGTCGGAACAGTATTAATTTTTTTAAATATTGTATTGGACTTCCGCCAAACAACTTGTGTACCGTCCGACCCAAAAAAAATAATTTTCGTCTCGTCAGAAAAAATAACTTTATTCCAAAAGCTAATTGGTTTGTTTACATACATTTTTGCAAATTCTAAGAGTTTCTTTTTATTCGTTTTTGAAATCAATGGTTTTTTGCGTGCAATTCGACCATTGTAGTTATTTTTCCGGAGTACTCGGCGGACTGTTTCTACTGAAATTTGTTTATTTAATCTTTGTGACAATTCATATTTAAATTTATTTATTATTTTTTGAATTGTGGAATGTCTTCGGTTTACTATATCACCTATTTCATGCATTGTATGACCCCGGGCGTATAATTTAGCTATTAGTTTTCGTGTAGATTCGTCAGTCTGTTTACGTTTATTTTCCATTATAATAGAAACAAAATCACTGTACTTGAATGTGGCCTAATGCAAACTAAACTAGTGAAAAAAACATCTATTGCAAGATAAAACCTATGCAACATAATTTCAAGAAAAGACAGGTCTTAAATCAAACGAAATTAACTAGTACGCTCAATTTTGTGTCTCTAAAAAATTATTTTTTTCAGTTTTCCTTAACAAATATTACTATACTTTATACTATTTGTAATAATTTTGGATCTGCAAGGTGTATTTTATAAATAAAAAATAATTAGTTTTAAAAAAATCTGTTTTATAGTCACGTTTTATTAAAAAGTATCTTTGTCAAATTTTTTTATGCTCAATTTTGTGAGTAACAGTACCTATCATGCACTGATATCGTGTATTGGCCAATTTTCTGTTTTAAAACGTAATAATTTTTGTATTATCAAGTTTGTGGGTGCATAACATCGGAGTTTTATAGTGATGTATCTATTATTTTAGAATAACGAATTAGAGCATTTCACGTAGAATCATAATGTATTTAACACTATACATCAATGATTAATAATAACGGAGTTATCACAGCGTAAACAGAAGCTCGAAATGCAATTATGTTGAGAGTTGTGGAATTTGTCAAAAGGTGGGAGTGCTAAGTAGTTATTTATTCCCCATTGCCTAATGGTAGTTAAAATTACTATACCTACCATTTTATATATTTAACTTAGAGAAATACCGTAGCGAAGTACGGGTAAACCCACTAGTAGATAATAAAAACAAAGCCTGGATGCCTTGGAAGCCCTTTAATGCGCGCACACACAAGAAATCTCCAAAATTTAAAAAATCTGTGAGATTTCCAAAAGTCCAGCTTTGGGAATTCAGATTTTTACTGTTCTTAAATTATCAGACGTAAATTCGTTTTTTTAAAAAAAAAGATTTTTAAACAATTACAATTAAAAATGTCACCATGGAATATTGACATGCATTAACTTACCCATGTAATCCTAAAATGTGTTAAAATTCTCACATCATTAATTTTTTGTTTTTTGTTTTTTTTTTTTAGTGTGGTATTGATAGGAATCTCCAGCGGTTCCACAGTGGCAGTTCTCAACAAGTTGCTAGACTCAATTTTCAGTGCGATGGTTCTTATCGTCGGTCTGGATGATATAAAAGCTATGAAAAATGTCGAAAGAATTAAAAGAGATCTAAGAGTAAGTTCAAGATTTTTCCCACGCCTTATATATTGATAAAGTTTCATTATAGCCGTGCTATCCATTGATAGACAGACTGTTGGACTCCATAGACTATGGAGAGACTGGAAAACATTCCTCAGATCTAGTGATGCTAAGTGAAGTTATATTATGTCCAGAAAACCATCTATTACAGGTAAAGATATCTCATAGCAATACTTCTTATTCTGTACACTCTAAAAAATCAGCTGTGGCCACCACAGGACCGACCGCCATCATAAAGTACTTAGGTATATAAATTACATTCTAGCAGCAGAGTAGAAATAACTTGTCCTAATATTTTCTAACAGAGATATTATTTATCATGACCATGGAAACCTTACATATAAATATGAAAAAATTGAGACTAGGAAAACCATTCGAAAAATTTTTCAAAATTTTTCGTTTTATCAAAAAATGTCTCAAATAAAAGTTGTTAGTTATTGCTTTTATAGCAACTTTTCTTAAATAAATTTTTTCTAAATATAATTTCTGTTGTGAAATATTTGCAATAATCTTAAAATCGACATGAGTTAACTCCCATTTCTAGTCAACCGATTTTTACCAAAAGTTGATCAACTCGTGCCATTGATGTCAAAAGCTTAAATATGCAGACAAACGGACGGACGGACAGTCAGACAGACGGACAGACGGACGGAGAGACAGACCGACCGACATCAAGCTAAAAATAGTCAAAACGTAATGTAGGAACCTCAATTCGTGGAGATCCATTGAAATATCGAAAGGTCAAAATCGGTATGATCACAATACCTTCCTTATATATGTTGGCGGTCGGTAAAAATATGTATTTAATGGAAAAAATAGATATTTTTTTATGAGATTTTCGCTTGATATATGCCAAAAAACTTTTGTTCCCCACCCTATCTTCCAGAGGGGTTGATGTAGTTGGGGTTTGTGTCGTTAAAAAAATATATTATTTTTTAAAAATTTATTGTATTATATCAAAAGGAAGCTCTTAAGACATAGATTAAGGAATGAAAAGTTGTTTTTTAAGATTTGTTTCTTTTAACACGATTTTGGCCAAAATGTACATTAATCTAAGCCGGAAACGTACGAGAAAAATTAAATATTTATTTAATTAATGTCCAAATTATGGCTTATTATCTAAATTTAGTCTAAAAAAAATAAATGGAAGCTCTTAGTACTCCAATAACGAATAAAAATGTTCAAAAAATGTTTATCAATAAAATATTTTTAGACATCCATTCCGTTGGCTACTTACACTTATTAAATATTTCAAGAAAAAAAAAAATAAATAATAAATAATAAGTACCGATTCCCTATGCTAGATAAAAATTGAAACAATTTCCGTTGAAACCGGAAGTGATGCAGAATTCTTATTATAGTTAAGAAAAAAGTAGATCTTTCCTTCAAATTTTTTATTTTTATATTAGATGTACATTTCGTTCACCACGTGAACATTATCAATAGACTAAATATAACAAACTTATTACAATATTTATACATAGTTAGGTAAGATCAGTGGTGTGAATGGGGGTGAATTAGGGTATTTGAACATTTACGATTATTGTAGGTAATGGTTATGAATTGGGGAATTTTTTATAATTAGGTTGTTGGGATTATCTCTAAAAGCGGGTTTTGTAAAGGACTTAGGTCGGTGTTAATTAGGATTTTGGAATTTTTCTTCATTTCTATTGCCTCCAACATGTTTAAGTTATAAGAATTACTTTCTTTAAGTAGCGAAATAGCGTCTATGTCATGCCCTGTTTTTATTTTATGAAATGCTAACGATGATCTATTAATATCTAAATTTTTAATGTAATTTTTATGTTCCTTAAATCTAGTTTCTAAATTTCTTTGCGTTTGTCCTATATATATTTTGTTACATTTTTTACAGTTAATTTTATATACACCTGATTTTTGAAGATTTTGAATTTTGTCTAAGTGACTTCCTAATAGGGCTTTAATTTTTATAGGGTTGTAAAATGCTGTAATTATATTATGTTTAGAAAAAATATTTTTGATTTTGTGGTATATTGAGGGATGGTATAATATTCTTACGTATTTAGCTGGGTTTTTTTGGGTGGACATATTACATAAGGAGGTGGATAGTTTTATTTTGTTTTTTAAATAAAATTTAAAAAACAAAATAAAACTATCCACCTCCTTATGTAATATGTCCACCCAAAAAAACCCAGCTAAATACGTAAGAATATTATACCATCCCTCAATATACCACAAAATCAAAAATATTTTTTCTAAACATAATATAATTACAGCATTTTACAACCCTATAAAAATTAAAGCCCTATTAGGAAGTCACTTAGACAAAATTCAAAATCTTCAAAAATCAGGTGTATATAAAATTAACTGTAAAAAATGTAACAAAATATATATAGGACAAACGCAAAGAAATTTAGAAACTAGATTTAAGGAACATAAAAATTACATTAAAAATTTAGATATTAATAGATCATCGTTAGCATTTCATAAAATAAAAACAGGGCATGACATAGACGCTATTTCGCTACTTAAAGAAAGTAATTCTTATAACTTAAACATGTTGGAGGCAATAGAAATGAAGAAAAATTCCAAAATCCTAATTAACACCGACCTAAGTCCTTTACAAAACCCGCTTTTAGAGATAATCCCAACAACCTAATTATAAAAAATTCCCCAATTCATAACCATTACCTACAATAATCGTAAATGTTCAAATACCCTAATTCACCCCCATTCACACCACTGATCTTACCTAACTATGTATAAATATTGTAATAAGTTTGTTATATTTAGTCTATTGATAATGTTCACGTGGTGAACGAAATGTACATCTAATATAAAAATAAAAAATTTGAAGGAAAGATCTACTTTTTTCTTAATTCAAACCCTTCAATTTCAACATTCATATTTTGTTCTTATTATAGTCCTAAAGTGCTTTTAACCGATCCTTTTAACCGAATTTGCTCTGCACTTGTACACGGACCGACAGACAGACAGACAGACAAACAGACAGACCCACAGACATCATGCTACAAATAGTGAAAACATTATGTAGGGACTTCAATTCGTGGAGATCCATCGAAAACTCGAAATGTCAAAATCGGTATGATCACAATACCTCCCTTAGAAATGTTGGCGGTCACTGCATAAAAGGTTCTCATTTTGAGAAAGGAACCTAATAATATTAGTAAATAATTAACTAGTTGATGCGAACCGGTTCTAGCTCAGTATTGATTTAAGTTTATTCCATCATTTTTGAGATATCTTTGATATATTTTACAATTTTTTAGAGCATTCTTGACTCATATGGTGAAACGATGGACACCCAGTTTGCCTGCCTGTTAATTCGTGGAAAGATCGCCGTAGCCACTGAAAGTTGGTGGAGCCTGGAGTCAGAAGAACAAAAACTGTTGTCTCTAATGGGGTCCTTCGAGCATGATTCTACAGCCAAGGATATTCCAGTTTATTTACCACAGAAAAGTCCTAATGTAAGACTTACTAAGATGTCATTTTAAGATAAATAATCCTAGATTTTAGATCCTAGTAGATTCTAGGAAGCGTATATATCAGAAGCAGTGTTGAGCATTATCTAGATAATTTTATCTAGATAATGCATTTAGATGAGATATTATTATCTATCATCTTTTTTAGATACTGTTTTACATTTTTATCTATTATCTCAGTTAGATAGGTATTTTCAATATCTTTATCTGTAATTTCAGATAATTTTTATAGATAATAGACCATATTAGTGTGACGTCACATACATGTGCTGCCATCTGGCAACGGTTTCCTTTGTTTTTTTTTTGGGAGATTTAAAATACATGTGTCATTACTTTTGTTACCTTAATTTTATAAATATTTTCGATTTTGGAGCAAAAAAATTATATCTTTGATAAATATACGCTGATATATACAGTTCAGATACCTTATATTATAGAATAATGTTTTTATAAATATATAAATAAGGATTCGAAGATATATTTATAGGTTACGTTTTTAAATAATATGAAAACCGATATATCTTTAGCATTTATTTAATTAAAACTAAGTAAACATTAATATTTTGTTTCAGAATGCATAATGGTGTATTAAGTTGCTCCAAATTGGAACCATTACAGTCACATTCTTAATTGCATAATTTTTTCGTTTTTTGACAAGTGAATATGAAATTCAATAATAGATAAAATAAGAATAATATATTGTTCCTTCAAACTAATTAGAAATGGCAAACAGACTTATTGCTATGTTACTTGCCATAATAACAATTATTAACGTAAGTTTTTCAAAATTAACCTGCAAAATAATATTGTTATAATGTATAAAATAAGAGTTTTAATTAATAAATATTGACTTGTAGTTTTAATGTGAAGCATTTTCTAACTTTGAAAACTTAATTTATACTTCCAAAATACAATTAAAAACAAAACAACATGCTAAATTCAAATAAAAGGAAAACAACCGCGAGGCGGCAGCTCTGAATCCCATTTTGTGACGTAGTTACTAATATGGTCTATTTAAAGCTTAACCTCAATATTCTGTGTTGTTTTGCTAATAACAAAACTAGGTATACATATATGTAAATATGAATCAACAATATTTATTAAACGAGATACTTTTAACTGATTCCCCATTGGATGAAAGCAATATGATGAATTTATCATGGATAATTTGAGTTTCGCGCCATAAAAATGTGGAGGGGGCTTATCTTATGTATTATCTGATTTTTTTAAAGATTATCTTATCTTTCCTAGATAATTATTTTTTTAATTATCTTTATCTTTGTTTAGATCACAAAAATGTGGTATTATCTTATCTTTGACTAGATAACATTTTAAGTTATCTATACTCAACACTGATCAGCAGTGGTAAACGTTTTTATACCAGTAAAGAATGTTTTGTATTCATTTTTTTCGTTACCATATATATTTTTTTTTTGCTTCTTTGGGAATTTTCTTCATAAAGTGTTGGCAACACTGTCTTTTACCTGTATTCCAGTTTGATTGAGTCAAGCTATCAATGAGTCAAACTAATTAATATATTTTTCTTGTTTATAATTTTATTATTATTTTGTAGGGGGCTTTTAGGTTAGTGTCCTGTACACTTATCCCAGACGTAGTAGTATGTTGCTTATGTGGACCTACGCCCCCTCTGGAAGAAATTGAACAAACTGCTTGTCAAACTTTTAAAGCAAGTATGGAAATATTACGGTCAGCCGAAGAAGTGCACCCAAGAAATTTTCCTCATTCTGTACAACTAGACGCGGGCATTTTAGGGTAAATATTATATTTTTAAATTGTTTATTTTTCAAAACTAGAAAAAAAAACTTAAATACAATAAATCTTCAAAATATTGTTCATATCGGTCAAAGGATATATGAGCATCTAGAGTCTCTTGTTTATGCCTACGAAACCCTAGTAATTTATGTATTTAATTATATTCATAGATTCTTAGAGAATACATCTGCAAAATATTGTTCATATCGGTCAAAGGATATAAGAGTCTCTTGTTTATGCCTACGAAACCCTAGACATTTATGCATGTAATTATATTCGTAAATTCTTAGAAAATAAATCTGCAAAATATTGTTCATATCGGTCAAAGGATATAGGATCGTATAGAGTTTCTTGTTAATGCCTACGAAACCCTAGACATTTCTGTATTTAATTATATTCGTAGATATTTAGAGAATAAATCTTCAAAATACTGTTCGGTCAAAGACAGGGTGACCAACCGTCCCACATTTTGCGGGACTGTCCCGCATTTTAACATTTTGTCCCGCATTTGGATTTGGGAGGTGAGGACCTTTTTTTTGCTCTTCACTTGGATTTGGGAGGTGAAGACCTTTTTTTGCTCTTCACTTGGATTTTGGGAGATGAAGACCTTTTTTTTGCTTTTTATTTGGATTTGGGAGGTGAGGACCTTTTTTTTGCTCCGTCCCGCATTGCCTTCTTAAGAAAATGGTCACCCTAGTGAAAGGATATAGGAGTGTCCTAGGGTTTCTTGTTTATGCCTACGAAACTCTAGACATTTCTATATGTTGTTTTATCCGCAGATTCTTAGAGAATAAATCTGCAAAATATTTTTCATATCGATCAAATAATATAGAAGTGTCTATAATTTCTTGTTTATGCCTATGAAACTCTAGACATTTCTATACGTTGTTTTATCCGCAGATTCTTAGAGAATAAATCTGCAAAATATTTTTCATATCGATCAAAGAATATAGACGTGTCTATAGTTTCTTGTTTATGCCTACGAAACTCTAGACATTTCTATATGTTGTTTTATCCGCAGATTCTTAGAGAATAAATCTGCAAAATATTTTTCATATCGATCAAAGAATATAGGAGTATCTAGAGTTTCTTATTTATGTCTACGAGACATTTCTGTATGTTATTTTGTCCGCAGATTCTTAGAGAATAAATCTGCAAAATATTGTTCATATCGGTCAAAGGATATAGGATTGTCTGCCAATCACGAGTACCTTAGGAAAAATCGACGTCACAATCTTACCGAGACCACATACAGACACTTGTTAATTATATATGTACGATTAGAAATAACGTTTTTGTTAATACATTGTTATAAAATAATGTAGTAACAAGTCACAGACTAAATTTGTTTAATAACAGCTAACCATTTCATATTAAAAGTGGTACACAAGGAATGAAAATAAATTTAAAATTGAATTATTTTGTATTTTTTAGAATTCTTCTGATAAATTTGGAATTTGGAAAATACGTACTCTCCCGCAACCCCCAACAGAACCAGGGGAAACGTAACGTTACGGGATCTCACCGTCTGGACATCTTGAGGACTTTCTATTACCGAGCAGCCTACCAGCTGGCTGACAATAATGACCAGTCCTTCTTGCAAGAGACTTACTGGTGTTCGGAGTATCACAAATGTCATGCCGCTAAAATTGGAGATAATATACTTTGCGTTTTGTACGTTTCTTCAATACCAACGCATGCCATGAGACTGGTGACACAGAAAACTATGAAATTGCTGGTTTCAGACAAACAGTTATTATGGTAACTTTTAGTTTCGTTCTCAAATGAAGTGTCCGAACAAGATATAGCAGGTATATTTTAACTAGAGATGGGAATTTCGGCTCAGTTTGCGGAACCGGATCAGTGGAGGTCGTTCAGTTTGTTGAGCCGGTTCATTGATCCGGCTCAGTGATCCAGTTAAGTAAACATGTTTCCGAAACACAGGACGGTCGTAAGTTCGTAGGTAGAACGTCGCTTAGAGCCGGTTCTTGCAATATATGAACTGTAAACATGATCCCGAGACACAGGTCGGTCGGTCGTTCGGTCGTAGGTAGAACGTCGTTTAGAGCCGGCTCTTGCTTAGAGCTGGTTCTTGCAATATATGAACTGTAAACATGATCCCGAGACACAGGTCGGTCGGTCGTTCGGTCGTAGGTAGAACGTCGTTTAGAGCCGGCTCTTGCTTAGAGCTGGTTCTTGCAATATATGAACTGTAAACATGATCCCGAGACACAGGTCGGTCGGTCGTTCGGTCGTAGGTAGAACGTCGCTTAGAGCCGGCTCTTGCTTAGGGCCGGTTCTTGAGACCGAGACACAGGTCAGTCAGTTGCCGGTCGTTCGGTCGTAGGTAGAACGTCGCTTAGCCCCGACTCTTATCTAACATTTTTGAAACAAACAATTCACTTTATGTAGCTACTGTATTTTAAACCAGATGTGTTAAGTTTATGGCGATGTTTATTGCCTTTATAAATCGGACATCTGGGATTTGGGCAATATTTTTAATATTTTGATATAGTATGGTTGTAAGAAAATACAGACTAAGCCTATTAGTTTCAAATAAACTGCCCTACAAATTGATGACAAAATACACTTTATGATAATACATTACAAACCGAGTTCTCGCGAAGTTCAACATGACATCGATCCAGATCCGGATCACTCCGGTCACTGCTCACAATCGCCCGACCAATCGTATTCTTGAAACTTGAAACTATACAGTGAGCCGTGAGCCGGCTCAGTTCAATTTGGTGAACTGTGTCACTTCGGTCAGTGTACTGAGCCGGCTCAGTGAGCCGGTTCGTTCATGAACGACCCATCTCTAATTTTAACCCTTTAATCCTTTCGCTACGGGCGAATTTTTCATGAATCGTGCTCCCTGTACGGGGATTCTAAGCCCGTTCGGAATCGTACGGTGTTCGTAGTTGAAGCAAATTTTATCGAAAAACACGTTCTTCGGTTTTAAAACAATTAACACAATGACGGAATTTGACGGTCATCGTAGTGTTATATACATTTTTTTTATGATTTACCTAATTTATTAATATTTTTCTTAATTTTTATTTAATAGGGAGTTTAAAAATAAGGTTATATACAAAAGAAATATAAACATTTATTAATATAAATTATCAAAATCTACAATTATTAAAGACACTAGGTTATTACCCGTCAACAATGACGGATTTATAATATAAAATTTTCAATTGTTTGTATGTGTATTTGGTTTTATTTTTTAACGTATCTTAATATTGTCGCCGGTCATCGAATCACGGGACAGGATATCACCAGTTAGCCAATGACGAGAGAGGTTGTCACCTGTCAGCCAATCAAGAGACAGGGTGTCCCCAGTTAGCCTATCATGAGAACCTTAGGAAAAATTGACGTCATAATGTTACCGACACTACATACAGACACTTGCTAATTATATAGTTAGATGAATTTATTCATGAACTTTTTAAGATGGGAAAACGATTCATTTTTACTCAGTAAATTACCTTTATATTGTTAAAACTAAAAATATTTTGAGACGTTAATTTATGCCTCCGAAACCCTCGACATTTATGTATTTAATTATATTTGTAGACTCTTGTAGAATAAATCTACAAAATATTGTTCATATCGGTCTAAGGATAGAAGAGTGTCAAGTTTATTTTTTTCTTGCCTACGAAATCCTAGATATTTCTATATATAATTATATTCGTAGATTCTTAGAGAATAAATCTTCAAAATATTGTTCATATTGGTTAAAGGATATAGGCGTGTCTAGAGTTTCTCTTTTATGCCTACGAAACCCTAAGCATTTCTATATGTAAATTTATCCGCAGTTTCTTAGAGAATAAATCTGCAATATATTTTTCTTATCGATCATAGGATATAGGAGTGTCTAGAGTTTCTTGTTTATGCCTACGAAACCCTAGACATTTCTGTAAATAATTATATTTGTAGATTCTTAGAATATAAATCTGCAAAATACTTTTCATATCGATCATAGGATATAGGAGTGTCTAGAGTTTCTTGTTTATACCTATGAAACCCTAGACATTTCTATACGTTATTTTATCCGCAGATTCTTAGAAAATAAATCTGCAAAATATTTTTCATATCGATCATAGGATATAGGAGTGTCTAGAGTTTCTTGCTTATGCCTATGAAACCCTAGACATTTCTATGTTATTTTATTCGCAGTTTCTTAGAGAATAAATCTGCAAAATATTGTTCATATCAGTCAAATCATATAGGAGTATCTATAGTTTCTGGTTTATGCCTACGAAATCCTACACATTTCTATATGTAATTATATTCGTAAATTCTTAGAGAATAAATCTGCAAAATACCTGTCAATCAAGAGACCTCAAGAGTCCCCAGTTAGCCAATCACGTGAAGCTTAAGAAAAATGACGTCACAGTGTTACCCAGATCACAAACACACGCTAGCTAATTATATATGTACGATTCAAAGTATAATAGGGGATACGCATAAAATTTATATTTCCTTAAAACTATATTTTTTTGATATGTTAATGTTAGTTATGTCACCTAACAAAACAAAAGTCACATTTTAATTAATATTACAGCCAAATTTTTTAATTAAAATATTGTAAATTTGAAATAAGCCGACCACAGCGCGAAGGTTGCTGAGTAAATACGACTGAGCATGACGTCAAACCCCAGCAGCCCAGACTACAACATAATCTTTACGTGTGTATATTGTATTGTTCGAGAGTTTTGTATTTGTTTTTAAACAATTTTTCAGGCATTTATTATTAAAATGGCAGATAAAGATTTTGTTAGGGCTCAGAGTGATAATTTACCCAACATTGATGCCTTTATGATCATGGAATATATGAAAAATAATGAATGCTACAGTGCTGAAGAAGAACAGACCAATAAATGCTCAAATGTACAGATAAACAATAGAGTCGTCATTTGACTACCATGGCTGCTAATGGGTTCAAATAAACTGAGGATATATTAGGATTTTAACCAGGTATTTTGCGTAAGTGAATACCAATAAAAGCAGGTCTTACTGTCTCCGCCCCCAGTCACTTACACCTGGTCTCAAACGACGAGAGCTGATACGTCCACAGGTTATAAAACAAAGGTCTATTGTTCTCTGGTGTCTAGATAAGAATAGATCAATAAATGCTCAAATGTACAGATAAACAATAGAGTCGTCATTTGACTACCATGGCTGCTAATGGGTTCAAATAAACTGAGGATATATTAGGATTTTAACCAGGTATTTTGCGTAAGTGAATACCAATAAAAGCAAGTCTTACTGTCTCCGCCCCCAGTCACTTACACCTGGTCTCAAACGACGAGAGCTGATACGTCCACAGGTTATAAAACAAAGGTCTATTGTTCTCTGGTGTCTAGATAAGAATAGACCAATAAATGCTCAAATGTACAGATAAACAATAGAGTCGTCATTTGACTACCCTGGCTGCTAATGGGTTAAAATAAACTGAGGATATATTAGGATTTTAACCAGGTATTTTGCGTAAGTGAATACCAATAAAAGCAGGTCTTACTGTCTCCGCCCCCAGTCACTTACACCTGGTCTCAAACGACGAGAGCTGATACGTCCACAGGTTATAAAACAAAGGTCTATTGTTCTCTGGTGTCCAGATAAGAATAGACCAATAAATGCTCAAATGTACAGATAAACAATAGAGTCGTCATTTGACTACCCTGGCTGCTAATGGGTTAAAATAAACTGAGGATATATTAGGATTTTAACCAGGTATTTTGCGTAAGTGAATACCAATAAAAGCAGGTCTTACTGTCTCCGCCCCCAGTCACTTACACCTGGTCTCAAACGACGAGAGCTGATACGTCCACAGGTTATAAAACAAAGGTCTATTGTTCTCTGGTGTCCAGATAAGAATAGACCAATAAATGCTCAAATGTACAGATAAACAATAGAGTCGTCATTTGACTACCCTGGCTGCTAATGGGTTAAAATAAACTGAGGATATATTAGGATTTTAACCAGGTATTTTGCGTAAGTGAATACCAATAAAAGCAGGTCTTACTGTCTCCGCCCCCAGTCACTTACACCTGGTCTCAAACGACGAGAGCTGATACGTCCACAGGTTATAAAACAAAGGTCTATTGTTCTCTGGTGTCCAGATAAGAATAGACCAATAAATGCTCAAATGTACAGATAAACAATAGAGTCGTCATTTGACTACCCTGGCTGCTAATGGGTTAAAATAAACTGAGGATATATTAGGATTTTAACCAGGTATTTTGCGTAAGTGAATACCAATAAAAGCAGGTCTTACTGTCTCCGCCCCCAGTCACTTACACCTGGTCTCAAACGACGAGAGCTGATACGTCCACAGGTTATAAAACAAAGGTCTATTGTTCTCTGGTGTCTAGATAAGAATAGATCAATAAATGCTCAAATGTACAGATAAACAATAGAGTCGTCATTTGACTACCCTGGCTGCTAATGGGTTAAAATAAACTGAGGATATATTAGGATTTTAACCAGGTATTTTGCGTAAGTGAATACCAATAAAAGCAGGTCTTACTGTCTCCGCCCCCAGTCACTTACACCTGGTCTCAAACGACGAGAGCTGATACGTCCACAGGTTATAAAACAAAGGTCTATTGTTCTCTGGTGTCTAGATAAGAATAGATCAATAAATGCTCAAATGTACAGATAAACAATAGAGTCGTCATTTGACTACCATGGCTGCTAATGGGTTAAAATAAACTGAGGATATATTAGGATTTTAACCAGGTATTTTGCGTAAGTGAATACCAATAAAAGCAAGTCTTACTGTCTCCGCCCCCAGTCACTTACACCTGGTCTCAAACGACGAGAGCTGATACGTCCACAGGTTATAAAACAAAGGTCTATTGTTCTCTGGTGTCTAGATAAGAATAGACCAATAAATGCTCAAATGTACAGATAAACAATAGAGTCGTCATTTGACTACCCTGGCTGCTAATGGGTTAAAATAAACTGAGGATATATTAGGATTTTAACCAGGTATTTTGCGTAAGTGAATACCAATAAAAGCAGGTCTTACTGTCTCCGCCCCCAGTCACTTACACCTGGTCTCAAACGACGAGAGCTGATACGTCCACAGGTTATAAAACAAAGGTCTATTGTTCTCTGGTGTCCAGATAAGAATAGACCAATAAATGCTCAAATGTACAGATAAACAATAGAGTCGTCATTTGACTACCCTGGCTGCTAATGGGTTAAAATAAACTGAGGATATATTAGGATTTTAACCAGGTATTTTGCGTAAGTGAATACCAATAAAAGCAGGTCTTACTGTCTCCGCCCCCAGTCACTTACACCTGGTCTCAAACGACGAGAGCTGATACGTCCACAGGTTATAAAACAAAGGTCTATTGTTCTCTGGTGTCCAGATAAGAATAGACCAATAAATGCTCAAATGTACAGATAAACAATAGAGTCGTCATTTGACTACCCTGGCTGCTAATGGGTTAAAATAAACTGAGGATATATTAGGATTTTAACCAGGTATTTTGCGTAAGTGAATACCAATAAAAGCAGGTCTTACTGTCTCCGCCCCCAGTCACTTACACCTGGTCTCAAACGACGAGAGCTGATACGTCCACAGGTTATAAAACAAAGGTCTATTGTTCTCTGGTGTCCAGATAAGAATAGACCAATAAATGCTCAAATGTACAGATAAACAATAGAGTCGTCATTTGACTACCCTGGCTGCTAATGGGTTAAAATAAACTGAGGATATATTAGGATTTTAACCAGGTATTTTGCGTAAGTGAATACCAATAAAAGCAGGTCTTACTGTCTCCGCCCCCAGTCACTTACACCTGGTCTCAAACGACGAGAGCTGATACGTCCACAGGTTATAAAACAAAGGTCTATTGTTCTCTGGTGTCTAGATAAGAACAGACCAATAAATGCTCAAATGTACAGATAAACAATAGTCGTCATTTGACTACCATGGCTGCTAATGGGTTAAAATCATATATCTATAAACAAGTATATGGCGTGTAGCCTATACGTCAATATAAAGTGTCTGGTAGACTAAGAGACAGATATACAGAGTGATTATTTAATGGCGAGACGACGTCACCGAATTTAACGTGCCTCGTAGCAGAATACTATGACTATAATAACCTTGAAGAAATTTTGATTATGAAGAAAAAAAGTTTATGCGCATGCGCGCATAATCGCCTGCTACGATGTGTATGAAATGGCAAATTATTAAAACTTCCAGTGACGTCGTCTCGCATTTAAATAATCACTCCGTATGTATATCTGTCTCTCAGGTGCATTTTCATAACGATGCGCACGCTCGATAAACGTCACAGATCATGCTTATTTTGAATTTTGATGTCAATATTCAGTCGCAATTGTTAATTATTACTAACGTTCTGTTTATAACAAAATATTTATTTTTAGAACCTAATGAAAAAACTTCCTGTAGGGTTAATTTTTAATAATATTGTTAATAGGGGATAGGCATGATTTTTTTTTATTTTTTATTATATTCCTCTTGTTAAATATAAACATAAAAAACAGTTTTTATTTATTTTTTTGTAATTAACAGCCTTGCTCTAAATAAAAACATACAAATTAAACAAATAAAATAAAGTACTTATACAAATATGAATAATATCAAAAAGGAAAGAATATACAAAGAGTTTGAATTTGTCCTCAATCATATTATACAATAATAGGGGATAGGCATGATTTTATTTTATTTTTTTATTATATTCCTCTTTTTGCATATAAACATAGAAAACAGTTTTGCATTTTTTTTTTTTTTTAATTTGAAGGCTTAAAAATATCATAAATGTATGTAGCGCGCGAAAACGACGTGTGACGTCATACCCCTTCTAACTGACGTATGACACTACTAGCTTACCGGCGTACATAGTCTGTTCTGAACTTATTTGTTTGTATAACTTTCATAGGTTATGTAAAGTTAGAGTGATTTTAGTTAAAATAAAGTTTAATTCTATAAAAACAATTTATACATGTTTACCGAATTAAATTTTATATTAAAATAGATAACTTATATTGCAGTATTTCAATTATGCCTCTAACGTTTTGTAACTTCATGCAAACAATGTAGTAAAATTCTGACATCTAAATTACATAAATATTTACATTTTACAGAGTTGCAGCGTTTGTTTACATAAAGTTATAGAATATAAAATAAAAATTACTTTGACACCACGTATTTCCTCAGCACTGTAGCATTCATTATTTTTCATATATTCCATGAGCATAAATGCATCAATGTTGGGTAAATTATCACTCTGAGCCCTAACAAAATCTTTATCTGCCATTTTAATAATAAATGCGTGAAAAATTGCTTAAAAACAAATATAAAACTCTCGAACAATACAATACACACACGTGTGAAGATTATGTTGTAGCTGTATCTGTGATGTGAAACCCCTATCGTTTGACGTCATACTCAGTCGTTTTACTCGGCAACCTTCGCTCCGTGGTCGGCTTATTTCAAATTTACAATATTTTAATTTAAAAATTTGGCTATAATATTAATTAAAATGTAATTTTTGTTTTGTTAGGTGACATAACTAACATTAACATATCAAAATAATGTAGTTTTAAGGAAATACAAATTTTATGCGTATCCCCTATTGTCAGATTTATTACAAAATATTTTAATTTTTTAAATAACAAAAGCGTATTATCTGCCTTGTTTATTTCAATATCTTATTAACATTTTTTATATATAAAAAAAAAAATCACTTGCTAACCCAGTTACTACGCCTATGCCCTAGTTGTAACTTATTTTAAATTTCCCGCTATACTGTATTTGATCAGTGTGAATCGTACTCGGTTCGCAGCGCTATCTACTTTTTTCTACTTTGAAATAGACCATAGTGTGTTCTTACAAAAGTGAACAGCTTATAATTAAAAATATTTAATTTTTTTCGGGACAAAAATATATTCTCTGGTCATATATATTTTCAAATTTAACGAAATTATAATTGTTATTATTATGTAAAAAATAAATTATTGTAAACGAGTTATACACTGCACAAAAATTAGAACACTTCTTAAAACAAAATATGTACTGTCTGAAACTGTAATCTACTTATCTTAAATAATGTTATCATACTTAGTTTTTACTTTCTAAATGCAATAATCGTGATGTTCACGTAAAAGAAGTTTTCCCCTAACTTTTGTGCACAATGGCTGTATTCAAATGTTATTTATAAGAAAAGAAAATGATAAACACAAGCTGTGTTTCGCCAAATTTTGGTCGTATCTGTACCTTTCGACCAATAGCGATGTTGGAATATAGACTTGCGCAGAACAAAACTTAAGCACAGATAGAAATAGAAATTTATAGTTCCATCTCTCATTGTTGCAGACACTTGAATGTCCTCACGCGCTATATACTTGTTTATAGATATATGGTTAAAATAAACTGAGGAAATATTAGGATTTTAACGAGGTATTTTGCGTAAGTGAGTACCAATAAAAGCCGGTCTTACTGTCTCCGCCCCCAGTCAATTACGCCTGGTCTCAAACGACGAGAGTTGATACGTCTACAGGTTATAAAACAAAGGTCTATTGTTCTCTGTTGTCCAGATAAGAACAGACCAATAAATGCTCAAATGTACAGATAAACAACAGAGTCGTCGTTTGACTACCATGGCTGCTAATGGGTTACAATAAACTGAAGAAACATTACGATTTTAACCCGGTATTTTGCGTAAGTGAGTACCAATAAAAGCAGGTCTTACTGTCTCCGCCCCCAGTCAATTACGCCTGGTCTCAAACGACGAGAGCTGATACGTCCACAAGTTATAAAACAAAGGTCTATTGTTCTCTGGTGTCCAGATAAGAACAGACCAATAAATGCTCAAATGTACAGATAAACAATAGAGTCGTCATTTGACTACCCTGGCTGCTAATGGGTTAAAATAAACTGAGGAAATATTACGATTTTAACGAGGTACTGTCCGACAGATATTTCGTGACCGGGCGTGAAAGATGCGCGTGATATTTCTAGTGGGGATTATAACTTTGAAACGTGTCATACGTTTGATTTTGACAATGTAAAGATATTACATGTACAACCTAAGGGATTAAATATGGACATGTTAGAAGCGTTTGAGATTAAAAAGGCTGTTTATAAGAACAAAAATTTAATGAATGAACAATTATAACTCATTAGTTCTCCGCTTCTAACACCTTTTTAATCCTTCACGTTTTTGCTTTATTATCTTGTTTGTTGTACCTACCTGTTGGTATATATTTCAGTAATGTATGCGATTTATTTATTCTGAAGATGACTTTGTAAGTCGATATACCTACGTATCAATACATTAAATAATTTTGAAACAATAAACCGAGTGTTTTTATTTTAAACTTTTTTATAAATAATTTAATCTTCTGAAACACACTTGAAAAACATTTTCTTTTGTCAAGTTGGATTAAATTTTTAATACGCTTTAATTTTGATAACTAACAAACAAAAGTCATGTTTCTATACATCAAAATGTAGATAAATATTTCTAATATTTTAAAATATTTAAAATATGAATCGTTAAATTTGTTTAGAATCAACAGGTTATTTTAGCCTCAAACCTGAAAGAAAATTTCCAATAATCCCCACCATTTTCTTGACGCATGCGCGTTGTTTTCTCTATGCGTTGTTGCTTACAGTTATCATTAGTGCCCGAGTCTTCTTGTAGTGATGTTAAAACCCGAAATTTTAGTGAATTTTAATAAAATAATGACATTTTTTAAATAAAAACAACGAAAGGACAATTTTTAACAAATTTTGATGTTTGAATTTTGTTCGAGTGACAGTTTTATGTGCTTGTGAATGTAGTTGTTTATATTGTGATTTTTTTTTTAACTTTTATAAAAGTTATTTGTTTTTGTGATTGTGTTTTATTAATTTGGAAAAGTGACTTTATTTTGTGTACCTCGACAGAAGCGATCATCTCATAACGATTATGTAAGTTTGTCAAAAGTTTTTTCAAGTTTTTCAAAGTTAAAAAAGTTTTCAAACTTTGTTGTGGATCTTTTTTAAATAAACAATACTAAGACGAATTAACTATAATTGTATACATTCGGTGTTCCAATCTTAATTAATTTTTTCGGTAAATAACTTTAACAAAAGTTATGACAACATTTGCATTGTTTTCAAGTGATGTGTTGTTTATTTTAATGATCGGTCTTTCAAATTGGAAATAAATATATTAGGAGAATAAAATTAAGAAAACATTTCGTATATATTACTAGCTGACGTACCCATACTTCGTACGGATTTTGTTAAATAGATTTTTGTTGATAAGTGATTATGATAAGTGATATTTGTAGTGTATAGGTAGAGTTCCCCATAGCCCCTCCCCCAATATTCATCTAACTAAAAACTACATTGCACAGAATAGAATTGTTTATTCATTCTAAACTTTTCGTATTTGTATTTTGCTGCTAAGTAAACAATAATTGAGATATTTCAAGTATTTTCTGTAGATAGCCCTCCCCATAGCCTCCCAAATATATATTATTAAAGACTACATTTTGTAGGTATGACCAAAAAACCCTTATACCGTCATTTTGTCGTCTGTCTGTCTGTTCGGTAAAAATTGTAGCCAAACGGCTAAACCTAGAGAGTTGAAATTTGGCATGCTTATACAACCTTTGACCCGCACATAGGAAAAATACTAAAACATCTAAAAAACATACCCACCTAAAAATATAAACAAATATGTGCTCATCGAAAACAAAAATATTTTTTTTTAATTCTGAGTAGGGTATCAAATGAAAGCCCCTTAGTACGTGGATTAACGATAAAATTTTTATTTTTGCAAAATAAATTATTTTGAAGCGATTTTTGCCAAAATTGTGCAAAAAATTTTTTGTCCCACACCCTGTAGCCCAGATGGTTTAAACTAAAAATCTAAAAAAATTCTAAGTAATGTACATTGGTGTGAACCGAAATAGTACAACAGGAATTTTTGATCAGATTATGTTTTCGGAAAATAACGCATTTTTTTCTGGTAAAAACTCGCTGGTAAACGAAGGGTTTCGAGTTCGAGTACTGAGTGAATTTTATTTTTTCTGTTTTTTTTTTTGCATTTTTATTATGTTGAAATTATTTTGTCAAAATTCTAGTTATATTTTGACAAATGTTGTATTTAATTTTTAAGAGCGTAAATTCAATAACCAGTCTTATTATATGATTAACAGACGATAAATTATTTTAAAAATATCGTTCATTTTGCCGTGATTACTACAAAGTAAAATTTGTCCTACACACTCAGCATACCGCCTTCACTTATTATATACCTGCGAAATCCTGAAATGTGTGAATATTCACCCTTCACATCAATTTTTTTAGTTAGTATAATCAATTAAATCTGATTATAGACAATACATTGCGTCAAATTTGACATTTTAAAATTTGCACGCGTCCAAATTACTCAATACAGGATACAAAGTGTAATTAGTTGAATTACACCATTTCTGGCTATTAGCTTCTATAATAACAACACAATATTTGTCTAGGGATATTTACAAACACATAACAAGTTCATATTTTTATTTATTAATAATTATTACCTTAAATATCAAAAGTAAACTTAAATCATTTGCGGGGATATTTTCTTTTAAAGAGGCACTTTTATTTCTTTTACAACATATTGAAGATAAGATAATCATGCAGAAAATGTTAAATTGCTAAAGAATAATAATAATAATAATAGTGGCCATTTCATTTTGGAAATTTAGATTAGATTAGACTTTATTTAGCATTATTTTGCTACATAAACAAATATTAATAGGTACTAGGTAAATATAATTTCATATAATATATTTTAAAGTAAATCTAAACAATTAATATTAATATTTCACACTTAATCTAAAGTATATAGTTTTAACAAAACATTCAAATAACAACTAATAATAAAACATTTACTTATTTTTCTAAATAATATTTTTTTAATTTCAATTTAAATTGTCTTATATTAGCTACTTCTCTTATACTATCTGGTAACTTATTATAAATTATAACTACCTTAAAAAATAACGAATTCTGTGCTGCTTTACTGTTTTTATGCTCCAATGCAAAAGAATTTTTATTTCTAGTATTATAACTATGTATATCTTTGAAAACTTTTAAAACATTATTGAAATATTTTGGTACTAACCCAAGTTTGATCTTATGAATAAAAATTAATGAATTAATTTCTAATAGATTTTCAACTTCTAACCACCCTAATTTAATTAACATTGTTTTTATATGCGTGTATTTGTTACATTTTAATATGGTTCGCATGTCTCCATTTTGTAAAATTTGCAATCTTTTTAATTCCCCTGAATTTGCCAAATATAATATAGTTCCCGCAAAATTAAAGTGCGGTAAAATGATTGTGTTAAATACAGTTTTACGAGCCCAGTACGATAAATGCTTAACCACATCTGTTTAAAAAACCTATCTTTTTAGAATTTTTTTTACAAATATAATCTACGTGTTCACTAAATTTTAATTTGTTGTCTATCATAATGCCCAAATATTTAAAAGTGTTCACTATTTCTATTTTGGTATTTTCTACATAAATAATAATATCTTCTATTTTCTCTCTTATGTGCACATTACCAAATATCATTGCTTTTGTTTTGTTTGTATTTAATTTCAATTTATTGTAATTTAACCATTTTTCTACTCTTTGTAAATCTTCATTTAATTTTAATTCCATTTCTTCTTTGTTAGTTCCTTCAATATAAATTAGCGTATCATCTGCAAAAAGATGAAATTTGCAGTGAACTAAAACATTTCTAAAATCATTTATATATAAAATGAACAGTAATGGTCCCAAGATACTACCTTTCGGTACACCATACTCTATCAACTTTTCTTTTGATCTTATTTTGTCACATACGACAATTTGTTTTCATAAATACTACACATACATTTCAAAACCACGATTCTTGTGCAGAGTGAGGTTATTCAACTTAAGTTCTGCTTAATTTTCAATAATTTGTAGGTAAATCGGTCATATCTGAACGCAATTATGTTTTAAAAATATTTAAAAAATAGATTAAAGCTTAATTTGGATGTGTAAATAGGCTTTGAAAGATATTGTTAGTGTCCATGTAGGGTGAGTCATAAGCAGTATTATCTTTTCCTAGTAATCAGAAAAAGTGGTATTACAAGTAAAAAGCCATAGTGCAACTCAGCATCTACAGCTGTGAGTTACTATTGGGGTTACTGATCTAATAACTAACAATATCATTACATAAATCAAACAGTTTTACTTTCCACTTACTGACAATTGAAAGTATGAGAGTGGCTTCTGTTTGTACATCCTGTGTTTGGGAGTTTTTTGAGTGTGGCCGGCCCAGCCACAGCCGCTGACCGGCCAAACTAGTTACACCGGAAACGGATCTATACACCGCGAAGGACAAAGGTTTTCATCTCAAGACAGATTTTTAATCCGAGCTACTAACCTCCAGATTTATATGCAGGGTGTTAGCGGGAAATGTTTTAGCATTTCTAATTTTTTCGTTATCAGAGATACGAAAAGGGCGCCACATAGCGAAGGTGAGGACTTTTTTTTTTGCTCATCACTTGGATTTTGGGTGGTGAGGACCTTTTGTTTTTTGCTCATCACTTGGATTTTGGGAGGTGAGGACCTTTTGTTTTTTGCTCATCACTTGGATTTTGGGAAATGAGGACCACCTTTTTTTTGCCAAGGGCGCCAAAACACAGTTTTGCCCCTAGCGCAAGTTTTCCTTACTGCGGCTCTGTATAATTCATTTGAATGTACAAGTGTAAATAATTAACACAAAAAGCGAGGAACTTCATGGTACACTGAAAGTTCATTTTTAGGGTTTTGTAGGTATAACCAAAAAAACCCTTATACCGTCATTTTGTCGTTTGTCTGTCTGTCTGTCTGTTCGGTAAAAATTGTAGCCAAACGGCTAAATCTAGAGAGTTGAAATTTGGCATGCTTATACAACTCTTTGACCCGCACATAGGAAAAATACATCTAAATCACATCTAACAATCATATCCCCCTAAAAATATAAAAAAAAATTAAAAATTGTGAGTAGGGTATCAAATGAAAGCCTTCGTGGATTAATGATCAAAATTTTATTTTTGCAAAATAAATAATTTTGACGCGGTTTTGCCAAAACTGTGCAAAAAAAATTTATCCCACACCCTGTAGCCCAAATGGTTTAAACTAAAAATCAGAAAAAAAAATCTAAGTAATGTACATTTGTGTGAACCGGAACAGTACAACAGGAATTTTTGATGTTTTGTTTCCGGAAATAACGCATTTTTTGTGTTTTTTGCTTGACCATGTAAAATATTTAAAAACTTATGTAACTCAGTAACACAGCATGCTTTGATAGTGTAATGGTTAGCGTTCTCGCATTCTAATTTGCAAACTAGAATTCGATCCGATCTCGAATGTTATTTTTTTCTATTTTTTTTTTTGCATTTTTATTTTGTTTAAATTATTTTTTCAAAATTCTAGTTATATTTGGTTAAATGTTGCATTTAATTTTTAAAATTGTGAATTTAATAACCAGTGGAAATTGTTGAAATTGTGTACACGAAATCAGACGGGCGGAGTTATGACTTAAAACAACCAATGGAAGCCATAGGCGCAATTTTCAAATTCTTAATGAACCTTGCTATATATATATAAAAAAAAAAAATACTTCACATATTTAGAAACCTAAATAATGGTATTAGGCATTCGAATTAAAATTACCAAAAAAAAAAAAAAAATTAACATAAAATTTGTTTTGGCATCCCAAATAATCATCATTCACTTACTAAATACCTTCGAAACCCTGAAATGTGTGAAAATTCATACTTCACATCAATTTTTTAGTGTACCATGAAGTCCCTTTGACACTACTTTTTTTTAGTGTACGGTTGTGCGCGCCCTTAAATCATTCTTAACTCTTGCTGTGCTACTTAAAATGTACCCCACAAAATTTGAATAAAATAACCGTTTTTGAGTTTTATAAATACCATAAATACTTTTATTACCTACTTATGAAACAATGTAGGTAAATATTTTTTTTCATTTTTTATTTTAAACACCTAATATTAATTAATTTATTTTTCATGAATTTTATTGGTTATTTTTAAGTAAAGGGCGGAGTCAACTCCCGGTGAATTCCCTGATTATTGCAAAGCAGCTACCGCCTAAACAACCGCTTCAGTCTTAATCTGGACGTCGGACAGGACGGACTTATCAAGTTGGGCGTATACTATGCTTTGCTAGAAATTTAGTTAAAATTGCAATTGAAAATATTGTAATTTCAGCTAAAAAACATTTTTAATATATTCCATAGTAAACCTGAATACAAATTATTAATAAATTATTTATTTACGATAAAGTAAAAATGGGGTAAATTTGTACCCCACACCGCAACCAAAGGACACCGTAACGTAAGGGTTAAACAATTCCTGATTGAGCTTCATACTCAATCTAATTTTCAGCAGTTTTCCATTTAATTTATCGTGCAGTTATTCAATTTTCCCACGGCTGTTTGGAATAGTGTTTGTGACAAATGACGCACACAGCGTTCTAGAGGACTGCCCACGCAACTAACCAATGTGTTACGGACCTGCATTAGTCATGAGGTCAGGTTAGACAGGTCGACCGGGTTAATTCAAGTCTATGGTGCTCTATAACAACGTTAAACCAACTTTACTATCATGATCTCAAATCGTGATGGACTACTCCGATGGACGATTACCAATAGGCTAGAGTTCAGCACTTTAAAATAGAATTCAGGACTTGGAAAATTGATGTGAAGTTTGAATTTTCACATAATTAAGGTTTTCGTAGTTATTTAGTAACAAACATTTATGAACATATTTTAAGACAACCTTTTAAAGCCTGGAACATAATGCACAGCGCGCTACGCCGTCAGCGCGCCGTCATTTGCGACGGCGTTGCGTCAACGCCGTTGAGATTTTCGCCTGCACACAATGCAATAATTTTTAACGCCGTCAAGTGTCACTTGACAACCTATATCTGTGTTTATACGTGCGCTTTCTTTTATTAAAAGTATAATGGATGATGAAGACTTGTGTGTGATGTTATTTATGTTGTATGCAAGTTATTTATACAAACAAACACTTTACCATTCAGTAAAAACTGAGGTTAGGTGTTCTGCGTCAACGTTCAACGGCGTCAAAAGTTGGAAGTTGACGAACATTCAGTATCAACGGCGTTCGAACGCCGCTAGGACGTTACACATTCTGTGCACTTGCGTACGTCAGCTTGGTTTTAACTTTCTTCTGACAGATAGCGCCGTCCGAACGCCGTCAACGCGCCGTAGAACTCGTTGCATTCTGTTCCCCACTTAACGCTTCGGGTCGCATTCAGTATGTTTTTTATTTTATTGTTACCTCTCCTTCTTCCTGTTCTCCTTATGGTTTCCCTCTCCGATCTCCTTCCTTCTTGCTTCCTGTTCTCTCGCCCATCTTTGCTTTATTTTATTTTATTTCATTCTCTTCCCTTCCAACTATTTCTTCACCCCTCCTCCTATCTCTCTTCCTTCCTCCCCATTTCTAGGTAACCTCATCCCCTTTCCTTCCTTCTTTCCTTTATCCCTTCCTGTTATCCTTCCCCAATCTCCATCCGTCTTGCCTCTAATTCCCTCGCCCACCTCTCCCCCCTTCCATCTTCGTGCAACAGGTCTAATGTGCTCCCCGACCATACTGTCATCTCTCTACACCTCTTCGCGAGGTGCTCTATATCTTCCTCCTCCTCCCCGCACATCCTGCACATCTTATCCTCCTGTTTCCTCCAATATCTATTTCCTCTCTCTTCATTCCCGCACCTTAGCCTCGTAATCCTCCTAACTCTTCCTCCTGACCTTCCTCTTTCTCCCTTCAAGTAGCTTGGTACCCCTATAGTTCTGACCTCCTTATATCTCCCTGCGCTCCTTGATTTGTCTATGCCGCTATTCTAACTTTCGTACTTAACCGCCCTCCTTTCTGTACCCACTTTCATCTCATCCCCTTTCAGTTCCTCTCTTACAATATACCCTGGTGTTGTTCTATCTACCCCTAACTATATAAATATAAAAATTATTTGAAACCCACAAATATGTTTAAAAAATTACAGAACATTGTTGTGTAATACCTATTATTAAGTTATTTAGCAATAACATTTTTATAATAATTTTTCTACAATCAAAAATATCCTATTAGATAGATAAAAATTCTGTGCAAAATTTGATTTATAGATTGGCACTAATTTTATTGCAGATTGTTAGTTTTGTATAAAAAACTAATAATTTCTGGGGGTTGTACGTAGCGTTAATCGATGTATTGTAAGTTTATTTGTTATCTTTTTGTATTTACATGTATGGAATAATTTGCAAATAAATTATTATTATTATTATTATTTTTCATTTGTAAATACAGTTATTTTCTTATGTAAATACTGTAGAATCTTCTCAATATGATCATAAAGGTATGCTAGTTATTACGTCTTCAACATTATTTGAAATAATATTCAGGTCATCTACTCTAAGATCTTGTAATACCCATTAAACTGTAGACAGATATTTAAACTCTCTGAAAAGCATAAATTTTCAAGTGGAACTTATCGTTGTTGGTCATAATTTCATTGTTGTCATATGTGGTGTGTCACCTTGTCACAATTTCCGGTTAAGGCGAACAATAAGTACGTGGGTCAGTGATATGTCACAGTTATCCGGTCTACAAGGTTCTGGCCATGACAACTTCAACATTTTCACTAATTAAGGGAAATGGTCTTTTAAGTAATCTCACTGTGGCTGACTACAATTCGTTTATGGCATTTTAACTTGTGCGTAAATCTGATAAGGGGAAATTACTGTAAGAGATCACCACTTCCGGTTGATAAGTTTTGTAAATATATCATGAATGATGAAATTGTGCCCGTGTGGAGATAACAATAGAACGTCTTCACTGATACAACATTGTAAAGAAATATTTTCATTTGTAAAATTTTGAATAAATTGTGCCCAGTGGATGAGTAGAACTTTTGACGTTCCTTTCTTTTCCCCCCTTATGCTTCCCACTGGGCCTCTTCCTTCCTTCCTTTACACCTTCCTGTTCTCCTTCCCCAATCTCAATCCTTCTTGCCCCTAATAGACCATATTAGTGTGTCGTCACATACATGTCCTGCCATCTGAGAGCTGAGTCCTTTTGAAGTTTAAAATACATGGGACATTACTTTTGTTACCTTAATTTTATAAATATTTTCAATTTTGGAGCATAAAATATGTATTTTTGATAAATATATACTAATATATACAGTCCAGATACTTTATACAAGGTGTATCAAAAGAAATTTTATATTTATTTAGCTTACTGCGTGAACGCAACGTATCCGAGGGGCGCGGGGGTTATGTCAATCAGTAGCCTGGCTCTTGGGAATTCAGTCGCTATGGAGCGTTTCTCGGGAGCAGACCGCGCGTTATGCGTGCGAGAGTTTTACAAAAACGGTGATTCGGCGACTGTAGCGCGTAGATAATTCTGCAGTATTCGAGGTTTTCGCCACTTAAATGATGCGCCAAGCATTCCTCTCATTCGACATTGGGTTAAAAAGTTTGAAGAGACTGGTACAACGCTGGATAAATCAAAATCCGGGCGACCTAGGTCATCAAGAACGGTAGAAAATGTGGAGAATGTTAATCAGTCTGTTCGTGACGACCCGAACCTTTCAATTCGGAAGCGCGCAAGTGCTTTAAATGTGCATAGATCATCATTACATCGCATTATGCACAAAGACCTAAAGCTGCACTCCTACAAAATTCAATTGGTGCAAGAATTAAAGCCCCAAGATGCCAGTCAGAGGCTTAATTTCGTAAATCAGGACAGGTGACATAAATTGGCCTCCACGCAGTCCAGATTTAACCCCTATGGACTTTTTTCTATGGGGTTATCTTAAATCTAAAGTGTACGCCAATAAACCGACTTCACTGGCGCATTTGAAAGAAAATATCCGTCACGAAATGGCAGCCATCCCTGAGTCCACCTGCCGAGACGTCATAAGTAATTTTACTGTTCGATTGAATGAGTGCCGAGAACGCGAGGGTCTACATTTAGACGATATTATTTTTAAGAAATAAATCCCCAAAAAGTGTATTTTAATAATTAATAAACATTTTTTCTATATACGGCTTACTTTTTTTTTAATCGATCCACTAAATATAAAATTTCTTTTGAGACACCTTGTATTATAGAATAATGATTTTATAAATATATAAATAAGGATTCGAAGATATATTTATAGGTTACGTTTTTAAATAATATGAAAATCGGAATATCTTTAGTATTTATTTAATTAACACTAAGTAATCATTAATATTTTGTTTTAGAATGCATATTGGTGTATTGTTTTGCTCCAAATTGTAACAATTACATCTAAATTATTAATTGCAAATTTTTTCGTTTTTTGACAGATGAAAATGAAAAACAATAATGGAAAATTAAAAACAACATATTATTCCTTTAAACCATTTAGATATGGCACACACACTAATTGCTATGTTACTTGCCATAATAACGATTATTAACGTAAATTTTTCAAAATTAACCTGCAAAATAATATTGTTCTGCAAAAATTATAACATATTAAATTATAATGTATAAAATAAGAATTTTAATAAATAAATATTTCCAAAATACAATTTAACAAAAAAACAACATGCTAAATTCAAATAAAAAGAATCCAACCGCGACTGAATCCCATTTTGTGACGTATTTACTAATATGGTCTATTCCCTCGATCACCTCTTCCCCCTTCCATCTTCATGCAACAGGTCTAATGACTTCGCGAGATGCTCTATATCTTCTTTTTCCTCCCCGTACATCCTGCACATCTTATCCTCCTGTTTCCTCAAATATCTATTTCCTCTCTCTTTATTCCCGCACCTTAGCCTCGCAATCCTCCTAATCCTCCCTTCCGACCATCCTCTTTCTTCCTTCAAGTAGCTTGGTACCCCTATAGTTCTGACCTCCGTATATCTCCCTGCGCTCCTTGATTTGTCTATTCTGACTGTCCTTTCTTGCTCCCCCACTTCCTTATTCCTCCTCCACAACTCCTCAATCACGCTTATCCCGTATTTTCTTCTCCTTTCCACCTCTGTCGCATCCACTCCGCATCTCCAGTAATACTCCTTTCTCATCTCCCCCCATGCATACCATATTCCTTTCTGTTCCTCTCTGGCTCTTTACTCCCAGCATCCCCTCACTAATCTTTTGTCTGTTTCTCTTCTAACTTTCTCCTCGTGCTTAACCGCCCTCCTTCCTGTACCCACTTTCATCTTATCCCTTTTCAGTTCCTCTCTTACAATATACCCTGGTGTTGATCTATCTACAGTGACTGTATAAAGACAGTGTGGCCATATGAACTGTAGCCGCCATGTTTATTCCAGATTTGTATTGGGTTATATGGAATAAATGTTAATATATCCTAATATATTATAAAATTTCTTAATTTTTTAATAGTTTTACGTATTTATGTTTATATATATGTGAATATCAATTTATTGTTAAGAAAAAACATGTATATGATTCAACATTTATTAAGATAAATATTAAAATTGCCTACCGATGAAGGTATTTTTTTGAAATGTTTGCAACATAAAAAGAAAACAAATGAAAAAAATTCTTAAAAAAGGACATGAAAGGAAATAAAAGAGATATGTTTTTATTATTTTATAATTTTATTTGAGGACCTATAAAAACTAAAACATTTTTTTTTATAAAAACGGGAGTTACATTTTAATTTGAATATTTTAAATTTAAGAAAACAAGTTCAAACAGGACGTTAGAATTAGAATAAAAAGATAGGGAAAAAATGATGATAAGGTTCTATAAAAATTAGAGAACCCAACATTTCTCTAATTTTTGGGTAAACGCATGTTTATATATATATATATATAAAAAAAAAAAGGATATTTTCATATTAAAAAAGAATAAGCAGAACATGTTATATAGCCTGAGTTCAAAAAGAAATTACATAAGAGTTGGCTATGGAAAAATAAAATAATGTATACTACAAGCTTTATGTAACAATAAATAACTTATGACAACAAGAGTGATTTAATTAATTCAGATAGTAAATTAATTCTAAAGCTTTCTGTTGACATTACTTTTATTTTCCATAGCCAACTCTTATGCAATTTCTTTTTGAACTCATGGTATAAATGATATATTAATAAAGAAAACTGATGTATATATTATCAATTATGCATTTATTCAACTAAAATTATGGTCAGGTGAAAAATAAAATGAAATCAGCATAGAAAAACATTAAAATTAATGAAAGTAAATACTTCTTATAATTGTGAAGCCATCCATTGATTTACTGGCATAATGTTTTTTTATGTTCATCTAGCCTTTTTTTCCCAGCAATTTTAAACCTAAACATAACAAAACGTTTCATTATTTTTTATTTTAATTTGTGACAATTTAAAATATGTGCACAGTTTACATTATCTACATTACTCATTACTCATCACAAACACAACAATATTCACTATTAAACGTCTAAATATACGTATATTATTTGAAAATATCACTTAAATCTGTTGGAACACAAGCTAAACACATGTAAACCATATATAATCTGTAACAAAGTTGGAAGAAATATGGCGGACTTCAGCTCGACCAATAGAAAATGAGACCATCGTGTGGCCACACTGTCTTTATATAATAACTGTAGATCTATCTACCCCTAAGATCCTTCTCAAATACCTCTCATGTATTCGTTCTACCTTCTCCCATTCCTTCCATCCCCATATTTCCACCCCATATAGCAGGATGTTCTTCACCTCGGCGTCAAACACCCTCAGTCTCCATCCAATATCATCGTTAAACTTCCTCTCTCCTATACCACTATTATATACTCATTTATATACCACTGAATAAGTTGTGTCCAGTGGACGAGCTGAACGTTTTCACCAGTCCAACAGTGTAATATTTATTTATTTATTTAAGACATCAACAGCCAGTGAGTGGCCAATTACAGATATCTACAGAATATTAGTACAATGTATCAGATGATATAAATAAATGTATTGTTATAATTACATATACAATATGATAACAATATAATAATACAATATGAAACAATTTTATTTTATTTAACGTGTAATGTTTAACATAATATTCATTTTCGATTTAAACTCTGGAAGTGAACCATTAAATATGTCTATAACATTAAATTTCTCATTAAAGACTGACATGCATCGGTTTAGAGGTGAATTTTGACAGTAGTTTGTATTGCAGTTATTAATGTAAAATGTATTTTTTGATCTAGTATTTCTTTGAGGTACTAATATGTTTATATTTGAAATAAATGGTTGAACATCTATTAAACTATTAATAATTTTATGTAATAAGATCATATCATTTTTTGTTCTTCTAGTTTCAAGCGTACTGTAATTTAAATCGTTTAAAAATGAATGATAGGTTGATGAATGGAAAGTTAAGTTTTGTTTTCAAGCAAAATACCTCATATATTTAATTTGTATTTGCTCTATGCTGTAAATATATTTATAGTACAAAGGATTCCAGATTGGTGTACAGTATTCCAGGTTGGGTCTAATAAGACTGTTGTACAGGGTCAACAGTGTTTTGGAATTGGTGAAGTTAAAACTTTGTCTTAAAACAAAACCTAGCATTCTATAAGATTTATTTATGATATAATCTATGTGCTGATCGAAACGAAGCTTAGTATCTAACATAACACCTAGATCTTTCGTAAGACCAACTTTTTTTATTGTAACGTTATTTAATTTGTAGGGATATAATATACTATCACGTTTCCTTGTAAAAGTCATAGCATAGCACTTATCCACATTGAGGGAGAGACAATTTTCGGCACAATATTTATAAAATGTATTCATGTCATTTTGCAAATAATGACAATCTACCTGTGAGTCGATACTCTTAAAAATTTTAAGGTCATCTGCAAAAAGTAAAAATTCGCAGTTTTCGAAAACCTGACCTATATCGTTTATATAACAAATAAAAAGTAAAGGACCCAGGTGGGACCCTTGAGGCACACCGGAAGTGGCTTCATAACTTCTAGATTTAAATCCGTTAACAACCACTGATAAGATCCGGTTTCGAATGTAGGAGTCGAGCCATCTAAGTAGCGTTCCGTGGATTCCACAGTTGAATAGTTTTTGAATGAGAATATCATGATTGACTCTATCGAAAGCTTTCGAAAAATCAGTATAGACGGTGTCTACTTGTTGGAACTTGCTAAAGCATTTATTTACATATTCAGTGAATGTAAGTAGATTTGACAAAGTGGATTTTGATTTAACGAAACCATGCTGTTCTGGAATGATAATATTATCAAAATGATAATTTAATTTATCTAGGAGACACTTTTCAAATACTTTGGCTATTGCACATAATTTTGATATGGGTCTGTAATTTTTGATATTTTCCTTGTCGCCGCTCTTATGAATTGGCGTTATGTAGGTACATTTCCAGATGTCCGGGAATATACCTTCTTTTAAAGAGGTATTAAAAATTATTTCCAAAGGTTCAACTAAATAGTAAGCACACGTTTTAATAAAAATAGAATATTGCCATTTATGCGGAATAAGTAGTATCTAGTGGACGAGTATTTGCGAGTAGAAGGTGTTGAGCGGCGAAGATGTGGTTCAGCTGGTTGTACTTAGTCTTACATCATGGTCTCCACGGTCACTGTTACTCGCGAGGCAAGCCTTTGTCCAACGCTGTTACGTAGTTGATCAGTTGATCCGCCAATATCAACTGTTACACAGTTTACGTTACAAAGCAAAGACTATTACTCATTTCAATATTTACTCGCGTATTTATAGAGGCTTGTTGATTTTACAATTTAAACATATCAACATTGAACTTAAGACATAGTTATACACAAAATAATCTGCCTTAAAAATAATAATAAAATAAAACTATTCCACTAGATTAATGAAGACGTTATACTCGTCCACTGGAACAACTTATTTGATCTTACATATAAAAATTGATGTGAAGTGTGAATTTTCACACATTTCAGGGTTTCGCAAGTATTTAGTAAGTGAATGATGATTATTTGGGATACCAAAACAAATTTTATGTTAAAATATTTTTTTTTGTTAATTTTAATTCGAATGCCTAATACCATTATTCAAGTTTCTAAATATGCCCAGCATTTTTTTTATGTAGCAAGGTTCATTAAGATTTTGAAAATTGCGCGTATGGCTTCCATTGGTTGCTTAAGTCATAAACTCCGCCCCTCTGATTTCGTATCCATTCAAACATAGAATTAAATTATAATTTCACCACTTCCCACTGATAATTAAATGTATGCTTTTAAAAATTAAATGCAACATTTGCCAAAATATAACTAGAATTTTGTGAAAATAATTTAAACAAAATAGAAAAAAAAAAAAAAAACAAAAAAATGGATTTGTCTCCTTTGAACGGGAGCGAACCCTAGTTTGCTGCGCGGCAAGCGAGCAAGCTAACCATTAGACCAGGATACGCCTTGTGTTACATAAACATAACTATTATGCATAACTTTTGTACATCGTCAACCAAAAAACACAAAAAATGCGTTCTTTTCTGAAAACATAATATGATCAAAAATTCCTGTTGTACTATTCCGGTTCACACCAATGTACATTACTTAGATTTTTTTCAGATTTTAGTTTAAATCATCTGGGCTACAGGGTGTGGGAGAAAAAATTTTTTGCACTTTTTTGGCAAAAATCGCCTCAAAATAATTTATTTTTTGAAAATAAAATTTTGATTGTTAATCCACGTACTAAGGGCTTTCATTTGATACCCTACTCAGAATTTTTTAAAAATATATTTTTTTCAATGAGTACATATTTGTTTATATTTTTAGGAGAATATGTGTTTTAGTTGTTTTAGTATTTTTTCTATGTGCGGGTCAAAGAGCTGTATAAGCATGCCAAATTTCAACTCACTAGGTTTAGCCGTTTGGCTACAATTTTTACCGAACAGACAGACAGACGACAAAATGACGGTATAAGGGTTTTTTTGTCATACCTACAAAGCCCTAAAAAGGTTGACCCGAAATTTCCGGAAAATATATTTCCCGTTTCCCGGAGGTTCAAAAATGTCGGGTATATTGAAACCCGAAGTGTGCTGGTTAAATGAATTATTGGATCATCGACGTATTCCCAATTGTGTTCTTTTCTTTTTATTCCTGTTTGTTCGTGTTCGTTTCAGGTTGTTAAAATTGTTTGTTTTTAACTACTGGTGATGTTATACTCATCCACTGGCCACAGTTTGCAATGAGATGGATTTGATAACGACTATCATCCTCGCGCATTAATGTTAAAAATATGTAAATGCGTAATATAATTAGTCCAAAAAGTAACTAGAGCATTATGTACTCTCCGAGATATATAAAGATTTAACTGTTATAAATGTACCCTACTTTTGAAAGACCTACACATTTAATTATCTCAGCTACAGATAACTGTTATGATAATTTGAATTCTTTTGTCAGTTCTCGAGGTGACAACAACATCATCATTAATATATTTTACATTTTTCAATAGTGAATCACAAGTAAACAGTCTCCAGTGGACATATGAAAAGCAAGTCTTCACCAGTTCAACAGTGTAATACCCTTTTCACACTAGATCTTTAAGACGAGTGAACTTAAAGTTCACCGATGTTTAAGATCGGTATGCTTTCACACTTGATGTTTAAATCTCTGGTGCTGTCATCAGCTACAGTAATTTTGTCCTTAAGTTACCGTCATGAAATTACCAGTTTTGAACTGTCTGCGCAGATGCACATTTTGAATTATTATAAACAAATATGGATATTTCATTTCATTCTACAATAAAGACACTACAATAAAGAATATATTACACCTGTATTAACATGTAAGTATTAAAGTGTAAAGCTGCATTCACAGTTACCAAATTATACTTACAATTTAGAACTATAATCAAGTATTATATTTATACTTAGGAGAGCATTCATACATACCAAATTATAATTATGATTAGTAAGTGCTACCATCTGTTGTTACAAACAAAAATTACTATTGCATGGGCCCACCATCTACGTTTTTAACCTTATTTCATTTTTAAATATGCTAAAATGGTCACAGTTTTTCATCTACGAATTATTTAGGCAGTTATATGTACCATAATTATAGGTTTTTGCATGTCGTATCTATTTTGACATTTCAAATTTACTTTATTATTGAGATTAGTTTCTGTCACTTTCTCGCTAAGTGTTCTCGTAAGTTTGGCCTCACATTAGTCCGCTCTCTTGATCTGTTAATTGTCAAGTGTCAAAAAATATTTATATGTCAAATAACCTAAATATATATAAATAAGTTTATTCAGTAAATAATTAAAATACATAAAATTACATGGTTAGCACACAGCACCCGTTACAAAAGTAACATAATCTGTATTTGGATATGTTGTTGTATGATTGGTTATCAGATATTTGAGTAATATTCTTTAATTCTAGGAAAAATTTCAAAAAACCTAACAAAAGTTGAGAAATAGGTGATAATGTTATGTGAGAGTGTAAATTTTATGTGTTTAAGTGTTGAAGCAAACGATGTTTCGGAAACCTCCTCTTGTGTCGTTTCGGTAATTCATCTAGGTTATACAGACCAATTGCATTTATTAATGGGTTCGTATGAATACTGCACTTTTCATAGAATTTTTTTGCATTTTTTAATACATATTCTTCTATAGTTGGTTGGTTTGCTATTTCGTGTAAGAAAGTAATGCGGTTATATTTTCTTAATTGTGTAGCCATTCGCAGGCATTTATTTTGAATAACCTGCACGTCATTTAAATAGCTTGTCGATACACTAGCCCAGGCTGCAGATCCATAAGTTAATATTGGTCTGATCACTATATTATACAACAATAATTTATTTTCAGTACTTAAGTAACTCTTAGTATTAATTAGACTGTAGATATTATGCATCATCATTTTTGCTTTTTTAGTAATATTATTAATGTGTTCTTTCCAAATTAATTTACTATCAAATGTTAGACCCAAATATTTAGCATTTTTGCTCCATGCAATTAGTTTTTTGTTATAGTACAAACGATTTACATGATTATTTTTAAGATTAGTGAAATAAATTGCTTGACACTTGCTAGTATTTATTTTTATCTTCCATTTAATGTAATATTTATGAAGTTGATTTAGAACAGTTTGCAATTTGTTAATAACAACTCTAGGCTGTTTTCCAGATGCAAATATGGCAGTATCATCAGCAAATAGTGCCATTTCTATATTTTTAGATACAGGTAAATCATGTAAATAAATAATAAAAAGAACTGGACCAAGAATAGAGCCTTGGGGAACTCCAGCTGATATCTGACGTATACTTGATATTGAATTATTTATAACTACTTGAAATTTGCGATCAGTTAAATAAGCTTTAATAAATTTAATTAGATGTGATGGGATTCTTAGCTTAATTAATTTGAATAGAAGACCATCTTGCCAGACAGTGTCGAATGCTTTTTGGATGTCAAGAAATACTGCACCCACCGACTTTTTCCTATTGAAACTTTTAGATATTAACTCCGTTACTCTAACAAGTTGATGTGTAGCAGAATGATAATGTCTAAAACCAAACTGTTCATTTTGAAATAATTCAGAGTCTTCGCCATATTCAATTATTCTATTTAAAATGATTTTTTCCAAGATCTTTGAAAGACTAGATAATAAACTGATGGGCCTATAATTGTCAGGATCTGCATTTGACTTCCCTGTTTTGTGAATTGGCACAATATGTGCCAATTTCCATTTTGATGGAAAATAATTTTTTTGCATGCAGGCGTTATATAAATAAGTGAGGTAAACTATAGCCTTACGAGTATAACCTAAATAATATATAACTACGTAAAAACAAATTACATGGAGAATTTTCTCCATAAAATCTACGCCAAGAATATAAATAAAAGTCTAAATATGTAAATAATAACAAAATATATGAGAAAAATTAAATAATATAAATAATATATATTTGCAATGTACGACACTGAACATCTGTCAACTTTGACTAAAAACAATATTTTAACAGTGTAATAGGGATGACGATCTAAACCAATCCGAAGCAAGGACAAACAGCTCCTATCTTCTTACACACATTTTTCTACTTTGAAATAGACCATAGTCAAGTAATAAAATAATAAAATACATTAAAAATATTAAGTTTTATAAATAGTTGGAAAAAATTATATTTATGAATATAAGTACATAGGTGTACTTTGTTAATAGTTAATAATACTAAAGAAAATATTGTTATTCAATATATATTGGGCCCCGCAAGTCCAGATTTGCCCCAGGCCCCGCAAATGCTAGGGGCGGCCCTGTTTACATTATTTCGGGGCTTCATTGCCAGAAAAGGTTGAGAAGCACTGGTATAAAAGAGACAGTATCTAAACGTTGCGTTAACTGTATCAGCATTCTTCCCAAATAATGCAATAGTTTTAAAACAATGAACATGTAATTAAACTAAATAAATGCAAATTAAATGATATAATACCAAATTACGATCGCAATATGACCGAGTTTTCATGATTTCACCAGATCTTATGTGAATGGTTTAGTATTATAGCAGTGTTTCACATAAATTATCTGTGAAGTGATAAGAATAACGTGGTCACAGTGAATAAATAAAGACGGTGTGGGCGGCTGCAGCATCGCCTGCACCATTTGGCAACGTGCCAAAGTTCAGAAACAAACTAAACATTACCGATTCTATGATGCAGATGTTCTATTCAATAACAAGCCGTCTTTCTGTTGGCGATTATGTATGTATTAAGCCTTTACTCAGCTGGAAAACTTATGACCAGGTTAGACAAGAACCAGGTGATTTTTCAGGCTGGCTGACAAAAGAATATAAGTCAAAAAATTGATGTGGAGTGTGATTTTTCACACATTTCAGAGTTTTGTAGGTATCTACACAGTAAAAAATTAGCTATGGCCACCACAGGACCGACCGCCATCATAAAATACTTGTATAAAATACATTCTAGCAGCAGAGTAGAAATAACTTAGCCTAATATATTCTAACAGAGATATTATTTATCATGACCATGGAAACGTTACATGTAAGTATGAAAAAATTTAGACTTTTACAAAACCAGTGGCGAAGGGACCCTCCGCTAGACTTGCCCTCCCATAAAAAAAATAATAATAAAAAATTACATAATTTTTAATTTAAAAAAATATTTAGGTAAATCTTCAAAAATACATCAAATTATGTTCTATATAATTTTTTGTCCAAGGCTTGGTTTACTAGTTATTTTTTTATATTTTAAAGTTTAATAACTTCCGTTTCCGGTTTCGGATTTTAATAAAAAACAATAGTGTTCTTCCCAATTATTAGGAGAATTTTTTAGTACCAGAACGAATTCTTTAAGGTAAACCGTTTTTGAGTTATCGTGTATACACACAGACACACACATACACAGACACACACACATACGGACGGCACTTCGAAAATAGGTTTTTTGGATTCCCTGGACCATGAAACGTGGTCATCCGTCAAAATCTCGACATCGAAAATTTTCGCGATTACAATACTTGCCTGTTATATATTAAGGTCGGGCAAGTAAAAATATCGAAATTTTTCGTTTTATCAAAACACGTCACAAATAAAAGTTATTAGTTATTGCATTTATAGCAACTTTTGTTAAATACATTTTTTTGAAATATTTTTCTGTTGCTAAATATTCGCAAAAATCTTAAAATCGACACGAGTAAACTCCCATTTCTAGTCAACCGATTTTTACCAAAAGTTGATCAACTTGTGCCATTGATGTCGAAAGCTTAAATATGTAGTTTCATAAAAATCCTTTCAGCCGAATTTGCTCTGCACGTGTATAAAGACAGACAGACAGACGGACGGACGGACGGACAGACAGACCGACAGATATCATGCTAAAAATAGTCAAAACGTTATGTAGGGATCTTAATTCGTGGAGATCCATCGAAATCTCGAAATGTCAAAATCGGTATGACCACAATACCTCCCTTATATACAGGGTGTTTGTTTGAATCGGGGCACCGTTTCTCATTCTTAATAACATCTTAACTCTTCCATCGCCCTTATAAGAGTACACTCTTGGATATCCCGGATTAACTTCGTCATTTTCTACATGGTTTGCTCTTTCTGGACGTCGTTTTTGAATTTCGAAAGAACCTGGCTGGCTTAATTTGTTCACTAATTTGGCAAAATACTGCCTTCTCGGCTGAGCTCTATCAGGATACCTTTCCTGATAGAGTCGCTGGGCCCTAACCGCATTTCTTTGGCACTCTCCGTATATCAGAACCATATCTGTCATCTCTTCGTTGGTATATAGTACATAAACCATAATTAGGTACAAATAACGACTTACTACCAATTAATACAATTTTTTTTTTTTTTTTTTCACAATACCTCCCTTATATATGTTGTCTCAATTATTACGAAAAACAAAAATATTTCGAAAAAAATTATTGAACAAAAGTTGCTATAAAAGCAATAACTAACAACTTTTATTTGAGACATTTTTTGATAAAACGAAAAAAAAAAAATGAAAATTTTTTCCAAATTTTTCCCTAATAGTTTTAGGTCATTACGGACCAAACATTAATTTAACCTAGACAAAATAAGATGTGAGAATTCCAAAAATTTAAACCTCAAGTCTCTATCTCTTACCTTTTTTGAGATATGATTTTTTTTAAATTCCATTAAAATCAAAATTTTCCCTAATAGTTTTAGGTCATTACGGACCAAACATTAATTTTTTCTAGACAAAACAAGGTGTGAGAATTCCAAAAATTCAAACCTCAAGTCTCTATTTCTTACCTTTTATGAGATATGAATTTTTTAAAATTCCACAAAAAATCAAAATTTTCCCTAATAGTTTTAGGTCATTACAGACCAAACATTATATTTTTCTAGACAAAACAAGGTGTAAAAATTCCAAAAATTCAAACCTCAAGTCTCTATCTCTTACCTTTTTTGAGATAAGATTTTTTTTTAATTCCATTAAAATCAAAATTTTCCCTAATAGTTTAAGGTCATTACGGACCAAACATTAATTTTTTCTAGACAAAATAAGATGTTAGAATTCCAAAAATTTAAACCTCAAGTCTCTATCTCTAACCTTTTTTGAGATATGAATTTTTTAAAATTCCAAAAAAAATCAAAATTTTCCCTAATAGTTTTAGGTCATTACGGACCAAACATTAATTTTTTCTAGACAAAACAAGGTGTGAGAATTCCAAAAATTCAAACCTTAAGTCTCTATTTCTTACCTTTTATGAGATATGAATTTTTTAAAATTCCAAAAAAAAATCAAAATTTCCCCTAATAGTTTTAGGTCATTACAGACCAAACATTATATTTTTCTAGACAAAACAAGGTGTGAGAATTCCAAAAATTCAAACCTCAAGTCTCTATTTCTTACCTTTTTTGAGATATGAATTTTTAAAATTACAAAAAGTTTCAAAATTTTCCCTAATAGTTTTAGGTCATTACGGACCTAACATTATATTTTTCTAGACAAAACAAGGTGTGAGAATTCCAAAAATTCAAACTTCAAGTCTCTATTTCTTACCTTTTTTGAGATATGAATTTTTAAAATTACAAAAAAATCTAAATTTTCAATAGTTTTAGGTCATTACGGACCAAAAATTAATTTTTTCTAGACAAAACAAGGTGTAAGAATTCCAAAAATTCAAACCTCAAGTCTCTACCTCTTACCATTTTTGAGATATGAATTTTTGAAATTTACAAAATAAAATCAAAATTTTACCAATTAGTTTTAGGTCATTACGGACCAAATATTACAGAAAAAACATCGTAAAACTAAATTTTTTAAAGATTTATTTACTTACCATTTTTGAGATATAGTTTTTGATTTAATACCCAAATTTCCAAAAATAACTACACTTTCACGAGATCCAATATATACAATGTTAAAATATGTACAAAAAATAACTTAGAATTTATAAGAAAGACATTTTAATGTTGTCTCGATGTTTTGTTAACCACAAATGAATTAGTATGGGATTAAAAAAATAATTAATTCTCTTAAATAAGTTGATAAGGAAATTTTATTTTTATATCATTAGCAGGAATTACGTAAACATTTATGCGACGAAACATGTTTATCTGAAAAAATATATAAACTGTGAATTTTCATAGTTTACAGGATTTCGTAGGCAGGGCTGATATTAAAAATATTTGAGAAGATAACATTCAAAATATGATTTATCACAGTAATACAGTTTTGAAATTATTGTAGAAAACATTACAAACCAATTTGCAACAAGTTTGGAACCTAATTTTACGACCTACTTATTTTTAAGGTCCCAAACAATTAATTCAAATATGTTTTTAAAATTAAAAGCACTAAATTACGAAAAATCGATATTTAAATTTGACAAAAATCGTTTTGCATGAACTAAGTGGACAAATAATGGTTTAAATTGACAAAATAAGGATTAAATTTGATTTGAATGTTTATTATAATGTTTATATGTTTATGTTTGTTAATATGGATCTTACTAGCATTAGCTAAATAAATAAACTATTATTATTATAATTATTATTAACAAACATAGGTTTACATTATTTTATTTATTATTTTTTTAATATTATTATGTATTTATCATTTTTTTAAATATGGATATGCCAACTTTAATTTTCCAAACAATCATATCTCAAAAACGGTAAGAGATAGAGATCTGCGGTTTGAATTTTTTAAATCCTCAGACTTTAAATAGTTAAGAAAAAAATTGAAGATTTAGTGGCTAGCACACAACTTTATTAATAGGCCATCAAATAAAATTGTCGAAAAGTACCAAAAATTGAAAATTAAAAAATTGATGTGAAGTGTGAATTTTCACACATTTCAGGGTTTCGCAGGTTTTAGTAAGTGAATGATGATTATTTGGGATGCCAAAATAAATTTTATGTTAAAATATTTTATTTGTTAATTTTAATTCGAATGGCTAATACCATTATTTAGGTTTCTAAATATGTGCAGTATTTTTTCTTTTTTTTTTTATATAGCAAGGTTCATTAAAATTTTGAAAATTGCATAACCCCGCCCAGCCTGTCTCAATTTTTATACTTGCATGTAACGTTTCCATGGTCATGATAAATAATATCTCTGTTAGAAAATATTAGGCCAAGTTATTTCTACTCTGCTGTTAGAATGTATATAAGTACTTTATGATGGCGGTCGGTCCTGTGGTGGCCACAGCTGATTTTTTTAGAGTTTATTCATACCTACAAAACACAAACAAAAAATGGTTTGCTCGTTAAAATATTCTTTTGTTCGTCAAATAATTTATTAAGAGATAGAAAGACCAAATTTAAATGTTGTTTACTTAATAATCATCACTTTTACCAAATTGTTTAGTTGAGAGATTTAGAAATTTTGTTTTCACCGAATTATATTCAAAAATATTGTACACAATTGTGTTTTTTTGTTTCTAAATGTTTATGTTATTTTTATGTAATCAACAACTAAAAACAATGTAGATATTTCGAATATTTCCCACACTTTTTACTAATATTATTTTAATAATTCATCTTTTAACGTTACTTTTATCATTTTAAATTCAGTGGGAATTTTGTAATGAAAAGACATTTAACATATTTCATTATTGTGAAGCTTGGCAATTTATTGGCAATTATCATTGAGGTATCACGCAACGGAAAAAAAAACAGCATCCAGGAACAATATCTTTAATAAATATTAAATATTTTCATTACAGAATTTTATAAATAGATATACAGTGGATATCGTTTATAACGACGATGAAGGGACCAATGAAATTCGGTCGTTATAACCGTTATCGCTATATCCAACCACAATAAATATAATGTTGAAAAATATGTACATTTTATTTATGTTAAGTGGGTTTTACACGATTCAATTAATTGATCAATTAATTGAAAAAGTTGACATTCAATTAATTGATGTGTGTAAAGCGTAAAAATTTCGTCAATTAATTGATCAATTAATTGACAAGAAATTTGATCAATTTATTTTGAAAATAGAACAAGTTCTATTTTTCGTCAATTTTTCATCAATTTTTTAGGGAATTCTAGGTATAATTTTATCTGTTAAGATATTGCCAACTGTTTAGTTGTAGCATAACCTCGAAACATATTATTTTTGTTTCGTTTTCAAATCTAACATAACCTGAAACGTTCTAATTTATCATCATCAAAGTTATTTCTTTTGTTTTTGTTCACAGCTCGTAATTTTGTGAAGATTTTTTCAATATTTTCATTTTGATAAATATGTCAACATGTTTTACAGTTGGTAATGTAAAAATTTTCAAAAAAATTGATAAATAAATTGATGTGTGTAAAGTGTTATTTTTGTTCCCAAGGTTACCAATAAATTTTTCAATTAATTGACAAAACACTTCATCAATGTGTTGATCAATTAATTGAACTGTGTAAAACTAACTTTAGAAAAGAGTACATTTACATGAGTGCAAGAAGTTTAAGCAACAAAAACAATATTCAAGTATACAATACATAACATAAAAAAAAAATCAGCTGTGGCCACTACAGGGCCGACCGCCATCACAAAGTACATGCATAAAATACATTCTAGCAGCAGAGTAGAAATAACTTGGCCTAATATTTTTCGTTTTATCAAAAAATGTCTCAAATAAAAGTTATTAGTTATTGCATTTATAGCAACTTTTGTTAAATAAATTTTTTCAAAATATTTTTCTGTTGCTAAATATTCGCAAAAATCTTAAAATCGACACAAGTTGATCAGCTCGTGCCATTGATGTCAAAAGCTTAAATATGAAGTTTCATAAAAGTCCTTTTAGCCGAACTTGCTCTGTACGTGTACACAGACAGACGGATGGACAGACAGACAGACAGACAGACGGACAGACAGACCGACAGACCGACAAACCGACAGACCGACAGACCGACAGACATCATGCTAAAAATAGTCAAAACGTTATGTAGAGTCCTCCATTCGTGGAGATCCATCGAAATCTCGAAATGTCAAAATCGGTATGACCACAATACCTCCCTTATATACAGGGTGTTTGTTTGAATCGGGGCACCGTTTCTCATTCTTAATAACATCTTAACTCTTCCATCGCCCTTATAAGAGTACACTCTTGGATATCCCGGATTAACTTCGTCATTTTCTACATGGTTTGCTCTTTCTGGACGTCGTTTTTGAATTTCGAAAGAACCTGGCTGGCTTAATTTGTTCACTAATTTGGCAAAATACTGCCTTCTCGGCTGAGCTCTATCAGGATACCTTTCCTGATAGAGTCGCTGGGCCCTAACCGCATTTCTTTGGCACTCTCCGTATATCAGAACCATATCTGTCATCTCTTCGTTGGTATATAGTACATAAACCATAATTAGGTACAAATAACGACTTACTACCAATTAATACAATTTTTTTTTTTTTTCAAACAAAAATAAGCAAAAAAACTTAACTCTTGTTATTTATAAAACATTTAATTGAAAATTTTAAATTTAAGTTATTTTATGTTATTTCATATAATAACTAGTTATAACAGTTTATTTTAGAGAAATTTTGTTTCTTTTTTTATTGTTTTCAAAGTTTACTACGTTCAACTTTGTTAAACTTATGTTGATTATTATTTTGTAAATAAATGGTCGCCATTTTGAATTGGTTAACATAAAAATATGACTTTTTGGTGTCATTGTAAAGCTAATTTAATGTACTTTTAGGAAAAAAATATAAAATTATCGATTCCCTATGCTAGATCAAAAGTTGACATCATTTCCGGTGAAACCGTAAGTGTCTCAGAATTCTTATAGTAACCTTTAGATGGGCCTTTTTTTCTAGTTTAACTTTTGTTCTGAAGATTTTTTGTATCTTTACAAATAAAGGAGATTTTCGGGGTGCCCCGTTTCAAACAAACACCCTGTATATTGGCGGTCGGTAAAAAATACTGCACATATTTAGGAACCTAAATAATGGTATTAGGCATTCGAATTTAAATTAACAAAAAAAAATATTTTAACATAAAATTTGTTTTGGCATCCCAAATAATCATCATTCACTTACTAAATACCTGCGAAACCCTGAAATGTGTGAAAATTCACACTTCACATTAATTTTTATATCTCTTTTTATTAAGGAAATAATCGAGGTGAACATAAGTTTTGCCTAATCCTGTACATAGGTATATAATATTCAGTATTTTATAAATAGCGATATTTCATGATATTACTGGAGTTGTGATGACGTTTATAGCTGAAAGAGATGTTTTTTCCAGTATTTTTACGTATTACACCACATGCAGTGTTATTTAAAACAAACATTTCATGCTGTCATTCTGCACATGTGTTCCATTCATAAAAAAACTGCAAACAAAACCAACAGAAAGAATTGTTACCGCATTCTGCTATTACAACACCACTCCAGTTCCTCGTTCACAGACGCATATTTATCTACATGCATTAAATAAATAAGACAAATATCGCATTCAAATGAAAATTAAAAAAAAAAACTTTTCGTTTCTTAATTTACATAAGTGACTCACAGTCAAAATGACCGCCATCACAAAGTACTTGCATAAAATACATTTAAAAAAATTACGTGTACGAAGTATAATTTTAATAAATATTCCAAAATGTAAATCAGAACCAGGGTTGCCAGACGTCCCGAATTTCGCGGGACGTCCCGCTTTTTGAACAAAAATAGATTGTCCCGCGTTTTTTTTTTTTTCTCATCAGTTCTGTTTTGGGAGTAAAGACTTTTTTTTTTGTTGCTCAGTTCTATTTTGGGAGTGAGGACCTTTTTTTTGCTCATCACTTCTATTTTGGGAGTGAGGACCTTTTTTTTTGCTCATCACTTCTATTTTGGGAGTGAGGACCTTTTTTTTTTTGCTCGTCACTACTATTTTGGGAGAGAGTCTTTTTATAAACATTTTTAAATATTTTGAACTGTACATTTTATTAGGTTGTCCCGCTTTTTGCGCCTTAATCCCGATTTTTTATATTTATTTGGTAAAAATCACGATTTGGTAAAATAATAATCTGGCAACCCTGATCAGAACGCAGGACTTGGAATTAACAACTATTATTGATCCATTATTGTAGTACCATTTCAAAATTTTAAGTGCAAAAAATAAAAAAATAATAAATAAATAAATAAAAATAAAAACAGCCCACAAAAATTTAAATTCTATTTTTCATAACTAAATTATATAATTTTTTATACAAATGTATATATGTAGATACATGTACAGTAATACCTCGCTTAACGTTACCTCCGTTAACAATACCTCGCTATAACGTCATTTCTGGGCGACAGTAGGACTCAAATTAGAAGAAGAATCGGAACTTGCTAATGAAATCCAGAATGAACTTGTTGAAATGGCACACCAATTACATTTCAATGAAGTTGACGCTGATGATATTCAACAATTCCTATAGGATGACAACGACAATCCGCTAACAAATGAAGAATTGCAAGAACTGACAGAAGAAAATTTTGTAAGAGAATATGCCAATTTTGACATTGATATGGAAGAGCCGCCGGTTAAAGTTTTAACAACAAAAATATTGTCCGATTGCCTGAGTCAAGTGTCTCATTCGGTAGATATTTTGTCCGAAAATGATCCAGATTTTTCACGAAGTTGTGCTGTAAAAAGAAATGTATTAAATTCTTTAACATGTTACAGTGAGCTATTACGAGAAAAGAAGAGACAAGCAACGCAATCGACCCTTGATTCATTCTAGTCAAAAAATTAAAATGTCACAACTTTATTTACGTATAACCGCTAATTTTGTAATACATACATGCATACTAATTTAAACTTTAAATTTTGTAAAGAAAAGCTGTTTTCAGTTGTTCCTATCTATTAATTAAAAAATTAAAAATAAATGTATTAAATAATGTATTTTTTTTTCAATTTAGTAACCTATCCCTATCCTTCGCGTGTTATTTCTTCCTCCGTTAACGTTGATTCGGTTAACGTAGTGTTCTTGAGGAACGCATCCCTAATGTTAAACGAGGTATTACTGTATATTAAGAATAATTTAATGCCTATTCCCTCCATAAATGTTAAATTTATTTTGTATTTATTTAAGACTTAATATAAGATTTTTGAATTTATATTTATAGATTACCTGCTTGTCCGCCATAATTTAAATTGCTGCCGCGCCCTGAACTATGTTCAAAGTGGTATACCCTCAAAATATGGGCATCATTTGTTAATTTTCATAAGAACAAAAATGTGTTTTTTATGTATTTTTTGTTTTGTTTTTGAATTAATAAATAATATTAGCAGCAGAGTAGAAATAACTGGGCCTAATATTTTCTAACAGAGATATTATTTATCATGACCATGGGAACGTTACATATAAGTATGAAAAAATAGATTGGTAAAAAATTTCAAATTTTTTTCGTTTTATCAAAAAATGTCTCAAATAAAAGTTGTTAGTTATTGCATATATAGCAACTTTTGTTAAATAATTTTTTTCCAAATATTTTTCTGTTGCTAAATATTCGCAAAAATCTTAAGATCGATACGAGTAAACTCCCATTTCTAGTCAACCGATTTTTATAAAAAGTTGATCAACTCATGCCATTGATGTCAAAAGCTTAACCCTTTACTGCATAGTGTGCCATATATGGCACATTCCGATTTTTATTTTTTATTTTACTTTTAAAACTGAATCAGAACGTTACTTCATGAATGTTCATATAAGCCACATACACAGCAATGGATCCTGCAGTATCTCAAGTAATGGGCTGCAATATATTTGAGGATATCAAGCGGAATTTGCACTGGAACGATAACTCTGAATTTATTGAGAAAGTACAACTAGAAGATACGACCTTTTCTTTCAAAAATTCGAGGGCGACTGCTTTTAATCCCTAATGAAGAACACCTAGCAATTGACGAGCAAATAATACGGAATCATTTTCTTTTGTAACATAATGTAGAATCATAATGTTCCATGTATGGCACAAACCCTAAATTATTATTTTTTCATAAAAATAATAATTAATATTTTAAATATATTTTTTTAATTAATTTTTCTATCAATAAGAACCAATTCATAATGCTTATGAATTATTTCAGCCAAAAATAAAAATTCATGCAGTAAAGGGTTAAATATGACGTTTCATAAAAATCTTTTTAGCCGAATTTGCTCTGCACTTGTACACAGGCAGGTAGACAGACAGACGGACAGACAGACTGACAGACATCATGCTAAAAATTGTCAAAACGTTATGTAGGGACCTCAATTCGTGGAGTTCCATCGAAATCTCGAAATGTCAAAATCGGTATGATCACAATACCTCCCTTATACATATATGTTGGCAGTCGGTAAAAATTGAATTTTTTGTTTTGTCAAATAAAATGTCTCAAATAAAAGTTGTTACCTAGTTATTGCATTTATAGCAACTTTTGTAAAATACATTTTTTCGAAATATTTTTCTATTGCAAAAATCTTAAAATCGACACTAGTAAACTCCCATTTCTAGTCAACCGATTTTTACCAAAAGTTGATCAACTCGTGCTATTGATGTCAAAAGCTTAAATATGACGTTTCACAAAAATCCTTTTAGCCGAATTTGCTCTGCACGTGTACACAAACAGACAGACGGACGGACAGACAAACAGACAAACAGACGGACAGACAAACAGACAAACAGACAGACAGACGGACGGACAGACAGACAGACAGACGGACGGACGGACATACAGACCGACAGACATCATGCTAAAAATAGTCAAAACGTTATGTAGGGACCTCAATTTGTGGAGATCCATCGAAATCTCGAAATGTCAAAATCGGTATGATCACAGTACCTCCCTTATACATATATGTTGGCACTCGGTAAAAAGGATTTTTCAAAAATAAAACTTGTTTATGCGTTACACGCATTAAGAGGTTTAATTTGTGACCCCACTAAAATTTAAAAAAATATATATTACCATTAACTCTATTTCTTTTGAACTCTCCATAGTTTTCTTATATGTGCCTCAAAAAGTTGTACAAGTATGCCAATTTTCAACTTTCTATGTTCAACCGTTTGGCTACAATTTCTAGCGTACATAATCTTTACTTGGATTTTTTCCGTAGGACAGAAGTAATTTAAATAAATAAATACAGTCTGATGTTAAATATGGCGCCATGTAGTCCCCAGTGTCTGTATAAACCCTAAACAATTTAAATTTAATGGCAAAAGTTAAATAGGAATTTTATTCAATTTAAGTTATTAAAAGGCTAATAATGTTTCCAGGTAGATGCCCTACTCATACTATCCATAAGGTAATCGGGTAATAACCTATTTATGTGTGATTTAAATAATGCCCCTTTACCGGTTGACATTTCCCCTTCCCGTCACTGTTATGGTAATCCTATTTATATGAACCGACCTGCACTAGGTCACCGACTGACAAATAGGATACCCAACTTTCACACGCAATACTGAATAATATAGGGGTTGTTTGGGGGTAATTGACCGCTTAATATTACTCAACACCTAAATCTAATAAAGAAACTTAGGTATGTTCACTTACCAAACTTGTACCTAAATAAAACAACAATATATTTAATAGTAATACAACAACTATGTTTTTATTTCACTTTTATTAACTTATCGTACATATATAATTAGCTACCGTGTGTTAGTGATTTTGTAACACTGTGACTTTTGTAACACTGTTCCTAAGGTTCTCGTGATTGGCTAACTGGGAAACAGGGTGTTCCCAGTTTGACTTGATTGACAGGTATTTTGCAGATTTATTCTCTAAGAATCTACGAATATAATTACATATAGAAATTTGTAGGATTTCGTAGGCATAAACAAGAAACTCTAGATACTCCTATATCATTTGACTGATATCGACAATATTTTGCAGATTTATTCTCTAACAGACTGCGAATAAAATAACATAAGAAATATAGTGAAATATAGTGTAATAACATAGAAATGTCTAGGGTTTCGTAGGCATAAACAAGAAACTATATACACTGCTATATCCTTTGACCAATATGAACAATATTTTGCAGATATATTCTCTAAGAATCTACAAATATAATTACATACATACATGTCTAGGGTTTCGTAGGCATAAACAAGAGACTCCTATATCCTTTGACCGATATGAACAATATTTTCCAGATTTATTCTCTAAGAATCTGCGGATAAAATAACATACAGAAATATCTAGGGTTTCGTAGATATAAATAAGAAACTGTAGACACTTCTATATTCTTTGATCGATATGAAAAATATTTTGCAGATTTATTATTTAAAAATCTGCGGATAAAATAATCTATAGAAATGTATAGGGTTTCGACAAGAAACCCTAGGGTACTCCTATATCCTTTAACCGATATGAACAGTATTTTGCAGATTTATTTTCTAAGAATCTACGGATATAATTATATGCATAAATGTCTAGAGTTTCGTAGGCATAAACAAGAGACTCTAGATACTCCTGTTTCCTTTGACCGATATAAACAATATTTTGCAGATTTATTCTCTAAGAATTTACGAATATAACAACATACATAACTGCCTAGGGTTTCGTAGCCATAAACAAGAGACTCTAGATACTCCTGTTTCCTTTGACCGATAGGAACAATATTTTGCAGATTTATTCTCTAAGAAACTGCGGATAAAATTTTATATATAAATGTTTTGGGTTTCGTAGGCATAAACTGATATGAACAATATTTTGCAGATTTATTCTCTAAGTATCTAAGAATATAATTACATATAGAAATGTCTAGGGTTTCGTAGGCATAAATTAACGTCTCAAATTATTTTTAGTTTTAGCAATATAAATGTAATGTACTAAGTAAAAATGAATCGTTTTCTCATTTTAAAAAGTTAATGAATAAATAATCTAACTATATAATTAGCAAGTGTCTGTATGTAGTGTCGGTAACATTATGACGTTAATTTTTCTAAAGTTATCGTGATTGGCTAACTGGGGACACCCTGTTTCTTGATTGGCTTACAGGTGAGGCCCTCTTCCGTGATAAGCTAACTGGTGATATCCTGTCCCATGATTCGCAGACTGGCGACGAAATTAGGATACGTTAAAAAATAAAACCAAATACACACACAAACAATTGAAATTTTTATATTATAAATCCGTCATTGTTGACGGGTAATAACCTAGTATAATTATAATTTAACAACACGTCTAGTTTCGTCTTATTAGGACATTTTTAAGTGTAATTTTTCAAATACTTTTAAAAATTTGTAATTTTCAAGATGAAAGTAATGTGAAAACAAAAATCGAACAGATTTTTCTTGTGTGCTTCTTAGTGAGTGCTCAAGACTAGGGATGTTTCGATACTACTGATATGATACCAGTATCGACATTTTTCATTGGATATCGCGATTTTAGTATCGATACTAATCTTCCGATACTTTAATAATATCAGTACATTTGACCCAGTATCTTATCGAATCGTTTTTTTTTTTAACAATATCGTATAATTTATATTTTACACACATAAATATGTGATTATTTTTACCGACCGCCAACATATATAAGGGAGGTATTGTGATCATACCGATTTTGACGTTTCGGGATTTCGATGGATCTCCACGAATTGAGGGCCCTACATAACATTTTGACTATTTTTAGCATGATGTCTGTCTGTCCGTCTGTCTTTCTGTCTGTCTGTCTATCCGTCCGTCCGTCCGTCTGTCTGTGTACACGTGCAGAGCAAATTCGGCTGAAAGGATTTTTATGAAACTTCATATTTAAGTTTCCGCCATCAATGGCACGAGTTGATTACTTTTGGTAAAAATCGGTTGACTAAAAATGGGAGTTTACTCGTGTTGATTTTAAGATTTTTGTGAATATTTCACAACATAAAAATATTTTCAAAAAAATTATTGAACAAAAGTTGCTATAAAAGCAATAACTAACAACTTTTATTTGAGATATTTTTTGATAAAACAAAAAAAAAAATGAAAAATTTTTCCAAATTTTTCCCTAATAGTTTTAGGACATTACGGACCAAACATTAATTTTTTCTACACAAAATAAGATGTGAGAATTCCAGAAATTTAAACCTCAAGTCTCTATTTCTTACCTTTTATGAGATATGAATTTTTTTAAATTCCAAAAAAGAATCAAAATTTTCCCTAATAGTTTTAGGTCATTACGGACCAAACATTATATTTTTCTAGACAAAACAAGGTGTGAGAATTCCAAAAATTCAAACCTCAAGTCTCTATTTCTTACCTTTTATGAGATATGAATTTTTTAAAATTCCACAAAAAATCAAAATTTTTCCTAATAGTTTTAAGTCATTACGGACCAAACATTATATTTTTCTAGACAAAACAAGGTGTGAGAATTCCAAAAATTCAAACCTCAAGTCTCTATTTCTTATCTTTTTTGACATATGAATTTTTAAAATTACAAAAAGTTTCAAAATTTTCCCTAATAGTTTTAGGTCATTACGGACCAAACATTATATTTTTCTAGACAAAACAAGGTGTGAGAATTCCAAAAATTCAAACCTCAAGTCTCTATTTCTTATCTTTTTTGACATATGAATTTTTAAAATTACAAAAAGTTTCAAAATTTTCCCTAATAGTTTTAGGTCATTACGGACCAAACATTATATTTTTCTAGACAAAACAAGGTGTGAGAATTCCAAAAATTCAAACCTCAAGTCTCTATTTCTTACCTTTTTTGAGATATGAATTTTTAAAATTATAAAAAAATCAAAATTTTCAATAGTTTTAGGTCATTACGGACCAAACATTAATTTTTTCTAGACAAAACAAGGTGTGAGAATTCCAAAAATTCAAACCTCAAATCTCTATGTCTTACCTTTTTTGAGATATGAATCTTTAAAATTACAAAAGCCTTTATACTTTAATCTATTTATTATTGTAAAACAATTAAATTGGTATTATAAGAATAAAATGTTTTTTACGTTTTATAGAAAATATATTAATTTTTCCTTTCGATACTTGAAAATATCGATATTTTGTTTCGATACGATTTCTATACTTTTTATTCGATATTATCGATACCCAAATATCGATACTTTGTTAGTATCGCATATCCCACCCAAGACTTTGAGCCCCTGGTTGCGCGCCTAGTTCCGAATGATCCTAAGATATGAACTACAAGTATAAGAGTTTTTTGGTCATACCTACAAAATTCTAAAAAGAGTAGAATTTTCATTTAACTTATCAAATAAATTTCTTAGATTGAAAGATTGAAAGTCTTACTTTAATTCTATGATAACCTACATACATTTTTAATTGTGAAACAAAGAACAATAAACTTATAACCAGGGCATATAACTTCACAATATGGAGAGCATGAGAACTGGATTCGAGAAGCTTTGTGAACTGCAAATAATTACTCGGAAAACGTGCACACCGTGAATTACTGGACCAATTCTAAACTAAATTTAGATTTTAAGATATTAATCTAATCATAATTGCCCAAAATCGTTCCACTTTTCAAACAGATGACTAAAAAACTGGAGCATTTTTTGGTTAAACAAAAAAATATATATTTATATACATTTATACCTCAGGCTTTGATAGCTACAAATATTGTATTTCGAGCAGTTGACAGAAAATATGATGTATAGAAATGTGATTTTATAATTAATTAATTGTAGTGTTGATAGCGCAGGTGTTAATTAATTTATTTAATAAGTAGGCAGCTAAAACTAGGTGTTGATGGCAGTTTTCCGCAGTTTTCTCCTCGCTTCAAAAAATCGGAAGGAAATTTTTGTAGAGAAATTTTGCATAAATTATTCTAGAAATTTGTTCACAACTTAAAAACAAATACTTATATGTAGCTATTCTAAACGGTTCCACAACAACTCGTCTACAGACATTACGTCTACGACATTTTGTCTACAGACATACAGGTATACGGGCTTCTCGTCTATCCCGACAATTCGTATACAGATTTTTCGTCTACCACGACATTTAAATATACCGACTTTATGTCTACTGACATTACGTCTACCAGGTTAATTGGAGTAGATAATCAAAATTTCGGAAAACCAATAACAGGGTCGTGTTTAGGAGTTTCCCAGATATTGAATTTCAACGCAGTAGAACAAACTTCATTTTTTTGTCCCACTAAGAAAACATGGGAACTTTTTTGGGTCGCAGGCTTGCCCCCTTTTTGAATTTTCTAGGTTTAGGATTTTTCTCATCATAAGAATGTTCCGAGGAAAGCGCATACCAAATTTCAACTTATCTAATTTCATCTCATCCTACATATCAATCAATATACCAGAATAAGTCACCGAACCAACTAATACCCAAAACAGAAGCACCCATCCAAAAAGCAATTAAAGGTAATTGCTTTTTGGATGTGGCAAATGTGGCAAAAATACATCGAAACTGTTTATGGACAAATGTCTCCAACAATAAACTGCGTCAAGTTAAAGAAGACACAAATATATGGAACTGGGACAGAAGCAGGAAACAATAAGCTCACTAGACTGAGAATGGGGCACAATAAATTCACAGACGAACACATGGTAATAGACTGTCCTAAATATTGCCCCAACCGAATCAAATACAAGATACCAAACACCTTTAAAGAAGCACTCCAGAACCATAACACTTCAACCACCAACCTGATCAACTTCCTAAATGAAGAAAAACTCACAAATGAAATATAAAAGATATGTATATAAGTAATATATATAATATTAGCTGCTTTCCTTTTACAAGTTAAAATGCTTGGCTAAGCTAAGAAGTTAGCCAAATGTCTTAGCAAGGGAAAGGGGGAAGGAAAAACTTAGTTTATCTTAGCCAGTGTCTTATAAATAAAACGCTCTTACAACTTAGATTAACTTAGCTTAGCTTAGATTTCTTAAGTAAAGTGGTAAAAGGAAAGCGCCTATTATAATAAATGTAATAACCAATAACTGACGCTAAAAATCATGTTATTGAAGCGTCATTAAATAAAGATTAATAAAATATATATATATATATATTCAAAGAATTTGAGCGAATTGTGAGAAATTGTCTTATAATATTCTTGAAGAGACATCATCTTGACGTAAATTTTCACTAAACTTTTCATTACAGAAATATTTGTTCATGGAATTAGCGTATGAATCAGTTTTCCAATAGTAAGCGTTGAGCGTTGTTTGAAATCATCTCACGTTGATCTTATGTTTTGGTTGTCATGAGGCATGAGGATGGCAAGAGGGGCCCGATGGAGGGAATACTCGCAACTCGCGAGTAAGTCTCGAATAACGGTCTGCGGACCGCACAAACCAGTCTTCTCTCAATGGATTTGTCTAAACTCTACTCTAGCCAACACTTGAACGATAACATTAACAAACAAAACTGACTCTCACGATGTATAATTCGCTCTACAAGCCTGTCAACTTACACTTATGAATTATGTTAAATACAAAAGAGGGGTCTAGACCAGTGTTCTTAAACCTTTTTTCTCCCGCGGACCACCAGTGGTCGCCAGAAAAATGTTAGTGGTCCGCGCAAGTTTTTATATGTGTTTTTGCAGTTTTTTTTAAATTTGTATGCACATTTTTTATGTAAATAATTTATGTTTAGTTTATTTTCAGTAAACTTTCTGTGATTTTCTACAAATAAAATAAATGTATTTGGTAGCACATTAAATATAACTAACAATTATTACTAGAACACAAGGGGTTTAGATAACATAAAAGTAGTTTCCAGAAAATTGAGATCAAGCTTTTGGAGAAAGATTTAAAGAGTTTAGAAAATATAAATCTACACTAGCTCTTTTGACAAAACCAACTGAAGCAGATATGCAGCAATTACATTTATCACCATTCCCATTGATTAATCAGGTACAATTTGAACTTCAATTATTGGATTTGAAATTCAAAGATTTATGGAATAATATATTCTTAAAACTTAATTCTGAACTGGAAAGTTTAGAAAGAGAAAAGTTCATTTTATCCAGCATAAATGGACCGAAATTCGCAATCTTCAAGATGTAGATAAAGCTGTTTTCGAAGCTTGGAATCGTCTTCCAGAATCGTTCAATCATTTAAAAAATTATGCTTTTGGACTACTGACATTATCTTTTCACATATGAAATTAATATTCAGTTAAGAAGTAATCTTACTGACCTGAAACTTGAGTGCTGCCTTAAGTTAAAGATTACTGAATATTTACCAAATATTGAAGTCTTATCGAACACTATGCAAGTAGCAATCGTCCCAGTAAAAAAATTATTATATTGTAATATACTGGCAAGTGCAATAGGTATCACAAACTAAATGTATAAGTAAATATTAATTTATTTGTACATTATATATAGCATATATTTTTTAGCGGCTCTTCCATGTTATTGTTTTTGTTTTCAATATAGATTTGGCTCTTTTTCACTGAAAGGTTGCCGACCCCTGCCCTAGAGCACCGGACTCCTATGCTACGGCATAACTTGCATACCCCTATTTAGTCACTGCCCAACAGCCGGATTCGGATTCCTTTCTTTTTTTTTTTTGTTCGTCGGATTTTTAGGATCTCTTTTTAGGGTTTTGTAGGTATGACCAAAAAACCCTTATACCGTCATTTTGTCGTCTGTCTGTCTGTCTGTCTGTCTGTCTGTCTGTTCGGTAAAAATTGTAGCCGAACGGCTAAACCTAGAGAGTTGAAATTTGGCATGCTTATACAACTCGTTGACCCGCACATAGGAAAAATACCAAAACATCTAAAAAACATATCCCCCTAAAAATATAAACAAATATGTGCTCATCGAAAAAAAAAATATTTTTTTTTAATTCTGAGTAGGGTATCAAATGAAAGCCCTTGGTACGTGGATTAACGATCAAATTTTTATTTTTCCAAAATAAATTATTTTGAAGCGATTTTTGCCAATATTGTGCAAAAAAAATTTTGTCCCACACCCTGTAGCCCAGATGGTTTAAACTAAAAATCTGAAAAAATTCTAAGTAATGTACATTGGTGTGAACCGGAATAGTTCAACAGGAATTTTTGATCAGATTATGTTTTTGGAAAAAAAAGCATTTTTTGTGTTTTTTTTGCTAATAATGTTGACAACTTATAGTTATATAATACGCTAAACAGTAACGTGTTTCTTGGTGCTGTGGCTAAGATACTTGCGTTCTGTCCAAGAATTCGTAATCGGACTCATGTTCGAGTCCTACGTGAGGAGACAATATTATTTTTTATTTATTTTTTGCATTTTTATATTGTTTAAATTATTTTTTCAAAATTTTAATTATATTTTGGCAATTGTTGCATTTAATTTTTAATAGCGTAAATTTAATAACCAGTGGAAATTGTTGAAATTATAATTTAATTATATATATGAATGTACACGAAATCAAAGGGGAGGAGCTATGACTAAAAACAACCAATGGAAGCCATAGGCGCAATTTTCAAAATCTTAATGAACCTTGATATATAAAAAAAAAAATACTGCACATCTTTAAAAACTTAAATAATGGTAATAGGCATTCGAATTAAAATTCATAAAAAAATATTTTGTCATAAAATTTGTTTTGGCACCCCAAATAATCATCATTCACTTACTAAATACCTGCAAAACCCTGAAATGTGTGAAAATTCACACTTCACATCAATTTTTTTTTGGTGGCTTGATTTTGGGATGTCTATTTTTTTTTGTCCTATGGCCTGTGACAGTTTCCGTCTGACAAAATATATATGGCGCGCGGTAAAGTTTGACCATGTCTGTTATAACTGAACATTTTTGGTTTCAATTTGCAATGATTAATTTTGGTGAACTTGAGTAATATAAACTGATACGTGCTTCAGTTTTAAACGCGGTGTCCGTTACATCTTTTATCAAAGAAGTTATTGTTCTCATTAATGTCTTATCTACAAGTACAGTCTTATTAAAACATTACTCTTCTTAAGATAAATATGTAAACAAATAAATAGCCACAAGTATTACGATAAGTAGTTCTCAAACTTTTTAAGGTGATGGCACCCTTATATAGAATATAAAACACCTTAGAATTAAATCTACATTTATTTTCCTTATTATTGACTTAACAGCAAAATCATACAAAAATAGATTATATCAAGAAAAACATTCTTTCGCCGGTCACCGTGGTGTAGTGATTATTGTATTGATGCACTGATTTCTAGGTCATGGGGGCTCGGGTTCGAATCCCGGTTATGGCATGGATATTTGTGTTGTCCAAAAATTGTGTTGGTCAAAAATAAAAAAATGCATCTACTGGATAATGGCCTTAGTAGCTAATCCACAAATAAAATTAACTAAATAAATAAATAAATAAATAAATAAAAACATTCTTTTATTTCTATATATTTTTTTTCATTTAGATGAATATTTGGAGAGCTACTGGGGCACCATAAAACTAAAATCTTGCAATACCTCACATATTATTTACTTTATCAAAAATGTGTATGAGGCAACATTTTTTTCTCTTCAACGCACTTTTTAATCTATATATACAAAATCGTAACTTAGCTACCTACTAACGTACCTACTACCTACTAACTACATAATCAACGCCCAGCCGAAACCACTGGACCTACAATCGTGAAATTCGTCGAGTATATTCCCTCCATGACGTAAGCACCCACTAAGATTTTTCGAAACTCATCCTCTAAGTGGGTGAAAAGGGGGTTACAAGGGGTAAAATGTGGCTTCACGGTTTCCTTAATATCATTTAGGTTCAATAAGATATCGACTTGGTTTTTGCTTACAATAATTACTCATGTAAATATAAAAAAACTTATTTCAGGATTTTGTCCTAATCGACCCCTATAGGGGTGAATCAACAATCAGGGTGAATTATTGAACCCTTCGCATCTTCTGTGTTTATTGTGTTATAACATTCCTTTTTGGCATATAGGTGTCCTTCTAAAATATTTAGAAAATGTTTTGACCATTTTTAGGGTTTTGTAGGTATGACCAAAAAACTCTTATACCGTCATTTTGTCGTCTGTCTGTCTGTCTGTCTGTCTGTCTGTCTGTCTGTATGTCTGTCTGTCTGTCTGTCTGTCTGTCTGTCTGTCTGTCTGTCTGTCTGTCTGTTCGGTAAAAATTGTAGCCAAACGGCTAAACCTAGAGAGTTGAAATTTGGCATGCTTATACAACTCGTTGACCCGCACATAGGAAAAATACTAAAACATCTAAAAAACATATCCCGCTAAAAATATAAACAAATATGTGCTCATCGAAAAAAAAAAAAAAAAAATTTAAATTCTGAGTAGGGTATCAAATGAAAGCCCTTAGTACTTGGATTAACGATCAAAATTTTATTTTTGCAAAATAAATTATTTTGATGCGATTTTTGTCAAAATTGTGCAAAAAAATTTTTGTTCCACACCCTGTAGCCCAGATGGTTTAAACTAAAAATCTGAAAAAATTCTAAGTAATGTACATTGGTGTGAACCGGAATAATACAACAGAACTATTTAATACGTTGTGTAACATACCACATGGATGCCATAGGTGCAATTTTCAAAATCTTAATGAACTTTGCTATATAAAAAAAATACTGCATATATTTAGAAACTCAAATAATGGTATTAGGCATTCGAATTAAAATTCATAAAAAAATATTTTGACATAAAATTTGTTTTGGCATCCCAAATAATCATCGTTCAGTTACTAAATACCTGCAAAACCCAGAAATGTGTGAAAATTCACACTTCACATCAATTTTTTAAATTTCACCCTAAAGGGGTAAATTGGTGTTTTTTATTTGATAGAATGTCGTCTAGACAAAGAAACGTAAAATTCGGGGAGTATATCCCTTTTATGACTTAACAACCCCCTAAGAAATAATTTTTCGAAATTCGACCTCTCAGGGGTGATAAGGGGTGAAATGTGTTCACGGATTCCTCAATATCTTTTAGGTCAATAATATATCGCCTTGCTTTTGCTTACAAAGACTACCCATATAAATGTTGAAAAAAATATTTTTCAGCATTTTGTACTAATCAACCCCTAAAAGTATAATCTGTCGTATTTCCTGTGTATATTATGTTATAATATTTTTTTTGCATATAGGTATCATTTTAAAATATTTAGAAAGGGTTTTGACCGTTTTTTTAAATTTCACTTCTATAGGGGTAAATCGGTATGTTTTATTCGATAGAATGTCGTCTAGACAAAGAAACATAAAATTCGGGGAGTATATCCCTTTTATGACTTAACAACCCCATAAGAAATGATTTTTAGAAATTCAATCCCTAAGGGGTGAAAAGGGGTAAAATATGTTTTCACGGATTCCTCAATATCTCTTAGGTCCAATAATATATCGCTTTGATTTTTGCTTATAAAGGTTTGAAATCACGAGGAATCACCGATCTACCGACTATCGCACAGCCTTGGATAACTGCAACAGTTACTGCCTAACTATTTGTTTTCCGCCCTTTGCCGTAGTCTTGACGCCGCGGCCCGAACAGATTATGTCACGAGGTATTTTCGTTCAAATAAATTTTTATATCATATAAGACATATAGTATCAAAATTTATTATAGTATAAGAAGTCGTTGCGAGCCGCCAAAATGCAAGAATTGGGCCACATGCGGCCCGCGGGCCGCCAGTTAGACACCCCTGATTCACGTTATAGCAAAAATATCCGGGTACTCCAGCTAGTTGTCTTATAATCATCTTAAATGTGTAGAAACCAAATATGAAGCCGAAAAAAAACAACTAAAAATATATATATATATATAGCCTCCAATTTTATTAATACAGATAATTCTAGAAGAGTAGAAGAAGTACTAGTATAATAACATCATCTAACAAACAAAATAATAACAAACTTGTACATAACTGTACCCGAGTTTCTTGCGAATATGATTTAAAGTTTAGTTCTTCAGTGCTTTGTATAGAAGTGCGTAGAACACAGCCTAAAATTCTATTCATTTCCCTTGTGAAAATTTAATTTGTAAATGAAGCATAACTGCATGACTGTGGCTGTTGCTCTGTCTGTGTTGTTTTGTTAGGTACAATGTGTAGGCCATGAGAGTTACGTTGTCGAGTGTCCGTACCGTTATACAAGTAACGGGCTTGGGACCGGTGAACGCGGGTGTAAGGGACAAACTTCGGACTCAGATATGTCTCTGACTGCCTCTGTCTCTTTGTCACAATAGTGGTTTACTGACTAACTGGAACAACTCGCATTAGGTAAATAAAGAAAACTAGGCTACTACTATTCTAATAATACTAAATGGCGTGCCCTCTGAACTAAAAAGATTTTTTGTTTGAATTAAAGTAAGAAGATCATAAGTTGCAGAGGTAATTTAGTTCGAGATTCACGCAAAAATGACTGGATATATTTTAACGAATTTTAGTACGATAATAGAGTAGAACCAGGATTCAAACATCGGCTATTGGTAACTCAAATTAACGCGTATCTCTCTAGCGGCAATAAAGCGAACACTTCTAAAAAGTATCATCATCAGAAAATACTGTTTACAATTGGTTTGCAGAATTTCGTCGTGGTCGTGGGTCCGTCAGTGATGAATCTCGTGAAAGTTGACCAAAATCGATTGTGATTCAAAAAAACATCGGTGCTGTGAGCAAAATGATTGAAGACGATCGGCATGTGACTTACCGTGAGATAGAGGCATCCTTTGGCATATTGCATACTGCAATACATTCGATTTTGCATGAACATTTAGCTGTGAAAAAGATCTGTAGCTAAAGCTCAAAAAAAGGCTCGTGTTGATTGGTGTAAGGGAATGCTAAAAAAAATTCAACCTAGGCACTTCAAAATCCGTATACAACATCGCTACAGGTGACGAAACTTAGATTTATTTATATGAACCGGAAACTAAGGAACAATCCACTGTTTGGGTCTTCCAAGATGAACCGAAACCCATAAAAGTTGTTCGTTCACGAAGCAGTTTCAAGAAAATGATCGCTTGTGTCTTCGGTTGTAGTAGACATGTCGCAACCATTTAGAAATAGGATCGGAGGACAGTTAATGCTGAATGATATTCAACAATTTGTTTGCCAGAAGTCATCGACAAAATCAGGAAAAACAGCCAAAACCGTCGCATCTTTCTTCATCATGACAATGCAAGCTCCCACACAGCACGTCAAACAGTTGATTATTTGAAGGAGAAAAACATCGAATTAATGTCTCATTGCCCGTATTCACCTGATTTATCTTTTAACAATTTTTTTTCTCCAATGTCAAACAAAAAATGCGTGGACAGCGATTTTCATCACCTCAAGAACTGTTGAAGCCTTGAGATATCAACTTCAGAGTGGAAAAAATGTTTCGAAAATTGATTTGAACGCATGCAAAAGTGTATAAATCTTAAAGGCGAATATTTTGAAAAGCAACAAAACAGTTTGATCCAAAAAAAAAATGTTTCTTTCTTAGTTTTTGTCAAAACTTAAAAGGTAGCCCTCTTATAACAGAGTGATTTTGAATAAGCAAACGATTATTTTATGTACTACTTGAAATTGAAATCTCACCTATCATTTACACCAGCGGTTTCCAAACTTTGTTCAGTAACGACCCCCTTAGAAAAAACCCATCTCTGCCCCCCCCCCCCTATTTAGGAAATTTATAAACAATTTGTAAATAATTTCTTTATTGAAATAATAATAACAAAAGTAGCAAAAATATGTAATGTAAATAGTTTCTCTAATTCCTAAATATTTATTTTCACAACATAAATCACGAAAATCATACAAAAATAAATTATATTAATATTAAATATGTAATACAAATTAAAAATGTAATAAAAATCAATTTTAATGTGAAGTATGGGCTTGTTTCTTCGCACATAATTCGTTAAATCGCGGTTTATATGAAGAAAGAGCCACTCTTATTTCGTCTTCCACTTTTAACCGTGCGCGATATTTTGTTTTAATAACAGCTAATATGAAAAATCCTATTTCGCACTGTGACATATGGTAAAAGAATTTTTATAGCTTTTGCTGATAAGGCAGGATATTCCTTGCTTACATCCAGCCAGAATTTCTCCGGATTATTTGGATTGAAGCGATCTTTTAGCAAGCTATCACAAGAAAGTTCTATTAATTTTTTTTTTGTTCATTAGTTGTTAGCTCAAAATTATCATTATAATCGATTGTAAACGGAATCCATATCCATTCGTATTTTACATTTTCTTCCAGATCTTGAAAATAATGATTAAAATATTGCTTCAAATTCAAAAAGTATCCTATAAATAGACTTATGTTCTTTAATTTTGTCAATGCAACAATTATTTTTTAAATTCGAAAACATATCAAATTTGTCATCTTGAAAATTTTTAGTCCATAATTCAATTTTTAGGGTTTTGTAGGTATGACCAAAAAACCCTTATACCGTCATTTTGTCGTCTGTCTGTCTGTCTGTCTGTCTGTTCGGTAAAAATTGTAGCCAAACGGCTAAACCTAGAGAGTTGAAATTTGGCATGCTTATACAACTCTTTCACCCGCACATAGGAAAAATACTAAAACATCTAAAAAACATATCCCCCTAAAAATATAAACAAATATATGCTCATCGAAAAAAAAATATATTTTTTTACAATTCTGTGTAGGGTATCAAATGAAAGCCCTTGGTACGTGGATTAACGATCAAAATTTTATTTTTGCAAAATGAATTATTTTGAGGCGATTTTTGCCAAAATTGTACAAAAAAAAATTTGTCCCACACCCTGTAGCCCAGATGGTTTAAACTAAAAATCTGAAAAAATTCTCAGTAATGTACATTGGTGTGAACCGGAATAGTACAACAGGAATTTTTGATCAGATTATGTTTTCGGAAAATAACGCATTTTTTGTGTTTTTAAGTAAAATATGTAATATATTTAATCCGCTATTTAGCATAGTAAACGAGTGATCCTGTATAGCACAGTGGTAACGTTCTCGCTTAGTGAGTGCAATGGAAGCCATAGGCGCAATTTTCAAAATCTTGATGAACCTTGCTATATAAAAAAAAATTCTACACATATTTAGAAACTTAAATAATGGTATTAGGCATTCGAATTAAAATTCATAAAAAAATATTTTGACATAAAATTTGTTTTGGCATCCCAAATAATCATCACACAGTTAATAAATACCTGCGAAACCCTGAAATGTGTGAAAATTCACCTTTCACATCAATTTTTTTAATAAACGAGGTTATTTTATCTTTTTGAAAAAACGATCGGAATAAAAATGACATATGCAATGAACTCGCGACCCCCTGGTGAATCTTGTACGACCCACTAGGGGGTCGCGCCCCCCACTTTGGAAACCGCTGATTTACACTATAGCTAAAATGTCCATAACAAAAACAGTAAAGTACGGGTATAACATCTAATTGGAAATAAATCCTACCGTTATGCCACATCAGATAGTTTGAGCAGTACCTACTAATTTAAAGGAAAAATATTAAAAAAGTGAAATGATGTCAACTATCTAAGTTTCCGGTATAGGATTTTAAAAAGCAAATCTTTCGGATGTTCCTCATTATGAAAGTTAGTTGCTCTATTAAGAGATAAAAAATAAATTAGTTTAATTAAAACAAACTGTTAAGTAGAATAGAATCGTTGTCAAACTTTTTGGATATGGTAAACAACCTATAACGCCTTCACCAGTCCAACAGTGTAATGAAATATTTCCATTTATAAAATACTGAATAAGTTGAGTCCAGTGGACGAGTAGAACATCTTCACCAGCCCAACGATGTAATGAAATATTACTATTTATAAAAATTGTAAAACTGTTATTTGTATATATTATTTTGTTTATGTATGTGTGAAATAGTCTGTGTACATCCTGTAGTTTAGCTGGTTTCAGTAATGACAGCTCCATTATTTATGCTGGCAAATCAACTCACTGTGATATACTAATCGCAGGTACAGTTATATTTCAGATTTAATCAATTCCACAGGAAATAAACTTGAATAATTCAGTAATTCACCAATAAAACATACACTGACTGTGTTACCTGCAACGCAAATTACCTACAACTTATGAAGTAACTCAATGGAAACAAATCTATAACTTTTAGTTAATTTCAACACCAATTTGAGATTAATTAAATTATAATGGACCAGGATAGGCTCTAGGACTAAGCAATTGGAGGGACAATCAAAGTTTAAATAAAGAAATATAAAAGCTTATTAGTTATACAGTTTTGTTATCATACACAGCAAAAAAATTCTAAGTGTAAAAGTTTTTCTCAATTTGGTTAAAAAGTTAGTCTTAAAATTTTGATTAACAAAAAAAAATTAATAAAAATTTCACTCTTTTTAACCAACATCAAATTCGTTTTTATTTAATTTATTTTAATCCTTCATTTCATGATTTACAAAATATCGAAAGTAAAATTTTTTTACTGAATATTTAAGAACCTGTGGTCAAAATAAAATAATTTGTGGAGATAAAAATAATTTTTTAAATATTGTACTAGGCGCCTGTAGTACTGTTTGAACTTATTACATATGTTCTAGTGTTGATTTTTTGTTAGAATGTCGATAGAAGTTGTGAGAAACTGTAAAAGTAGACCAAATTGTAGTGTTTTGGCTGTCATTCAAAACAGGACAAAGATAGGCATCTTAGTTTTTTCTTTTCTTAAGAAAAATGGAGGGAAAGAAAAACAAAAAACAAAAAACGGGATACAAAGACCAATTCTCGACAATAGAACCAGTGGCGAAGGCGGGTGGGATTTGGGGGTAGAACCTCCCATGAAGCTGGATTTTTTATTACTTCGATGTATTTTCCTTGTTTTGTCATTACTTCCACATGTTTCATTTTATAACCCTCCCCTCTCATGAAACTATTTTTGCGTCACTGAATAGAACTTTTGTTAATTTTTTTAAAAACAAAAACCATTTTTTTAATAATTTTAAAAAAGGACTCAAAGAGGAATTGGAAAAGACTTTTTGATCTTTAATATATTTCATCTCCTGCAATATAAATATTTACCTACACTCATACATACATATTTTATATATACAGTCTGTTCCAAACGGTTAAGCGGAACTAAATGGGAATTTAGTTCTTTTAGGTTGTCACGAGAAGGGACCTTGCTTGGGTTATTTCATTTTTCACGTTGGGATGTCAAAATTTAAAATTCCAACAATGAAACCATGGAAACGAATGACATATGTCAAAATTAAATATTTTTTTTAGATATTTTAATGACAAAAAAATAAATAAATGGGAAATTTGTATTAAGAATGACACAAAAAATCAAAATATAAAGAAAATGACATTTTAAAATGATATTAACCTTAACCAAAAAATGTTTATTGTAAGTATGATTTACAAAGCTTAAACAAAACGGCCGAAAGGCACGATTTAAACGATGAAAGTAACTAGATCGCAAAATCTAGTTCCGCTTAACCGTTTGGAACAGACTGTATTATGTAGTGTTAGAAATTAAAAATATATGTATATACAGTCTGTTTCAAACGGTTAGGTGGAACTAAATGGGAATTTCGTTCTTTTAGGTTGTCACGAGAAGGGACCTTACTTGGGTTATTTCATTTTTCACGTTGGAATGTCAAAATTTAAAATTCCAACAATGAAACTATAGAAACGAATGACATGTCAAAATTAAATTATTTTTTTTTACAAATTTTAATAACAAAAAAATAAATAATTGGAAAATTTGTATAAAGAATGCACAAAATATAAAGAAAATGACATTTTAAAATGATATTAACCTTTACCAAAAAATGTTTATTGTAAGTATGATTTACAAAGCTTAAACAAAACGGCCGAAAGGCACGATTTAAACGATGAAAGTAACTAGATTGCAAAATCTAGTTCCGCTTAACCGTTTGGAACAGACTGTATATATTTAATTTATATAATTTTCTTTACTAATCTTCTTCATTTTCTATTGTATCTAAAAATTACACTTAAAATAAAATGTCCGCCATTTTTATCTTCATAAGAACTAAGTTATTACTTATAAACACCAGCATTTGGTAGTGTAACGTCTATTGAGTTACTATGATAGTAACTGACCTTGCTCATAGTGACAAATTTAGTTACTATGATCATAGTAACTGAATTACAGAATTGGTCCGATTGTATCTGAGTTACTAACCTAAAAGCATATGTACAACAGCATGAATATCACGCTCATTCAAATATAACAGTTAAAATACATAGATGAAAAGCTGTGTTGCAAATATGCAACCATATGAAATGAAGGGTTAATATTCGATTTTAACAAATTTCATATTTTGTTACTGACGGTTTTTTCCCCTGAATTGTTCATATGTTGTAAACTGAAAATTGAATAGCGAAATACATCTGGTGGTGACTTGAACAGTTTATAATCTGTTTTTATTATCTTTTCTGTGCAGAGTAACATCCCCTAGAGTGAACGTGTCCGAACATGTTAAATTTACAGCTTTTACGATGGTCTGCTCGGAATGGGGTAGATTCTTGTTTTCGCTCGGATTCTGCTTTTCTTTGTTTAACTCTGACATGCATTGTATTTTCTGCTTTTATATTTAACTATAAAAATGATATATACCCTCTCCGACCATTGGATCTCTGAAATATCGTGCAAAAACTAGAATTCTGGAATGGACAAAGTTATACTACTAAAAGATAACATATGAGGAAAATTGTACAACCTCTTAAGGATAAGACGTATATACATAGGACACGTGTAGGAGGTAAAGAATAAGAACAGTGAAAATAGCTCATAAAAGACTGGGAGATCAGATGACTGTTACTAGTAGGGATATGCGATACTGAGAAAGTATCGATATTTGGGCATTGATGATATCGAACAAAAAGTATCGATACCGGTATCGTATCGAAACAAAATATCGATATTTTCACGTATCGAAAGGAAAAATAGTATATTTTAATAATATATTTTCTATAAAGCATAAAAAACATTTTATTCTCATAATAAAAATTTAATTGTTTTACAATTATAAATAGATTAAACTATAAAGACTATTCCAAACATTTAGGCGGAACTAAATGGGAATTTCGTTCTTTTAGGTTGTCACGAGTCACGAGAACGGACCTTGCTAGGGTTATTTCATTTTTACCGACCGCCAACATATACAAGATGTCTCAAAAGAAATTATATATTTAGTGGATCGATTAAAAAAAAAGTAAGCCGTATATAGAAAAAATGTTTATTAATTATTAAAATACACTTTTTGGGGATTTATTTCTTAAAAATAATATCGTCTAAATGTAGATCCTCGCGTTCTCGGCACTCATTTAATCGAACAGTAAAATTACTTATGACGTCTCGCGCCGACATCGCAGCCCATACGGTCACTTTAGGCGAATGTAGGGGTTTCTGATGTTTGCGTTTCGGATTCGTTGCACTCCAGTAGCGGCAGTTCTGCTTATTTACGTGGCCATTAAGATAAAAATGAGCTTCATCCGAAAAGAAAATGTTGGAAACGTTGAAAATCGCTCAATCACCTGATTTACGAAATTAAGCCTCTGACTGGCATCTTGGGGCTTTAATTCTTGCACCAATTGAATTTTGTAGGGGTGCAGGTTTAGGTCTTTGTGCATAATGCGATGTAATGATGATCTATGCACATTTAAAGCACTTGCGCGCTTCCGAATTGAAAGGTTCGGGTCGTCACGAACAGACTGATTAACATTCTCCACGTTTTCTACCGTTCTTGATAACCTAGGTCGCCCGGATTTTGATTTATCCAGCGTTGTACCAGTCTCTTCAAACTTTTTAACCCAATGTCGAATGAGAGGAATGCTTGGCGCATAATTTAAGTGGCGAAAACCTCGAATACTGCAGAATTTTCTACGCGCTACAGTCGCCGAATCACCGTTTTTGTAAAACTCTCGCACGCATAACGCGCGGTCTGCTCCCGAGAAACGCTCCATAGCGAATGAATTCCCAAGAGCCAGGCTACCGATTGACATAACCCCCGCGCCCCTCGGATACGTTGCGTTCACGCAGTAAGCTAAATAAATATAAAATTTCTTTTGAGACACCTTGTATAAGGGAGGTATTGTGATCATACCGATTTTGACATTTCGAGATTTCTATGGATCTCCACGAATTGAGATCCCTACATAACGTTTTGACTATTTTTAGCATGATGTCTGTCTGTCTGTCTGTCTGTCTGTCTGTCTGTCTGTCTGTCTGTCTGTCTGTCTGTCTGTCTGTCTGTCTGTCTGTCTGTCTGTCTGTCTCTCTGTCTGTCTGTCTGTCTGTCTGTCTGTCTGTCTGTCTGTCTGTCTGTCTGTCTGTCTGTCTGTCTGTCTGTCTGTGTACACGTGTAGAGCAAATTCGGCTGAAAGGATTTTTATGAAACTTCATATTTAAGCTTCTGCCATCAATGGCACGAGTTGATCAACTTTTGGTAAAAATCTGTTGACTAAAAATGGGAGTTTACTCGTGTCGATTTTAAGTTTTTTGTGAATATTTCACAACAGAAAAATATTTAAGGTTCCTACATAACATTTTGACTATTTTTAGCATGATGTCTGTCGGTCTGTCTGTCCGTCCGTCTGTCTGTCTGTCTGTCTGTCTGTCCGTCTGTCTGTCTGCCTGTCTGTCTGTCTGTCCGTCCGTCTGTCTGTCTGTGTACACGTGCAGAGCAAATTCGGCTAAAAGGATTTTTATAAAACTTCATAATTAAGCTGTTGACATCAATGACACGAGTTGATCAACTTTTTGTAAAAGTCGGTTGACTAGAAATGGGAGTTTACTCGTGTCGATTTTAAAATTTTTGCGAATATTTAACAACAGAAAAATATTTAGAAAAAATGTATTTAACAAAAGTTGCTATAAAAGCAATAACTACTTTTGTTTCCACCTTATTTCCTAGAAGTAGTCGTCTAAAAATCTGAAAAAATCTCGATAATGTACATTGATGGAAACCAAAATAGTTCAGAAGGAATTTTTGTCAGATTAATTTTTTTTTATAGTTGAAAAAATACATATTTTACTTTAAAAGTTTATGTAGTATTTGAAATAAAAGTACGTAGAATAACAAACGATAAATTATTTTCAAAATATTGTTCATTTTGATTTGATTCCTGCAAAAAAAAATGTTCCAGACATATAGCTGCTTTAACCTGGGCACTAGATACCTGAGAAACGCTGAAATAAGTGAAAATTCACACTTCACATTAATTTTTTTATTAATTTCAACATATTTACTAATTAGTATATCATAAACTGCAGCCACAAGTCTTTTTAGAATTCCCTGTATTATATATTCGTCTATTTTAAAATTTATCACTGTATACCTGCGAAACCCTGAAATGTGTAAAAATTCTCACTTCACATCTATTTTTCAATATTAGTTTCAACATTTTTACTAATAATTATATTACAAGCTGCATTCACAAGTCTTATTCGAATTTCAAGTATAATATATTCCTTTATTTTCACAGTTGTCAATGTTTTAATGTTAATTTTAGAAGTTTGAAGTATACAAACTTTTAACATTATCGTACATATATAATTAGCTAGTGTGTGTATGAAATCTGCGTAACATTGTAACGTCAATTTTTCCTAAGGTTCTCGTGATTGGCTATTTGATGACAGCCTGTCTCTTGATTGACAGGTATTTTGCAGATTTATTCTCTAAGAAACTGCGGATAAAAGACCATATAGAAATGTCTAGGGTTTTGCAGGCATAAACAAGAGACTCTAGACACTCCTATATCCTTTGATCGATATGAAAAATATTTTGCAAATTTATTCTCTAAGAATCTGCGGATAAAACAACGTATGGAAATGTCTAGAATTTCGTAGGCATAAACAAGAAATTCTAGACACTTCTATATCCTTTGATCGACATGAAAAATGTTTTGCAGATTTATTATTAGAAATCTACGAATAAAATAACCTATAGAAATGTCTTGGGTTTCGTAGGCATAAACAATAAACCCTAGGATACTCCTATATCTTTATATATATATATATCCAGTTTATGAATAAATAATCTAAATATGTATTCAGCAAGTGTCTGTATGTAGTGTCGGTAACATTATGACGTCCATTTTTTACTAAGGTTCTCGTGATTGACTAACTGGGGACACCCTATCTCTTGATTGGCTGACAGGTGACATCCTCTCCCGTGATTGGCTAACTGGTGATATCCTGTCCCCTGATTCGCTGACCGGCGACGAAATTAAGATACGTTAAAAAATTAAACCAAATACACATACAAACAATTGAAATTTTTATATTATAAATCCGTCATTGTTGACGGGTAATGACCTAGTGCGTTAAATAGTTTCTTAAGTGGGAAACAGAATGCACCGAGTTCTACGACGCGTTGACGCCGTTCGTACGGCACTATCTGTCAGAACAAAGTTAAGTGGGAAACAGAATGCACCGAGTTCTACGACGCGTTGACGCCGTACGTACGGCGCTATCTGTCAGGAGAAAGTTAAACCCAAGCTGTCGTACGCAAGTGCACAGAATGAACAACGTCCTCCGGCGTTCGACCGCCGTTGATACTGAATGTTCGTCAACTTCCAACTTTTGACGCCGTTGAACGTTGACGCAGAACACCTAACCTCAGTTTTTACTGAATGGTAAAGTGTTTGTATGTATAAATAACTTGCATACAACATAAATAACATCACACACAAGTCTTCATCATCCATTATACTTTTAATAAAAGAAAGCGCACGTATAAACACAGATATAGGTTGTCAAGTGACACTTGACGGCGTTAAAAATTATTGCATTGTGTTCAGGCGAAATTTCTCAACGGCGCTACGCAACGCTGTCGCAAATGACGCCGCGCTGACGCTGTAGCGCGCTGTGCATTCTGTTCCAGGCTTTAAAACCAAGCTGTCGTACGCAAGTGCACAGAATGGACAACGTCCTACCGCGTTCGACCGCCGTTGATACTGAATGTTCGTCAACTTCCAACTTTTGACGCCGTTGAACGTTGACGCAGAACACCTAACCTCAGTTTTTACTGAATAATAAAGTGTTTGTATGTATAAATAACTTGCATACAACATAAATAGCATCACTCACAAGTCTTCATCATCCATTATACTTTTAATAAAAGAAAGCGCATGTATAAACACAGATATAGGTTGTCAAGTGACACTTGACGGCGTTAAAAATTATTGCATTGTGTGCAGGCGAAAATTCTCAACGGCGTTAACGCAACGCTGTCGCAAATGACGGCGTAGCGCGCTGTGCATTCTGTTCCAGGCTTTACGCTTATGAACTAAATTGGAGCTATGAATGGTTATACGGATTTGTGTAGAACAAACATTCCTACGCGTTAGCATTAACACTATGAATTAAGTAGGTACTATCTATTAAAACGTTAGCTATGAATGGTACTTAACGTCAACTCGATTGACACTGGTTAAGAGTCTAAAAGAGTTCACCCTATAAATGAAAATAACAGACGGGGTTAATTACAGATTAGAATCTATTTAAATATGCATTTATGCATTGTTGTGTACAGGATTCATAAACAAGTCACAATAAAAAATAGATTAGATCGTGAGAATGCAATGAGGAAAAGAAAACGGACAATAAAACACAAAACATATGTCTCTCTACTGACAAACACAATAGGACAAGAAAGTCGTCGTGTCAACAGTCAAACACTAATGGACGGCCAAATACATTACCTGGACAATGTTAGCTATGGTGATTCATTATACATACAAAACACTATATTACCCCAGACACAAACTATGCTAACAGACATTTTACTATTGTAACGTTTTCACTAATAATTTGTACAAGACAGTGGTCTTCAAACTGTACCCTTAAGCCAGCAAAAAAAGATTATAGCAGCGGTTCTTAAACTGTGGTCCGCGGACCCCTGTGGGAAAATCTGCAAACCAATTGTAACAGTCTTTTCTGATTGTGCTTCATTACCAAAAGTTGAACGAAGCGAATCTATACATTATTTTTGAGTTAGGACTTTACTAAAATCAAAAAAATCATCCAACGAAAACCATTACGAGTAATACCCATTTTTTCACAATATAGTAATGACACATTTCAATATTGCTATCTAGTGGTCGTTTGTAAAAACATAAAAGGCCTCATTCTCATAAGTCTTGATATGTAGCCAGGTCTTTCCATGTGTCATGTACGCCAATACTAAATAAAAAATTGATGTGAAGTGTGAATTTTCACACATTTCAGGGTTTTGCAGGTATTTAGTAAGTGAATGATGATTATTTGGGATGCCAAAACAAATTTTATATCAAAATATTTTTTTATGAATTTTAATTCGAATGCCTATTACCATTATTTAAGTTTTTAAAGATGTGCAGTATTTTTTTTATATATCAAGGTTCATTAAAATTTTGAAAATTGCGCCTATGGCTTCCATTGGTTGTTTTTAGTCATAGCTCCTCCCCTTTGATTTCGTGTACATTCAAATATATAATTAAATTATAATTTCAACAATTTTCACTGGTTATTAAATTTACGCTATTAAAAATTAAATGCAACAATTGCCAAAATATAATTAAAATTTTGAAAAAATAATTTAAACAATATAAAAATGCAAAAAAAAATAAATAAAAAATAATATTATCTCCTCACGTAGGACTCGAACTCATATTCTTGGGCAGAACGCTAGTATCTTAGCCACTGCACCAAGAAACACGTTACTGTTTAGCGTATTATATAACTATAAGTTGTCAACATTATTAACAAAAAAACACAAAAAATGCTTTTTTTTCCAAAAACATAATCTGATCAAAAATTCCTGTTGAACTATTCCGGTTCACACCAATGTACATTACTTAGAATTTTTTCAGATTTTTAGTTTAAACCATCTGGGCTACAGGGTGTGGGACAAAAAATTTTTTGCACAATATTGGCAAAAATCGCTTCAAAATAATTTATTTTGCAAAAATAAAAATTTGATCGTTAATCCATGTACCAAGGGCTTTCATTTGATACCCTACTCAGAATTAAAAAAAAAATTTTTTTTTTTTTTCGATGAGCACATATTTGGTTATATTTTTAGGGGGATATGTTTTTTAGATGTTTTAGTATTTTTCCTATGTGCGGGTCAAAGAGTTGTATAAGCATGCCAAATTTCAACTCTCTAGGTTTAGCCGTTTGGCTACAATTTTTACCGAACAGACAGACAGACAGACAGACAGACGACAAAATGACGGTATAAGGGTTTTTTGGTCATACCTACAAAACCCTAGAAATCACAAATTAAATAAATTTAAGATTGTACTAATTTTTTATTTTCTGTTCCAGGTACGTCTTCAGCGGTTTGGCATTTTAAATACTACTATAAAACAGCTGAGAATCGACTTCATGTGTGTAAGCTCCACCCATCATGTGCCATGATTTAACCTATGGTTTGAATTTTCTTAGATTTCTGTTTTTATCAATGAGGAATTAATCATTTAAAGTAGTGAAATACTTATAAATCAAATAAATAAATAAATAATAAAAGGATCTTATCACCTAGATAGGACTATAAGGGACAGAGAAGTTCTTCGTTTCTAGACCGCCGGCCATAGATATGAAAGCCTTTGAAAGACTTTGCTCTGACGAAACAAAACACAGGGCCTTAAAAATAGCGTACAGCTCAGCAGTGTACACACTCGTTATGGAGTGCAGAGGGTACTGAAACTGTTGACGTGGGTTCAGGACAACGAACGCACACCCAACCCTGGTTCCGGATTTTGATCCGTCAGTAAAAATGACAGTATCCTCGAACCTAGGGACCAGTGTTCTTTGTAACTCATGTTGGTATTCGATAGGTAACGTAGTATCTTTATCAAACCTAGTTAATGTGAGATTCACAAGCGTCCATGGTGGAACAGCACGCAAAACGAAACTTGCCATTTCGGGCATATTAAAATCTATATCGTCCAAAATGTCGAAAGTCCTCAGACCAAAAGGCCTATTGGCTCTTGGTTTTCTGTCATAAGTCTCTGTATGCCTAATTTGTAGAACAGGGTCATAGCGGGATGATCTGGCTTGGCACTGAGTGGAGCCATATACCGCAGGGATAGAATTTTACGACGATTGTACAGTGACGGTTCGCCTGATAACGACTTGGTAACATTGGGTTGTTTTAATGAGGTATAGGGGAGAGTAGCCAAATTTGGACCCCTTAAGAATTTTAGGGATGTACAAGTATTTTTAATAAAAAGGAAGTAGTGGAAAAAAAAGTTATTGTTTATATCTTCAAAATATTACAATATATTTAAAAAAATAATTATATTGAACAGTGAAAAATCAATACATAAAAATCGTATCATCGGTTCAATTAAAGAAACTGGTTTCTTAGGATGGACCAGAGGTTTTCCAAGATGGACCATCAATATACTTAAACACAATTGAAGCAAAAGTACTTTTGATTTTTGCAGTGTCTCCAGCACACTGTATATGGACCCAAGAGTGACATTTTATGCACTGTATCATCTCATCTTCCTTCATTTCCTCACATATAATACAAAACCATGTAGTCTTTTATTCTTTGTCTTTTTGGTCCAATATTTGGTAACTTTACTTTGTTAGTCTTTTTCTCTTTGACTTTTCTAATTCCTTTTTATGAGGACTACTTGTTATTACAATTGCTTTTTGGGCTATTCCTCCAGTTCGAGAAGACGATGGACCTTGCTGTGGATTTCGTTTTGGTGGAGGTGATATATCGTAAAGAATATCCTTACACTTTTTAATTTTTTTCTCCCGAGGTACATAATCAACAGCAGAATAACTATTATTACTTTTACTGTCACTTAAAGACATAGATGTTGGTGTATTAGGCCTACTTGTATTATTTACTGCGATTTCAGCAAAACGCTGTAAAATATCGGCTGCTGCAAACTGGTGCTCCTGAAAGATATGTCTATTTACAGGCCAAATACCAGAGGCACGGAAAGCATTTTCAGCTATAGCTATAGCGGCTGGTGGCCGTGTGCTTCATTTAGCAATTTAGACATCTGAATTGGACCGGTCCAATTCAAGCGACTGCTTGTGGTCCATCTTGAGCTACTTTTATAAATATTTTTAAATGTTTCACCTAACCTTACATTTGAACTAGATTAATAACTATTAACTAATATAGTAAATTGTAGCCAGACAAGTTTACTTTCTGCAGATATAAAAATATATTTTGTTACTTACTTTGAAACAGTCTAAAGACTATTGGCCTTATTGATAAAATATTTAATTGATGGTATGTAAATACTAATAACACTTCACTTACTGCAACCATGAGGTTCTCTGTTATAAAAATGATTGCATCAGACAAGTTTACGTCCATCCCCTTCTAAATTACTGTTTTGCTGCGTATATGCCTTATACAGGTCACAATAGTGGTCCAACCTAGGCGATGGTTCAAATTCGGCTACTCTCCCCTATAATAGAGAAGAATTAGATTTATTATGTATTCTAGGTTATGTAAACTTTATGTCAAACGTCCATGCTCGCGAGTTTCAAAATTACCTCGAACGCGTCCAACCAAATTCGCCGAACGCCTTTGTGTTTGCGCCAAAAATCGATACAGGGCGGTTTAGGTAAAATAGACAAAAATGTTATACGGCGCGTTGCATTACGCGGTACGTTACAGGTTCGGCTCGCTAATCTGGAAGTAGCTTAATACCCTCGTTATGGACCTGATTTGCAAAACAAGGAGACAGTATCGTGTGTTATGGTCGAGAAGCTGCTCGATCTGACGACGTGTGTTTATTTACTCGGCTGCTGCTGTGGTGAAGGTTACAGTTGGATGATGGAACTCCTCTCGGTCAGGTGTAGATGATGGCTTTGCGTAATGATCATTACTCATGTACAAATTAATGAAAATTGTTTTTATAACCTTGTTATTGTGTCGTCAAGCGGCCTTGAATTTTTTATACCACTCTGCTTCCTGCCTTTATTTCACTGATATTACATTTTTATTTATTTTTTATTGACATTAGTCATATACAGCGTGTCACATATTTTAACAACTCTTATCAATGTGGAAATGTACAGTGTGTTATCAACAAGGAAATACTTTAACAATATACTGACCTCAGAGCTGCAGCTCTTATATTAGAGCTGCAGACAGTTTAGTGAAACTAGGGTGATATCTTTGAAATTATTTTGCAATGGTCCAATATTAATGCGGACACCTTTATTTTGGACGTTTGCCATTGCTGATAGTACTAGGCTAGAATAGTACAATATAATGAGTATTAGTATTAAAAAGATATAATACTTCAAGAGTAATATAAAAAATAAATTCGGACGTTTCGGAAACTGCTCAACAATCTGTTTCCGTCTTCAGTGATCACGAGAAGTGATAAACATTTCAGTTTTCTTCGAGTTTTTATACCGAGTATTGTAGGAGTGGGAGCAGGTTATAGGTGCGTTGCTATTGGTTGGGTGGTTGGGATCAGGTATGGGTAGGGACGGGACTACCTGCGGATGATTATTGACCGGGTTAAGGTTGTTTGTCACATTATTGTGTGGTAATGAGTTGTTTGTTACCGGATTAGTGACTTAAGGATTAAAAGGATTGTTTTGAATAATGGAAAGCCAGAGTTGAGGAAATTCTATGCTGGCTTGGCTGACAGCATCTCCAGAGTTTTCGATCAAAGCAGACTCTTTCAATTTTCTTTTGAACTTGTTTTCCTCATACAAGGGTTTAGCATCTTTCCATTGGAAATGGTGTTCATTTTCCCAAGCATGTTCAGCCAGTTTGGAACTGTAAATTTCGCCCTGCTGAACTTTCTTCTTATGCTCGTTTACTCGAACATGTAGAGGTCTGCAAGTCTCGCCAATATATTGTTTCCCGCACTGGCAGGGAATAGAGTAGACACAGTTTTTGTTTAGGACAGATTTGGGTTTCGTACATGATAGGATAGATCTTAAAGTCGAACTCGATTTGAAGGCTACTTGGATATTATGCTTCTTTAGTATCTTACCAATTTTCTCAGATACTCCTTTATAATAGGGCATAGAAACATATCTCACTTCGTCAGTTCTAGGTGCGTCATTTTTCTTATGATTGATAGCATCAGTAATAATTTTATGACTGTAGCTATTATCCTGTAAGGTGGAACGGATGTTCTTCAATTCAACTTTTAAAAGCCTTTTAGAAGAACAAATTACTTTGGCTCTATTAACTAGACTCAGTGCAACGTTACAGTAAGAAGCAGACATACGTTCTTGACATCTGACATAAACCTGTGTGAAATATATATATATATATATATATATTTCTTTATCGGTTCTTAATCGATCAATCTGTCAAGTAAATTCTCCTTTACTATAGTTCCGGTAATCTGAAAGAACGAAGTAAGAAGTTAAAAAAATAAAGAGACGGATAAAGCTTCCAATTATTTATTTAGTTTTTTATGGCACTATTACATGGCAGTGTTGGACTGGTGAAGATCAAGAGGTTTTACTCATACAGGCATAGTTTACTTATTCAGTGTTTTATAAATCATTATATGCATTTAATTATGTAGTAACAAACCTGTCAGTAACAAAGACTTAACTGCTCTTAATCTCGTTTAAATATAATTTTTATAATGTTTTCCAAGAACCTATTCCATGTTTCCGGTGGAAAAAATACAAAAAAACAAACAATTCAGAATACATTATAAATGCTCTGCTGCAGATTAAGAACTACCATAGAGATACGACTGCATGCAATATAAGTTTTGTTTCGATATCTTTAGACGAGTATTTCCCTATGTTCAAGAAATACTTCGTGCTGGCTCAATATTATTTCCCAGATCCAACTGCCGGATTAACCTAAGCACTGATTTTTATTACTGAAATAAAAAAAATATAAGATAAGATAATAATTATAAAATAGAAATTGACCGAGTAGTTTGTTGACAGTGAGCGTTAAAAAAAAAGTTTGTGAAAAAATGGATATTACTCCTGATGGTTTTTGTTGGATGATTTTTTACGCTTTTAGTAAAGGCCTAACTCAACAACAATGCATAGATTCGCTTCGTTAAACTTTTGGTAAAGAGGCACCATCAGAAAAGACTGTTTACAATTGGTTTGTAGAATTTCGTCGTCGTCGTGCGTCCGTCAGTGATGAATCTCGTGAAGGTCGAACAAAATCGGTTGTGATTCCAAATAACATCGATGCTGTGCGCAAAATGATTGAAGAAGATCGATATGTGAGTTGCCGTGAGATAGAGGCATCCTTTGGCATATCGCAGACTGCAATACATTCGATTTTACGTGAACAAATTTAGCTGTGAAAAAGATCTGTTTCCGATGGATTCCTCACAATTTGACTGAAGATCAAAAAAAGTTGTTGATTAATGTAAGGGAATGCTAAAAAAATTCAGCCTAGGCACTGCAAAATCCGTATAAAACATCGTTACAGGTGACGAAACTTGGATTTATTCATATGAACCGGAAACTAAGTAACAATCCACTGTTTGGATCTTCCAAGATGAAATGAAACCCACAAAAGTTGTTCGTTCACGAAGCATTTCCAAGAAAATCAAATAAATGTTTCATTGCCCGTATTCACCTGATTTATCCCCTAACGACTTTTTTTTGTTCCCCAATGTCAAACAGAAAATGCGTGGACAGTGATTTTCATCACCTCAAGAAGCTGTTGAAGCCTTCGAAAACCATGTTTTTGAGATACTAACTTCAGAGTGGAAATTTTTTTCGAGTATTGGTTTGAACGCATGCAAAAGTGTATAAATTTTAAAGGCGAATATTTTGAAAAGCAATAAAACAATTTTTTTGTTTCTTAGTTTTTGTAAAAACTCTCGTATCTATATATTTTCGGCTTTGGGAAATAAATTTGAATTTGAATTGAATTAGACCGAGAGCTAATGACAGTTTATGGTCTCCGATTTCATACAGCATGCCTTTTGGAAAATAGAAAAAAAATTGGCATGTGGCCCTCGATGACCCAAAGGGTGGAAAATTTCGGTAAAGTTTTGTGAAATTTTTAATCACCAAAAATTTTTCCGAAATTTTCCACCTTTGGGCATGCCAATTTTTTTTATAAGGGCTTTATGACACAAACTTTAATTCTTTTCATCGGCATGCTGCATGAAAACGCGGAAAATCATATATTTTTTTTATTACAAGATCACGTGACCGTTTGACCCCTTTGGGACCCTGCGAATCGCATGCCTATAATTTTTAAAACTTAAATTTGTTTTAACTTTCTTTTGATAAAAGGACAAGCATTAAATCAGAGAAAAACACAAAATTTGGAAAAAAGTGGAAATACAGTTTTCCATATAACCGGAAAGCGTGCTGGGGTTTGGTACCCTCCTTTCTTTGTTGTCACAGGGTAAATATTCTCGCCTCCAAAAGGTATGCTGTATGAAATCGGAGACCATAAATTGTCATGAGCTCCCGGTCTAAATATGAACTTACTCTTGAAAAATAATAGTTTTATCTTTTAAGGTTAAAACTAAAACATAGTACTAAATCTAAAATTACTGCTTAATGTTGACTAAACTTATCATTAGTCTTTATGATCCAATTTCAAGATTTTGGTTTTTGCTGCATAATATTTTTTTGCTAAAATGTAAGTAATGTTTTCATTGATAAAAATTGCTGTCGTTGATACAGTGTTATCAGTTATATTATTTAGGCCTTATCAGTTTAATAACAGCAGTTTTGTTACTGTTATCGCTTCAAGTCTTTCTTATCGGAAACACCTACGTCCGCAAACACCAAGCAAACACATTTCATTATTGGATTTCACGACAAGGAGATAAAACTATTTCATCCCCGTGTGAACGTAACATCCTATGGGAAACATTAACAAAACTAAATAAATACAATAATAACAGGCCCCCATTTTTGCCGACATTCGTAGTATAAATAACTAGCTAAAGTGTCAATTTTTGCTGCAATGAATGAAAGAAAAAATGTTTTCTTATTCTAAATACATTTTTGATGTAAATAAGTGAGATACTTATAAGATTTTAGTGCCCCGCCCCAGTAACTCACTAAATATCAGCGGCGGCCGGTGAAGCATGTTTGGGAGGGCAATTGGTATGATCGGACAAGCTCGTACTATATCGCTCAACAGTAGTATAGCAACGACATATAGCAAAGAATGCATTTAAAGAATTAGAAATAATGACATTCGCTCTATATTTATCAGTGTGTATTGTATGCCTATAGAAATAGAAATGTATGACCAACTGGCGACAGAATGCACTCATATATATCCAAACTTTTTACGTTTAACTAAATCACGTAATGCCTCTAATTATTACAGCATATTTTTTTTAATATTCTGCCAGAGGAATATAATGTCCTGCGTTTTCTGAATTTCAAGAAAACTGTAAAAGAATTTTTAATTAGAAACCCATTTTACTCGATTGATGAATTTATGAATGTTAAATTTTAAATTTATTTATGTCCATATATTAACACCATATATTATTGTACTATATTAATAATTATTGCCTATTATTTTGCTCCATATTAACATGTATATGTATTTTGTATTGTATTAGTTGTATGACTGACTAAAACAATGTTTTATTTTGTATTATGGTCAATAAATAAATTATTATTATTATTAAGGTTTAACTCCCCTACAAGCTCTAGAAGTTGGTAGAATGTATTCTTACTTACTTAATCCTGAAGCCTTTCTACCTTGCGGTGTAAGGCTACAGTCGAGTTACTTATTTTCTGGTGTTATTCTCCATACTTCTTTCCATCGTGTTCTGTCCTTTGTATATTTTCTTATCTCCTCCCATTTTACTCCTCTCTTCGTTGCAGCTTCTTTTGTTTCTTGGTGCCAGGTTTTTCTCGGTCTTCCTAGTCTAACTTTCTTCACTGTTCTTGCTTCATAAACTCTTTTTACTATTTTGTCTTCACTCGTTCTGTGTATATGTCCCAGCCATCTTAGCTGTCCTTCTATTATAGTCTCTACTGGTTTTGTGCCTAGTTTTTCCCTAAATACTTCATTTCTTATTATGTCCAATTTTGTTTTACCTTCGATTTTCCTTAAAAATCTCATTTCGGAGCTTCTTATTTTAGACCTGTGCGTCTCTGTAGTGGTCCAGGATTCTGAGGCATATGTCAAAATTGGTACTGTCACTTTTTTGAAGATCTCTACCTTGATGTTAGTTGGTATTTCTTTTTTAGTTAAGAACGATGTTTTGATGCTGTTGAACATTCTTCCTGCTGCGCCTACTCTTTCCGTAATTTCTTCATCCATTTTTCCATCTTCCGTGAAAACTGTGCCTAGGTATTTGAATTTTCTTACCTGTTATATTATTTTGTCATCTATTTTTATCTTGTGTTGCATTTTTGTCCTGCTTATTACCTTTGTTTTTGTTTTTTGTGTGCTAATTTTCATATTTATTTTCTTCAATTCTTTATTGTATTGGTTCAGGTTGTTTTGTAGTTCGTCCCTTGCTATTATGACCATGTCATCCGCATAGCAAAGTTCTGCTACTTTCACATTTTACATTTTCCAGTAGCCCACACAATATTCTTTAATATTTTGTCTCACTTCTTTTATGGCGTCGTCTAGAACCATTGAAAACAGTAGCGGACTGAGTACGCACCCTTGTCTGAGTCCGTTTTCCGTTATAAAAGATCTCGATACTTCATTTCTTGTTCTGACATAATTTTTGCTGTCGGTATACAGACTTTTAATATTTGAGATGGTGCTTTCATGAATGCCTCTGTTTTTAAGTGTCAACCAGACGTCTTCTCTGTTCACTCGGTCGAAAGTTTTCTCCAAGTCTATGAAGCATAGGTGGATAATACCAACTTGCCAGTCTAGAGGGGATCTGAATGTATTCAGTTACATATATTTTCAGTTATGTAATTTGATAAAATAACTTAGAAAGTATATCAAATGTGGAAGATAATGCTGTTATGATGTGAGTATGTTCCATATGTAAATAGATTTGTGTGTGATTTGAGTGTGGGCATGCTGGCCGGTCTAGTGACCCGTGTCCTTGTCACGTGGTTTCCGCTGTAGATGGCGCGTACATCCGCTCACCTGCGACACATCCGCCCCATCCCACACTGCTCTAACCATCTCGCCATCACCATACTCCAGCAACATACCCCACTCGCTCATCCATACCATTGTTCATCCATACTCAACTGTAACAGTATTGTTTTTGACTCATAAACTTTCATATTTAAAGTATTATTTCTGGATTAGCATTCATGAATTTTCATTTCCATGTGAAATTATTTTAATGGGATGCTTATAGGAAATTTAACACAGTGGTGAAACAGTTGGTTTCACTATTTGATTCATGGTCCGATTACTGATGGGTACATAATTTATTAATATGTATTATTACACATAGTGTTCCTTCAACACTTACTAGGACCATACTGACCATTTTTTTTTTTTAATTTATAGTACCAACCCATTTTTAGGGTTTTGTAGGATTAACCACCAAAAAACCCTTATAAATGCTTAACATAGAAAGTTGAAATTTGGTATGCTTATACAACTCTTTGACCCACCTATAGAAAATATACTGAGAGTTTAAAAAAATACATCCCGGCATAAATAAAAGGGCTATTTTTATTCAAGTTCCGTTGAGATAACAAAAACAAATAAGGGTAACATGAAAAGTTTTAATATACACAAGAGTTACTCATACACCTCAATTATTTCTCAACGTAGTTGCCACCAACATTAAGGGCCGGTCTTTCCATCTTCTGATAAACTTCTGGGTAACTATCTGATAGATAAAGTTGTCTGATACTTTATCTGTTGGATAAATTTCATCCCGTCTTTCAATTCATATTTATCTGTCAGATAGTTATCTGACGGATAATGAGACTGACATATTGAATCCTCAGATTGGTAACACTGAATGTGTAACTGAAATAGGCGTTGAGAATTTTTTTTTTTTGTTTCTCTATGGAAATAAATAAATAAATTGGTAAACTGACAGCTGTCGAGCCGTTTTTTGGTTATTGTCATTAACAAAACTAAATTTATGTATGCGTTATACAAGATTTTAGCAATTATTAATGTCGTAAGCATGTAATAAAATTGGGGGAATAAAAAATAGATAGTAGATATTAATAATAATTGTTCTACGTTTATTTAATTTTTTAATTTTATTATGATTGATGTAAATACAAAATAAATTATAATAAATTTGAAAAAAGAAATTAAATCACGGAGTATTCTTTCATTTTCATTTTTTCTGAGTAATCAGTTTCTTCAGGTACGTCACCGACACAGTACTGATCTTTTGTGGGTGGTTCTTCATATCCACTCTTGTAACGTTAAAGTTGCGTAATACTGCAGCTGCTACTATACCAATTATAATCTTATTGGTCAAATTCAAAGCGAATATTAGAATTATTAAACATTGTATTGTAAGGCGTGGATCCCGGCTAACGTTTAATATAAAATATCCTCTACATCGTTTACTTCAGCCTTTTTTTCACAGAAGAAAGCAGTTTCACTAACATTTCATCCCAGGCTGCAACCACTCGTGGATAGCGGGCAATTTCGTAAAATACTCCTTGAAATTTGTGTTTTTAATTTTCCGTACAAGGCATACAAATGAAATCAGACATAACCTGGATATTGCACGAGATACTTTTTCATATTTTTTCTCACCGTGGAATGATGCACTGTTATTTTGGAGTTAAGGCATTATTTTTACAAATAATAAAATTAAAACAAATTATATTTTTTCAAATCCATTTTGCAATTTCTTGTTCCAAGAAATCATTTAATTTCTAACTTTTTGACAGTGACAGCACTTATTTGTTACTTATTCGCTAGTTTGACTACCGAATAACTTATCTGCCAGATAGCATAGTTTATTCGTAGGTATAACTTTATCTGAAGGTGGAAAGACGGTTTATTGTTTTTATCCGTCAGATAACGTTACCAGCTACTTTATCTGAAGGTGGACGAGTAGAACGTCTTCACCAGTCCAACATAAATGTGGAGGAATTGTTATATCCATGTATCTAATGTTAATAATCGTGCCCAGGTCAATAGCTTCTGGACTAAAAATAAATCTGTTTAGTAAATACAACATCCGAGTGTTGACTAACCGGAAATGATCCCAGCAACAAACCTCAGCGGATATCAAAAACTGGAATACATATATAAAACAATCCAAATTCTATCTAAAAACAATAGTGTGTATACTTAAAGTAAGCGGCAGAGGTTTAGGATATTACTAAGCAGTTTTATAATGGTTCCGTTCTGATTCCATTTTTTCGTGTGTCGAATTACATATTCTATTGAAATCGAAAGCGGAAACGTGCGTAACAATCACAATAATACAATACTTCCGTTTTTGCAACACCACAGCACTTTCAACAGTTTGTACTTAACATGTTCCTCTGATTATTTCAAGTGTTAATTTATGTACATTTACATACATTAACTACATCCTTTACATGTACACATTAAAAGAAGATATCACCTTTTTCTATCAGAGAAAAGCACTCTAGAAAAATACTATGTTTGTAAGTATAGACTATTCCAAACGTATAAATGGAACTAACTGGAATTTCCATTTTCCCAAGTTGTCATGAGCTCTATTTTTAAGGTTTGAAGTGGACTTTTGCTAAACAAAATGATGAAAAGGCTCATTTATGGGTCAATCCTTTGCAACCCGTAACGCGTTCCATAAACCAGTGTTTCTCAACTAAAAACGTATCGCGGACCAGTAAAATATTAAATTTTCTACCGCAGATCAGTAAAATATTTAATTTTTTACGGCGGACCCCTAATAATAAATGTACTGTCAAACAAATTGTATATGTAAACTCTACATATATCTTAGTAATAAAAAATCACTGAAAAATGAACAAAATACACAGAAAAGGAACAAAAAATCGTAAAAAAATGAGCAAAAAATCTCAAAAATAATAATTTATAATCCTTTCGCGGACCATTAACAATTTGCTAAGGACCACCTGTTGAGAAACACTGCCATAAACAGTCTGTAGAGGCAGGAACACAGGCCCGGATCGAAGAAAGGCTCCAGAAATGTCTGTCAAAAAAAAAACAAAATTGATGTGAAGTGTAAATTTTCACACATTTCAGTGTTTCGCAGGTATTTAATAACTGAGTGATGATTATTTGGGGTGCCAAAACAAATTTTATGTCAAAATATTTTTTTATGAATTTTAATTCGAATGCCTAATACCATTATTTAAGTTTCTAAATATGTGCAGTATTTTTTTTATATAGCAAGGTTCATTAAGATTTTGAAAATTGCGCCTACGGCTTCCATTGGTTGTCATAAACTCTGCCCCTCTGATTTCGTATACATTCAAACATAGAATTAAATTATAATTTCAACACTTCCCACTGGTTATTAAATTTACGGTTTTAAAAATTAAATGCAACATTTGCCAAAATATAACTAGAATTTCGACAAAATAATTTAAACAAAATGACAATGCAAAAATTAAAATTGACAGGAATCGAACTCTAGTTTGCAAATTACAAAGTAACGACGAAACGCACTACGCTACGAGCGCTTACTTATCTACTGTGTTACATAGCGAATTAAATATTTAACATATTTTAGTTAAAAACACAAAGAATGCGTTATTTTCCGAAAACATAATCTGATCAAAAATTCCTGTTGTACTATTACGGTTCACACAAATGTACATTACTTAGATTTTTTTCAGATTTTTAGTTTAAACCATCCTGGACGCAAGGTGTGGGACAAATTTTTTTTTGCACAATTTTGGCAAAAATCACATCAAAATAATTTCAAAATAATGCAAAATAATTTATTTTTCAAAAATAAAATTTTGATCGTTAATCCACGTACCAAGGGCTTTCATTTGATACCCTACACAGAATTATAACTAAATATTGTTTTTTTTTCGATGAGCATATATGTATTTGTTTATATTTTTAGGGGGATATGTTTTTTAGATGTTTTAGTATTTTTACTATGTGCGGGTCAAAGAATTGTATAAGCATGTCAAATTTCAACTCTCTAGGTTTAGCCATTTGGCTACAATTTTTACCGAATAGACAGACAGACAGACTGTCAGATAGACAGATGACAAAATGACGATATAAGGGTTTTTTGGTCATACCCAGAAGCGGATTTAACGCTCCTCTAAAGGGCCCCGCAAAAACCTAACTTTACACTTTTTTCTAATTGAGGAGCCCAATATTCTTACTGCGCCCGGGGCCTTTATTGACCTAAATCCGCCACTGGTCATACCTACAAAACCCTAATAAATCTCAAATATTCAGCATACGGTTGTGTTAGCTGCCATCACTTACTAAAACCTGCGAAATCCTGAAATATTAAACTTCCCAACAATTTTTATTTCTAAGTATTAATGTTATATACATAGGTGCGCATTAAGGAATGTGACATCAGTATGGAGGAAGTATTCAGAATGCCATCAGTATACTCATCAGACATACATTATCATACTGATGAGTTCGGGGCGAGGTTCTCAGGAAATAACTGGTAAATCACCTCAAACACCCAAATCTCAACACTGCTATTCGTGCTATCAACACAGAAATAACTCACTTTACTTGCAGTAGGTTTTTTTACACCCACCATATCGATAATGAATTTAATAATATACAAACTAATGATTGGTAGTCAATATGAGTCACAACTTTTGTACTTATTACGAAAGACTTTGTGATATTGTATACTATATGATTCATTTCCACCTAGTACTCTATTAGCTTAGTACCATGTCTTAGTAAGCGTTTTGTTTGTTATTATTACTTATCTTAATGTTACTTAATTGCTAAATTCAGCAGAAATTATCACTGTATGATAGCAATATAAGTGTCTTGTAGCAAATATTTATTACTACTATCAATTTTTAGGGTTTGTACTGAAAAAATTGATGTGAAGTGTGAATTTTCACACATTTCTGGCTTTTGCAGGTATTTAGTAACTGAACGATGATTATTTGGGATGCCAAAACAAATTTTATGTCAAATTATTTTTTTATGAATTTTAATTCGAATGCCTAATACCATTATTTAAGTTTCTAAATATATGCAGTATTTTTTTTTATATAGCAAATTTCATTAAGATTTTGAAAATTGCACCTATGGCTTCCATTGGTTGCTTACATCATAAGTCCCGCCCTTTGATTTCGTCAAACATAGAATTAAATTATAATTTCAACACTTTCCGCTGGTTATTAAATTTACGATTTTAAAAATTAAATGCAACATTTACCAAATATAACTAGAATTTTAACAAAATAATTTAAACAAAATAAAAATGCAAAAAAAAAACAAAAAATAAAATCAACAGGATTCGAACCCTAGTTTGCAACTTAAGTTATATTATTAAGCGTACGACAAATCCAACCACGCCACGAGAGCTACTAATCTGGTATGTTACACAACGTATTAAATAGTTAACATATTTTAGTTAAAAACACAAAAAATGCGTTATTTTCCGAAAACATAATCTGATCAAAAATTCCTGTTGTACTATTCCGGTTAACACCAATGTATATTACTTAGAATTTTTTCAGATTTTTAGTTGAAACCATCTGGGCTACAGGGTGTGGGACAAAAATTTGTTTTGCTCAATTTTGGCAAAAATCGCATCAAAATAATTTATTTTGCAAAAATAAAATTTTGATCGTTAATCCACGTACTAAAGGCTTTCATTTGATACCCTACTCAGAATTTAAAAAAAAATATTTTTTTTTTTCGATGAGCACATATTTGTTTATATTTTTAGAGGGATATGTTTTTTAGATGTTTTAGTATTTTTCCTTTGTGCGGGTCAAAGAGTTGTATAAGCATGCCAAATTTCAACTCTCTAGGTTAGCCGTTTGGCTACAATTTTTACCGAACAGACAGACAGACAGACGACAAAATGACGGTATAAGGGTTTTTTGGTCATACCTACAAAACCCTAAAAATGAATTGTTTTCCCATCTTAAAAAGTTTATGAATAAATAATCTATCTATATAATTAGCAACTGTCTGTATGTACTGTCAACATTATAACGTCAATATTTCCTAAGGTTCTCGTGATTGGCTAACTGGGGACACCTTATCTCTTGATTGGCTTACTGGTGATATTCTGTCCCCTGATTCGCTGACCGGCGACGAAATTGAGACGTTAAAAAATGAAACCAAGTACACATACAAACAATTGAAATTTTTATATTATAAATCCGTCATTGTAGACGGGTAATGACCTACTCTCAGTTATAATTCTGGTCGCTGCACCTCTATTAGAAGTTTCACCGAGCCGCCATTGGATTCAAGTTGTTTACAGTGCCCTTAAATCAGAGATTTAGCTTTAGTTTTTCCTGCAATACTCGACAAGTTAATGAGTAGGCTAAGCGACTCCAGCTGCATTTCCTCTCAATTGTTCTTCATATTTAATATACAGTCGCCCGCATCAATGCGCTACATCACAAAGACCACTTAATATAATATTGGTTCATAAAATCAATTAAACACTACTTTACATATTTAACATAACAAATTGATGTGCCACACAATAATTTAAAAAAATATATATTTTTATCAACTGCATATTTGTTTATATTTATCTCGGGATGCGTTTTTAGGGTTTTGTAGGTATGACCAAAAAACCCTTATACCGTCATTTTGTCGTCTGTCTGTCTGTCTGTCTGTCTGTCTGTCTGTCTGTCTGTCTGTCTGTCTGTCTGTCTGTCTGTCTGTCTGTCTGTCTGTCTGTTCGGTAAAAATTGTAGCCAAACGGCTAAACCTAGAGAGTTGAAATTTGGCATGCTTACACAACTCTTTGACCCGCACATAAGAAAAATACAGAAACATCTAAAAAACATATCCCTCTAAAAATATAAACAAATATGTGCTCATCGAAAAAAAAAATGTTTTCAAAATTCTGAGTAGGGTATCAAATGAAAGCCCTTGGTACGTGGATTAACGATCCAAATTTTATTTTTGCAAAATAAATTATTTTGAGGCGATTTTTGCCAAAATTATGCAAAAAAAAAATTCCTACACTACAGGTGTAGGAATTTTTGTCCCACACCCTGTAGCCCAGATGGTTTAAACTAAAAATCTGAAAAAATTCTAAGTAATGTACATTTGTGTGAACCGGAACAGTACAACAAGAATTTTTGATCAGATTATGTTTTCGGAAAATAACTCTAAATTTTAATTATAAAATAAAAAATTAAATTTTTTTGTGTTTTTTGCTTGACCAAGTAAAATATTTAATAACTTATGTAACAAACTAAACTACCATGCTTTCATGGTGTAATGGTTAGCTTTCTCGCGTTCTAATTTGCAAACCAGGGTTCCAGTCTCGAGACTTTTTTTGCATTTTTATTTTGTTTAAATTATTTTTTTCAAAATCCTAGCTATATTTGGGCAAATGTTGCATTTAATTTTTAAAAGCGTAAATTTAATAACCAGTGGAAATTGTTGAAATTAAATACATGAAACCAGAGGGGCGGAGCATATGATATTAAAACACCCAATGGTAGCCATAGGCGCAATTTTTAAAATCTTAATTAACCTTGCTATATAAAAAAAATACTGCACATATTTAGACACCTAAATAATGGTATTAGGCATTCGAATTAAAATTAACAAAAAAAAAAAATTAACATAAAATTTGTTTTGGCATCCCAAATAATCATCATTCACTTACTGAAATGTGTGAAAATTCACACTTCACATCAATTTTTACCGACCGTCAACATATATAAGGGAGGTATTGTGATCATACCGATTTTGACATTTCGAGATTTCGATGGATCTCCACGAATTGGGGTCCCTACATAACACTTTGACTATTTTTAGCATGATGTCTATCGGTCTGTCTGTCCGTCTGTCTGTCCGTCTGTCTGTCTGTCCGTCTGTGTACACGTGTAGCGCAAATTCGGCTGAAAGGATTTTTATGAAACTTCATATTTAAGCTTTTGCCATCAATGGCACGAGTTGATCAACTTTTGGTAAGAATCGGTTGACTAAAAATGGGAGTTTACTCGTGTCGATTTTAAGATTTTTATGAATATTTCACAACAGAAAAATATTTCGAAAAAAATTATTGAACAAAATTTGCTATAAAAGCAATAACTAATAACTTTTATTTGAGACGTCTTTTGATAAAACGAAAAATTTCGAATAATTTCTGTAAAATTTTTCGATATTTTTTCATACTTATATGTAACGTTTCCATGGTCATGATAAATAATATCTCTGTTAGAAAATATTAGGCTAAGTTATTTCTACTCTGCTGCTAGAATGTATTTTATATAAGTACTTTACGATGGCGGTCGGTCCTGTGGTGGCCACAGCTGATTTTTTAACTCTTAGTATATTTCCTATATGTGGGTCAAAGAGTTGTATAAGCATGCCAAATTTAAACTTTCTATGTTAAGCCGTTTGGGTACAATTTTTAAGGTACAGATAGACAGACAGATAGAGGATAAGGGTTTATTGGTGGTCATATCTACAAAATCCTAAAAGAGTTTCAGCTAAAATTGCCTTAGATAATATTTACTTCCCACACCTTAAAGAGGGGGACTAGAACAGTCCCCATAAAATTCGACATGTATTATGAATCACAAGTTACCCTTTGTTTGCACATGGTTTGTTTGGTAGGGCACATCGTACATATGTCACTCATGTCCATTAGATGATAAACATCATTAAATATTTGGAAATAACTATTTGCAAAAGCAAAATGGTAAAACCTTTGAAAGGGTGACAAACAGAAAGGTAATCTGTATTAATAATACTAGCTGTCGTATCCGTACTGTTTTTTTTTTTTTTTTTATTATTATTTGTATGAAAAAAATTGATGTGAAGTGTGAATTTTCACACATTGCAAAGTTTCGCAGGTATATAATAAGTGAAGGCGGCATGCTGAGTGTGTAGGACAAATTTTGCTTTGTAGTAATCACGGCAAAATGAACGATATTTTTAAAATAATTTATCGTCTGTTAATCTAAGACGTTTAAAAACAAATTTTATATTAAAATATTTTTTGTTAATTTTAATTCGAATACCTAATACCATTATTTAGGTTTCTAAATATGTGCAGTATTTTTTTATATAGCAAGTTCATTCAGATTTTGAAAATTGCACCTATGGCTTCCATTGGTTGTTTTAAGCCATATGCTCCGCCCCTCTAGTTTCGTACACATGGCACATAGAATGAAAATATAATTCCAACAATTCCAACTTGTTATTAAATTTACGCTCTTAAAAATTAAATGCAACTTTTGCCAAAATATAACTAGAAGTTTAACAAAATAATTTAAACATGATAAAAACGAAAAGAAAATAAAAAATAAAATTGTCTCCTCTGCCCTAGAGCGATCCCTAGTTTGCTGCGTAGCAAGCGAGCATTAGACCAGGATACGCCTTCTAGTATAGTGTGTTACATAACTATAACTTTTGTACATTGTCAACAAAATAACACAAAAATGCGTAATTTTCCGAAAATATAATCTGATCAAAAATTAACGAATCTGTGCAAGGTGATCTGGAGTGCGAAAATGTGGACGTTGACGTGGAATGCGAAAATTGGACGTGGCTAATAAAGAAAAATGTCATTTGTCAGAAGATTGCAAAGTTCTGATACTGAACGTTTATAAAAAGTTATTTTTAGAACTGCGGAATTAACTAGTGTGATATACAAAACAATTCAACGAAAACGACCCGATTTACAAGTTTTAAAGAAAATAGATAGTTTTATGTCTAAAACAAAAATAAATAAAATATACGACTTTTATTCGAAATATATTGTGCCGACTGTGCATCTTTTAATAAAAAAGTTGGAAGAAGACGGAATAGAATTTCCATACAAAGTTAGCCATATGTATAATTATTTGAAGTTGCTAGGATTTATTTATGTTGCAAAAAATAATGATTTTTGTTTGTGCAAATTTGTATTTAATATAGACTATAAAATCTTTAAAACAAAACGATTTTTAAACATGCCTGTATTTGTAATTCAAATGTAGCCAGCCTAAGCCTAATAAAAATGTGAAGGAATGTCATGTGAGTGTATACAGTTCATTCTAAATAGCATGTAAGACAACACATTTATTTTAAATAATTATTACGGTCCTGGCAACTATTTTTAACAGAACCAGAAAATCAGCAGGTATAATGGTTATGGTATCAGACATTATTGGAATCAGAAAAGGAGAGTAGCCATTTCATTTTGGAAATACTATACTCCAGATACTACATTTATTCCAAATTGTTAGTTTTGTATAAGAATCTTATAATCTGTGGGAGTTACACCTACCGTTAAGTGTTTTTGTAGTTGACTAATGACTTTGAACTAACAATTTGCATGGTCTATTTCATAGAACTTTGTGGTGTCCTGCATTAAGTCAAAATTGGCAATTTACCTGTAGGTGGTTAACGAGTTGTAAATGATATAGTTGCAGTGGCGTGCGTATTGACCGATAGAGGGGTTCATTAGCTAATGAAATTAGTATGACTCATTACGGTAATGTGACATGACATACAAATATGTACCCGACTGAAGGTGGGGCTCATTCATGTGTATGACTATACAGCCCGAACATATAAATTATACCTGGATATATCATCCTCACCTCCTTTAGAAGACTGTATTCTAGGAAGTTATTCCAGTAAAAATATAAAATTATGAAAATATGTTGAATAGAAGCACCCTAAATTTCAGGGTGAATAAAATTGGAGGCTATACGACGGCTACCTTTTAAATTTTTACAAAAACTAAGAAAAAAAAATTTTTTTTTTTTGAACAAACTCTTATTAGCGTTGTACATCGAAGGCAAAACATCGATGTTTAACATCGATGTTAACATCGGAGTTTACTATCGATGTTGAAAAAACATCGAAGGAAAAACATCGATGTATCGGAAACATCGCTGTTTTATTAATATTAAAAAAAGCTATTTATTTATATTATATAGGTTTTATTTAATAATGTAAAGATAAAATACGAAAAAAGTAACATATAATATACAAAAAGCATTTATTAGATTTTGAAATAGAAATATTCCTTTTTAATAGTAATTAATTTGACATTAATATTATTATACCCACTATAATAATCCTAATTTGTACCTACAGTCTATTCCAAACGATTAGGCGGACCTAACCGCAATTTTAATTTTTGTTATTTGTCATTAGATATTTTTTTATATATTGAAGTTGACTTTTCCTGAACAAAATGATCAAAATCTTCAATCAATCGGTAAAAGTAACTAGAATTGAAAATCTAGTTCCGCCTAAACCAAAGGAACAGACCTTACTATTTTTACATTTCTAAAATGAAATATTGGATTTTATTAAAATACTAATATAATAATCTTAATGTTAATTTTATATTATTTAACATAAAAATAACACTGTCATACACAATTATTTTTATACTTTTTTAAGTTGAAATAAAGTGTGTTCCTTTGGTTTAGGCGGAACTAGATTTTCAATTCTAGTTACACTTATATCGATTAATTGAAGCTTTTGATCATTTTGTTCAGGAAAAGCCAACTTCAATATATAAAAAAATAGCTAATGACAACTTACAAAAATCGAGGAATTGGAGGAATAACAACTGGTAAAGTGTCAACAAGACTCAAAAAGAAAAAGTGTGTTGGCGTCTTTGGTCGTTCGCTTTGTTTGCAAAAAGTTTCTTCTTATTTTTTCGTATTCTGCTAACTGCTAAGAAGAATAAGAACTAACACTATTAGTATTGTTATATCACAATAGATGCCGCTTATATTTTGTGTACTAATTTTAATAAAAATTAAATTTTTAAGATTCCAGCCCCTCTAGCGGTATTTTCTGAATTTCAAAGTTTAAACATCGACATCGGTAGGAGACATCGATGTTTTATCGATACTATCGCCAGCTGACCATCGATGGTAAAAACATCGATGTTTTTAAAAATAAACATCGATGTTTTCGATACATCGATGTTTTTTTCCCATCCCTAACTCTTATTGCTTTTCAAAATATTCGCCTTTAAGATTTATACACTTTTGCATGCGTTCAAACCAATTCTCGAATCGTTTTTTCCACTCTCAAAAGTTGGTATCTCAAAAACATGGTTTTCGAAGTATTCAACAGCTTCTTGAGGTGATGAAAATCGCTGTCCACGCATTTTTTGTTTGACATTGAGGAACAAAAGCAATATGATACAGGTTACCCCCAGTTCAACGCTGGGGATACGTTCTGGACATGATCGCGTTAAGCGAAATTTCGCAATCAACGAGGGATTTTTGAAAAAAAAAAATTTAAACCTCGAAAAACACTTTATTTATTTTGTTCCACGTTGCAAAAAGGAATCTAGATTCTCTTGTTTGGCCTCTCTACGTTTATTGCGCCAAATTTTCCGATAACTGTCAATGCGTTACAGCCACATTTAACAGCACTCACCCGCTCGTAATTTTCGTCGTTCTCTTCTAATACCTTTTTCACACTAGATCTTTAAGATCGGATGTTAAAGTGAATGTATCTTTAAACGCTAATGTGAAACCGTACGGCCTCGTCTAAACACAACCGATGTTTAAGACAGAGATCTGCGTCTTAAACTTCGTCCGCATTGCCAACTTAATTTCTATTATAAAAAAAATACTCCTTGAATTTGTGCTGTCAACATTTTATATTATCATAAACAAGAATACTGTATTATATCGACGTTATAAGAAGTTTATACTTATTGTTATAATAAAATTATTTATTTTAATAATATGTTTAATAAAATACAGCGCTACAATAATTGAGATAAAATGTATCAACTTACATGTTAATACAGGTGTAATATATTCTTTATTGTAGTTTCTATTGTAGAATGAAATGAAATATACATATTTGTTTATAATAATTCAAAATGTGCGTCTGCGCAGACAGTTCAAAACTGGTAATTTCATGACGGTAACTTAAGGACAAAATTACTGTAGCTGATGACAGCACCGGAGATTTAAACATCAAGTGTGAAAGCATACCGATCTTAAACATCGGTGAACTTTAAGTTCACTCGTCTTAAAGATCTACTGTGAAAAGGGTATAACAACTCCATGCATTGATTGTGAAGAGAAAGGGCCGTTTAGATGGTTTTAACAGTTAAATTTCGCACGGGAACAGGTTCGTCATTTTCTAGGGACGTATGGCAGTCCATTGCCTGCAGCTCTTCATTAGTCAAAGGTTCACCGTGTGATTTTAACAAAGTCTGAATATCATCTTCATCAAAATGCCTTCGAAATGGCTATATGACTAATATCTTCGATGATATTTTCAACATAATTTTCATGATTGCAGTGAACTTCAGAAATTTCACTGAACAATTTTTTCCAAACACCCTTCATACACGACTGGGTGACTTCATTCCACGCTTTGTCGATGTGTCTGATAGCTTAAAAATCTTAAATTGTCGGTCGCATTATAACGAATCCGCAATAGCCGGGGTCGTTATGAACGGTTATTACCTGTAGTTTTATCTTTTAAGGTTAAAACTAAAACATAAGTTAAAAACTAAAACTAAATGTTGAGTAAACCTACCATGAAGGTTAAAACTAAAACATAGGACTAAAACTAAAACTACGGCCAAATTTTGACTAAACCCACCATTAGTGTTATATTTCCAGAACTGTAACATTTATGTAAGTTACTCTTTGTCTTACTGACTTCTTGTATTCAATGTAAACAGTGGTATTTTTTCTTTGAGTTGTTGTGTTGTTAATTGACGCCTCCGAGTTCAGTAATGAGAGCAATTAATATTGTGTGTAGGACGTGCTTTTGCGTCTTACCAGTTTTGACTTCTCGGAAATTATTAAGAAACACTTGAATTACACTCAGTGACACAAGGTTAATACCTTTATTAAATACAATTACTAATTCTCAAATAAAAACTTACTCTCAAATATAACAGTATCTTGAAAAGAAGTATACCTTTTAATTATATAGGTATTTTCTAGGGTTTCGGTCGATAAGTAAAAGCAAATTTAGTCAAATATTTAAAATGATTTTATTATTTGCTAACCAGTTTTGGTTCTATCTGAACCATTCTCAAAGCCTAGAAATAAGTACATGTTTGATATAATGATTGCATAAAATAAATATAAAATTGATAATAGATATAAATATAAAATTAAACATTATTATATGTACTTGCAAAAAACATTTATAAAAATTCAGAATAAAATAAAAAATATTATTTAATGTTTCAAATTTTATTATAATAATTTTAATTCATATTCATAAGTCATATTTATATGTCAAATTGATCAAAATAAAAAGTGAAGAGCAAAAAAAAGGAAATCGCATGAATATTTCTTTAAAATTGATCAAATTAATTGATGTAGCATTCAGCGGTTCTGAACCTTAATAAAATTCGAAAGAAAATATACTTATTGAAAAATAATTTTTTATTGTTATTATTTGTCTCGCATCCCTCAAAATGCTTTCCCGCACCCCTGGGGGTGCCGGCACCCCCGGTTGGGAACCACTGCTTTAGAGGATCAGAGAACAGTTAATGCTGAATGGTATTCAACAATTTGTTTGCTAGAAGTCAACAACCAAAAACGTCGCATCATTCTTCATCATGACAATGCAAGCTCCCGCACAACACGTCAAACAATTGATTATTTGAAAGAGAAAAACATCGAATTAATGCCTCATTGCCCGTATTCACCTGATTTATCCCCTTACGACTTTTTTATTGTGTCCCAATGTCAAGGTAAAAATGCGTTGACAGCGATTTTCATCACCTCAAAAAGTTGTTGAAGCCTTCGAAAACCATGTTTTTGAGATACCAACTTCAGAGTGGGAAAAATGTCTGGAGAATTAGTTTGAACGCATGCAAAAGTGTATAAATGTTAAGGCGAATATTTTGAAAAGCAATAAAACAGATTGTTCCAAAAAAAAAAAATCTTTCTTAGTTTTTGTAAAAAATTAAAAGGAAAAACTTAAATTTAGAACTCAGAACGATTGCTCGCGTTACCATATGACAAACTTGTTAGTGATAATCAACAGTGCATCAGTAATCATCACCATCAAGCCTTGTCCATCATCGGGTGATTTTGGACTGCCTCTAAAAAGAGCATAGGCTGTCAATAAAATTTCTCCATCTAACTCGTCTATCTGCCATAGGCTTCAAGTCGGTGATGTTGTTATAAAGTCTTTTGTCTTGGTTTTGAGAGCTCCATGCATTTATTTCTAGCAGGGTTGAGCGACGCCAGGTGTTCTTGGGTCGCCCTCTACGCCTACTGCCCTGAGGGTTGTATGCTAGTGCATATCGACACACTTCGCTAGGAGCCCTTCGAAAAGTGTGCCCTAACCAACCATACTTTCTTCTTTTTATTTGCAAATTAATGTCCATTTGGCCAGTTCTTTCCCCCAGTTCTACTTTTGATTTTCTACGTGGCCAATAAATGCGAAAGATTCTTCGAAGACATCGATTTACAAATACTCGCACTCTTCTCTTGATAGCTTCTGTTACGAACCAAATCTCGCAGCCGTACAGAAGAACTGACGTCACGCATGCCCTGAATATGGTAGTTTTCGTGGAAGTACTGTAGATCGCAGAATTCCATACACGGCTAAGTTGGATAAATGCGCCTCTCGCTTTGCGTATTCTGCTTTCCACATCTAAAGCCTGGAACAGAATGCACAGCGCGCTACGCCGTCAACGCGCCGTCATTTGCGACGGCGTTGTGTTAGCGCCGTTGAGAATTTTCGCCTGCACACAATGCAATATTTTTTAACGCCGTCAAAGTGTCATGTGACAACCTATATCTGTTTATACGTGCCCTTTCTTTTATTAAAAGTATAATGGATGATGAAGACTTGTGTATGATGTTATTTATGTTGTATGCAAGTTATTTATACATACAAACACTTTACCATTCAGTAAAAACTGAGGTTAGGTGTTCTGCGTTAACGTTCAACGGCGTCAAAAGTTGGAAGTTGACGAACATTCAGTATCAACGGCGTTCGAACGCCGCTAGGACGTTACACATTCTGTGCACTTGCATACGACAGCTTGGTTTTAACTTTCTTCTAAAGTGGGAAACAGAATGCACCGAGTTCTACGACGCGTTAACGGCGTACGTACGGCACCATCTGTCAGAAGAAAGTTAAAACCAAGCTGTCGTACGCAAGTGCACAGAATGGACAACGTTCTACGCCGTTGATACTGAATGTTCGTCAACTTCCAACTTTTGACGCTGTTGAACGTTGACGCAGAACACCTAACCTCAGTTTTTACTGAATAATAAAGTGTTTGTATGTATAAATAACTTGCATACAACATAAATAACATCATTCACAAGTCTTCATCATCCATTATACTTTTAATAAAAGAAAGCGCACGTATAAATACAGATATAGGTTGTCAAGTGACACTTGACGGCGTTAAAAATTATTGCATTGTGTTCAGGCGAAATTTCTCAACGGCGCTACGCAACGCTGTCGCAAATGACGCCGCGCTGACGCTGTAGCGCGCTGTGCATTCTGTTCCAGGCTTAACAGATAGCGCCGTCCGAACGCCGTCAACGCGCCGTAGAACTCGTTGCATTCTGTTCCCCACTTAAATCCGCGCCACCGTCCACGACACAACACTCCCCAAGTACTGGAAATCATCCACACGCTCGAAGGAATAGTCTATAGTCAACTAATATAAGAGCTCTGAACGCAGGTTAAAGCGCAGAGCACCTTCCTATTGTATCGCTAACTAGTTGTCATAACAAACTTCGAAATACCTATAAATTTCGAGGGTTATGAGAAAAGTTTTTTTTTAAATTGTTTATTAAGTTCATTAAACATTTTCCTGAATGAGTTAGATATGAGTTGGAGAGTTGTAACAGTGGTTTTAAACTTTGTGGATTGGCGGGGCGTATCTGGGTGTTTGGGGTGGGTGTTGGGGTGAAGATGTCCCACATCCCACGCTACTTCCGTCTGCACCAACTCTGATCAATACGACAGCACCGGACTGACAAACATCACTGTACTCCAACACCATGCACTGTTCAAAATCTGAACTATTTAAAATTATAATTGCACTCTAAAAAAATCTGCCACAGTGGCGGTCGGTCCTTGTACAAAGTACTTGTATAAAATATATTCTAGCAGCAGAGAAGAAATAACTTGGCCTGATATTTTCTAACAGAGATATTATTTATCATGACCATGGAAACGTTACATATACAGTACGTGGCCAAATTATTAGGGACAGTACACTTTTTTTGTAACTTTCAAGTTTAAATGCATTTTGTGAGAAAATAAAAAAAATAAATTGTTTTTAAATCATTTTTCTTCTATATTTTTGCTGCTGGTATCATTATTATTTTAAAAAGCGGGAGATCGCCAAAGAAATCATCACCACCAAGCGGCAATTTATAGAAACCCTTATCAGAGAGTGGCATCACAACCCCAAACTCCGACACAACGCAAAAGTCTGCATAGAAAGCATGCCCAAACGCCTGGAAGCCGCAATCGCAGCAAAGGGTGGCATTACAAAATATTAAGATTTTATTTAATTTGTTAATTTAACACTTTTTATACAAAAATAAATGGTTATGAATAAGCAATTATGTCGTTTTATATTCTAAATAAAGCACTCTAATGAATAAAAATAAATACGAGACCCAAAGCCACTTATTTCCTCATTAAATTCATTTGAAAATTACAGAAAATTTGTACTGTCCCTAATAATTTGGCCACCTACTGTAAGTGAAGAAATTTCGTAAAAAAAAATCAAAATTTTTTCGTTTTATCAAAGTGTCTCAAATAAAAGTTGTTAGTTATTGCTCTTATATCAACTTTTGTCCAATAAATTTTTTCAAAATATTTTTGTTGTGAAATATTCGCAAAAAACTTAAAATCGACACGAATAAACTCCCATTTTTAGTCAACCGATTTTTACCAAAAGTTGATCAACTCGTGCGATTGATGGCAGAAGCTTAAATATGAAGTTTCATAAAAATCCTTTCAGCCGAATTTGCTCAGCACGTGTACACAGACAGACGGACAGACACATGGACAGACAGACAGACGGACGGACAGACAGACAGACCGACAGACATCATGCTAAAAATAGTCAAAACGTTATGTAGGGACCTCAATTCGTGGAGATCCATCGAAATCTCGAAATGTCAAAATCGGTATGATCACAATACCTCCCTTATATATGTTGGCAGTCGGTAAAAATGTGGTCACAGAAATATTCATATGTGTATAAATAAAAATTTTACGATATTGTTTAAACAAAACAAAAAAGAAACGATAGGTTACTGGGTCAAATGTACTGATATTAATAAAGTATCGGAGTATCGATACTAAAATCGCGATATCAAATGAAATATATCGATACTGGTATCGTATCAGTAGTATCGGATAGGGTTGAACATCGAAAGCAAAACATCGATGTTTAACATCGATGTTAACATCGGCGCTTACTGTCGATGTTGAAAAAACATCGAAGGAAAAACATCGATGTATCGGAAACATCGATGTTTTATTAATATTAAAATAAGCTATTTATTTATATTATATAGGTTTTATTTAATAATGTAAAGATAAAATACGAACAAAGTAACACATAATACACAAAAAGCATTTATTAGATTTTGAAATAGAAATATTTCTTTTTAATAGTAATTAATTTCACATTAATATTATTATACCCAATATAATAATCCTAATTTGTACCTACAGTCTATTCCAAACGATTAGGCGAAACTAACCGCAATTTTCATTTTTGCAATTTGTCATTAGATATTTTTTTATATATTGAAGTTGAATTTTCCTGAACAAAATGATCAAAAGCTTCAATCAATCGGTAAAAGTAACTAGAATTGAAAATCTAGTTCCGCCTAAACCAAAGCAACAGACTTACTATTTTTACATTTCTAAAATGAAATATTGGATTTTATTACAATACTAATATAGTAATCTTAACATTAATTTTATATTATTTAACATAAAAAGTAACACTCTCATACACAATTATTTTTATATTTTTTTAAGTTGAAATAAAGTCTGTTCCTTTGGTTTAGGCGTAACTAGATTTTCAATTCTAGTTACTTTTACCGATTAATTGAAGCTTTTGACCATTTTGTTCAGGAAAAGCCAACTTCAATATATAAAAAAATAGCTAATGACAACTTACAAAAATCCAGGGATTGAAGGAATAACAACTGGGAAAGTGTCAACAAGACTCAAAAAGAAAAAGTGTGTTGGCGGCGTTGGTCGTTCGCAATGTTTGCAAAAATTAGAAGTTTCTTCTTATTTTTTCGTATTCTGCTAACTGTTTATAAGATCCTAATAGTGAAACTCAAAAAATAGACACTGTATTTTCCGCAGATAAATTGATCCAGTTGAAGGCCATTAATATAAACCATTATAAGAATCTTACACAATTGCACGTATGATTTTCGTTTCGTAAATCCTGAGTTTCGCAAGGTATGTATTGTGTTTGATCGTCGTAGTGTTGAGGCTGTCAGGACTGTTGTATAGAGAGAGCTCTTGTGAATGACGGGGAGACACAGAGCCCTGACGGAAGCACTTGATGAGCCATTGTCTGCAGAACATAATCATTTCCTTTAAACGATCCATTTGCAGATTGATCGTTTTAAGATTTCTTATAATTGCGAACCTTATATCAGATTGAAAGTCTTTTGTGAGACAACCCTGAACCTTTAACTGGATAGGGAATAGAGAGTATCTTTTTATTCATACTTATACATATGTATACATCGTTGAAAATGTTTTCCTTATATCCATATAGATTACTCAATAGGCAGGCAAATTTGAGTATGTATATCTTGATGGTGTTCTGGTAGAGAGTTGTCATGGTATGTGGTGATTATCCAAGTAGGCTTAATGACACTGTACCAGCAGTTCCTCATCAGTGCGGCCTCATCTCCATCGCATACCAACGGTAAACAAACATTTATGAAACCGTTACCATCTAATTCACTGTACAGAATTACCTAGATGAACACACTAATGACCGAGTTAATGAAACGCGAGAAATTACTTCTACTTGGGCACTTTTAGGTCGATTTTTAGTCATCCCGCTATATTGGGCTGCTTATAAGTTTGACTTATTTAAATTTTTTCCAGTTTATTTAGAGGATCATGCTTTATTTACGCAAGGAAATCACTGTATTTGTATATGGCTCATAAAAAATAACTAATCTAAACAAATAATACAACTGAATCAACAAATAATCAACTAAGACACGCCTGGGCAAATGGCGGCCCGCGGGCCGAATCCGTCCCGCGCTGTAATTCTATCCGACCCGCGAAGCAATTATTGGGTCCTGCAAAAATAATACTGTCTGTCCAATATTCTTTCAAATTTTCATTCTTTCCAATTTTCTTTTCAATTTTTACCGACCGCCAACATATGTAAGGGAGGTATTGTGATCATACCAATTTTGGCATTTCGAGTTTTCGATGGATCTCCTCGAATTGAGGTCCCTACATTTTGACTATTTTTAGCATGATGTCTGTCGATCTGGCTGTCTGTCGGTCCGTGTACACGAGCAAAGCAAATTCGGCTACAAGTATTTTTATGAAACTTCATATTTAAGCTTTTGACATCAATGGCACGAGTTGATCAACTTTTGGTTAAAAATCGGTTAACTAGAAATGGGAGTTTACTCGTGTCGATTTTAACATTTTTGCGAATATTTCATAACAGAAAAATATTTCGAAAAAAATTATTTAATAAAAGTTGCTATAAAAGCAATAACTAACAATTTTTATTTGAGATATTCTTTGATAAAACGAAACAATTTTGGAACATTTTTCATACTTATAGATAAGGTTTCCATTATTATGATAAATAATATATCTGTTAGAAAATATTAGGGCAAGTTATTTCTACTCTGCTGCTATAGTGCGTTCAAATGTGAGTTTGCAGTACAGGGCATATGGAGTAGTTCTTTTTCATACTCTCTAATGGGTTTACACAATGACACTATCCTTTTCTTGCTTGTCGACGTTGCCAGCTCTAAAACGCGCTGATCTTTGAAGACGCAGTATTCTACAAATGGCCATTTGTTTTTGTTGACTGTTATTTTGAGTTTTATAAGAGTGGATTTTTATAAATCATACGAGTTTTTCATATTATTATAATTGACACATTTGACACTTTTACAACATTTGGCAACACCGCTCCCATTTTCCATAAGAGCTATACTGCAAACTCACCTTCGAACGCACTATAGAATGAATTTTATACAAGTACCATTTCTAGTCAATCGATTTTTACCAAAAGTTGATCTACTTGTGCCATTGATGTCAAGAGCTTAAATATGAAGTTTCATAAAAATCTTTTTAGCCGAATTTGCTCTGCACTTGTACACAGACATACGGACCGACAGACAGACTGACAGACAGACAGACAGACGGACGGACAGACAGACAGACCGACAGAAATCATGCTAAAAATAGTCAAAACGTTATGTAGGGACCTCGATTCGTGGAGATCTATCGAAATTTCGAAATGTAAAAATAGGTATGATCACAATACCTTTCTTATATATGTTGGCGGTGGGTAAAAAATCTCGAATTAAAAAAATCGTCTTCTCGCTTACCCGCAAACGAATTTTCACAAATGCAAGCGTACGAATGGCATCTTCAATGGTTGCTTATAGATTTATTAGGGGTTTGTGTCCAGAGCCAACCGAAAGACGGTGCAGCCGCACCGGGCCCCGCGCCTGCTTAGGCCTCGCGCCTTTAGATTCCAGCACTGACTTTTGTAGAAAAGTAATTTCAGGAAGGATAAATACAGCGCTCAACACCAGCCATACAATTGTCCAATTGTATATTTAACTCCATGTAGTTTTTTGTTAATAGGCCCCGCACGGATATCTTGCACCGGGCCCCGCAAATTGTCGGTCCGGCTTTGTTTGTGTCCCCCTAACGTACACCACTGTTAAGTGTATTTCTCCAACAAAGGACAGTCCAATTTCCATTAATTTTAATTCACCCACACACCTAATTAGCGCGTTTAACTGGTGAACGAGGCGATATTTATCCAGCTGCTGAAGACATTCATCATCGGCTTGCAAGTTCATGGTCTCGCCGTACTGACGTGCGCTCGTGACGTCACCAGGTGACGTCATCCATGGCCAGTGCATTCCACAGTGCGTTGATCCGGCAGAGAAATGCACAGAGAAGAAATGCGCAATTGTTAAATTGTGGACATTGGTGAAAGCAATCGAGGAAATATTGATTGGAAAATTATTCTGGAAGTAATAAACAAGAACAAGTGGCCGGTTATTTTGCATCTTGCATAAAGTAACCATATTTTGAGTTCGACAAGGCCTTAAGCCTCGTTTATAATCAGAGCCGCAGTAAGGTAAACTTGCGCTATGGGCAGAACCGTGTTTTGGCGCCCTTGGTAAATAAAAATAAGATTCCTACCTCTCAAAATTTAAGTGATGAGCAAAAAAAAAGGTCTTCACCTCTCAAAATCCAAGTGTCGAGCAAAAAAATAAGGTCCTCATGCTTCGCCATGGCGCCCCTTAACAAGCCCGTCAGCGCCCTTTTCCTTAGTGCGTAAAAAATGAAGGACATTTCACTAAATGAGCTTTATGAGAAATATTTCCTATACTAGCGTCGGCGAATCAGTGCAGTTACGTCACAATACGTAACAAACGAATGTATTGTTTGGAGCAATGCAATTGTTTGTTACGTCGTGTGACGTAACTGCACTGATTCGTCGACGCTAGTATAGTTGACAATTCCCAAAAAGCACAGTTTTAGCTCTGAAGCGAATTATTTTAATTACCTAATATTAATTAATTTATTTTTCGTGAATTTTATTGGTAATTTTTAAGTAAAGGGCGGAATCAACTCGTGTGAATTCCCTGAATATTTGCAAAGCAGCTACGCGTAAACACCCGATGCAGTATGAATCTATACATCGGACAGGACGGACGTATCAAGTTGGGCGTATACTATGCTTTGCTAGAAATTTAGTTGGTTAGTATGAAACAGGATTTTATGAATGTTGGACGTATGAAAAAAATTTCATACGTTAATTGCATTGTTCTCTTTGGAAGCACTTACAAATTTGAGCAGTTATTTTCCCGGTTCAAGTTCGTTAAATAAAAAAAAAAAATTATGTTAAGTGTGAATTTTTACACATTTCAGGCTTTCGCAGGTATTTACGTGAATGATAATAATTCGGGAGGCCAAAAGAAATTTTATGTTAAAATATTTTTTTTTTGTAAATTTTAATTCGAATGTCTAATACCATTATTTATCAGCGTATATTATCAGCGCCGCTGCCTTTACTAATATCGATTTGATTCAATTTATTTAAAATTATTTCTTCACTTATAAAATTCAAATTTATTTCACCACAAGTTTTTTCATTATTTTGGTTTATGTTAACTGTAATTTTGGGTTCAAAAGATGATTTAAAAAATTTATTAAAGAGTTCACACACTGCACTAGTATCATTTGCCTGAGCATCAAAAAAGTTAACCGTCTTGGGAATGACAATTTTTGATTTTTTAGATGTTATAAAAGACCAGAATTTTTTAGGTTCAGCAATAATGCTTTTTTCAGTGTGATCAATTCGAATTTTAATTCGAATGCCTAATACCATTATTTAGGTTTCTAAATATGTACAGTAAATTTTTTATATAGCAAGGTTCATTAAGATTTTGAAAATTGCGCCTATGGCTTCCATTGGTTGTTTTTAGTCATAAATCCGTCCCTCTGATTTCGTGTATTCAATTTCAACCATTTCCACTGGTTATTAAATTTACGCTTTTAAAAATTAAATGTAACATTTGCCCTAATATAACTAGAATTTTGAAAAAATAATTTAAACAAAATAAAAATGCAAAAAAAAAACAAAAAATAAAATTTTCTTGAGACCGGATTCCTAGTTTGCAACTTAGAACGCGATAGCGCTAACCATTACACCATGAAAGCATGCTAGTTTACTTTGTTACATAACTTATTAAATATTTTACATGGTCAAGCAAAAAACACAAAAATGCGTTATTTTGCGAAAACATAATCTGATCAAAAATTCCTGTTGTTCTATTCCGGTTCACACAAATGTACATTACTTAAAATGTTTTCAGACAATTTTTTTTTTGCACAATTTTGGCAAAAATCGCGTCAAAATAATTTATTTTGAAAAAATACAATATTGATCATTAATCCACGTATGGTCAAGCAAAAAACAAAAAAATTGCGTTATTTTTCGAAAACATAATCTGATAAAAAAATCCTGTTGTACTATTCCGGTTCACACAAATGTACATTACTTAGAATTTTTTCAGACATTTTTTTTTTGCACAATTTTGGCAAATATCGCGTCAAAGTAATTTATTTTGAAAAAATACAATATTGATCGTTAATTCGAGCATTAAGGACTTTCATTTGATACCCTACTCAGAATTTAATTTTTTTTTTTTTCGATGAGCAGATATTTGTTCATGTTTTTAGGGGAATATGTTTTTTAGATGTTTTAGTATTTTTCCTATGTGCGGGTCAAAGAGTTGTATAAGCATGCCAAATTTCAACTCTCTAGGTTTAGTTGTTTGGATACAATTTTTACCGAACAGACAGAAAGACAGTCAGACAGACAGATAGACAGACAGACAGACATACAGACAGACATACAGACAGACGACAAAATGACGGTATAAGGGTTTTTGGTCATACCTACAAAACCCTAAAAATTAATAATATAAATGCGCATACATGTTTTTAGTGCGCCTGTGAAATTATAACTGCTAATCTCCTAAGATCATCCGTGCCCAAATACACTTTCTTACCCGTAATATACTTTATGGTGTCCATAAGGTTTTTCAAATCATTGTTCCGACACGTCTGTTATTTTGAGAATTCCTGATAGTACGGTAGGGCTGTGTAACACGTGACTAAATACCATTGTGTCTTCGTCCTCTTGTGTCGGGTGCTGGGTAACACCCTCTCGCCCCTCGGCTCGGAATGCCCTGAATGAGAATGAGTCAATGGGCTTTGGGACCGACAGGCCACATTCCAAAACAAGGTTCGCCACTTATTCACTGCTTACAGGAAATTCTTGCGGTGCTATACAAAAAATACAATACATAGAAAGAAATATCGCAGTAACAGTTATCTTGTAATGCTTCGATCAGATTAATCTCGGATTAAAATCACTTAATATAGATTCATTTAATTCAGATTATCTTTTACGAGGGCTGCCTTTTATATTTCGGGATTGCGCTAAACTAGTGCTGCCATCTGGCAACGGAAGTTTCACATTATATGTGTTGTTTACACTAACTTGAAAAAAATCATCTCGGCTAAAAATTTAATTAAATAGTGAACATTTTCGAGCGATTATTTTTTTCAACTTTCGGCGTAGATTAACCCAACAACAGTGCATCGATGAACTTAATTCGACTTTTGGCGATGAAACACTATCAAGGACTACTGTTTATCGATGGTTTGTCGACTTCAGTCGTGGCCGTAGTTTGCTTAAGGACGAATTTCATGAAGGTCGGCCAAAATCGATTCTTGTTCCGGGAAACATTGATGCTGTGCGTGAACTGATACTGCAAGATCGTCATGTGACTTATAGTGCGATTGAGGTATCTTTGAGCATTAGTGGGATCAGCATTCATTCACTATTGCATGAACATTTGTCAGTCAAAAAGATTTGTTCCCGTTGGATTCCACATAATTTGACAATCGCAGTGGAAAAAGCCTTAATCGGAGAGGAAAAAGTGCTTCGAAAATTGGTTCTTAATTTGACGGTATTTTGAGCGGTGTGGGCAGTCGCGCCATCCTGTTGGAAGTTGCCTTGCTGGAGCTCATCCTTATGAAGCTGATTAATTAATTCACGTACAATAGTCCGGTATCTCTGAGCAGTAACAGATTCGTGGAAAAATATGGGTCCGATAATACGTCTTCGAGACACAGCGATCCAAACACCAACTTTTAACGGGTGAAAGGGAGTTTCGCGAAAAGTGTAAGGATTTTGAGCACTTCATAACCTCATATTTTGTGAATTTATAAACCCCGAAAGGGTGAACCAGGCCTTGTCAGAAAAAACGTTAAATTTTACAAATCATCATTTTTAATTAAATTTTGTTGGAACCAGTGGCAATACACAATCCGCCTATTGTGATTTGTTGGCAGCAACTCATTTAAAGTAAGAATTTTGTATAGGAATAGCTTTAAATCTTTTTTGACTATAGTATGGTAAGTTCCTAATGATAAACCAGTCTCTTGCGAAAGTATACGTAGTGATGTAGTGGGTTGCTCGTTCATACATTGACGAACATCATCAACTGTATTTTGAGTACGAATTCTTGGCCTTCCAGTTCTATCTCTATGAATAACGCTCCATGTATCTCGGAATAAATCAACACATCTTCTAATACCCTTTTCACACTAGATCTTTAAGACGAGTGAACTTAAAGTTCACCGATGTTTAAGATCGGTATGCTTTCACACTTGATGTTTAAATTTCTGGTGCTGTCATCAGCTACAGTAATTTTGTCCTTAAGTTACCGTCATGAAATTACCAGTTTTGAACTGTCTGTGAAGACGCACATTTTGAATTATTATAAACAAATAAGGATATTTAATTTCATTCTACAATAAAGACACTAAAATAAAGAATATATTACACCTGTATTAACATGTAAGTCGATAAATTTTATCTCAATTATTGTAGCTCTGTATTTTATTAAACACAATATTAAAATAAATAATTTTATTATAACAATAAGTATAAACTTCTTATAACGTCGATATAATACAATATTCTTGTTTATGATAATATAAAATGTGGACAGCACAAATTCAAGAAGTATTTTTTTATAATAGAAATTAAGTTGGCAATGCGGACGAAGTTTAAGACGCAGATCTCTGTCTTAAACATCGCTTGTATTTAGACGAGGCTATACGGTTTCACATTAGCGTTTAAAGATACATTCACTTTAACATCCGATCTTAAAGATCTAGTGTGAAAAGGGTATTATTGCGCTTTAAAATCTCCTTCGAGGAAAGGAATACTTTGAAATTGTAGCGAAATTCCTCTAAACATGACACCGCACTGTAAATCCATTCGCTGTTCTCTCGAACACCATTTCGGAAATATGATTCAATCATAAGTTTTTTGTGATCAACAGTAAAAGCCATTATAATTGCAGCTTAATTATAAATATAAACTTATGACAACAACAACAGTGATGACAGTTAACTAATTTTAAAGCTTGCTGTTGACATTATTTTTATTTTCCGTAACCAACCCTTATGTAATTTCTTTTTGAACTCATAGTATAAATTTGAAATATCTTAGTTATCATAAGCACTTATCAACAAAAATGTATTTAACAAAAACCGTACGAAGCAATGGGCACATCAGCTAGTTTGGAATAAAATTAGTAACAATTTATACATCAAAATTTGTACATACAGTGGGTGGCCAAATTATTAGGGACAGTGCAGATTTTCTGTAATTTTCAAATGAATTTAATGAGGAAATAAGTGGCTTTGGGTCTCGTATTTATTTTTATTCATTAGAGTGCTTTATTTAGAATATAAAACGACATAATTGCTTTTTCATAATCATTTATTTGTATAAAAAGTGTTAATTTAACAAATTAAGTAAAATCTTAATATTTTGTAGTGCCACCTTTTGCTGCGATTGCGGCTTCCAGGTGTTTGGGCATGCTTTCTATGCAGACTTTTGCGTTGTGTCGGAGATTGGGGTTGTGATGCCACTCTCTGATAAGGGTTTCTATAAATTGCCGCTTGGTGGTTACGATTTTTTTGGCGATCTCCCGCTTTTTAAAATAATAATGATACCAGCAACATGAATATAGAAGAAAAATAATTTAAAAACAATTCATTTTCTCACAAAATGCATTTAAACTTGAAAATTACAGGGGGGGTGTGCTGTCCGTAATAATTTGGCCACCTACTGTAATTGCAAGTAATTTGAACAAATTAAAAATATAATTTTATTTGAAAAAATTTGACCGGGGAAAATTTGTAGGCCTCGGTGTTTGATATGTCAGTTTCCGAATAGAGCCGTAAAAGTAGCAGGTTGCCATTACGTACAAGTTCAGGTGGTTCATCTTACAGATTTTTTCTTATTTGTCGACAGCTGCAGCAGAGGATGACAGATGTTTTCAAAAACTACAACCAGCATTCACATATTTAATTCGCACCTTTAGCTAGTTCAGTGTTTTTTAGGCTAGAACAACAATTGCATTTCTGGAAAAATTAGAACAGTATTCATCGCGCTAATAGCCATAGTCAGTAGCGTATTCAGGGGGGTGGGGGCACTGGGGGCACTTGCCCTGTGAATATTCCTATGTTAATAATAATAGTAGAATAGTTATTTAACGTCCAATTTGTATAATGGTAGAATTAGGAAATAATTTCATTCAGCTTTTTGGACAAGAAGCGTTTATTTTAAACAACACAACGTTTCACCAACAACATTGTTGGCTTCTTCAGGTGCTATAACAATAACATAACAATAAAGTAACAATCTTATATAATTATAAATTAATTTACCTATGTTAGTTAAACGTAACTCTAATAAACTGTACATCAGTCATCTCCAAGGATGGTGAAATTGCAGAATAGCGTTGACAAAATATTTTGAACTTAGAGAATACAGAAAATAGGAAAAACAGGAATTATTTATTTATTTTATTTTTATGAATATTATACTATAATAACCAAAGGTAGTGACTGTTAATTAAATTTTACATTTCAAACAAAGAGACTAGAGATAAATATAATAATATCCAAGATTAACAAAAATTCAAATAATTATGAATGATAGTAAGACTGACCAACGCATCAATATGACCAATAAATTTTCCAAATTATAGGTAAATAGTTTTAGGTCATTACAGACCAAACAACTAGACAAAATAAGATGTGAGAATTCGAAAAATTTAAACCTCAAGTCTCTATCTCTTACCTTTTTTGAGATAAGATTTTTTTTAAATTCCATTAAAATCAAAATTTTTCCTAATAGTTTTAGGTCATTACGGACCAAACATTAATTTTTTCTAGACAAAACAAGGTGTGAGAATTCCAAAAATTCAAACCTCAATCTCTATTTCTTACCTTTTATGAGATATGAATTTTTTAAAATTCTAAAAAAAAAATGAAAATTTTCCCTAATAGTTTTAGGTCATTACGGACCAAACATTATATTTTTCTAGACAAAACAAGGTGTGAGAATTCCAAAAATTCAAGTCTCTATTTCTTGCCTTTTTTGAGATATGAATTTTTAAAATTACAAAAAGTTTCAAAATTTTCCCTAATAGTTTTAGGTCATTACGGACCAAACATTATATTGTCACACTACCTCCCCTGACAACCTGGTACGCACAAATCGCAAGTTTGACAGTGTCACCCCCTGTACAACATGATGCACTAATAAATCTTAAAATCATAAAACTTCACATCCAAATAAACCACTGAAAGAACCCAAAAACAAGCAATTAAATCCGGAACAATCATTCAATTCGACGTACCAATCCCCCAAACGTACCATTGATTTTGGGGGAAGAATTACTCAGTATTGACGTAAAACTAGTTTCGATAAACTTGTATTATCTTCTTCAGTTACACTACATACATAATTCGAAACAGAGAAATGATACAAATTAGGAATTATACAATAAATTAGTCACTTGTGTCTTAATTAAATTTTAACTTGAAATTTATTAGGATAGTCAATCAAATTATTCTAATAATATAAATTGTTTCTAATTGTTGTTTTTTTTTTTTTGTTTCAGCGTGATGGGATGATCGGTCTGCAGGAGTGTATGTCGCCGGGCGGCGGGCGGTCCGGCGGCACTTCTGCCCCCGGTGGTGTACCTGGGACAGCTCGGGAGCGGACAGCGGCGGCGGTAGACTATTATAACAACACCGTGCTAAGAGCTCGCGTCAATGCTGGACTCAGCGCCCCGAGAGCTTCATACAACGACAGACATCATCACAGAAGATGCTTACAACAAGATGCACTCTATAGGTAAAGAAAATAATTACAGTAATACCCCGTTACTCGACTTGCATTTCTATCCTTTGGACCCATAATTATAAATATAAATCACTGATTTTAGCAAAAAACAAAAAATTTATAGCAGCACTAATTCTGAGTTGTTTTCGTCAAGATATCTAGGCGCGAACTGCTGGCCATGCGTTCATTTCGCTTTGTTTACCAAAATATATATCACGTGATCGGTACTCGATCACGCGTCGGGTAGCGATGCTCCGTCGACTCTCACTCTCGACATTTACGTCGAGTGGCGAAACCGTCGAGCTACGAGGCAGTCGAGTAACGGGGTATTACTGTATAGGGGAAGTATTTTAAGATCGCAGTGCTATTTCGGCATACTTGGAACGTTCAAAATAGACATTCGTTACATATAAACAACGTGAATTTTAATGTTTACTGGTGGTTTTAGTAATTTTGCTACTTGTTTGCTATTAATACTTGTTTTTATGCAATTATATTTTTATGCAAACATTTTTTATAAAAAAAGCGCGATAGAATGTCTATTTCTGTAGTTGCTAAAATCCCACCAGATGTCATATCGCTTAGCAATGTTTCCCTATATGTATTTCCTTATATGTATATGTATATATTAGAGATGGGTTGTTCATGAACGATCCGGCTCACTGAGCCGGCTCAGTACACTGACCGAAGTGACACGGTTCACCAAATTGAAATGAGCCGGCTCACGGCTCACTGTATAGTTTCAAGTTTCAAGGATACGATTGGTCGGGCGATTGTGAGCTGTGACCGGAGTGATCCGGATCTGGATCGATGTCATGTTGAACTTCGCGAGAACTCGGCTTGTAATGTATTATCATAAAGTGTGTTTTGTCATCAATTTGTAGGGCAGTTTATTTGAAACTAATAGGCTTAGTCTGTATTTTCTTACAACCATACTATATCAAAATATTGAAATATTGCCCAAATCCCAGATGTCCGATTTATAAAGGCAATAAACATCGCCATAAACTTAACACATCTGGTTTAAAATACAGTAGCTACATAAAGTGAATTGTTTGTTTAAAAAATGTTAGATAAGAGCCGGGGCTAAGCGACGTTCTACCTACGAACGAACGACCGACAACTGACTGACCTGTGTCTCGGGATCATGTTTACAGTTCATATATTGCAAGAACAGGCTCTAAGCAAGAGCCGGCTCTAAGCGACGTTCTACCTACGACCGACCGACTCAACATTTGTATTGAAAAACGGGATGGCATTTATTCAACACAGAAAACATCATATAACCTTATCTGTACCTAGAGGTTTCCCTGAAGGTGGAAAGACTGGGTCTAAATAATTTAGAAGTTGTATTAAGTTGAGAATGTGTCTTGATTGATCGTTGAAGTCTCCAGGTTATTTTTCATTTTATTTGATAATTCAGATATTTATGCCAATATTTGATGGCTTTGAGTCATTTTTTAGGGTTTTGTAGGTATGACCACAAAAAAAACTTATGACGTCACTCATGTGTCTGTCTGTACGGTATAAATTCTAGCCAAACGTCTTTAGATAAACAGTTGAAATTTGACATGCTTATACAACTCTTTGACCCACATATAGGAAAAATACTGAGAGTTCAAAAAAAAAACACACAAACCGGGATTAAAATAAACAATTATGTATTTAATAAAAAAATAAATATTTTTTAAAATTTTGAGTAGCATACCAAATGAAACCTCTTAACGCGTGAATCAACAAACAAATTTTTATTTTTGAAAAATAAATTTGTTTTATGAGATTTTTGCCAAAAATATGTGAGAATATTTTTGTCCTCCACCCTATCTCTCAGAGGGGTTGACCTAAGATCCAAACTTTGTTTACACAACGAATTACACAACATAAAACTACACAAAAATCATAAAAATGATGTACATAAAAAAAGTTATTTTGTAAAAATGGACATATGTACTTGTTAACATTTTAGTTATCGAATCCTTTGAAGCTGTGGTTCCCAACCTTTTTTGTGGTGAGCACCCCTTTGAATGTGAAAATAAGCTCCCGCACCCCCAATAAAAAATGTGTTCAGATTTTTTCAGTTGAGTCATATTTAAATGTCAAATTGATCAAAATAAAAAGTGAATAGCAAAAAAAAAAGGAAATCGCATGAATATTTCTTTAAAATTGATCAAATTAATTGATGTAGCATTCAGCGGTTTTGAACCTTAATAAAATTAGAAAGAAAATATGCTTATTGAAAAATAATATTGGTGTGAGAATTCCAAAAATTCAAACCTCAAGTCTCTATTTCTTACCTTTTATGAGATATGAATTTTTTAAAATTCCAAAAAAATAAATCATAATTTTCCCTAATAGTTTTAGGTCATTACGGATCAAACATTAATTTTTTCTAGACAAAACAAGGTGTGAGAATTCCAAAAATTCAAACCTCAAGTCTCTATTTCTTACCTTTTATGAGATATGAATTTTTTAAAATTCCAAAAAATAAATCATAATTTTCCCTAATAGTTTTAGGTCATTACGGATCAAACATTAATTTTTTCTAGACAAAACAAGGTGTGAGAATTCCAAAAATTCAAACTTCAAGTCTCATTTTTCTTACCTTTTATGAGATATGAATTTTTTAAAATTCCAAAAAATAAATCATAATTTTCCCTTATAGTTTTAGGTCATTACGGATCAAACATTAATTTTTTCTAGACAAAACAAGGTGTGAGAATTCCAAAAATTCAAACCTCAAGTCTCTATTTCTTATCTTTTATGAGATATGAATTTTTTAAAATTCCAAAAAATAAATCATAATTTTCCCTTATAGTTTTAGGTCATTACGGACCAAACATTATATTTTTCTAGACAAAACAAGGTGTGAGAATTTCAAAAATTCAAACCTCAAGTTTCTATTTCTTACCTTTTTTGAGATATGAATTTTTAAAATTACAAAAAAATCAAAATTTTCAATACTTTTAGGTCATTACGGACCAAACATTAATTTTTCTAGACAAAACAAGGTGTCAGAATTCCAAAAATTCAAACCTCAAATCTCTATGTCTTACCTTTTTTGAGATATGAAGTTTTAAAATTACAAAAAAATCAAAATTTTCAATAGTTTTAGGTCATTACGGACCAAACATTCATTTTTTCTAGACAAATCAAAGTGTGAGAATTCCAAAAATTCAAACCTCAAGTCTCTACCTCTTACCATTTTTGAGATATGAATTTTTGAAATTTTCAAAATAAAATCAAAATTTTACCAATTAGTTTTAGGTCATTACGGACCAAATATTACAGAAAAAACATCGTAAAACTAAATTTTTTAAAGATTTATTTACTTACCATTTTTGAGATATAGTTTTTGATTTAATACCCAAATTTCCAAAAATAACTACACTTTCACGAGACCCAATATATTCAATGTTAAAATACGTACAAAAAATAACTCAGAATTTACAAGAAAGACATTTTAATGTTATCTCGATGTTTTGTTAACCACAAATGAATTAGTATGGGATTAAAAAAATAATTAATTCTCTTAAATAAGTTGATAAGGAAATTTTATTTTTATATCATTAGCAGGAATTACGTAAACATTTATGCGACGAAACATGTTTATCTGAAAAAATATATAAACTGTGAATTTTCATAGTTTACAGGACTTCGTAGGCAGGGCTGATATTAAAAATATTTGAGAAGATAACGTTCAAAATATGATTTATCACAGTAATACAGTTTTGAAATTATTGTAGAAAACATTACAAACCAATTTGCAACAAGTTTGGAACCTAATTTTACGACCTACTTATTTTTAATGTCCCAAACAAGTAATTCAAATATGTTATTAAAATTTTAAAGCACTAAATTACTAAAAATCGATATTTAAATTTGACAAAAATCACGTTTTGCATGAACTAAGTGGAAAAATAATGGTTTAAATTGACAATTTACTCTATATAAAAGTAATTATGATGGATTTCATTCATCTGACCTCTATATCTTAATATAGATATGTATTTTGTTTCCAGGAGTAATTCTTCGTTGGAGTTACAAGAACATCACCATCCACCTGTAGACCAGTCTTCCCCTGTCCTCCGGAGGGAGTATGGTAGTCATGGGAGCATAGATGTGATCGCCAATGAAAGAGACAGACCACCTATACCTGGAGGTCCTATCCAAGGCACTTCGGAATCCTTTTTCGCTATGTTACAAGACTATAGGCCAGCTGTGTTGAGTGTCATTGGTACCGACCAAAGATCACCAGGTAAAAAAAATCAAAATAATACCGTCATTTTTCCACTATTAGAGTGCTTTATAGAACATACGATATTACTTTTGAAGATCGGCGTAAAAAAAATATCCCGTATAACTATAATCACATCGTTAAACTACAAAAGAACTAGGGTTCATGTTTACAACCACGTTGTAAACAGTCAACGGTCAGTGGCGTAGGGATATTTGTTTTTGTTAATCCTTTAAGTAAGATGCGTAATGTGAAAAACTAATCCCTACGGCTATGGGTTGACACGCCTAGTTATATCACTTCTATTGTAATTTTATGAGTTCCTTAACTTTTATTATTTTATTGCGATCTTCAAAACTATCTACAATTCACATTCCTTGAATTGTCTATACTTACTATTCTTGCTCCTGTACCTCCTTGTCTCTCCTCAATTCTTCTACTATGTTTCTTCCTCCGTTTCTCTTTCGCTCAGCTTCCCTTGTGTCCATCCCATATCTCCAATAGTACTCTTTCCTTGTTTCTCCCCATTCCGAAAGTTTACCCTTTTGTTCTTCCTTCATTCTTTCTTCCCAGCATTCTCTTAATATCTTCCTTCTTTCGTCCCTTCTGATTTTCTCCTCATGTTTCGCCGCCCTCGCCCCGGTTCCCACTCTCAGCTTTTCTCTCTTCATTTCCTCCCTCACTATATATCCTGGTGTTGTTCTGTCTAATCCCATAATCCATCTCATGTATCCCTCTTGTACCCTTTCTACTATCTCCCATTCCTTCCATCCTCAGATCTCTACTACGTACATGAGGATACTCTTCACTATCCCGTCAAATAATTTCATCCTCCACCTAATATCGTCGTCAAACCTTCTCTCCTATGCTCCATAGCTTCCCCATAACCATTCTTGCTTTCTTCACCCTTTCTCTAACGTGCTGCTCTGCCCTGTTGTTCCTCGTTAGAACGTATCCGTGGTACTTTATACTTTTCACTTCTTCAATTTCTGTCCCTGACCATTCCCATCTTATTTTCTTTCTCTTTCCTCCCCCCTTTCCAAACACCATCACCTTCGTCTTATCTCTGTTTATCTCCAGTTTTTTTCTTTTAGAGTACTTGTCCGCTCTGACCATCATCTTCTTTAATCCTAATTCTGTGCCATCAGAGTCAGATCATCAGCGTACCCCATTGTCCAATACTTCTTCCTTCCCACCACCACTCCTCCGTCTTGCCCCTTCCTCATTGTTTCTTCCAGGTCAGCTACGTATATATTAAATAGTGTTGGGCTCAGCGGACAGCCCTGCCTCACCCCCTTATTTACCCAAAAGCTTTCGAACTCTTCTTTCCCACCTTCACCTTGCACCTCGTCTCCTGGTATATTTTTTAATCCTTTTTATCATTTTTTCCCTTACACCCCTTCTTTCCAATACTTCCCACAATTCTTGCCTGTCCAGTTTGTCAAAGGCGACCTTAAGGTCGATAAATACCATATACACCTTCCCTCTTTTCCTCTTGATTATCTCAGCCACTATGTGGTTTATCGTGTATATGTTATCTATCGCCTCTAAGTGGGGTGGCTAACTTAATTTTGCATCGGGGCGCCAGGTACCCTTGGACTGGCCCTGTATTCTTGACATCGCGAATGCTAAATTTGTCTGGCAGATAAGATTTTAATCATGGTGTAGAAAATTTAAATGTGAGTAACCAAATTTAACGATATTAACAACGCGCGATTAGACTGATCTATTAATCATCCTTATTTTGCTGAATCCCAACCTTAAACAATTTTCTTTATAGGTCCTTCCGAATATCTACGGGCAAAAACCTTGGATTCTACCGACTCTCCGTCATTGACCGAAGATTCCCTGACTTCTAGCACGAGCCCGAAGCTTAGGTTAAAACTCCACAGGTTTTGGGGGGGAGCTGGTGGTGTCATTGGGAACCCCCAGGGGAAGCCGATGAGACAAGCTATGGACGACAGTGCAGTCAGTGTGAGTGCCGCAGGATCAGACATCGAGGAGAGACAACGAAGAAGAGCATTCGCACATTTTGACTGCCAGAGTTTAACAGCTAATTTAGGTAAGAAAATTATAATATACACCATGGTCACGAAACTAAAGGGTGATCCAATTTGGTCCTAGGATTTTTTTTTTTTTTTTGAAAAAATCACATCATATTGGAATAATCCGAATTTTATTAGGTGTGTTCGATTTGCACATTTGCAGTTACTGTTTACTGCCGCGTTAAAAAAATTTGTTCGTTTTGTTTCGCAGTAACTGCAAATCTGTTCGATTTGTCGTAATTTACTGCCAGTTTATGACGCTACTGCGAAAAAGTTACAGCTGCTTCTCTTGCGGATTATTTGTTACGGCTGTGTTTGTTTACCTTTTTGAGTTGGTACCATAGATAAAGAATAAATGGTTGGTACTTTGTTTTTGACTTTTTGACAGGAATATGGCTAGCATATTTGTTTTGATATTTATACTATATTCTTTGATGGCTAATGTCTTACAAATTCTTTTTTTTTAATATCCTGGGACAATAGTTTCTACAAAATTTTTCAGTTTTTCTATCCTGGGGCATTTTGTAAACCTCGCAAATACAGTTCATAACTTCATCATCCGAACTCGAAAAATCTAAATCTGAATCAGATGATTCTGGATTTGATAATATTTCAAGATCCATTAAATATATCTAATATTTTTCACTCTTTTGACACTAGGCTGACCAGATTTTTTTCACAGAAAAAGAGTATACTAAAAAAAAAAAGGTTACACTCCAAAAATTCAAATAATGAGCAAAAAACAGAGGTCCTCATTCAAAAATACTAGTAACGAGCAAAAAAAAGATGGTCTTCACTACCAAAATAGACGTGATGAGCAAAAAAAAAAAGGTCCTCACTTCTAAACTAGAAGTAATAAAAACAAGTGACCATCAAAAAAGAGTATATTCAGGGTTTTTTTATAAAAAGTACGAGTATAGAAAATATTACTCAAAAAAGAGTATAATACTCTTAAAAAGAGTACGTTTGGTCACCCTATTCGACACACAAGATAATCTCCGAACCAAATCGTAAAAAGATTCTTAACCTGAAAAGTTATCTGACATCTGTCTGACATTTAACATTTACGTCAGACGTACTTCTTATTCTTTACGTATAAACAAATCGAACAGAAAATTAAACTCGCTGTATGTTACCAGTTTTTAGTAGTAAACTGCTAACTGCAGCGTTTTACTGCTAGCGTTTAGAAGTATAACGCGAAGGTGCAAATCGAACATACCTATTGTTATTAGTGTAAAGTACAGACTTGGCAATTATTTATGAAATATGATGTTGGCCAAATGATTTCCACGACTCCGCTGACATGATACCATTCTTTTAGCGAAGTTTTCCTTAATCGTTTCCAATAAATGCGGTTCGATTTCAGCAATTGCACGTCTGATGTTCTCTTTTAGTTCTGGAATCGTAGCAGGCTTGTTAACATAGACCCTTTCCTTCAAATAGCCCCAGAGAAAAAAGTCTAATGGGGTTAGGTCGCAAGACCTCGCTGGCCAATTGATGTTGCTCCTTTGAGAGACAACATGACCACGAAATTTGGTTTGAAGTAAAGTGAGTGTTTCACGTGCTGTGTGACATATGGCTCCATCCTGTTGAAACCACATGTCATTTAAGTTCATATCGTTGGTTTTATTGAAAAAAAAAGTTGTTTAGCATCTCCCGATAGGGGAAACTTTTGCTGGAACACTCGAAAGTGACATTAAACTGTTACTCGTGTATTTGTTTACATGGTGAAAATGAACATGAGTTATATTTTTCCTGTTTTCGGAGCTTTTTTTTATTTAATGGTAATCTACGATTTACAAGATAAGTAATAATATACTATTCTAAAGGAATTTCAAGGTAATTTTTAGTTTTTCATTGTATTTTTAATTCTTTTTGACTGTCTGTCAATATGATATCAACAAAAATATGGTAAATATATCAGTAAAAATTAATATCTCTGCCTGAAAAAGTAGAAGGGCCTTTTAATATATCAACTGATGATTTAGGCAAATTTTGGGTGGGATAAATGCTTTTTTTGTCTTTTCTTGGACGTAAAAAATCACTTTCCATAAAATGCAACGAGCAAACATGCATGCATGGGCTTGGATTTTTGCTTATTTTTAGTTTTTGGGTCCGTAAAAACCTACGATCCACTTTCTCTCTGCCTCTAAACGTTGTTTCAATTGATATTTTTTTCGATTTAAGTGAATTATGGAAAGTTTAAGAAGGATTTTTCCTTATTCACGATTTACATTGCGGCACACAACAAACTTGATTGTTTTTTGTCCACGATCCACAAAAATAAAACACAAACAACAAAACAGCACGCATTTCTCCATTGAACAAAACAAAACAATGTCACTTTCGTATATTCCGCAAATTGCCGCCAGATGTCAGGGCGCTTAGGAAGTTTCCCCTATAGCGTACACCATTGACAGTAACAGCATTACTAACTCCAGCCCATAATGCACACCAGCTAGTGCGGAATATGCATTCTGCGCGTGTTGCTTAATATGCTTTTCCTCCGATTACCATTTTTCAATAAATAAATAATCAACAAATACAATATAAATATGATTATATATATGACAGTCATTAATGCGCGCGCAGCCAGTGCGGGAATGTAAATTCTCGGAAACTGCACATGCGCATTGCTGCAAATTTATTCTTTCCCGCACACAGCACATGCGCATTGGGGTGAATTTATTTTTCTCGCATCGCCTGCGCCCGCATAAAAGTAACATGCGAAATCAAGCTAATTTCCTGTCAACTAATATCGAAATGAGACAGTTCCATAGTAGTCGTAGATAAAAATATTAATTATATGTATAATTTTCAACAATTCTAGCATGATCCTCAAATATATTTTTTTAGTAAAATTTTGTTTGGCAATCCTCCCATCAATAACTTTCATTCGATACCCACCTCAAAATTATATATTTTTTTGTACCTCTTTTATTTTTGAGCTAAATGAAGCGACTTTAGGTTTATATTCTGCAGGTTATGCAGCGAAACTTCGAGGTCTTCTACTGGCACGTCGTCGTAATACGACAACTGGGGCTAGTGCAGCTTCCTTCAGGTCCTCAACACCAGACTCTGAAGACGATGAAGGTGATGGAAGGACAAACGAACTCCTGGAATCCTGTCCATACTTCCGGAACGAAGTAGGAGGAGAACCAGAACGTCAAGTCTCCCTAACAAGAGGACAAGTAAGTTGTCAAACTGAAAATTTCGAAATACCTAGTCTTACTATAAATGCTGTATAGTAAAGGAGAATTTACTTGACAGATTGATCGATTGAGAACCGATAAAGAAATATATATCTATTTCACACAGTTTTATGTAAGACGTCAAGAACGTAATTCTGCTTTGTTGCTTACTGTTACGTACGTTCATAGTTTTTGTCTTCTTTTGTTATATTATAATATGGTAACTTCAACGTATGTCCCTTTGTATACACGCGCGGGCATTCAGCTCCCACCACTAGATGGGGCGTGTCAAGTGAAACAAATTGTATCTCTTTCTCTATTTCTAGCTTTGTCTTGGAACAAATGATATGGCTCTATTCAAAAATGTTTCTAGTAATAATTACTATAGTTCTCTTCCATTGAGCCATATGCTTTAATTAACCGTCGTCTGTCAACTAAAGTCTCCTTTACTATACAAACTTTTCAGTGAAAGATGTTTAAAGATTAATTTTATTTTAGTACATAATACGAGGTTTGCCCCTTATATTTCGGGATTGCGTTAAACTAATGCTGACAACTGACGCTTCTATCGTAAAGTTTGACATTTTTGACGGTATACGTACTCAGAACGTTTGGACGTACGAGCGCTATTTGTTTACAGTAATTTGAAAAAATTCATCTCTGCTAAAAATGGAATTAAATCGTGAACATTTTCGAGCGATTATTTTTTACAACTTTCGACGTGGATTAACCCAACAACAGTGCATCGATGAACTTAATTCGACTTTTGGCGATGAAGCACCATCAAGGACTACTGTTTATCGATGGTTTGCCGACTTCCATCGTGGCCGTAGTTCGCTTAAAGACGAATTTCGTGAAGGTCGTCCAAAATCGGTTGTTGTTCCGGAAAACATTGATGCTGTGTGTGAACTGATAATGCAAGATCGTCATGTGACTTATCGTGAGATTGAGGTATCCGTGGGCATTAGTGGGACCAGCATATATTTACTATTGCATGAACATTTGACCGCCAAAAAGATTTGTTCGCGTTGAATCCCACATAATTTGACAATCGGAGTGGAAAATGCCACAATCGGAGTGGAAAAAGGAAAGAGTCACATCTGGGGTGTAAAGTGCATTAATACCTCAAATGAAAATACCTCCGACTCCCTTTAAAACCATCACTTTACTCCCTAGTTACATAAATAACTGTAACATTAATTGTATTTGCACATTTTTAATGAGTAATTTTATTTTAGTCTCGGCAAGAGCCAAGAAGGGCGTTGCATAGACCTCCCCTGGCTTATGGGGTGTCCGTTCTCGAGTTTCCACCATGTGAAACCCATTGGAGGGGAGCTACTTGTCCCTACCAACGACTTCCAAGGCCCATTGAAACAGTGGATCAAGGGGCGACTTATTACCGACAGTATTTTTGTAATCAAGGTAAAACATTTTTATGATACTCAAATCAATTCTGTAAAAAGTTACTATAATAGTTACCGTGTAGTAACGTTACTACAAGATAACTTTTATAGTGACTTTAATAGTAACTTTGTAACATTTGTCGTATTCTGTAATATCCAACTGTAGTGACGGCGCTATGAAAGTTATATCTTAGTGACAGTTACTGAGAATAGAATGAAGTTAGTTACAGAAGCGCAACACGCATGCGCCTTGGTGGTATACAGATGACAGTTGAGGTTAAAAATATGAAAATATTGTATTGCTTACATTAATTTGTTCTTATATAATATATATTATGGTATATATATTTATAAAATAGAGTGAAGATATTAAAAAAAAAACGAAATGCAAAGACAAATTCTCGACAATAGAACCAGTGGCGCAGGCGGGTGGGATTTGGGGGTTAGAACCTCCCATGAAGCTGGATTTTTTATTACTTCGATGCATTTTCCTTGTTTTGTTATTACTTCCATAAGTCTCATTTTTATAACCCTCCCCCCCTCATGAAACTATTTTTGCATCACTGAATAGAACTTTTGTTAATTTTTTTAAAAACAAAAACTTTTTTTTTTTTAATTTTATAAAAGACTCATATTAAAAATGAGGAATTGGAAAAGACTTTTTGATCTTTAATATATTTCATCTCCTGCAATATAAACATTTACCTACACTCATACATACATATTTTATATATATTTAATTTATATAATTTTCTTTACTAATCTTCTTCATTTTCGATTATATCTAGAAATTACACTTTAAATCAAATGTCCGCCATTTTCATCTTTATAAGAACTAAGTTATTACTTATAAACACCAGCATTTGGTAGTTACTATGATAGGAACTTTTATAGTAACATGTTACTAAATATTGTAGTAACTTCTGTTTTACGGAATACGAAATACCCTAAAGTTACTATGGTAGTAATGATACCCTAAAGTTACTATGAGCAAGGTCAGTACCTTGCTCATAGTGGCAAATTTAGTTACTATGATCATAGTAACAGAATTGGTCTGACTGTTAAGTGGTAAAAAATACATTATAAGAGTAATTTGCTTGTGATTTTGTATATTTATCAAAATACTTGAACGTTATACTTATACACTAATTACAAGGTGTCTCAAAAGAAATTTTATATTTATTTAGCTTACTGCGTGAACGCAACGTATCCGAGGGGCGCGGGGGTTATGTCAATCGGTAGCCTGTCTCTTGGGAATTCAGTCGCTATGGAGCGTTTCTCGGGAGCAGACCGCGCGTTATGCGTGCGAGAGTTTTACAAAAACGGTGATTCGGCGACTGTAGCGCGTAGAAAATTCTGCAGTATTCGAGGTTTTCGCCACTTAAATGATGCGCCAAGCATTCCTCTCATTCGACATTGGGTTAAAAAGTTTGAAGAGACTGGTACAACGCTGGATAAATCAAAATCCGGGCGACCTAGGTCATCAAGAACGGTAGAAAACGTGGAGAATGTTAATCAGTCTGTTCGTGACGACCCGAACCTTTCAATTCGGAAGCGCGCAAGTGCTTTAAATGTGCTTAGATCATCATTACATCGCATTATGCACAAAGACCTAAAGCTGCACCCCTACAAAATTCAATTGGTGCAAGAATTAAAGCCCCAAGATGCCAGTCAGAGGCTTAATTTCGTAAATCAGGTGATTGAGCGATTTTCAACGTTTACCAACATTTTGTTTTCGGATGAAGCTCATTTTCATCTTAATGGCCACGTAAATAAGCAGAACTGCCGCTACTGGAGTGCAACGAATCCGAAACGCAAACATCAGAAACCCCTAGATTCGCCTAAAGTGACCGTATGGGCTGCGATGTCGGCGCGAGGAATTATCGGCCCTTACTTTTTTGAAGACGAAAGGGGGCGTGCAGTTACAGTGAATTCAGAGCGTTATGTGGAGATGTTAGACAACTTCTTGGTACCTGAACTGCAAAACTTTCCTGGCTATAACCAAAGAACATGGTTTCAACAGGACGGAGCAACTTCACACACGTCCAATATGTCTCTGCCACGTGTTCGTGAAATTTTCTCAGGCAAATTGATCTCCCGGAGAGGTGACATAAATTGGCCTCCACGCAGTCCAGATTTAACCCCTATGGACTTTTTCCTATGGGGTTATCTTAAATCTAAAGTTTACGCCAATAAACCGACTTCACTGGCGCATTTGAAAGAAAATATCCGTCACGAAATGGCAGCCCTGAGTCCCTGAGTCCACCTGCCGAGACGTCATAAGTAATTTTACTGTTCGATTAAATGAGTGCCGAGAACGCGAGGGTCTACATTTAGACGATATTATTTTTAAGAAATAAATCCCCAAAAAGTGTATTTTAATAATTAATAAACATTTTTTCTATATACGGCTTACTTTTTTTTAATCCATCCACTAAATATAAAATTTCTTTTGAGACACCTTGTATTTTATAATAAGGTCACTTAAACAACCAATACTGTGGCACAATTTTTCCTAGCTAAGAAAGCTAGGTATATGACTTATCAATAAACGCCACCACTGTTCTAATATTATACCAAGAATTTATTTTTAATTTGGTGATTACTTTTACCTCGTCGAATGACGGTCTTTTATCCTAGTTAGTTAATGTAATTCTTGTGAAATGCGAGGAAATCAATTTCGGCGTCGAAGGAATAATAATAAAAATATTGTTTTTCAGAGCACCAAAATTGGTTCGGAATGGACGAACAGTTAGGCCCTGTGGCTATTTCGATAAAAAGAGAGAAAGCATGTTCTTCCAACGATTCAAATCCGTCCAGTGCGAGCCAGTATCAGTATCGTTTAGTTATAAGGACCTCAGAGTTGCTGACTCTCCGAGGAGCTATTCTGGAAGAAGCAATACCCAACCTCAAAACAGGAGGAAATAATAAAAATATACCAGTGAAAGAAGTCTTGGAATATGTAGCACCAGAAATACAACTCAACTGCTTAAGGTATAGTATTTTTGTACATTTCAGGGTTTTGTAGGTATTTAATAAGTGTAACAAGCCAACATTATATTGGATGTCTGGCGGATCAATCGGATTGACTAAAAATAAGCTATAGATCGTACATTTTCGAAACAACACATTGCGCAGATACGAGTTTTTGACTGAGAGCTTACTGCGAAATTTATAAATTTACCGGACTTTTATTATTTAATATACTACAAAAAACCTAGAACAGGAGTCGGCAACCTGCGGCTCTTTTAGAAAATTTTGTGGCTCTTTAAAAATTGGCTAGTTTTTATTTTAATATAATCTATTTTTAATTTTCAACTTTCTGCCTGTACTATACAGGTTTTGTATTTTTCAGAATGTTTTACGGTGCAATTCACACCCGATAATTCCGCGAGCTACTGCATATTCCCTATTAGAAGTTATTTTTTTCGAAAAAAAAAAATTATCTGTATTTGTGAATGATTTACGTGCAAAAACATTTTTACATTTTAAATTTACAAAAACATGTTATTACTGCAATTTTTTTTTTTTTTTGCACAAACTATTGTTAATTTGCAAGAAGCTTTTCGAGATAGATTTAAAGAGTTTAGAAAATATAAAGCTACACTAGCTTTTTCGACAAAACCAATTGAAGTAGATATGTAGCAATTACATTTATCACCTTCAATTAGTGAATTTGAAATCCAAAGGTTTATGGAATTACTTATTCTTAAAACTTAATTCTGAACTGGAAAATTTAGAAAGAAAAAAGTGAATTTTATCTTCCCAGCATAAGTGGACCGAAATTCGTAATCTTCAAAATGTAGATAACGTTCTTTTCGAAGCTTGGAACCGTCTTCCAGAATCATTCAATATTTTAAAAAATTATGCTTTTGGGCTACTGACAATTTTCGGATCTACATATTACTGTAAGCAAATCTTTTCACATATGAAATTAATAAAGAGTCAGTTAAAAAGTAATCTTGCTGACCTGAAACTAGAGTGCTGCCTTAAGTTAAAGATTACTGAATATTCACCAAATAGTCTTATAGAACACTATACAGGAGCAATCGTCCCATTAAAAAAATTATTATATTGTAATATACTGGCAACTACAATAGGTATCACAAACTAAATGTATAAGTAAATATTAATTTATTGTAATACTTGATTATTTTAAAACAAATAAACAATTTTTACGTTTTTTTCTTAAATATAGCATATATTTTTTAGCGGCTCTTCCATGTTATTGTGTTTTTTTTTTCAATATAGATTTGGCTCTTTGTCACTGAAAGGTTGCCGACCCCTGACCTAGAACGCTGTTATTTTCTACCCAAGCCATGTAATTAAGGTCGTACCGACCAATTTAGAATATTTTGTTATTTTTGCCCCCCCCCCCCCCCGCCCCAAGCTGAAATCCTGGCTACGTCCCTGACTCATTGTGTTGTTTCGAAAATGAACGATCTTTAATATGTACGGAGCGTGCATATTATAATAGCGTATAATATGTCGGAGCGACTGACTTGACGAACGGATCGGGAGCACTTGGATCGCTCAGATTAATCTGACTGACTAAACATAAACGCCTATTGTTTACTACATACCGGTACAATACCTTAAAAAGATTGGGAATCTCTGTCATCAAGAAACAAAAATTATGAACATCAGCGTAAATTGCGAACCGTAATATTAGCTGATGCACTCAATTCTCTTGTATGAAGCATAGGTTCTGATCTGTTTTTTTTAGGTTAGGGTTGCAGTCTCCGCAGACAGAAGAACAACTTCTGAAGTTAGATGAGCAGGGTTTGACAAATCACTACAAGGTAGGCGTCATGTACTGTCGGGCAGGCCAGGCTTCAGAAGAAGATATGTACAATAACGAAGAGGCTGGTCCTGCCTTTTTAGAATTTTTGGACTGCATTGGACAAAGAGTACGACTTAAGGGATTTGACAAGTACAAAGCTGGACTAGATAACAAAAGTAAGTAAAAAATTCTGTAAGTAAAAATACGTTTGTATAAGTCTTGATAAGTTTATATTTTAACATATTTAAGAGTTTCGTAGGTATCTAATAAGTGACGAAATTTCGAGGGTAGGTCAATAAGTTATAATACCCTTTTCTCACCAGATGTTTAAGTTAGGATGTTAAAGAGAATGTGATGTTAAAGTGTTGGTGTGAAAGCGTGGATTAGGTTTAAATCAAGCAAACTTTAGTACGCATAGTCCGCATTATCAACATAATTTCTATTATAAAAAAATACTGTTTATTATTATTAATATTATATTATTTATTTTACATCGGCCTTTATTTCTGCAACGAGGCTAATCGCCGATGCCAGGGGGCGAGCTCCTACACCTGTATGAGGGGTGAATGATTGTGAAAATGAGAGTAATGTAAACATATTATTCTCGCCCGAACAATATCACCAACGAAGCAGGCTCGAACCACCGGCCGCTCAAGTCACGCCTGTTTCTAACAGTCAAAAACCGCACGACTTAATGCGCTCGGCCACTCCGTTGGCAAAAATACTGTTTGTGCTGTCAACATTTTGTATTATCATAAACAAGAATACTGTATTATATCCACGTTGTAAGAAGTCTTTACTGTTATAATAACATTATTTATTTTAATAATGTATTTAACAGAGCTATAATAATTAAGATAAAATGTATCTTATTTACCAGGTCTACAGGTATGAAATGCGGATTTTTTTCAAACTTGCCGCGCAAACAAAGTGTATAGTTCAAAGTTTCAACACATATGGCGTTTTGTTAAGTTATCATTAAGTGTCAAATGCGTATAGGTTATAATTTGAAACGGATCATATAGTTTTGTTTTACTGTGTTAAAAATGTTGTGCCAAATAAAGAGCATTCGCGGACAGTACTACTGTTTTGTTTTCATTTGAAAAAAACTGCTGCTGAATCATACCGACTGCTTCGAGAAGCTTATGGTGAATATGCTCCATCGCAAGATACGTGTGAACGATGGTTTCGGCGTTTCAAAAGTGGTGACTTTGATCTTACAGACAAAGAACATAGAAAACCTCCAAAAAAATATGAAGATACAAAATTGGAAACATTGCTACAGGAAGACGATAGTCAATCACAAAAACAACAAGCAGAACAGTTAGGCGTTAGTCAACAAGCTGTTTCCAATCGCCTACGAGAGATGGGTAAGATCTAGAAAGTCGGGAGATGGGTTACACATGCATTGAACGAGAGGCAGATGGAAAAACGCAAAAACTCTTGTGAAATTTTGTTTACACGATACAAAAGAAAGTCTTTTTTGCATCGTATCATTACTGGCGAAGAAAAATTGATTTATTTTGAAAATCCCAAACGCAAAAAATCATGGGTGAACCCAGACTCACCATCCACATCAACTGCAAGACCGAATCGCTTTGGCAAAAAGACAATGCTCTGTACTTGGTGGGAACAAAAGGGTGTGGTCTATTATGAATTGTTAAAACCTGGTGAAACAGTTAATACTCAACGCTACCAACAACAACTGATCGAATTGAACCATTCGCTGCTCATAAAACGACCAGAATACGAAAGAAGACAGCACAAGGTAATCTTTTTTCACGATAACGCTGCATCACATAAGGCAAAAGCAGTTTGCAACACATTGGAGGCACTCAAGTGGGAAGTGCTACCCCATACCGCTTACTCACCAGACTTGGCCCCTTCAGATTACCACTTGTTCGCATCGATGGGTCACGCACTTGCCGAGAAGCACTTTTGTTCATATGAAAATGTGAATGAATTGCTAGATGAATGGTTTGCGGGGAAAGGGGAAGAGTTCTACTGGCGAGGTATTCACAAATTGCCTGAAAGATGGGAAAAATGTATAACTTCTAATGGAGCATACTTTGAATAAATAAACTTTTACTGTTCTTTTGAGTGTAATGTGTTTTATTTTTAAAAAAAATCCGCATTTCATACTTGTAGACCTGGTAAATATTTCGCGGACCGGCTGAAAGCTAAAACACAAATTAAAACCAATATAGATAGTATTTTATTATTGTATATTGTATATTTATTGTTAATTAATTTTATTTTTTTGTGTAGCGGATTCAACTGGTCTTTATTCCGTGTACGCTCAACACCAAGATTGTGAAATAATGTTCCACGTTTCGACAATGTTGCCTTTTACACCAAATAATAGGCAGCAGCTTCTCCGGAAAAGGCATATAGGGAACGATATCGTAACGATAGTGTTCCAGGAACCTGGTGCGTTGCCTTTCACACCCAGGAACATCAGGTCACAATTCCAGCATGTCTTCATCGTGGTCAGAGCCATCAACCCCTGCACTGAAAATACGCATTACAGCGTAGCAGTAACTAGGTAAGAAAAAAATATTGCACATAGAAAGATCTCTGATAACGTGGGAGTTACTTAACTGTAATGTATCATTTTCATACTGATGTTGGAAGCGTGGTACAATAAATTCAAACAATAGGATCGCTCTATTTTGAAAAAATCGTACAATGGTGTGGTACGCACGATGTTGCAAGCGTGATGTCGCATATCAAAAATTTCAACTCCAAACGCTGGCTTTCACGTCAAAATTGTAAACAACCTAACCTATTGGTGACTCAAATTAACGCGTATCCCTCTAGCGGCAATAAAGCGAACACTTCTTAAAAGTATACTGTCATTGTTTACATATAGTTCAGCATGTGTTTTTTTTATTTCTGTCCATTCTCCCTCCGTTTTTACGAATAAAGTGATAAATTTAAGGAAAAAGATTAAATACTCCTTGTTGTGTGTATGGTTGTCATTCAGAGGAAGAACTTCTTCCAATATTAGATGAATTTTATTAGAAACATTATAGTTAGAGCCCTGCAAATCCGCGGGTATCCGCGGATTATCCGCGGATATCCGCAACTTTTCTGCGGATGCGGATAAATTATCATTTAAACCATGCGGATGCGGATCGGATGCGGATTAAATGTCATATCCGCTTATCCGCAATATCCGCGTGAACATTAAATCTTCGGTTACTTTCGGAGAAACAAGCAATTGTGTTCTGACTACGCAGTCCTCGGTTATTTTCGGTTGTCTGTATATACATGATATTTTGTAGCATTCAATCTCACTTTATGTTATTTTTATTAAGACAATTGTTCATGATCAAGACTGAGTTGAGACAATCAACTTCACTTTCTTTTTATTATTGAATATATTATAGAAAATAATATTTTGGACAAAAGTTTCCTGGTACACTTTCGACGTATTTCTTCCTACCTCTGCTCTAATTCTGGCTTTTAAATCTGATAAAGGTTTTTTTTTTACATAAAACTGATTAGTAAGTTTTATTTAAATACCAAAATTTACCTACATAATTTTTTCTCGAAAATTTTATTATGTAACCTGCCAATTTTTTTATACTACCCGAAGTAAAAAGTTTTGCAGATCCCAAAAATTTGAAAAATGACACATGTTGCTATTTGAAAAAGTTGCAACGCCTAACTAATGCGCGAAATGGCGTAAGAGAATTACTTGATCCTAAAAATATGAAGCACCTTCTATCAAGTAACTTTTCTGATTTTTTTTAAAAAATTCAATATTAAAAAAAGCAGCGCGTCACTTACTCCCTACGAAAAAGAACGCTTAGGCCCCCCAAAATTGTTATCTCTCTCTAGATTTAAATAAGTTATTAGCGCATCTAGGCCTTAAAACTTTTGGGGTCCCTTAGGTTAGGTTAGTAATAAATAAGCTGGTAAATCCAAAAATTTTCAATAACGTTTTAGAGCAGAGATTACCTAAACAGGCGAAATATGTTAGTTCTTTCTAAACTGACAGCAAAACCTGTAGTGCGGATAGTGCGGATATTTTTGCGGATGCGGATCGGATGCGGATTTGTTATTTACAAAAGCTGCGGATGCGGATCGGATGCGGATCATGGATGTGCGGATGCGGATCGGATGCGGATACAGAAAAGCTTATCCGCGCAGGGCTCTAATTATAGTGTATGACAAAGTGTTTTTATTAGTTCTGCACTTTAGTATTTGGGTCCGGTGTCATATATATACACACGAATTTTCAAATTTTTCGCACGAGGCGAACACGTGGAGAAGCCCTGTAGACGATACTCACATATCGTTTTGGTGACTTCAACAGCTGGGCTGGTCCTTGGGTAGCGTGACTGATGACTGGTCACAAGAATTACTACTGCTTGACTTCCAAGAATGACTAACCACGACTCTATTCCGTAAGACCATTTTATAACTGTTAACCAGGACACTATGACGTCAGGTCCTACCTCAATTGTTTTGGAAACATTATTCATTTGTGTAATTGTTGGCAGCAATTAAAAACCATAGTCAGCACTATTGAATAATGTTTATCAACACATTAGAATGTAGTTCAAAACTTATGTTGACACGCAACACTCTGCACATTCTATAATTCTCAAAACCGTAAGTCAGCAACCTTGACCTACACAGCCTAAACTCCGCTCAAGGAATTGAGACATTATAACACAATTATACCATAATTGTGACAATATTTATTCTCGCTGGTCGGAGTATGTTAACAAGCACTTATAACCGCCGACAACAATCTTCCTACGTGTTCGTACCCTAATTTTCATCCAGTTTTTAATGTTGATAATATTTGTGCTGAAGTCTGTATTTGCTAAAAGTGTATTATAACGAGCAATTTTTGTAGGTCTAAAGAAGTTCCAGTTTTTGGTCCACCGATAAAAGATGGAGCTGTATTTCCAAAGAGTAAAACTTTTGCTGATTTTCTTCTGGCGAAAGTTGTGAACGCGGAAAATGCCGCGCATAGATCCGAGAAATTTGCAACAATGGCCACCAGGACGAGACAGGAATATTTAAAGGATTTAGCTAATAATTATACCACTACTTCTGTAATAGAAACTGGACAGAAATTCTGTAAGTATTTAACATTATTTAATTTATTTTAAACAATTTCTTACCTAATAAATTAAAAAATAAAACACATTCAACACGAAGCCTTCAAATATCATTTTTATTTTATGACTTTTTATGTTTAAAGCCTCATTCATAGCTCATGTTTTAATAGATAATGCTTTAAGGATTCCGCACACCAACGCGGCCGCGTTAGCGGTAGCGTTAGCGATATGACTAGCGATCAGGTCTCCTCACACTAACGCGGTGGGAGTGGTGGTAGCGGTAGCGATCAGTTAGTGAATCACGGTATATAGTTGTGTGATAATATTGATTGCGAGAATACAATAGAATAATAAATTGTATGTAGAGGAAAAATAATAATCTACTTACCATCAATTTCCAAAACTTTCCTATTTCATCCCACACTTTATTTTTTTCCCTAATATTCTTGTAATCAGGATTTGCTAACTCATACAAAATTAAATGATCCTTTACTGATCTATGATTTTTTCTGTTAAATTATCCATTTTCGACACTATTTTCTTAAATATATTCACTCTGTGGTACATAAACAATGAATATCGCGCGGCCTAACGCAAATTGTCGAGTTCGGCCGCCAGTGTTTGGTTATCGCTAGACTGAACGCTGTTCAGCGTTCGTTCTCAGATAGCTGAACGCTTGTATTTGCGTGGTCTCATTGTATTATATAGGTTGCGTTAGGCCGCCGCCGTAATGCTACCGCGGCCGCTTTGGTGTGTGGAATCCTTAATTCATAGTGCATAATGTTAGTGGATAAGCACAACACAAACGGACCATTTTCTGCTACATATTAATACAATGTTCCATTACTCGACGAATGTAATCGCGGTTGAAGTTGAAGTCAGAGTAATATTACTACAATGTTGCTCAGACTATACCTTTGTAACTGTATTTTTTATTTTTTGTAGCAATTTTTAGCAGTAAAAAGAAAGAGAAGCCCCGTCCTGCCTTTATAAGTGACGCAAACCAAAGAGGAGCGATTTGTTGGCAAGTTGTCCTGGATGATAGCGGTCAGTCTATGCTGGTCGACTGCTATCTGGGTATTTCAACAGACACTCTTGTATTGATTGAAGAATGCAGTAGACAGATTATTTTTGTAACGCCTTGTAAATCAATTTTGGGTTGGTCCGCTCAAACGAACAGCCTCAGAATATACCATCATCAAGGTAAGGCAACAATTTTAAAACAATTGCTACGGATATACGTTAGTTAACCCTGGATCGGTCGCTGATTTAAATTTTGACCGAATTAAATATGCCTTTGTAAAATTTTTGTAAATGCTATTAGGTGTACAACTTTGCTTCCGCCGTTTTCCTATAGATGATTTAGCGGTAAGTAGTGGTCGAAATAAATAGATCATAGACGTCATGCAATAAACTTGGGCATCTGTCAACATAACCCCATAAAAATATTAGTCGATTTGTGTCTGCATCATAAAGTTATTCTTGATTGAAAATCTCAGTTTACGAGCCAAATTCTCGTCATTTGCGGGAGGTTTAAATTTTCTGATTCAATATGAAGAAATATGCGGCAGAGGCTCATCGAATGCTTTCAAATACTTACGGTGAGGCCGCTATTAGTGAAAGAACGTGTCATGAGTAAGCATTTTTTGCCACAGAACAAAAATAATTATTGAAACCATTGGCTACAGCTTTCGGTTCCATATTATCAATTGTGTAACTCGTAACCTGTTAATACAGAGAATTATATGTATATACAGGGTGTTTGCTTGAAACGGGGCACCCCGAAAATCTCCTTTATTTGTAAAGATACAAAAAATCTTCAGAACAAAAGTTAAACTAGACAAAAAAAAGCCCATCTAAAGGTTACTATAAGAATTCTAAGGCACTTCCGGTTTCACCGGAAATGATGGCAACTTTTGATCTAGCATAGGGTATCGATAATTTTATATTTTTTTTTCTAAAAGTACATTAAATTAGCTTTACAATGACACCAAAAAATCATATTTTTATGTTAACCATTTCAAAATGGCGACCATTTATTTACAAAATAATAATCAACATAAGTTTTACAAAGTTGAACGTAGCAAGCTTTGAAAACAATAAAAAAAGAAACAAAATATCTCTATATGTGACATCATTTCCGGTGAAACCGGAAGTGCCTCAGAATTCTTATAGTAACCTTTAGTTGGGCCTTTTTGTCTAGTTTAACTTTTGTTCTGAAGATTTTTTGTATCTTAAATAAAGGAGATTTTCGGAGTGCCCCGTTTCAAACAAACACCCTGTATAGTTGTATTATTTAATATCTATATACATTTCAACAGCAACAGTTAATAATATCTGGCGACAGCCTTTCAAGTAGCTTGCGACATCCACTTTGGAAACCACTGATCTAAGACATTCCTGTGGCCAGCTACGTCACTAAAGGGTGGCATTTAAAACTGTTTAATATTTAATAATTAATAAATTTGTATGGAACAAAACATTATTATTTTTTGCTTCATAATATTCTCTGAATGCTATTCTTTGAGTTGCATACTAAATTTCATTAATTCAATATCGTTCTACAAGTCTATTTCTACCGAAACAGACGGACGGACACATGTGACGTTATAAGAGTGTTTTGATCATACGTACAAAACCCTAAAAAGAACTCCAATTTAAAATATTTCCAATCTATTTTTTTTTTCAGGTGAATGTATCACAATACACATGCGTGAATCAACTTCAGATCGAGATGAATTATTGGAAATTATGGAAAGGCTGAAGGCTTGTACAAATGGACATGTTGCCCAGGAATTGTCCTTGAGAAGGAATCCTCTAGGTCAGCTGGGTTTCCATGTCCAGCCGGATGGGGTGGTGACCCAGGTCGAGTCCATGGGCCTGGCCTGGCACGCGGGTCTCAGACAAGGAGCTAGGCTTGTGGAGATTTGCAAAGTTGCAGTTTCGACACTCAGTCATGACCAAATGGTGGATTTATTGAAGACTTCTATTTTGGTAAGTTAGTTATTTTTCCGATAAGGACTAATAGATCACGTGGTCCGCATGACTCTTTTGACACTTTTAATTACCTATGTTGTTTTTTTGTCCATGTTGTTTCTAAGGTGTATGTTTAGTATATCAGGGAGAATTAATAAGTTGTCATGGAGTATAATTACTCCATGACAACTTATTAATTCACGTTATGTATCGTCACGGTTAAGGCATATACAGAGCGGTCATAATTTCTTGTCAGTTATGCAATAGTTGACAGAAACATTTTGTTATCAAATTTATTTCCAAGGACATGCACACATAGACGTAGATTCGATTTTTATATTGGGTTATGTATGTTCAATATTTCACTTACCTCTAAGAGCTAACCTCGATCAACAATCGTCTTCCAATTACAATCTTAATAACAATAATATCAACAACAACAATAATAACGAAAAAAACAATAATATATCTTAACAAAAACCACTACTTTTTCTCTACACGCCATTGAGTTAACGAACAACATGAAGTTATCAATACAATATCGTTACTGATTGGTTCTTTGTTAAATTGGAATTTTTAGATAAGAAATAGAATACAGTTTTGATATTTTTAAGCTCATTGTTTACTGTTATGTAACTGACAAGAAATTATGATCACACGGTACATCGGTGGTACAAACAAGAGTGGACATAAAATGTAACAAAATGTAACTAATATTAAATCAAACTTAAACTATATACAAGGTGTCTCAAAAGAAATTTTATATTTAGTGGATCGATTAAAAAAAAGTAAGCCGTATATAGAAAAAATGTTTATTAATTATTAAAATACACGTTTTGGGGATTTATTTCTTAAAAATAATACCGTCTAAATGTAGACCCTCGCGTTCTCGGGACTCATTTAATCGAACAGTAAAATTACTTATGACGTCTCGGCAGGTGGACTCAGGGATGGCTGCCATTTCGTGACGGATATTTTCTTTCAAATGCGCCAGTGAAGTCGGTTTATTGGCGTAAACTTTAGATTTAAGATAACCCCATAGGAAAAAGTCCATAGGGGTTAAATCTGGACTGCGTGGAGGCCAATTTATGTCACCTCTCCGGGAGATCGCTCAATCACCTGATTTACGAAATTAAGCCTCTGACTGGCATCTTGGGGCTTTAATTCTTGCACCAATTGAATTTTGTAGGGGTGCAGCTTTAGGTCTTTGTGCATAATGCGATGTAATGATGATCTATGCACATTTAAAGCACGTGCGCGCTTCCGAATTGAAAGGTTCGGGTCGTCACGAACAGACTGATTAACATTCTCCACATTTTCTACCGTTCTTGATGACCTAGGTCGCCCGGATTTTGATTTATCCAGCGTTGTACCAGTCTCTTCAAACTTTTTAACCCAATGTCGAATGAGAGGAATGCTTGGCGCATCATTTAAAAGGATCGAAAAGAAAATAATAATACCCAAAAGTTATTATTTGGGTATAATATCGTCAAACTTAAACTATATACTATTAAAATAATTATCTAAATTATTCTTAAAAATATTCACACTGTTGGAACTGACAACAGAGCTAGGCAGACTATTCCAAAGATCGAAAACACGATTAGTCAAAAAACTTTCCCGCACTTTCTTCCGATATTTTTCATGTTTAAGTTTAAGAATGTGACCTCGTAAACCCATATTCTCACTTAACACAAATAGATTCGACAAATCACAATTATATTTCTCCGTTAAGACACGAAACGCCACTATTAAATCACCTCGAAGTCGACGGTCAGAAAGAGGCGTAAGATTTAAAATTTGAAGACGTTCTTCATTGGGCAAATTTTTAATTTGAGGAGACATCTTGGTGGCTCTTCGTTGCATGCGCTCCAATAAATATTATATTTTCATGTTTCGATCTTGTATGACTTCGCCCCCCCCCCCCCATCAGGTTTAGAAACGCTACCCTACACCACTTGATGTGACCCAGTTAGAAAGAGTTGACTGTATTTAACTTAAGGACAAAAAGTTAATACTTTTAATAGTGACTAATAAGTTAGAATATTTCATTTTTTGCTCAAAATAATTTCTTTTTCTAGGTGACTGTAACAGTAATTCCTCCACTTCCTGATAACTGTCCTCGTCGTGGCTGCACTCTTCAGAACTGCAAGTTCACCACGTCCATGGAGGGTGATTATGAGAACCTCTCCAGTGGTTCTGACGCTGACCCAAAGTCGCCGAGGAAGAACTGCGGCGGTCAGGTTACTGTAGGTCATAGAGGAAGATATGATAGGAGTTTTAGTCCACCAAGGAGTAGTAACAGCTCAGGATATGGCACTGGGAGTAGTAGCAAGAGCTTTCAAGACAGATTTCCACCCAACAACGAGGTAAGTGCACAGATATTAACATTTAAACGGAATTTTATGATGAGTATATCCTAATCCTAATTTGTTCCTACTATTTTAACATTTCTAAAATGAAATATTGCATTTTATTATAATACTAATATAGTAAACTTAATGTTAAATGTTTAATTAAAATAACATACTGTCACACACATTTTTTTTTTTTTTTTCACTTTAAATTATAATTATAATTATATTTCCCAATACGGTAATTCCAGGGATTGGAGAAATAACAACTGGGAAAGTGTCAACCAGACTCAAAAAGCAACAAGTTTGTTGGCGTCGTTGGTCGTTGGCATTGTTTGCAAAAATTAGAAGTTTCTTCTTATTTTTTTTACTTGCCCGACCTTAATATATAAGGAGCAAGTATTGTAATCGCGAAAATTTTCGATGTCGAGATTTTGACTGATGACCACGTTTCATGGTCCAGGGAATCCAGAAAACCTATTTTCGAAGTGCCGTCCGTATGTGTGTGTGTCTGTGTGTGTGTCTGTTTGTGTGTCTATGTGTGTGTCTGTGTGTGTGTGTATACACGATAACTCAAGAACGGTTCAACTTAGAGAAGTCGTTCTGGTACTAAAAAATTTTCCTATTAAATGGGAAGAACCCTATTGTTTTTTATGAAGATCAGTTGACTAGAAATGGGAGTTTACTTGTGTCGATTTTAAGATTTTTGCGAATATTTAGCAACAGAAAAATATTTCGAAAAAAATTATTGAACAAAAGTTACTATAAATGCAATTACTAATAACTTTTATTTGAGACGTTTTTTGATAAAACGAAAAATTTCGAAAAATTTTTGTAAAATTATTTAAAATTTTCTCAAGTCTCAATTTTTTCATACTTATATGTAACGTTTCTATGGTCATGATAATTATTCGTAACTAGTAAAGCAAGCCTTGGACAAAAATTTGTATAGAACATAATTTGATGTATTTTTGAAGATTTATCTAAATATTTAATTTTAATTTTTTTTTTAATTTACATTTTTTTTTAATATTTTTTTTATGGGAGGGCAAGTCTAGCGGAGGTTTCCCTTCGCCACTGGTTTCTTATTCTGCTAACTGCTAAGAAGAATAAGAACTAACACTATTAGTATTGTTATATCACAATAGATGGCGCTTATATTTTGTGTATTAATATTAATAAAAATTAAAATTTTAAGATTCCAGCGCTCTAGCAGTAGTTTCTGAATTTCAAAGTTTAAACATCGACATCGGTAGTAGACATCGATGTTTTATCGATACTATCGCCATCTGACCATCGATGGTAAAAACATCGATGTTTTTAAAACAAACATCGATGTTTTCGATACATCGATGCTTTTTTCCCATCCCTAGTTTGCAGTATTTAAAAAAATATATATTTTTACTTGCAATTCTTCGGGAAAATATTGAAGTAAGCAACCCGAACAATTCAAAGGGGCAACTTCCCGTCTCCTCGCCTACGGAGGTGTTGTCATAACAAGTTGCCCGCGTTCAATCTCTATTACTCTTTTCACACTAGAACTTTAAGACGAGTGAACTTAAAGTTCATCGATGTTTAACATCGGTATGCTTTCACACTTGATGTTTAAATCTCTGGTGCTGTCATCAGCTACAGTAATTTTGTCCTTAAGTTACCGTCATAAAATTACCAGTTTTGAACTGTCTGCGCAGACGCACATTTTGAATTATTATAAACAAATATGGATATTTCATTTCATTCTACAATAAAGACACTACAATAAAGAATATATTACACCTGTATTAACATGTAAGTCGATACATTTTATCTCAATTATTGTAGCTCTGTATTTTATTAAACACATTATTAAAATAAATAATTTTATTATAACAATAAGTATAAACTTCTTATAACGTCGATATAATACAGTATTCTTGTTTATGATAATATAAAATGTTGACAGCACAAATTCAAGGAGTATTTTTTTATAACAGAAATTAAGTTAGCAATGCGGACGAAGTTTAAGACGCAGATCTTTGTCTTAAACATCGCTTGTATTTAGACGAGGCCATACGGTTTCATATTAGCGTTTAAAGATACATTCACTTTAACATCCGATCTTAAATAATAATAATAATAATATTTATTAATGTTGATACATTATAAAAAATGTTTACACAAGTCAAATATTTAAAAAGTACAAATTTAAAATAGATAGTACAAAACAACATATTAAAATAAAAATAAAAAAAAATATATAAAAAAAGTACAAATTTAAATATAATAAGTAAAGTAAATAAAAATAAAATAAAATAAAATTACAATTTTTTACAAAGGTCATCAAAAGGATAAAAAAATAAATAAATAAATAAAAGATAAAAGATATCAGGTGTCAGAGAACAAGTTAAAATCGTCCACCAGGTACTCGTCGAAATTATAGAAGGCCTTTTTGAGTAAAAAATTTTTAATTTTTGTTTTAAAATGACTTTTATCAAGGCATTTGACCTTACTCGGTAGCACATTATAAAATTTGGTGGCATAGTAATTTAACGAGTATCTGGTTGACGATAGTCTTGTGTAATCAGGCCTGATCAATTCTTTGCCTCTGGTATTATAGCTATGGATATTTTTTTGTAGCTTTTTGTCTTTAAAGTTTAAATGGACATTCAGTAGGCAATAGTATATGTACAGGCAAGGGAACGTTAAAACGCCAAGTTCTATAAACAAGTGTTTACAACTCTCTCTGTAGCCTATTCCGCCGATAATTCTAATAACACGTCGTTGCAGTGCAAAAATTCTCACTGCATGCGTGGAATGTCCCCACGCTAGTAGCGCATAAGCAACGTGAGATTGAAAAAGCGCGTAGTATGCCGTCAATAGAACATCTTTACTCACTTTCCATCTTAAATTCCTGATACAATATAAAGTTCTAGTGTGAAAAGGATATATGTTATGTAACCTTATTGGTACTTCTAGGGCACAATGACTTCATCAAGCAGTGGCCACTCGTCAGATGACCGCTGGTATGAATTGTTGGAGACCGCTGATTACGACCATAAAACTTCCACACCACCCCCATTACCAGCGAGAGTGAACTATACCCCTAAACGGGAGTTGATCCCGCATTCAGCAAGCCAACATGCAGTACACAACCATACTCATAACAAAATACAGGTACGGCAATCAAATTCTGACTTTCGTGGTTACCTAGATCAGTGCTTCTTAAACTTTTTGATGTCGCGGCTCCCCTGCATCACAAATCGATAGCCTATGGCCCACCTTTTTTTTTTCAGAATAGACCCCGAATAGCCGTTGGGAACCCATTTTTTTACTAAGGGAAGTTTTGAGTTTTAGATGGAGATTTTTCTTTTGGAAACCTCTGAACAACAGGATTAATATAAGGAACGGGCCAAAATGTCATTAGTGAGTTTTTAATTTGCTGATTTAATGGATTTGTGTGAGGCCAAAAGTCAAATAGAGCGACAGTGCTCAACTAGAGAAAGAGAGAAAAACAGTGCCATATACGTACATGTCTTTCGTTCGTGCTAATAGCTATTGTGTGTCAAAAAATTAACTGAATTTCTTTTTCATTATTGCAGTGGTGTGGTTTTTAATATTAGTGTGTTTTAAGTTTTCGTAGGTATAACTAATAAACCCGTCACTCATGTGTGTACGGTAGAAACTGTGGCCAAACAACTGAAATCCCTTATCAAATGAAAGCCCTTGGTACGTGGATTAACGATCAAATTTTTATTTTTAGCAAATTAAATTATTTTGAAGCGATTTTTGCCAAAATTGTGCAAAAAAAATTACATTGGTGTGAACCGGAATTTTGATCAGATTACGTTTTTGGAAAAGAACGACTTTTTTCTGTTTTTTTTTTGCTAATAATGTACACAAGTTATACTTATGTAACACGCTAGACTAGAAGGTATATCCTTGTGTAGTGGTTATGGCGCTGGCATCTTACCCAACTAAATCAGTTCGATCCCTCCGAGAGGAGACAATATTATTTTTTGTTTTTTTTTTGTTTAAATTATTTTTTCAAAATTCTAGTTATATTCTGGCAAATGTTGCATTTAATTTAATTCATAACCAGTGGAAATTGTTGAATAATTTAATTCTGTTTGAATGTACACGAAATCAGGGGGGCGGAGCTTCGAACAACCAATGGAAGCCATATGCGCAATTTTCAAAATCTTAATGAACCTTGCTATATAACAAAAAATACTGCACATATTTAAAAAAATATATATTTTAACATAAAATTTGTTTAGCATCCCAAATAATCATCACTCACTTACTAAATACTTGCGAAACCCTGAAATGTGTGAAAATTTACACTTCACATCAATTTTTTTAATAAATTTATTGTTTTGAACAATCCACTTGTTCATTAGCTCTCTATTATTGGTATTAAATAACCTCATTATTTGACAGTTTACATAATTTACATTGTTGACATTGTTGACAAGTTTACCAATAGGGGATAGGCATGATTTTTTTTTTATTTTTTATTATATTCCTCTTGTTGCATATAAACATAAAAAACAGTTTTTATTTTTTTTTTTTTTGTAATTTGATGGCGTAAAAAAATCATAAGGGGTCATACCCCTTCTAACTGACGTATGACACTACTAGCTTACCGGCGTACATAGTCTGTTGTGAACTTATTTGTTTGTATAACTTTCATAGGTTATGTAAAGTTAGAGTGATTTTAGTTAAAATAAAGTTTAATTCTATAAAAACAATTTATACATGTTTACCGAATTAAATTTTATATTAAAATAGATAACTTATATTGCAGTATTCCAATTATGCCTCTAACGTTTTGTAACTTCATGTAAACAATGTAGTAAAATTCTGACATCTAAATTACATAAATATTTACATTTTACAGAGTTGCAGCGTTTGTTTACATAGAGTTATAGAATATAAAATAAAAATTACTTTGACACCACGTATTTCCTCAGCACTGTAGCATTCATTATTTTTCATATATTCCATGAGCATAAATGCATCAAGTTGGGTAAATTATCACTCTGAGCCCTAACAAAATCTTTATCTGCCATTTTAATAATAAATGCGTGAAAAATTGCTTCAAAACAAATACAAAACTCTCGAACAATACAATACACACACGTGTAAAGATTATGTTGTAGCTGTATCTGTGATGTGAAACCCCTATCGTTTGACGTCATACTCAGTCGTTTTACTCGGCAACCTTCGCTCCGTGGTCGGCTTATTTCAAATTTACAATATTTTAATTCAAAAATTTGGCTATAATATTAATTAAAATGTAATTTTTGTTTTGTTAGGTGACATAACTAACATTAACATATCAAAATAATGTAGTTTTAAGGAAATACAAATTTTATGCGTATCTCCTATTGTTTACATAAATCTACACGTAAACGTAAACAATTAAAGTTTACGTGTAAACGCCCATCACTGCTGTAGACATACTAAGAATTATTAAAAGACCTGATTATTTATTTTATAATGAACTTAATTGAACCTATTCCTTGCGAAGAACGGGTATTCTGCTAGTATTAAATATCTACGAAATCCTAAAATGCATGAAAATTCTAAAATATTAAATTACAAATCGTGCTAACTTTCTTAAATATTATTTTATTTGCAGGTTAGTCATTCTCTCCCTTTACCCCACGCGAATTTCAGTCTTCCCCTTTCATCTAACTACGTGGACTACGACCATTTAAGCCCCAAGAACGAGCGCCCTTTACCCCGGACAGCGAATATCGAATACCTTGTCACGAAGGCTCCAAAGATTGAATTCGACGGGCACAGCACGGACACGAATAGTGACAAAATATTACCAAGCGAAGATGAATTGTCGAGTGGTAATGTCAGTCCCAGGATGAGGAGGAGTAATAAACAGAGAGGGGTTACCAGTAATGGAGGAAGCAGGAATCACAGCCCCAGACCGGTTAATGGAGAAACCAGACTAAGAGCAGGTAACTTTTTATATTTATTTCAGTACACTAAATGCAGAGCTGGAAATATTTGAAATAAAGTACTTGAAAAAGTCTTTCAAGTACTTTCTTAGTATTTAAAATATTTCCTAGTATTTGAAATATTTCCTAGTATCTCAAATATTTTCCTAGTATTTCAAATAATTCCTAATAATTCAAATGCTTCCTATTATTTCAAATATGTCCCTAGTATTTAAAATATTTCACAATATTTCAAATATTTCCCTAGTATTTCAAATATTTCCCTAGTATTTCAAATATGTCCCTAGTATTTCAAGTATTTCCTTAGTATTTCAAATATTTTCTTAGTATTTCAAATATTTCCCTAGTACATATTTATAATATTTCAAATGCTTCCTAGTATTTCAAATATTTCCTAGTACATATTTCAAATATTTTCTTTGTAAATATTTCCCTAGTATTTCAAATATGTCCCTAGTATTTCAAATATTTCCCTAATACATATTTATAATATTTCAAATGCTTCCTACTATTTCAAATATTTCCTAGTACATATTTCAAATATTTTCTTAGTATTTCAAGTATTTTCTTTGTAAATATTTCCCTAGTATTTCAAATATGTCCCTAGTATTTCAAATATTTCCCTAGTACATATTTATAATATTTCAAATGTTTCCTAGTATTTCAAATATTTCCTAGTACATATTTTAAATATTTTCCTAGTATTTCAAGTATTTCCTTTGAAAATATTTCAAATACTTAACAATATTTCAAATATTTCCCTAGTATTTCAAATATGTCCTTAGTATTTCAAGTATTTTCTTTGTAAATATTTCCCTAGTACATATTTATAATATTTCAAATGCTTCCTAGTATTTCAAATATTTCCTAGTACATATTTCAAATATTTTCCTAGTATTTCAAATATTTTCCTAGTATTTCAAATATGTCCCTAGTATTTCAAATATTTCCCTAGTACATATTTCAAATATTTGTCTAGTATTTCAAATATGTCCCTAGTATTTCAGATATTTCCTTAGTACATACAGTCTGTTCCAAACGCTTAAGCGGAACTAGATTTTGCAATCTAGTTACTTCCATCGTTTAAATCGTGCATTTCGGCCGTTTTGTTTAAGCTTTGTAAATCATACTTACAATTAACATTTTTTGGTTAAGGTTAATATCATTTTAAAATGTCATTTTCTTTATATTTTGATTTTTTGTGTCATTCTTAATACAAATTTCCCATTTATTTATTTTTTTGTCATTAAAATATCTAAAAAAAATATTTAATTTTGACATATGTCATTCGTTTCCATGGTTTCATTGTTGGAATTTTAAATATTGACATCCCAACGTGAAATATGAAATATCCCAAGCAAGGTCCCTTCTCGTGACAACCTAAAAGAACTAAATTCCCATTTAGTTCCGCTTAACCGTTTGGAACAGACTGTAATATATAAATTTAAATTAAACTTAACCTTAAATATTCAAACCGCTGACAAAGAAGGTTATTAAATGAGAGCGAGAGAGGGAGATGTGACAGCGCAGACGTAAACTTAAGAACGTAAAAATTGCTACTTTAGTTTGCTTAATAGGGGAAGCAATGTTGCCAATCAAACCCTGGGGTCTGTCGTCTTCTTCAAAGGCTTGCGGTACTTTGTATAATCCAGTGACTTTAGTCATACCTACAAAACCCTAAAAATGTTTCTTTCCAAAATCCACCTACAAAATCCTGAATTGTGTAAAAATTCACATTTCATAATTTTACTCACATAATTTTTGTGTTGACAGGAGTAACACCAAGAAGCAATAGAAATAGTGCCAACATAAACTCCACCTTGCAAGAAGACCTCATGAAACTAATAAACCCCGACTATTTGGAAGACCACGAACATTACGAAAAAAACAATAGTCTCCAAAACATCTCCAATCTCCAGACCGTTTCCATCCAGAACAGTCTCCAAAGTATCAACACCATCCAAAACAATTTACAATCAATGTCACTTCAAAAAGAAAACCGCGAGAAAGAAGAAGTAATTTTCACGATGGCTCGTCCTGCGACGGTTATATCCAATGCATCGACGGCGTCTAGTCCAGCCCCAAGAGATGAGTCCAGGAGTTCTCCAAGGGTTTTAAATAATATGAAGATGTCTAATGAGGTACCTCTTCCATTGCCCGATGCTGGAGATATGGACTGGCCTAGTCTAGTGGATACGGCGACTAGAGCTATGTTACAAGTTACGGATAATTTAGAGAATAGAGAAGATTCCAGGAATGGATGGGAGGAAGATGGAATTGTGGACTCTTCCATTACATCAACGTAAATCTTTTTTTAAATTTTCAACCTATGATTGGGTCTATTCTGAATCTTTTATGGTTAAAAAGTATCATTTTAACTAAGAGTTAAACAATAAAGAGGCTGAACAATTCTATGACCATATTTTTCTGTTTTTATCCATATCTTTCTAATTTATACCGTGTGATCATAATTTCTTGTCAGTTACATAACAGTAAACAATGAGCTTAAAAATATCAAAACTGTATTCTATCTCTTATCTAAAAATTCCAATTTAACAAAGAACCAATCAGTAACGATATTGTATTGATAACTTCATGTTGTTCGTTAACTCAATGGCGTGTAGAGAAAAAGTAGTGGTTTTTGTTAAGATATATTATTGTTTTTTCGTTATTATTGTTGTTGTTGATATTATTGTTATTAAGATTGTAATTGGAAGACGATTGTTGATCGAGGTTAGCTCTTAGAGGTAAGTGAAATATTGAACATACATAACCCAATATAACAATAGAATCTACGTCTATGTGTGCATGTCCTTGGAAATAAATTTGATAACAAAATGTTTCTGTCAACTATTGCATAACTGACAAGAAATTATGACCGCTCTGTATGAGCAATGATATAAATTTTCCCTCTAATTTAATTCTTTTTAGAACTATGAAACACTCAAAACCTATGGTCTGTTTAAAATTAGAAAAAAGTAGATAGCGCTACGAACCGAGTACGATTTACACTGGACAAATACAGTATAGCGGGAAATTTAAAATAAGTTACAACTAGAGCATGGGCGTAGTAACTGGGTTAGCAAGGGATTTTTTTTAATATAAAAAAGATTAATAAGATATTGAAATAAACAAGGCAGATAATACACTTACGTTATTTATGCGACATAAATTCAGTTTAATGGGAAATTTGAAAAAGTTAAAAAAATATTAATTTTTAAAAATTCGCGTACGTCACCGATGCAGTACTGATCTTTTGTGGGTGGTTCTTCATATCCACTCTTGTAACGTTAAAGTTGCGTTATACTGCAGTTGCTACTATACCAATTATAATCTTATTGCTTAAATTCGAACCGAATATTAGAATTATTAAACATTGTATTGTAAGGCGTGGATCCCGGCTAACGTTTAATATAAAATATCCTTCTCGACACCGTTTACTTCAGCCTTTTTTTCACAGAAGAAAGCAGTTTCACTAACATTTCATCCCAGGCTGCAACCACTCGTGGATAGCGGGCATTTTCGTAAAATACTCGTTGAAATTTGTGTATTTAATTTTTCGTTCAAGGCATACAAATGAAATCAGACATAAGCTGGATATTGCACGAGATACTTTTTTCATGTTTTTTCTCACCGTGCACTGGTGCACTGTTTTTTTTTTTTTTTTTTTTGATTTAAAGCATTATTGCTACAAATAATAAAATTCAAACAAATTATATTTTTTCAAGTCCACTTTGCGATTTATTGTTCCAAGAAATCGTTTAATTTCTAACTTTTTGACAGTGACAGCACTTATTTGTTACTTATTCGCTACTTTGACTACCGAATGACTTATCTACCAGATAGCATACTTTATGCATCATTTTCATGGTAGTGTCAAAGGCGCGACAGGGGTGAGAGGCGTGGTGTTATATTTACAAGTTCGAATTTCATGTTGGAGTTTGAAGCGTGATAAGTGCGCGTTTTCGGTTTTGACAATATTTGTATCTAACCCAAATTTAACCTAAAAGTTTATACAATTATTTTGAGTAAACGGTTATTCAATTTCATTAATTATGTCATTAAATCGAAGGAGACGTCTAGCTCTTTTTTATGCATATTTAGACTTATTGCGATATGAAGAAAAGCGATGGTGGGTACGTCCCATATATACATAGAAACAGAAGGAAACAGGGAGATTATTTTAACTTGTTGCAAAAAATGAGACACAAAAAACACACACAGTTACTTCAATTACAAGAAAAGAATTTAATCCCCATTTTTTTTTACTTGACATCACAGTTTAGATTGAAGATTCTGTTGGCCCCTGCTTGGGGGTGTATTATTAGTATACCCACTGCATGACATTTCTGCAGACCAGATATTTGAAACCGAATCCATAGTAATAAACATTATGACTGCCGACAGCATTGTAAAAGTCGCTATTTCGCTACATCAATTTACGTTTTTTTATTTTTTTTTTTAGGAAATTAATATAAGTGTCTCGCTAAAGATCTCACCATTCCGAAAAAATATATCTGTTTCTATGGTTTCGACGGTGCGGCCAGCGCTAGAGTTGAGCGATCCTTTTGGTTGAATTTCTTGTTCCACGCTTCCAACGCCAGCATGAAAATGATACATTATTCGTAGGAATAACTTTATCTGAAAGACCAATAAATACTAAATAAAAAAAAACTTTATCTGAAGGTGGAAAGACGCTTTATGGTTTTTATCCATCAGATAACGTTATCAGCCACTTTATCTGAATGTGGAAAGACGCTTTATGGTTTTTATCCATCAGATAACGTTATCAGCCACTTTATCTGAATGTGGAAAGACCGGCCCTTATTAAATACCTACAAAACTCCGAAATAAGTGAAAATTGATACTGCACAATTTGTTTTTGTTTGTTTTAGGGTAAGTGCGAGTGCAAGCGTACCAGAACTTCAAAGCCACCTGACAGAGCTCGAGTCGCGAGTCTCCTTAGAAACGCGCAGACGAAAGTCCCTAGAAGATGAAGTGCGAAGACTGCGAGAAGAAAACCGTAGATTACAAGATGAATCGCAAGCAGCTGCACATCAATTAAGAAGATTTACAGAGTGGTTTTTTCAAACCATCGACAAACAGTAAATATTTACCTGACTGAAAATTATTAACAAAAATAATAATAAATTTTTGAATAATTCGCAACATTGTTGTACGCTAAAAATTTTTTAGAGCTGTTTTTATTAAATATTATTGAAACAAAATTTTTATAAATATTGGAAATAAAGTATTTAACGAAACTAGCGAGTGATAAATTACGTTTACGTTAAGTTTAAAATGACGTCATCCGTCATATCTATCTATTAGGTTGGAGGGAAAGTTCTGTCGTATTTAAATAAAAATATGTTAAGATATTTAAAAAATTATATACAGGTGTCCCAGCCAAGCGGGCTCACCATTGCTAGTGTTTAACTTAAAAAAGAAAATACAAAAATTGGCAAGGGCATCGAGAGTCAACGCCGGACCCGAGGAAAAGATTCTAACATGGTTCACAAAATAAATAAAAGAACAATAGATCTGGGGCCCCTAAAAACCTTGGGCCTAGGGGCCTGACAATTAGCACTGTCATGAGTTTTATTATGACGTCAGTTTAAACTGAACGTAAACGTCCTTTAGAATTTAATACGGTAAAGCCTCATTCATAGCTCATGTTTTAATAGGTAACACTTAATTCATAGTGCATAATGTTAATGCATAATGTTAGTGGATAAGCACAACACAAACGTACCATTTTCTGCTAAAGTCTGTTCCTTTGGTTTAAGCGGAACTAGATTTTCAATTCTGTTACTTTTACCGATAGATTGAAGCTTTTGATCATTTTGGAAAAGTAGTCAAAAGGAAAAGCCAACTTCAATATATAAAAAATAGCTAATGATAACTCACAAAAATGGAAAATCCGGTTAGTTCCGCTTAATCGTTTGGAATAGACTGTACATATTTAATAAATAAATCGCAAAATTTTTATTTAATAAAGAAATTACTAAACAATTTATAATAAAAATGTCTTGTTATTAGATATATGTATTGTTTTTTTATTAAATGTACATCTAAAAAGGGTAACCAGACAACTGGGGCCGTTCACAATTGGGGCTTTGCTGCATCCACAAGTCTTGATTGATCGTAATCATGTACATTTATAGGAATTACACTGTCGGGTTAGCGTACAAATCGCTTAACGTACAACACATTGGGAACGTATTAAGTACGTTAAGTGAGCGCTGACTGTATATTCCTTCATTTTGACAGTAAAGTCGGATTGCTGATAAGTGACTGTTCATTGCTACAAGTATCGATATTCAATACTATATGTTTTCTCTGTCTATATCATTATAATTATTTGCATACCCATAGTAACGTATAGTGACGCAAGTTGACAACTAACCTTCAAAATTATTTGAATAAAAAACAAAGTATTAGAAAGAACGGCATGATTCATAGATATCTTTACTAATTAGAGCGCGAAAATAAATTTACAGCAGTACTCAAACAAACAAAATTATTAATTTTAAGGTAATAAAAAAGGGTTTTATTAAATAAGGAAAAATTTATACTCATACGTAAATTTTGGATTATAATTTGTTATTTATTTCAGCAGATTTAAATTTAAAGTTTGTGAATTTAATAATTGACCGCAATCCATATTTTAATTAATATTTATTACCAGACACTGACAGTTAAGACAAATAACAAAAAACATTTTTAAAATCACTGAAAAATTGTAACTAGATTATTATATGAATGTACAGTCACCTATCAGCAATCCGACTATAGTCATTATTTTAATGTTAATGCTAGAAGTTTGAAGTATACAAACTTTTAACATAATGCGTGAAATAGTTTCTTACGCTTATGCACTAACTTGGAGCTATGAATGGTTATACGGATTTGTGTAGAACAAACATTTTTACGCATTAGCATTAATACTATCTATTAAAACAAGAGCTATGAATGGTATTTAAGATTTCACTTAAAAATAATTTTCATGAACGAATTTTTTTGTTGATATGTTATAAATTGTTAAAATTGACCAAACATTTTATATGAAGCTGTTAATTACCTTGTAATTAAAAATTGCTTAATTAGTTTTTAAGGCTCTGCTTAAGATTATTGTTAAAAATATTTTTGTAGAAAACTAGTTTATATATCTTTAAAAAACACTAACTCCAACAATTGTTAAAATTTGTGCTACGTATCCACAGTTAAGACTGTTTTACATTATACTTTTCAATACACTATCAAACTTTTGACATCATTCAAACTTCTTAAACTTCTTTCTGAAGTAAAGTCGGTTTATGATAACTACGAGATGACGTCACACTTGGTTAATTTAAGTACCAACGTTATGATATGTTTTAATTAACATGAATCCATAACTCAGTTAGTACATTTATTTATTTAATGTTTTCTCTAACATTTTTTCAATGTTGCCAGTTTGAAATTGGATTGTTCAATCGTTGTTAAGGTCAAATAAGGTTAATCGTTGTCAATTTCTATGGGATAGAAAGAGACACAAAATATGTAATTTCCATCTCTTTTTAACACATGTAAATTGGAATGAGAAAAAACATGAAAGGCCACACCCATTATTGTTTCGAGCTCACTTCAATTTCTATGAGATAGAAAGAGACACAAAATATGTAATTTTCGTCCCTTTTTAACACATAAAAAATTAGTAATTTATATTATATAATTTAATAATAATAATTGACATAATATAATTTAATAATTTACATTAATTCCTTTCCTCCTTAGGAAATATAGGTTTTCAATATATTTTTAGAAGTTGTTCGATATAACCTAATTTTTTTTGACAGTTTACGAATTGGCAACAAGGTGAGTTTTTCAACTGTGACGTCATTTCATAGTTACGGTAAATGAACTTTATATTTGTACGCCGTCACTTGTATCGAAATGACCAGATCTCCATCAGGATTATTAAAAATGTCAGAAAAAGCAAAACATTACAGTAATAAAATAAACGTTACGTTGGTACGCCTGAGAAAGTATCGATACGTCAAACAAAATAGGACTGCACATAATTTGTGTTGAATATCGGATAGCATGGAAAGTTTGAAGGAAGTATCGTGTTTCACATTATACTTTTTACGTCAATGTCACACAAAAAATCAGTAGTGCTTAGGAGAAAAGTATAATGTAGAACCTTTATCTGTAACAGAAAGCTTTTCTTTTGCTCAGAGTTGGAGACATGTGGCGTAACACAGACGCTAACATGCATGAGTTGGGGACATTTTGGCCTGATATTTAAAAATGTTTAATAAATTGTTGCACTAATTTTGTCCGTAAGTTTAAGTAGTTATATTTAAAAACAGTATTTATATTATAGTGTACTATTTAAAATATATTTCATACTTAGAAGTATAGTTACCACATATTGTACATTTTTTACAATTATCTATTAAATATATACTTATTAAATACGACACTTATAGCGTATTTCTTTACCTACTTAATCCTTTAACCTTTGTTACCCTTAAGCTGCATTCAGTGAACAGAATGGTGTGTAGTTCTGTGAAGTTGCCGCTGTTAGTTCGGTATGTTAGTTTATGAGAGCAGCGGAAGATGGCGTTGGTATCACCTTAGAGGCGGTGATACACTGAAGGCGACTGGGCCTGGGGTGCTACCTGGACTAGACGTGGCGGCAGGGCCTACGTCGGCAGCACCTAGACTGCGGCTGGCTTGTAGTAGGAGGTACCTGAGAGACGGTTGAGCCTAGGCTCGAAGTACCTGGATGGGACGGGACCGTTCAGTTGACGATACAGTTTTCTCGTTCACGAGAAAATCGGACAAGGGTGTTTTAAAATATAGATTTATTTGAATAAGTCTCGAGTTAATATAGCTAGCGAGTTGACGTAAATAAAAAAGTTGTAGAGATTTTTATTAGCTACAACTTGTCTATTTAAATATTTTTTCTATCATCAACCGTTCACGAGAAAATCGGACAAGAGTGTTTTAAAATATAGATTTATTTGAATAAGTCTCGAGTTAATATAGCTAGCGAGTTGACGTAAATAAAAAAGTTGTAGAGATTTTTACTAGCTACAACTTGTCTGTTTAAATAATTTTTCTCTCATCAACCGTTTCCGAGAAAATCGGACAAGGGTGTTTTAAAATATAGATTTATTTGAATAAGGGCCGCTTTTACAATCGTTGGATAAAGCTCGGATAACGCTATTCCCGGTATAAAGTCAAAAAATCGCTTTTACAATGCTCGGATAGGATAAACATCGGAATAAACACCAGAATATCTTATCTGGCCAACGACACTTCAGATAAAGGGCAGTATAAGTTATTCCCTTGCTCTGATTGGCGAATAAGTATTTATTACCCAGCAACGGTAAAAAAAATAAGTTGACATATGGTAAATGTCACATTATGACGTTTTATTTGAATTTTTATTACAGTTATATAATTGTGGTAGCAGCAGCGTAGTGGTTAGCTCACTTGCTTTGAAAGTGTAAAATCATGAATGCCTGTATCTCTGAATTAATTTTCGGAAATATGGGAAATGCTTCATAAGGCACGGTGGTCTCGGCTACTGTGAAAAGTAATCGTTAGGTCATGTCAGAAGACGCTACTCGCGACCTTAAAATCTCTAAAACCTAGACATTGCCATACGAAATAATAATAGTACGTAATCCCTCGTTATCCATGTATTTGTTCAGTAGTTTTGATTACACGCAGTTGGGAAATAATAATTTGATTTATTTTTTAAAAGCGTAGCGATGAACAGTAGCAGCCGATTACCGCTGGAATATGCTTAATCTTATTATTCGCGTTTTTTTGTCCACAGTATGTTAGTGGAACATAAACTCCGCGGTGATAAGGGATTACAGTACATAAATATGACTTTTTTTTCCGACTAGACTGGAAAGAATTATTCACGGGTATAAAACCACATACAGGTTTACTTTAGTCTCGGTTAACCCTTCAGAGTAATTATTCCGTCGGTCAGTTCCATGCAATCAACTTCAGAGTTGAATTAGACAAGTGATTGAGTTCAGTGCTTTTTCTGAGTTAGATAAAGTAAGATATTTGGCATATAAGTCCAATAGTAAACATGCAAATCGTAACAAAATTCATGTTTATTTAATTGCTACCACTTAACAATAATTTTATTTTTACTGCAAGTGTAAAAAGATTAGGTATGACATGAACCATGAATAAACCAAAAAGAGCACTTTGCAATAGAAACATTTATTTAATACATACGTATACAATAGTATAGATATGAATACATGTACGTATATTTGGTATAAATATATTTGGTAATTTTGACACATTAATCACTTACGTTTATATTAAATATGATAGAAGTAGAGATGGATAATTTAATGAGTAGATCTTCTTTGGTCATGAGTTACCTGAGTCAGATTAGCTCCACTGCTTCGACTTAGTCCATTCATTAAGAAATGGTTGTCTTGGGGAAGTTTAAATTTGGAAAGGAACATTTTTTTCAATTCAGTCTGAACCTCTGTATTTAGGAGACAATACAGAAAAGCAACGAAGAATCCCTGAAAATAATAATATTATTATTTTATATTAAACTTGCGGACTTTAAACAAGTACAGGGTGGGCGAAAGATACGAGGGTTACCTTTTATGTTTTTACAAACGACCACAAGATGGCAATATTGAAATGTGTCATTACTATATTCGTAAAATTTGACATTTGTTATTGTGAAATCAATGGCAGCTTATAAATTGACCGAGTAATTTATTGAGAGTGAACGTTAAAAAAAAATGTGAAAAATGGATATTACTCGTGAAGGATTTCGTTGGATAATTTTTTACGATTTTAACAAATGCCTAACTCAACAACCATGTATAGATTTGTTTCGTTCAACTTTTGGTAATAAAGCACCATCAGAAAAGACTGTTTATAACTGGTTTGCAGAATTTCGTCGCGGTCGTGCGTCCGTCAGTGATGAATCTCGTGAAGGTCGACCAAAATCGGTAGTGATTCAAAAAAACATCGATGCTGTGCGCAAACGATTAAGGAAGATCTGCATGTGACTTACCGTGAGATAGAGGAATCCTTTGGCATATCGCAGACTGCAATACATTCGATTTTGCATGATTTAGCTGTGAAAAAGATCTGTTCCCGATGGAATCCGCATAATTTGACCGAATCTCAAAAAAAGGCTCGTGTTGATTGGTGTAAGGGAATGATAAAAAAAATCAACCTAGGCACTGCAAAATCCGTATACAACATCGTTATAGGTGATGAAACTTGGATTTATTCATATGAACCGGAAATTTGGGTCTTCCAAGCACTTTCAAGTAAATGATTGCTTGTTTCTTTGGTTACACTGGACATGTCGCAACCATTCCTTTAGAGCAACCTGTGCTCCGCGTGCACATCTCACAAGAATAATAAATAAAAAACAGAATCAAAATAAAAAAATTAGCTGTGGCCACCACAGGACCGACCGCCATCATAAAGTACTTATATAAAATACATTCTAGCAGCAGAGTAGAAATAACTTGGCCTAATATTTTCTAACAGATATTATTTATCATGACCATGAAAACGTTACATATAAGTATGAAAAAATTTTACAGAAATTATTCGAAATTTTTCGTTTTATCAAAAAACATCTCAAATAAAAGTTATTAGTTATTGCTTTTATAGCAACTTTTGTTCAATAATTTTTTTCGAAATAGTTTTGTGTTATATTCACAAAAATCTTAAAATCGACACGAGTAAACTCCCATTTTTAGTCAACCGATTTTTACCAAAAGTTGATCAACTCGTGCCATTGATGGCAAAAGCTTAAATATGAAGTTTCATAAAAATCCTTTCAGCCGAATTTGCTCTGCCAGTGTACACAGACAGACAGACAGACGGACGGACGGACAGACAGACAGACGCACGGACAGACAGACCGACAAACATCATGCCAAAAATAGTCAAAACATTATGTAGGGACCTCAATTCGTCGAGATCCATCGAAATCTCGAAATGTCAAAATCGGTATGATCACAATACCGATATTTTTGTAAATATTTCACAACAGAAAAATATTTCGAAAAAAATTATTGAACAAAATTTGCTATAAAAGCAATAACTAACAACTTTTATTTGAGACATTTTTTGATAAAACGAAAAAAAAATTGAAAAATTTTTCCAAATTTTACCCTAATAGTTTTAGGTCATTACGGACCAAATATTATTTTTTTATAGACAAAATAAGATGTGAGAATTCCAAGGATTTAAACCTCAAGTCTCTATCTCTTACCTTTTTTGATATAAGATTTTTTTTAAATTCCATTAAAATCTAAATTTTCCCTAATAGTTTTAGGTCATTACGGACCAAACATTAATTTTTTCTAGACAAAACAAGGTGTGATAATTCCAAAAATTCAAACCTCAAGTCTCTATTTCTTACCTTTTATGAGATATGAATTTTTTAAAATTCCAAAAAAAATCCAAATTTTCCCTAATAGTTTTAGGTCATTACGGACCAAACATTATATTTTTCTAGACAAAACAAGGTGTGAGAATTCCAAAAATACAAACCTCAAGTCTCTATTTCTTCCCTTTTTTTAATATGAATTTTTAAAATTACAAAAAGTTTCAAAATTTTCCCTAATAGTTTTAGGTCATTATGGACCAAACATTATATTTTTCTAGACAAAACAAGATGTGAGAATTCCAAAAATTCAAACTTCAAATCTCTATGTCTTACCTTTTTTGAGATATGAATTTTTAAAAATTCCAAAAAAAAATCAAAATTTTCAATAGTTTTAGGTCATTACGGACCAAACATTAATTTTTTCTAGATAAAACAAGGTGTAAAAATTCCAAAAATTCAAACCTCAAGTCTCTACCTCTTACCATTTTTGAGATATGAATTTTTGAAATTTACAAAATAAAATCAAAATTTTACCAATTAGTTTTAGGTCATTACGGACCAAATATTACAGAAAAAACATCGTAAAACTAATTTTTTTAAATATTTAAACCTTAGGTCTCTCTTTCTTACCATTTTTGAGATATAGTTTTTGATTTAATACTCAAATTTCCAAAAATAACTACACTTTCACGAAACCCAATATATTCAATGTTAAAATACGTACAAAAAATAACTTAGAATTTATAAGAAAGACATTTTAATGTTATCTGGATGTTTTGTTAACCACAAATGAGTTAGTATGGGATTACAAAAATAATTAATCCTCTTAAATAAGTTGATAAGGAAATTTTATTTTTATATAATTAGCAGGAATTACGTAAACATTTATGCGACGAAACCTGTTTATCTGAAAAAATATATAAACTGTGAATTTTCATAGTTTACAGGATTTCGTAGGCAGGGCTGATATTAAAAATATTTGAGAAGATAACATTCAAAATATGATTTATCACAGTAATACAGTTTTGAAATTATTGTAGAAAACATTACAAACCAATTTGCAACATATTTGGAACCTAATTTTACGACCTACTTATTTTTAAGGTCCCTAACAATTAATTCAAATATGTTATTAAAATTTTAAAACGCTATATTACGAAAAATCGATAATTAAATTTGACAAAAATCACGTTTTGCACGAACGAAGTGGACAAATAATGGTTTAAATTGACAAAATAAGGATTAAATTTGATTTGAATGTATATTATAATGTTTATATGTTTATGTTTGTTAATATGGATCTTACTAGCATTAGCTAAATAAATAAACTTTTATTATTATTAACGAACATAGGTTTACATTTTATTTTATTTATTCTTTTTTTTAATATTATTATGTACATATTTATCATTTTTTTAAATATGGAAATGCCAACTTTAATTTTCCAAAAAATCATATCTCAAAAACGGTAAGAGATAGAGACCTGCGGTTTGAATTTTTGAAATCCTCAGACTTTAAATAGTTCAGAAAAAAATTGAAGATTTAGTGGCTAGCACACAACTTTATTAATAGGCCATCAAATAAAATTGTCGAAAAATACCAAAAATTGAAAATTAAAAAATTGATGTGAAGTGTGAATTTTCACACATTTCAGGGATTCGCAGGTTTTAGTAAGTGAATGTTAATTATTTGGGATGCCAAAATAAATTTTATGTTAAAATATTTTTTTTGTTAATTTTAATTCGAATGGCTAATACCATTATTTAGGTTTCTAAATATGTGCAGTATTTTTTTTTTATATAGCAAGGTTCATTAAGATTTTGAAAATTGCATAATCCCGCCCAGCCTGTCTCAATTTTTTCATACTTACATGTAACTTTTTCGAATTAATGAAAAATGTCCTTTTCGCTACAATTAACGCAAAATAGTATATTATGCAACGAGCATGGAATTATGGTCATTTCACATGGGTATGAAAGTTGCGCAGTTCATACGAGTGAGAAATGACTATTTTATGCAAATGTTATACTATGCTTTTTCCACGACTATAACTTTATTACTTAATTTTTATTGAAAAATTTCCTTCAACAACTAATAATAATTTGACAGTTGCTTTCAACCTATTTATTACGTTGCCTAGCAACGGTCATGTACGTGTCATACGGAATGTAAATTCAGTTTAAAAAACAATACTTGCGCCAATTGATTGACTGACCAAGACCAACTGTATCAAAAAATATATTTGGAAAATTCAGCAACTTTAACTATATTATTTAATTTTAATACGGTTTCCTTTACAAACTAATATTTGACATATGCTTTCAACCTATTTATAACGTTGCCTAGCAAAGGTCGGCCATTTCTGCTTGAACCTGTTATGTAATCAGCCTAACCTGTTACGTAATGAGCTCATTACGTAAGGTTAGCGGTGTGTAATAAAAAGGAGTGGGGAATGTGCTACACTTACTAATCACTGACACGCCTGTAATGAACGTATATCTATATAATCGTGGAAAATAGTATATTATGCAACGAGCATGGGAGTATTGGTCATTTAACATGAGTATGAAAGTTACACCACAAGCCGCATGCGAGTAGCAGAATTCATACGAGAATATCTTAGGCTTCTGAGGATAAATATAGTTTTGCACAACTTATTGGATAAGTTGTGTGTCGATCCCATTTTAAGTATGGATCAATACGTACACCCAAGAATTGAACATCAGTGTCAAAGTAGTGTTTCTTAGTAGTTATTAGCAGTTTCTGTGTTTGGTTCACATTCAGGGATAGTTGGCCAGGAACCATTGATTTACATCGGCGGCTATGTTCGTGCTATTTCTCAATAGCATTTGTAACACTGTCGAAGCATTCGAATCTATCTAACAAAGTAGTGTCATCAGCATATAGTACCGAATTTGCACTTATGTTTGCTGGAAGATCATTTATGTAAATGAGAAAAAGGATTGGGCCTAGTACAGATCCTTGAGGTACTTCACAGTGGACGCTTCTATATAGAGATTTTCCCGAGTTTAGTGACACATACTGTTTTCTACCTTTCAGATATGATTTAATTAAAGCGCAGCTATTCTCATCGAAACAGTAAACTTTTAACTTTTGCAATAGTATATAGTACAGGAAATGAAGCATTTTGGCTCGCAATTTTTTCGTCCAGCATGGAATTACATGAAATTTTCACAGAAGGTAGGAAAAAGCCCAAGGATCATTTTCTACATCATGCCGGTGTACGCTAAAACCTTGGGGGTGGTTGCCACCCCATCTCGGGGGTGGAAATTTTTTACTACATTTTAACTATAGGATTCGATGGGAAAAGTAATTTTAAGAAAAAAATGTCCTTTACGTTTTCTTCGTAAAACTAATATTTTTTGAGTTATTCGCGGTTGAAATTAACAGTTTTTCAACGAAAAAATCGATGTTTTTAAAAAGTTTTTTGCGAATAACTCGAAAAATATGCATTTTATCAAAAAAACTGTAGAAAGGAAAATTGTAGCTTTTAAAAAAACAAACAAAATCCTTTTTTATTATTTTTCTACGACCAATACGAATCGAGATATGGCATGTTAATGGTTAACTTTTTTTCGCCAAATGCATAATTTGAAAGATTCAAAGTCAAATAACAGGAAAAATTTGCATTTTTCGAGGAAAACTCATTGAATCTTTTGTAAAGTATTTGATTAGACCTTTCAAACAAAAAAACAAAAAAGTCTCTAGCATAAAAATTAAGCGACTTATGATCAAAATAAGGGCGGTACCTACTTTTTCTACGAAAAAATCAGTGAAAACAACCCCCTATTTACCCCCTTAATTAAAATTGATCCTCACCCTTCTGTGGTTCTCTTTATATATGTATTTTCAGTACACCCAAAAAGTTTGACTAATTTAAAATACCTAATTTTAGAAAAAATGCAGTTTAAAGAAAAAACGATTTTTTGCGATTTCGTATTTTTCACCCTTTTCTTCAAAATATCTCCGAAATTACTGGAGATACGAAAAAAATGATAGAACACTAAATTGTAGCTTTTTTAATGACTTAAATTTCCCTGTGCATATATTTTCTGTACAGTGAATATTTGGCGAGATATAGCCGTTTAAAACCTCTATTTACAAGCGAACACCACCTTATTCGAGCCCTTCAAACTCACCCCATTTAAAAATTAAGGGATCTTAAGAAATTTAATTTACATCGCTTATAGCTCTTGAAAAGCCCTACAAAATCGTTTTTGAAAAAACTTTCTATCACTAAAAATGAAGGAGCTATGTTTAAAAAACCAATAAAATTTTTCATTTTTTTAGGATAAATAATTTTTTTTTATATCAAGCTCTAACAAGGCTGGGTTTTTAACGGTTGAAACATTAGAAATTGTATTCCAAAGCATGAAACAATCATTATTCAACTAATCCAAACCAAATTTTACCCATCTTAAGGTTTACAACGTTATTTTATAATTTTTGACAATTAGGAGTAGTTTTCACCCTTAAAAAATAAACAGTGCCCATGAGCATGATATAAAATTTGAAGTAGAGGGTGAGCCGAACCTAATTTCAAATTTTGGTGCAAATCGATGCAAGATGAAATCATTTTTTAAGGTAAATACTTTTTTTTTACATTAAGCTCCAACAAGGGTTGATTTTTAAGGGTTGAAACATTATGAAATATTATTCTAAAGCATAAAACAATCCATATTTAGCTAATTCAAACCAAATTTTACCCATATTAAGGTTTAAAATGTTATTTTATAATTTTTTACAATTAGGGGTAGTTTTCACCCTTAAAAAACAAAAAGCGTACAACGGCACAATGTAGAAAATGAACTAGAGGGTGAAATGAGCATGATTCCAAATTTTTATCCAAATCGATACTGGACGAAAATTGCGAGGTTTTGTCATTTTTTGAGCTTCATTTCCTGTACTAATAGAGTGAGAGACACAGCCGAAAGCTTTGCTTAAGTCTATAAATGTGGAGAGATAGAAATGTTTCTCATTGAGACATTCTGTTGAAACTTCTTACAGAAACCATATTGTGAACTACTAACTTAGTTATTAACGTTATTGTGACAAGTAACTTCCATCATATCATACGTGATATCAGTTTGATGAGCGCTCTGCTTGAAATTTAATAAATGCTTTTAATAAATGCTACATTAAATTTATGTTACTTACTTGGAAAGAAGTAAATGTTTGGTCAAAAGCCATCCACATTAGTTCATGAGTGATATTTTTAGAGGCAGCATACCAAGTCAATATAGAAAATGTATATGGTACTCCAAAAAGGGGCATTAATATCAAGGTGGATCTTATTAATCTCCTAAAAAATAATATAAAATATATTCTACACTGTCTTCTCGTTGGCTACCAGTGTTGTAATGTATCTAGGTACATTTTAAAATATGTATCTGTATCTGTATCTAGATATTTAAATCAGTATCTAAGTTTCTGTATTTCAGATACTTTCATATTTTGTCTTTTTCAAGGTCTTTTTACAAAATATGTCCTTACGATTTTTCAAACCTGTGATCAAAATAAAACAATTTATGGAGGGATTTTTTTTTATTGTTGTTTATAAAAAAAAAAAACTACATATGTTGTATATTTGTAACATTATGAAAGTTAACTCAAATTTTAACAGGAGTTTAATTTAAATGAATTTATGGAAGGTTTTTATCTTTGTTAGACAAAGATGTACACCACATGTTTCGCATTTGAAATGCGTATAACCCTTGCAGCCTGGCAATTTACTTTGTAAAATTATCTTTGCAAACTATAATAATAATAATAAAAAAACACGTTTAGTAACTATATTTAAAGGTTGTTTGGGTAACCGTTGTTCATAAAATTATTTCATTTAAAAAAAAAAATTAATAGCTAACTAGTTTCGGCGTAAGCCATTTTCAGAGCTGGAAATACATATACATTTTATTAAAATTTTATAGATAAAAATAAATTATAAGTTTGAGAATTATGTTAAAATACAAGTTCTATATGTAATTAATTAAATTTTGGAAAACATTCTTTTATTTTTAATTTTTTTTTATTTTTAATTTAAAAAAAAAGTTAAAAAAATTAAATTTTATCCAAAATTTAATTAATTATATATAGAACTTGTATTTTATCATAATTCTCAAACTTATAATTGTAACGTCGTAGCACCCAGCCTTATATAAATTTTAGGTGCCGGCGGTTTCACCTTAATGTCCGGCTAAACAAAGGTAACCGCTACGTGTGAAAGCAGCTGAAAGAAAACCACTATTTACACGTTATTAAATTTATTAAACAGTTGTAAGTATAAAATAATCTATTGAAAGGTTTTTGTAGAACAAAATATGTTTAATATGACATTTCACTAAAACAACCATATTATTGGGTTGCTAAGTAACAGCCTGGTGGTGAAATCTATGTTACAATCTCCCCCTCGGGTTGCTGCGTTCGCCCTCGTGCAGGAACCCGTACACAACTTGGTCTGCTTTCCTGGGGCGCCCTCGTTTACGTTTCAGCAACACAGGTTGAAGGTCTCTAGAACTTCCAATGAATGGGGTTAATTCAGACGTATGGTACTTACCAATCGTCTCCGTTGGCTTCTGTAGAGTATTCTCAACACCGTAGTGTCCTGCGGTTGGGGCATCATGATATTCTTCCAGAATACGGCGACGTCCTTTTTCGGGAACTACTAACTGTGCTTCTTCCTCATCAGTTTCAGGTGAGTGTCGGTAAAGTATACCTTGTGACATCAGGTAACCTTTCCCTGTCCATTGAGCCAATTCTGGTTTGGGTGATGTAGCTTCAAAACATCGAACTATTTTTGCTAATTCAAGGTCTGCTAGCTGCTCTGTCCTGAGGTCGTTAGCTTTCCTTGCGGGAAATTCAGCTATAGCTGTGCATATTCTTTCTTTTTGCAGAATTTCAAGTTTAGGACCCGCGATCCTGTATGGCGGACTTGAAATTGGTTGTACATCAGGTTTAAGTACAATCTGATGTTCTGCATACTGGGTTGGCGCTCCCCCTGGCTCAAACGTTTGAGCGTTAGCCTCTAGAAGGTCATCCATCTGTTGGCGTTGGCGTTTGGTCAGATTGACGCCTTCGTCTTCTCGAAGCTGTCTCGGTGATGACTTATTCTTGACAAGTTTTGGGCAATCTTCTGCAGTATGCCCTGTCTTCTTGCAGTATTTGCAGCGCTGTGTGGAACCTTTGTTCACAGCTGACACACTAGGTTCCTGTGTTGGACTTCTTTCTTTCACGATCGGATGTTTTACCTCTTCTAGGGATTCTTCAACCGAACGCGTACGCGATAATAACTCGGAAAACGTAGTAAAGTCCTCGCGAGCGACACGCTTTCGTATACGCCTGTGTAATAGGCCATAAACCATATCAAGCTGAATTTGTTCGTCTATCTTGTACGGGAGTTTTGCTAATATTGCACGACACTTGCAAACAAACATTTCAGTAGCTTCGCTCTCGTTTTGCTCTTCAGCAAACAGATCTCGGAACAGTCTAAATGGTGGTTTCTTTGGACCGAACGCGCCCCGCAAATTGCTAATCGCGTCATCCCACGTCTCGATTGTCGTTTTGACCCCTTGCCACCAGGTGGCTGCGAAGTCGGTAAGTAACATTGAAAGTCCTTTCAACGCATTGTCTTTGCTCACATTCGCGCATTCTTTATAAGTTTTTACTGCATCTATGAAAGCTTCGACGGACGCATCTTTGCTGCCGTTAAAACGCGCACTACATTTTGAAAAGTCTCCTACTCGCGGTTGTAGTTTTGTTGTCGCCGCCACTGTCTCCAGTTCGGTTCTAACAAATGCAGTCTGCTGCTGTATTGTAGCTAACAGTTCTTGAAACTGCGAAGTACTCATACAAATATTCATGGGCTGAACTGGCGACGCGACCCTTGTGCGATCACTGCGATCCATTTCGTTAAATATTATTGTAGTACTTACAATTGTCTAGTCTTTGTTCATAAAACAAAACCTTTCTTCGGAAATTTGGTCGTTGTGTGTTAGTAGTCGACCGACATAAAACTGAAATCTTCCCGATAACAGTTCGGATTGCAACAATTAGTACAAATACTTGCACTTTTCACAAACTGCAACAATCTCGGACAACACCTTTTCCTTTACTTTTATACTTTTCGTGTTAAGGCCTCGACGTTGGGCTGCCAATTTGTAACGTCGTAGCACCCAGCCTTATATAAATTTTAGGTGCCGGCGGTTTCACCTTAATGTCCGGCTAAACAAAGGTAACCGCTACGTGTGAAAGCAGCTGAAAGAAAACCACTATTTACACGTTATTAAATTTATTAAACAGTTGTAAGTATAAAATAATCTATTGAAAGGTTTTTGTAGAACAAAATATGTTTAATATGACATTTCACTAAAACAACCATATTATTGGGTTGCTAAGTAACAGCCTGGTGGTGAAATCTATGTTACATAATTTATTTATTTATTTAATTTATTTTTATCTATAAAATTTTAATAAAGTGTAATTGTATTTCCAGCTCTGAAGAAATTTAAAAAAATAATAAATAAAAAAAAATTAATTAATTTTATTAACAACGTTAAGTAAAACAACCATTAAGTAATTATCTAATCTAAGAATAAGAATTAATTTTATAAATGTGAATTAATTAAAGAAAAATATAATAAATAAAATTGTTGTTTTATTTTTGTCATCCTAAATACTCATTTAATAATCAGTAATTTATTAGTGAACAAAAAATGTTCGAGATATCCGCTGAAATTGGAATAAAAAGTGATTTTTTTAAAGATTACATAGGTATATAGTTAATATTTCTGACACACAGCTTCAAAGGCTATTTGTGTTTATTTTAAGAGTAATAATAATGCATAACTTATTTTTTATTGTGAACAAATATATTCCTTGCTCTAGTTATTTCTTTTTTTTTGTGGTGTTTTCATTTTTCGAAAGTATCTTAAAAGTATCTTGAAGTATCTAGATACATTGTAAAAAAAATGTATCTGTATCTAGATACTTTTTAAAATTTGTATCTGTATCTGCATCTAGATACATTTTTCCTCAAGTATCTGTATCTGTATCTAGATATATTTTCAAATGTATCTATTACAACACTGTTGGCTACAAGTTATGTTTGTGACAATTTAGGCTCAGCTACAGTGACTGTATAAAGACAGTGTGGCCATACGATGGTCTCATTTTCTATTGGTCGAGCTGAAGTCCGCCATATTTCTTCCAACTTTGTTACAGATTATATATGGTTTACATGTGTTTAGCTTGTGTTTCAACAGATTTAAGTGATATTTTCAAATAATATACGTATATTTAGACGTTTAATAGTGAATATTGTTGTGTTTGTGATGAGTAATGAGTAATGTAGATAATGTAAACTGTGCACATATTTTAAATTGTCACAAATTAAAATTAAAAATAATGAAACGTTTTGTTATGTTTAGGTTTAAAATTGCTGGGAAAAAAGGCTAAATGAACATAAAAAAACATTATGCCAGTAAATCAATGGATGGCTTCACAATTATAAGAAGTATTTACTTTCATTAATTTTAATGTTATTCCATGCTGATTTCATTTCATTTTTCACCTGACCATAATTTTAGTTGAATAAATGCATAATTGATAATATATACATCAGTTTTCTGTATTAATATATCATTTATACCATGAGTTCAAAAAGAAATTGCATAAAGGTTGGCTATGGAAAATAAAAATAATGTCAACAGTAAGCTTTAGAATTAACTTACTGTCTGAATTAATTAAATCACTCTTGTTGTCAAGTTATTTATTGTTACATAAAGCTTGTAGTATAGGTACATTATTTTATTTTTCCATAGCCAACTCTTATGTAATTTCTTTTTGGGGAACTCAGGGTATATAACATGTTCTGCTTATTCTTTTTTAATATGAAAATATCCTATTTTTTTTTATGTAAACATGCGTTTTCCTAAAAATTAGAGAAATGTTGGGTTCTCTAATTCTTATAGAACCTTATCATCATTTTTTCCCTATCTTTTTATTCTAATTCTAATGTCCTGTTTGAACTTGTTTTCTTAAATTTAAAAGATTCAAATTAAAATGTAACTCCCGTTTTTATAAAAAAAATGTTTTAGTTTTTATGGGTCCTCAAATAAAATTATAAAATAATAAAAACATATCTCTTTTATTTCCATTCATGTCCTTTTTTAAGAATTTTTTTCATTTGTTATCTTTTTATGTTACAAACATTTCAAAAAAATACCTTCATCGGTAGGCAATTTTAATATTTATCTTAATAAATGTTGAATCATATACATGTTTTTTCTTAACAATAAATTGATATTCACATATATATAAACATAAATACGTAAAACTATTAAAAATTTAAGAAATATTATAATATATTAGGATATATTAACATTTATTCCATATAACCCAATACAAATCTGGAATAAACATGGCGGCTACAGTTCATATGGCCACACTGTCTTTATACAGTCACTGTAGGCTCAGCCATACCCACTATGCGCTACTTTCTAAAGCACTGGTGCTCCGCGAGCTTGTTGCTAGTGCTCCGTGAAATTTTTAAATTTAGAGATCAAAAATTGGGACTAAAATTTGATTTAAAGGAACATCCCTTTAAGAACATAGCGGCGTATCTATAAGACTAACATTAGTCTTATACTAGGGCAAAACTGTCAAAACGGCAAAACTGTATAATGCGTTTCCACTACAACTTCTTCACTATATACAACATCTTCATTGACTAGCGATTCTAGGTTAAAAATGTTTAATACCTTGTAATTTTATTAATATTTCTGATTTTAATTGTATCTTTGATTTGTATATTTGTATGTATTTTATTGTATTTATATATATATATATATATATATATATTTATTTATTTATTTATTTTCTACTCCTGATTAACTATTTTGTTATGATGAATTAGCGCTATGCATATTAAAAGTCACCACAAGATACTTTGTATCTTCTGTGACAATTATTTGCTTATATTGTTTTTCTGCGTTATTTATATAAATATATTGTACCGAACTTTGTATTTGGATATATATTTTTATAAATAAATAAATATTATTATTATACATTAGTACATATGACAAACATAATACATACGTTATTTAGTACAAAATTATTTCGTAGAATAGTGTTTTACCTTGAATTTAGTGACGCTTTTTGTGACGTCACCGTTAGTTTTGAACAGCCTGTATAATACTGATTAACATGCACTGTTTGTTTAATTACAATCAGTGGCGCAGCCAAGGAGGGGCCGACGGGCCTGGGCCCCTCCCAGGACCAGCAGATTACACGGCGCTGCTCGGGGAGTTGAAGATAAAATTTGCTAACCACAACCAGAGGCGCAGCCAAGGGGGGGGGGGGGGTCCTGGACTCCTCCCAGGACCAGCAGATTACACGGCGCTACTCGGAGAGTTGAAGATAAAATTTGTTTACCACAACAGTAGTTAATTTTTAAATTACTTCATTGTTAACAATATTGGCATTTTTTTTTTTTTCGTATAAATAAACATTTTTTTAAGATTGCCTACTCTTGATAAAGTGACATAATTATTGTTCAAGTGAAGATACATCACTTTCCAAATACACTCCAACAAATTATATGAAGGGGAGCGTTGATCCTTTTTCCCCGATGACACATCGACTAAAACATTCGCCCAGTCAAATGATAAAACTGTTTTAAACAACTAATTACTCAATTCAGATAAAATAAAGTGGAAATCTGACTTCGGTATAACCTTCAGAATGTAATTTTAAAATGACACCTCAAACGTGAAATAGAGTAGAAATAGTAGAAATATAATAAAGAGAGTAGTTTTGGAGATAATCGCGCTCTTAAAATTGGTATCTGGTTTTATTTTGTAGATAAATGTGAATATCAATATCTTCTTAGGTATTTTTGAAATTATGATGTTTTACACACAAAAAGGACTGATATAAGTTATACTGAACAACAGTGGCGTATTCAGAGGGAGGGGTACAAGTCCCCTCTGAAGGTCCAATGAAATGAAAATTTTACAAATTTATCATAATCGTACAGCAAAATAACTTATGTATTTTACAATAATAATAAGCTATATTTTATTATGATTAGTGTTGAAATTAACAGAAAATGCATATTTACATGTTATTTTTAGGTTTTCGTAGGTATAATCAAGAAATCATTATTCCGTCACATGACTGTTCGTTTGGTACAAATTGTGGCCAAGCGGCTGATTTAGAGAACTGAACATAAGTAAGAGAAATATTGAGAATTCAAAAATATATCCCGCGAAAAATATAAATAAACATGTATTTATCGAAGAAAAAATCAAGTGAAAGTTTTTGATACATGGATTAACAATTACATTTTTTTATCAACAAATAATGGAATTATTATTTGATATAAATATCAATATCCAACAGCAGGAGTGTCGAACTGATTTGGGTTGTAGTCTATTTTACATACAAAATGATAAGCAGTGACGGAACTTTAAATATCCCGAAGGGTTTCTTGACATTTTTTTATAAACAGAAAAGGGGAAGAGAGTATATTTTACATTTTTAAATATATTTTTCCCCTAAATAAGCTCAAGTGATTTTGATTACCGCTTCAGGGGCCACAAAAAATGAGGTTGAGGGCCGTATGCGGTCCGCGTGCCCTCGACTTTGATTCGGCCCTCCCCAAGACAGACTCCTGGCTGCGCCACTGATTAGTATGCATTGTTAATTGTTAGCTATTATATATATTGCAATAAAAATGAATTTCTTAAACATGTTTTTTATGGTATTTTTATTTTTCAGTGTGTTTTCAAAAGTATCTAGCTGTATCTAGATACAAAAATTTTGGTATGTATCTGTATCTAGATATTTTTTTAAATGCAACCTATAACAACACTGAATGTGTGGCCCTGGAATTAATATCCGTTGTAAGTCTGAGTATATTTTAATATTCTTTTTTTATAAATGTAAAATGGTGCATTAAACTGCAAAACACCTATAAAATTATCATAAAACTTACATACCTGTATTTCATTTTCCTTTGCTGAATATACATGGAATTCAACTTGATCAAGAGAATATGTACAATTTTAATGAAAAGTATAAAATTTATCAATGTTGAGACAACAATAGGAGCATGCATAACTAGTTGATACATTTTATTTCCATGCATTGTCCAACACAGTTCATCTTCGTAAAATATTTTTAAAAGGATCCAAGGTATGATGAAACATATTGGGAATCCTAAAAAACAAAAATAATATTTAGTATCCTAATTTATGTCATTTTACGTATGCATTTATTATACGATGGTTGGAATTTTAATAATGGCTCTGTTGCGATCATTCGCGTTGCAAACTTATTTTAAATTACCACCTGTGACCTATAAAACACCGGCTATAGGTTTATTTAGTCTTTTGTGGCTAGCCTTTAAACAGCCGAGACGGTCGTGCGGTTCAAAATTAGATGAAATTATAAAAAAAAATTAAGGGCGCCAATTGGTCTGAAATAAAATAGTTGGGACCGACCAATAGATCCCACGTACAGACTAGATTTTAACGAAGACTGACTAAATCAGTCTCACTAGGCGAAACCTAACCTAAAACGAGATATTTTGGAACATAAGTCAATAACAACAACTGAATATAGTAAATATCAAAACAATAAAATTTATTATAATTGAAAATCGAAATGTAAATAAAATATATAAATACCAAAAATAAATTTAGAATAATAATATTATAAATTACAAACAAATTATAAAAATATTAATTAAAGGTAAATTTGGTTAAAGCGATTTTACCAGAATGCGCTGGATTACAAAGCTTTCCCGGGTTGGTCGACCAGCGCCACGAAATTCCTACACATTCCGAATAAAATCTAACGTATAAAAAAAATATATATACAACTAATATTCAAAATTTAAAATAAACAATATATAAACAATAACACAAATAATTTTGATTAAAAGGCTTATCTGGATTTTTCTTGAAGTTTCCTCTATCCTTGCCTTCTTTCGACGCTCGGTACGTCCAGCCCCAAATTATCCAAACCAGTACGCCAATGTCGTAAGCTGGCTCTGGATATTTCCTGCGATGCACCAAGAAGGAGAGAGAGAGAAAAAGGAGAAATACTGGGAAGGAGAGCCTTAAGATGTTATGCGGCTCTTTATAGTGAATTTGTATTGTGGTAATATAATTCCGAATAAATCGTAGGAACTCAACGTCCTTTTCACCTTTACGTTCTCAAAACAAATCCCTCTAAAGGTCTGTAAAATACTTATACTCTTCACCGTATAAGAATATTCTTCTGTTGAGAACGAAGGTCTGACCACGTACCAAATGATTTTCACGAATAATAAAATACTGTTTGTTAATTGTAAATTATTGTGTAATCATGGTTACCGAAATTTATGCGATATTGTCTTATTTTAATAAAGTAGGCTGCTGTACATTAGCGTACAGTTTTAAATTTGTTTATAAAATAAAGAAATTTCTTTTAAAACGTTACACACCTTTGGTAATTTTCATTTAATTCACAATTCTTGCGTTTTAGTTATGACGAACTAGAGATGGGTCGTTCAGGAACGAACCGGCTCAATGAGCCGGCTCAGTACACTGACCGAAGTGACACGGTTCACCAAATTGAAATGAGCCGGCTCACTGCTCACTGTATAGTTTCAAGTTTCAAGAACACGATTAGTCGGGCGATTGGGAGCAGTGACCAGAGTGATCCGGATCTGGATCGATGACATGTTGAACTTCGCGAGAACTTGGCTTGTAATGTATTATCATAAAGTGTATTTTGTCATCAATTTGTAGGGCAGTTTATTTGAAACTAATAGGCATAGTCTGTATTTTCTTACAGTCATACTATATAAAAATATTAAAAATCTTGCCCAAATCCCAGATGTCCGATTTATAAGGGCAATAAACATCGCCATAAACGTAACACATCTGGTTTAAAATACAAAAAAAACAAAAAATAATATTGTCTCATCTCGCAGGGTTCGATCCCTTTAGGATCGAGTTAGTTGGGTAAAAAGCCAGCGTCATAACCACTAGACCAGCATACACCTTTCCGTGTACCGTGTTACAAAGTTATAAGTTGTGTACATTATTAGCAAAAAAACACAAAAAATGCGTTTTTTGCCAAAAACAATCTGATCAAAAATTCCTGTTGTACTATTCCGGTTCACACCAATGTACATTACTTAGAATTTTTTGCAGATTTTTAGTTTAAACCATCTGGGCACAGTTGACAATTTTTTTTGTCCAATTTTGGCAAATTCGCTTCATAATAATTTATTTTGCAAAAATAAAAATTTGATCGTTAATCCACGTACCAAGGGCTTTCATTTGACATCCTACTCAGAATTATAAAAAAATATTTTTTTTTTTCAATGAGCACATATTTGTTTATATTTTTAGGGGGATATGTTTTTTAGATGTTTTAGTATTTTTTCTATGTGCGGGTCAAAAAGTTGTATAAGCATGCCAAATTTCAACTTTCTAGGTTTGGCCGTTTGGCTACAATTTTTACCGAACAGACAGACAGGCGACAAAATGACGGTATAAGGGTTTTTTGGTCATACCTACAAAACCCTAAAAAAAGGCAAAGTTGGTTGATAACTTACAAATATAAGGAATTATTTTATACATCAAAGTATGCACCAATATTGTCTATACACTTTTGCCATTTAAGCGGCAGTTTGTTCAGGCCAGTGGTATAAAACCCTGGCGGACGGGAGTCAATGAATTCTTGGAAGGCCAGTTTTACAACATTGTCGGAATTAAACTGTTTTCCTATTAAAAAGTTGTCTAAATTGCGGAAGAAGCGGTAGTCTGTGGAGGCTAGATCTGGTGAGTATGGAGGATGATGAAGAAGTTCCAACTCCAATTCCTCTAGTTTTGCCACAGTCATTTGTGCAGTGTGTGGTCTAGCGTTATCATGCAATAAGATAGGAGTCGATCTGTTGACCAATCTAGGCTGTTTTAATTTAAGTTTTTGTATCATTTCGTCCAATTAGTTGCAGTATATTTCTGCTGTGATCGATGACTCTGTTTTTTTTTTTGTTTGGTTTTTAAGTTACCTGTACGAAATTTGGCGAACCAATTTGATATTGTCTGCTACGTAGTAACACTAGAGCCAAATACACTATTAATGTTTTGCGCGATCTGCGATGCCGTAGTTCTAAATAAGAACTCATACTTCATAATAGTACGAAATTCCGACCGTTCCATTTTCAACAAACTTATTTTTAAAAAAAGTTTTTGATATTTTTTAGAACATACAATGATTTCTTTAAACAGGCGCGATAGGTAACTATCCAACAAAAAAAAAAAAAAACAGAACGGTAAAATATTAAGCCAATGTCAAATAATAAGCTGTTAAAGTTGGTAATATTATTAACTACAAATTTCATCCTTGACGACCTGATATTATACAGTTGCCAATATTACAGTTCCAACCATCGTATGTTATATTTACCCCAACCAAATAAAACGTAGATTTTAATTTCATTCTTTTCTGAGTATAGAGTCAAAAATAGTAAGTTGTGCAAATAGATCCCTTCCATCAATATAAGCATGTAGTTGGTTATTATCACGTATTGGAGAAAGCTAGTCACAGCTTTGCAAAACCAAAACTGAAAAAGAGTATTAGTAATTAATATAGGGTGACCATTCGTCCCCCATTTTGCGGGACTGTCCCGCATTTTAACATTTTGTCCCGCATTAAGATACGTCCCGCAAAAGTCCCGCATTGTCCCGCATTGTCCCGCATTTCCCGCATTGTCCCGCATTTTAACATTTTGGAGGTGAGGACCTTTTTTTGCCCCGTCCCGCATTGCTTTCTTAAGAAAATGGTCACCCTAAATTAATAGATCATATACAGGGTGTTTGTTTGAAACGAGGCATCCCGAAAATCTCTTTTATTTGTAAAGATACAAAAAATCTTCTGAACAAAAGTTAAACGACAAAAAGGCCCATCTAAAGGTTACTATAAGAATTCTGAGGCACTTCCGGTTTCACCGGAAATGATGTCAACTTTAGATCAAAAGTTGACATCATTTCCGATGGGAATCGATAATTCGATAAATCGAATTTCATAGGGAATCGATAATTTTATATTTTTTTCCTAAAAGTACATTAAATTAGCTTTACAATGACACCAAAAAATCATATCTTTATGTTAACCATTTCAAAATGGCGACCATTCATTTACAAAGTAATAATCAACATAAGTTTTACAAAGTTGAACGTAGCAAGCTTTGAAAACAATAAAAAAAGAAACAAAATATCTCTGTTGTTGTTAACTTACGTTATGTTCCTTAACGTACATATCATCGCCCTGGGTAACAACATCAACAGCCATTGCAGTTCCTTTCACAAAAAGGAATTCTTTCATTACAAACATGGCACCTTTTAGGAAAAAAGAAAAGAATAAGTGCATATGTAGTCTGTTTCTTGCACATTGTAGTTTCCTGAAAATGCAGAACTATTTTACACAAATAAATAAAAACTAAAGGTTTGCAATCTAAATATAATACGAGGGGCAATCGAATATAAACGAGCCTTTTATTTTAACAATTTATTTTACAAGAAATATTTATACATTTTTACAAATTATTTTTCCACATAGTCTCCTCCTTTTAGGATGCATTTTTCCCAACGTTTGGTCAGTTTCTTTATACCGTTCTCGTAGAATTAAATTAGGCGGGTATCTAACCAGTTGCGCACGAACGTTTCCACTTGATCATTGTTCTCAAATCGTTCGCCTCCAAGTGATTCTTTGAGGGGCCCAAACATGTTATAATCGCATGGCCATAAGTCTGGACTATAAAGTGGATGTTCAAGAATTTTCCAGTGCATAGCCAACAGTTTTTGTTGCGTTAGATCTGCTATGTGGAACCTGGTGTTGTCGTGAAGGATCATCACTCAGCATTCCAGGAATTGCTAGCAGAACTCTTATATAAACACAAGTTTCTCTAAAGAAGGAGTCAGTAGTATTCGGTCCAGTTCTTATGAGAGGCTTGTTATATATATAAAAGCCCTAATTTCTGTGTATCCTCGTAACGCTAAGTTCCTAGGTGCTAGCGGGGCCTGAGGTGTGTGGTCGGTCGTTCCCCACCAGTCGGAGCGACGTTCTCCGACAGCAGCTTACTAAGGCTAAGCACATAGTGAAGCAGAGAGCAAAGCAGCGATGAAAGCGGAGAGTAAAACAGCGAAAGAATGTCGCGCTTATAAAAGAGTGTCTACACATAGTGACGCGTTTAAAATCGAGCAAAAAGTTCACAAAATTATAATGGATTTTTTACTAACAGAAAACTCTTCCCTGAAAATTTGGTATTTACTAAAAAATAAAAATAAACACTCTAGAAGGTGCAATGTTCACAGAATAAATAAAAGTAGACATATACATGGTGAATTTCATCATTTCTATATGCAACTCCGCGAACATCCAAAAAAGTTTCATTCTTATTTTCGCATGAGTATTTCAACGTTTGATTATATTTTGGAAAAAATTCAACATAAATTGGTAAAAAATTGACAAATATCAATCGGAACCTACTATAAATACCTCTTATAAATGAGAACTACTTGTAAATGCCTCAATATCCATTTTAAACAGCGATGATAGCAGAGAAATCCAAATTGTTTGAACGCGTCGGTTTGCTCGACTATAACAACGATATAACCTCGCTGCAGTACGCTCCACTATGCGCGTGTTAACAGGAATTCATTTATATAATTTCGCCGCTTTGCTCTCTGCTTTACTATGTGTTTAGCCTTAGCGAGAATATAGCTCTTAGCTCTCCAGTCAGTATATACTTTGGCTTAATTAAAGAATGTTGTGTCAATTAACGTTATATCCGCGTGCCGTGTCTGGCCCGATACTTATTTTTAAAGACGCATTGAGCGGCTTTTTAGGATTTTCTAGGTATAATCAAAAACAGCTATACCACTGAGGTCCAGCATATGGCCCACGGGCCGTGCCCGGCCCGATATTAAATTTTAAACGACATGCATTAATCAGCTTTTTAGGATTTCCTAGGTATAATCAGAAACAACTATACCATTCATGTCCAGCGAATGGCCCGCGGGCCGTATCCGGTCCGATACTAATTTTTAAACGACACACATTGAGCGGCTTTTTAGGAATTCCTAGGTATAATCAGAAACAGCTATACCATTGATGTCCAGCATATGGCCCGCGGGCCGTACCCGGCCCGATATTAAATTTTACACGCATTAAGCAGCTTTTTAGGATTTCCTAGGTATAATCAAGAAACGTTTTTGTTTTGTTAAAATACGTTGAATCATGCAAATTTTAATAATTGATTCCTGCTTATATTGATTTTTATTCGATATCAGTTTGCCAACGTTGTTGGCAACGGGTCTGCTAGTGTTTATATAAAAGTTCTAATAGAAATTCCTGGAATGAAAGTCTAAAATTTTCGAAGGGTATTTCATTGTTCAAATTTATTAGGTAATAACTTTGAACAAAAGTCATTTTTAACAATAAAATGTATAAAATAATTTTGAAGATATTTTTTGAAATTTATGGCTTCTATTTTTGGCAGTTATTATGTATTCTGTGGTGGCAGCAGAGATGGGCGTCTACGCGTAAACTTGAAGTTTTTACGTCTACGTGTAAATTTACCGTAAACAGCGTAGAGAAGTGTAGACTGTGTAGACACGTAGAATCTAGCGTAGAACAATGAAAAATGAGGTTATGTAACGTATAAAAAAATAAAATACCGTCAGTTTTAAGCAGAAGAGGAAGTAAAGAACTCAAATTTAATATTTTTGACAGCTTCCTGATTAAAACAACTACTAACTTTTAATTTTAATTTTACTTTAGTAGTTCATACAGACAGAAACCAGGTAATTTATTTTGTCCATAACAACATACGATTTGTGAGATAACATTTTTGGAAACAATATATATAATTAGAACTACAGACAATTCCTCTTAATTGGGGCACCGCTTAATTGGGGCAGCTGCTTATTTGGGCCAAATCTCAAAGAACAGAAACCAAACCAAGGAACCAACAGTAAATTTACATGTTTAATTGCGACAACATTCCGCTTAATTGGGACAGTAAATTAAAAATCACAGTACATATTATGTTACACATATTCTCAAGAAAAAATATGTACAAATAATTTAATATTACAGCGTTATTTTATGCAGGAAGGAAATGAAGACAGCCCTACATCCGCACTGAATACCTGTGCTGATTTTGTAGAAGTGAAATGTTACAAAAACAAAAGACAGACTACACTTGACGCATTTTTGCATTGAATTAAATTGTATGTACCTATTTATTATTTTATATTTTTGAATTTATTATTATTTTTTCTTATAAGTTTATATTTTTTGGTTATATGTAATTTGTTTAATTTTATGTGAAATTTGCTTAATTGAGGCAGCCGCTTAATTGAGAACTGACACGCTCGGATACGCAGTCTGGTGGTGAAATATTGTACTACGCGACTGTAGTACTATTTGAAATTATTAGATATGTTCTGGTGTTGATTTTTTGTTAGAACGTCCATAGATACATTTTCATAAAATAAAAATGTACTGTGCTTAAATTAACCTGTTCCCTGTTAGCATATTGACAGCTGAATACTAGACAATTCAGCCATTTTGCCATGAATTACAGCGCCGCCAACGGTAATGTCACATCTCAATTGGGCCAAAATGCCTAAGTCCCGATGTGTCCCAATTAAGCGGAATCGACTGTACATAAAATTGGAATAAACATAAATATTAAAGTAAACTACTTAAACTATCATCATTCTATTATTTCAAATATTACATTTAAACGTAATGCGCATGTACAGTTTACGTTCTACATTCGACACGTAAACAAAGGCATATTCTACTTGACATGTTTACGCGTAAAATCTACATTAGTCTACATCATGTATTCTACGCGCCCATCACTGGGTGGCAGTCGGTTCTGTGATAGCGGCAATGACACGAATAGTTTGGATAATCTATTGCCCGTGTTTACATTTTAATGTAAAATCATACATTACTAATTTTTACTTACTTGAAACAGCAGAATATTGTAATAGCAATAACTAAGGTGGTAATTGATAAACTATATCCAATATAGTTGATTGTTTTAATCTTTGGAAACCAGAGGTGGTAAATAGCCAGGTTCTCCAGATTAGCAGGAAGGTCCACTTTGGCAGTGTCATTGTTAATTAGTCTTGTGCATTCAGAAAAATTAGTCCAGGTTTTATTAAGTTCTTCGTGAACAAACCAAGTACCATTTTCCGTGCATTTCTTCGTGGCATTAGTCTGTAAAACACAAAAATACATGAAATATTTGTTTATAAAAAATTAGTTAAGTAAATATCACTCTAACAATATATAATAGATGACCATAAAACAGTGTTTCCCAATATTTTTACTCTTGTGGCACATTTTCCAAAGAAGAAACATCTCGCGGCACACCTACGTAGTCATAGAAGAAGAAATTTATAACGCTAGTTTTTTACCGACCGCCAACATATACAAGGTGTCTCAAAAGAAATTTTATATTTATTTAGCTTACTGCGTGAACGCAACGTATCCGAGGGGCGCGGAGGGTATGTCAATCGGTAGCCTGGCTCTTGGGAATTTAGTCGCTATGGAGCGTTCTCGGGAGCAGACCGCGCGTTATGCGTGCGAGAGTTTTACAAAAACGGTGATTCGGCGACTGTAGCGCGTAGAAAATTCTGCAGTATTCGAGGTTTTCGCCACTTAAATGATGCGCCAAGCATTCCTCTCATTCGACATTGGGTTAAAAAGTTTGAAGAGACTGGTACAACGCTGAATAAATCAAAATCAGGGCGACCTAGGTTATCAAGAACGGTAGAAAACGTGAAGAATGTTAATCAGTCTGTTCGTGACGACCCGAACCTTTCAATTCGGAAGCGCGCAAGTGCTTTAAATGTGCATAGATCATCATTACATCGCATTATGCACAGATACCTAAAGCTGCACCCCTACAAAATTCAATTGGTGCAAGAATTAAAGCCCCAAGATGCCAGTCAGAGGGTTAATTTCGTAAATCAGGTGATTTTATCAGGCAAATTGATCTCCCGGAGAGGTGACATAAATTGGCCTCCACGCAGTCCAGATTTAACCCCTATGGACTTTTTCCTATGGGGTTATCTTAAATCTAAAGTTTACGCCAATAAACCGACTTCACTGGCGCATTTGAAAGAAAATATCCGTCACGAAATGGCAGCCATCCCTGAGTCCACTTGAGTCAGCCGAGACGTCATAAGTAATTTTACTGTTCGATTAAATGAGTGCCGAGAACGCGAGGGTCTACATTTAGACGATATTATTTTTAAGAAATAAATCCCCAAAAAGTGTATTTTAATAATTAATAAACATTTTTTCTATATACGGCTTACTTTTTTTTAATCGATCCACTAAATATAAAATTTCTTTTGAGACACTTTGTATAAGGGAGGTATTGTGATCATACCGATTTTGAAATTACGAGATTTCGATGGATCTCCACGAATTGAGGTCCCTACATAACGTTTTGACTATTGTTAGCATGATGTCTGTCGGTCTGTCTGTCGGTCCGTGTACACGTGCAGAGCAAATTCGGCTAAAAGGATTTTTATGAAACTTCATATTTAAGCTTTTGTCATCAATTGCACGAGTTGATCAACTTTTGGTAAAAATCGGTTAACTAGAAATGGGAGTTTACTCGTGTCGGTTTTAAGATTTTTGCGAATATTTCACAACAGAGTAATATTCAAAAAAAAAAAAAATACTTAACAAAATTTGCTATAAAAGCAATGATTAACAACTTTTTTTTAAAATATTTTTTGTTAAAGCAGCATAAATTAAACAAGTACTTTGTGATGGCGGTAGGTCCTGTGGAGGCCACAGCTGATTTTTTTTTTTTTTTTTCTTTAAGATTTTGCAACTCACTTGGAAAATTTTGCGGCACACTAATGTGCCGCGGCCTTTGGGAAACACTGCCATAAAACAATTGTCTATACCCTGATTCTATACCATAAAACAATTGTCTATATCAGGGGTACTCAACCTTTTCATACCTACCGCCCACTTTAGCATTCTATTGGTAGAAAAATATTTTTTTTGAGGAGAGAGCCAACCTATTGGCTCTCGCCAATTTTGAAGTCAAGATTGAAGTCGCTACCCTAGTAGCGACTTCAGCTCTGAACATTTCTAAACTTCTACGTCCATAGATTCTACATTAATTTCTGAGGTCAATGAACACAAAGCTTTCTTAGGAGAAATGTTTAAGAGCGCTACCCCCACCTTTATATATTCTCTACATCTTCAAACGTTTGTTTTTCCGTAGGAAAACAAAACGTAACTAGAAATAATTTCGAAATTTTCTTCTCAGCAGGAAAAATAAATTGGCATGATTGGAAATCAATATCGATTTCATTGAAAATTGCGGTAAATATTTTATAATTGAAACAAAATATCAACAAACAAAAACCTGCCAGTGTAACACACTTATTATTTATTTTGAATAAATTTTATTAATCAGGTAATAAATAATTAAATATTGAATTTAGCAGTGGAGGCTCGTGCTGTAGAAATGGGGGGGCAACGTTCATAGGTACCAGTTATTATAGGTTATACAAGTTAAAAGTTACTAACTGTACATGTGTTCTAGATAAACATTTATTTTTGAACAAGAGTACTTATAATGTACTGAAAATTAACCATCTTTCAGATTCACCAACATTCTGCCTTATTCCTCTTCTCCAAATAACAAACAAAAGAAACAAAAAAGTACATTTTTAGGGTTTTGTAGGTATGACCACCAAAAAACCCATATTAACGTCATTCATGGGCCTGTCTCTACGGTAGAAATTGTAGCTAAACGGCTGAACATAGAAAGTTGAAATTTGGCATACTTGTAAAACTTTTTGACCTATATATAGGAAAATTATAGAGAGATCCAAAAAAAAAAAAATATATATATATATATATATATATACAGCGCGGGATAAATAAAAATATCATTATATCATCTGTCAACCCTATTATAGTCTATCTCAGAAAGAGCGATAGTAATAAAATTTATTATTTGTAAAAAGTTATTGTTTTTTTTAACACAGAAGCGGCACACAAAATATGAATAGTTCGAAACGAAATATTGTTAAGAAATAACCGAGTGTGCCGCACATCTTATATGGGAATATGAACTAGGGTTAAACACAATAGATCATACAAATTTTACCCTAAAATTTTGAAGAAAAATATGGTCACAGGGGTGCGTTTAATGATATGATAAATATGGTCACAGGCGTGCGTTTAATAAAATGATAAATAGTAATATAGAAATACACAAAACCAATTTAAAAGAGTTTAAATTGTGCACGCCACTGGTAACTGCCTGACAAAAAGATTTATTACTATCGCTTTTTCTGAGATAGACTATAGTCGTTTTAAAGTGGGGAACGGAATGCAACGAGTTCTACGGCGCGTTGACGGCGTTTGGACGGCGCTATCTGTCAGAGGAAAGTTAAAAATCAAGCTGTCGTACGCAAGTGCACATAATGGACAACGTCCTAGCGGCGTTCCAACGCCGTTGATGCTGAATGTTCGTCAACTTCCAACTTTTGACGCCGTTGAACGTTGACGTAGAACACCTAACCTCAGTTTTTACTGAATGGTAAAGTGTTTGTATGTATAAATAACTTGCATACAACATAAATAACATCACACACAAGTCTTCATCATCCATTATAATTTTAATAAAAGAAAGCGCACGTATAAACATAGATATAGGTTGTCACGTGACACTTTGACGGCGTTAAAAATTATTGCATTGTGTCCAGGCGAAAATTCAACGCCGTTCTCAACGGCGCTAATGCAACGCCGTCGCAAATGACGGCGCGCTGACGGCGCAGCGCGCTGTGCATTCTGTTCCAGGCTTAAAGCCTGGTTTATAATAACTCCATAGCATAGCGCATACATAATAGAACAATGGTTTGGCTCTTCAAAACATCTGTTTGTAATAAACAGAACAAAGAAAACAGTGTAATTTTTATGCTTATGTTCCATAACATATCTATTATAAACCGGGCTTTAGGCTCGTCCCTTTGACAACCACTTTACTTCTGTATGCAGTAAAAGTTGTTCGTAATCCGCTCCCATATCCTTACATAAATTTGCAAACAATCAACTCATATGTTTTTCTGCAACCCCCCAAATATTTTTTTCGACCCCCACTTTGACAATCACTGATCTAGAACATTTTAATATAAGGGAAATTGACTATATACATATGTATTAATATAATTAATCAAATAATATAATAAATAATAAATAATCAAAATTATCTACAGTAAAATTTGATAAATTTAGTTTTTAAAATGTTTTACTTCAAAAAGTTGATAACATCTGTTATGTAATTGCTTTGATAAAATTAATGTGGTCGAGAAAATTTGATTGATAATGACGTAACAGTTAGTTATCAAAAATTATGGAAAATTATGGGAATTATGTATATGGGATTTTTTAGTGGGTATCTCTGTTGACAGAATGATTGAACACTTACTGCTGCCTACTTTACAAAAGCCTACTTGACAAAGTGCCTACTTTACGCACGGTGGTAGAAAATTAGTTACTTCGTCACAGAATTGGTTTGACTATCTCAATTTTTAGGGTATTGTAGGTACGACCAAAAAACCCTTATACCGTCATTTTTAAATTTTTCTTTTCTTTTTTTTGTCCCGGGTTAGTTCTTCAAGAAGTTGGTCACTCTATCACTTACTAAATACCGAGAAAACCCTGAATTGTGTGAAAATTCACAATTCACATCAATTTTTAGATTTCATTCAATTCAACCTGTCTCCTGCTTAATAATCAAACATTGAATAATAATATTCAACAATAGTATCGAATAATGTTTTGAAATTAATTCAGTTTAACATGCAGCCATTCAGTAATAATTTATTTATAACTCGATAAACATATATTAATAATCCAATCGAAGTTCTTTAAATACATATTTTAATAATAGAATCGAATTAAATAAATTAAACTGCTTAAATTCCACATGTTCCTTATGATATTTTTTACATTAAGGGCCGAGAGTTCCAGTTGCTAATAAACTGTCCAATAAGTTTATTAGCAACATAATATTTTTTCCGAGAGTTCCACCCCGAAATAGTTATTAGGTTGCTAATAAATAGGCTTATTTGTCTAATAACTTATAGGTAACATGAAGTGCTTAATAAAGTGACATATAACCAAAAACAAGTTCGCAAAATGCGTTAATATTTCAATTTTAATTGAAAAACAGTATAATTTTAAAAGAGTATACGAATGTGTAGTTTTTAAAAATTTCTATAATGGTGATTTTAGTGTTTTATATACATTTTAGTTGTATTTTGACGAAATCGACGATCTGTTTGGATGAATTTATAAATTATGGACAACCGTTTTTAGAATATTTTGGGCATTTATTGTAAATGTGATATATAAAGAACAATATATAAATATATATTTTTTAATAAACATTGTCTTTTATTTTTATATATGTATTTATTTCAATTACGATTACAACACATTACAAACAATACTTTAAGCATTACTATTTATATAAAATTGATAGAAAATAAGAAGACAGACGCAATTATTGGCAGAATAATAAAGATGTGTGGCTGAAAATTGCTGATAAGTTTAATTCATATTGTTTAAGGAATGTAAAATAAAGCAAAATATGGCTGTCTTCTTATTTTCATTCACTTTTGTATTATAAAATGCTATTTTTATTAACTTCTCTTCTATCTATATTGTCCTCTTTTTCTGTGATAAAATTTGTTGAACGCCGTTTAATTGTCATTTTAACAGTAACACAAAAAATATGCGTAATGTCATTGAATGTAAAGTCAAACTATTTATTGTCAAAATATTTAATGTCAAAATATTCAGTGTCAAAATTTCATCTCACTTTAGCTCTACAAATTTACGTATAGCTCTATCCCTCTTGCACCGCGTTACTATTTTCATAAGAAATACCAATACAAAAACAAAAAATTATGTTGCTAATAAACTATTAGAAGAATTTTGTAAGTTGGAAATCACCAATAAATTTATTAGCTTCATAAATATATTATGTGTCTAATAACTATTAGGGAGTTTATTAGGAACTGGAACTCTCGGCCCTCAGACGAATAAATACGGCCGTAGTTAGATTCGTGACTATTAGAAGGGGTGTAAGTGAAGAGATGATAAAGAGGATAGAAGAAATATATCGAGAGACGAGGTGTACAGTGAGAGTGGCAGAAGGAGTGTCACAAAGATTCTGGGTGAATAAGGGGGTGAGGCAGGGATGCCCGTTGAGCCCAACACTGTTCAACCTATACGTGGCTGATTTGGAAGAAACAATGAGGAAGGGGCAAGACGGAGGAGTGGTGGTAGGAAGAAGAAAGCTATGGACACTAGGCTACGCTGATGATAAGACACTGATGGCGGAGAAGGAACAAGAACTGAAGGCGATAATGGACCGAGCGGACAAGTAATTTAAAAGAAAGAAATTAGAGGTAAACAGAGACAAAATGAAGGTGATGGTGTTCGAAAAAGGGACAGGAAGGAGAGGGAAAGTAAGATGAGGAAGGTCAGGAAGAGAAATCGAAGACGTGAAGAGTATAAAGTTCCTGGGATACGTGCGAACGAGAAACAACAGGGCAGAGCAACACGTTAGGGAAAGAGTGAAGAAAGCAAGAATGGTTATGAGTAAACTATGGAGCATGAAGAGAAGAGGTTTAACGACGATATTAAGTGGAGGATGAAGATATTCGATGCAATAGTGAAGAGTATCCTTATGTATGGAGTGGAGATTTGGGGACATTGGGTAGGGTGACCATTTTCTTAAGAAGGTAATGCGGGACGGATAAAAAAAAGGTCCTCATCTCCCAAATCCAAGTGAAGAGCAAAAAAAAGGTCGTCACCTCCCAAATCATAGTGAAGAGCAAAAAAAAGGTCCTCATCTCCCAAATCCAAGTGAAGAGCAAAAAAAAGGTCCTCACCTCCCAAATCCAAGTGAAGAGCAAAAAAAAGGTCCTCACCTCCCAAATCCAAGTGAAGAGCAAAAAAAGGTCCTCACCTCCCAAATCCAAGTGAAGAGCAAAAAAAATGTCCTCACCTCCCAAATCCAAGTGAATGAAGAGCAAAAACAAAAAGGTCCTTATCTCCCAAATCCAAGTGAAGAGCAAAAAAAAAGGTCCTCACCTCCCAAATCCAAGAGAAGAGCAAAAAAAAGGTCCTCATCTCCCAAGTCCAAGTGAAGAGCAAAAAAAGTCCTCATTTCCTCAAATACAAGTTACAATGCGGGACAAAATGTTAAAATGCGGGACTTTTGCGGGACGAATGGTCACCCTAACATTGACAAACATAGATAAAAAAATGTTAAAGCCTAATTTAAGCGTTAAAATTCTTAGTTTTGGGCAAAAAAAAATGTAAAAATTAGTTAAAATAGGCAAAAAGGCAAAAATTAATTTGCATATTGTATGATATACCCTTATTTTTAATTTCAGTGCAAACCTATAAAAATTGAAGATAGGCAAATGCCTAAAAATCCGATCTTTCATGATCACTTATTTTCATGATGCCTATTTAAATTTGAATCAATTTTTATTTTACTTTTTTGCCAGAGTTTTAACATTTAATATTTTATAAAGGAAAACATAATAACTATGTGTTTAATTTTTAAAAAGCATAATACAAATTGGTTCAAATTAAAATGGACAAAAGAGAAATAATTTAAATTTTACCAAAACATAATTTTCTATTAAGCTTTATAATTTGAATACTAAATGTTGAAACAGCGTCCCATAAAAATACATAGAGCACGGTAATGCTAACTGCAGAACTTGAGAAATTCAACTTAAAATATTCTAACAAACTTTTTAAGGAAAGTAATTACGCCTTCGCATATTTTATACAAACAAATAGAATGTTACCAAATTTAAAATTAATACTTTACCTTAGAACTAAATCCAAAATACTCTGGACATGGTAATGCTAACTCTACACCTGCCGGTGTTTTTGGCCAACACATAATCCCATCCCAAATCCATCCACAAACAGTATCATTTTTATAAATCTCACTATTTTTACTAGTTTCATTCTCTTTGTTTTTACACTCGTTTCTCACTCTATAAAATACTTCCGACATGCTAGCCATATCTATATCGAATGAAATGTTTTTCACTAAACTTCGGTTAGAAACAGATTCAGAAATTTGATATTATCAGGCTCTGTGTTATTTTAGTTGTTTACTGTAGTGATTGCATATGTGCATATGTAGATCACTTAAGGTGTTATTGTTTGTTAACTTTTACGGTAATTTGTTTTTTTTTAATGTTTTATCAGTTTTAAAAGATTGGTTTACCATATATGATTGATTGTATATAAATATTATTACTTTGCAAAATTTAAAAGATTTGTTTTTGTCTAGTGATTTTACAAAATAGGTGATGTCATTGACTTAGTCAAGTTGTGACGTAAATTTTTTTTGTGTTTACTGTAAAATGACGTCATTATACCAAATATTGAGGGTAGATGTAGGGTCTAACTTAAATACTTTTGGGTTCTAGGTATTTGGAAGTTTTCGAGCCATTTTTAACTGATCCAGTTGAAGCTGCGCAATTTATAAATTCTTTAAAAAATAATAAATCTCCAGGGCATGATAATATTACATCTGAAATATTAAAAAATATATGTAATGTTATAATTAACCCTTTAACAGACATCTTCAATAAATGCTTTATATCTGGTTACTTTCCGAAATCCTTCAAGCTTGCAAATGTTAAGCCTATTCACAGTAGCGGCTGGTGAGTAAAATATTTGGGAGGACACTTTTTTTCCCATATATATCTATTAAAATATAGTTATACGAGAAAAAAGTAAATAAATAAAAAATACCTGAAAATATGTTCTGCAACTAGAAAAACTGACAAATCTGGCACTTTTATTAAGATTTATGGTCAATATTATTATTATCATTTTTGTAGTTATTACTTTTATTATTATTATTTTTATTATTAAAATTGCAATATTATTAAGACAATGCTTTGTAGTCAGAAACATAAAATATTTGGTTATTAATTAAGCAGATACCTACACATATTCACATGCATTTAAATATTAGATTTAACCTTTTCGTTATGTTCTTTAATTGAACGTTTATACGCAGTATCAAGTTGAAATCGTATATTTACCGATCCCAGCATGGCAAATTTGACCGAATAATGCATATGTTTATGAGACACATTATGTTTAAGAACTTTATCTTTGAAATGTTTAATATCTTTAACACTATTTACTGTCTTTATTTCATATGCGTCTGATGAGCAAATCAAACACAGGAAACAAAAAAAAAAAAAAACATTTTATTTATCACATCGACACAACCAACTTGTATTTAAATATTGTTTTTCACTAAACTTTCTATTAAATGTTCTATTTTTATCCTGTTGGGAAATATTCTATTTTGGCCGATGAGGACCCATATTTTTACCGACCGCCAACATATATAAGGGAGGTATTGGGATCATACCGATTTCGAGATTTCCATGGATCTCCACGAATTGAGGTCCCTACATAACGTTTTGACTATTTTTAGCATGATGTCTGTCGGTCTGTCTGTCCGTCCGTCTGTCCATCTGTCCGTCCGTCTGTCCGTCCGTCCGCCTGTCTGTCTGTGTACACGTGTAGAGCAAATTCGGATAAAGGGATTTTTATGAAACTTCATATTTAAACTACTGCCATCAATGTGCCATTGTTGAGTTGATCAACTTTTGGTAAAAATCGGTTGACTAAAAATGGGAGTTTACTCGTGTCGATTTTGAGATTTTTGCGAATATATAGCAACAGAAAAATATTTCGAAAAAATTTATTAACAAAAGTTGCTATAAATGCAATAACTAATAACTTTTATTTGAGATGTTTTATGATGAAAAGAAAAATTTCGAAAAATTTGTCGTAAATTTTTGTAAAATTTTTTCAGTCTCAAATTTTCATACTTATATGTAAGGTTTCCATGGTCATGATAAATAATATCTCTGTTAGAAAATATTAGGCCAAGATATTTCTACTCTGCTGCTAGAATATATTTTATACAAGTACTTTATAATGGCGGTCGGTCCTGTGGTGGCCACAGCTGATTTTTTATTAATAATTTTGTTTCATAGTTAAACACGTTAGTTTTATTAAAATATACAGTATATTTTAATAAAACTAACGTGATTCCTTTTAACGTTTAAGTACTTGTCACAAATCACTACGACCGAACTAAGCTACGGGACACCGGCCGTAATTCACTAATACATACAACACTAACCTTCGCCGCTGTTGCCGTTCCTAGTAAAGTTTTGCTTCATATGTAGATAAGAACATTAGATATTGCATGTGGCAACGCTGTATCTTGGGACACTCCGTGGTGTGTCCAACAACGCTCGGAAGAGCGTTGTTGTCTTGATTTAAATTTTTTAAATCTAACATTTATATGAAAAATCTTTGAATAAGAAATAATAAAAATAAAAATATGCAGATATATCTAGCTACTTTAATGCAATTTTAAAGAAGTATAAATAAAGTATTAAATTTAGCTTTTTTACTAAAAATTTTTAGGAGGTCACTGTCCCAGCGCCTCCCTGTCTCAGCCGCCACTGCCTATTCATAAATCAGGCCCGCAAAATAATGTTGAAAACTATAGACCCATATCATTGATTACAAACTTTGCTAAGGTGTTTAAAAAAATTATTAAAAAAAAGACTGATATCATTTTTAACTGGGACTAACATAATATCTGACAAACAATTCGGTTTTATAGAGAGCAGGAGTACCTCCGACGCGATTGCAGAATTGATCAAAAGTATTTATACGGAATTGGACCAGTCGAAATAATGTTCTGCATCCTTCTTACATTTAGCAAAGGCATTTGACACGGTCAACCATACAATCCTTATAAAAAAAACTTGAAATTTATGGCGTTCGAGGTTTAGCACTTGAATTGTTTAAGAGCTATTTACGTGATAAATTACAAACCGTAACTGTTAATGATATCTCTAGTAATTTTCGGCATATAAATTGCGGTGTACCTCAAGGAACAGTAATAGGTCCCATATTATTTGTTCTTTACATAAATGACTTGCTAGAAATAAACCTTCATGGAAAACTTATCGCTTACGCAGATGATACAGTTCTATTTACTGAAGGCTCTACATGGCAGCAAGTCAAGGCGTCTGCTGAATGGGATTTAAAAGTAATTAAATGCTGGTTAGACGATAATCTTTTGTCATTAAATTATAAAAAAAACTGAATTTATGCCTTTCACCATCTACAATAATACTCAACCAGACTATAATCACATAATATTACATAGCTGTTGTGACAAAATTGTGCCTGTGATATAACAATTAATAAAGTAGACAATACCAGATACCTAGGCGTGATAATTGATAAAAATCTGAGATGGAATAGAAACTTTTTCAACTATCGACAAAAGCAACTTGAAAATTTACCACACAATCCAAAATGTTAGTAATAATTACTTAACCGCGCAAATATAATCAAAATATTCAAATATTAAATTTGATTCTGGTAGAGGGAGAATCCCCTTCAAACAGCGTTGCCAGACGTACGGTGATTACCGTACATGTACGGTAATTTAAGCAAATGTACGGTGTATGGTCCAAATCCTGTTACCATACGCAAAAATACGATAATTTTTACTTTATACAATATTCACTAAAAATTGAAAATTTTGAAATTTGCACACTTTCAGCGATCGTAACCTTTGGTTACCGACTTGTATGGAGCTCTTGTATTTAAGTTGGCGACATTGAAGCTCATGAAACATTTTAGTTGTACTCGATATTTAAATTCTATGCACGTACAAAACTAGGGTGACCATTCGACCCGCATTTCGCGGGACGTCCCGCATTTTGATTTGTTGTCCCAGAGCCGAATTTTGCTCTGTACTTATATTTGGGAGGTGAAGACCTTTTTTTTGCTCTTTACTTATATTTGGGAGGTGAGGACCTTTCTTTTGTTTGCTCTTCACTTATATTTCGGAAGTGACGACCTTTTTTTTTATCCGTCCCGCATTGCCGTCTCCAAGAAAATGGTCACCCTATACAAAACTGTTATACATATGTTAATTTTGTGAAATTATTTATACCTAAATTGCACCCCAATAAATACAAGTATGTTTACTAGAAATACAAAACAGGAAAACTGTATGAAATTTGTTTAATTTACAAAATTTACAAAATAAAGACATGTTGTCCAGAATGAATGCCGTAAATATTTATTGAGAAGTGACATAATAATAATAATAATAATAATAATAATATTTATTAATCCTTTAAATGCAGGACTGCATGTAGGATATGTCAGTACATGAGTTTACAATTTTACACAGATCTTGATCAGTAATACAAGTTATGCAATTAATAAAACAACATAATCATATATTAAATTACCCAAAATTAATGTTCCCCATTGGCATGACACCAGTCCTTACAAATTTTAAAAAATTCATTCATTGAGTATACACAATGCTCTATAAGAAATACCTTAATCTTCCTCTTAAATATAGCAAACTGCGTTTCATTTCTGACATGAAATGGCAGTGAATTAAATAATTTAATACCAACAGTTTTGGGTGATTTTTTTGTCAGTTCCAACATGTTTGCTGGAGTTCTGAAACAATCTTTTCCTCTGGTGTTATATGAATGCTGGTTCAAATGGCGAGCAAATATTTGATTTTTAAATACATAGACCAGCAACTCTAAGATGTAAATACCAGGAACTGTTAATAATTTGTATTTTACAAAAAGTGGTCTGCATGATTCAGTGCTTCTTTTGTTTGCTATACAACGTATTATTTTTTTCTGGGAAATAAATATGTCATCTGCCATAGTTGATGATCCCCAGAAGCATATTCCATACTTAAGCCTACTATAAAATTGTGCGTAATAAAATTTAATAATTGTCTCATGACCTACAATATTTTTTAAATTTTTTATTTGAAAGTGAACTGAATTTAATCACTAAGTTTTTGACAGTGGGGTTTCCAACTTAAATGTTCAACTATGTACAGGCCTAAAAATTTTGTTTCATTTTCTGATTTTAGATTTTCATTATTTATTTTAATATTTATTTATTTAACTGCTTATATAACCGGTGGCGGAGCTGTGCTCCAAGGCAATATGGCTGTCGTCGCTAGTACTCAGCTGTCAATATACTAATAGCGAACAGGTTAATTTAATCACAGTACATTTTTATTTTATGAAAATTCAAGTAAATATTTGCGATTTATTTTTATTTTTAAGCGCTACACATGTATCGAGGTGTATAACAGAAGGTGGGCATCAAATTATAATATTTAAAGTTTAATTTCAGTAGATTTATTGAAGTGTAATTTGTAGTTTTAGCAGGTGTTAAATTTCGGGCACGTAATTTTATGTGGTACATCTGAGTGTCGATCATCTGAATTTAGGAGCAGTTAAAAGTTAAATATGCAATTTGCAAGTGCAAGCATATCAGTGCGGTTTTGTTTTTTTGCGACAAATGTAATGAACAAACTCGCATAGTATCAGTTACTTTTTAACTCAAAATATATTCCCATGCCTTCCTCCTGTCCATAACCAAATCTTTTCCCAATCTGGACTTAATATTAACTTTCCCTCCATTTTTCTTAAGAAAAGAAAAAAACTAAGATGCCTATCTTTGTCCTGTCTTAAATGACAGTCAAAAACACTACAATTTGTTCTACTTTTACAGTTTTTCACAACTTCTATCGACATTCTAACAAAAATTCAACACTAGAACATATGTAATAAGTTCAAACAGCACTAGAGCGCCTAGTACAATATTTGACCACCAGACTGCGTATTCGACGATGACGATTTTGTCATTGATTAACATGTAGGCTGTCGTAAATAATATCTGTTTTACGTTTAAACGCGTAAAGTGAGATTTGGACTCATTTTTCATATTGCTATAATTTATTTTGGTTGGGATATTTTCTATGTTTTGTTTATTTTTCAATATTTTATGTATGTTTTAGTTTAGAGTTAAGTAAAATGATTTATTTTGTTTATGATGAAAACGATGATAGCGATTTTGTCTTAGCTTAAGTTTGTGATTTAGGTGTAAGTGCGTAAAATGATATTAAACAGTCTGATATTTTATTGCTTATTTACTGTCTTATTTTCCAGAACTTTAGTATGTAGGTACAGGATTTGTTCTTCACCGCTTAATCTAGGATAAACGACGAGTTCATCGAAAATCAATTCATCGAAAGTAAATTCATCGAAAACGAGTTCATCGAAAACGAGTTCATTGAAAACGAGTTCATCGAAAGCAAATTCATCAAAAATCAATTCATCGAATGATCAATTCATCGAATCGTCAATTCATTGAAAAAAAATGTTTCGTAAATATTTGAGAGGAATGCCGAGAGGATCGGTAAGTCAAAAAAGCAGTGGTCAATAAAAGTAGACAGACTAAGAAATAATTGCATACAAAATTTTATATGGTTTAAAAAAAATATATATATTCTTTGATTATCCTCAAATATGCACCAAAATGATCTCACTAAAACATAATTTAAATTTTAAAAAATTATATATTAAAAATGTGGTGACAGATAATACAACAAGTACCATTAATATTGTTATACAATAATCCCCCGAGATACGTAACACGCGACTTACGTAAATTAGCAGTTACGTAAAATGAAAATTTCAAAAAATGGAAAATTTTTTGAGTAAAGTAACATACAATTTACAACAAAAAAAATAAATTATTTGTATGTAGGTATGTACATATAGAATAGAATATGTAAAAAAATTTCAGTTTATTTTTGTCTTGTTACTTTTATATACGTATTTATGTAGTTTATATATCTTTTGTTCCTTTATAAAAAATCCATTTCGACTTACGTAAAATTCGAGTTACCCAAAAGTCTACGGTCCGCATTAATTACGTATCTCAGGGGATTATTGTATTATTTATTATAATTATTATTAGACATGTTTATATATAAAGGACAAAGGAGATTAAAAATAACACTGAAAAAATTTAACTTTTATTTTATATTTAAACAGCAACTAACATTACAATGGAAAGAAGAAATTATGAATACATATTAAATTGAAACAGAGCCACAATTAAAAATGCACTCTCAAATATTTACAATATATTTTTTTTTCGATGAATTGACGATTCGATGAATTGACGATTCGATGAATTGATCATTCGATGAATTGATTTTCGATGAATTTGCTTTCGATGAACTCGTTTTCGATGAATTGATTTTCGAGGAATTTGCTTTCGATGAACTTACCGTGAATCAAATCTAGTCACCTTTTTTTTTGTATGGTAATTTTGAATCGCATACATTATTTTAGCTTCCCACGTCTGACAACACTGCCTCCAAATCTCCAAATGTCAAAATTGAAGAAGAGGGAAAGTATTTGACAGCACATTAGATAAGGCGCCAAAAATAAACATTGTTATTAATTAGTGTTAACAGAATATTTAAACAAAATGCCTAAAATTAAAGTTGATCACATCGTAAGCTTCAGTTCTGAGGATAGTGTAAGGAAATATTTATAAAACATTACAAACAAATTTAATTCATAACCTACATTTTAGGTACATGTTGCTTCAAATATATTAAATAATGATATGAGTAAGAAATGGAAGTGTCAGACTAATGGAGAATCTTCTGTGAGTGTTATATTGCAACTGGAGAAAGCCACAAAGATATCCGGAGTGGATATTTGTAATGAATGTTCAGCTTTCGTTGAAGTGTTAGTGGGACGATCGAGCTCTCAAAATCAAGATTATAAGGTACGGAACACTTTTTTCTTGATTTAAGATGTGTGACACATAGTTAGGTAATAGGATTCTAAAGAGTAACTGCAAAATTTGGTCTAAATCGGTGTAACGGCCTAGGAATGTATAGCAAACTGTATAATTGCGCCCTGTTTTGCACTGCCACGACACTACTAATGCGATGTTTCTATTTTACAATTCACTTTAACATACAATTTATTCTAAGGTGGTTTACAAAAAAAAAAAAAAAATCAGCAAGGTTTAAACAATTACTTAAGATAGTGCATTTAAGGTGAATCACTGTTTAGGACTAACACGTAACCCATGAAAATTATTCTCAGCACGCTATTGTTAAAGTGATCAGATGTTCTGTTTCCAACGGGACAGTGCCGTTTTAATCTTCAAAGTCCCGGTGCCCCCAGCAGTCTACTGGGGACGCTGCGTTTGCTACATAACGCTACAGAAAAAGTCGTTGGGATTTTTTTATTTCAATTTTATTGCGACGAAATACAATGCAATGAGCAAAAACGATGAGCAATTTACTAAAAACATATGAAAAATTATATCCACACAAGTGGTTTAGGAGCGGACCGTGGTTTTGTGAGCCTAGGGCAAGACAAATTAAGGCCCTTCAAAAGTATCTAGTGATTGAAAATACACTTTGATAATTTTTTGAGGCAATTCTTCACTTGAGGCCTGGCTCTAGTCCGCCTCACCCAAGGCGGACGGCCATGCTAGTGTGGATATTAAATTCATTTCCTAATTGAAATCATTAAGATAAGTAGGTGTGTTTTCTAAAGGACGTAAAATTGAATAAATTATTAAACGTTCATATAAATTTAATTTGTAAGTGTGAGAATGTCAACTGAAATTTTGTTTATATATTAAATTTGTATGGAATGAGAAAAATAAAAATATCACATTTCTTATCAGTAATTTTTTATTAGTGATCAAAAATGATCGTGACATTACACGAATTCCACTTCAATTAGGGCTAAAATTTGATTGAAAGGAACATCTTCTTAACTAGAACATAGCTGCGTATCTATAAGACTAACATTAGTCTTATAGATACGCAACTCATACGTCAGCACATATGGCTAACATAATACATACGTTATTTAGTACAAATTTATTCCGTAGAATAGTGTTTTACCTTGAATTTAGTGGACTTTATGTGACGTCACGGTAATTTTTGAACAGCCTGTATAATATTGATTAACATGCACATTTGGTAAAATGCACTGTTTGTTTGGTAAAAATATGGTATTTTCATTTTTCAGTGTTTTTCAAGTATCTAGCTGTATCTAGATACAAACATTTTTGGCATGTATCTGTATCTAGATATTTTTTTATAATTGTGTATCTGTATCTAGATACAATTTTTCTTAGGTATCTGTATCTGTATATAGATATTTTTTTAAATGTATCTTTTACAACACTGATAGAGATATAACAGTACACTAATAGTAAAATGAAAAAATATTTTATCCATAGCCCATATTAGTAATGTCATCATTTATGACTCCGATGGAATCACGAGATCTTTCAAACTGTAACCGAGTCCGTCTGTTCACCTACAAAGATCTAGCTCCAGATACCAGAGATGAGAAGTGGGATAGAATCAAGTTTAACTGTACGCAACCATTTAATAAAAGATTGCAATATGGATTGTCCTACATTACCGTATATTGCCCTGAAGAAAAACAAGAGAAGAAAGAGGAACTAGTGCCTGTTCAATTGGGGAAATTTACTTTAAGGCCCGAATCACCCGATGATTTAAGTGCTGGGAGTTTATTTGCGCATAGGAAGGACAGAAAAGAAACACGTAAGTTATAATTTACAAGCTGAAGTGCCCGGTGTCAGTTTCTCCCTTCACCTCTCCCTCTGCTACTCTATTTCTATAGAGTTCTTAGAATTGATGCTTTTAGGGATCTTATTATTCTCTAGTTTCTGGTGTTCCTCAAGGATCTTATCTTGGACCGCTACTATTTTTATTAACAATCAATAATGTAATGCAAATACTGGATAAATGTGATTGTTTATTGTTTGCTGATGATATCAAATTGTTTAAGACAATGTCATGTTTGGAGGACAGTAACACATTAGAAAAGCATTTAAATAAGCTAGGCAAGTGCATTCAATAACAGGGTCTCAATTTAAATGCAAAATTATATCATTTAGCAGATAAAACGAAATAATAATTCATCTATATAATTCGAATAATGGCAGGAGTCGGCAAACTTTAGAGGCTCAAGAGCCAAATTCATCCTGAGCTCCGAGCACGTTCTGTACACTCAAACTTGTTCGATTTGACGCTCGGAGTACACCCAATTACATTTGTTTTGCGGTCGAGGGTGTATTCAGAGTGCGCTCTACGTGCCTGGGGTTTTAAGACCGGGCTTCTTACTGTAATTACGAAAGTATCTTACAATATTACAATATATAATTTACAGCTGCTGAAGAAATGAAAAAATTATCATCCAAAGACTGGTTAGATAAACACGGAACTCCAAAAGTACACTCCACAAATATAAAACCCAGTACCAGTTATACAACACCTAAAAACACGGAAGAAAATACGTCAAAAAAACGTAACATGGACTTATTTTATGATTCCGACGATGATAAACCCCATGAAAAAATAGACAAAGTAGTCGCTAAAAAGAAGGAAGAAGACGAATTAAAGAAAAAGGAAGAAAGTAAAAATACACCAAAGAAACCAGAAAAAGAAAAGAAAACACCAAAACCTAAAACAGATTCAACACCAAAAACCGATAGGACGTCGAAGAATAAAAATGATACGCCTAGTTCCAGTAAACGAAAAATTGATAGGACACCAAATCAAGTGAATAAAAAAGCGAAATTAATTAGTAAATCGTTCAATCAGTTTATGACGGACGTTGTTTTTACTATTAGTGGTATTGTGAATCCGGAAAGAGCTGAATTGAGAGAAAAGGCATTGGAAATGGGTGCTAAGTATAAACCAAATTGGGATAATTATTGTACACATCTCATGTAAGTACATATTTATTAAATTTATTTTCTTACGACTATTGGTCTCATCTCGATTAAAGTCACTAGATTATACAAAGTAGCGCAATGGCGGCCATACTGGGGCTAAAAATGTCGCCAACACAAATGATTTTCAGTGATTCCAACAGTAAAAAAATAAAAAACTAGTACTACCAAAATTTTTATTTTAAACATTGTAATCACGAGTTTTTAAATCAAAGATGCACTATAACAATTTCAATTATTTTTTTATTTTTATTAAATAAAATGGATATTATTAAAAAATTATGTTAATAAGATATTTTAAGTTAACAGTTTTAATCCCGAAACACTCCCTTATAATGAGAATTTTTAGATGCTATATGGCCTCTGTTCGAATCCTGGTTTTACTCTATTATCATCAGTGATGGGCGTTTACACGTAAACTTTAATTGTTTACGTTTACGTGTAAACTTATGTAAACAATTGGTAAACTTGTCAACAATGTAAACTGTCAAATAATGAGGTTAGTTTTAGTTATTTAATACGAATAATAGAGAATTAATGAACAAGTATATTCAGTTCAAAACAATAAATTTATTAAAAAAATGGCGGGAAGAAACCGAAGGAATAGTTCTGAAGAACTAGGTTTTGTTTTAATTAAAGAAAATGAAAGAAAATATAGGGCGTTATGCAAAATTTGCAATGAATCTTTTCGTTATTAAAAAATATAGGCTGATTTTCTTAAAGATGAAATTTAATGTATTTTGTTATTAAAAAAATTAGACTGAATTATTTAAAGATAAAAGTTTTTTATTTTTCATATTCATATTTACTAATTTGTATGTAACACCTGTATAATGATGCAAATTCGATTTTTATTAATATGTATATTGGCTTGTCCTAATTTTATATACTTACTTTTTCATTTAAAATCGTTTCATTAAAATTTTATTATTTATAAAAATGTATTGAAAATGAGGTTCTGTAATTCAAAACAAGTGCGCATGTCTAAATCATTGTTTACATTGTTTACGTTGTTTACATTGTTAACAAGAGTTTTTGTGTTTACTTTACATCAATTGTTTACGCGTCAACAATGAGGTAACTTACATCATGTAACTTACGCGCCCATCACTGATTATCATACTAAATTTGGTTAAAATATGTCAAACTGTTTTTAAAAAAGATTCGTCAAAAGCCAAAATAAATAAACCAAATTAATAAAGTTCATAAATATCGGCAAAAATAAAAAAATATAATATAGATGTTGTCTCGTTCTACATAGACTAATCATAGTTTTGCTAAATATCTGAATAAAGATCAGTGCTGTTTACCGACAATATTTGAGCCGAACATTTCCGATGCCGCCCGAAGATCCACTATCTGAATATAGTTATCTAATCAACTATTGAACGAAAATTCCTATTCCCTCACTGCATAATTAATAGATATTCCAATGGTCCAATATAATTAAAAACTAAATTATTAATTTCTCGTTTCTGATGGGACTTTTTTGAGATTTTCGATTTTTATAGTTATGATGAAGGCATTTCATACCTGTATGCAAAATTTCAACTCGGTAGCATATCTGGAAGTGGGTTCGAATTTCCGGACATAACAAATATTCTCTTTTATATATAAAGATAAAGCTTGTAGTAGAGATTATTTTATTTTTCCATAGCCAACCCTTATGTAATTACTTTTTGAACTCATGGTATATATTTTTTTAAGATGTGCCTTCGCAAATACCCCTAAATTTAAAGAAGTACAGGGCAAAGGTAAAATAGTAAAAAAAGAATGGATAATGGATTGTTCCGCGAAAAGAAAAAGATTACCATGGAGAAGATATGCCTTAGATAGAAATGACCAAGGTAAACCCGAAAGCGAAGATGAAATCGCCGAAAAAGAAGAAATAGAAGAATCTCACCAGTCTTCACGAAGAAATCTATCTGGTTCTGACACAGAAGATGAAGTGGAAAGGATATTAACTAAACAGAAACAAAATCATGCTAAACTAAAGAATGGGACGAAAGAGGAACAAAAGAATGGGAAAAAAGAGGAACAAAAGAAAGAAAACAATTATGATCCTTTTGAAGCTGATACAGATGAAGAAAATTTACAGAGAAATACTAAACCGATAACAGAAAAAATTCCTAAAATATTTGAAAAAGAAATGTTTTATATTGATGAAGTTTTTAGCGATACTGAAAAAATCAAGTTGGAAAAAATGATAAAAATTACTAACGGGTAAGTAGTTTAATTATATCACTTTAATTTATCAATTGAATTCGTTCCTTTCTGAACAGTACCGACTGGTGGATAAAATAAAGGGTGATCCAATTTGGACTCTAGGATTTGCTTTTTGAATAAAACACAGCATATTGGAAAAATCCGAATTTTATTGTTATTAGCGTAAAGTACAGACTTGGCAATTATTTATGAAATATGATGTCGGCCAAATGCCCTCCACGACTCCGCTGACATGATACCATTCTTTTAGCGAAGGTTTCCGTAATCGTTTCCAATAAATGCGGTTCGATTTCATCAATAGGGGATACGCATAAAATTTATATTTCCTTAAAACTACATTTTTTTGATATGTTAATGTTAGTTATGTCACCTAACAAAACAAAAATCACATTTTAATTAATATTATAGCCAAATTTTTTAATTAAAATATTGTAAATTTGAAATAAGCCGACCACGGCGCGAAGGTTGCCGAGTAAATACAACTGAGTATGACGTCAAACGACTGGGGTTTGACGTCACAGATACAGCTACAACATAATCTTTACGTGTGTATATTGTATTGTTCGAGAGTTTTGTATTTGTTTTTAGACAATTTTTCACGCATTTATTATTAAAATGGTAGAAAAAAGATTTTTTTAGGGCTCAGAATGATAATTTACCCAACATTGATGCATTTATGCTCACAACATAAAGTTTACTTTTTTCTGAAATATCGGTTTTATTTCGCCTCATAGCTTTCAGCCACAAATTTCGCCTTTTCTGTTGTTTTTCGCCATCAGGTAATGATATAAATTGTTTTTTTGAATTTCTATTTGAACTATTTGTGCACACCTGTACTAAACAATATTTTCGACTATGTTTCGAAGTACTGGGGCCTGGATCTTCCATATTTTATATACTTTAATATAAAATTTAATTCGGTTAACATGTATAAATTGTTTTTATTTTTTATAGAATTAAACTTTATTTTAATTAAAATCACTCTCACTTTACATAACCTATAAAAGTTATACAAGCAAATAAGTTCACAACAGACTATGTAGGCTGCACGCTGTACACTGGGTAGGCTATACGCAGTACATGGGTAGGCTAGTAGTGTACTGCGTCACTTAGAAGGGGTATGACGTCACACGTAGTTTTCGCGCGCTACCTACATTTATGATTTTATTAAGCCTTCAAAATAAAAATAAAAAAATGCAAAACTGTTTTTTATGTTTATATGCAACAAGAGGAATATAATAAAAAATTAAAATAAAATCATGCCTATCCCCTATTGCACGTCTGATGTTTTCTTTTAGTTCTGGAATCGTAGCAGGCTTGTTCACATAGACGCCATTTTGAAATGGTTAACATAAAAATATGATTTTTTGGTGTCATTGTAGAGCTAATTTAATGTACTTTTAGGAAAAAAATATAAAATTATCCATTCCCTATGCTAGATCAAAAGTTGACATCATTTCCGGTGAAACCGGAAGTGCCTCAGGATTCTTATAGTAACCTTTAGATGGGCCTTTTTGTCTAATTTAACTTTTGTTCTGAAGATTTTTTGTATCTTTACAAATAAAGGAGTTTTTCGGGGTGTCCCGTTTCAAACAAACGCCCTGTATATAGTACATAATTTTTAAAATTAATATTTTTTTAACTTTTTCACATTTCCTTTTTTAAATTAATTAAGTAATTGATTGGTTAGTTTAATTTAGTTCTTTTGCTTCCACAGGTATATTCTAGATGAGCCTCGCATTGTTGTTGACTACATAATAACAAATGAAGAGAATGCAGATTCGTTCAAAGACACCTATTCTGATGCAAAGATTGTATCTTCAGGCTGGATTTACGATGTATATAATTCACAAAAAATGATTCCTGTTAAAAATTATATATTCTAATTTAATGAGACTAATTGTTAATTTATGTATTTTTTAAATAATTTAAACATGAAAAATTTTATATTTAGAAGTACATATTTTACTAGATTTTACCTATTAGTTCGTTATTATTATTATTTTATTTGTTACTAACTGACGTGCCCGGTGTCTGTTCCCTCCTTCACCCCTCCCTCTATTGCTCTACTTCCCTTGCGTATTACTGGCTGCTATGATTATTAGGTACAGAGTTCTTAGCATTTATGCTTTTAGGGATTTTTCCCTAAAAGACAGACAATAGGTTGAAGAATATTATCTAAATATTGTTGTGCTGTTAAAAACCCATTGGGAAAAACGAGATCAGTTCTACCGCCAATGATTATCCCACCCCATGCCATAACAGTACCACCTCTGAAACTGTGAACTTCCTGGACGTACCTCAAACGTTCCAAATTACCGGATCTTCTCCATGATTCACGGTAAGTTCATCGAAAATCAATTCATCGAAAATCAATTCATCGAAAATCAATTCATCGAATATCAATTCATCGAAAATCAATTCATCGAAAATCAATTCATCGAAAATCAATTCATCGAATGATCAATTCATCAAATGATCAAGTCATCGAAAATAAATATTTTGTAAAAATTTGAGAGGAATGCCGAGGGGATCGGAAAGCCAAAAAAGCAGTGGTCAATAAAAGTTGACAGACTACACTTATTAAATAACTATCATACTTAGTCTATTAATAATTTTTAAATTTTCCATTCAGAAAATACGCCAGGTAAAAGATACCTGTTAGATTATTTTGAAATCGAAAAGAGCTCCTTAGATCAGAAAAACCCGGTTAATGGGATCATAAATGTACTTAATGCACCCATTCTTAAAGGATTATAAAAAAGGTATTTCCCCATCTGTTAAGTCTTAAGAGTTTTGTGTTATGTACATAGTTTTACTATTCATATTTACTATACCACACATGATTTGTTCAATGTACGGTGATTGTAAACAGGTGGCATTGTTATGTTAGTGTGAGTTTGTTTTGTCATTAAACTAGATGATGGGTAGCTCGCTTCGCTCGGCTTCTTCTAACTAAACCCTTACTAACCTAACCTAACCTAAGATAGTGTTTTGACATTAAACTAGAAGATGGGTAGCTCGCTTCGCTCGGCTTCTTCTAACAAAACCCTTACTAACCTAACCTAAAATAGTGCTTTGTCCTTAAACTAGAAGATGGGTAACTCGCTCCGCTCGGTTTTAGACTTTTACTAACTAAACCTAACCTAATTACCTTGTTTTTAGGCGCATAGTACATTATTTTCCCCCATATTAGCCCAATTAAAATGCGTATCATTATGTATGAATTTATAAAAATTATTTGCGTGCAATTGCCCATAACCTGTCTTATTAAACCTTAAAAACAAAACATTTAATTCTTTTATTATATAAGTTTTCTTATTATATTTCTTTATTTATATTCAAACACTATGTCACTTTATTTACCTTTTTTTAAACCATATAAAAAAAACTACGCAATTATTTCTTAGTCTGTCTACTTTTATTGACCACTGCTCTTTTGACTTTCCGATCCCCTCGGCATTCCTCTCAAATATTTACAAAATATTTTTTTTCGATGAATTGATCATTCGATGAATTGATCATTCGATGAATTGATTTTCGATGAATTGATTTTCGATGAATTGATTTTCGATGAATTGATTTTCGATGAATTGATATTCGATGAATTGATTTTCGATGAACTCGTCGGTTACCCTTCTCCATACCCTTGTTCGACGAGTATCTGGATGAATTCCAAATCTGGACATTCCAAATCATTATCAAACCATTATTGAAAATTGTGACACCAGTCTAATCTTGCTCTAGAGAGGGGTTGACATCTGATTGGTCGTCGAGATAGAATATTAGCTTCGTGGAGACGATTTCTTACAGTATCGTGACTAACGGTTAAGTTATGTGCTCGCTGTATCTCCCTTACCAATTCGGGTTCTGTAATAGTAGGTTGTCTTCTAGCATTTAAGACCAAAAATCTGTCTTGATGCTATTCAAGGAGAAATGATTTATTTTTGTATTTAGCTATGATCATTGAGATACAGCAAATACCCCGCCAGTCACAAAAAGCTTAGTCACGGAACGGTTAAACATGAAAAATCGCACAAAAAATTATATTATCAAATGTTATTTGGAATGTTACATCTTTTTTACTTGCCCGACCTTAATATATAAGGGGCAAGTATTGTAATCGCGAAAATTTCCGATGTCGAGATTTTGACGGATGACCACGTTTCATGGTCCAGGGAATCCAAAAAACCTATTTTCGAAGTGCCGTCCGTATGTGTGTGTGTGTGTGTGTGTGTGTGTCTGTCTGTGTGTATACACGATAACTCAAAAACGGTTTAACTTAAAGAGTTCGTTCTGGTACTAAAAAATTCTCCTATTAAATAGGAAGAACCCTATTGTTTTTTATGAAAATCGGTTGACTAGAAATGGGAGTTTACTCGTGTCGATTTTAAGATTTTTGCGAATATTTAGCAACAGAAAAATATTTCGAAAAAATTTATTCAACAAAAGTTACTATAAATGCAATAACTAATAACTTTTATTTGAGACGTTTTTTGATAAAACGAAAAATTTCGAAAAATTTTGGTAAAATTATTTAAAATTTTTCCAAGTCTCAATTTTTTCATACTTATATGTAACGTTTCCATGGTCATGATAATTAATTCGTAACTAGTAAAGCAAGCCTTGGACAAAAATTTGTATAGAACATAATTTGATGTATTTTTGAAGATTTATCTAAATATTATTTTTTTTTTTTTTTAATTTACATTTTTTTTTTTAATTTTTTTTTATGGGAGGGCAAGTCTAGCGGAGGTTTCCCTTCGCCACTGGTTTTTCGATGTATTACTGAATAATTAACCAATAAATGCATTAGTACACTTTGTACGTATGATGTTCCTTTTTTTATTAATTAAAATGTGCAGGACGGTTATATCCGTCATTTGCCTACATATCGCCAAAAATTTGCGGCAACGTGTTAAATGATATAATTTTTAAAACAAAATAAGAATTATATATATAAAAGCCCTAATTTCTGTGTGTTCCACGTAACGCTAAGTTGCGTGGTGTGAATGGGTTTTGCGGGGTGTGGGCGGTAACGAAGTTAGTAGTAGGGGGCGAAGTATACGACGAAACAGATAGCTTACCAGACACTAGAGCAGAGCATTGCAGTACATACGGTGACTCGAACGAAGGTTGTTGTGTCAGGGGCATGTTTTGAATTGATGTTACGCAACGTACCCGCGGGCGGTCGCCAGTCCGATACTAAATTTTTAAACTTTAAACGATATGCATTGAGCGGCTTTTTAGGATTTCCTAGGTATAATCAGAAACAGCTATACCATTGATGTCCAGCACATGGCCCGCGGGCCGTATCCAGCCCGATACTAATTTTTAAACTTTAAACGACATGCATTGAGCGTTTTTTAGGATTTCCTAGGTATAATCAGAAACAGCTATACTACTGTTGTCCAGCATATGACCCGCGGGCCGTATCCAGCCCGATACTAATTTTTAAACTTTAAACGACATGCATTGAGCGGCTTTTTAGGATTTCCTAGGTATAATCAGAAACAGATATACCATTGATGTCCCGTATATGGGCCGCGGGCCGTATCCAGCCCGATACTAATTTATAAACGACACGCATTAAGCGGTTTTTAGGATTTCCTAGGTATAATCAGAAACAGCTATAACATTGATATCCAGCATATGGGCCGCGGGGCGTATCCAGCCCGATACTAATTTTTAAACGACACGCATAAAGGATTCCACACACCAAAGCGGCCGCGGTGGCGGCCACGGTAGCGATACGGCAGCGGCCTAACGCAACCTATACAATACAATGAGACCACGCACATACAAGCGTTCAGCTATCTGAGAACGCCACCGAATGCAGCGTTCAGTCTAGCGATCACCAAACACTGGCGGCCGAACTCGACAAGTTGCGTTAGGCCGCGCGATATTCATTGTTTATATACCACAGAGTGAATATATTTAAGAAAATAATGTCGAAAATAGATAATTTAACAGAAAAAATCATAGATCAGTAAAGGATCATTTAATTTTGTATGAATTAGCACATCCTGATTACAAGAATATTAGGAAAACAAATAAAGTGTGGAACGAAATAGGAAAAGTTTTGGAAATTGATAGTAAAGTCTGTTCCAAACGGTTAGGCGGAACTAGATTTTGCAATCTAGTTACTTTCATCGTTTAAATCATGCTTTTCAGCCATTTTGTTTAAGCTTTGTAAATCATACTTGCAACAAACATTTTTTGGTTAAGGTTAATATCATTTTAAAATGTCATTTTCTTTATATTTTGATTTTTTGTCATTCTTAATACAAATATCCCATTTATTTATTTTTTGTCATTAAAATATGTAAGAAAATTAATTTAAGTTTGACATATGTCATTCGTTTCCATGGTTTCAATGTTGGAATTTTAAATTTTGACATTCCAACGTGAAAAATGAAATAACCCAAGCACGGTCCCTTTTCCAACCTAAAAGAACGAAATTCCCATTTAGTTCCGCCTAACTGTTTGAAACAGACTGTGAGTAGATTATTATTTTTCCTCTACATACAATACATTATTCTATTGTGTTCTCGCAATCAATATTATCATACAACTATATACCGTGATTCACTAACTGATCGCTACCGCTACCGCCACTCCCACCGCGTTAGTGTGAGGAGACCTGATCGCTAGTCGTATCGCTACCGTGGCCGCCACCGCGGCCGCTTTGGTGTGTGGAATCCTTTAAGCGGTTTTTAGGATTTCCAAGGTATAATCAAGAAACGTTTTTGTTTTGTTAATATACGCAGAATCATGCAAATTTTAATAATTAATTCCTGCTTATATTGATTTTTATTCGATATCAGTTTGCCAACGTTGTTGGCAACGGGGTCTGCTAGTTTTAGATATAATGACTGTGGCGGAATCTTTAAAAACTGCTAAATTTTTACAACAATATCGACACATGTATAATTCTGCAAAAGACGAAGCAGTTCAAATGGCAAATTAAATGAACTTTTTCTTGGAAGAGATAAAAAAGTTGCTAAAAAACATTTTGATGAACTATCGAGCAATTACCTTTTTGGTGGTATTGGAGATGACATCTTTCGCGTCGATGTATTTAATAAAGTTTTAGATATCGTTATTAGTCAAATAAACAATAGATTTGAAGGGATGCATGAGGTTACAAAATTATAATATGAGGTTACAAAAGCATAGAAGAATTAACTGAGCTATTAGTGATTAAATATGCTTCAATATCTCTAAATTTTGCAGATGTTATTACCGCATTATTGTTGTTCCTCACGCTACCCATCACTGTAGCTACGGCAGAAAGATCATTTTCTAAACTAGGGTGACCATTCGTCCCGCATTTTGATTTGGTGTCCCCAGGTCCCAATTTTGCTCTGTACTTATATTTGGGAGGTGAAGACCTTTTTTTGCTCCTTACTTATATTTGGGAGGTGAGGACTTTTATTTTTGTTTGCTCTTCACTTATATTTCGGAAGTGACGACCTTTTTTTTGCTCAGTCCCGCATTGCCTTCTCCAAGAAAATGGTCACTCTATTATAAACTAAAGATAATTAAATATTATTTACGCAATTCGACAGGCTAACAACGGTTGCATAATCTTTCCATATTAGGAATTGAAACAAAAATTTTAAGTTACGCTACTGAGAAGGCGCCAGAAATGGTTTGCGCCTCGGCCCTCGATATGTAAATACGGTCCTGGTTCCACCAGACATTCCATATTCCATCTATTTCTAAAAATTATATAGTTCATTATCAATAATTCACATTTGTAGTTCTTTATATTATCAATACAGTTTAAGTTTGTATTGTAATTGGCGTGCACCATTTTAGACAGTAATTAAATAAATAAAAATTTTGGTACTTATTATTTTTTTATGGGAAAGAGTATACTTTATCCCGAATAGGCATAGATTCTTTTGTAATGATCAGTATTATTTTACATTGATATAAAATAAATAGTTGCATTTGAACAAAAATGAATATTTTTGTTTTATTTTTGGTAATATTTGTCATTTAATTGATCAGTGTGCTGGTGTAGTGTTGATTATAAGAACCGTTTCTAGGTAGTAAAGACATAATGTCAAAAATACAACAATGGTAAGTCGTTCTTCTTAAATGGTAAATATGGTAACGCATAAATTTTAAATTTAATAAAAATACTATAGTTAACTGAGCGTTGAAAACAATTGTTCAAGACTTGACACGTGTTATAATGGGTGTAATAATTACTAATTTAATTTTAAAGTGTAATTAATTAGCTTTTTTAGACAGAAATAAAAATTTGAATAAAACATGGGTAAAAATTTAGGTACGTTCATGTTTTTGTTTTTTTTTTATAAATGGTATTGCGCTTGCGTAGTTAGTAAGCCGCCTTTTATGCGTTCGTTCATGGCTAAGTGGTGACGCTATATTGCGAAGATTGAATTTACATATATTTTTACCTAAAAAATGTAATTAGCTCGTATTTTATGAGTTTACATATGTACAGATATGTGTATGATAATTAGTTTGATAAGTTTTAAATTTTATGTTTGCTTAGATGTAGGAAGATGGTAAGATTTTTTTTTATTGGTTATGTCATTACCACAACATTATTGTTTACTGTTTGGATAATAATTAAAACTTGTTACTTTATTACAGGTAGCTGATTTTACTTGCAAACTATCCCGTAAAGAACTTGAACATTTTTTAAGCGCTCGTATTATTTTGGAAAGATTTAATCCAGCAGATTTTAAATCAACCCAAAGAGTTCGTATCGCAGGAGTCAGAATACCTCTTTATGACGAAATTTCATATGATGAGGGTGAAAGACTTGGTGTATATGAATATAGAAAATATAATGAAGTAGTGATTAACAATAGTGTACCAAGATTAACATTATTACAAGATACAAGACAGAGAGTGTTTTTTACTCGTGATGAATTAAAAAGTTTAAATTTAAGTGGTAGCGGTGATTTCTTTCCACCTTTATATGAAAACTATACTCCGGAAAGGTTCAGAAGTATTTTAAAAAAACAAAGAAAGGCTTTAAGGGCTGGGATACCTTTAAAAAACGTTAGTTTTGATGAAGTAGTGTACATTACTCATATTTCACCATCGAAATCTTCACCGTCTGATACTACCTCTGAAAGTTCAGACTCAGATTCATCATCATCTGACGAAGAAACTCCTCTAATTAACAGGCAGGTTCAAGAAGATGACTCCGATGATGAAATAATCAACCCGTATTTAAGGTTATCTAATTCTAACGAATCTCTTGATGATGCTAATATAGTTGGTGAATGTTCATATCGTAGACAACATATAATTCCGAATGGTGAAAGGATTTATGCAGATCATTCCACAATATCTTTAGACGAAACTTTAGATGAGACTTTGATCAATACTTTAACTGATTTATTAAATTTTGGACCTAGTACTAGTCAGCTAATCGCTAGTACACCAAGAACTAATAGAACAAGTCACCGAATTCAAAATACTGTTGAAAATACAAGTAATAATTTAGACGGTGAACTTAGTGGGACACGTGGAATATTTACCGATATTGTACCAGAAAATTCAAACGAGTTTGTGAATGGTTTTTCTATTGCGCATCAACCAATTGAAACTGTTCCTGTCGTAGATTCTAATCCACTTAATCAGGAACGACACGATAACGGAACAAGCACTGAAAATTTATCAAACAATTTAGAAGACAGTCGTACAAGTGGTAATAGGCCAAGTACTAGTCAAGCAGATAGTTCAACGACACGAAGTAAGTCTAAACGTGTCAGAAGTACAGAAGAGGACTTGGAAACTAGTTCAGTAGATATAAACGGTAGTGCTAGTAATCCTGAACCTTCAAAAAAGAAGCGAAGTATAGGAACTGATTGTCAAGATTTGCCAGGATTGTCCAATCAGAACGCGAATGGTTGTATAAGTAACAATTCTAACACTTCAAGTACACGCAAAGGAAATAAATCAAAAAAATTAAAAAAAAACGGTGAGTTAAAAATCAACTAAATCAAGATATAATTTAAAAAGTGGTTCATTCCATAAATTTAGGAAAACAAAAGACGTCAAAATGAGTACCGAGGAAGAAAAAATGGATTGCAGTACAATTAATCCAGAAGAGTCGAAAGAAGAATTTTTGTCTTCACAAGAAACTTTATCTTCTCAAGAATTCGTGTCAGCAGCAGAAGAAACTCCAATTCAAAGTCAGGATAGTGGCATTTCAAGTCAAATAGTAAGTTGTGAAGATAAAAGTCAAGTTAAAATTAATAATATTGAAAATTCAGATAATTTAACTACAAATTCAAATCAAGAAAATGTTAATGTTATAGAAAATCCTGTAAATAGTATTGAATGTAAATCTAACCCTGAAATTTCTGAACAAACTGAAACTGTAAATGACGATGTTAACACTGAAGTTACTGAAATTTCAAATGAAAACAACTCTGAAACTGAAATTACAGTAACTGAAACTATGTCTACTGTAAACGTTGCTATTTCAAACAATATTTCAGAACCTGTTGAAATTCCAAATGTTTCTGTTCCAAAAGAAACAGTTTTAAATGAAATCTCTGAAAATATTTCAATCACAGATGAAATTTCAAATGAAACTCCAATGGATGTAACAGCTACAAATGTAATAGCAATGGATGATTTAGTTTCAAATGAAATGGTTTCAATTATAACCCCCAATGAAAACGTTTCCATTGAAACTCCTAGTGAAATCGTTTCCATTGGAACTCCTAATGAAATCATTCCAGTTGAAACTCCCAATAAAATGGTTTCAGTTGAAACGCCCAATGAAATCGTTTCAATTGAAACTGCCAATGAAGTCCTTTCAATTGAAACTTCCAATGAAGTTGTTTCAATTGAAACTGCAAATGAAAATATTCAAACAATTCCAAATGAAAACATTTCAATCGCAGGAGAAATTACAAATTCTCTTTCGAATGAAATGATTTCAGATGAAATAATGTCTCATGAAAATATTTCTGCGACAAATGAAAATTTATTGAATGAAAATGCTTGTGTGAATGAAAATATAGCAGTTCTGAACGAAAATAATACTATTACTAATGTAAACATTGCAGTTTCGATTCCAAGTGATAGCCTTTTGCTTACAAATGAAACTCTTTCAAATCAAAAAATTACCGATTCAAATCAAGATATTTCTGAGCATGATGAATTAGCTTTGATTCAAGCGGAACTATCGAAAAATATCTCTGAAGTAATCTCCAATGAAAATACAAATACAATATTAGTTTTGAGTCAAGCTAGTTCAGTAATTAATTCAAGTACAATACCAACTCAAGTAAAAATACTTGCACTTACTCCGCAGACAAATTTACCAAATTTGTTACAACCGAAAATAAATATAACTCCAAAACTAAACCTTCAACCAAAACCATTAAAACCACAAGTTTCACCTGCACCTGTACGAAGGCAAAAACAAATATTAATTGAAAGACCACAGGAGAAATTTGAATTTATATCTGTTACGAAAAGAAAACGAGGAAGACCAAAAAAGAATAACCCAGATCCACCGTTTAATCCCTTTGCACCTCCACGTAGAAAACCTGTTGTACAAAGAAAACCTCCACCTTCACCGGTAACGGAAGGTCCAAAAAGAAAACGTGGTCGTCCTCGTAAAACTCCTTTATTTGGTTTTCAACAAATTGTTTCGGAGATAAAAACTATTTTATTACCTTCAGATCTTTGGTCAGCACATGTTAGCGTTACTTCTAAACGAAGTCAGGTTTGTTTTACACGGATTGTTCAACCCGTTTCTGATTCAATACCTGTTGAATGTGACCGTTCAGTTAAATTTAATGGAGATGTTACTTATACTCTTAAAATTAATACTAGAAGTGCTAATTTGATTGGAGCACCAGGTGCGGTTAATAGTGTGAAAGATATTGAAATTTTACTACAAATAGTTAACGACATTAATATTAATGATCCTGTAATTAGGTACCAACAAAGATAGTTGATTTAGGTATTTGATCAGTTGAGAGAAAATGACCAGTATTTTATGTATGTGGACTATTATATTTTTATTTTCAGTTTCTTAGATTGTAGTTTTATAAGATTTGTTTTTATTTCAATAAAATTGGTGGCTTATATTTTGTTTTTTTTTTCTTTTTTTGATCTTGTAAAAGGATCAAATTTGAACGGTTTCAACAAGTAAATAGGTGAAGAGGTGACAATAAGAAGTATTTTTGGTAGTGATGGGCCGTATGTGATTTTGGTGGGATATTTGATACAGTATAATCCGGCTTCTCGGCCGGACCGGATAAATAAAAAGAGTTATAACAATATTGCTCAGTTAAAACATATTCGAAGGGGGTCAGACTATGGTGGTATCAAACATTTTTTTCATTTATTTTGCACGAATCATGGCAGTTAACTGTTTTTCAAATTACAATACACATTATTTAACACAATATCAATTTTTTTTTTGTCTTTTCAACGGTGTAAACCTTATAATATCTTTGAAATTATTTTGCAATGGTCCAATATTAATGCGGACACCTTTATTTTGGACGTTTGCCATTGCTGATAGTACTAGGCTAGAATAGTACCATATAATGAGTATTAGTATCAAAAAGATATGATACTTCAAAAGTAATATAAAAAATAAATTCGGACGTTTTGGAAACTGCTCAACAATCTGTGTCCGTCTTCAGCGATCACGAGAAGTGATAACATTTCAGTTTTCTTCGAGTTTTTATACCGAGTATTGTAAGAGTGGGAGCAGGTTATACGTGCGTTGCTATTGGTTGGGTGGTTGGGATCAGGTATGGGTAGGGACGGGACTACCTGCTGCGGATTAACGACTGGATTAAGGTTGTTTGTCAGATTATTGTGTGGTAATGAGTTGTTTGTTACCTGATTAGTGACTTGAGGATTAAAAGAATTGTTTTGAATAATGGCAAGCCAGAGTTGAAGAAATTCTATGTCAGCCAAGCCAGCATAGAATTTCCTCTCGAAGAAAACTGAAATGTTTATCACTTCTCGTGATCGCTGAAGACGGGAACAAATTGTTGAGCAGTTTCCGTATTTATATCCGAAGTATTATATCTTTTTGATACTAATACTCATTATATTGTACTATTCTAGCCTAGTACTATCTGCAATGGCAAACGTCCAAAATAAAGGTGTCCGCGTAACCTTATACAGTGCAACTCCAATATTCGTCCACGCCAATGTTCGTCTTTTTTGATATTCGTCCTGTTTTTTTTTTTTTTTTTTGAAATTTTTGTTTGATATTCATCCGAAAAGTCAATATTCGTCCGAGTCAGCTGATCGTCTGTTGACTGGCTCAGTCTCGAACAATGATTTAAGTATGCGCATTAACTCTCGTTTAATACTTTATTTTGTTTTTAATATTTACGAGTTTTTACAGTTAATTTTTTAATAAATATAGTACTGAAAGTCACCATGGGTCGTAAAAAGTCAGATGAGGGACCGGTTCAAAGTGCTGAAATTAAGGATTGGCTGTCCAATTGGGGAAAATATTCAGATTTATATCCTGAAATGGCACCCAAACATCGCTGTAGTTAATGAGCGTATCAATTCATTTGATGAAGATGTATTTGGACACTTTCGGAAAATTTAAAAAAACAGCAATGCAGACAACATTAAATAATTTTATTAAGGGCCGGTCTTTCCACCTTCAGATAAAGTGGCTGGTAACGTTATCTGACGGATAAAAACAATAAAGCGTCTTTCCACCTTCAGATAAAGTTATTCCTACGAATAAACTATGCTATCTGGCAGATAAGTTATTCGGTAGTCAAAGTACCGAATAAGTAACAAATAAGTGCTGTCACTGTCAAGAAGTTAGAAATTAAATGATTTCTTGGAACAATAAATTGCAAAATAGACTTGAAAAAATATAATTTGTTTAAATTTTATTATTTGTAGAAATAATGCCTTAACTCCAAAATAACAGTGCACCAGTCCACGGTGAGAAAAAATATGAAAAAAGTATCTCGTGCAATATTCAGCTTATGTCTGATTTCATTTGTATGCCTTGTACGGAAAATTAAATACACGAATTTCAACGAGTATATTACGAAATTGCCCGCTGTCCACGAGGGGTTGCAGCCTGGGATGAAATGTTAGTGAAACTGCTTTCTTCTGTGAAAAACGGCTGAAGTAAACGGTGTCGAGAAGGATATTTTATATTAAACGTTAGCCGGGATCCACGCCTTACAATACAATGTTTAATAATTCTAATATTCGCTTCGAGTTTGAACAAAAAGATTATAATTGGTATAGTAGCAACTGCAGTATTACGCAACTTTAACGTTACAAGAGTGGATATGAAAAACCACCCACAAAAGATCAGTACTGTGTCGGTGACGTACCTGAAGAAACTGATTACTCAGAAAAAATGAAAATGAAAGAATACTCCGTGATTTAATTTCTTATTTTCAAATTATAACTTATTTTGTATTTACATCAATCATAAACAAATTAAAAAATTAAATAAACGTAAATCAATTATTATTAATATCTACTATATATTTTTCATTCCCCCAATTTTATTACATGTTTACGACATTAATAATTGCTAATATCTTGTATAACGCATACATAAATTTAATTTTGTTAATGACAATAACTAAAAAAACGGCTCGACAGCTGTCAGTTTACCAGTTTATTTATTTTCATAGAGAAACAAACAAAAAATCTTTCTCAACGCCTATTTCAGTTACACATTCAGTGTTACCAATCTGAGGATTCAATATGTCAGTCTCATTATCCGTCAGATGGCTATCTGACAGATAAATATGAATTGAAAGACGGGATGACATTTATCCAACAGATAAAGTATCAGATAACTTTATCTACCAGATAGTTACTCAGAAGTTTATCAGAAGGTGGAAAGACCGGCCCAATATTAGAATTATTAAACATTGTATTGTAAGTCGTGGATCCCGGTTAACGTTTACTATAAAATATCCTTCTCGACACCGTTTACTTCAGCCTTTTTTTCACAGAAGAAAGCAGTTTCACTAACATTTAATCCCAGGCTGCAACCACTTATGGATAGCGGGCAATTTTGTAAAATACTCGTTGAAATTTGTGTATTTAATTTTCCGTACAAGGCATACAACTTAAATCAGACATATGCTGGATATTGCACGAGATACTTTTTTCATATTTTTTCTCACCGTGGACTGGTGCACTGTTATTTTGGAGTTAAGGCATTAGGTCTACAATTAATAAAATTCAAACAAATTATATTTTTTCAAGTCCATTTTGCAATTTATTGTTCCAAGAAATCATTTAATTTCTAACTTTTTGACAGTGACAGCACTTATTTGTTACTTACAAAAAAAAAAACTTACAAATAAACTATTATTATTATTATTATTATTATTCGCTACTTTGACTACCGAATAACTTATCTGCCAGATAGCATAGTTTATTCGTAGAATAACTTTATCTGAAGGTGGAAAGACCGGCCCTTAACAATTTAACTATAAAATAAAATAAAATATAATATACCCACAGAAGTACTGAAGATACTTGTGCGTGGGTTTATAAACTTAATAAAAATGTATTTAATATATAATTGAACTATGCAGTACTTTTCTGTTTTTAAAGATTAATCAGACTTTAATTAACATTAGAATAATTTTTTTATACAATCACAGCCTTCTTCACACAACCATTTGTGTATTGACAGTTTGAAGTTATTCATGTAGGTTGTTGCTCGAATGACGTCTGGTAGATTTTTGAATACTTTAGCACCTATATAATCAAAACAATGTTGTCCTATCGAGATGCTTCTTCTAGGTACTTCTACTTTATTTGTAATTCTCATTCAAAAGAATAACTATGCTCTATTGCTGAAAACTTATTATATCTGGTCAGGAACACAACAATAGACTTGCAGTAAATCCTGACGTCCAACAGAGCTAATTCTTTGTAGAGCGTATCAAGGCCTTATCACACTAGAACGCTATCCAAGTCTTATTTTTGTAGGTTTTTTTTCAGGATCCAAGTCTTCAGGTGTTGACATATCACACGGTATTTGAATATTAGTTAAGACTTGGAAATTGTTTGTTTACCCATGCGCACATCGTGAAATTATGACAGTTGACAGTTATATTTTGAAAGGTTATTTTAACAACACGAGACATAAACAAAAGACAAAGACGCGTCAGCTGTAAGACCTGGGTAAAAAGACCGAGAAATTGTATCCTGTTTCATTTGCCTGGTCTTCAAAACCTAGGTTTTTTCTTCATACTATCACACGCACAAGACTTCGATTCGAATGTAAAGACTTTAATTTTCCAAGTTTAGACTTGAATAATAACTCTAGTGTGATAAGGCTTTCAGATGGATAGGTACGTTTTTTGAAAAGAAGTATTTTTAGGGTCTTCTTATGTATTACTTCAATTGGTGTTATTATATTGTTGTATGTACCTCCCCAGGCTACAATTCCGTATGTTAGTATTGAAAGAAAAAGTGTATGGTACAACATTATTAACTGGCTCTTTTTAGGGTTTTGTAGGTATGACCAAAAAACCCTTATACCGTCATTTTGTCGTCTGTCTGTCTGTCTGTTCGGTAAAAATTGTAGCCAAACGGCTAAACCTAGAGAGTTGAAATTTGGCATGCTTATACAACTCTTTGACCCGCACATAGGAAAAATACTAAAACATCTAAAAAACATATCCCCCAAAAATTAAAACAAATATGTGCTCATCGAAAAAAATAATATATTTTTTAATTCTGAGTAGGGTATCAAATGAAAGCCCTTGGTACGTGGATTAACGATCAAAATTTTATTTTTGCAAAATAAATTATTTTGAGGCGATTTTTGCCAAAATTGTGCAAAAATTTTTTTGTCCCACATCCTGTAGGCCAGATGGTTTAAACTAAAAATCTGAAAAAAATCTAAGTAATGTACATTGGTGTAAACCGGAATAGTACAACAGGAATTTTTGATCAGATTATGTTTTCGGAAAATAACGCATTTTTTGTTGACGATGCACAAAATTTATAGTTATATAACACGTTAATTGCAGAGCATCGTGGTTTAGTGGTTACGTTGCTCGCTAACTACACAGATTTTTTGTTCACTACACAGGTTCGTTCCTTGCTAGAGGAGTAAATTTTATTTTACAGACAGACGACAAAATGACGGTATAAGAGTTTTTTGGTCATACCCACAAAACCCTAAAAATAGCAGCTGTGACTGTTTATCTCTCTTATAACGCTCCCTGTTGCAGCTATCTCTCTCACGCAACCAACGAATAAGCTGCCACACTCTTTTAACTCACCTATTCTCCCCGGGACTTAAATTGGTCTGGTTCCTAATTATACAACAGAATTTCCGTCTGGCAAATTAATATTGTATTCTTTGATTACAGAACTATATCATATTAAAATTACAGCTATACTAAAATGGTTTGAAAATTATTATTTTTTAATTACTTAAATTATATCTGGCGCAATGTTAGCAACAACAAAACTGTCTGGCAACTATAAATTTATAATACTAAAAAGACATAGAAAGTTATTTTAAAAAAATGTCTTAAAATGATTTCAAAATATCTTTTTACCTGAACAGGCGAGATGCGCACAGGTAAACGCAACCGCTCCCAGGTGCCAGACGTACCGCATCCCTACCTGACTTCAATAAGAAAGGGAAATATCGTAAAACCAGCCGACCTAAAATTCTTTCTCGAAAACGTTGCTAGCGAAAACTATACCTTAAAAATAAAAAAATTCTCCTAGAGCAATTAACTTTGAAGCTAATTTTCTCGAAACTTTAAATGATGTGCTTAAATCCTTTTACTTCTAGCCCCCTCAAATATTACTTACCACCCTTAATGTTTAAAAAACTATATTTTAAATTGGTTTTAAAGTGCAAATATCAAGACATAAATATTTCTTATGTTTACCTTTCATATACAATGAATTTATTTTTTAATGCAACATGTACAATGTCATTACCATGGATACAGTTTTTGATAGCAATATAAATCGTGTTCATTTTCATTTGCAACATAGAAAAAACCATATATACTAGCAAAATCAAAATATTTTATTGAATATACAAATTAAAAAATAATAATAAATAACTAATAAAAACTTATAATAAATGTTCAAAAGTTTCTCCGTTTACTTGCATACAAAATGTTAAGCGATCATAAAAATGATTCAAAACATTCAGCAATTGCTCTTGAGGCATATTGTTGGATTCTTGAACAATTTTGTCTTGCAATTCAGCAACATCCCTAAGTTCTTCATTATATACTTTGGCCTTTAAATATCCCCAATAAAAAAAAATCATTGGGTGCCAAATCCGGAGATCTCGCTGACCAATTCATCGACCCTCTTCTTTCAATCCAGCTATTTGGGAAAGTTCTATGTAAATATTCTTTAACTATTCTAAAATAATGGACTTGTGCGCCATCATGTTGAAACCATACTTGTCCATTAATATTCAGGTTTCGCAACGCAGGTAATATTTGGTTTTGCAAAAGGGCTAGATATTTTGCGGCATTAAGGTTACCGTCAATAAAAAAGGCCCTATAATATTCGTTCCTATTATCCCTGCCCAAACATTTAATTTTTGCGGCCTTTGAGTTCGGGAAGAATGAAACAAATGTAAATTTTCTCGACTCCAGTACCTAAAATTTTGTCTGAGCATTTCACCATTTAGAGTAAACGTTGCTTCGTTAGTAAATAAAATTCTTTGAAGCATTGTTGGGTCGGAATTAATTTTTTAAAACATTTCAAAACAAAAATCCATACGTACTGCTGCGTCCCTTTTTAACAATTCTTCATGATTTTGAAATTTTTATGATAGAAACTTTTCTTTTTTTAAGAAGTTAAAAACAGGTCCAATACTAACATAATATCCAGACAGCAACGGTTTGTGCAATTGATTTTAAAGTATTTTGATTGTTTTCTTCCACTTGTAATAATATATCCAACTGCTTCTCTTCTGTAAGCACGTGGGATGTTGTTCTTTTTTTATTATGTTTTGACTTAAGACATCCTTCGCGATGAAATTTATTAACTAATCTTGAAATTGTAGAGGGATTTGGTATTGGCCGATCTGGATAAGTTGCACTAAATACAGCAGAAACTTCTATTAAACTCATTTGGGAGTTATACTAAGTTACCATCATTATTTTTTCTTCATCTGTATACATGTTGATTAATTTTTAAATCAGCAATGAGCAAAAGTATACACACTAATTGTCTATGTTGCAAATGAAAATGAACACGATTTATATTGCTGTCAAAAACTGTATCCATGGTAATGACTAAGTACATGTTGTATTAAAAAATATTCACTGTATATTTTTTTCCTTAGGTAAGAGTCGACTGTTTTATTATATTTTAAAACTTTAAAAAATACTGATCATTTTGTACGCTGATTTTTATGTGCATTGTGTTTTGTGTATTTACTAAATGCATAGCATTAGTTTTATAAGGTATGAGCTTTTATGATAAATATTTAATATTTCCCAAATTTGGGGAGTATAGATTCGATGAAGACTTTTAAAATTGCGTTACTTTATAAAAAAGTTCAGGTCAGATTGAGACTCGCTTTTTTTAAATTAGCAATATTGTCATGTGTGAGGTTTGATTGAAAGGCAACTCCTGGTTTTAAAAATACAATTTATTAATCATGTATCCAATTTACAATGTAATTGTATGAATTTGTCCATGGGGTTGGGGAAGTTTCGGTCCACCCCGTGTTGGCCGGAATCGACTTGGACCTATCTCTGAGGCGGGGGCTGCCCATTAGGGAGTCGAGGAGCCTTCTCCCACTCACATGATACTGCTTGCTTGGCTCACCAGATGTATGGGTATATGGCGTCGATATCTCGGTCGTCACCGTGTTGACTGGAACTTGTAGAATTGGCTAGGTTCCTTTGCCCGAATTCCATGCGACGTCCATGTACATGTACTACTGGTTGACTTACTTCCGATATTCATCGAATGACAAATATTTCTTTATTACGAAAATGCAGCGTATGCATTTCGTAATCAGGTAACATATGCTAGACGCTGACAAATAGTTTTTTAATCAAACAGCTGAGCGTCACAATGTCTAGGTGTCGCAATTCTAACCTAGGATTACCTTTGTGACAATATGTTCAAAATCATGTATTATATAACTGCGTTCGAGGATGAAATCTGATAGGTTGGAGCAAATTTAGTACCGGATACCCGGTTCTAAATACTCGGTTCCGAATACGCAGTTCCAGATATCTGGTTTCGGCATACCTGGTTTCGAATAGCTGGTACCATATACGCGGTTCCAGATACCCGGATTCCAGTTCCTGAATACGTGATTCAGGACACCCGCGTACCGGATACCTGGTTTCGGAACCGGGTACCCGGTTCTAAATACTCGGTAGCGAATCCGAGGTTCCAGGTACTGCGGATACCTGGTTCCGGATACCCGATTCCGAATACCCGGCTGCGGATAACTAGTTTTATGGTTATTCGAAACCGTAAGAGTTTTTTGGAACTGGTTCTGGGTTCTGGCAGCACTTTTGTAAAGTTGAATACATAAATATTGATCATAAAAGCTTGTTTGATGGTTGAATTGCAATTTTGATCATGTATATACATAAGTATAACGTATAATCATATATGGTTTAAAATGACTTTAATATTTTTTAACTAATTATATACATATGTAGTTTTAGTGGATTATTTTTTAAGTTAAGCAAAATTTTCTATCATATCGCTAAAGATTTTGGAGAATACATATATAAATTATTGTTGTAAAATAAATTGTATTTTATTATAAAATGTACCTTATATTCTTCATAATGTAGAAATAAATATAAGTGACTGCATTGTTTTATTTTTATTTATCCTTCAAATTAATCCATTAGGTACTAGCCTACCTTATATGGCACACATAAATGTTTGCAGACATATCTGTCAATGTTTATCGATGTGTTTAGTTTGGGTAGTGTATTGGGCGCCAATTATAACCAATAGATAAGTTACGCTGACGTTAGTTTTGTTCTATGCTTAGAAAAAAATTGTTAAGTTATGTGAAGTTGGACAGAATGAGTTCTTCTAAGAGGTAAGTGAATGTATTGGCCAACGTTTCTCAACCGGGGGGCCGTGAAAGCTTCGTCGGGGGGCCGCGAAGTCATATAAAATCGAAGCATGAAATTATAATAGAAAAACGCTTAATTTTGCAAGATATATTCATAAATATATGACATTTATATTCATTAAAATATACCTTTTAAACTTAAATAAAATAGATTATACTTATTTTGACAACTAATTTAAACTAATTAAAACGGTTCGCGTTGGGGGTACATCAAGTACTTTCAAGTAGGTACGACTTGAACTTGCAATATTTTTTGTTATGCTCCGAGCTACTGTTAGCTAAAGAGTAAGGATGTGAAAGTGTTCAAAATGGAAAGTAACTTGGAACAATGGAACACTTGTAAATAAAAATACTTGCAAGCCATTATAGGTAATCGTAACAGATATTAAAAACATGTTTATGTAAAGTTGTTTTTTTTCAAAAGTTTTATCCAATACGCCATACGTTCCTATATAAAAAATCGAAGTTGTCCTTGATATCCTGTACTTCCGGTTTATTCCGAAAATTTAAATACTACCATCCAATTATTTGGGTAAACTCTGGTCACCAAATTTTTTTCCCAACTTGCCCACACATCGTCTTTTCGAGAAAAATCGTGTTTCCTCTATATTGATACACCTTGAGATCCCCCCCTCGCTCCCCCCTTTAATTCAATTTAAAAATCAAAATACTTATATGTTTTTTTATTAAAATAAAGTTTAAAACATTATGTGAATGATTAAATGAATTATTTTGATAGAATCAATTATGTAAATTTTTACCTTTGTTAATAATTAATTACCCCAAATAATTAAGTAGAGCCTAAAATAAACTTATTAAATTATTTTAGTAATTACATTTAATTGAATTAAACTATTTTTTGAAGTATCAAAAAACTTTGTACATCATCTACTAAAATGTAATTAATAACAAAATATGCTAATTGAGCTTTTAGGTACATACCCCAAATATAAAGGTAATAACCCTTTTCTTTTTAATATCTATTTTTTTTTTTTTTATCAACTTTATTTACAGGAACAATAATCTCTATTTCTTCAATTTCATGAATAAGGGCATGAATAGGATTAGAAATTAATTTATTTTCCTTTCTTTTACTTTACATTCCTTTATTTAAAAAAAAGAAAAATCATATTCCTTTAAATCTTCTATTAAATATTTTTTAGTACAAGCTATAGCTTCAACTATTTTTTATTTGCAATTTTATTAATAATATTTAAAATAAATTTTATAAGAGAATTATTAAAAGTAAATAAATTTTTAATAATATTAATCAATTCAACTTTATTATTAAAAATAGATTCAGCACCATTTCATTTTTGACTTCCAGAAATTATTGAAGGCACCTAAAATACTTCTTCAATCAATCCATGACTTAATCCAGCATATTTTTTTTTATTCAACTTTTTTTTTTATAAATAGTTAGAATTATTACAGCTGCTGCGACCTTTCTATAGTACGACGCCATCTTGACTACGCTCCACAACTGATTAAGTGGACACAGACTTGAGAGTTCTCTCTCTCTCTCTCTCTCGAGTAACTCTCGAGAGCAACTCGCAGGGTACTCTCGAGAGTACTCTCAAGTGGACAGGCACCTTAAGTAATTGTTCTTAATTTAGAAGGTTTTTTTAAATGTTTTTAGTTAGTCATGCTGAAATTCTTTGTTTTTTTAAATTAAAAATATATGCAGTGTTTTAAATCAGTTATATTTATATAAAACAAAACGAATACATTAAAAATAATTATATATCTTTTTATAAAAATTGTAGATTTGAATCATAATATAAAATTTCCTAATTCCTTACACGATCATGTGTTACAATAAAATTATGTACACTTTATTTTAAAATATAAATACATTTCTTGGTTAAGATCTATTCATTACTTGATTGTGTTCCCCCACCCTCTAACTGATTTGTTGGCTGCGAAGTTGTGACTTGAGTAACACGTGTTGCATTTGCCGGGTTCATTATCCTTGCGAAGACAGTGCCAGGTTGAGGTCGTCCTGTAACAAACAATATTAAAATTATTAAGATCGAAAAAATGTTTTCTTACATAGGAATAAATACCAAACTTATTTCCAAGGACAAGTATTTAATTAAGCCAGCTTGCAAACTGATTCTTGACGGGTCTGCTCTGACAATATCCGACAGTGCGAAGAATTTGGGATTGATTTTTGATGATAAATTAAAGTTCTCTAAGCATATCAGTTTCATAGTAAGAACAGCCTACTTTAAATTAAAGACCCTCTATGGTAACAGACAATACCTGAACCAGGCAATTAGGATAAAACTATGCGACTCCCTTGTATTGAGTCTGTTTACTTATGGTAGTGTAGTTTACGGACCTTGTCTGCTTGCAGCTGATATAAAAAAAATTCAGAAGGTCCAAAATTCATGTTTGCGTTTTATCTATGGTGTACTAAGGCGCTCGCATATCTACCTTCACTTGTCTACATGGCTGAACATGAAACAAAGAAGACTTTCGCAATCTCTTGTATTTTATCATAAAGTGTTGATTCTCAAAATTCCCCCTTATTTGTACAACAAAATCACCTTCAGATCTGACGTACATAATGTTAATATAAGATTTAAGGGTACTCTTTCTCCACCTTCTTACAAAACTGCAACATTTAAACATAGCTTCTCTTTTGACATTTGCGCTAAATACAATATTATTCCCGAAAACCTTAAATCTTTTAGCTTAATATCTTTTAAAACACAAATAAAGAAGCTCATCTGGGATAAAAGTTTATAAATGTTTATAAAAATTTATAATAATTTATTAAAGTTTAAAAAGTGTTAACAAAGTCAAATCTACTAATATGTTCATCTTGCCCTTTTAATTTCATGTCTTTTTCAATGTTCTTTTCAGCCTTAATTTTGCCCAAGTTAGGGAATGTTACATATTTACATGCATCAACGCTGGCTATAACAACTGTGGTATTGTCAATAGCAAAGAACCCTGGTTATTTATGTTAATGTGCTATATTTATATTTTTTATACCTTTTAAGGGAACAGTCTTTGTATTCTTACAATGGCTGATCATGGGCCTTTATCCAATGTACAAACTGTTATTATGTCTATTATTTGTAAAAAATCTAATTTATTTTATTGTACCTTGGATATAAATAAACAAATTAAAATTAAATTAAATTAAAAAAAAAAGTACACATAGGCGTACATTTTATTTTTATTACCTTATACGGATTAATTATTAAATAAACACTGTTTTTCGCTACACGCCAATGAGTTGATAGCACATATTAAGTTAGCAACGAATTTTTGTTCTTCCACGGGTGAGTTCGGGCCCAGTGCCGGCTCCACACGGTAAGCAAAGGGTGCGTCGCATCGGGGCGCCGAAATTACCTTTCGGAGCACTTTTATAAATAAAAATCTGACGACACGCCAAAAATCTTATAATAGAATTATATTTTAAACAAGTCTACTCATATAGATATATTATAATCACAAGTGAATAAAACTTTAATTTGGGCTAGTTTAGTTTTAACAGTTACGCCATAAACTACAATCTTAAAGTCATAAACCAAAGCAATGCCGGCTCCACAATGGATACAAAGGATGCGTCGCATCAGGGCGCCACGATCAAGGGTCGCCATCACAACGAACGATTGAGCGGCGCCGTTTTTATACTGGCGAGCTAAACAAAAAGTCTTCCACAATTTTTTCTTCACAAAGTAATTTAAATTTTTTAAAAACGGCGTCATTTTTATTTTTGGGGTTCCAGGTACCTATACGCATAAAACTAGTGCTTATTCGTATCGCTTGTGTGACGTATAAAACTTAGAATTCAGTTGCATAAAATCAATGAGTTAGTTCACATCAATTCCTGCTATATATCGATGGTGATTTGCTAATATGGTGTATCTCAAAATAGCGAATATTCCAATTTCCACTTTATTACTACTGATACCCCACAAGGGCAAATAATAAATGTTTTAAATAAATTTTTATGATCGCCTTATGTTTACAAGTTAATGGTGGTATTTTTGAACATTTAATTTAGATGATTTTTTTTGTTGTTATTTTTGTATTAAATAATTGTATTTTCAATAAAAAATGTTTAGCCTTTTCAATGAATATTTATCCCTATGTTGCAAAATAAATGGAGGGCAACTTGCTGTCAAAATAGTTTATCATTACTAGAGAAACCATGCATTATAATATTTTCAATGTTGCACGATAAAAGAAATTCACCGTATTATTATATGTATGCTTAAAAATAAAATGTAATACTTATAAGCACTTAAGTATTTTATTATTACCTGTTTCATAATTTCTAATGAAAATATATTGTGTCAATACAGGGCCGCGCCAAGCGGGGGTGTTAGGGGTGCACAGAACCCCGGTGGCAGGCCTTAGGAGAGGAAAATATTGGCAAATAGGGGCGGGAGAACAAACAAAATTCTGGTTGACTTTCTTAGAAGATATTAAAAAATAAATAAATTAAACCATTTAAAAAAATAAAACTTTTGGTTGACTTTTGTAAATAAATGGCGACCATTTATTTACAAAATAATAATCAACATAAGTTTTACAAAGTTGAACGTAGCAAGCTTTGAAAACAATAAAAAAAGAAACAAAATATCTCTTAAGAATGAGAAAATGTGTAGACAATAATGGTGGTTTGATCGAACATTTGTATTTTTTTTTTTTTTTTTGTAAAATAGTCAAATAGTTTATTTTAGAGATATTTTGTTTATTTTTTTATTGTTTTCAAAGCTTGCTACGTTCAACTTTGTAAAACTTATGTTGATTATTAATTTGTAAATAAATGGTCGCCATTTTGAAATGGTTAACATAAAAATATGACTTTTTGGTGTCATTGTTAAGCTAATTTAATGTACTTTTAGGAAAAAAGTATAAAATTATCGATTCCCTATGCTAGATCAAAAGTTGACATCATTTCCGGTGAAACCGGAAGTGCCTCAGAATTCTTATAGTAACCTTTAGATGGGCCTTTTTGTCTAGTTTAACTTTTGTTCTGAAGATTTTTTGTATCTTTACAAATAAAGGAGATTTTCGGGGTGCCCCGTTTCAAACAAACACCCTGTATATAAAAAAAAAATACTGCACATATTTAGAAACCTAAATAATGGAATTAGGTATTCGAATTAACATTAACAAAAAAATATTTTAACAATAAATTTGTTTTAAAAGCTCTTAGATTAACAGACGATAAATTATTTTCAAATATCGTTCATTTTGCCGTGATTACTACTAAGCAAAATTTGTCCTACACACTCAGCATACCGCCTTCACTTATTATATACCTGCGACCCTGCAATGTGTGAAAATTCACACTTCACATCAATATTTAAGATACAGAATATATCCGTTAATGTCAACGCTGCTTTTGAGTTATCAATGGATTACACAAATATTGCAATGCAAGTGAAATATTTGTTATGAATGATGTGGATTCAAGTCTGGCTGTCTGCAAAATCGTTCTTGCTTAGCTTGATTTTTCATGATGAGTTGCGAAATTTATTTATTTCTTTAAAGTCAGATGCGGCCGAAATAGATCTACTTTCGTTGTTGATCTTTTGTTTCGAATCGAGATGAAACTGTTTGAAGCAAAACCGTTTTTTTTTTTTCAAGGTGAAACGTTTTTGTTTCAAATTATTTTGACTAATCTGTGTGCACCGGGCATATGAGATTATTCAAATAAATTTACAAGCTGATTCGGAAGTGTACGTGTTTTGATAATAGACCTCACATTTGCTGGTCAGCACAATTGATACATTCACAAAAATCTATTACCATTACCCAGTAGTATTCAATCTGTGTTCCGCGGAACCCTGGGGTTCCGTGGGGCACCTGTTTCAGAAAGCAATCTTAATTCGTACGGGATCTTTGACGAAATCTACGCTCTCCACTCTGGCATAAGTAACAGGTGGTATAAATACAATAAGGCCCGGTCTTTCCACCTTCTGATAAATTTCTGGGTAACTATCTGATAGATAAAGTTATCGGATACTTTATCTGTTGGATAAATGTCATCCCGTCTTTCAATTCATATTTATCTGTCAGATAGCTATCTGACGGATAATGAGACTGACATATTGAATCCTCAGATTGGTAACACTGAATGTGTAACTGAAATAGGCGTTGACAAAGATTTTTTTTGTTTCTCTATGGAAATAAATAAATAAATTGGTAAACTGACAGCTGTTGAGCCGTTTTTTTGGTTATTGTCATCACCCGGGTGCCACTGGTATGTAATGACCTTGGCTCGAGTTTTAGTTTTCTGGTATATTGGTAGATGGTGACATAGTGCAAAATAAATTACGAATACACCCGACTTCAAACGATCAGAAACTTCGTGGTCTAGCTGTCGATCAGCCGCCATTAGCTGTCAAACACATGACAGTTGGTGTTGAAGTAATACGCATTTAAGCTTGTTAATTTTCAAATACATGGTTAAAATAATAGAGTTTTATTTCCAATTTTGGTCATCTTATACTGTATTTGATACATACATTGTACATCTCGGGAAGACGGGCAAAAATTGATTTTTTGCCGATATTGTCTTATAATGATCTGAAATGTGTAGAAACCAAATATGAGGCCGAAAAAATAAAAAAACAGGTATAGCCTCCAATTTTATTAATACAGTGTTTGTAATTAGTAATTATAATGTTGTGTTTAAAATAATATTTAATGTTGTGTATAATTTTGTGTTTCAAAAATAAATAGCTTACACCTTTTATTTAGATTTATTTATTTAAATTCCTTATTTATATGTTATATAAATAAGGAATTAAATTGTTCTTTCTTAATTGTAAAACTTTTGATAATATAAATAATAAAATATATTTAATACAATAATAATGGTAATTATGAACGTAAATCAGATAGTAAAATTTAAATTTGGCGGTTGTTTTTGTTTAGTTCATTGGTATATTCCTAGAGGGAACGTGCTAATTTTTTTTGCTGCCAGTGTCCGTTCTTAATATATTGTGTTCTGTGATTGTCATTAACAAAATTAAATTTATTTATGCGTTATACAAGATTTTAGCAATTATTAATGTCGTAAGCATGTAATAAAATTAGGGGGATGAAAAATAGATAGTAGATATTAATAATAATTGTTCTACGTTTATTTAATTTTTTAATTTTATTACGATTAATGTTAATACAAAATAAGTTATAATAAATTTGAAAATAAGAAATTAAATCACGGAGTATTCTTTCATTTTCATTTCTTCTGAGTAATCAGTTTCTTCAGGTACGTCACCGACACAGTACTGATCTTTTGTGGGTGGTTCGTCATATACACCCTTGTAACGTTAAAGTTGCGTAATACTGTAGTTGCTACTATACCAATTATAATCTTATTGCTCAAATTCGAAGCGAATATTAGAATTATTAAACATTGTATTGCAAGGCGTGGATCCCGGCTAACGTTTAATATAAACTATCCTTCTCGACACCGTTTACTTCAGGCTTTTTTTCACAGAAGAAAGCAGTTTCACTAACATTTCATCCCAGGCTGCAACCACTCGTGGATAGCAGGCAATTTCGTAAAATACTCGTTGAAATTTATGTATTTAATTTTCCGTACAAGGCATACAAATGAAATCAGACATAAGCTGGATATTGCATGAGATACTTTTTTCATATTTTTTCTCACCGTGGAATGGTGCACTGTTATTTTGGAGTTAAAGCATTATTTCTGCAAATAATAAAATTCAAACAAATTATATTTTCTCAAGTCCATTTTGCAATTTATTGTTCCAAGAAATCATTTAATTTCTAACTTTTTGACAGTGACAGCACTTATTTGTTACTTATTCGTTACTTTGACTACCGAATAACTTATCTGTCAGATAGCATAGTTTATTCGTAGGAATAACTTTATCTGAAGGTGGAAAGACGCTTTATTGTTTTTATCCGTCAGATAACATTACCTACCAACCACTTTATCTGAAGGTGGAAAGACCGGCCTTTAAACGGACAAATTATTATCAAAGGATTGCGGCATCTAATCAAACGTTTTTATTGCACCTAACAAACTTGCCGTAGACCAGCGGTTCCCAAACTTTTTTGACCGCGACCCGGTACGAGGTTTTAAAATTTTTATCGACGCACCTTATGAAAAAAAAAAATTTATTTACAAAACAAATTTTATTTTAAAGCAGTAGCTTTATAGTAATAAAGAGTAATAAATTGTAATAAAGAGTATAGTATAGTAATAAAGAATATAGTATAGTAATAAAGAACACAAATACAGTCTGTTTCAAACGCTTAGGCGGAACTAGATTTTGCAATTTAGTTACTTTCATCGCTTAAATCGTGCTTTTCGGCCGTTTTGTTTAAGCTTTGTAAATCATACTTACAATAAACATTTTTTGTTTAAGGTTAATATCATTTTAAAATGTAATTTTCTTTATATTTTGATTTTTTGTGTAATTCTTAATACAAATTTCCCATTTATTTATTTTTTTGTCATTAAAATATATAAAAAAATAATTTAATTTTGACATAGGTCATTCGTTTCCATGGTTTCATTGTTGTAATTTTAAATTTTGACATTCCAACATGAAAAATGAAATAACCCAAGAAAGGTCCCTTGTCGTGACAACCTAAAAGAACGAAATTCCCATTTAGTTCCGCCTAAGCGTTTGAAACAGACTGTACACACTATTCTAGTGATTAACTGACGTAAAAAAAATAATATGTACAAAAAAAATCTTTTTTGTGTTTTTACAATTTTTTTCGCGACCCGGCAAAATTTTTCTGCTACCCACACTTTGGGAAACGCTGCCATAGACAATCACGTTTAGTGAGTGCATTATTTTTCAGTATTCTGAATGTGCTTAGTTGTTGTATGTCTTTTGCAGTTAGGGTTAGTGTATGATTTAAATAATAATATTATTATGATACTAATATCTGTTTACTATTATTAGTGTTTAATTACTGGTGATCAAAACTGTGACTTTGGCTTGCACTAATATTTATTTATTAACTTCGTTACGTTAAGATTTATTCTGTCGCCGGAAAAATGTTTTTGCAAATTTGATGAGAATTTGTAGAAAACTGGCATAAAATCTTATAATATTTAATATAAACATCAATAAAAAATAAATGGCGGTATAAATTTTATTTAAAAATGTAGGTTAAGTTACGCTCTAGCATGAGCAACTATAATTTTTGATGGAGTCGGTTTTGCTTCAATTAGCTAATCAGTATTTTCATCCGATGGAAATGATTGCTAATTGGATTTTATATCGATGAATTTAAACATGCGCCCTTTAGAAATGTGCCCAATCTAAACTAAACTTTTACACATACCTAACTTAGTCTTACTAGGCTTACCATACGTCCCGGTTTGACCGGGACAGTCCCGCTTTTCAACATATATCCCGGCGTCCTGTCCCGGTTTGAAATATGTCCCGGTTTTTTAGAATTAGTAAAAATGTTGACAAATTCTATCAAGTTTCCGAATCATACATTTCTCTTTGGTAACAAAATTTTGAAGAGCTTGAAGAATATACCTGGGCATTCGATGTATCTATGAATTGGAATAATGTTGAGAAAACAATGGAGCTAATTAATTCAAAGTTTTACAATCCTGTTTAATTCTGACAGATTATTTGACGAAGTTGTATACGCAAAAAAAGTTTTTTGATGACACTAAGAGCAAAAATGTATGGCTCGAAAAAGGCACTAGTGTTAAGCAAAAGTGGATACAATTATTTCAAGATTTTCAAGAAAAAAATATTTCAATTACAAATTTAAAGAAAATTATCGAATTTATTTTTTGTTTTCCTGGAACATCAATATCCATAGAGCGTCTAGTTTCTATAATGCAAAGCGTATGGACATCTGAAAGAAATGTTGGTGCATTATTGTTTGTTAAAACAAACGTGAATTTAAACTGCACTGAATTTTATAAACACATTGAAAATAAGGATAACTTTCTACAAATAGTATTATCTACAAAAAAATATAGGATCATTTAATGTTCAATAAAATAAAATTCTGCGATTATTTTGTAATATCTAAAATAAAATCAATTTATTTAAAACACGCTTTTGTAATTTTTACCCTGTCCCGGTTTGGCGAACAAAAAATATGGTAACCCTAAGTCTTACTTACGTTTTAATTTCAAATTTAAATTAATTTAACAGGGGGTCAATCTGTAATTTGCTGACAGTCACTTTTATACTGTCAAGATCATTTTTGTGCAACTTATTGTCGGAACTTTCGTCAGGAGACTAAGAATAGTTGTTGAAAAGTTTACAAAATAGACCCCCAAAAAAGTAATCTCATTGGAGTCTTACAAGAGAGTAAATTTGTTTATTTAGTTAAAAAAAGTATTCAAATTAAAGAAATTTTAATAAAAGGTTACGCCTAATACAGTGTTAATATGTGTTACATTTTAAAAATATTTAAAAACTTACATTACATACATTTTGCACGAAATAACAACCACGCCATGAGAAGAAGTACTGTCATACCACCATATAAGAAAAATAAAAGGACGGATGCTGCCATTATTTCTCTGCGCATAATGCGCCGACGACGAACGTGAGCATGGTGCATTGTTGTACAACAAACAATTTCACAACACTTAACTTCTCAACTGTCACTGACCGATTCAAGAAAGTAAAGAGTTTAAGTCGTTAAACTGACGAGACTACATAACGCACGCGCAGAAGATAAGCAACTTGTGTACTACTTTCCTTGTAAGTTTTCGGCACAGCGCGATTGGGGCCAAAAAAGGAATTAAAGCTTTTTTTCCTACAAACGGCAAGATCGTATAGGAGTATAGGAGAAACTTTTTAAGATCGCAGCGCCATATGCGGCAAAGCTGAAACACTCGAAAGTGACGTTAAAATGTTACTCGTGTAATAATAATAATAATTATTATTATTATTATTATTTATAGGCATATAAATGCCAATACAGTATCACTACAAAATAAAATGTAAACAAATAAAAAAAATGTATTTGTTTACATGGTGAAAATGAACACGAGTTGTATTTTTCCTGTTATCCGAGATTTTTTTTTTATTTAAAGATAATCTTCGATTTACAAGCAGTGATGGGCGCGTAAGTTACATGATGTAAGTTACCTCATTGTTGACGCGTAAACAACTGATGTAAAGTAAACACAAAACTCTTGCAAACAATGTAAACAATGATTTAGACATATGCACTTGTTTTGAATTACAGAACCTCATTATCAATACATTTTTATAAATAATAAAATATTAATGAAACGATTTTAAATGAAAAAGTAAGTATATAAAATTAGGACAAGCCAATATACATATTAATAAAAATCGAATTTGCATCATTATACAGGTGGTACATACAAATTAGTAAATATGACTATGAAAAATAAAAAACTTTTTTCTTTAAAAATTTCAGTCTAATTCTTTTAATAACAACATATGTACATTACATTTCACCTTTAAGAAAATCAGCCTATATTTTTTAATAACGAAATATTCATTGCAAATTTTGCATAACGCCCTATATTTTCTTTAATTAAAACAAAACCTAGTTCTTCAGAACTATTCCTTCGGTTTCTTCCCACCATTTTTTAAATAAATTTATTGTTTTGAACTGAATATACTTGTTCATTAACTCTCTATTATTCGTATTAAATAACTAAAACTAACCTCATTATTTGACAGTTTACAAAGTTTACATTGTTGACAAGTTTACCATTTGTTTACATAAGTTTACACGTAAACGTAAACAATTAAAGTTTACGTGTAAACGCCCATCACTGTTTACAAGATATGTAATAATATACTATTCTAAAGAAATTTTAAGGAAATTTTTTGTTTTTCGTTTTGAAACCCCTTCGAACCCGGGACCTTTGGCCCGTGAAGCAGAAGCGCTACCTCTACGCTACCAAGGCCTATTTTTTTCGATGAGCACATATTTGTTTATCTTTTTAGGGGAATATGTTTTTTAGATGTTTTAGTATTTTTCCTATCTGCGGGTCAAAGAGTTGTATAAGCATGCCAAATTTCAACTAGGCTTAGCCATTTGGCTACAATTTTTACCGAACAGACAAACAGACAGACTACAAAATGATGGTATAAGGTTTTTTTTGGTCATATCTACAAAACCCTAAAAAAACACTGTATTTCCGATTTTTTTTCAAACTCAGGGATTACCTAAACTGAAATCTGGTCACCTTGATCTCCTCTAATCCTATTGTCATCTGACACTACCGATAGAGGCGCCACTGCATTGTACATCATGGCTGACGCAGATAGGATATTTTTGACAGGTTCAATGGTATCTTCATGTGATATTTATTGAAATTAATTTATTATTAAATATGAGGGTTGCGTTAAATGAAATTTTCCGTTTTCTCAGTGCCCAAGTAAACTCTAGGGTTATAATTGAAGGTAATAAGGCTTTTTTGCCACGTTTCGGAACACGATGAAAACTTAGGTCTCTATCACGACCTACTTTTGCATTGCAAAGATAAACACAACAATTCACGTTGCATTTAATTTTTTCTTTCAATTTTAAAGACATTTTTTAAAAACTCGCTATGAAAACAACAGTAAACAAACTCAACTATCCTCCACCTGTCAGTTTCTTAAAATTCACTAGAGGCGCTTAAGTTATTGTCAGTTGACAATACATTTTACCATCCCGTATTCACGGTTTCTGGATTCGCGGTATACCAGCCGAACGTATCCCCCGCGAATAAAAAACTTTGACATACAATAATTTCGCAAATTTAGTAAAAGTATTAAATGTATTAAAAGTATTTCTGTTTTCAATTCTAAGAAACTACAGTCTGTTTCAAACGCTTAGGCGGAACTAAATGGGAATTTCGTTCTTTTAGGTTGTCACGACAAGGGACCTTGCTAGGGTTATTTCATTTTTCACGTTGGACTGTCAAAATTTAAAATTACAACAATGAAACCATGGAAACGAATGACCTATGTCAAAATTAAATTATTTTTTTATATATTTTAATGACAAAAAAATTAATAAATGGGAAATTTGTATTAAGAATGACACAAAAAATCAAAATATAAAGAAAATGACAATTTAAAATGATATTAACCTCAACCAAAAAATGTGTATTGTAAGTATGATTTACAAAGCTTAAACAAAACGGTCGAAAAGCACGATTTAAACGATGAAAGTAACTAGATTGCAAAATTTAGTTCCGCTTAACCGTTTGGAACAGACTGTATGTTTATTTATTTTATTTTATTTTACAATATTAAAAACATTGTGTTATATCTATTAAAAATATTTTTTAGTAATCAGAGTCCCCAATGATTATATCATTAAAGACATACGAACTTTTATAAACAAATAGGAATGTTATCAGTTATGAGAAATCAACAGCTCATATTATATTTTGACTACGAACAGTAGAAATTTAAATCATTTGATAAGAAAATACTTCGAAAAATTATCCAACATGATAGCTAAAAGCAACTCTATAAAATATCAAATAACAGCAATACAATTGCAGAATATTTATTAATACGCTACCTTTTAAGTTTTTACAAAAACTGAAAAAGAATTTTTTTTTTGTACACATTGTTTTTTATTGTTTTTCAAAATATTCGTCTTTAAGATTTATACACTTTTGCATGCGTTCAAACCAATTCTCGAAACATTTTTTCTACTCTGAAGTTGGTATCTCAAAAACATGGTTTTCGAAGGCTTCAACAGCTTCTTGAGGTGACGAAAATCGCTGTCCACGCATTTTTTGTTTGACATTGGGGAACAAAAAAAAAGTAGTTAGGGGATAAATCAGGTGAATACGGGCAATGAGACACTGATACGATGTGTTTCTCCTTCAAATAATCAATGTTTTGAAAGGTGCCACTTCAGAATTACCACCCTAAGATGAAATTATAAATATACAACATAAAAAATGAAATTTTCCTCTTAGTTTCGTATTACAAAATGAGACAGATAATATCTGTCTCATTTTAAGATAATATCTGTCTCATTTTGTAATACGAAACTAAGAAGGAAACTTTTAAACATACAACATTTTTTATGTTGTATGTTTAAAATATCATCTTAGGGTGGTAATTCTGAAATGTCACCTTTCAAAATATTTGACAATTCATAATTGACATTAAATTATATGTCAATTTACTAACACTAATTATATAAAATACAAATTGACAAGTATTTGAAATATATTTTATACAACTAGAACATAAAATATGAATAAGTGAAAACAATTAGATATATGTATATACAGTCTGTTCCAAACGGTTAAGCGGAACTAGATTTTGCAATCTAGTTACTTTCATCGTTTAAATCGTGCCTTTCGGCCGTTTTGTTTAAGCTTTGTAAATCATACTTACAATAAACATTTTTTGGTTAAGGTTAATATCATTTTAAAATGTCATTTTCTTTATATTTTGATTTTTTGTGTCATTCTTAATACAAATTTCCCATTTATTTATTTTTTTGTCATTAAAATATCTAAAAAAAAATATTTAATTTTGACATATGTCATTCGTTTCCATGGTTTCATTGTTAGAATTTTAAATTTTGACATCCCAACGTGAAAAATGAAATAACCCAAGCAAGGTCCCTTCTCGTGACAACCTAAAAGAACTAAATTCCCATTTAGTTCCGCTTAACCGTTTGGAACAGACTGTAGTCTAAATTTCGCTTGAGGGATGGGAGTCTAAATTTATTTTCTTATTATTTTTTTATTTACACAATATTTCATTAATAATCGTAATATTTTTTTACTATTATACGAGTAATAAACGAGAGATGAAATAAATATTTGTATATTTTTCAAAATATTTAGACATGTCAGTCACAATTTTGACGTTTCAATTTGCTATCTGACATGTAGTTTTTGAGTGAATATAACCTCAATATAATGAAATTTAACCAAACATTTAAAAGCCAGATTTACAAGTTCACATTTTTCCACAAAAGTCTATTTACACCACAACAGTCACCAAAGTAACCAGATCTAGTTTCGTATTACAAAATGAGACAGATTATATTATCATAGTATTGGATCACACGGATCCGCCAAAGTCTGTTTACACCACAACAGTCACCAAAGTAACCAGATATAGTTTCGTATTACAAATTCAGACGGATTATATCTAATAGCCAGTGACGTATGCAAGAAGCTCTTGCATACATATATATTGAAGTTGGCTTTTCCTAAACAAAATGATCAAAAGCTTCAATCAATCGGTAAAAGTAACTAGAATTGAAAATCTAGTTCCGCCTGAACCAAAGGAATAGACTTTATATTTATTTATAAGGTACCTAATAGCCAGTGGCGTATGCAAGGGGCGCTGGGGGCCCGTGAAAAAATATAATTCTTTTTATTAACTACATATTTGTTTATATTTATCTCGGGATGTGTTTTTTGAACTCAGTCAGGGTCAGAGTAGGATAAGAATGCCAAATTTGAACTTTCTATGTTAAGTCGTTTGGCTACAATTTCTACCGTACAGACAGACATACATACACATGAGTGACGTTATAAGGTTTTTTTTGTGGTCATACAGTCTGTTCCAAACGGTTAGGCGGAACTAAATGGGAATTTTGTTCTTTTAGGTTGTCACGAGAAGGGACCTTGCTAGGGTTATTTCATTTTTCACGTTGGAATGTCAAAATTAAAAATTCCAACAATGAAACCATGGAAACGAATGATATATGTCAAAATTAAATTATTTTTTTTATATATTTTAATGACAAAAATATAAATAAATGGGAAATTTGTAATAAGAATGACACAAAAAATAAAAATATAAAGAAAATGACATTTTAAAATGATATTAACCTTAACCAAAAAATGTTTATTGTAAGTATGATTTACAAAGCTTAAACAAAACGGCCGAAAGGCACGATTTAAACGATGATAGTAACTAGATTGCAAAATCTAGTTCCGCTTAACCGTTTGGAACAGATTGTAGTACATATTTTTGATGTTTTTAGTGCATATTTGGCGGCTCTCTAGTATTAGTAATTATAAAAAAATAATACCTTTCAAATATGTTGAATAACAGGAGCAACTCTACGAACAAAATAAGTTCTGCGTGCACGACGAACGCGTACCGGTTGTATCTCCAACAGATGAATTAGGAATAGTGAGGACAGAATAAAGCATAGCAAAAGAAGGTCCAATAATAAGTGGGTCAAATTTCTCATTGCTCTATCTGTCTCACAAAAGATTATGACCTGAGTTCCGTGCGACATGTTGAACATATTTATACTAACACTTCGCACAGGTACTTCGAAGCAAAGTTTCGCGAACTAGGTTGTAGTACTAATGAAGACTACGCCGGAGTTACAACGGCAGTAGTACGAACTAATAACCAGTGACGTAAACAGGTACGAATACCAACTTATGAAATTATAAAGAAGTGTTTGTACGACATTGAATGATAGTCAAATATAAATTAACAATTAATGATTAATAACTATCACCTAAAGAGTAATTTTTATATATCGACCCATCCTATGGACATCGTAGTAACTCAGTATTTTATTTTTTTGAATTATGTATTATCTGTCTCATTTTGTAATACGGAACTAACAGGAATAGTTCATTTTTTATGTTGTATATTGACAATACATTTATAATATTATCATAGTATTGGTTCACACGGATACGCCAAAGTCTGTTTACACCACAACAGTCACCAAAGTAACCAGATCTAGTTTCGTATTACAAATTGAGACAGAATATAAGTTAAATTAAAGTCACTATGGTCTATTTCAAAGTAGAAAAATGTGTGTAAGAAGATAGGAGCTGTTTGTCCTTGCTTCGGATTGGTTTAGATCGTCATCCCTATTACACTGGTAAAATATTGTTTTTAGTCCAAGTTGACAGATGTTCAGTGTCGTACATTGGAAATATGTATAATCCGTCTCAATTTGTAATACGAAACTAGATCTGGTTACTTTGGTGACTGTTGTGGTGTAAACAGACTTTGGCGTATCCGTGTGAACCAATACTATGACAATATTATAAATGTACTGTCAATATACAACATAAAAATTGAACTTCCTCTGTTAGTTACGTATTACAAAATGAGACAGATAATATTATTTATATTATTTAATTTTTTTCATACATTTTGTTATTATTTACATATTTAGACTTTTATTTATATTCTTGGCGTAGATTTTATGGAGAAAATTCTCCATGTAATTTGTTTTTACGCAGTTATATATTTTTTAGGTTATCTGACATATAAGTCTGACATATATAAATTTTTAGACCTTCATATATACATATATTTTTAATTTTTATTTACAATAATTATTTAAACTCTTTTAGCCAAATCTCTTTTTTTATATATAGTATAAGCTGTTCACTTTTGTAAGAACAAACTAAGAGGGAATTTTGTTTTCAATAGTTTGCACCTTTGAAGCTGTATGTCATGTTGGTATTAAAAAATGTCACTTTTTTAAAATGTCGAACCATTTGACATATGTCATAATGAAAAATGATATCTTAATTATAATGATCATAACCTGATAAATCTAAAGTCGGTTTTACAGCGTAAGGAATAATTTTAATTGACATTGAAAGTCAGTAACACACCATAAAAGTAACCAAAATAACCAGATCTAGTGTGTTCTTACAAAAGTGAACTGCTTATACATAATTTTTAAAATTAACATTTTTTTATCTTTTTCAAATTTCCCATTAAACTGAATTTATGTCATATAAATAACGTGTATAAATAAAGTGTATTATCTGCCTTCTTTATTTCAATATCTTATTAAGCTTTTTAATATAAAAAAAAAAAAAAATCACTTGCTAACCCAGTTGCTACGCCCATGCCCTAGTTGTAACTTATTTTAAATTTCCCGCTATACTGTATTTGATCAGTGTAAATCGTACTCGGTTCGCAGCGCTATCTACTTTTTTCTACTTTGAAATAGACCATAGATTATGCAAAGTAGCGCAACGGCGGCCATACTGGGGCTAAAAACGTCGCCAACACAAATGATTTTCAGTGATTCCAAACGTGAAATATTGGTTCAACGAATTTAAACGTGGTCGTACATCTGTTTTTGATGAGGAGCGACCAGGCCACCCAGCAGACGTGGTTACCGAGGAAATCGTTAAAAACATCCACGATATGATTCGGCTGATCGCCGAACTAAAGTGTGCGAAGTAGCAGAGGCCGTAGGTGTTTCGTACGGAACGGCAATCAATATTTTACATGATAAGTTAAGTATGAAAAAGGTGTCGATCCGATGGGTGCCGAGATTGCTCACGGTGGACAACAAGCGGATACGGCTGTCAATGTCGTAGCAGTGTTTGTACCGCTTAAGGACGAATTTCGTGAAGGTCGTCCAAAATCGGTTATTGTTCCGGAAAACATTGATGCTGTGCGTGAACTGATAATGCAAGATCATCATGTGACTTATCCTGAGATTGAGGTATCTTTGAGCATTAGTAGGACTAGCATACATTCACTATTGACATCTGACACTACCGATAGAGGCGCTACTGCATTTTACATCATAGCTGACTTTGGTAGGATATTTTTGACAGGTTCAATGGTATCTTCATGTGATATTTATTGACACACGGGAACACACTCTAAAATGGTCTTTAACTGTCTTTCCACTTCTAAGAACATATTCCCATGCTTGTCTTCTATCCATAACTACACGTGCACCACCACGTAAATTCAGAAACACGTTTTTTTTGCCACGTTTCGCAACACGATGAAAACTTCTCTATCACGACCTACTTTTGCATTGCAAAGATAAACACAACAACTCACGTTGCATTTAATTTTTTCTTGCAATTTTAAAGATTTTTTTAAAAACTTGCTATGAAAACAACAGTAAACAAACTCGACTATCCTACAACCGTCAGTTTATCAAAATCTCACTAGAGGCGCTTCAGTTATTTTCAGTTGACAATTGCATGAACATTTGGCCGTCAAAGAGATTTGTCGCGTTGGATCCCACATAATTTGACAATCGGAGTGGAAAATGCCTCAATTGGAGTGGAAAAAGTGCTTCGAAAATTGTTTCAAACGCATGCAAAAGTGTATTGATCTTCATGGAGAATATTTTGTAAAACAATAAAGCCACTTTTGTTGATAAATAATTGTTTTTGATCTCAAATCCCAAAATATAAAAGGCAACCCTCGTAGTACACCTAAAGAAAAATATAAAATAACTTCTGCTGTTCTCACCGCCGCGCTTCGCATCCACAGGTGTTCAATTACCTTGAATAACTGTCAATCAATCAACGATTATATATAATATATAAGTAACACGCTTATCTTTAATGGTCACACTATCGTTTTGATTAACAATGCATAATGAAATCACTTTCATATGACTTAATAACACTATAAAAAAGTAATAATTTATAGAAAATGTACCTTAGTTTTTTGTTGTTTGTGTATTCTGACGTTCTTTACACTTATTCCTCATCCAACAGCAGAAATGTAGACTGAATGAAATGCTGAGAGTTAGCAATACGATAATAAGTAATAATGTCAGAGCATCTAACATTTCATGAACAACATGTTCATTATATGAAGACATTTTGGTTTTATTTCTACCGCTCATTTTTATTTAAAAGCCCAAATTTACACAGTTTATCAGCGAATGCACCATAAAGTTTTTAACAACTAAATGGTAACACGAAGTACCAACAAGTGAAGTAAAAAGCACAGTAGCTTATGCGCATGCTCTGTTCTGTCGACATGTATTTTTAGGGGGCGCACAACCAGGGCCGTGCTGTGGCATGGAGCAATGGAGCGATCGCTCCAGGCGCCTAGGTTACAAGGGCGCCTTTCAGATATTTCAAATTTCTTTATTTTTATAATACGAGGAATGTTTCCTAAATTCTGGGAATTGTGCTATAATTAAATTACGCAGAACTTATAGGCATTGTTATTGGTGCCAGACAAGTCTTGACATGTTTATGCAACTATCTAGTGCAATATTGTTCAGTCTGATTTATGGTCTATTTCAAAGTAGAAAAATGTGTGTAAGAAGATAGGAGCTGTTTGTCCTTGCTTCGGATTGGTTTAGATCGTCATCCCTATTACACTGTAAAAATATTATTTTTAGTCCAAGTTGACAGATGTTCAGTGTCGTACATTGGAAATACAGTCTGTTTCAAACGGTTAGGCGGAACTAAATGGGAATTTCGTTCTTTTAGGTTGTCACGAAAAGGGACCTTGCTTGGGTTATTTCATTTTTCATGTTGGAATGTCAAAATTTAAAATTCCAACAATGAAACCATGGAAACGAATGACTTATGTCAAAATTAAATTATTTTTCTTAGATATTTTAATGACAAAAAAATAAATAAATGGGATATTTGTATTAAGAATGACACAAAAAATCAAAATATTAAGAAAATGACATTTTAAAATGATATTAACCTTAACCAAAAAATGTTTGCTGCAAGTATGATTTACAAAGCTTAAACAAAACGGCCGAAAAGCATGACTTAAACGATGAAAGTAACTAGATTGCAAAATATAGTTCCGCCTAACCGTTTGGAACAGACTTTATATATTATTTATATTATTTAATTTTTCTTATATATTTTGTTATTATTTACATACTAGACTTTTATTTATATTCTTGGCGTAGATTTTATGGAGTAAATTCTCCATGTAATTTGTTTTTACCTAGTTATATATTTTTTAGGTTATCTGACATATAAATATTTTATGACACTTTTGCTCTGAAACAAACAATATATCGTTTGCTTTATTACTTTGTTTAAACTCTTTTAGCCAAATCTCTCTTTTTGTATATAGTACATAATTTTTAAAAATTAATATTTTTTTAACTTTTTCAAATTTCCCATTAAACTGAATTTATGTCGTATAAATAACGTAAGTGTATTATCTGCCTTGTTTATTTAAATATCTTATTAACCTTTTTTATATTAAAAAAAAAATCACTTGCTAACCCAGTTGCTACGCCCATGCCCTAGTTGTAACTTATTTTAAATTTCCCGCTATACTGTATTTGGTCAGTGTAAATCGTACTCGGTTCGCAGCGCTATCTACTTTTTTCTACTTTGAAATAGATTATAGGTGTTCGACTGATATAGACGCGTTTTCATAGCACTGTTTTTGTAACCATGGAAGACGCAGCAAAATCTCAAAGAGCAATAATTTTCTTTTTGTAGAAAGGTGTGAACACATCAGAAATTATTCAGCGTCTGCAAGGAGTATTGAGAATTGTGAGTACTGGGAATTGTGCTATAATTAAATTACGCAGAACTTATAGGCAATGTTATTGGTGCCAGACAAGTCTTGACATGTTTATGCAACTATCTAGTGCAATATTGTTCAGTCTGATTTAGGTATTCGACTGATATAGACGAGTTTTCATAGCACTGTTTTTGTAACCATGGAAGACGCAGCAAAATCTCAAAGAGCAATAATTTTCTTTTTGTGGAAAGGTGTGAAAACATCAGAAATTATTCAGCGTCTGCAAGGAGTATTGAGAATTGTGAGTACTGGGAATTGTGCTATAATTAAATTACGCAGAACTTATAGGCAATGTTATTGGTGCCAGACAAGTCTTGACATGTTTATGCAACTATCTAGTGCAATATTGTTCAGTCTGATTTAGGTGTTCGACTGATATAGACGCGTTTTCATAGCACTGTTTTTGTAACCATGGAAGACGCAGCAAAATCTCAAAGAGAAATAATTTTCTTTTTGTGGAAAGGTGTGAAAACATCAGAAATTATTCAGCGTCTGCAAGGAGTATTGAGAATTGTGAGTACTGGGAATTGTGCTATAATTAAATTACGCAGAACTTATAGGCAATGTTATTGGTGCCAGACAAGTCTTGACATGTTTATGCAACTATCTAGTGCAATATTGTTCAGTCTGATTTAGGTGTTCGACTGATATAGACGAGTTTTCATAGCACTGTTTTTGTAACCATGGAAGACGCAGCAAAATCTCAAAGAGAAATAATTTTCTTTTTGTGGAAAGGTGTGAAAACATCAGAAATTATTCAGCGTCTGCAAGGAGTATTTGGTGAGTCTGCAAAAACCAAAAGTACTGTTTATCGGTGGATCGATCGTTTTAAAACCGGTAGAACATCACTAGAAAATCCACGCAGTGGGCGCCCAAGTACGTCGATAAATGAAAGAAACATTACTGCCGTCGAAGACCTACTGAAAGAGGATAGGCGAATGACTATTCGTCAAATTAATGTGCGCCTAGGGATAGGTACACGACAAGTTCATGACATCTTGCATGATTGTTTGGGCGTTAGCAAGGTTTTGCCGCGCTGGGTTTCAAGGCTGTTGGGACCAGAACAGAAACTCAATAAGAAAGTTCTTTGAGGACGGCTTAAAAAAATTAGTTTATCATTAATTTAGAGACTGATTCAGAGAATGATTTGGACTTGTAAGATTTTTTTTTATCTTAAACATTATTTAATTTAAAATTTATTTTATTGTAATGTTTTAAATTTAATTATAAGTTCTATAAATTAATTGTATTTATAATAAAAATAAAGTTTATTTTGATGATATCTTATGTTTATTTCTTGTTACAATTGTGTCATTACATGGTGTAATGTAATTTATACCTGATACATCTCTGGCTAGTTTATGGGTACAAACAAGGGATTAGAGTTATTTGTAATTACCACCCACTGTGTTTAGGACCATAAGTAGATAGCCACTTCATCTTATTGTGAAACAAACTATACAAACACTGGACATTAACATTTAGGATTCGCAGACGATTGTACAGTGCTATCATTAATTCCTGAACGTTATGTAATACTTGACTAAAACATTTAGTTATCAAACTTATTTCCAAGGACATATATACATAGGCGTACATACTATTTTTATACCTTATACGCATTAATTATTAAATGAAAATTGTTTTTCTCTACAGGCCAATGAGTTGATAACAAATATTATAATGTAATACTCACCACTAAACGGACACTCTATAACTCTATAGTTAGTAGTTTATTTTGTTGCAAATATTGCATAGCATTCAATAAAACCTTAACGAATTTTAAGATATTTTTAAATTTGTTTAATGGGTTTATTAAACATTATTTTTACACATTTACAGTATTTACACTTGCATTAAGTTGGTGTCAGTTATTAATTACTAACCTTTTTATTAATGAGTGCGGCCAAGTTAGGTATTAACATGTTTGAATCCCATTTAATTGGAAAAACCCATTGTTTTTCCTAATTCAATACAATTGAAACGTATTAACTCCTAGATTGGCCGCTCTCTAATCATTATTAATATTTTTAACCTAAAGTTTCAATAAATAATTAAATAGATATTAAATAAATATGTAAGGTAATAAACATTCTGTTTCATAACTATAACATTTTATTCACAAGGAAGCAAGAAAATAGGATTTGACATTTTTTCATTCTCAAAAACAATTTTTTATATATATTTAAATATTATTAATGTTATTAACATTTTTATAAGTCGGTTCATTTTCACAACAACCTTATAATGTGCAAAATAGATTTCAAGTATGGTGGTCAGTGACAGGTATTGAGAAAGGATACCTTTTACTGCATGTAACTTTTCGATTTTTTACCTATTTCAAACATACGTTCATGCATTGATACCTTATCTTTGTATTCAAGAGAAGAACACAGTCAAAGCTCTTTATTCGCGGTTTTGCTATTCGCGGGTTCGCCATTCGCGGTTTTGCTATTCGCGGGTTCACTATTCACGATTTCGGTATTCGCGGAGAAAACATTAGTGTCCGTTTTCTTTTTTCGTGGCTGAAAAATTCGTTATTCGAGCAAACTTCAATTTAGTTTTTGAAATAGAGAGCGTTCATTAATGTTACCTAATGTTATGCACAGGGTAAAGCCGAATCTCATTCTAACTAGCTTACGCGTTTTCTCTGACGCGTTGTCTGTGGTGGACTTATACGGAACATTAACCTAATATTGGAAGTACATTTTTGTAATAAAATATAATAAATATAGTATTAAACAAATATATTGTATATGTAGACTCCACATGTAATTCATGAGTAATAAAAAATAATGAAAAATTAGCAAAAACACAGAATATGAACAAAAGACCATAAAAAAATTGATGTGAAGTGTGAATTTTCACACATTTCAGGGTTTTGCAGGTATTTAGTAACTGAATGATGATTATTTGGGATGCCAAAACAAATTTTATGTCAAAATATTTTTTTATGAATTTTAATTCGAATGTCTAATACCATTATTTAAGTTTCTAAATATGTGCAGTATTTTTTTTACATAGCAAGGTTCATTATGATTTTGAAAATTGCGCCTATGGCTTCTATTGGTTGCTTAAATCATTAGCCCCGCCCTCTGATTTCGTATACATTCAAACATAGAATTGTATTATAATTTCAACACTTCCCACTGGTTATTAAATTTACGCTTTTAAAAATTAAATGCAACATTTACCAAAATATAACTAGAATTTTGACAAAATAATTTAAACAAAAGAAAACTGCAAAAAAAAAAACAATTAAAATTGACAGGATTCGAACTCTAATTTGCAAGTTACCTCTTTGGCAAATTACAAAGCAATGACCAAACGCACATAGCTATGAGCGCTGAGTTATCTACTGGGTTACATAACGAATTAAATATTTAACATATTTTGGTTAAAAACACAAAAAATGCGTTATTTTCCGAAAACGTAATCTGATTAAAAATTCCTGTTGTACTATTCCGGTTCACACCAATGTCCATTACTTAGAATTTTTTCAGATTTTTAGTTTAAACCATCTGGGCTACAGGGTGTGGGACAAAAATATTTTTGCACAATTTTGGCAATAATCGCGTCAAAATAATTTATTTTGCAACAATAAAATTTTGATCGTTAATCCACGTACTAAGGGCTTTCATTTGATACCCTGCTCAGAATTTAAAAAAAATATTTTTTTTTCGATAAGCACATATTTATTTATATTTTTAGGGGGATATGTTTTTTAGATGTTTTAGTATTTTTCCTATGTGCGGGTCAAAAAGTTGTACAAGCATGCAAATTTCAACTCTCTAGATTTAGCCGTTTGGCTACAATTTTTACCGAACAGACAGACAGACAGACGACACAATGACGGTATAAGGGTTTTTTGGTCATACCTACAAAACCCTAAAAATGAACAAAAAATCACAACAACAATCCTTTCGCGGACCACTAAAATTTTTCTACAAACCATCAGTAGTCCGCGGACCACCAGTTGAGAAACACTGATGTAGAAGACTTTATTATTGCCATTGTATAAAAAAGTCGAAATCAGTATTCCCCTGGTATAAAATACCATGAGTTCAAAAAGAAATTACATAAGGGTTGGCTATGGAACAGCAAGCTTTAGAATTAGTTAAATGTCATCATTGTTGTTGTTGTCATAAGTTTATAGTTATACGAGGGTTGTCTCTTATATTTCGGGATTGCGCTGAAATAGTGCTGCCATCTGGCAACTGACGCTTCTATCGTAAAGTTTGAGTTTTTTGACGGTATATGTACTCAGAACTTTTTGACGTACGAACGCAATTTGTGTTGTTTAGCGTAACTTGAAAAAATTCATCTCGGCTAAAAATTGAATTAAATCGTGAACATTTTCGAGCGATTATTTCTTACAACTTTCGACGTGGCTTAACCCAACAACAGTGCATCGATGAACTTAATTCGACTTTTGGCGATAAAGCACAATCAAGGACTACTGTTTATCGATGGTTTGCCAACTTCAATAGCGGCCGTAGTTCGCTTAAGGACGAATTTCGTGAAGGTCGTCCAAAATCGGTTGTTGTTCCGGAAAACATTGATGCTGTGCGTGAACTGATACTGCAAGATCGTCATGTGACTTATCGTGAGATTGAGGTATCCTTGGGTATTAGTGAGACCAGCATACATTCACTATTGCAAAAATAACAAAATATTCTAAATTGGTCGGTACGACCTTAATTACATGGCCTGGGTAGAAAATAACAGCGTTCTAGGTCAGGGGTCGGCAACCTTTCAGTGACAAAGAACCAAATCTATATTGAAAAAAAAAAACACAATAACATGGAAGAGCCGCTAAAAAATATATGCTATATTTAAGAAAAAATCGTAAAAATTGTTTATTTGTTTTAAAATAATCAAGTATTACAATAAATTAATATTTACTTATACATTTAGTTTGTGATACCTATTGTAGTTGCCAGTATATTAAAATATAACAATTTTTTTAATGGGACGATTGCTCCTGTATAGTGTCCTATAAGACTTCAATATTTGGTGAATATTCAGTAATCTTTAACTTAAGGCAGCATTCTAGTTTCAGGTCAGTAAGATTACTTCTTAACTGACTCTTTATTAATTTCATATGTGAAAAGATTTGCTTACAGTAATATGTGGATCCGAAAATTGTCACTAGCCCAAAAGCATAATTTTTTAAAAGATTGAACGATTCTGGAAGACGGTTCCAAGCTTCAAAAAGAACTTTATCTACATTTTGAAGATTGCGAATTTCGGTCCACTTATGCTGGGAAGATAAAATTCACTTTTTTCTTTCTAAATTTTCCAGTTTAAAATTAAGTTTTAAGAATATATAATTCCATAAACCTTTGGATTTCAAATCCACTAATTTAAGGTGATAAATGTAATTGCTACATATCTACTACAATTGGTTTTGTCAAAAAATCTAGTGTAGCTTTATATTTTCTAAACTCTTTAAATCTATCTCGAAAAGCTTCTTGCATGTTAACAATAGTTTGCGCAAAAAAAAATATGCATTAATAACATGTTTTTGTAAATTAATAAAATTTAAAAATGTTTTTGCACGTAAATCATTCACAAATACAGATAACTTTTTTTCGTAACAAATAACTTCTTCTAAAAGGGAATATGCAGTAACTCGGGGAATTACCGGGTGTGAATTGCACCGTAAAACATTCTGAAAAATACAAAACCTGTATAGTACAGGCAGAAAGTTGAAAATTAAAAAATAGATTAGTATATTAAAATAAAAACCAGCCAATTTTCAAAGAGCCACAAAATTTTCTAAAAGTGCCGCAGGTTGCCGACCCCTAATCTAGGTTTTTTTTAGTATATTAAATAATAAAAGTCCGGCAAATTTATAAATTTTCTTCACCGGAGGTTCTAACAACTAAACTTCTAACAACCTAAATTATATTTTATATAAGGTAAACTATCCTTGGGGGGGGGATACCCCCTATGCCCCCCCTGGCTACGTCCCTGAGGGCTACGTTATCTGACACCTGAAAAAGCGGTTGATGCGTTCAAAATGCATGTTTTGGAGGTGCCTCAATCGGAATGGAAAAAGTGCTTCGAAAATTGGTTCAAACATATGCAAAAGTGTATTGATCTTCATGGAGAATATTTTGAAAAACAATAAAGCCACGTTGATAAAGAATTGTTTTTGATCTCAAATCCTGAAATATAAAAGCCAACCCTCGTAGAAAGCTTGCAGTAGACATTATTTTATTTTTCCATAACCAATCCTTATGTAAGTTCTTTTTGAACTCATGGTATAACAATTAATAATATTTCTTTAAAATAGATATTTTTTTAGTCCAATTTTCTTGCTTATTAACCTCACACCTTTTAACTACATCCTTACCTTTCGCTTGTTGTGTCTGTGCAAGTGGAATAACTTTCAACCCTTGGAGCGTTTTGATATTAATGGCGCCACCTTGAAACCCTGGTGGTAACAAGATCTGCTGGGCCACTAGCTGTCCCCCTTGTCCTTGACTCGCTAGAACAACCCTTTGATTCTGTTGAGTACCCTGCATCTTGATAGTATGTCCCCCTAAAACAACTGTATTTTGTGTGTTTTGCTGAGTGATATTGCCTTGTGTTTTTAAACTGTGACCAACAACAACTTGATTTGTGTTGGCTTGGACGAGGTTTTGACTGACGTTTTGTACTTTTAGTTGTGTTCCTAATACAACTGTGTTCGCTTGGGACTGTGGTATTTGAGATTGTTGGGTTACTATGTTGCTTCCTTGGATTACTCTAGCGTTATTTGGTAGAACTATACTTGCTGTACTTGTTGATATACTTGGTTGGGTTTGGATTATAACATTTTGACCTTGTATATTCTGGATTGTATTTCCTTTGCTTGCCAACAAAACAGGTTTTCCACCAATGTGTGCTAAATTTAAGCTAGCTGCATTCACCATCCTAACAGCATTTGTATTTTGATTTGTAGTTATTAAAGACTTTGTTACCGTCACTGGTTTGGCGGTTGTATTGATTTTAATTTGATTAGGATTATTTATGACTAATTTTTGTTGTGGTATAATCTTATTTGTTCCTACATTTTGAATAAATTTAGCATTTACGAATTGTTGAGCTATTTTTGATGATACTAGTTTTGTTGTAGCATTTGGTTTTATGTTATTTTTAGCTACGACTGGTTTTGCTGTTGTTACTACGGTTACTTGTGTTGTTGTTTGGGCAGGTGCTACTGTTGATACTATTCGTTGTTGACCTGCTATTGATACGACACTGTTTTGCGACACCACGGCGAATTGAGCAACTTGACTTCCAGCGTTACTTGCTAATTGTATTAAATTTGTTTGGCCCGGCTTGCCGGAAACTCGCAAAGTTGTACCTACAAAAAATATATATATATATACAAAATGTTATAAGCTTTTCACTTTTGTAAGAACAAACTAAGAGGGAATTTTGTTTTCAATAGTTTGCACCTTTAAAGCTGTATGTCATGTTGATATTAAAAAATGTCACTTTTTTAAAATGTCGATCCATTTGACATATGTCATAATGAAAAATGATATCTTAATTATAATGATCATAACTAAAATCACTAGATTATACAAAGTACCGCAACGGCGGCCATGCTGGGGTTAAAAATGTCGCCAACACAAATGATGTTCAGTGATTCCAACATTACAAAAATAAGAAACTATGATCTATTTCAAAGTAGAAAAATGTGTGTAAGAAGATAGGAGCTGTTTGTCCTTGCTTCGGATTGGTTTAGATCGTCATCCCTATTACACTGTAAAAATATTGTTTTTAGTCCAAGTTGACAGATGTTCAGTGTCGTACATTGGAAATATATACAGTCTGTTCCAAACGCTTAAGCGGAACTAGATTTTGCAATCTAGTTACTTTCATCGTTTAAATCGTGCCTTTCGGCCGTTTTGTTTAAGCTTTGTAAATCATACTTACAATACCATTTTTTTGTTAGGGTTAATATCATTTTAAAATGTCATTTTCTTTATATTTTGATTTTTTGTCATTCTTAATACAAATTTCCCATTTATTTATTTTTTTGTCATTAAAATATCTAAAAAAATATTTAATTTTGACATATGTAATTCGTTTCCATGGTTTCATTGTTGGAATTTTAAATTTTGACATCCCAACATGAAAAATGAAATAACCCAAGGAAGGTCCCTTCTCGTGTCAACCTAAAAAAACTAAATTCCCATTTAGTTCCGCTTAACCGTTTGGAACAGACTGTATTATTTAATTTTTCTCATATATTTTGTTATTATTTACATATTTAGACTTTTATTTATATTCTTGGCGTAGATTTTATGGAGAAAATTCTCCATGTATGTAATTTGTTTTTACGTTATATATTTTTTAGGTTATCTGACATATAAATATTTTTTGACAGTTGACAATTAACAGATCAAGAAAGAGGACTAATGTGAGGCCAAAAGACAGCCCAGCTGATTGTGCACAAAGAAGAAGTTATTGATATAATTTTTGGACCTTCTTATATACATATATTTTTAATTTTTATTTACAATAATTATTTAAATAAGAAACTTTACAGTCTGTTCCAAACGGTTAAGCGGAACTAAATGGGAATTTAGTTCTTTTAGGTTGTCACGAGAAAGGACCTTGCTTGGGTTATTTGATTTTTCACGTTGGGATGTCAAAATTTAAAATTCCAACAATGAAACCATGGAAACGAATGACATATGTCAAAATTAAATATTTTTTTTTTATATTTTAATGACAAAAAAATAAATAAATGGGAAATTTGTATTAAAAATGACACAAAAAATCAAAATATAAAGAAAATGACATTTTAAAATGATATTAACCTTAACCAAAAAATGTTTATTGTAAGTATGATTTACAAAGCTTAAACAAAACAGCCGAAAAGCACGATTGAAACGATGAAAGTAACTAAATTGCAAAATCTAGTTCCACTTAACCGTTTGGAACAGACTGTAGCTCTGAAGATATATTGTTTGTTTTATTGCTTTGTTTAAACTCTTTTAGCCAAATCTCTCTTTTTATATATAGTACATAATTTTTAAAATTAATATTTTTTTAACTTTTTCAAATTTCCCATTAAACTGAATTTATGTCGTATAAATAACGTAAGTGTATTATCTGCCTTGTTTATTTCAATATCATATTAACCTTTTTTATATTTAAAAAAAAAATCACTTGCTAACCCAGTTGCTACGCCCATTCCCTAGTTGTAACTTATTTTAAATTTCCCGCTATACTGTATTTGTCCAGTGTAAATCGTACTCGGTTCGCAGCGCTATCTACTTTTTTCTACTTTGAAATAGACCATAGTTTTTATTTTAAACATTGTAATCACGATTTTTTTAATCAAAGATGCACTATAACAAAATTGTGGTACAATTTCAATTATTTTTTTAATTTTTATTAAATAAAATGGATATACAGTCTGTTCCAAACGGTTAGGCGGAACTAAATGGGAATTTCGTTCTTTTAGGTTGTCACGAAAAGCGACCTTGCCCGGGGCTCACTCAGGTTGAGAGAATGCTTCGGTCAAACTGAAATTATATTTTTAAATAGATTAAAGTGCAGCCAGATGCAATACAACGGGTTTTGACGCTTTACAGATTGTGATGAAAACAAAATGTTTAAATTCCTATTTAATGGTAGGGATTATTTGTTGTAATAAACTTACCCTGTGGTAGAGAACCATGTTGTTTTTGATGTGCTAATAAACTTTCTACTGATATCACTTGACCAGCTGCGTTAGTCAAAACTTTTGCAACCAGAGGAGTTTGCCCTTGTGTTGTTACTGTTTTAGGAGATCCAACTGAAAAATTAAATAATTTTTAATACAAAATGCAAATATATTTTTTCTCGGTTTCACTCCTTTTTATTACACACTGCTGACCTGTTACGTAATGAGCTCTTTACGGTTGAGCTCATTACATAACAGGTTTAAGCAACAACGGACTACCGCTGCTAGGCAACGTAATAAATAGGTTGACAGTATATGTCAAATTATTGTTAGTTTGTAAAGGAAACCGAATTAAAATTAAATAATATAGTTGTTAAAGTTAATTATTTTTTAATTAAATAATAAATTAAATAATTAATTAATTAATTAAATATATTTTTTAAATTCTGAGTAGGGTATCAAATGAAAGCCCTTAATACGTGGATTAACGATCAAATTTTTATTTTTGCAAAATAAATTATTTTGAAGCGATTTTTGCCAAAATTGTGCAAAAAAAAAAATTGTCCCACACCCTGTAGCCCAGATGGTTTTAACTAAAAATCTGATAAAATGTATATGTACATTGGTGTGAACCGGAATAATACAACAGGAATTTTTGATCAGATTATGTTTTGGGAAAAAAAAAACATTTTTTGTGTTTTTTTGCTAATAATGTTGAAAACTTATAGTTATATAACACACTAAACTGTAACTTGTATCTTGGTGCAATGGTTACGGTACTAGCGTTCTGCCCAAGAAAATGAGTTCGAATCCCACGAGAAAAAACAATATTATTTTTTATTTTTGCATTTTTATTTTGTTTAAATTATTTTTTCAAAATTCTAGTTATATTTTGGCAAATGTTGCATTTAATTTTTAAAAGCGTAAATTTAATAACCAGTGGAAATTGTTGAAATTATTATTTAATTCTGTTTGAATGTACACGAAATCAAAGGAAGGAGCTGTGACTAGAAACAACCAATGAAGCCATAGGCGCAATTTTCAAAATCTTAATGAACCTTGCTATATAAAAAAAAATACTGCACATATTAAGAAACCTAAATAATGGTATTAGGCACTCGAATTACAATTAACATAAAAATATTTTAACATAAAATTTGTTTTTAAAGCTCTTAGATTAAGAGATGATAAATTATTTTTAAAATATTGTTCATTTTACAGTGAATACTACAAAGCAAAATATGTCCTACACACTCAGCATTCCGCCTTCACTTAATATTTTTAGATTATATATCTATCTAAGAGGAATTATTTCAAAATTTTATTGAACCTTGCTATATAAAAAAAAAAAAAATACTGCACATATTTAGAAACTTACATAATTGTATTAGGCATTCGAATTAAAATTAACAAAAAAAAAATATATATTTTAACATAAAATTTGTTTTGGCATTCCAAATAATCATTATTCATTTACTAAATACCTGCGAAACCCTGAAATATGTGAAAATTCACACTTCACATAAATTTGTATTACACACTGCTGACCTATTACGTAATGAGCTCTTTACGGTTGAGCTCATTACATAACAGGTTTAAGCAACAACGGACGACCGCTGCTAGGCAACGTAATAAATAGGTTGACAGCATATGTCAAATTATTGTTAGTTTGTAAAGGAAACCGAATTAAAATTAAATAATATAGTTGTTAAAGTTGTCGAATTTTACAACTATATTTTTTGAAAAATTCTACCTGCAACGGCACTATTCTACTTGAGCAAACCCACATTTTTGCGCATGCGTGCAGTGTTGGCAATAGTAAAATGTAATACAGTAAATACTCGATATAACGGACTAATTGGGGGGACGGGGTGTCCGTTAAAGCCGAAAGTCCGTTATATAAAAATAGGTTTAAAATAAATAAAAACAAATTTTTTTTTGAAAATATGTACACTGTATTTTGATATTAATAAAAAATACAAAACACAAACAAAATTCTATTTAATTGTCTTCGGACATTCGTCGTGAAGTGACGTTGCTGTTCAATATCGACGCGCTTGCTTTCGGTAATCCTGCTTTGAAAAAGGAACCAAGTTTTGTTTGCACTTTTGAAGTTTGCTGTTTTTTTATAATCAACTCTCTAAAATTAGTTATTTATTATTATTATTAAATACCGGCATATTTATTTAATTAGATTTATTTAACTAAAAGTTAAGCATTATTATATAAATAATTTTAATTCTATTGTGATTTTAGTTTAAATTAACTTGTTTTAATTTTACTATAGTTGGCAACATTGCCTAGTGGGTTTGCTAAAGTAGAATAGTACCCATGCATTCATCGTTTGGCCTTCTAATAATCATCATTTACTAACTAAATACCTACAAAACCCTGAAATGCGTGAAAATTCACACTGCACGTAAATTTTTTTAAAATTTGTTTTATTAAAAATACCGTGCACATTTGCAATGTGCCTTTTCAACGAAGAGTTATTGCAAAGTATTTTATCACAGTATAAACCAGGGTTGGATTGGCCCGGCGGGATACCGGGAATTTCCCGGTGGCCCGAAAATCAAAAGGCCCGTTCAAAAATCAAAAGGTCAGTGGCCCGACTTCCTCCAGATTTCCCGGTACACATTTTAATCCCAGTCCAACTATGGTATAAACAAATATCTTTATTAGTTTGTTTTATTCATTTTGTTTATGTTATAGGGAAAAATTGCTAAGCGATGTGACATCTGCTGGGATTTTAGCAACTACAGAAATAGACATTCTATCGCGCTTTTTTTTATAAAAAATGTTTGCATAAAAATATAGTTGCATAAAAACAAGTATTAATATTAGCAAAATTACAAAAACCACCAGTAAACATTAAAATTCACGTTGTTTATATGTAAGGAATGTCTATTTTGAAGGTTCCAAGTATGCCGAAATAGCGCTGCTATCTTAAAATACTTCCCCTATACACACACGATATTACTGACATTTCCGAATATACGCGATGGAATGTAGGCAACCAACTGAACATAAGTTTGACGGTTCGTTTTGTCGCGAGACTCATCTCTGTTGTTCGGTTGTCTAAATATTGCGCAACTATGTTTTTAATGTAAAGGAACTTTATTACTGCATATAAAAAAGAAATTTACCTTGTGTTATTATTCGTTGTTGTCCCAGCAATGAGGTACCTTTATTCAGTTGTTGTTGTTGTAATTGCTTCTGTATTTGTTGTATATTACTCTGTTGTTTTAACACCGCCTGTTGCACTGTTAATACAGTCTGTTGTTGATTTTGCACAACCTTCTGTTTCAAAGTCTGTAACAACTGTTGTTGCTGCTGTTGTGTTGTTAACGTTGTTTGATTCTTCTGTTGATTAATTGCTTGTAACAATTGTTGAGAAAGATTTGCCTGTGTTACTGTTGTAATTTGCGAAGTCTGTGTAACAGTTGGTTTTGTTTCCGTTTTTAACACTTGAGATGTTGATGTCACAATTGGTTTTTGAGCTTGACTGATCTGTACAACTTGTGGATTGTTTTTGAGTTTCTGTTGAGCTGCTAATGATTGAAGTAATTGTTGAGTTATTTGGGGTTGTAGTAGTTGTTTTGTCCCAACAACTGATTTTTGATCTATTTGTTTTATAAATACTGTTTGTTGATTACTTGAATGTGCTTGGGGTTGAATCAATGATTTTCCATGTGGGGTATTTATTATTTTCACTAAACTTTTAGGTTTTGGTGTTATTACTTTATTAACAGGGCTTGATACACGAATTGGTGTAAATGTTTGGATTGCTTCTTCTATATCCTGTTTTGTTGGTGCAATTGTAGAAGTTACTATTTTTATTTTTTCTGATTGTGAAACATTGGGTACTGCAACTTGTACTTCTGGTAACTTGATAGAAGTATCAACTTTTTCATTTTGAATTGTTTTTGGTGATGCTATTGAAACCTTAGGAGATAAGTTAGCATTTACAAGCAGTGAAGTGCCTGATATTGCTTTAGGTGGTGATATAGCTGGTATTTCAACATTATGAACTGTACTTGGCGAAGTAACTTGTATATTTTGTACGGTTGGTACTGTAAAAACTCTCGAAACTGGAGTTTTGAATGTTTTTGTTGGTTTTTCATTTGGTGAAGTACTTGTAGCTGCTTCTCCTTTTTTAGGGGCTTTTTCTTTAGGTTTTACTTTTGTTTTCCTAGTTGCTTTCTTCATATGTTTACTCATGCCTTGACATTGTTGATGTATTCTTTCGAAATCAGCCTCTGATCTATTCCGATGTAAATAAATCCATATTTTTCTCTTCGTGTCGTATTTGACACAAGGATCAAACTCTGTGTGCATTCTATCCAAAGCTCCACTAACAACGGACTGTAACACATTTTCAGGAGCTTGAGGTGATATATATTGGGACGATTTAAGTAATTCGCAAATATCAGCACGTGTACCTTCCCCATTTGGTAATCTAGCAGTTGCATCACGTACTAACGTAAGTATTGTTACAAAGTTTGGACGATCTGCTGTTAACATAGAATGTCCTCGTGCCTTGCTAACACCTGCCGATTGACTGTAAATACCTTTAACGGGACCGACTACGCTTTCATATCCATTCATCCTGTATGTAAATGCTTTATGTGGATTGTTGTAACGTTGTTGTTCTTGTTCACGGAATTGTTCGATTTCTTCTGGTTCTGCTTTTCGTACACTCCATTGTGTTGGACAACGGGGAGGTGGTGGTGTTTGTGGTTTTTCTAATATATCAACTTCTATTTCTGCTGGTTGTTGGATTACAGAATCATCTCTATGTTCCAACCAATACTGACATAACGGTGATAGTAAATTATCACCATCCCGACCTGCACCGATCCACTGATATACTTGAAGTAACGGCTTATATTCCATATACGGAACAAAATCTTCTGGTTGTTCCGTCGAATCACCACATAAGAAATTTATAGCTGATGGTAATAAATTTACCCAATTATCTACAAAACTATACCAATCATTTAGGGGACTTATTGGATTTTCCTGCCACGCTTTTAAACGATCCTCAAGATTCGCAAGTGACATCCGATGTTCCATTGTTGAACAAATAATATCACGTACTAATGATAAGAAATTTGCATGTGTGTCTTGCATTAGTTCTGGTTTCGTGTTGATTTCATCCAGAATATCAATATTTGAGTCATCTAAATCTACAGGTAGGTTCATCATATCTATTCCAACCAAATCTGATAATGTTGCAGGAATTAAACGATTACCGAACTGACTAATTGAGTTAATCGGTGAAACTAAACTATCGGCTGGTATTGATAATGTTGGTACTGGAGATTCAACAATTTCCGTTTTAATTTGTGAAGTATCAACTTCAATTGGTGTGGGTACAGGTGTAATTTTAGCTTTTGATCTTGGTGAAGTTGATTTTGGTTTTGGTGTTCTGGCACGTTTTGTTTTGGCCGGAATTGGCACAGGACTCATTACCGGATCAATAAATGAGTCTGAGTCTGAATATTCATGCTCCGACGGGGAGCTTAGAGCTGGATTTGGTAGGGGTTTAATTTCTGGAGAGTGGGTTGTTGTACTATTAACTGGTTTTATATTAGGTTCAAGTTTGATTTTCTTTTTACTTGATTTGTGTTCGGTTGTTGTATTAGATGATTTACCGTTTGATTTTTTAGACGGTGTTAGCTGCGTTCTTTGAGCTATATCTTTAATACTAATACCTTTTGTGTTTAATTCAGGATTAATATCATTTTCTAATTTTCTTTTTTTATGTTTACTTAATATTGACCTATATGATTCTTCATTTAATTGATATGGATTATGTGTTGATGTAATAGAATTTTCTAAGTCCATACCTGAAGGTTTATTTGATAGGGTGGATGTTACCATTCGTTCAGCTCCGGGACTTAACGTTGCACTTCCGTGTTGTAAACCATTTAAGTGACGTCGTTGTTTTCTTGATAATTGCACTGGCGGTCCCTCAGGATAATTTTCATCATCAGATAACTCCCCACTTTCCCCCACTAATGCTTTAATAGCCACTAATTCTTGAAAATAACGCTTTTTTGTCCTATGTGCAGCGGGACACTCATAACACGTTGTTGTTTGTTTCTCAGTTCTTGATTCAACACCCGGTGGAAGAGAATATGATGTGTCTAACAAATTTTGCCTTGACGTTAACATATCACGAAGTATACGTTCACAATATTTTCTCTGTTGATATTTTGATTCTTTCCGTTGCGCTCGCTTCATTAAACTTCTCATTCGTGCAATGTCTGGTCGATAGTGACCAGCTTTTAATTTGTCATGGAAGTCTAATAATGGACTGCCAAATCTAAATTTTTCTTTATTAAAAAACTTTTGTAGGGTTATATTTTTTTCTTGATCATCGTTTTCTGGGAAACAAGGTAAAAAATTTTTGAGGTGTTGCTTGTTTATTTCTGATAAGGAATTCCATGTTTTTATTGAGAAGAGTTCCTTGAATATTTCTCGGCTTTCGCATAAACCTTGAGGTAACTGGAGCGTAGCACCACATATTTTAGCTGTCTCCAAAGCTTCGATATCATCTTCACATGATGATTCTGTCTCACATTCTGATGAACTTATCTCTTCAGAAGACGATCCCGTATCCATGATATTTACTAAAAACGTATTTGTTTAAGAAAAATCAATAAACACATGAATTAATGGGTAGAGAGGCATTACATTCGAATTTGGTGGTCATTGCCTAGAGTGATGTTTGACAGGTGACCTCTATTGACATTATTTTATTTTAAAATATTAATTTTTCGTGCAATGCACTTCATAAAAAACATCGGTGAAGGTCATTAAATAGCATAAGTTAATTATCTGGCAGCTGATTATACAATAACCCCAGGCACACCGACTACGCGTATCCATTCTACTTATATATAATAAGGATGCTATTAAGCTTATCAATAAACAACCATGTCAAGGGTCGGGGGAGGGGTCAAGATGACATGTTGATCACTTTTTTACAGACCTGTTTTCAATTCTTTAAGTTTTATCCAGAAAAATCCAGGCCGCACTCACTCTGTACTGGTATTCTGCAGGCACGCCTGCAATGCAGATATACCAGAACAACGCATACAGACAAGCAGCTTTAGTAGTGGTGGGCCGGGAAACCATTTTGCTCGAATCCATCAATATTTTACCGGTGGGGCAACAGTCGGAATAAAATCCACAGAGAACTACAGATATATTTACAAAACATTTCATATGATCCAAGTATCCCACGATGTAATTTAACAATATGAATCACCAACAACAGTCAGATCAATCAATAACTATCGGGCAGTACGTAAAAATTGCAATTTATTTTAAGATTTAGTGGATATTTATTTTCTTAAGTTGACCTCTTGACGAGCCAAGAAAAAATTTGTGACGCGCATGATCGATACCCCTGTACACCCTTCAGCAAAAATGGCTCTCAACTTGATTGTCAAGGTGCATCCTGTGGTGTTATTTCAAATTGTAGATGCCTACGAACGTAGAAATGCAGATTCTCACAGAGTTATCGGTACTTTACTTGGTACGTACAATATTTTTCACATCTCACTTTTCCCTATTTAAAAAACTGCAACCATGTGTTTGACGTAACCTTAATTTTAGGGACTGCCGACAAAGGAGTTGTTGAAGTTACAAACTGTTTCTGCGTTCCACATAAGGAATATTCCGATCAAGTAGAAGCGGAATTAAACTATGCTATGGATGTATATGACTTTAATCGTCGTGTCAACTCCGCAGAAAATATTGTTGGTTGGTGGGCGACTGGAAATGAAGTAACGAATCACAGTTCTGTCATCCATGAATACTATTCGAGAGAATGCAATAACCCTGTTCATGTAACACTCGATACAGGCTTGCATGGAGATCGTATGGGACTTAAAGCTTATGTTTGTGTATCATTGGGTGTACCAGGTGGAAAAACAGGTTGTATGTTTACTCCTGTGTCTGTAGATATTGTATGTTATTCTCCGGAAGTTGTTGGTGTTCAGTTATGTGCTAAAACAATGAGCGCTGGCAGTACTGCCCGTTCTCGACAAGTCCAACCAATGATGGACTTGGCGCAAGTAGCTGATGCAAATGCTAAACTTGGAGGTTTATTGGATCAAGTTTTGGCTTACGTGGAGGAAGTATTAGCTGGTCATACTCAACCTGATAATGCTGTAGGACGTGCTTTACTTGATTTGGTACATTCTGTTCCACATATGAATCAAGAACAATTCTCTGAAATGTTTAATAGTAACGTTAAGGATTTGTTGATGGTTGTTACGTTATCGCAGTTAATCAAAACACAGTTACAATTGAATGAAAAACTTACATTATTAACTTCTTTGTAATGTTAATTTTGTAATAAATTAAAAATATTGTAATAAATTTTTTTATCTTCACCATGATCTGTATTTACAAGTATTTTATTTTTCAGTTTAATTAACTTAAGTGTAGTGGCGGCACTAGCTTTTAAAATAGTGGGGAGCAGCGGACACCAATAAATATTTTGCTGATGTAAGAAGATAAGACTTAACACCTTTTTCATGCCCATCAGCGATTTAGTGAGGGCACAAATTTAAATACAGCAATACCCCGACTTACGCGAACTCCGAGTTACGCGGTTTTTTATTTTTTCGTTTGACAACACTGCCACCCGCTATCTTCAGTGTATCTCTTGCTGTGATACGTATTGGACGCGTTTCGCGCGAACTCTATGTGCACGATTATGATTCTACGATCGACGAAAGTTAAGATTGTTTTGTTATACGTTATCTAAACCCTTAAAAAAATATGTCGTCCAAACGAAGTAAATCTTATTCTCCTGCAGTAAGAAAAGGAAAACGATATCTTTGGATTGTAAACTCAACATTACCAAGGATTTTGATAGCAGAATGACAGAAACTCTCAGCTCAATTGAAAAGGACTTAAACATTTTAGAAACATGACTCCAACGAAGTACACGTTATAGCTATAAAGCAAGGAATGAAAAAATTATTAACTTTCTACGAAAAAATTCGGCGTGAAAAAAAGAAGATATTGTATTGTTAGATTTTATGAAGCCATCGACATCGAAATAACTTTTTTACGTAACGTTTTCACAACAGTTTTTAGAGGGGTCCGAGCTCTCTCTGATGCCTCGCTGGCTCCGCCACTTAAGTGTGACAGTGTATATAGTCCGTTTCTTTGTTTTAAGCGGAACTAGATATTAAAATTTAGTAATATTTTAAAACTGAATGAGGCTTTTAATCATTTTGTATAGCAAAAGCCTACTTCAGTTGTTAAAAAGTGAACTCATAACAACTTAAAATTAAAATTTAATCTAGTTTAGCTTAAATATTTGGAATAGACTTTAGATTTTAATATATTGAATTATGTATCAAATATTTTTTGTATATTTTATCTTATACATTAAAGTTATCAATATATTTAATAGTCTATTTTCAAAGTTTGTCCAGTCCTTCGAGACGACTCATCGTAGAGAGTTGGTGGTTCCATGGAGAGATGATGTAGAAGTGCAACATCTGAGTACAGCTTAGTCAAAGCAACTAAATTAAGGGATTCATGTATTAAAAATTATAAATTTAGTCACAACAATTTATGCTGAGTTCCGCTTAGTCAGCGATGGGTCAATATAACCACAAATTCGTATTAAATTACTATTATGAGACATATTTTTTCTTACTGTATAAAACGTAGGCTAATAATCTTAATTTAATTACTAAAATATGATGAAATTAATTAATATTCACAACTCAACGCTTAGCTGACCCAGCGGTTGTGTACTGATAACTCGATCATCTATAATTTTTGCAAACAAAAATAAGTTGATAAAAATTTCAAATTTCACCAAAAAATTGTAAATATGGGATGTATTATGTTCTGTTTTATATAAAACTAATAAATAACACATTATAAACCATTAATTGTTTTTATATTATTTTTTATTGATCAAATTGTTACATTTAATAATTTTAAACGGAGAGCCAAGTTCGTAAGACAATTTGAACACTTCGCTTGCAAAAATGTAATTTACTTCAACTTCTTCTTTGGGCGTAAGTTGTTTGTGTGTCCACACTTAGTCTTACGACAATTTGTGGCTCATGGATGTAGTCTTGCGTAGCATTTACGACAGATCATTTTGTCGCAATTGTATTTTTGAGCCAAGATACGTAGAGATGATTCGATAATACCACCACGAAGACGAAGTACTAAATGAAGAGTTGATTCTTTCTGAATATTGTAATCGGAAAGAGTACGACCATCTTCTAATTGTTTTCGTGCGAAGATCAAACGTTGCTGATCTGATGGAATGCCTTCTTTGTCTTGAATTTTAGCTTTGACATTTTCAATTGTGTCAGAGGGTTCTACCTCTAGGGTAATTGTTTTACCCGTTAGGGTTTTTACGAAAATCTGTATGTCGGCTTAAAGAATAATTTTAGGTGATTTTATCTAATATATTTTATTATTACCAGAGATAAAGTCATTTATATCCCATATTACGCTGCAAAACCATAATAATCGGTCACAAAACATATTTTATGATCTAATGACATTTCAACACGTTTCACTTGGGCTTTGCATAAAGAACAGACAGACAGACAAACAAATTGATTTTTATATATAAGATTAGCGGGAGTACCCGTGATTCGCTGCGGTATTTCACTACTTTAATTCCCAGAAAGTAGAGCATAACGCTCACAACGTTAAAGTTAAATATATAAAATGGTAGGTATAGTAATTTAACTACCGGTAGGCAGTGAAGAATAAACAGTTAACCAGCAGTGCCATCTCTTTCATCAATTTCATATCTCTCAACATATCTGCATTTCGGACTTCTGTTTACCCTGTGATAACTCCGTTATTATTAATCTTAGATGTATAGTATTTTTATGGTCTAATTTATTATTCTAAATTAATTGATGATATATTGATAATATATCTTTTAAAGTTTAACCTACGCAATCAATTCGAATTGTACTGAGAGTGCGAAACTGACAGATTACCCCTCATAACGCCCTTAGGGGGACATGGACGAAGTTGGAACCCTCACTAAAACCTTTCTCGGATTATTTTACCCCTCTATACTAAATTTGGTAAAAATTGGTTCATCATAAAGAACAAACATAAATTGATTTTTATATATAAAAATTAATGTAATGAAGACTTAGATCCGAAGCAAATACAGAAAAAATCTCTTGGATTTCTTAATTAAAATTATATTGTGACGAAATTATCTTAAATTATTTAAATTTAGTTTAAAAAATTAAATGGTAGCTTTTAGTACTCAAATAACGAATAAAATTGATTATCAAATATCTTGTTTTTGATTTGATTTTAGAAAATATATTGTCCTACACATTCAGCATTCTTTTGCATTTTTCACTTATTAAATACCTGCAAAAGCCTGAAATGTGTGCAAATTCACATTTTTTTGTGAAATCTTCTATTCCTTCTCCTATTTTTGGTAATCGTTGCGATTCGTCCTCCTTTAGCTTTGATTATGACTTTAATCCGACCATATTATCAAAGAAAATTTACAACAATTTGCCGCAACACCTGAAAGATTATGGATCACTTAAAACATTTAAATGTCATATGTATAATCTTAATGAGTATCTTTTACAACGTCATTAAAACGGACTAATTCATGTATTGATATTTATAAATTTGACTTTTAATTTTATTTATTTATTTTTTTAAATTTATTTATAAACTTATTTATTATTTTATATTTGACAAAAACTGTTTTATCAGTAATTTTTTATTGAAAGGACGAAATTAATAAATTATTATTTGGTTTATTAATTAATTAAATACTAACGTCTAATAGTATTTCTATTAGTAATGTAATTAGAATGAGTAATAAATAATAAAAAACAACTGATAAGTTTTCTATGACAACTGCACTGATGCAAGATTTTGTATATGTCAAAAATATTTTCTGTATTTTTTATTTTTTGGAAGTAATCATAAACTGTTTTGACCATAATAATAATCAAATGAATTGAAATATGAAAAATAATGACTTGTCCAATATTATGTATGCATATAATCTTCTGGAGCATTATTATTATTATTATAATCCTTCCTCCTTTTTTTTGGTCTTCACGTCAATTTTTTTGCTCAGTACGTTACTTTGGATGCACATTTTTAGGGTTTTGTAGGTATGACCAAAAAACCCTTATACCGTCATTTTGTCGTCTGTCTGTCTGTCTGTCTGTCTGTCTGTCTGTCTGTCTGTTTGTCTGTTCGGTAAAAATTGTAGCCAAACGGCTAAACCTAGAGAGTTGAAATTTGGTATGCTTATACAACTCTTTGACCCGCACATAGGAAAAATACTAAAACATCTAAAAAACATATCCCCCTAAAAATATAAACAAATATGTGCTCATCGAAAAAAAAAATATTTTTTTATAATTCTGAGTAGGGTATCAAATGAAATCCCTTGATACGTGGATTAACGATCAAATTTTTATTTTTGCAAAATAAATTATTTTGAAGCGATTTTTTCCAAAATTGTGCAAAAATTTTTTTGTCCCACACCCTGTAGCCCAGATGGTTTAAACTAAAAATCTGAAAAAATTCTAAGTAATGTACATTGGTGTGAACCGGAATAGTACAACAGGAATTTTTGATCAGATTATGTTTTTGGAGAAAACGCATTTTTTGTGATTTTTGGCTAATAATGTACACTAGTTATAGCTTTGTAACACGCCACACTAGATCGTGTATGCTGGTGTAGTGGTATTAGTCGCTGATTTTTCAACCAAGTAACCCGATCCGAAAGGGATCGAACCCTGTGAGAAGAGACTATATATTATTTTATGTTTTTTTTTTTTAATTTTTATATTGTTTAAATTATTTTTTCAAAATTCTAGTTATATTTTGGCAAATGTTGCATTTAATTTTTAAAAGCGTAAATTTAATAACCAGTGGAAATTGTTTAAATTATAATTTAATTCTGTTTTAATGTATACGAAATCAGAGGGACGGAACTTATAACAACCAATGGAATCCATAGGCGCAATTTTTAAAAGTTAATGAACCTTACTATATAAAAAAAAATACTGCACATATTTAGAAACTTAAATAATGGTATTAGGCATTCGAATTAAAATTAACAAAAAAATATTTTAATATAAAATTTGTTTTCGCATTCAAAATAATCATCATTCACTTACTAAATACCTGCAAAACCCTGAAATGTGTGAAAATTCACACTTCACATCAATTTTTTTGGTCTTCACTTCAATTTTTTTGCTCAGTACGTTACTTTGGATGCACATTTTTTTATCCCCGCATGAAGACATCTTGGCTTCATCACTTATTGAGTTTAATTTGTATTTTAAAAGTAAAACTAGTGAAATTTTAATTTATTAATAAAAGTATCAGAAACGTTTACAAACAAAATGACTAAGGTTTCAATAGGCAACCAAGTTCACAAATATGTTTAGCGGGTTGCGTACTATTTAATGTATTTTTATCAATAAAACTTTTTATCCATATTGAAACATTTAATCAATTATTAAATACAGATTTATAAAAATATTAACGTATAAAAGTGAATATATATAAGTGAACGTGGAACAGTTTATATTTATAAAATTTATGAGAATGAAAACGTAAAATAACTCGTAAAAACACATAATTTCCCAATAAACACAATACTGTTGATTAAACAACTCATCAATTCATATTCAATGCATGTACCTGTCATAATTTAATAATTTATTCATAAAAATTGTTGAATATTTCATAACTTCGTGTTTGTTCGGTCGCTACAGGTGTCAGGGCTCGTGAATTCTCGTGAGTACGCCCGACAAGTCTGCAACCCAGACAGCGAGGCTGCTAGCCGGGCAGTATCACATAAAGCGTAGGAGCACTGCGTACGTCAATTGCTCAGGAATCCACTAGTTTACGATCCGGTACGTCTTTAAACCCCTTCCAACCCTTACAGGTTATGTAACTGTTTTCATATTTCAGGTGTTTTTCAGGATGTTTTCATGAATTTTATATGCGTAAGAAGAAAAGTTTTTATTGTTTTATTATGTTAACAGTTACAAAATCTATTTTTGTTGTATTATTATGTTTACATTTAGTGTTTTATATGTATTTATTGCATATTTGAAATACTATCCTACATGTAACTGTTTTCTAATGTCAAGACTACGTACTGTATCGAAATTTAGTTTCTGTTTTTTTAAAAAAAGTATATTTGTTGGAGGTAAATACATTTTTAATTTACTCTAGTAGCTAGAGTAGGAAAGAGAACATCCAAATACGGTTTACCCTTAGATATTTACATGTACACAGTGGTGTCATCCTAATTTATAAACAACCTATTTCCATGTATGTAAAGAGTATGTAAACAGAGTTTATATGGTAGATGAGGTAAGTGTAGCAGAGTGCACCGGTGTAAAACAGGCAGCTACTATATTTGACTTGGACAATGTCAAAATCAATGACTTTTTATGACCAATGAATGGTTTAGTACGTATGTTAGTAAATGTCATGTTATTATAAGAAATTGAATAAAACACAATATTGTAAGAATAATAATTACACTGGTAAACAGAGCCGCAGTAAGGAAAACTTGCGCTAGGGGCAAAACTGTGTTTTGGCGCCCCTGCCAAAAAAACAGGTGGTTCTCACTTCCCAAAATCCAAGTGATGAGCAAAAAAAAGGTCTTCACCTCCCAAAATCCAAGTGATGAGCAAAAAAAAGGTCCTCACCTTCGCAATGTGGCGCCCCTTAGTCAAGCTCGTCGGCGCCCTTTTCCTTAGTGCGCTAGGGGCCCTCGCCCCCTCCGCCCCCCCTTACTGCGGCTCTGCTGGCAAATAGACAAATAGACTGGTAAACAAAAATGAACTTATTTTTTGTGACATGGTCAAAACGGTAACCGACGAGTCCATCGAAAATCAATTCATCGAAAATAAATTCATCGAAAATAAATTCATCGAAAATCAATTCATCGAATCGTCAATTCATCGAAAAAAAATATTTTGTAAATATTTGAGAGGAATGCCGAGGGGATCGGAAAGTCAAAAAAGCAGTGGTCAATAAAAGTAGACAGACTAAGAAATAGTTGCATAAAATTTTTTATATGGTTTAGAAAAAGGTAAATACATGATACGCATTTTAATTGGGCTAATAAGGGGGGAAATAAAGTACTATGCATCTAAAAACAAGGTAATTAGGTTAGGTTTAGTTAGTAAAAGTCTAAAACCGAGCGGAGCGAGTTACCCATCTTCTAGTTTAAGGACAAAGCACTATTTTAAATTAGGTTAGGTTAGTAAGGGTTTTGTTAGACGAAGCCGAGCGAAGCGAGCTACCCATCTTCTAGTTTTTGTGATCTAAGGAGCCCTGTTCGATTTCAAAATAATCTCACTAACCAACAGGTATCTTTTACCTGGCGTATTTTCTGAATGGAAAATTTAAAAATTATTAGTAGACCAAGTATGATAGTTATTTAATAAGTGTAGTCTGTCAACTTTTATTGACCACTGCTTTTTTGGCTTTCCGATCCCCTCGGCATTCCTCTCAAATATTTCGATGAATTGATTTTCGATGAATTGATTTTCAATGAATTGATTTTCGATGAACTTACCGTGAATCGGTCAAAACATAGTGTATCCCATGCAGTGACGGATCTTCGCATGAGACAAAAAAGACATTTGTCTTGGGCCCGTAATTTTCAAGGGCCCGGATTTGGGAGGTGAGGTTTATTTTTTTTTTTTGCTCTTCACTTGGATTTGGGAGGTGAAGTCCCTTTTTTTTTTGCTCTTCACTTTGAACGCTTCTAGGTTGAGGGCCCGTAAATCATAAGTTAGGGGCCCGAAAATCAAAAATGTCTTGGGCCCGGCGAAGGCTTGATCCGCCACTGATCCCATGTAAAATTTGACCTTAAAGCCGAAAAAGACCTTAGGTTATTTTCTATCACCCATCATATTTTTGCAATGAGATATTGTTGGTTTCTAACGAAATATAGCAATAGACGTATTATTATTAATTTTAACTTACCTCAAAATGTTGTTTATGATAATTTTACGTCGATATTTCGTTTCTGAAGCATCCCTAATTAATGTCCTCCAGTGTTCAGCAAGCAAATTTGGGCTCCATTTACCTTGATATCACTTTTCCATGGCGGAAATGTCTTGTTGGAATCGTTTCCCATGTTCATTATTTACAGTATTCAGATCTTCTGGGAAGAAATCTAGATGAGAGTCCAGAAAGTGAATTTTTAATGACTTCCTACATCCATTTTCTTTGTAGTAATCAAATACTTCATTCACGATATCTCTTGATACATTTAAGTCTCGAACTAAGTCATTAAGTTTAGGCTGTGATGTCAGATGCGGCTCTGTTGAACATTTTGGTACGTTAAATAAAGGATCAGTTTCGAATTCTGCATGACCATTTGAAGAATCAGCGGATTCAGGTTCTTCTGCATCTAAAGTCCAAGATTCTGGTCCTTTCAGGACCGGAAGTTCATTATTATGTTCCAAGGGTCATAAAGCTGATGGTAAATTAGGATACTGCACAGTATGTTTAGACTTTGGTCCAACACCTGCACGGCAAAAATCAACGTAGAAGCTAAAGGCAAGAAAAATTGATTAATCGATTAATCGATCATTTGATTAATCGAAATATTTTAATGGATTTAAGATTAAATTGGTAGAAAATAAACAATTAATCGATTATGAAATAAAAAAAAGCATATACACTGGCTGACAAAAAAAAAATAAAAATATGTATATATATATATATATATATATGGGACTAGCTTAATATTGTATTTTAAAGGCTGATAAAAAAATATTTAACTGTTTTATTCGGAAACTATAAGAAAGGGGAGGTAATAAAATGTCTGCATAAACAAATATTTTTTGTTGATAATGAAACAGACTGTAACAATAAATAATGCCCGTTTGAACGAAAATTATATAATATCGCATATTAAGTACGTAAGTTTTAACACAAATAACTCATCGTACATATATAATTAGCTAGTGTGTGTTAGTGAACTGGGTAACACTGTGACGTCATTTTTCCTAAGGTTCTCGTGATTGGCTAACTGGGGACTCTTGAGGCGAATCAAGAGACCGATTGATAGGTATTTTGCAGACTTATTCTATATCCTATATCCTATGATAGATATGAAAAATATTTTGCTGATTTATTTTCTAAGAATCTGCGGATAAAATACCGTATAGAAATGTATAGGGTTTCGTAAGCATAAACAAGAAACTCTAGACACTCCTATATCCTATGATCGATATGAAATATATTTTGCAGATTTATTTTCTAAGAATCTGCGGATAAAATACCCTATAGAAATGTATAGGCTTTCTTAGGCATAAACAAGAAACTCTAGACACTCCTATATCCTATGATCGATATGAAATATATTTTGCAGATTTATTTTCTAATAATCTGCGGATAAAATAACGTATAGAAATGTCTAGGATTTCGTAGGCATAAACAAGAAACTCTAGACACTCCTACATTCTTTGAGTGATATGAACAATATTTTGCAGATTTATTTTCTAAGAATCTACAAATATAATTATTTACAGAAATATCTAGGGTTTCGTAGGCATAAACAAGACACTCCAGACACTCCTATATCCTATGATCGATATGAAAAATATTTTGCAGATATATTCTGTAAGAAATTGCGGATAAAATTACATATAGAAATGTTTAGGGTTTCGTAGGCATAAAAGAGAAACTCTAGACACGCCTATATTCTTTAACCAATAGAACAATATTTTGCAGATTTATTCTCTAAGAATCTACGAATATAATTATATATAGAAATATCTAGTTACCAATGGAAGTCATAGGCGCAATTTTCAAAATCTTAATGAAACTTGCTATATAAAAAAAATACTGCACATCTTTAGAAACTTAAATAATGGTAATAGGCATTCGAATTAAAATTCATAAAAAAATATTTTGACATCAAATTTGTTTTGGCATCCCAAATAATCATCATTCAGTTACTAAATTAAAACCTGCAAAACTCAGAAATGTGTGAAAATTCACACTTCACATAAATTTTTTTATATTTTGCTACTCCTAATAAATAAAAAAAAACTAGTTTTCAAATGGGACTCTTATTTTCGGACAAATTTTTGAGTGAAATGGGACTTTTATTTTCGGACAGAGGGAGTATTAATTTTGTTTTCGTCCTTGAACGAATAAACAAAATATCGTTCCTGTTTTTGTTTCCGTTCTTTAAAAAATTTCGGTTAGTATCGTTAATTCGTTTTCGTTCTGTTTTCAATTCCTAGTTTTGCCTGCACTAATTGCTTAGGCGAAAGGTCCTTTTCAGTTTTAAAGAGGATAAAGCTTATTAAAAATATAACAGCATCTGAAGAAGCTGTTTTAGAAATCTCTTTACTGTTTCATTTCGTGAATAAATATTGTAATTAATGAGTATGTCATATAAATTTCTAAAGGCTTTTTACATTGAGATACTTTTTTTTTGTTCGAAAGGCTTCAAACGATACTGTAATTGATAAAAAACAAAGACACTGTTACAAAACGTTTTTGAAACGTAAAGCGACAGTTTAGATAAATGTATTCTGAATTCTCTCAAATAAAAAACACAGAACGTTTGTCTCATTTACATATGAAAAACTCAAGTATTTTGCTTAATAAAACAATTCAATGAGATATTTAACATTTTATTACGAATGTACAAAAGTGTTTGTTTAGGTTTTTGCAAAAGAATCAAAGTGATGCTAATGAAAACGCAAGTTTTTCCTATTAAGCTGCATTTACAGTTTCAAAATAGATCATTTTAATCACGTGACCTGTAGCATTTCAAAATGTCAGAGGTAGGGTAAGCAAACAAGTTGTTTAGCACGTGCAACATAGGCATTTACAGCCGTATTTATAGAACTATGGAAACGTGTAAATTTTCGTGCAAGGTGCGTGGTAAAAAATCGTATTTATAGACACAGTTTATGCGTGCAAGGAGGCCGTGCGGCGTTAATTGATAAATTATTGTTATTCGGTTTATGTTTATAATTTAATATTCTTGGCAATCGATGAAATGACACATGATCTCTACTGCCACGGCTCACACACTCCACAACTACACAAAATCTTGGCATATTTTATGTTTTTATATATAATCTCGTAAGCGTCAATATACTACTTATCCTATTTCTGTCATTTTTAAATGCTCGTTTGATAGTTGTGACGTCACACTAAAATGATCTATAATAAAGTCCATTTACCGTAACTATGAAATGACGTCACAGTTGAAAAACTCACCTTGTTGCCAATTCGTAAAAAAAAGTTAAGTTATATCGAACAACTTCTAAAAATATATTGAAAACCTATATTTCCTATGCAGGAAAGGAATTAATGTAAATTATGATGCACAGCAGTTCTTTCTAACCGATTTTTCGCGAAATTTATGGTTTATTATTATATTAAGTGTGTAATGTAGTATTAACAAAACAATAAATAAATTTCAGTGTATAAGAATCATCAGAAATATTTGTTTTTAGAAATGTGTCGTGTTGTTTTAATACTTTTTATAAAATCTACTTTAATTTTTTGCCTGGTGTCACATTGACACAGCGGGTTCGGAAAGCAAACGCGGATTATTCCGAGTCACACTGTTTAACTCCAGATCACTCGAATAAACGCGTTTAGACCTTTTCTCGAACCCTCCGAGCTTGCTTCCTGAACTCACTAAATGATATCGGAAAGCAATGATAAAGAGTCAAATTTTTTATTATTCGAATAGAAATTTTTGAATTTCAGATGTTACAATTTTGTTTCGAATAATGAATATTCAAATATTATTTCCAGTCGAACAGTTTATTGCCGCTAGCTGCAAGTGTAAATTTCATGAGTATGCTAAAATTACTTTTCGTTTGCATCTGATGATAATAAACCGTTCTACGTAACAGACCTGTAGGTTAAAATTACAAAAAAAAGAACGTAACAAATGTAAATAGAACATATTTTATTAATCATGCCACCTAAATGATAACCTGACAAATAACGATTGAACAATCCAATTTCAAACTGGCAACATTGAAAAAATGTAACAAAATTAAATAAATAAATGTAACTGAGTTATGGATTGATGTTGATTAAAACATATCATAACGTTGGTACTTAAATTAACCAAGTGTGACGTCATCTCATAGTAATCGTAAACCGACTTTAGAAGCAACAAATAAATTTTGGATTTATATTTCATTATACATAGTTGAAAATACCTGAGTATTTATACGAATTTCTCTAAATTCCTGTTTTCTAATTACTGCATTAAATAATATAATACCATCTTTGGGCGAGTGGAGTTCAGATCGTGTTTCGTAAACGTAGACTTTGCTGGATGCCTGAGGTCACATTTGAGTATGCTAAAATGTACTTCCTCCTCCTCGGCACGACTCACTGGGCTTCTGTGTCAACATATTCCACACTGCAGACGTGTACGAACATGTTGGATTCTCTTGGATTATGTATGTTGAGATTTAAGAAACTTTTTTATTATTTTCCTCATTTTATACAGGGTTGCAATCATGATTTAAATCTAATTTTATGTTAAGACTTGTTTTGAGAGCATTTGGCCAATAGCATACGAGGGCTACCTTTTAAGTTTTTACAATAACTAAGAAAGAAAATTTTGGTTTTGATCAAACTGTTTTATTGCTTTTCAAAATATTCGCCTTTAAGATTTATACACTTTTGCATGTGTTCAAATCAATTCTCGAAACATTTTTCCACTCTGAAGTTGGTATCTCAAAAACATGGTTTTCGAAATCTTCAATAGCTTCTTGAGGTGATGAAAATCGCTAGGGGATAAATTAAGTGAACATGGGCAATGAGATATTGATTCGATGTTTTTCTCCTTCAAATAATCAATTGTTTGACGTGCTGTGTGGGAGCTGGCGTTGTCATGATGAAGAATGATGCGACGTTTTTGATTGTTTTTCTAGATTTTGTCGATGACTTTTGGCATACAAATTGTTGTATACCATTCAGCATTAACTGTTCTTCGATCCTCTAAAGAAATGGTTGCGACATGTCCAGTACAACTGAAAAAACAAGCGATCAATTTCTTGGAAGTGCTTCGTGAACTTTTGTGGGTTTCGGTTCATCCTGGAAGACCCAAACAGTGGACTGTTGCTTAGTTTCTGGTTCATACGAATAAATCCAAGTTTCGTCACCTGTAACGATGTTGTATACGGATTTTGTAGTGCCCATTATGTGGGGAAATGTTCATCGACAATATCTTCACAGTAACCTTTCCATAGTCAAATTGTATCGAAAGTATGATGAAAAAGTAGACGAAGAATTAAAAGTAAATTACGATTTTTTTTCGCAAAATTTTTGACAATGCTTTTATTAATCAGATCATGTAACTATAACCCGCATATAATTATTTTTTATATATATTTTTTATATTAATGTTCAAACCCGTATTTGTAGCAGCAAAAAGATCAAATATATTTTAATGTAAATATAAAGTTTTAAAAGAATGAACTCTACCTACATAGGTTTCATGTAGAGAACAATACACATGTATAGGCACAAAACAAGAAAAGGGACTGGATAGAAGTTTTCAAAATCAATAGCAATTCTATGATCGCTTGCGGTAGCAAATTTTTGGTACCAAAATAATCAGATATCAGAGCCAAATTAAGGAAACAGATATTTCCTAAACTAAAGGTGTCTCAAAAGAAATTTTATATTTATTTAGCTTACTGCGTGAACGCAACGTATCCGAGGGGCGCGGGGGTTATGTCAATCGGTAGCCTGGCTCTTGGGAATTTAAAGTCGCTATGGAGCGTTTCTCGGGAGAACACCGCGCGTTATGCGTGCGAGAGTTTTACAAAAACGGTGATTCGGCGACTGTAGCGCGTAGAAAATTCTGCAGTATTCGAGGTTTTCGCCACTTAAATGATGCGCCAAGCATTCCTCTCATTCGACATTGGGTTAAAACGTTTGAAGAGACTGGTACAACGCTGGATAAATCAAAATCCGGGCGACCTAGGTCATCAAGAACGGTAGAAAACGTGGAGAATATTAATCAGTCTGTTCGTGACGACCCGAACCTTTCAATTCGGAAGCGCGCAAGTGCTTTAAATGTGCATAGATCATCATTACATCGCATTATGCACAAAGACCTAAAGCTGCACCCCTACAAAATTCAATTGGTGCAAGAATTAAAGCCCCAAGATGCCAGTCAGAGGCTTAATTTCGTAAATCAGGTGATTGAGCGATTTTCAACGTTTACCAACATTTTGTTTTCGGATGAAGCTCATTTTCATCTTAATGGTCACGTAAATAAGCAGAACTGCCGCTACTAGAGTGCAACGAATCCGAAACGCAAACATCAGAAACCCCTACATTCGCCTAAAGTGACCGTATGGGCTGCGATGTCGGCGCGAGGAATTATCGGCCCTTACTTTTTTGAAGACGAAAGGGGGCGTGCAGTTACAGTGAATTCAGAGCGTTATGTGGAGATGTTAGACAACTTCTTGGTACCTGAACTGCAAAACTTTCCTGGCTATAACCAAAGAACATGGTTCCAACAGGACGGAGCAACTTCACACACGTCCAATATGTCTCTGCCACGTGTTCGTGAAATTTTCTCATGCAAATTGATCTCCCGGAGAGGTGACATAAATTGGCCTCCACGCAGTCCAGATTTAACCCCTATGGACTTTTTCCTATGGGGTTATCTTAAATCTAAAGTTTACGCCAATAAACCGACTTCACTGGCGCATTTGAAAGAAAATATCTGTCACGAAATGGCAGCCATCCCTGAGTCCACCTGCCGAGACGTCATAAGTAATTTTACTGTTCGATTAAATGAGTGCCGAGAACGCGAGGGTCTACATTTAGACGATATTATTTTTAAGAAATAAATCCCCAAAAAGTGTATTTTAATAATTAATAAACATTTTTTCTATATACGGCTTACTTTTTTTTTCATCGATCCACTAAATATAAAATTTCTTTTGAGACACCTTGTATTACAAAAAATAATAAAACATAAATTTATTTAACAATTTTTTTCATAACTTTTGTTCAGATTATTATCTCTAAGTGGGTTTAAGGGGGTCAATGAAGAAAAGTTTTCTTTTACAAGGGGTCAATGCAAGAAAAAGGTTGGGAATCCCTGTTATGATTGATTCATTTCTCTTTGATACCTTAAAAAAAATCTAAATTAATTCAAATAATAGGTTGAATCAAAACATCTAATAGTAAAATAAAATAACTGAACACTAGGCAGTACACTCTATAGCAGGGGTCTCCAAACTTTTTCGGAAGAGGGACACATAAAAATTTCTTAAATAAATGGGACCGGACAATTTGAATTCAGCTGGGCTATATAGGCCATGTGAGGATTTATAAAAATAGGTTATTTTCCGTGTGAGCATTTTTCAGAGTGAGCAATTTTCGTGTGAGCATTTATCACTGTGCGTTATTATCGGTGTGGGGAATTTTCTATGGTAGCATAATTCCGTTTGAGGAGCTTTCGTGTGAGCACTTATGACTGTGCGCACTTTTCTGTGGGCATTTTTCGCATGAACATTCTTCTTGGGCGGTTATGTGTGATTAGAGCCCTGCGCGGATAAGCTTTTCTGTATCCGCATCCGATCCGCATTCGCACATCCATGATCCTCAGTCGATCCGCATCCGCAGCTTTTGTAAATAACAAATCCGCATCCGCAAAAATATCCGCACTATCCGCACTAGAGGTTTTGCTGTCAGTTTGGAAAGAACTAACATATTTCGCCTGTTTAGGTAATCTCTGCTCTAAAACGCTACTGAAAATTTTTGGATTTACCAGCTTATTTATTACTAATCTAACCTAAGGGACCCCAAAAGTTTTAAGGCCTAGATGCGCTAATAACTTATTTAAATCTAGAGAGAGATAACAATTTTGGGGGGCCTAAGCGTTCTTTTTCGTAGGGAGTAAGTGGCATGCTGCTTTTTTTAATATTGAATTTTTAAAAAAAATCAGAAAAGTTACTTGATAGAAGGTGCTTCATATTTTTAGGATCAAGTAATTCTCTTACGCCATTTCGCGCATGGCGTTGCAACTTTTTCGAAAAGCAACATGTGTCATTTTTCAAATTTTTGGGATCTGCAAGACTTTTTACTTCGGGTAGTATAAAAAAATTGGCAGGTTACATAATAAAATTTTCGAGAAAAAATTATGTAGGTAAATTTTGGTATTTAAATAAAACTTACTAATCAGTTTTATGTAAAAAAAAGTCAGAATTAGAGCAGAGGTAGGAAGAATTACGTCGAAAGTGTACCAGGAAACTTTTGTCCAAAATATTATTTTCTATAATATATTCAATAATAAAAAGAAAGTTAAGTTGATTGTCTCAACTCAGTCTTGATCATGGACAATTGTCTTAATAAAAATAACATAAAGTGAGATTGAATGCTACAAAATATCATGTATATACAGACAACCGAAAATAACCGAGGACTGCGTAGTCAGAACACAATTGCTTGTTTCTCCGAAAGTAACCGAAGATTTAATGTTCACGCGGATATTGCGGATAAACGGATATGACATTTAATCCGCATCCGATCCGCATCCGCATGGTTTAAATGATAATTTATCCGCATCCGCAGAAAAGTTGCGGATATCCGCGGATAATCCGCATAAATTTCGATGTTATGAAATACCCCCCCTGAACTGTTTTTTTTGCGTACGCCACTGGATATATCAAATATATGCATTTTGATAATTTTACAGTGTATGTGCATAACCAAAATATAGCTTTTATATAGTTATTTATCAAAATTCATATTTAAATTAATATTTAACAAAATTACGCTGAACTGTAGCGACAGTGAGTAATAATACACTACATATTAACGTCATCATAATCTATATTACACTGGAATCATTAATTAGTAATAAATTTAATTTATCATGAATATTATATAGCATACAAAAATATAAATGTACAACAAGGCTGCAGTTTTAATATAATTCTTATATGAGGGCAATTCAAATGTGACCTTTTATGTTCAAAACTAGGTTTTTGCTCGTCAACAATGACGGATTTATAATATAAAAATTTCAATTGTTTGTATGTGTATTTGGTTTTATTTTTTAACGTATCCTAATTTCGTTGCCAGTCTGCGAATCATGGGACAGGATATCACCAGTTAGCTAATCACGGGAGAGGGCGTCACCTGTCAGCCAATCAAGAAACAGGGTGTCCCCAGTTACCCAATCACGAGAACTTTAGAAAAATTGACTTCATAATGTTACCGACACTACATACAGACACTTGCTAATTATATAGTTAGATTATTTATTCATTAACTTTTTAAGATGAGAAAACGATTCATTTTTACTTAGTACATTACATTTATATTGTTAAAACTAAAAATAATTTGAGACATTAATTTATGCCTACGAAACCCTAGACATTTCTATATGTAATTATATTCGTAGATACTTAGAGAATACATCTGCAAAATATTGTTCATATCAGTTTATGCCTACGAAACCCAAAACATTTATATATAAAATTTTATCCGCAGTTTCTTAGAGAATAAATCTGCAAAATATTTTTCATATCAATCATAGGATATAGGATTGTCTAGAATTTCTTGTTCATGCCTACGAAACCCTATACATTTATATATACGTTATTTTATCCGGAGATTCTTAGAAAATAAATCTGCAAAATATTTTTCATATCTATCATAGGATATACGAGTGTCTAGAGTTTCTTGTTTATGCCTACGAAATCCTAGACATTTCTATATGTTATTTAATTCGCAGTTTGTTAGAGAATAAACCTGCAAAATATTGTTCATATCGGTCAAGTCATATAGTAGTATGTAGAGTTTACGCCTACTAAATCCTACACATTTCTATATGTAATTATATTCGTAGATTCTTAGAGAATAAATCTGCAAAATACCTGTCAATCAAGAGACCTCAAGAGTCCCCAGTTAGCCAATCACGTGAACCTTAGGAAAAATGATGTCATAGTGTTACCCAGATCACAAACACACACTAGCTGATTATATATGTACGATTACAACGTTTTTGTGTTCTATTGTAAAAACCATTATAATTGCAGCTTAATTGAATTTTAATTGAAATTACAACCCTTATGTAATTTCTTTTTGAACTGATGGTATATAAAAATAAATTGCTATTTGATTGTTTGTTTGTTTGTGTGTTTGTTTGTTTGTTTGTTTGTTCGTTTGTTTATTTGTCTGTTCTTTATACAAACCCAAACAGATAGACCAATTTTCACCGATAGTACAATAATTCCGGGCCCGAAATATTTTAGCAGCAATTTCCTTTAAAGTTAAATGATGGGCTATTCTCCTAGTTGAATACAAAGTTAAACTTTGGTTTCCTCTTCACGTAAAATTCAGTTCTTCATTAAATAGATCCCTTATTCAATTTTATTGACTTATTAAAGGATAATCCAGTGGATATGAAAACGTTAATCATCCTAAAACTATTTGATGATGCTTTAACGATGTTATTATTTTATGTTTAATGGTGGTGTGAAATTGTTTTTGAATGGAGAATATATTTTATGGAAAGTTTGATTAAGATTAGATTAGGTTTTAGTTTTGCTCCTGTATTAATTGAAAATTAGGAACTCGTTACTTGCGGTGAGAGTTTTGATGGTGAAACTCATGTAGAAAATGTTTTAGCAGAGATTATAAACTACGCACTTCCCTTTTTGTTAATTATGGACGAGAAATGAATATTGATTTTTACCTCCTGGTTTTGTTAAAGAAATATTTGGAGGAATTAAAATGTTACATATAAAATTATAAATAGAAAGTAAAGAAATACTAGAGGAGACGCAGTCAGGATTTAGAAAGGGAAAAGGTGCGAATAGTCGCAGAGAGAATTAAGAAGAAAAGAGGAAAGTTGTAGATGGCATTTATTGACCTGAAGGGTGCTTTATATAAGCCGGACAGGAAAGAATTGTGGGAAGCAATGGAAAAAAGGGATTTAAGTGAAGAGATGATAAAAATACCAAGAGACGAGGTGCACAATGAGAGTGAGAGAAGAAGAGTCACAAAGTTTTTGGGTGAATAAGGGAGTGAGGCAGGGATGCCCGTTGAGCCCAACACTGTTCAACCTATACGTGGCTGATTTTGAAGTAACAATGAGGAAGGGGCAAGACGAAGTAGTGGTGGTGGGAAGGAGGAACTAAAGATGATGATGGACCGAGAGGACAAGTATTTTAAAATAAAGAAATTTTATTATTTTATTATTATTTATTTAAAAAGAACTGAAGCCAATGGCTTGTAAAGTTCTTATAGAAAAATTACAATATTTCACATTGTTGTGATACAGGAAAGTTGAAAGAAACAAAACACTTTGATAAACAACTAAAGTCAAACAATAACAAATATAAAAAGTGTACAAAAACAGAAAAATTCAGTTTATGGGGATAGTAGCAACTGATTGTAAAGGTCCAGTCTATTTTTAAAATTGTTCACACTAGGGGCAGACACTACACTTTCAGGTAGATTATTCCAGTCATTAAACACTCGGTTAGAAAGAAACTTGGCCCGAACGTTCTTACGGAATTTTTCGTGACATAACTTTAACGAATGTCCACGTAAACGAGAGTCTACATTAAGTACAAACAAACCAGTAAGATCAGCATCAAAATTCCGATGGAGTACACGGTATTTAATTAGAAGTAAACAGAAAAAACGAAGAAGATGGTGTTCGATGGGAGAAGTTGAAGAAAGAAAGTAAGATGGGAATGGTCACGAAAAAAAAAAAAACGAAGAAGTGAAGAGTATATATATAGTGATTGAGAAGCATATAAACATCATTACCATTAAGTCGCTGAGGATGCTTGGCTTTATCATACGTCAAACCAAAGAATTTACTAATATTCATGTTATCAAGTTGTTATACTTTTCACTTGTGAGAGGTCATCTTGAATACGCCAGCACTATATGGTCCCCTCAGCAAGTAACTTTTTGTGAAAGGCTAGAGCGCGTTCAAAGTAAATTTAGTAAATATGCTTTTTTCAAACTGGGCATTCCGTATGGTGACATGAATCGGGAAGAGAGATATTCTACGCTGAATATCATGCCACTAATATACCGACGAAATATATGCGATCTCTGTTTGCAGTACAAAATACTTAATGGAGTAACTTATGCACCTGAGAGCTCCTACTAGAACAACGAGGAACCTCAACTTACTGCAAGAACAGCAACATTCAACCAACTACGGATGCAATACTTCTACTAATAGGTTATAGATACCCAGTGGCGTAGCGTGGGTTTCAGCCGCCCGGGGCGGATGCCAATTTTGCCGCCCCCTTATTTAGGTATTTAAATCTAAAAGGCTCCAAAATTTACAGAATTTGCCGCCCCAAAAAAGAGCCACCACCACCGCCTTCGCTATGCTACACCACTGAGATTACATACAATTTGTCGAGTTTCGAGAAAATTCAATAATTTAACAATCACAACACGCACTTAAAGAAAATCATGAATTGTAGCAAATTAATTTAGTCCATGTGAATTGGACGACTGATGTTGCAGGTGTTATTAGACAATATTGAACTCTATTATTTATATGAAAGAATCGATTCTGCTGAATATTCGTTGTGAACAATCCGAGCACACAATAAAACGCGGGGAATACCTTGCGGTAAGCAAGGTATCCATGATAGACATATATGTCTGACATGGCGCATTTAGAACTTCTTAGTGTCAGACAAATATGGCCGACGTGGCGATTAACGTGTTAAAGAAAGGGTATTCCCCGATTCCGTCACAGATTAAATAATAAAAAGTTCCGTGCTCATTTTAATCGGTCCGAATTGTAGGTGCGACAAAAATATGAAAAGAAATGGTTCAAATTTTTAGTGCAGATTACAAGATATTATTTATTGAGGATTTTTGCCGCCCCAAAAAAGTGCCACCCGGGGCGGACCGCACCCCCCGCCCCCACAACGCTACGCCACTGTCGATACCCATTTGGATAGAGGTTTTGAAAATTTTACTGAAACATTTTTTTAATATCTACGGTTGACAAAAATTGTCATATTTTTATATGACGATTATATTCCCCTATAACGACTTGAAAGTAAAGTATTTTTATTTAAAAGTGTTCAAAGTACCTTCCAGTTTCCTAGGTATGGGTAAAATTTATATCTTGCAAGATTGAGCACATTTCTACTATATTTTCATGTTTCTATCTTACACGAATTCGCGGCCCCCCGACGAAGCTTTCACGGCCTCCCAGTGGGCCGCGGCCCCCCGGTTGAGAAACGCTGTTGTAAAGCATCCTTATGTATGGAGTGATAGGCATGTAGAAGCACCAAGTGAAAATTTTGATTAAGTTTTAAAATTTTAAAACATGTTAAAAGGTATCTTATTTGATTACGTACTCTGTGGTGGCGGTCAGCTCTGTGGTAGCCACAGCTGATTTTTTATTTAACAGCCACATTAATTTTATCATTTTAAAAATGCAAAACACATTTGACAATATAGCTTTAATACTGATATAAAAGTTAATTTATATCTACATGCGGTACAGTTTATATATGATTATATTGGTCACGCAACAACATATCAGATTGTGGTCTGTTATGTACATTACAATTATGTTCAATATTTCACTTCTATCAGTCAATTTTAGAAATTATCTGATTCAAAATTTAATTAATTAATTAATCAATACAATCAAAATACACTATTTAAAAAATTTTAAGACTACTTGAAGACAAAACAATAAACATTGTCACATTAAAGTAAATATTAAATTGTTGTAAACAATTCAGCATTAACTGTTCTCCGATCCTCTAAAGCAGTGGTTCTTAACATTTTAAAAGTCAGCACCCCCTTGAATCTGAAAATAAGCTCTCGCAACCCCTTGAAAAATGTGTTTCTATTTTTATTTAGGAAAAGACAATTATTGCAAGATAATTTATTTGTTGCAAAAACGAATGAATACATTTACAATACATACTATATTATTACATATAAAACAATATCTACATTTTTTATGGTAAGAATCACGCGTAAGGCATCAGATGCATTTAAGCAATTTCTGGCTTTTGTTTTGATGTGCAAAAGTGATTTCACAAAAAACTCATTTCACAAAGGTAAGGGGTGGCAAATGGTAAAAGTTTATCTAATGTTGCTTTAGCTAATTCTGGATAAAGTTCTAACTGCGTACAACAGAACTGTTCTGAGCCCAGTTTTTCAAATTCCATTTCAATACGTGTATTAGCTCGTATTGCGATAAGATCGTCTTTTAATAAAACGTTGTCGTCCATTGAATTTAGGTTAAACAAAAATGGATTGAATATCCATCTATTAATTTTGCCTATATTTCCCGTGGAAAAGTATCCATCAAATGATTAACTTAATTGGTGGAGGTGAAATTTTATTTCGGTTATAATTGTTGTTTTTTCATTTTCCAAAACAATTGAATCCAGAAACGTCTTTTAACGACTTCTCGAAGTTTTAATTTTTCATTAAATGAGGCTAATGCTTTACTAGCTGTTATTATGTTCTTACCAAATCCTAGCATTGATGTACTTAATTCATTCTAGTGGTTAAATATATCTTCTAAGTAGGTTAGCCGAAGTATTGCGTCTCTATTTCTAAAAGCTTCCACTAAATCACTATTTTGGTTAATAAGAAACTGTATAATTTCTTCGCGCAATTCAAAAATCCTGATCTGGTTTCAGCTATAATAGTGGGGAAGAAAACAATGGGTGCGTTTTGTTGGTGGCTGGTTAGAACTTCTAGAATTGATGCGCAAGAAAACGACAATCTTGATCGTGAAGTAAACATGGAATGACATTTGTATGATTGCAGAACAAATAACGAACATATTTCAGCTAAATGGATAATCTAAATAATAAATGCAGAAAAAGAAAACTTTATATTTGAAGTAAATATTCTAGAACGTAATGTTTTAGAACGAGTAATTGAATTGCACATACATTTTAAGTTTAGATTTAACAATACTATATTAAAATCATATATAGGTATATATGTATTTTAGAACACAAAATGAGAAAATAACTAAAAGTAAAAATTATTTTGAAGCAGTAATACCAAGAATTCTAATACATTTATAAAATCAAATGAAAACAACTGCATTTAAATATTACTTTTCATTCCCACCACACTTATTCATTTCAGTCGTTCGACCTCGAGTCATCGAATGAGTAGAATGAATAGAATGAGAATACAGTCCCAACAAAACGCGCATTCTGATTAAACCAAAACCAGAATTGGCACAGCAAAATGCATTCATTAAGGCATGTTTGTCATAAATGGTTAGGCGGTAATTTTCATTAAAAATTTAGAAACTTCTCTCGCACTCCTAGAAATGCTCTCACGCACACTCAGGGGTGCCCGCACCCCCGGTTAAGAACCACTGCTCTAAAGAAATGGTTGCGACATGTCCAGTACAACCGAAGAAACAAGGGATCATTTACTTGGAAGTATTCGTGAACGAACAACTTTTGTGGGTTTAGGTTGATCTCTGAAGACCCAAACAGTGGATTGTTGCTTAGTTTCCGGTTCATATGAATAAATCCAAGTTTCGTCACCTATAACGATGTTGTATACAAATTTTGCAGTGCCTAGGTTGATTTTTTTTTAGCATTCCTTTACATCAATCAACACGAGCCATTTTTTGAGCTTCGGTCAAATTATGCGGAATCCATCGGGAACAGATCTTTTACACATCTAAATGTTTCTGATGGTGCTTCATTATCAAAAATTTAACGAAGAGAATCTATGGATCGTTGTTGAGTTAGGCCTTTACTCAAATCGTAAAAAATCATCCAACGAAAACCTTCACGAGTAATATCCATTTTTCACCAACTTAATTTTTTAAACGCTCACTGTCAACAAACTACTCGGTTAATTAATAAGCTGCTACTGATTTCACAATAACAAATGTCAAATTTTACGAATATAGTAATGACGCATTGCAATATTGCCATCTAGTGGTCGTTTGTAAAAAGATAAAAGGTAACCCTCGTATAAACAAATGAACATGAAAGACTAGTAACCTAAATAATAAATTCAATTTATCATAAATATCATCAGGCTTCTGGTCCTTAAGGTAGCCATACACGGTGAGGATTTCCTCAAGGAAAAAGTCTCAAGGAATTCCTTGTGGAATTCCTCTACCGAACCCTCGCCCACACACGGAGAGGATTGTCCTCAAGGAAAAGGCCTTGAGGGCCACAACTTAGGCTTGTGCGTAGAATCAGCAGATGCTCCTGATTTCATCGATTCTTTAATTTTTTTATTCTCTTTTCGGAGAGCGCTTCTGATGTTGTTTTTTTTTATTACGTAATTTTTTGTAGCTTTCGCGTCCACTTCTTTTATTTTTTCAAATAATTTAGCGTACGCAGCCTCCTTTTTATTTCTATTATGGTATTCTTTAGAACTTACTTGCCACAAGCAAGGTTCATTTTCATATATCAGTATGAATTCCGATAAAAATTCTCTAGACATGACTAAATAATTTCGACACTCACTTAACAAATCCTCAAGGCCGACTGTCGACAGCACACAGACGGTAGTAAGAGCCTGGCCTCAAGGCCAATTACAATCTGGCCTCAAGGCCGAAATATGATTTTTGTTCGGGATTTTTTGGCCTCAAGTACCGGCCGCGGTCTCACTGACGCCGCCATACACGGTGAGGATTTCCTCAAGGCTTGGACTGTTCAGGCCAAACCTTGAGGAAATCCTCACCGTGTTTGGCTACCTTTAGATATGTAATAATAACAATAATATCACAGCTACTAAACTTGTTGATAAATCAAAAAATATTTAAAAAGTAGAAAATTGAATAGTTACAACAATTAAAATTGAATTGCTATTTTAAATTTTTAATAAAAAGTCACATTTGTTTTTAAATTGGGGTTTGTCCATGTTGGTGATAAAAACCAATTGTTTTTTGTAAACAATTGAATTTTCATTATGATGTAGTATAAAACAGCTGTTACCAGTTACATTTACAGAGACAAAATGTTTTTTATATATTTTTACATAATTCACCGAGTAATTCTATTCAATTTTATTCATTAAAAATAATGAATATGCACTAAATTAAAAATTAGAATTTATAAAACATTTTGATGTATTTTCATAATTGAAAAATCCAATAAAATTACTTTTAATTAACATTATTTCACGTTTATGACCTAAAGGGTTCGTTTTATGCCCGACTAATTATTATACATTTAATATTTTATCAGGAATAAAATATTCATGTACATAGCAGAAATTTTCAAAACTGCAGAGGCCTATGTCATAACTTTTTTAATAAACGAATATTTTAAATTAAAATAATTTAAGGGGTATTCTTTTGCAAGAATAAAGATAAAAAAATCAGCTGTGGCCACCACAGGAACGACCGCCATCATAAAGTACTTGTATAAAATACATTCTAGCAGCAGAGTAGAGATAACTTGGCCTAATATTTTCTAACAGAGATATTATTTATCATGACTATGGAAACATTACATGCAAGTATAAATAAAAATTGATGTGAAGTGTGAATATTCACACATTTCAGGGTTTTGCAGGTATTTAGTAAGTGAATGATGATTATTTGGGATGCCAAAACAAATTTTATATTAATTTTTTTTTGTTAATTTTAATTCGAATGCCTAATACCATTATTTAGGTTTCTAAATATGTGCAGTATTTTTTTTTTTTTTATATAGCAAGGTTCTTTAAGATTTTGAAAATTGCGCCTATGGCTTTCATTGGTTGTTATAAGCTCCACCCCTCTGATTTCGTGAACATTGAAACAGAATTTAATTATAATTTCAACAATTTCCACTGGTTATTAAATTTACGCTTTTAAAAATTAAATGAAATATTTGCCAAAATATAACTAGAATTTTGAAAAAATAATTTAAACATAAAAATGCAAAAAAAATATTGTCTCGTCTTGTGGGGATCGAACTGACTTACTTGGGTGAAACAGCCAGCGCAAGTACCACTACACCAAGATAAGCCTTCCATTCCAGCGTGTTACAAAGCTATAACTTGTGTACATTATTAGCCAAAAAACACAAAAAATGCGTTTTTTCCAAAAACATAATCTGATCAAAAATTCCTGTTGTACTATTCCGGTTCACACCAATGTACATTACTTAGAATTTTTTCAGATTTTTAGTTTAAACCATCTGGGCTACAGGGTGTGGAACAAATTTTTTTTTGCACAATTTTGGCAAAAGTCGCATCAAAATAATTTAATTTGCAAAAATAAAAATTTGATCGTTAATCCACGTACCAAGGGCTTTCATTTGATACCCTATTCAGAATTTTAAAAAAATATTTTTTTTTTTCGATGAGCACATATTTCTTTATATTTTTAGGGGGATATGTTTTTTAGATGTTTTAGTATTTTTCCTATGTGCGAGTCAAAGAGTTGTATAAGCATGCCAAATTTCAACTCTCTAGTTTTAGCCGTTTGGCTACAATTTTTACCGAACAGACAGACAGACAGACAGACAGACAGACAGACAGACAGACAGACGACAAAATGACGGTATAAGGGTTTTTTGGTCATACCTACAAAACCCTAAAAATTGAGCCAGGCTGGGCGGGGTTATGCAATTTTCAAAATCTTAATGAACCTTGCTATATAAAAAAAAAGAAAAAATACTGCACATATTTAGAAACCTAAATAATGGTATTAGCCAATAATCATCATTCACTTACTAAAACGTGCGAACCCTGAAATGTGTGAAAATTCACACTTCACATCAATTTTTTAATTTTCAATTTTTGGTACTTTTCGACAATTTTATTTGATGGCCTATTAATAAAGTTGCGTGCTAGCCACTAAATCTTCAATTTTTTTCTAAACTATCTAAATTCTGAGGATTTCAAAAATTCAAACCGCAGGTCTCTATCTCTTACCGTTTTTGAGATATGATTGTTTGGAAAATTAAAGTTGGCATTTCCATATTTAAAAAAATGATAAATACATAATAATATTAAAAAAATAATAAATATAATAATGTAAACCTATGTTTGTTAATAATAATAATAATAATAATAATAGTTAATTTATTTAGCTAATGCTAGTAAGTTCCATATTAACAAACATAAACATATAAACATTATAATAAACATTCAAATCAAATTTAATCCTTATTTTGTCAATTTAAACCATTATTTGTCCACTTAGTTCATGCAAAACGTGATTTTTGTCAAATTTAAATATAGATTTTTCGTAATTTAGTGCTTTAAAATTTTAATAACATATTTGATTTAATTGTTTGGGACCTTGAAAATAAGTAGGTCGTAAAATTAGGTTCGAAACTTGTTGCAAATTGGTTTGTAATGTTTTCTACAATAATTTCAAAACTGTATTACTGTGATAAATCATATTTTGAATGTTATCTTCTGAAATATTTTTAATATCAGCCCTGCCTACGAAATCCTGTAAAATATGAAAACTCACAGTTTATATATTTTTTCAGATAAACAGGTTTCGTCGCATAAATGTTTACGTACTTCCTGCTAATGATATAAAAATAAAATTTCCTTATCAATTTAAGAGGATTAATTATTTTTATAATCCCATACTAATTCATTTGTGGTTAAAAAACGTCGACATAACATTAAAATGTCTTTCTTATAAATTCTAAGTTATTTTTTGTACGTATTTTAACATTGAATATATTGGGTCTCGTGAAAGTGTAGTTATTTTTGGAAATTTGGGTATTAAATCAAAAACTATATCTCAAAAATGGTAAGTAAATAAATCTTTAAAAAATTTAGTTTTTCTCTGTAATATTTGGTCCGTAATGACCTAAAACTAATTGGTAAAATTTAGATTTTATTTTGTAAATTTCAAAAATTCATATCTCAAAAATGGTAAGAGGTAGAGACTTGAGGTTTGAATTTTTGTAATTCTTACACCTTGTTTTGTCTAGAAAAAATTAATGTTTGGTCCGTAATGACCTAAAACTATTGAAAATTTAGATTTTTTTGTAATTTTAAAAATTCATATCTCAAAAAAGGTAAGACATAGAGATTTGAGGTTTGAATTTTTGGAATTCTCACACCTCGTTTTGTCTAGAAAAATATAACGTTTGGTCCGTAATGACCTAAAACAATTGAAAATTTTGATTTTTTTGTAATTTTAAAAATTCATAACTCAAAAAAGGTAAGACATAGAGATTTGAGGTTTGAATTTTTGGAATTCTCACACCTTGTTTTGTCTAGAAAAAATTAATGTTTGGTCCGTAATGACCTAAAACTATTGAAAATTTTGATTTTTTTGTAATTTTAAAAATTCATATCTCAAAAAAGGTAAGACATAGAGATTTGAGGTTTGAATTTTTGGAATTCTCACACCTTGTTTTGTCTAGAAAAAATTAATGTTTGGTCCGTAATGACCTAAAACTATTGAAAATTTTGATTTTTTTGTAATTTTAAAAATTCGTATCTCAAAAAAGGTAAGAAATAGAGACTTGAGGTTTGAATTTTTGGAATTCTCACACCTTGATTTGTCTAGAAAAAATTAATGTTTGGTCCGTAATGACCTAAAACTATTGAAAATTTTGATTTTTTTGTAATTTTAAAAATTCATATCTCAAAAAAGGTAAGAAATAGAGACTGGGGGTTTGAATTTTTGGAATTCTCACACCTTGTTTTGTCTAGAAAAATATAATGTTTGGTCCGTAATGACCTAAAACTATTAGGGAAAATTTTGAAACTTTTTGTAATTTTAAAAATTCATATCTCAAAAAAGGTAAGAAATAGAGACTTGATGTTTGAATTTTTGGAATTCTCACACCTTGTTTTGTCTAGAAAAATATAATGTTTGGTCCGTAATGACCTAAAACTATTAGAGAAAATTTTGATTTTTTTTTGGAATTTACAAAAATTCATATCTCATAAAAGGTAAGAAATAGAGACTTGAGGTTTGAATTTTTGGAATTCTCACACCTTGTTTTGTCTTGAAAAAATAAATTTTTGGTCCGTAATGACCTAAAACTATTAAAGAAAATTTTGATTTTAATGGAATTTAAAAAAAATCTTATCTCAAAAAAGGTAAGAGATAAGTTTTTTCGAAATATTTTTCTGTTGTGAAATATTCGCAAAAATCTTAAAATAGACACGAGTAAACTCCCATTTTTAGTTAACCGATTTTTACCAAAAGTTGATCAACTCGTGCCATTGATGACAGAAGCTTAAATATGAAGTTTCATAAAAATCCTTTCAGCCGAATTTGCTCTGCACGTGTACACAGACAGACAGACGGACGGACGGACAAACAGACAGACAGACAGACAGACAGACATATATCATGCTAAAAATAGTCAAAACGTTATGTAGGGACCTCAATTCGTGGAGATCCATCGAAATCTCGAAACGTCAAAACCGGTATGATCACAATACCTCCCTTATATATGTTGGCGGTCGGTAAAAAAGAGTGGAACAAATCTTTCGAGAATTGGTTTGAACGCATGCAAAAGTGTATAAAACTTACTGGCGAATATTTCGAATAGCAATAAAACAGTTTGTTCAAAAAAAGAAATTCTTTCTTAGATTTTGTAAAAACTTAAAAGGCAGCTCTCGTAATCATTAAACCAATTGATTTTACATTGCTGTTCTCATTACATTTATATAATATAATACCTACGCTTGTTTTTATTTTTTTCTTTTTTCTTATTTTTTTTTACAAACTACAACGATATCGACCCTTACGGAGTAACTGGGTTAAAATAGGGTCTCTTTTATCTTTAAATTCGGTAGTATATGGGCTTTACGTGGTTAGTGTTACCTTACTCTGGTAACCAGTTTAAAACTTTAAAACATTTAAAATACACAAAATTTGTTGTAGAATTTATCTGCTTTCATGGATCGAAGTCGTTTGTTTTGTTGAAGTATTTTTACTAAATTCGGGCCAAAGAACTATTTAGCAACTAATTCTACAGCACAAAGACACATTAGTGATAGTATAAAGGTTTCCTGGTCATACCAATGAAAACCTAAAACCACCATAGGTCCGACCGCCATCACAAAGTACATGTATAAAATACATTCTAGCAGCAGAGTAGTTATTAATGTAAAATACAATAACGTATTATATTACATTGACAATTTCATAATTTGTATTTATAATTTACGATAACCATGGGTATAGTTGTACCTGCATACATACAAAAAAAGGTGTCTCAAATAAAAGTTGTTAGTTGTTGCTTTTATAGCAACTTTTGTTAAATAATTTTTTTCGAAATATTTCTCTGTTGTGAAATATTCGCAAAAATTTTAAAACCGACACGAGTAAACTCCCATTTCTAGTTAACCGATATTTACCAAAAATTGATCAACTCGTGCCATTGATGTCAAAAGCTGAAATATGAAGTTTCATAAAAATCCTTTTAGCCGAATTTGCTCTGCACGTGTACAGAGACCGACGGACAGACAGACGGACAGACAAACAGACAGACAGACAGACAGACAGACAGACAGACAGACAGACAAACAGACAGACAGACAGACAGACAGACAGGTAGACAGACAAACAGACAGACAGGCAGACAGTCCGATAGATATCATATTAAAAATAGTCAAAACGTTATGTAGGGACCTCAATTCGTGGAGATACATCGAAATCACGAAATGTCAAAATCGGTATGATCACAATACCTCCCTTATATATGTTGGCGGTCGGTAAAAATTGGGCGAATACAAGTTGGCGCTAAAATATTTTAAAAAAGACCAAATATCATCTGATATAGTCGGATTGCTGATAGGTGACTGTAACATGTATGTATCAAGAAGTGCATTCATGTAATAATCTAGTTACCATTTTTCAGCGATTTAAAAAATGTTTTTTGTTATTTGTCTTAACTGTCAGTGTCTGGTAATAAATATTAATTAAAATATGGCTTGCGGCCAATTATTAAATTCACAAACTTTAATTTTAAATCTGCTGGAATAAACAACAAATTATAATCAAAAATTTACGTATGAGTATAAATTTTTCCTTATTTATAATTATTACCTTAAAATTAATAATTTTGTTCGTTTGAGTACTGCTGTAAATTTATTTTAGCGCTCTAATTAGTAAAGATATCTACGAATCACGCCGTTTCTTTCAAATGCTTTGTTTTTTAGTCAAATAATTTGGAAGGTTAGTTGAGTCAACTTGAGTCACTATATGTTACTATGGGTATGCAAATAATTATAATGATATAGACAGAGAAAGCATATAGTATTGAATATCGATACTTGTAGCAACGAACAGTCACTTATCAGCAATCCGACTATACCAAAGAGAAGGAAAATATTAAAATATTATGCTGATCGTCACAAAAATAAAATTTTAAAATGATAATATTTAAAAATATAAGAAGATTAATTTTTTTGGGGCATTCTCCATTTGCCCTTACTTAAAAGCCTCCCTTGCTCAGACATCCTTAAACTGTACGCACTCAGTCAAAATATTGTGCACAGTCTGAAATAAAATTTAAAATCCTTTATTTTCAATAGCAACAACTCCATTAACTTTATATTTCATCATAGAATCTATAAATAAAATTTGATAACATCTATTCATTTTTCATTTATAGAAACTCTATTGTATTATTGTCTATTGTCTTCAGTTTCTATATTCACTAAACTGTATAAATGATTAGACTAAAAAAAGCATAACTTCCTGGAAAGTTAGTAATAAAACAAATACGAATGGTAACGGTAGCTAACAAAAACTTCAATCGTTTCTGGTGAAACTTCAGCTCGTTTCAAAATGACAAACGAGCTTCAGTAAATGACTTTTTGTTTTAACACGAGAATAAACCTTCTTCGAATTACAATTAAATTAATAGATGTCTCTGTCTTTACCTTCTTACAGATTGACATCCAAAAATGGTCACAAGAGGATAACAAAATTTAATCAAGAAGATAGTATATAAGTAGTAAAGTTCCATCACTCATGGTTGGAGCACTGGGCTTCTACAAATTGTTTCCATCGGAGTTTGCGATGTTGGCTGAAATTCTTTTACGTCAGACCACGTCTTATTTTCCTTTTTAATTGCTTTTCTTTTAGTGGGTTTCTTGGACCAAAGTTCTTCTTCAGATGAATTTTGGGCAATTCAGCCGTATGAATAAAGTTGAAGTAAATACTCATAAGTAGAAGGTAGAAGTAAAAGCATTTGCTTCGAGTAAAAGGTCGGAGTAAAAGCATTTGCTTCTTTTTATATGAATAATGATTACCTTTTAGTTACAAGTCAATGCTTCTACCGGTGAGTAAAAGGTCAAAAGGATGTGTTCAGGTTGAAACCTGAAAATCAGTATTTATCAAAATCGTACTACTTCTTTTTGATTGCTGTCAACTTGAAATTAGTCTATAAACACTATTAAAACTGTACTGGTGCTGTACTGTGGTCCATGTTTGACATTTCAGTTTATTTTTATTGGTGTAAAGTCATGTACAGATTCAGGGGACTTTACACCTACACTTGTAAACATTTCACTGGCATCACAAATTATACATTTAGCACAGGTTTTCCTTTACGATTGACATATTCATCTCCATGGATCTTCGGTTTTTCTATCCCTATATGTGTACAGTCAATGACACCAGCTGCGGTTGGAATACGGTATTTTCTTTGCCACAATTTTTTCGCCTCCACTAATAAATTTTGGGAAGTAAGAAATTGAATCCAGATGCCAGCTTGTGCAATTATTTGATCAACAACACTGCTGATAGGTAGTGATACTGTGGATTGCTCCACCCCACGTTCCTCACCGATACCTCTTTGAAATCCAAGATCATCTAGATATCTCGACAAAAAAAATTACCTAAAACGTATTAGCTAAACACTCCATGTTCCCCTGTTCAAAACGAAACTAACTTTTATATCACTAGAACGTGGTGAAGAACGATGACTATAATGTTTCACATTTCTTAAATGCACAATATCCACCATGGCAATTAGTTCACTACAACAATTTTTCACAAGTGAGTATATGAATATATAGATGCATGTATTTCGAAGCATTTGCTTATAATTTAAAGTAAAAGGTCCGTTTTATTCATAACCATTTACTTCTGTCTTGAGCAAAAGATCAACAAAAAAGCATTTGCTTCTTACTCGTAAGCAGAACGTTTCGCTTGCATTTTTATTCATATTGTGTCGAAGATTTGCTTTAAAATTCTGAATAGGGTATCAAATGAAAGCCCTTAGTACGTGGATTAACGATCAAAATTTTATTTTTGCAAAATAAATTATTTTACCCGATTTTTGCCAAAATTGTGCAAAAAATTTTTCTCCCACACTCTGTAGCCCAGATGGTTTAAACTAAAAATGTGAAAAAATTCGAAGTAATGTAAATTGGTGTGAACCGGAATAGTACAACAGGAATTTTTGATCAGATTATGTTTTCGGAAAATAATGCATTTTTTGTGTTTTTAACCAAAATATGTTAAATATTTAATTCGCTATGTAACCAAGTTGATACGTCAGCGCTCATAGCGATGTGCGTTTAGTCATTGGTTTTCTAATTTGCTAAACAGTTAACTTGCAAACTAGAGTTCGAATCCTTTCAATTTTAATTTTTCTGTTTTTTTTTGCAGTTTTCTTTTGTTTAAATTATTTTGTAAAAATTCTAGTTATATTTTGGTAAATGTTGCATTTAATTTTTAAAAGCGTAAATTTAATAACCAGTGGGAAGTGTTGAAATTATAACTTAATTCTGTTTGTTGTATACGAAATCAGAGGGCGGGGCTAATGATTTAAGCAACCAATTTCAAAATCTTAATGAAATTTGCTTGTAAAAAAAAATTCTGCACATATTTAGAAACTTAAATAATGGTATTAGGCATTCGAATTAAAATTCATAAAAAAATATTTTGACATAAAATTTGTTTTGGCATCCCAAATAATCATCATTCAGTTATTAAATACCTGCAAAACCCTGAAATGTGTGAAAATTCACACTTCACATCAATTTTTTGATAATAACTTTTCTTCGTTATTTGACAAAAATCCCAGCGTTTTTTTGATACCCACTCATATTTTTACGAGAGCATATTGAAAACTAATGCCTCCATGGCTATAACTTTATTAGTAATTGATATATGGTTTACATATAAATGTCAAATAATAGTATAAACTGTCCTCTACGCACTGATATATTCACTTTTTGCCATTGACAGTAATACATTTACGCCAACGTGGTACGAGTTTTTCAAGTCTGTCACAGAAAAAGTCTGAAGACTCACCTCTGCGGTCCTTTTGTTGTTTCTTTTTGTTGTTTCTTTTTGTATTGTTTCCAAAGCTTGCTACGTTCAACTTTGTTAACTTATGTTGATTATTATTTTGTAAATAAATGGTCGCCATTTTGAAATGGTTAACATAAAAATATGATTTTTTGGTGTCATTGTAAAGCTAATTAAATGTACTTTTAGGAAAAAAATATAAAATTATCGATTCCGTATGCTAGATCAAAAGCTGACATCATTTCCGGTGAAACCGGAAGTGCCTCAGAATTCTTATAGTAACCTTTAGATGGGCCTTTTTGTCTAGTTTAACTTTTGTTCTGAAGATTTTTTGTATCTCTACAAATAAAGGAGATTTTCTGGGTGCCCCGTTTCAAACAAACATCCTGTATATGTATAGATGACCAATTGAATTCCACTTGCATCTTCTGATTTCTATCTATAGGAATTTGTTTGTAACATGTTAACAGCTCCTCGTTAGTGACTTAAAATCTTCCACGTCTCACATCCGTACACATGTTATTGTTTGTGAAAATAAAAATACAATTTAATTAAAAATATTTTTCAAAAAACGCCAATTTTAGGTTAAGTTTCCATTGTTGTCTCCAAAACGTAGACAAATTACAAGGTAGATAACGATGTAGATTACAAGGATATATACATAAATTACATTTAAGTTTCTACGTCATATCCCTGCGTCAAACTAATATGGAACTTTTAAGACTATAATTTCTTTATCAGGAACTTATTAAACGAATTAAACCTTAATGAAACGAAATGAAAACTATTGACCAGACTTTTTTGAAAAAAAAATCCATTACCAGTTAATAAACCTTAATAGAATCTTGAACCGTAGAGGAAATAAAAATCTAATCACTAAGTACTTAAATGCAGTGGACATATGAATGCGTGAGATTCATAAAAGTGCTCCGCGTTTTAAATCAATGATTAATTCTCGTATATGAAACTCGTTCAATATCGAACTTGGATGGAAAAGCTAATTAAAACTAGCTGATAGAAGTAATCAGGAGATTACATGAACTAGACCATAGATCTGTATGTTTGATGCTATTAGTTTTCAACACAGAATAATGGAGTGTTCACTATACATATTGGAAAATCTAGTGATAGAGTAAATTAGGAACTATTATGTTGAATAATTTACTTTTAGTTAGTATTTTGAATATTTTCTCAATGAATTTCAACAATAGACCATCTGTCAAGCAACTAATAACGTATTTTTTTAGAGGCTTGTTTTTCGAATTGGCAGTTCTGTTTCCAGCGATGGTCATTTTGATAGCTGACAGCTTATTTGTGCTCAGTTTGGTTTGCCATTTCACCATAAATATACTTACGCCAGAACAACGTTTGTAAATTGTGCTAATTTATTTCGAAAATCGTGGTTCAATTCGCGAAACTTACCGTGCGCTACGTTTACTTTACTTTACATAATCGCTCATCCGAGCAAGTAATTCTAATAACCATGGATCGTTTTCGTACCACGCATTCTCTAATTGATAACATGCATCCGCAGAGATATCGTACAGTGCGCACCGAAGAAGCTGTTGCTGCTGTAGAGCGTAGTATTGAGGAAGACCCGAATGAGTCGATTCGCCATCGTGCACAGCAATTGGAGCTGTATCCACTTTATGGAAGATTTTGCGGAATGATCTTGGTTTACGAGCTTACAAGATCCAGCTCATGCAAGAGTTGAAGCCGCATTACCATCCTGTGCATCGTACGTTCAGTGAATGAAACACAAAATATTATTCTGTGATGAGGCTCATTTTTAGGGTTTTGTAGGTATGACCAAAAAACCCTTATACCGTCATTTTGTCGTCTGTCTGTCTGTCTGTCTGTCTGTCTGTCTGTCTGTCTGTCTGTTCGGTAAAAATTGTAGCCAAACGGCTAAACCTAGAGAGTTGAAATTTGGCATGCTAATACAACTCTTTGACCCGCACATAGGAAAAATACTAAAACATCTAAAAAACATATCCCCCTAAAAATATAAACAAATATGTGCTCATCGAAAACAAAAATATTTTTTTTAAATTCTGAGTAGGGTATCAAATGAAAGCCCTTAGTACGTGGATTAACGATCAAATTTTTATTTTTGCAAAATAAATTATTTTGATGCGATTTTTGCCAAAATTGTGCAAAAAAATTTTTGTCCCACACCCTGTAGCCCAGATGGTTTAAACTAAAAATCTAAGTAATGTATATTGGTGTGAACCGAAATAGTACAACAGGAATTTTTGATCAGATTATGTTTTCGGAAAATAACGCATTTTTTGTGGTTTTTGGTTCACAAAGTACAAAAGTTATACCAATGTAAGACACTCACATACAAGGCGTGTGATAGCGTAACGGTTAGAGCACTGGTGTCGTAAGCTAAAACTCGCTGGAAACGAAGGGTTTCGAGTTTCGAGTACGGAGTGAATTTTATTTTTTCTGTTTTTTTTTTGCAGTTTTATTATGTTGAAATTATTTTGTCAAAATTCTAGTTATATTTTGACAAATGTTGCATTTAAGTTTTAAGAGCGTAAATTTAATAACCAGTCTTATTATATGATTAACAGACGATAAATTATTTTAAAAATATCGTTCATTTTGCCGTGATTACTACAAAGTAAAATTTGTCCTACACACTCAGCATGCCGCCTTCACTTATTATATACCTGCAAAACCCTGAAATGTGTGAATATTCACACTTCACATCAATTTTTTTAGTATACTCTTTTTCTATAAAAAAAATCTGGTCAGCCTACTTTAAAACCTAACATACTATCACATATTGACTTTGATTCGAATGTAAAAACTTTAATTTTCCAAGTCAAGACGTTAATATTAACTCTAGTGTGATAAGGTCTTTAGAATGAATAAGGCAAGATAAGAATAAGTAAATTAATAACATCAGATGTTCACCTTTCATCCTAAAGAAGATATTCTACCGAAGGTAAATATTAGAAATCCCTGTTCTAGATATTATGCATGCATGACTAAAATAATTAAATCTCTGTCTTATTTGAGAATATATTTTAACAAGTAGATGAAACGTGGAATACATCATTATTGTGTGATTCAATTAAAGTGGGGGAGGAGTGCAGACGGGCACGAACATGCATGAAGTTTGAGATATGTGGGTGAACGTAGGTGGAATTCGCTTGTATCTGTATTAACAGAATTCCAAACAAATACCTAAGTTAATCTTCATCACAACAGCTAAATGAACACCTGAATTATATTCTCGTTTTGTTCGATACGCTTTTATTACATTTTTCAATTAAAATTGTAGTTAACTCAGGGAAGATAAAATGTTTGGATATTAAATACATTTATTGAAAAGCAGTTGTTATTATTGATAACACCGGTCAACAGGAATTTTGAGTCTGGGTTCTGCATATCTGATTTTTATTTCTTCCACATTAATTAATTAAAGAAAAAATAGTTTTACCCGAAAAAGTTTGCTTTGTAGCTATCAGAATGAAATTACGGATTTTAAGAAAATTTCCCTTTTTCAGACCTTTATTGTATGTAAAAATAATACAAACTTTTGTTATGAATTTGAATCAGTTTTATTTACAAGAAAACCATTCGAAACAAACAACTACTGTAACAGAATATATAAAAAAGTTTAGAAATGATTATTTTTCGTATTTCTTCTGTGATTGTATGGACTTTCTCGTATTAGCCCCCAAATATAGTCCCCATCATACTCTCATTGTATTGCCCCTGATGACGACGTTCAAAGTCCATCACGTCTTGATGAAAACGTTCACCTTGTTCTTCCGATTAGGCTCCCATGTTATCTTTAAATTGGTCCAAGTGAGCATGAAACATATGCACTTTAAGGGACATTCTGGAACCCATGAGTTATCAAGCATAGTTGCAATAAGCTCTTTGTAACTGTCTACTCTGTTTTGAGAATTTTCTTTGAGCATTACGGAATGATCCAAAGGAAGACATGGAAATTTATTTCGACTACGCAGAAGGGCAGCTTTTAAACTATTTGTAGAACTGTTTATGAAAAGACGCCAGTCAGAAGGAATGCATGAGATTCAGATTTCTTCAAACAATCCGTTCACATCATTACAATAACAAAGTCCGTCTTCTTTAGTGAAAAAGCAAGAAAATGCTTCATGACGCTTTCTTTGATCACTTATTGATACATTTGTCAAGCAAATTCCACTGTTTCAACCGAGAAGCTAGGATTTCTGCTTTACTTTTGGGCAGGTTCAGATCTCTAACTAAGTCATTTAAGTCTTTTGAGTTAATGAGTTGTGGTTCAAATATTACCGATTTGATCTTTTATATAGGCTTCACAACGCTTTAAATTTCTAGCTACAGCAAATTTTTTATCTCTTGTTTTGATAAATTCGCCGTAAATATAGCAGAATGAGTTGTGTGTACAACTTCTTGCACAACAACGTGCAATGCGCATGCGCATGCCGACTATGAACCACGTAAGTGAAATACCACTTGCTATCCACCCGCTCATCCCCACCCTTACTTAATAAAACACGCTTCTCCTTATATGGTCATAAAAATAAATAAATATATATTGATCGTTGTTAAAGGTACAAAAGCAGAGTTTTTCAAAATTAAACGAAGGTTTTAGATATTTTTCGATATAAAGAACCAGAAAATAGTCATTAAAATAAAGACTCAAAAAAATATTTTTTTTTGTTGACCTGTGTTATTTATTCAACCGAATGCAAAATACTAAAGTTAATAACATTGTTTCTTCTGTTTGTAAAAATGAAGTTGGAGTACCTCAGGGGAGTATAACAGGACCTTTATTATTTATAATTTATATAAATGATATAAACTTAGTATTGAACTGCAATTTAGTAAACCTATATGTCAATGATATTCCTCTAGGTCTTTCTGATAATAATTTAAATACTGCAGTAAACAAGTTGCAACATGAACTTAGCCAAATTTCAATTTATTTCCAATGTAATAAGCTTAAATTAAATATAACTAAAGCAATGATAATTGCAAGTAAATTTCATTTAAATAAAATTGATGTTACTAACATTTCTCTTAAACTTGATAATGAAAATATTGAAATTGTTAAGGAAATTAAATATTTAGGATTAATTTTTTATTGTAATATAATTTTTAAGTGTCAGAATATAATCATAAAAAAAAAAAATCAAAAAAATTATACTTTTTTTCAAGAGTTTCAACAGAACTTTCTTATTGGGCTAAGTGTACTGTTTATAAAACTATCATACAGCCTAATTTTCAATACTGCTCATCAATTTTGTATTTATTAGATAATTCGTCACTTAATGCCTTAAAAAACTGCAAAACAGAAGAATGAGAATTATTCTAAAATGTAGTCGTTATACTTCAATTCAAAATATGTTAAATACACTCAATTGGTTCAATGTAATGGTGCCTGTCCACTTGAGAGTAAATAGTAGCGAGAAGCTCTCGATAGCAGTTACTCTCAAGTGGACAGGCATCTGAGAGTAACTCGCTGAAAGTGGCGAGCTACTCTCCGAGAGCTAACTACTCTCAACGTACTTGCAAGTGGACACGTGCTCCCTACACTCTCCGAGAGTAGCTCGCCAAATACGAACTGTGTTCGAATTCCTGAGAGTACTCTCGAGAGCTGTCTGCTTACAAGATGTTCAAAAATTCGTCACCGGAGGAAATAAATTAATTAATCGCCTTGTACGAACTCCGGGAAATTCTGTCGATCGTGAAATGTGTCGATTACCGTGACAGAATGAAAAAACATAATGTTTTGTAGGAAATTTTATACCCTTAAATTTAGAAAATTACCAACCTATTAACCATTTTTTTTTTAAATTTTATTAAAATTAATTAATTAGTTTAAATTTAATTCAATTTAAAAATAAAAATATATATTTTTTTTTATTAAAATAAAGTTTAAAACATTATGTCTGATTAAAAGAATTATTTTGATAGAATAAATTATGTAAATTTTTACCTTTGTTAATAACTAATTACCCCAAATAATTAAGTAGAGCCTAAAATAAAATTATTAAATTATTTTAGTAATTACATTTAATTGAATTAAACTATTTTTTAAAGTATCAAAAACTTTGTACATCATCTACTAAAATGTAATTAACAACAAAATATGCTAATTAAGCTTTTAGGTACATACCCCAAATATAAAGGTAATAACCCTTTTCTTTTTAATATCTATTTATTTTTTTTTATCAACTTTATTTACAGGAAGAATAATCTCTATTTCTTCAATTTCATGAATAGGGGCGTGAATAGGATTAGAAATTAATTTACTTTCCTTTCTTTTACTTTACATTCCTTTATTAAGAAAAAAGAAAAATCATATTCCTTTAAATCTTCTATTAAATATTTTTTAGTACAAGCTATAGCTTCAACTATTTTTATTTGCAATTTTATTAATAATATTTAAAATAAATTTTATAAGAAAATTATTAAAAGTACATACATTTTTAATAATATTAGTCAATTCAACTTTATTATTAAAAATAGATGCAGCACCATTTCATTTTTGATTTTCAGAAATTATTGAAGGCACCTAAAACACGTCTTCTATCAGTCCATGACTTAATTCAGCAGATTTTTTTATTCAACTTTTTTCTTTTTTTATAAATAGTTAGAAATATTACAGCTGCTGCGACCTTTCTATAGTACGACGCCATCTTGGCTACTCTCTACAACTGATCAAGTGGACACAGGCTTGAGAGTTCTCTCGAGAGTAACTCTCGAGAGCAACTCGCAAGGTACTCTCGAGAGTCCACCCGATCGAAATCAGCTCTCTAGTGGACAAACCCGTGAGAGTTACTCTCGAGAGTTACTCTCGAGAGTACTCTCAAGTGGACAGGCACCTTAAGAATTCATATACGCATTCATACGATAATTTTAATTTATAAAATTTTACATGGCAAACCTACTTACTTGTCTAACTATATAACTTATAATAATGAAACTCATTCATGTTTCACAAGAAACTGTGATAATATTTATATTAAGAAAACTAATCTAAAATCATCAATGAATACTTTATTTATAAAAGATTGTAACGACTATAACGCTCTACCATCCGATATGAAACAATCAAATAATAGTAAAATATTTAAACACAAAATTAAACAATTTCTTACAGAATTCATAAACTAGTATTTCACTGTTTATCAAGTATGTTCATGCATTATTTACTATATGTAATTAAGTAATATTTCAATAATATGTTATATTATATGTAAGATATCTATGTGTTTACAATGTATCTTCTTTATTTTTTTGTATTATTAGACGTATGTCTAGTTAAATAAAGTTATTATTATTATTATTATTTTCAACAAACCGTCATGTTCCAAAATACAAGGTGTCTCAAAAGAAATTTTATATTTAGTGGATCGATTAAAAAAAAAGTAAGCCGTATATAGAAAAAATGTTTATTAATTATTAAAATACACTTTTTGGGGATTTATTTCTTAAAAATAATATCGTCTAAATGTAGACCCTCGCGTTCTCGGCACTCATTTAATCGAACAGTAAAATTACTTATGACGTCTCGGCAGGTGGACTCAGGGATGGCTGCTATTTCGTGACGGATATTTTCTTTCAAATGCGCCAGTGAAGTCGGTTTATTGGCGTAAACTTTAGATTTAAGATAACCCCATAGGAAAAAGTCCATAGGGGTTAAATCTGGACTGCGTGGAGGCCAATTTATGTCACCTCTCCGGGAGATCCGTTGAAAATCGCTCAATCACCTGATTTATGAAATTAAGCCTCTGACTGGTATCTTGGGGCTTTAATTCTTGCACCAATTGAATTTTGTAGGGGTGCAGCTTTAGGTCTTTGTGCATAATGCGATGTAATGATGATCTATGCACATTTAAAGCACTTGCGCGCTTCCGAATTGAAAGGTTCGGGTCGTCACGAACAGACTGATTAACATTCTCCACGTTTTCTACCGTTCTTGATGACCTAGGTCGCCCGGATTTGGATTTATCCAGCGTTGTACCAGTCTCTTCAAACTTTTTAACCCAATGTCGAATGAGAGGAATGCTTGGCGCATCATTTAAGTGGCAAAAACCTCTAATACTGCAGAATTTTCTACGCGCTACAGTCGCCGAATCACCGTTTTTGTAAAACTCTCGCACGCATAACGCGCGGTCTGGTCCCGAGAAACGCTCCATAGCGACTGAATTCCCAAGAGCCAGGCTACCGATTGACATAACCCCCGCGCCCTTCGGATACGTTGCGTTCACGCAGTAAGCTAAATAAATATAAAATTTCTTTTGAGACACCTTGTACAAGTGAAAGACGGCCACGCGCCCCTGGCACTTAGCCCGATGCCAGGCCGTTCCTACGGCTCTGTTCATGACTCCGGGGCCCCCAACACCAGGGGGCCCCGGGAATTTTTCGTGAAACTTGCGTAAAATCTTGGATTACAAACATATATATATAAAAATGGTGACCAAATACTTTCATTTGGGAGGGGAAGCGTTGCATTCGTAATAAGTTGGCAGCATTAATAATTTTCCACATCAGTATAAAGGCGCCTTTTAAGAATGTCTGCTCCAGGCGCCAAAATATCACTGTACGGTCTTGGTGTTGACTATTCTTGCCTAGTGCTATCAGCAATGGCAAATATCCAAAATAATGCAGTCCACATAAAAAATGAAGTGTTCCTCTCAGCTACGTACTACAAAATGAAATATACTTCAGAAGTGTAGAGTGACAGCAAACTAAATATCGAGATCAATCATATGCAATATCATTACGAATGCTATAGCAATATGAATGGCTATGTCGTTGGTATTATATGTCTTTACCCCAATCCAGGTCGGTCGCTTTGTATTTAGCAGTGTGCGAGTGTTTGAGGTACTCCGAACTAATAAAGACATCAATAGATCAACAGAGTATAGCTCTATTCACTAATGTTTCATTCTAAATTTACATAAAGTTTTCATAGCAAAACTAACATTACTACTGTAAATGTGCTTTCAAACCAAGTTAAATATGACCAGAGACGGCGTTAGGCTCTTTTGGCACCTGCGGCAAAATCAGTCAAACTACGCTGTATTATTAGAATGTGCAGTGGCGTATACTATAATGATATCGACAGAAATAAAGAAATATAATTTTCACTTACTTATTTTCGATTTTGTTGGTGACACATACTATCAACTTTACTATACATGTTTCTATATGTCTTGGTTTAATATTACCAACCTACGGATAATTCTATATTTATTTATTATCTGTCTCATTTTGTAATACGAAACTAACAGGGAAACTTCATTTTTTATGTTGTATATTTAAAATATCACCTTAGGGTGGTAACACCTTTCAAAATATTTGACAATTCATAATTGACATTAAATTACGTATATGTCAACTTACTAACACAAATTGTATAAAACGCAAATTGACAAGCATTTGAAATATATTTTATGCAACCAGAACAGAAAATATGAATAAGCGAATTAAGATGAAATAAATATTTGTATACAATTCAAAATATTTGACATGTCAATCACAAATTTGACAGGTCAATTTGGTATCTGACATGTAGTTTTTGAGTGAATATAACCTCAGTATAATGCAACTTCACTAAAAATGTAAAAGCCAGATTTACAAGTTTACATGGTTTCAAAAAAGTCTATTTACACCACAACAGTCACCAAAGTAACCAGATTTAGTTTCGTATTACAAATTGAGACAGATTATATCTGTCTCATTTTGTAATACGAAACTAGATCTGGTTACTTTGGTGACTGTTGTGGTGTAAATAGACTTTTATGGTCACATGTGAACTTGTACAGTCTGTTCCAAACGGTTAAGCGGAACTAAATGGGATTTTCGTTCTTTTAGGTTGTCACGAGAAGGGACCTTGCTGGGGTTATTTCATTTTTCACGTTGGAATGTCAAAATTTAAAATTCCAACAATGAAACCATAAAAACGAATGACATGTCAAAATTAAATTATTTTTTTTTACAAATTTTAATGACAAAAAAATAAATAAATGGGAAATTTGTATTAAGAATGCACAAATTATCAAAATATGAAGAAAATGACATTTTAAAATGATATTAACCTTAACCAAAAAATGTTAATTGTAAGTATGATTTACAAAGCTTAAACAAAACGACCGAAAAGCACGATTTAAGCGATGAAAGTAACTAGATTGCAAAATCTAGTTCCGCTTAACCGTTTGGAACAGACTGTAAATCTGGCTTTTAAATTTATGGTTAAGTTTTATTATATCGAGGTTATATTCACTTAAAAACTACATATGTCAGATAACAAATAGACATGTCAAAATTGTGATTGACATGTCAAATATTTTGAAAGATGCCACTTCAGAATTACTACCCTAAGATGATATTTTAAATATACAACATAAAAAATGAAGTTTCCCTCTTAGTTTCGTATTACAAAATGAGACAGATAATAGTAAATATAAATCATATAAAAGTATAAATATATAGATAATAAATTACAATATTTATGTTCGTCAATTTACAAATTAAATAAATAAATAATTAACAAATTAAATAAGTCAGTTCAATTCTTAAATAAGTGTGTTTATTTATTGTTGCTGCATAAGATACTCATTTAGATTATAAAAACATTTACTGATTAAAAATTTAACTATCCTTTTCTTAAATAGCGGCAAGGTTGTACTATCTTTGATGTGCGAAGATAGTTTATTATACCATTTTTTCATTAGTATATTTGGATTTTGTGCCGTTTTTGTAAATCTAAAGCCAGGGACAGAATGCACAGCGCGCTACGCCGTCAGCGCGCCGTCATTTGCGATGGCGTTGTGTTAGCGCCGTTGAGAATTTTCGCCTGCACACAATGCAATAATTTGTAACGCCGTCAAAGTGTCACGTGACAACCTATATCTGTGTTTATACGTGCGCTTTATTTTATTAAAAGTATAATGGATGATGAAGACTTGTGTATGATGTTATTTATGTTGTATGCAAGTTATTTATACATACAAACACTTTACCATTCAGTAAAAATTGAGGTTAGGTGTTCTGCGTCAACGTTCAACGGCGTCAAAAGTTGGAAGTTGACGAACATTCAGTATCAACGGCGTTCAAACGCCGCTAGGACGTTATACATTCTGTGCACTTGCCTACGACAGCTTGGTTTTAACTTTCTTCTGACAGATAGCGCCGTCCGAACGCCGTCAACGCGCCGTAGAACTCGTTGCATTCTGTTCCCCACTTAACTGTTTGAATTTCTAAATTATTGTTTTGTTTAGTATTATATGTATGTATATCTGACGGCTTCTCGAAAACTGATAAGTTTTGTTTTACATGAAGGCTAGCCTGGTATATATACATACACGGTAATGGTAAGATATTCAACTCTCTAAAAATAGGAACACAAGAGGTTCTACGGCAGCACCCAACCATATTTCTAATGATTCTTTTCTGCATTTTAAATAATCTATTGAACTCTGAACTTGTACCCCAGCATAAGGATACTCTTCATTATCGCATTGAATATCTTCATCCTCCACATAGTTCATTTGTTGATCACAGTATTAAAACATTGTATTATTCAACCGAATGAATCTGTAATATGTTGATACCTGTTGATATATCTCCAATGAGACATCTGTCATAATGTATTCAGAGCTGTTAGGCTTATTAACTATTCATCGTTACGTCGTTTAATCAAAATAGTAATCGCCTTAGACACATCACCCTCTCTCTACCTCTTTCACCGACTATTATGGGGATTATGAAGCTGCATCCTGAACTATAAAGATAACATTTAAGACCACGACTTTACTGAAACATGCTAAGTTTTAGTATTTTTTATGAAATTGACGTCATTATTTTGTTTTACGTAAAAAGAAAGAAATTTAAATGTTTTTTTTTATTTTATTTAAATTAAGGCACTTCAAGCGTTAGGTCATTTGTGCAGTTACATAGTTTATGGTTACATTGTTACATAGTTATTTCTAATTCTATAGTGTATGTTATATCTATAATCTTATATCTATAGTTATGTATAATAAATATGTGAAATAAATTTTGATTTTATATTTTGTTTATTAACTCTGTGTCGGTTAGGTAATGGATGAGATTTGTACGGTGTGTGTGGTTGTCTGACAATGCGTCTTTTAAATTATTTGAAATATTGTGTGTTCTGCGGTGTGTGATGTATTTTTGACAATCGATTATGATATATTGTACACAGTGGCGGCTGAGACAGGGAGGCGCTGGGACAGTGACCCTCTAAAAATTTTTAGTAAAAAAGCTAAATTTAATACTTTATTTATACTTCTTTAAAATTGCATTAAAATAGCTAGATATATCTGCATATTTTTATTTTTATTATTTCTTATTCAAAGATTTTTCATATAAATGTTAGATTTAAAAAACCTAAATCAAGAAAACAACACTCGGACACTGCACGGAGTGTCCCAAGATACAGCCTTGCCACATGCAATATCTAATGTTCTTATCTACATATGTAGCAAAAACTTACTAGTAGCGGCAACAGCGGCAACAGCGGCGAAGGTTAGTGTTGTATGTATTAGTGAATTACGGCCGGTGTCCCGTAGCTTAGTTCGGTCGTTGTGATCTGTGTCAAGTACTTAAACGTGAAAATGAATCGAATGAAGCACGTTAGTTTTATTAAAATATACTGTATATTTTAATAAAATTAACGTGCTTAACTATGAAACAAAATAATTAATAAAAAATCAGCTGTGGCCACCACAGGACCGACCGCCATTATAAAGTACTTGTATAAAATATATTCTAGCAGCAGAGTAGAACTAACTTGGCCTAATATTTTTTAACAGAGATATAATTTATCATGACCATGGAAACGTTACATATAAGTATGAAAATTTGAGACTTGGAAAAAATGTTACAAAAATTTACGACAATTTTTTCGAAATTTTTCGTTTCATCAAAAAACATCTCAAATAAAAGTTATTAGTTATTGCATTTATAGCAACTTTTGTTTACCGATTTTTACCAAAAGTTGATCAACTCGTGCCATTGATGGTAGAAGCTTAAATATGAAGTTTCTTAAAAATCCTTTTAGCCGAATTTGCTCTACACGTGTACACAGACAGACAGACGAACGGACGGACAGACGGACAGACGGACGGACAGACAGACCGACAGACATCATGCTAAAAATAGTCAAAACGTTATGTAGGGACCTCAATTCGTGGAGATCCATCGAAATCTCGAAATCGGTATGATCACAATACCTCCCTTATATATGTTGGCGGCCGGTAAAAATATGGGGCCTCATCGGCCAAAATTGAATATTTTCCAACAGGATAAAAATGGAAATAGAACATTTAATAGAAAGTTTAGTGAAAAACAATATTTAAATACAAGTTGGTTGTGTGGATGTGATAAATAAAATGTTTGTTTTTTGTTTCGTGAGTTTGATTTGCTCATCAGACGCATATGAAATAAAGACAGTAAATAGTGTTAAAGATATTAAACATTTCAAAGATAAAGTTCTTAAACATAATGTGTCTCATAAACATATGCATTATTCGGTCAAATTTGCCATGCTGGGATCGGTAAATATACGATTTCAACTTGATACTGCGTATAAACGTTCAATTAAAGAACATAACGAAAAGGTTAAATCTAATATTTGTGAATATGTGTAGGTATCTGCTTAATTAATAACCAAATATGTTATGTTTCTGACTACAAAGCATTGTCTTAATAATATTGCAATTTTAATAATAATAATAGTAGCAGTAATAACTACAAAAATGATAATAATAATATTGACCATAAACCTTAATAAAAGTGCCAGATTTGTCAGTTTTTCTAGTTGCAGAACATATTTTCAGGTATTTTTTATTTATTTACTTTTTTCTCGTATAACTATATTTTAATAGATATATATGGGAAAAAAAGTGTCCCCCCAAATATTTTACTCACCAGCTGCTACTGGTTGTACGTTTAACTGGGTATTACATGTGTTACATTTTGCAGGTTCGGTTTTTTCTAGTATATATTTGTGAGTGAGATTTGTGTGTCCTATTCTGAGCCTAGTAAGTCCTATTTGTTGTCTTCTATTTTCTTGTGTTGTCCATCTTCTTGTTTCTTCTTTTATGTTTCGCAGGTGATTTTGGGTAGTGTTTTTCCATTCTTCTTGTGCCGCTTGTTCTAATATTCTTTGTAAGTGGCTTTTTAGGTCTTCCGGGGAAATATTCATGTTTGTAAGACTCAACTCTTCTGTGGCTTGTTTGGCTGCTCTGTCGGCTTCTTCATTGCCTTCTATTCCGGAATGAGACGGTATCCAGATAAATTTTATTCTTTTTCCCATCTCTTGTTTGATATGGTGTAGCATTTCTTGTATTTCTTTTATCTGCATGTTTTTATTAAAAGGATCTTGTATGTTTTGTTATTAAAGTTGTCGTAGATATAAAATATTAGGTGTACTGGAGAGTTTTTTCGTTTATTTGGTATTATTAAAATAGAAACAAATCGAAAGAAAAAAATGTACTTTGTTGAGTAAAATAGTTACCATTGTGATCTATAACACTCTGCCATTTTCGCTCTGCGAAAGAGAAAATATTCCCGATTTATAAAATTCCTGATTTTTTGAAGGAAAAAATTGTCCAAGGCTTATTTTAACATGGTTCATATCTCTAAGTGCCTTGTTTCTTAAAAAGTGACCGAAATAAGTAATTGTTGGAGGGTGAAAAGTCTGGTGAGTAGGGTGGGTGTGTTAGAACGTCCCAATCAAGATCGGAAATTTTTTCACGTGTCTTTTTTTGATGAATGAGGTCAGGCATTGTCGCCTTGAAGAATAACTCCTCTTCTATTAACAATTTCTGGCCGATTTCTGGTCAAGTTTTGATTCAGTCGATCCAATTGTTTACAGTAGAGATCAAAATTAACACTTTACCCCGGTTTTAACATCTCATAATAAATTATTCCTTTATAAGGCCTTCCAGATCGAAGTTCATCATCCAAGCATAAATTTCCTGATTTAAATTTTTTCAACCATTGTTGACATGTGCGTACACTTAGTTTATCTCCATAAACAGTGCAAATGTTTTATGTAGCAACTGTAGCAGATTTTTTTTTATGGTACTCATACAACATTAAATAGCATAAAAAGTGTTACAACTCTTTGACCCGCACGTAGGAAAAATACTAAAACAACTAAAAACATATCCCCCTAAAATATAAACAAATATGTGCTCATCGAAAAAAATATACAAGGTGTTTGTTTGAAACGGGGCACCCGAAAATCTCCTTTATCTGTAAAGATACAAAAAATCTTCAGAACAAAAGTTAAACTAGACAAAAAGGCCCATCTAAGGGTTACTATAAGAATTCTGAGGCACTTCCGGTTTCACCGGAAATGATGTCAACTTTTGATCTAGCATAGGGAATCGATAATTTTATATTTTTTTCCTAAAAGTACATTAAATTAGCTTTACAATGATACCAAAAAATCATATTTTTATGTTAACCATTTCAAAATGGCGACCATTTATTTACAAAATAATAATCAACATAAGTTTTACAAAGTTGAACGTAGCAAGCTTTGAAAACAATAAAAAAAGAAACAAAATATCTCTAAAATAAACTATTTGACTATTTAAAAAAAAAATTATTTCACAAAAAAAAAAAAAAATACAAATGTTCGATCAAACCAACATTATTATCCACACATTTTCTCATTCTTGATGAGAAAATGCGTGAAATCCGGCGATCGTGCAGGCCAGGGATTAAGTGAATGTGTTCCAATCCATTTATCTGGGTATTGGCCATTTAAATAGGCTCACACGTTTCTAGCGTTATGAGCTGGTGCTCCATCTTGTTGGAACCACATTCCAATTTTTTTTATTGTTTTCAAAGCTTGATACGTTCAAACTTTGTAAAACTTATGTTGGTTATTATTTTGTAAATAAATGGTCGCCATTTTGAAATGGTTAACATAAAAATATGACTTTTTGGTGTCATTGTAAAGCTAATTTAATGTATTTTTAGGAAAAAAAAATATAAAATTATCGATTCCCTATGCTAGATCAAAAGTTGACATCATTTCCGGTGAAACCGGAAGCGCCTCAGAATTCTTATAATAACCTTTAGATGGGCCTTTTTGTCTAGTTTAACTTTTGTTCTGAAGATTTTTTGTATCTTTACAAATAAAGGAGGTTTTCGGGGTGCCCCGTTTCAAACAAACACCCTGTATATATTTTTTTAATTCTAAGTAGGGTATCGAGAATATTAATATTCTCAATTAAAAAACGATCGTAAGTCAAAATTACGATCGTTTCATCAACTTTAAATCTTGAATCTATTAAAAATTTAAGAAATATTATAATATATTAGGATATATTAACATTTATTCCATATAACCCAATACAAATCTGGAATAAAAATGGCGTCTACAGCTCATATGGCCACACTGTCTTTATATAGTCACTGTACTGTTGAGCCCAATTGTATTGTACTGGTTATGTTAAATTTATGCCAAAAAGCAAGCTTTTAATTCATTCTATGAAAATGAAAAACAACCCCACGTGTTCCATATTTTTTCAACAATAGAAACCATGACTCCAGTCTGTTTCCAATAGGAAGTGAAAAGTAATCAGACTTCGGCTCAGTATATGAAGAGTTGGTATTAAAATCATAGACCGCAAAAGCCAAACATTTGAAGCATGCTATAATTTACGATAAACTCTAAAGACGGTACGCAGTACAGTGGTATTGAAAGAAAATCGATAAGTCATCAGGAACGAAGAAATATAACAAAAATGGCTAAGCCATAAGTTTATTAATCGAAAATCGTAAAACATATGAGTTTTTACCGAACATGTGTCATTGAAAGTATTTGGAAAATTAAATTACAGAAAATCTAGGTTACAAAAAGGACATGGGTTTAAGAAATACTGTTAAATAAATAATGCTCCCATAGTATAATATGATAAAGTCAGTGGCGTAACTTCAAACAATAATTCGGGCTTACTCCAAGATTTTTTAATTTTTTATTAGGTTGGACGAAAGGTTCTGTCATGTTTTAAATAAACAACTGATTTTGCTTGTAAATAAAAGACACGTGTGGCTTATGAGACATGGGGATATTTTTATTATATCTTTAATTATCTGTTGTTGAATATAAAAAGAATTGTTTCAAGAATTCATCAGTATCTTACCATATTTAGAGTGAGCATGATGTCAGTGAATAAAGTGCATTTACGACATTCTATGTTGTATGAGTTCGAAAGAGGAAGCAACGCGTCGGTTGCATGTGAAAACTTATGTGCAGTATTTGGAACATATGTTGTAAATGTTCGTACTTGCCAAAGATGGTTTACCAAATTTCGTTCCAGAGATCTGAGCCTAAAAGAAGATACTCGATCTGGAAGACCATCCAAGATCGATAATAATGTTTTGTTGTCCATGTTGGAACAAAATCCACATCTAATAACTAGAGAAATTGCAAAAGAGTTCGGCATCCATCATACAACTGCTGGTGACCACATTAAATCTCTTGGTTTTGTCTTAAAGCAAAACATTTGGGTCCCCCATGAATTGACCCAAAAGAATTTATCAGATCGTGTAAGAATATGCTCATCACATCTCATTATACATAATGTGGAGCCGTTTCTGTACAGGCTGCTTACTGGAGATGAAAAGTGGATTCTTTACGAGAATATTAAGAGAAGAAAAGCTTACTGCAAACCTGGAACATCGTCAGCAACTCTTGCAAAACCAAATATTCATAAAAAAAAGTAATGCTCTGTTTCTGGTGTGATAGCAAAGGTCCAGTGTATTACGAGCTGTTAAAACAGGGGCAAACTGTCACTGCGGATCTGTACTGCAACCAACTCGATAAATTGCATGCAACTAGCAAGCAAAGAAGGCCAGTAAAAGCGTCCAGAAAAGGAATCGTGTTCCGCCAAGATAACGCTAGACCGCATACCGCAATGGTGACACAACAAAAACTTAGTGCGTTTGGATGGGAAGTTCTTAGTCACCCACTTATTCACCTGATATTGCTCCATCAGATTACTACCTATTACAGAGCCTTTCATATAATATTAACTCCTTTATTTTCTAGTACATATGTATAATAGTTCCACAGTTCAGAGAAACGCTGTCCTCGGTCTTTGTCCTGTCCACTCATGTATTTCAATACATCGCCAGCTTATCGGTGTTATCAATCGATTGGACATGTAAATTGCGTTGTGTTTTGATTGCAAAATGCCTCGTTAAGGGTTATCGCTACAGCAAAACATACCCTAATCTATTATAACATCACGGCTAGCTTAAATGGCTTAATTTATTATTTTTACCTTCCTCGCATAAATAAGGCAAATTTGAACGGAATATTGAATTTATTACACTTTCATATTTACTAAATGAAGTAATGAAATACTAGTAAATTTCAAAATTACATGGTTAGATAATTATTTTATTACATTGTTTATCGTTATTTATTTACCGTTTCGATGAAATAAATAAATAAATAAATAAATAAATAAATAAAATAAAATGAAAGAAAAAGGTAAATTGTATCACAAACCCCGGATAAGCGGCAGAATTTATAACTGTACGGGGAATATATGTACTGGCCATTTTACGCGTCTTGCTCCAATTTGTGTTTTTGGGATAACACATATACACTGATAACATAAGTTTCTATTCAAATGATACGAGGGTTGCCTCTTATATTTCGGGATTCCGCTAAACTAGTGCTGCCATCTGGCAACTGACGCTTCTATCGTAAAGTTTGACATTTTTGACGGTATGCGTACTCAGAACTAGAGATGGAAATTTCGGCTCAGTTTGTGGAACCGGATCAGTGGAGGTCATTCAGTTTGTTGAGCCGGTTCATTGATCCGGCTCAGTGATCCGGTTAAGTAAACATGTTTCCGAGACACAGGTCGGTCGTTAGTTCGTAGGTAGAACATCGCTTAGAACTGGCTCTTGCTTAGAGCCGGTTCATCAAAACCAAATATTTTTTTAAATAATTATTTTTCTACTCTTAATAATTTTAATTTATATTATTTTTGTGTAAACATATCAATTAACAACTATTATTATCACTCGTTATATGTCAATATACACTTCGGTGAGCTTCGGAATATTTCGTTACATTTCGGAACCTCGCTTCAAATTTGTTTTTGACGTCATAGCACGCACCCACACAGGGACACACGTTGGCGTATTATATTATAGATATTATAGATATTAGGTAATTTTCATTAGTAAATAAACAGATAACAATAGTAAATTAAGGTAAAATTGAATTTTCTAACCTCACAGTTAACTTGTTTTACAACAATCTTATAATCTTATAATAAACAATAATTTCTTACAGTTCTATCAATTATTATAAAAAGTGTTCGTAGAATATTCACTATTATTGCATCTTATAATAATTATAAAAAGTGTTCGTAGAAAATTCACTATTATTGCAGCAACAATATATTTTAAACAATTTTGACATAAATAATTAACATATGCGCGTCTCTATCGGGGAATGAAGAAACGACCGGTCGAACAGGCTATGAAACGAATCTATTATTAACATATGCGCGCCTCTATCGGGGAATGAAGAAACGACCGGTCGAACATACGAACATACAAACAAGCGTATTATATTATAGGATTATAGAACAAGGGAAATCATTTACATAAATTTAGAACAGCAGTGGCCCTAAAATAGAGCCTTGCGGCACACCACAGTTATTATAAAGCGGATCTGATATTGTGTCATTATTTTTTACGTATTGCACACGATTAATTAAATAAGACATTATGAGAGCACAACTGTCCACTTCAAAACCATTCTTTTTTAGTTTATCCAATAATATTGCATGCGAGACACAGTCAAACGCTTTACTCAGGTCTAAGAAGGTTGAAAGGCAGTAGTCCCCAGCGTCAAGTCCGTCCGATACCTCATTAGTGAAGTCCAGTGTTGCATTGGTTGTCGACTTTTTTGGACTAAAACCAAATTGGGAATCATTAAACATATTATTGTATTCAAAATACATTGATATTTGTTTATGTATTATTTTCTCAAATATTTTAGAAAAAATAGGGAGGAGAGAAATTGGCCGAAAATTATTTGGGTCGTTAGATATTAGATTTTCGAGTCACATAATATTTTTTATACTAGACATATTTTTGCACTATCCTCTATTAAGTAAATTTCATAAAATTCTACTGTCAAAAAATCGTATAAAACTAGTTTATGAATACGTGTTGACATCCGATACTATCAGGATGATATATGTCAAATAAAAACAAAATACTAGCATGAAAAAACGATATTTTGCAAAATGCTATATAAAGCTTTGAAAGGAAATATGACTTTATATTGATATATAAAATCTGATAAAAAATTGGCTAGCGTAAAATATCCGTAGTTCTTCTAGGATTGTGAGAAGCAGTTTAAATTTAGGTCTACCGAGCACTGGAGACTTTTCGTCCCTTGACTGTTAAGTCACCATCAAGAAAATGTAAGTTCCATTGTAAGCCGGGAAGCTTACGTTAGTTTGCCAGGCTGCCAAAAGATGGCAAGATCAACCAAAAGACTTGAAAAATGTAATTTTTCTTGACATTTTGGCATGGTTATCTATAAACTGGTATAGTTTGTTTCACGATAAGCTGAAGTGACTATCTACTTATGGTCCTAAACACAGTGGGTGGTAATTACAAATAACACTAATCCCTTGTTTGCACCCATAAACTACTCAGTGATGTATCAGGTATAAATTGCAGATGTTTTAAATATCTTTTCACTTCGCTTTGAATTTTCTATCAGATAACTTGTGATTTGTGTTAAATAGTTCAGTACGTGTTAGAAAAATGTGGCGTCCTTGGAACGAACAATTAACTTCTGTGCAAGCAAATGAAGCAGATGACTATGTGACCATGATAGAAGATGATGATATAGTGCAAGATACAATAAAAAAAAAAAAAAATCGGGAAAAAACTTGTATATATTTACCTGTAGAAGCTAAAGAAATTGTGGCCAATGTGTATTTATATTTAAGGAACCGCAAAAACAAACAAGCGGCAATAGAAGAGACAAGCAAGGCAACGAAAGTAGCGATGACAACAGTATGGAATATTGTAAATAAATCCATTGATAGAAGAAAACGAAAGGATTCAGGCATATCAAAATATTTGGATGGTTTCCAGAAAGATGTAATACGGCAAACAATTTACCAAATGTACACCGAACAAAATGTGCCAACATTGGACATATTGCTAAAAGATTAATCCAAGACCAGTGTGAAATTAATTGTTCAAAGGTGACCTTATGGCGTGCCCTTAAAAGTATAGGGTTTCAATTTAAAACTTTAAATAAAAAGCAGTTCCTTATGGAGTCAGTGCGATTAAAACTTTTACAGACAAAATTATTTAAAAAACATTCAAAAATACAGAGAAGATAAAAGGTCAATAATTTATTTAGATGAAACTTGGTACGACACACATGAAACAAAATCAAAAGGTTGGGTGGATACGTCAAATAAATGTCAAACAACAGCACCGTCTAATAAAGGTAAACGTATTGCGATACTTCATGCAGGTTCTGAAACTGGATGGATACCGAATGCACTCTTGCTTTCTACAAAAAATATCAAAGATTCTAGACTCGACTACCATGACGATACCACGGCGGAAATGTTCGAAAACTGGTTCGAAAATAAATTACTCCCGAATATACCGGCTAATAGTGTTATTGTTATGGACAATGCAAGTTAGCATAGTCGGCAACTAAATAAAGTACCGAATAGTACAAACAGTAAGAAGGAAATCCAAGACTTTTTATATAAAAATGATATTTACTTTGAAGAAAGTTATAAAAAAAATTGTTATATTTAGTTATATTTTTTCTAAAGAATATGTTTGCGATAATATTGCTCAATGCAAAGGACACACAGTTTTACAACTACCTCCGTATTATTGTATATTCAATCCTATTGAACAAATGTGGAGTCAGTTAAAGGCGAGAATAAAACGGAATAATGTTTCTCCCACTTTAAACGGCACTGTGATAGAACTTATAAAAAAAGAAGTGGAAAATATCCCTGTAGATAGTTGGAAAAATTGTGTAAATCATGTTATTAAAACTGAGGACAGTTATATTCAAATAGAACGTACTATAATCATTAATTTAGAGACTGATTCAGAGAATGATTTGGACTTGTAAGATTTTTTTTTATCTTAAACATTATTTAATTTAAAATTTATTTTATTGTAATGTTTTCAATACTAATTGTAATGTTTTAAATTTAATTATAAGTTCTATAAATTAATTGTATTTATAATAAAAATAAAGTTTATTTTGATGATATCTTATGTTTCTAACACGTACTGAACTATTTAACACAAATCACAAGTTATCTGATAGAAAATTCAAAGCGAAGTGAAAAGATATTTAAAACATCTGCAATTTATACCTGATACATCTCTGGCTAGTTTATGGGTACAAACAAGGGATTAGAGTTATTTGTAATTACCACCCACTGTGTTTAGGACCATAAGTAGATAATCACTTCAGCTTATTGTGAAACAAACTATATCTATGGTTGATATTCCTTATTTTACAAAATATTTGTAGACTGTATTGTCATTAATAATAAAGTCTCTTTTAATTTAACTTTAAAAAAAAATAAATGTTTCCTTATGTACAATTTTGATGTTAATAAATACCGTATTAGCCCGAATATAACGCGATATTTTTTGAGCATTATTTTCTGTGAAAAAATTCCCGCTAAATTCGAGGTCTAGGTAATGGAATGTAATATAATCAACACTTCTTATTTTTATGAATAATTATAGAATCAAAATTAGGTTGAGTGGTAATATTACATGAGAAAGTTAAAAAGTACGATTTTCTAATATTGAAAGATGGTTGAAATCCAACCATTGCTTGATAATTAATAGATCTTTAGTAGCCAAATCTTTAACTTGTACCCATGAATCACCTTCAATGAAGAGCGCGGTGTCATCTGCATATGATATAATTTGAGAATTTGTATGAAGTTGAAATAAATTATTAAGATATAAAATAAAGAATAAGGGCCCAAGCACTGTTCCTTGTGGAACTCCCTTTTTTAAATGTATTTCCGAACTAGTGATCGTCAAAATTTTGGTTACTGGAATTCTATCAGTAAAATAACTCATAATTTCAATGCTATACCTCTTATTCCATAGAGTTCTAATTTTTTGAATAATAACTCATGATTTACCGTGCCGAAAGCTTTGGCTACGTCTAGAAAGATGGCCATATAAAAGGACGAGAGTTGTCTATAGTTTTATAAATCTTGTCTGTTAAAAAAGATAGTGTGTCTGCTATGGATTTTTTTGATTGAAAGCCGTATTGATTTGAAGATAATATACAGTTGCTATCTATAAAAGAGATTGTTCTGTTGTAAATAGCCTTTTCAAGAAACTTAGCAAAATTTGAAACTATAGAAATTGGTCTATAATTACCTAGCAGTTCTTTTTAGGGTTTTGTAGGTATGACCAGAAAACCCTTATACCGTCATTTTGTCGTCTGTCTGTCTGTCTGTCTGGCTGTCTGTCTGTCTGTCTGTCTGTCTGTCCGTCTGTCCGTCTGTCCGTCTGTCCGCTGTCTGTGTACACGTGCAGAGGTTCTACTATAAAAGGAGCACTGATTTTGACCAAGCGTGTACTAATGTCATATATATCTGTGCTACTACTATTGCTTAATGACTTTATGACTTGTGCTATGTCGTGGTGTGTGACCGGGTGTAAATAAAAACTTTTGTCATTTTTAGGGTTTTGTAGGTATGACCAAAAAACCCTTAAACCGTCATTTTGTCGTCTGTCTGTCTGTCTGTCTGTCTTTCTGTTCGGTAAAAATTGTAGCCAAACGGCTAAACCTAGAGAGTTGAAATTTGGCATGCTTGTACAACTTTTTGACCCACACATAGGAAAAATACTAAAACATATAAAAAACATATCCCCCTAAAAATATAAACAAATATGTGCTCATCGAAAAACAAAATATTTTTTTAAAATTCTGTGTAGGATATCAAATGAAAGCCCTTAGTACGTGGATTAACGATCAAAATTTTATTTTTTCAAAATAAATTATTTTGACGCGATTTTTGCCAAAATTGTGCAAAAAAATTTTTGTCCCACACCTGTAGCCCAGATGGTTTAAACTAAAAATCTGAAAAAAATCTAAGTAATGTACATTGGTGGAAACCGGAATAGTACAACAGGAATTTTTGATCCGATTATGTTTTTGGAAAAAAACGCATTTTTTGGCTAATAATGTACACAAGTTATAGCTTTGTAACACGCTACACTGGAACGTGTATGCTGGTGTAGAGGTTTTTGACGCTGGTTTTTCACCCAAGTAACTCGATCCGAAAGGGATCGAACCCTGCGAGAAGAGACAATATTATTTTTTGTTTTTTTTTAAATATTTATATTGTTTAAATTATTTTTTCAAAATTTTAGTTATATTTTGGCATATGTTGCATTTAATTTTTAAAAGCATAAATTTAATAACCAGTGGAAATTGTTTAAATTATAATTTAATTCTGTTTCAATGTACACGAAATCAGAGGGGCGGGGCTTATAACAACCAATGGAAGCCATAGGCGCAATTTTTAAAATTCTTAATGAACCTTGCTATATATATAAAAAAAAGAAAAAATTGTGCACATATTTAGAAACCTAAATAATGGTATTAGGCGTTCGAATTAAAATTAACAAAAAAAATATTTTAATATAAAATTTGTTTTCGCATCCAAAATAATCATCATTCACTTACTAAATACCTGCAAAACCCTGAAATGTGTGAAAATTCATACTTCACATCAATTTTTTACCATTATAATTGTAGATTTATATCACATTTTTGGACTAGAAATTGTGAATTGTGAAATATTTTTGGACGGAGGAAGTATTTTATTTATATGACTTCCTAAACTCTTTTTATGGAAGCCTTTAAATCGTTAAATATCATAAAACCTCATCAGCATTTCACAAAACTCTTTAATCTAATAAATAATTCACAAAAGCTTATAATAAAAAACAAGAAATAATCCTGATCTTATTTAAACAATGCGTGAATTCCAGTACAGTGAACACAAATAAAATTACAACGCAAAAGTACATGAACTGTGTTGGCCGCTCTACATTCAATACACGGCTGTTGAAAGGGTTGCCTACATCCGGCCTTAATATTGGAAATCGATGCTTCTCTTCCATGCACGTATATAGATACAATGTACCAAATATAATAACCCTTTTACCTTCAGAGTGAAGTAGGCTTTGATTTACGCGTGTTAAATATGCAGGGATTTTAATATTCATTCAGATGAGATATTTAAGGATTAGACCAGTGGGCCCAAAAATGATCTCCCGCGGGTCTCCGAGTCAATACAGAATATTTATATGCTCATATTTTAATACTAGGTTATTACCCGTCAACAATGACGGATTTAAAAATAAAAATTTCAATTGTTTGAATGTGTATTTGGTTTTATTTTTTAACGTATCCTAATTTCGTCACCAGTCTGCGAATCATGGGACAGGATATCACCAGTTAGCTAATCACGGGAGAGGGCGTCACCTGTCAGCCAATCAAGAGACAGGGTGTCCCCAGTTAGCCGATCACGAGAACTTTAGAAAAATTGACGACATAATGTTACCGACACTACATACAGACACTTGCTAATTATATAGTTAGATTATTTATTCATTAACTTTTTAAGATGAGAAAACGATTCATTTTTACTTAGTACATTACATTTATATTGTTAAAATGAAAATAATTTGAGATGTTAATTTATGCCTACGAAACCCTAGACATTTCTATATGTAATTATATTCGTAGATACTTAGAGAATAAATCTGCAAAATATTGTTCATACCAATTAAAGGATATAGGCTTGTCTAGAGTTTCTCGTTTATGCCTACGAAACCCAAAACATTTATTTATAAAATTTTATCCGCAGTTTTTTAGAGAATAAATCTGCAAAATATTGTTCATATCGGTCAAAGGAAACAGGATTATCTACAGTCTCTTGAATATGCCTACGAAACCCTAGATATTTATTTATGTAATTATATTTGTAGATTCTAAGAAAATAAACCTGCAAAATATTATTCATATTGGTCGAAGGATATAGCATTGTATATAGTTTCTTGTTTATGCCTACGAAAGCCTAGACATTTCTATATGTTATTTTATTCGCAGTTTCTTAGAGAATAAATCTTCAAAATATTGTTGATATCAGTCAAATGATATAGGAGTATCTAGAGTTTCTTGTTTATACCTACGAAATCCTACAAATTTCTATATGTAATTATATTCGTAGATTCTTAGAGAATATATCTGCAAAATACCTGTCAATCAAGTCAAACTGGGAACACCCTGTTTCCCAGTTAGCCAATCACGAGAACCTTAGAAAAAATGACGTCACAGTGTTACAGAATCACTAACATACGGTAGCTAATTATATATGTACGATAATAATGTATATATTTCGTATGAAAAGCAGTGGCTGCTGGTGCAGGGAGGGCAACGGGGCAATGCCCTCCCAATTATTTACTTTTGAAAATGAAGAAAATCTTTAACAAAAAATAATAAAAGTATTAAAAAAATATGTTCTAATTAAATTTGATACATTCATTATTTCTCCTAATTTTAACATTCGTTCTGTTCGTAGAGTCACAATGGTTTATTATCATCAGATGCAAGCGCAAAATAATTTTAACTGACAGTGAATAACCAGAACAACTTGTATTCATATATCTTCATCTGTTGTGAAATTATAAGTTTTTTCTATTTTCTGAAAAATTAGTTAGACGGATTTAACGATTTCTGGAAATGGATGACTCACTTATGTAAACAAAATATGTACCGAAATGAATTACACACCGGCAAATTTAAAGGAACAGACATAAAAATCAAATTATTTTCCCTGTAGTGTATATATTGTTGATATCTCTCAGGTAATCTTCTAGTACGATGTTTTTTGAAATAATTGAAACTTGATTTATACCATGTGAAACCTGTTGAAGAAGAAAAAAAATCAAAGATTGGAGTTGAACAAAATATGGTTTTAAACAGAATAACTTTATTGTATATTTTGGACTTTGTTAATCATTTAATGCGCTTTTCTAGCGCCTCAGTAGCGTGTGTTTCCCCCACGAGCCCTTACGACCAGAGCCGCAGTAAGGGGGGGGGCGTAGGGGGCGATGGCCCCTATTGCACTAAGGAAAAGGGCGCCGATGAGCTGGACTAAGGGGCGGCACATTGCGAAAGTTGGAATTTGCTTTTTTTTTTTGATCATCACTTGGAATTTGGGAAGTGAGGACCTATTTGTTTTGCTCATCACTTGGAATTTGGGAGGTGAGGACCTTTTTTTTGCGCTTCACTTGGAATTTGCGAGGTGAGGACCTTTCTTTTGCTCATCATCTACATTTTGGGCGGTGAGAATCTTGTTTTTGCTTATCATTTATTTACCAAGGGCGCCAAAACGCAGTTTTGCCCCTAGCGCAAGTTTTCTTTACTGCGGCTCTGCTTACGACTGCAGTCATTCGCCTTCCCATACTTTTTATGAGGTCATCAATCAGTTCTTGGGGCAATCTGTCCCATTCCTGAATCAGTGCGGCTCTTACCTCTTCTCTGTTTTGAGCAGCTGGAATTCTTGACCGAAGTCTTCTACCTAGCATGTCCCACACATGTTCAATCGGGTTGAAGTCAGGGGAGCACGCTGGCCAACCCATTGTTATACCCCACTTGATTTAAAAAGTCTGTTACGCGATGGGCGCGCATTAGGCAGCAGTCTGACTGATCGAGTGCTGTCGATCGTTTGCTGTCGAGCAAATTTCAAACACACGTTAACTAAGGGCACGAGTCGCACTGAACCATCGTTTGCCGTCAAGTAGCATCAAGTTGTTTGTATTTCAAACCGGTTTGAATTTCACTCGACGCTCGAGGCAATAGCACATGCGCATTTAAGCATATTAGTTCATAACCATATATTATTTGACAGTTGGAACGTCAAAAAAAAAAACAAAATTACAATATAGAGTAAAATGGACTCGCTAATTAGTAAAGTGTGGAGTACAATTGAGATTGATTTATTAATCAATCTAGTTAGAGAAAACGACGATCTCTATGATCAATCACGGACATAAATTAATTTTCAATAATAATTTTGGGTGATTGCACACAATAATTTGCTCAAAAAATGTAGGGTATCAAATGTAAGACTAAACTAGCGGTAAATTGGATTTTTTATTATTCATGTAGGATATTAAATGGAAGTAGGATATTAAATTTAGATTCCCAGATGATTTTCAAAATATTGTTCACTCTAACATTACTGTTTTTCCAATTTAATATTTTTATTTGTAAAGTAAAATACTCCCTCCGTTCCAAAATAAGTGTCTGATTTTAGTTTTTTTAATGAATTATTGAAATAATGAAATTAAATGTATCAGTAACTCGTATGATGATTTATTCATTCTATAATAGCTATAAAACATTGACTCCTCATTTTAGAGTTGAGGTTTCAAATGGTGAAATTCTCCTAACACTTCTCTATCTAAAAATATGTTTCGAACCCATAAGTTTTTCTTCTTTTTTTTAATTTTATTTCTCCATATTAAGTAGAGAATTTCAGCCTCGTCGCTATCTGACATACTAATATTGTATAAAAAACAACTTATTGTCCAAATATTACCTCAAAAACAAAATTAACTGTTTGATAGTTTTAGGTTGGAATATGCACTATTTGACAAGTGAGAAACAAATTTACTTGACACTGAATGATCGATAATACTCGACAGTACTTGATCAGTCAGACCAGCTTTTAAATTTTTAAATGACGCTACACGACTCGACGCTACGTTACACGACGGCGCTCGATCAGTCAGACTGCTGCCTTATCCTGCATTAAGGTGAATTTTTCTCCGATGCATGGAGCAAAATGTACAATATGGTCTTGAAGAATATCTCTGATGAACCTATCTCCAGTTAACGCTCCGCCATCAATCACCACTAACTTTGTGCGAGCTCCCAAACATATTCCACCCCGCACCATACTTGAACCTTCACCAAAAGATACAGTAGTAGCAAAATTAAATGGTGCATTTGGTTCGCCTCGCCGTCGATACAACTTTTCCCTACTGTTTAGTAGAGCATTCAAATCTATCTAGATATAGGCTACAAAATAATAACATAAAAAAAAACATAATTTTCCATCTGTTCCTTTAAATTTGCCGGTGTGTGTATTTTCTGCAATTTCTATTGCAGATTTTGGCAAAGCTTTTATTATGAACAAAGTTATCTAAATGATATGGTAATAAAGTTTAACGTTCAATTAAAGAGTTTTATCCTTATTTATCTTAAAATTATCGCTTATGGCTCCCAAATTCTAGGAACATATTCCAAGATGTTACTATATTTGGATATTCAGTTATTCTCTTGAACCATATGTTCATTTTGATTATTAGTTATCGACTAGCATTCCATTAGGACGAAGTTCGCTTGGAACTCCAATGTAATTTGCCTCTTCATATGTCGTTAATTATTATAATTAATTAAATATAACTTCAATTGACCCTATGATCCAATTAGGATGTTCATACAATATTGCTCGACCATCCCTATGTCCGTTCAAACCCATTCATTGTAATATTAGCAGCAGGTCTAATAATACATCGGACAGATATTCGAAACCACTCTTGGACAGTTACTATGTTTTCGGAGAATTGATTCTGAATGTAAGAACTGTCAGAAAATAAATGATGTATTTGTTAAAAATACAAAATCAAATACCAAAAAATATATGTATGTGCTTAAGACCGCACGATCGAATCAATTAATATATAATAATAATATTATTTTATTGAGCCTGTTAGTGATCATTAGAAATACAGAGGTTAATTCAATATAATGTTTACATAGGTAGATATTCTACAATTTAACAGAATGCAAAATTTAACATTAGTCAGCTTTTAATTTAAATATTCAGAGATTGAATAGAACGTATGTTCTAGTACAGTGTTTCTCAACCTTTTCTGGCATGGGGCCCCCCAAAATAACGTAAACATTGTCTGCGGCCCCCCTATATATATATATATAGAGAGAGAGAGGGAGAGAGAGGGAGAGGGTGAGGGAGAGGGAGGGAAAGATCACAAGGTGTATCAAGATAGAGGAAACACGATTTTTCTCGAAAAGTCGATGTGTCAGCAAGTTGGGAAAAAAATTTGTTGACCCAAATAATTGGATGGTAGTATTTAAATTTTCCGGAATAAACCGGAAGTACAGTGGCGGTCGGTGAAACATGTTTGGGTATACAATTAGTATGATCGGACAAGCTCGTACTATATCGCTCAACAGCAGTATAGCAACGACAAAGCACGAGCGTGTGTATTCCTTGTAATTGCATACCCAAAAATGATTCACCGACCACCACTGCGTGTTGGGTATATTTGGATAAAGCTTTTGAAAAGAAACAACTTTTACATAAACATGTTTTTAATATCTGTTACGGTTACACGGTTATCTATAATGGCTTGCAAGTATTTTTATTTACCAGTGTTCAAAGTTGTTTTCCATTTTGAACATTTTCGCATCCTTACTCTTTAGTTAGCATAAGAAAAAATATTGCACATCCAAGTCGTACCTACTTAAAAGTACCTCCAACGCGAACCGTTTTAATTAGTTTAAATTAGTTGTCAAAATAAGTATATTTATTTTATTTATGTTTAAAAGGTATATTTTAATGAATATAAATGTCATATATTTGTGAATATATCTTACAAAATTGAGCGTTTTTCTATTATAATATCATGCTTCGATCTTATATGACTTCGCGGCCCCCTGACGAAACTTTCACGGCCCCCCGGTTGAGAAATGCTGTTCTAGTAGATATTTCTTAAACATATTTTTGAATAATTTCACATTGGTTATACTTTTAATGCTATCAGGAACCTTATTATATAATCTTGCAGCTATAAAACGAGGACTTTGTTCGTACAAAGTAGTATGGTTCCTCTCAATATTCAAGCTAGATTTACTCCTTGTATTGTGATTATGATAATCACTACTTATATTAAAGTTACTGTAATGATTTTTGACAAATAGTGCGTATTCTAATATAAAAAGTGAGGGAACTGTTAATATTTTAAGATCTTTAAATAAATTTCTACAGGAAGTTCTATATGGAGTAAATGTCAATATTCGAATAGCTTTTTTTTTATGCTCCCCAGAAAATAATAGCATAATTTATAATTGTATGAAATTTCGCAAAATAAACTGATCTTAATAATGAAGGTCAAATAAAGTACCTGAGAATTTTTAGCATATAACATGATCCTGATAGCTTAGTATTGATATAATTAATATGTGGAGACCAACGAAGATTTTGATGAATTGTAAGTTCTAGAAATTTGAGTTGTTGGGATTGCTGGAGGTAATATGAGTTTGGAATTCGTATTAATAGGCTACTAATTTGGGTATTTTGAAAGCTGTGAAAATTTAGGAAGGTTGTTTTGGTTTTGTTCAAGAGAAGTTTGTTTTCTATGCACCATTGATTGAATACGTAACATTGGTCATTAGCTCGTGTTTGAAGGAATATTGGCAAAGTACTCCATTAGATAAATGCTGAGGTACAGGAACGTAGCCAGGGGAGGGGGGGGCATTTGCCCCCCCCCAGGATAGTTTAAATCCTGGTTAGTTTACCTTATATAAAATATAATTTAGGTTGCTAGAAGTGTTCTTCACCTCCGGTGAAGAAAATTTATAAATTTACCGGACTTTTATTATTTAATACACTACAAAAGACGTAGAACAGGGGTCGGCAACTTGCGGCTTCGGAGCCCATGCGGCTCTTTTAGAAAATTTTGTGGCTCTTTGAAAATTGGCTGGTTTTTATTTTAATATAATCTATTTTTTAATTTTCAACTTTCTGCCTGTACTATACAGGTTTTGTATTTTTCAGAATGTTTTACGGTGCAATTCACGCCCGGTAATTCCCCGAGTTACTGCATATTCCCTTTTAGAAGAAGTTATTTGTTTCGAAAAAAAGTTATCTGTATTTGTGAATGATTTACGTGCAAAAATATTTTTACATTTTATTAATTTACAAAAACATGCATTAATGCACATATAATGTTTTTTTTTGCACAAACTATTCTTAACATGAAAGAAGCTTTTCGAGATAGATTTCAAGAGTTTAGAAAATATAACGCTACACTAGATTTTATGACAAAACCAATTGAAGTAAATAGGTAGCAATTACATTTATCACCTTCAATTAGTGAATTTGAAATCCAAAGGTTTATGAAATTATATATTCTTAAAACTTAATTCTGAACTGGAAAATTTAGAAAGAAAAAAGTGAATTTTATCTTCCCAGCATAAGTGGACCGAAATTCGCAATCTTCAAAATGTAGATAAAGTTCTTTTCGAAGCTTGGAAACGTCTTCCAGAATCGTTCAATCTTTTAAAAAATTATGCTTTTGGGCTAGTGGCAATTTTCGGATCCACATATTACTGTAAGCAAATCTTTTCATATATGAAATTAATAAAGAGTCAGTTAAGAAGTAATCTTACTGACCTGAAACTAGAGTGTTGCCTTAAGTTAAAGATTACTGAATATTCACCAAATATTGAAGTCTTATAGAACACTATACAGGAGCAATCGACCCATTAAAAAAATTATTATATTGTATTATACTGGCAACTACAATAGGTATCACAAACTAAATGTATAAGTAAATATTAATTTATTGTAATACTTGATTATTTTAAAACAAATAAACAATTTTTACGTTTTTTTCTTAAATATAGCATGTATTTTTTAGCGGCTCTTCCATGTTATTGTGTTTTTTTTTTCAATATAGATTTGGCTCTTCGTCACTGAAAGGTTGCCGACCCCTGACTTAGAACGCTGTTATTTTCTACCCAAGCCATGTAATTAAGGTCGTACCAACCAATTTAGAATATTTGGTTATTTTTGCCCCCCCCCCCCCAATCTGAAATCCTGGCTACGTCCCTGCTGAGGTAAATCTTTCACAAATAGCAGAAATAACACAGGATTAAGGATCGAGCCCTGTGGAACCCCTGAAAGGGAACTACTAGTAGCCGATTTAGAGTTTTTCTATACAGATGTTATTGACACGAATTGATCTCGGCTAGTGACAAATGACATAATCCAATTGTTGGGTATGCCAAATATACCAAGCTAACAGAGTTTCTCAGAGAGTATGTTGTGATCTATTGTGTCGAATGCTTTCGATAAATCGAAAAACATTCCAAGACTTAAGTTTTTATTATCTAAGGCTTTATAAATACTCTGAATAGGCCTATAATTGTCTATTAATGTTTTTGAACCATTTTTAAATACTGGAACTATTTTTGAGCACTTAAGTGCACTGGGAAATACTCCACTATTAAAAAAAATGTTAATAATAGCTGTTAAAGGCTCCACAATGTAGTCTACACAATTTAACAATAATTTGCAGGGTATTTCATCGGCACCAACTGAAGTTGTTTTAAAAGCATCTAATATAATTTGTTTCAATTCAAACATATCAGTCGGAAACAGAAACATTCTTGAACTTACTGGTCTCGAATACCGTTTGGTTTTCGAGAAATTTACGAACTGCTTTAGTACATACTAAAAATACCTCTTAATCAAAAACATCCTCTAGGTAGTAAGTTTTACACCTCTTCCCAGGGTGTCCTTTTTTGGAACACTATGGAGTTGGCAACCCTGGCTATATAGAATAAATACGATGCATTAGCAGCCTTAATTCTGTTTGTTATTCAAATTTGTATCAGATTCACCTGATTTATTATGTTGCCCAGGTATTTAAAAGTATAAACTCTCTATAAATGTAGTAGAAATATTATTTTTACATTGTGATAAGGATTTAGTAGGGATGACACCACGTGACATTTCCATGCTTTGGCAACGATCCGGCGATTAAATCCACGCGATACGCCTCTGTACAGTGACAGAGTAAAACGAGATATTTCAGTAATATCTCAGAGAAGTAAAAAACAGACACAAAAATGTAACAAAGTTCTAACATAACAGAGGAAAAAATAAAAACATCGTTGAAAGGTAAAGCTACAAAATAACATCTCATGCATTAACAACTTTGTGTAACATGGGTAGTATCTGGAAAAGACCCTAGGCTATAGGCGTACAAGCTAAGCTTATAATACCAAAAGAGTGAACTAAACCTTTTTTAATTACGAAACAAACGCAGAATGGTTTATAAAAAATGCAATATAAAAAAAAATTTACCTGTTATGTTTTGCAGTGTTCTCAAATATCAAACAACATAGGGGTTTAAACATCGAAACTCTACTTTATTGTATATGACAGTGGGTGGCATTGAACGCTACCGCCATAAAGGGCTTTGTTTAACACGGACAAATTAATAACTAACGGATAGAATAGTTTCAATATGAACAGTTAACAGAGTATGAATTCACTGCATATGACGTCATTACTTTAAAACTTTAATCACGGTTTAATAAAATAGAATTAGGGTTTAGAACCCAGATAAGATAAAATTAATTCCGGGTATCTTGTTATGGTAATTGTCGTGCTTTTCGTGCAACTTTTAAAGTGGGTCAATAATTGATTCTAAAAAGAACAGCGTTAAAACGATTTTTGAAGGGTTTAGGTAACCAGAAAATTAGTAAAATGAATAAGATTTACCAGGTCTACAAGTATGAAATGCGGATTTTTTCAAGCATGCCGCGCAAACAGAGTGTATAGTTCAAAGTTTCAACACATATGGCGTTTTGTTATGTTATCATTAAGTGTCATATGCGTATAGGTTATAATTTGAAAAGTGATCATATAGTTTTGTTTTACTGTGTTAAAAATGTCAAATTTTGTGCCAAATAAAGAGCATTCGCGGACAGTACTACTGTTTTGTTTTCATTTGAAAAAAACTGCTGCTGAATCATACCGACTGCTTCGAGAAGCTTATGGTGAATATGCTCCATTGCAAGATACGATGTGAACGATAGTTTCGGCGTTTCAAAAGTGGTGACTTTGATCTTACAGACAAAGAACATGGAAAACCTCCAACAAAATTTGAAGATACAAAATTGGAAACATTGCTACAGGCAGACGATAGTCAATCACAAAAACAACTAGCAGAGCAGTTAGGCGTTAGTCAACAAGCTGTTTTCAATCACCTACGAGAGATGGGTAAGATCCAGAAAGTCGGCAGATGGGTTCCACATGCATTGAATGAGAGGCAGATGGAAAAACGCAAAAACACTTGTGAAATTTTGCTTGCACGATACAAAAGAAAGTCTTTTTTGCATCGTATCATTACTGGCCATGAAAAATGGATTTATTTTGAAAATCCCAAACGCAAAATATCATGGGTGAACCCAGGCTCACCATCCACATCAACTGCAAGACCGAATCGCTTTGGCAAAAAGACAATGCTCTGTACTTGGTGGGACCAAAAGGGTGTGGTCTATTATGAATTGCTAAAACCTGGTGAAACAGTTAATACCCAACACTACCAACAACAACTGATCGAATTGAACCATTCGCTGCTCATAAAACGACCAGAATACGAAAGAAGACAGCACAATGTAATCTTTCTTCACGATAACGCTCCATCACATAAGGCAAAAGCAGTTTGCAACACATTGGAGGCACTCAAGTGGGAAGTGCTACCCCATGCCGCTTACTCACCAGACTTGGCCCCTTCATATTACCACTTGTTCGCATCGATGGGTCACGCACTTGCCGAGCAGCGCTTTTGTGAAAATGTGAAAGAATGGCTAGATGAATGGTTTGCGGGGAGAGGGGAAGAGTTCTACTGGCGAGGTATTCACAAATTGCCTGAAAGATGGGAAAAATGTATAACATCTAATGGAGCATACTTTGAATAAATAAACTTTTACTGTTCTTTCGAGATTAATGGGTTTTATTTTTAAAAAAATGCAGCTATCAAAGGGACGACCAAGGAAAAAGAAAGAGGAGAGAGTCTCGTTATTATTGTAAACCTTGCAATGTTGCATTATGTGTTTCTCCACGCTTCCAGGTTTACCATACAGAATTAAATTATTAAATTAATTATTTTAATTTTTCTACGTATTATTTTCTTATAAATTATGTTTTTTCTTATTTTACTAATATGTATCATTTTTATTTATCATTTGTTTATTTTTATAAATAAAAATGTTTTTACTTGCCCGACCTTAATATATAAGGGGCAAGTATTGTAATCGCGAAAATTTTCGATGCCGAGATTTTGACTGATGACCACGTTTCATGGTCCAGGGAAACCAAAAAACATATTTTCGAAGTGCCGTCCGTATGAGTGTGTGTCTGTGTGTGTGTATACACGATAATTCAAAAACGGTTTAACTTAAAGAGTTCGTTCTGGTACTAACAAATTTTCCTAATAATTGGGAAGAACCCTATTGTTTTTTATTAAAATCCAAAACCGGAAACGGAATTTATCAAACTTTAAAACTTTAAAAAATTCGTAACTAGTAAACTAAGCCTTGGACAAAAATTTGTATAGGACATAATTTGATGTATTTTTGAGGATTTACCTAAATATTCTTTTAAATTTTTTAAAATAAATTTAATTTTTTTTTATGTATTTTTTTTTAAATTTTATTTTATTTTTTTATGGGAGGGCAAGTCTAGCGGAGGTCTCCCTTCGCCACTGGTTTATTTAATTCAAAGTTGTTTTTTTAACAAACTTTTTTTGTGCTTATATATATATATCTAAAAGCCTTCTACCATATATGGTGTAGGCTGCATTTCTTTCTCTCTTTCATTTTTTTGTTTTGTTCTATGGCGTAAAATGCGTATCTACGTATTTATATAAGTTAGCCCATTCTTTTTTATTCTTCGTCATTTTTTTGGCTTCTACAGTCGTTTTTCCTCTCTCTTCTAATATATCTTTTAATGTTTTGTCCCATGTGTTTCTTGGTCTTCCTATTTTGTTCTTTCCGTATGTTCTTGTCTCCCAGACTTGCTTCACTTTTCTTGTTTCTTGTAGTCTGTGCATATGTCCCCACCAGCTTAGTTGCCTATTTTCTATGAATTTATCTATTGCTTCTATGTTAACTTCTTTCCTTATCTCCGTACTTTTAATTCTATCCATTTTAGTCACTCCTTTCACCCTTCTTAAATACTTCATTTCTGCAGCTTGTATTTTATTATTTTCCCTTCTTGAAAGTGTCCACGTTTCGCATCCAAAAGTCAGTACCGGTCTGTATATTGTTTTAAATATATTCATTTTTGTCTCATTTGTTATTTCTTTTTTGTTAATAAGAGTACTATTTATATCATAGTAGAGTTTCATTACTTTCTCAATTCTTGTGTTTATCTCCATTTCCTGTTTCTTGTATATCTACTCCTAAATATCTGATATTCTTGACTTGTTCTATGTTCGTGTCTTCTATTCTTATATTTAAGTCTTCATCTGCTTTTTTTGTGCTTAATATGTCAAAATATTAGTTTTGATGATTAAAAAAAAAAGTTTTTTTTGTGCATTTATTTGTAAAAAAAAAATGGGTCCTTATGGGGTTAAAAAATTATGAGGTATTTTAAATGTGATATTTTATATTTTCTGAACCATTTCTTTTCCAAATATCAGAAACTCATCGATTGAAAAAGTCTTTTAAAAAATATTTGATAAAAGTAAAGATATTTGGGGCATAAGGTTGTCAGATTGTTGAGAAAAATGACCCGAAAATCTCATATTATTACACACCATCAACTCGGCCACATATATTTTCTTAACAATCCGTGTTCCACGTGTACAAATCATCTAAATCGACCTATTTCCTTTTACAGCCATCGTAAAAACATGCATTCTTTCACACACCCTCTGTATATTTGAAGAAACACGTGTCATTCTTCCATACCAGCTTTTTAACACTATACTTTTATTGGGAGTTTATATTCTTAAAGGTCTAATGGTTCTTTTAAATTTCGAAACAGGACAGTTTTAAGACCAGTTTTAAGTACAAAATAAAATAACAAAAGGTATCGAAAGGAGATAAAGCAAAATTGTGACAGGGTGTATGTGGATATAAGGGTATATGATTAAATGCAAAGTCGGTCAGCAGTATGTATTATTTGTGGCAGAATTTTAGTTAGTTCAATAAATGATATAAAATTTTATAGGGTACCTTAAAGTTTTGTTGCAAAGCCGGTCTAAAAATAAAATACGAAAAAACAAAAATAATGACCAACGTAAGAAAATCGAGAGTTATAATAAATAACCAAGAGATAAAGCACAAAGACGATGTATTATACGAGATGTGTAAATTAAGTAACCGACTGGTAACATAGCGTTTGATCTGGCAACATTTGGAACGCGGGACTTGAAGGGGCGGCAGGTGAACATGTGGTATGCTTTCAGTACGAGTTTGAAATCGCTAGAGTAATTATTTTGTTGTCCGTAGCGAAACTGTTTCGTGAAACAGTGTTTTGTCAAGGACCCAGGTTTTTTGGTGGTTTAATGCATTTTCAGAAGGAAGAGAGTTGAAGATGAATCACGCAGCGGAAAGCCTTCCTCTTCAAGACCCGATGTAAATGTCGACGTGTTCATCTTCCCAAGATTGAAAAATCACCGCAAGGGACGTCATTTTGGGACACACCAAAACATTCAAATGTCCGTAACCGACCAGCTGAAAGCTATTCCAGTATCCGAGTTCCAGCACTGCTATGAAGATTGGAAGAACCGTGTCCAGCGCTGTGTGGCTTCCCAAGGAAGTTATTTTGAGGGAGACAATACTGACTTGTAATTCTATTCGAATTACATTTTTTTTAAAAATCATTCCGGTTACTGAATTTACACACCTCGTAGTTAGGACAGACTATCTCATTTTAAGACAGGACAGGAAAAGAAATAAGAAGAAGAATAGCAAAGGGCAGGAGAAAATTTTGGTTGAAACAGACGAACAGAAAAATCTAAAACGCGATATTTTTAATAGCTGAATTTTGCCTACTTTATGTTACGGAGCAGAAACTTGGTCAGCCACATCAAAACAACAAGAAAAGCTAGCCATAGCCTAAAGAAAGATGGAAAAGTCCATACTGAATATAAAAGGATACAAAAAATTTCAAACTCAGAAATTAGACAAAAGGAAGCTTTAGACGTCTTGGAAACCTGTTCTCCCAAGACGTAACAGCAATCTGCAAAAGGATCAAAAATTCTGGTTTCCATCAATGTTCATTACGGAGATTTTTTAAAATATTTCGATGCCTCTGGGAGATGGGTAACTTACAGAAAAAATTGATTTTTCAAAAATAAAAATTTGATATGCCAGTCATAATTTAAAAAAATCTATTAATTTTTTTATTAAATACATATTTGTTTAATTTATCTCTAGATGTGTTTTTTGAACTCTCAGTATTTTTCCTATATGTGGATCAAAGAGTTGTACAAGGTGTCTCAAAAAAAATTTTATATTTAGTGGATCGATTAAAAAAAAAGTAAACCGTATATAGAAAAAATGTTTATTAATTATTAAAATACACTTTTTGGGGATTTATTTCTTAAAAATAATATCGTCTAAATGTAGACCCTCGCGTTCTCGGCACTCATTTAATCGAACAGTAAAATTACTTATGACGTCTCGGCAGGTGGACTCAGGGATGGCTGCCATTTCGTGACGGATATTTTCTTTCAAATGCGCCAGTGAAGTCGGTTTATTGGCGTAAACTTTAGATTTAAGATAACCCCATAGGAACAAGTCCATAGGGGTTAAATCTGGACTGCGTGGAGGCCAATTTATGTCACCTCTCTGGGAGATCAATTTGCCTGAGAAAATTTCACGAACACGTGGCAGAGACATATTGGACGTGTGTGAAGTTGCTCCGTCCTGTTGGAACCATGTTCTTTGGTTATAGCCAGGAAAGTTTTGCAGTTCAGGTACCAAGAAGTTGTCAAACATCTCCACATAACGCTCTGAATTCACTGTAACTGCACGCCCCCTTTCGTCTTCAAAAAAGTAAGGGCCGATAATTCCTCGCGCCGACATCGCAGCCCATACGGTCACTTTAGGCGAATGTAGGGGTTTCTGATGTTTGCGTTTCGGATTCGTTGCACTCCAGTAGCGACAGTTCTGCTTATTTACGTGGCCATTAAGATGAAAATGAGCTTCATCCGAAAACAAAATGTTGGTAAACGTTGAAAATCGTTCAATCACCTGATTTACGAAATTAAGCCTCTGACTGGCATCTTGGGGCTTTAATTCTTGCACCAATTGAATTTTGTAGGGGTGCAGCTTTAGGTCTTTGTGCATAATGCGATGTAATGATGATCTATGCACATTTAAAGCACTTGCGCGCTTCCGAATTGAAAGGTTCGGGTCGTCACGAACAGACTGATTAACATTCTCCACGTTTTCTACCGTTCTTGATGACCTAGGTCGCCCGGATTTTGATTTATCCAGCGTTGTACCAGTCTCTTCAAACTTTTTAACCCAATGTCGAATGAGAGGAATGCTTGGCGCATCATTTAATTGGCGAAAACTTCGAATACTGCAGAATTTTCTACGCGCTACAGTCGCCGAATCACCGTTTTTGTAAAACTCTCGCACGCATAACGCGCGGTCTGCTCCCGAGAAACGCTCCATAGCGACTGAATTCCCAAGAGCCAGGCTATCGATTGACATAACCCCCGCGCCCCTCGGATACGTTGCGTTCACGCAGTAAGCTAAATAAATATAAAATTTCTTTTGAGACACCTTGTATAAGCATGCCAAATTTCAACTTTTTCGAATGTAAAGCCGTTTGGCTACAATTTCTCAAGTACAGACATACAGACAGACAGACAGACACATGAGTGACGTTATATGTTTTTTTTTTGTGGTCATACCTACAAAACCATAAATATGTAGGTCCGTATTATTCTTGTTCATATGAATTTGTTCCGTTTACTAATATGGCATTTTTAAAGCATCTAAAGGCCTTATCATACTAGAGTTATTATTCAAGTCTAAACTTGAAAAATAAAAGTATTTACATTCAAATCGAAGTCTTGTGTGTGTGATAGCATGACAAGAAACCTAGGTCTTTAAGTCTTTAAGTCTGACCAAATACATCGAGATATATTTCCCCTGTCTCTAGAAGACAGATGAAGTCCAAATCTTCAAATGCGCGTGCGTGGCCTCACCCTCTCAGTTAGATCAAGTGAGATGGGTGTATTGTTAACGTTATGTACGCAGACGCAAGTTACTTTTCCCTGTTTCGTGTGTGATAGCTGAAGACTTGAATTGAATCCTGGAAGAAGACTTACCAAATAAAACTTGTATAGCGTTTTAGTGTGATACGCCCTTAATACTGTTATATATAATTTCTTTGCTGTCAACATCAACACTTCTAGAAAAACAATGCCAACAAAATTATAAACGCAACTGCTATTATTTTCCACTATACAAGTTCTAAATGACATATCGTTCTAACTCAAACTAACCCTTCTATTGTTGACAATCCTGCCGGTATCAACAAGTCTGATGCATAGTATATAAATGCGGGACCCGTATTAGTGACTTTTACGTTCTCTGAAGTTGGTATTAAAACATTGGAGAGGCGTAGACAAGCCGCAACATCATTCATGAATATTACATTGACAGAAGAGAGTGGAGAGATACGACCGGAAAAAAGGAGTTGAGAGATTTAAATTGAACAAATGATGATATATCAATGGAAATACATATTTATTAGTTTGGATTTACGATCGGTTTGGGACTATTTACCAACTTGAAAATTTGATGATAAATTGCTTTATAAAGCTTGAATTCAACGCATACGTGAAATTTTTCAAATCATTTTTATTCCTGGTGGTTTTTTAAAGATAGCACTGCTGTTTTTAAATCATGCGATCCATAAAAGAAACCGAAAATATGAAGTGTAATGTTATGAATTAAAAAATCGAAGTTGTCCTTGATATCCTGTACGGTTTATTCCGAAAATTTAAATACTACCATCCAATTATTTTGGTAAACTCTGGTCACCAAATTTTTTTCCCAACTTGCTCACACATCGTCTTTTCTAGAAAAATCGTGTTTCCTTTATCTTGATACACCTTGAGATCCCTCCCTCGCTCCCCCCTATATATATATATATATATAGTTGAAAAATTAAATAAAAAATAATAATAATAATTATTATTTATAAATTTTTATTTCTCCTATATATATATATATATATATATATATATATAGGATCGGCGGTTAAGAAACACTGCTCCAGGTAACTATCTGACAGATAAGGTTATATGATACTTTCTGTGCTGAATAAATATCATCCCGTCTTTCAATACAAATGTATCTATCGGATAGTTATCTAACAGATAATGAGACTGATGTATTGAATTCACTGCTTGGTAATGACATTCAGAAGATAAAGTTCCTGATAACATTATCTGTCGGATAGTTACCTAGTGGTTTAAATGAAGGTGGAAAGACCGGGCCTTAAGGTCATAATGCCCGGGGGGACACCTTAGCACTCCAAATGAACCCGTAAATAAAAAAATTAACCTGTATAAAATTCTCGAGAGATAACTCCATTATACTTCCAATAGTAATTTTCATCCCTTTTTGAGATCTCAGAATTATCATTGATAGCCCAAAAGTCATCCTATTATCACCTCTGTCCTCCCATTTTACCATATAGGCCGTGTCTCCAACGTTATAGCTCTGAAATTTTTATAAATCCTCAATCAAAATGTATAACTATTTATATAAAGATAAAGTAACAAAATATAAACTATTTTAGATCATGTAGTACCAAGTAACTTCCAAATTTAACGTTATACCTCATCTTCAATAATAAAAAAATAGTGTAATGGGCCCGGTAGTTCAATTTTAACCACGTATTCTATTGATAAAATATTAATATATGTGTTTATTCTCATAAAGAATTATTTTAAGCAATTCTGTTCCTTCTGTATTAATTGTTAATGACTATATTCCTTAATGAGCTTTATGAGGATTAACCATCTTGATATGTAGTGATACGTGATTTTTGCAAGTGGCGTCTTCATTTTTTTCTGAAGTTTTTAGTTATTTTTAAGTGATAAAAGTGCAGAAAATACTTGAAATAATGTGTTATAGTGTGGACTTTAGTGTTTGGAATCCATGCAGACCAAAATAGGAGCGACTGGAAAGGTATTTGTAGAAATTTTTGTTAATTTTATAATGTCATTGTTATGTAGAATGTGCTTCTATGGACAATATAGAAACACATACATGCATACACTATCGGCTATAACTAGAGAAACAAAACTATTTTTTAAATCATTTTCATAAATCCCGATTATTGACTAAATGAATATTGAATTATATTGGTATAGCAACAACAATTTATAAGTTAGAACCTGCTCTTAAAAATATTTGTTGTACTGGTACAATAAATAAAATAATTAACTTTCTGCTGCAGTAGACCATCTGCATATTTCTTTTGTAAGACTTAAAGGTAATACTCTAGGTACCACTTTATATTAATCTTATGCCTGGTATATGAGTATGAATCTCATTGACAAACTTGAATTCGTTTTTATTTTTGTAAAAATGTTTTAAGCAAAACTAACACAATATTTTCCCGTTTTTATCAACTGGTACATTGGCTTTTACCTTACTAGAACTTTCAGTGTTGTTCCTGCAGTGAGCAATCCATGTATGTAAATGGAAACCTTTTCAATCTTTTCATTCATAGATTAAAGAAATGAAATTAAATATATTTTTTTATTTGCCTTCTAAAATTGTAAAATATATAAGTTATTTTCATCAGTTCTTTATCAGATTTATATTTAACTTCTCAAACATTTGTTTTAGTAGTTCAAATATTCTATTTTATTCACATCACAGGAAAAATATCCCTAGAGAAATTTTACTACCAACTTTTAAAAAAGAAAAATAAATTCATTTGAAATAACTTCATCATCCCTTTGTTGGTAAGACTTTGCCTTGGCTAATGAAAATACAGAGGCAACATATTCTTTGTTTGAAGTATACTTGTATACTCTTTCTTGTTTACTTTTAATTCTGCCAACATGAAAAATATAAAATAACTTTTCATTTTATAAAATTAAATGTAAATAAAATAACTTTATAAATGCACTGGAAAATGTTTAAATTCGCCCTTAGTATTTAAAATTTTAATCCTTTAATACTGTATTTATGTCAATATTAATTTTCGATATTGGTATTTTTCGTAAATGTTAAAAACGAAGCAAAACATACCTAACCTAACTTACGTTTCTGCATACTAGTTTTGATAAAATTAGCTAAATACCATAGTCATAAAACTTTACTATCTGAAACCAGGAAAACCTGCGGAAGATCCAGCAAGTTATAGACCAATTGCGTTGTTAAGTGTGTGTTATAAGTTGCTAGAATGATTGCTATATAACCGAAGAAGCTTATACCATGAGTTCAAAAAGAAATTACATAAGGATTGGCTATGGAAAAATAAAATAATGTCTACTGCAAGCTTTATATAACAATAAATAACTTATGATAACTACAATAAAGATGGCAATTAATTCTAAAGCTAGTAGTAGACATTATTTTTCCATAGCCAATATTTTTCCATAGAGATGTCGAAATATTCGACTCCTTTTCGAATTCTTTTATTGTGCTATATCTTCCGCGTTAGTGTCAGCCTCTCGTGTTCAAATATTCATGAAACCGCGCATAAAAATAAAATCGAGCCCAAATACCGCGTAAATTTTCATAAGATCTCCTTTTACTAGTAGAATTCATATTATAATAATTCATATTTCAATCAATATTATGTACAGTTGTGGACTACCAATATTGTAACAACAAGTTTTTTCAAGAAGAAAATTTCACTGATTAATAACAGGAGTATATATATATTTTTCAGTATATTACAGCGGTGGGCCAACTTTTTGGACCGTAGGTCGCATTGACCTTATAATAGGATGGCGCGGGCCGCACAAAATATTTTAGTGCCCTCTCCCTATGAAAGTTAAGAGCAAAATCAACGGTCTCATTCTATTTTTAAAGTGCAGAGAAAAAAACACGATTTCGCCTCCAGTTTTTTTAATTTAAAAAGGAATTGTTTGCGGTTATTGGCGGGCCGCATAAAATGCTTACAAGGGCCACATGCGGCCCACCGCTGGTATATAACAACATTAAGAACCAGTTCACATTTTGATAAATATATAAATAAATTGGTTCATTCGAATTGGTTCCAGCCCAATACTGCATATATACATATACAGAAACTGGCATTATGTGTACATAGTGTGGAAGGGGTGATAGTGGCCAGTTCAAAGCGCTCAAAGTGCTAGGAGCATATTCCAGCGGTAATCGGCTGCTACTGTTCATTGCTACGCTTTTAAAAAATAAATAAATTAAATCAAAACTGCTGAACAAATACATGGATAACGAGGGATTACGTACTATTATTATTTCGTATGGCAATGTCTAGGTTTTAGAGATTTTAAGTTCGCAACTAGCGTCCTCTGGCAAGACCTAACGATTACTTTTTACAGTAGCTGAGACCACCGTGCCCTGTGAAACATGCCCATGAGATACAGGCACTTATTGTAAAGAATCTGTGCCTATGGTTGCAACAGCCAAGTTTTTTTTTAAAATCTTTTTGCCCATACTAGGTCGATCTCATAATTCCACACTTTCAAAGCAAGTGAGCTAACCACTACGCTGCTGCAACCACAATGATATAACTGTAATAAAAATTCAAATAAAATGTTATAATGAGACATTTATCATATGTCAATTTAATTTTTTTACCGTTGCTGGGTAACAAATACTTATTCGCCAATCAGAGCAAGGGAATAACTTATACTGCCCTTTATCTGAAGTGTCGTTGGCCGGATAAGATATTCTGGTGTTTATTTCGATGTTTATCCTATCCGAGCTTTATCCAACGATTGTAAAAGCGATTTTTTGACTTTATACCGGGAATGGCGTTATCCGAGCTTTATCCAACGATTGTAAAAGCGGCCCTTAATCGCATAAGAACTGGTCATGGTAGATGCAACGACTTGTTGTATAAGTAGGGTTTGACACCTTCCCCAGAATGTGATTGTGGAACACCTTATCAAACTATATATTGAATAATTGTCCAGTTGAATAATTAGGTTTTAAAATGGTACATGTTAAAAGGATAAAAGAAATATAGTGTTTAAAGATTTTTTGATGGTCTCCAAGAGAAATGAGAAAAAGAGAAAGATCATCAGTAAAATAAAAAACACAATAGGGGATAGGCATGATTTTATTTTAATTTTTTATTATATTCCCAGCAAACATTTTTATACGGGCCAGTACTGGTAAAGCACATACTCCCCGGCATTGAAAGTAATGGGCCAGTACCCCGGTGTCCCCGGGGCCGTTACTGGCCCATTGATGTATCAGTTGCTGGCCCAGCAACGGTAAAGTGCAAAATAATCGCATTAGTTGCAAGATTTATTTCTGATGGTTTTAAGTAAAAAGTATGAGTGAAGAAGAGTGCTTATAAAATGCTGGTAAAGTACTTCGTACAGGCGGAATGCGAAATACAAATGTGAAGTACATTATTAATACTGGCGTTGCACTTACTTTTGGTGCCAGTAATTTACCAGCATAAAAGCAGTTTGCCAGCATTCGGCCGTTAGTTGAATGTTTGCTGGGATTCCTCTTGTTCCATATAAACATAAAAAACAGTTTTGCATTTTTTTTTTTTTAATTTGAAGGCTTAAAAAAATCATAAATGTGTGTAGCGCGCGAAAACGACGTGTGACGTCATACCCCTTCTATGTGACGCAGTACACTACTAGCCTACCCAGTGTACTGCGTACAGCCTACCTAGTGTACAGCGTGCAGCCTACATAGTCTGTTGTGAACTTATTTGCTTGTATAACTTTTATAGGTTATGTAAAGTTAGAGTGATTTTAATAAAAATAAAGTTTAATTCTATTAAAAATAAAAACAATTTATACATGTTTACCGAATTAAAAATATATTAAAGTATATAAAATATGGAAGATCCAGGCCCCAGTACTTCGACTCATAGTCGAAAATATTGTTTAGTACCGATGTGCACAAATAGTTCAAATATAAATCCAAAAAAATAATTTATATACCTGATGGCGAAAAACAACAGAAAAGGCGAAATTTGTGGCTGAAAGCTATGAGGCGAAATAAAACCGATATTTCAGAAAAAAGTAAACTTTTGTTGTGTGCATAAATGTATCAATGTTGGATAAATTATCACTCTGAGCCCTAACAAAATCTTTATCTGCCATTTTAATAATAAATGCGTGAAAAATTGTTTTAAAGCAAATACAAAACTCTCGAACAATACAATATACACAGGTAAAAATTATGTTGTAGCTGTATGTGTGACGTCAAACCCCAGTCGTTTGACGTCATACCCAGTCGTATTTACTCGGCAACCTTCGAGCCGTGGTCGGCTTATTTCAAATTTACAATATTTTAATTAAAAAATTTGGCTATAATATTAATTAAAATGTGATTTTTGTTTTGTTAGGTGACATAACTAACATTAACATAACAAAAAAATGTAATTTTAAGGAAATATAAATTTTATGCGTATCCCCTATTCAATAGAACACAACTTAATTTAACTATTGATGTTTGTAAACTAGGTGTACAAAAATAATTTCAGGCCAATAAACATTGTTCAAAAAAACAGATTATTTCTTACAAAATAAGTTAATTATTTCAATTTCGTTATAATCCTGAAAATCCTGGGATTCAGCTTTTAAAAACAACCGGGAACCCAGAATCCCGGGGTTGCAATCCCTACTCATCACGAACGTTGGCTACCCCGTTCCACCTGTCTCCCCAAATTGTCGCTCGTTGTGCTGCGTTTTATTTTAAACCTATATTCACCTTAATCCTTAATTTTTTGACATGTTCCTATAATCAATTTTCCCAAATAACAGTTATTAGATTAATTTGTAACAAAATACCATTCGTGAAAAAAGTAATCCACAAATCAATCAAAGGGATTATAAGTGATTTTCATTCCCGTCATTTCTCTTTTTCGGCCTAAACGAATGATAATCAAAAAGCGAGTATGTTAGTCGCATAAGCCACCCAAACAAATTGAATTTGAAGGGAGATCTATTATGTAAATAAATGAAAAAACAAGAAGATTTAGAAAAACGGAAATTCACTATGCTATTAATCTTTTTCTTTTAAATTTCTTTTGTTCGTAAAAACTGTTTCCGTTTGAAACTTTTGTGAACTGGGAAATGAACAGTTAAATTAAAAAAACTGCTTAAATTTATTCGAAACAGAATACGCTTTGAGAAAAATAGATAACAGGCATATTCCACTATTACGACATGTTTCGTGTTAGGCTGTTGTCATAAAGCAAATTTGCTCTTTAAATGAACCATTGTATTTTTGTTGATATTGTCACAATTATGATATAATTGTATGCTAATGTCCCAATTCCTTGAGCGGCCTTTAGGCCGTGTAGGTCACGGTTGCCGACTTGCGGTTTTGGTAATTAAAGAATGTGCAGAGTGTTGCGTGTTTATCAACATAAGTTTTGAACTACTTTCTGATGTGTTGATAAACATTATTCAATTGTGCCGACTATGGTCTTTAATTGCTGCCAACAATTACACAAATGAATAATGTTTCCAAAACAATTGAGGTAGGACCTGACGTCATAGTGTCCTGGTTAACAGTTATAAAATGGTCTTAGGGAATAGAGTCAGAGGTTATTCATTGGGAGTCAGTGATTCATTGAGTCAGTCATTGAAGTAGTCAGTTATTCAGTAGTTATTCATTCGATCATTTTTGTGAGCACGCTACCCGAGGACCAGCCCAGCTGTTCAAGTCATCAACCCGAGATGTGAGTGCCGTCTACAGGGCTTCTCCACGTGTCCGCCTCGTGCGGATACATGGGGTGGTTCACCGATCCTGGAGAAGCCGGGGCAAGAACGGGACTTACATCAACTACTAAAAGACAACACCAGCAGCCATTCTGACAGTTATTTGTGTTGTGATATAAAATTATTATTATATAATAAATTTTGTAGAAAAGATGTCCGTTCTTGAATCCATCCCGTGACAATATACGAGGTAAATAAGGCCTTACAAAATTTAAGAGATGGCGCTAGTAGTATCAAAACAAGTTTTTTTTTTCTGAAAAACACTATCTGTCTATAGACTGCTGTCAAATTTTAGCCATACCCATCAAATGATTTCATTTTTATAATCGATTGAAGCAAACGAGCTTCGTGCAGTGATTAAACACTTTCATTTGATAGACAAAACACCAAAGAAATCAAAACCGGGTTGAATCAAAGCCAAATGAAGTTCAGGGTACTTTTTCACCAGTGCTTAAAATTGTTTACAATTGGGTGAATGAGTTTAAATGTGGTAGAACATCCACCAAGTGATGCACATCGTTCGGGACGTCCACTTGAGGTGACTATGCTAGAAACAATTGACAAAATCCACGATATGGTCTTGAGTGACCGACGAATCAAAGTGCGCAAACTTGTTGAGACCACAGGTATATCACATGGCTTAGTGGTTCCAATTTTGCACGAAAAATTGAGTATGAAAAATATATCGGCAAGATGGGTCTGGCGTTTGCTCACAGTGGAGAATAAGCGAAATCGTGTGGTCAATTCAATGGCTGGTTTGGAGCTGCAGTGTATAATGATACACTCAGATATCAGGTACATATCGATGTGCCAGCTCGCCGGATTAAAGAAGGCGATTGCCGGCGTTGGTCGACCGGAGCTAGCAGTTGTTGCCTGGCTAGCGAAATGTTAACTTGTTCAATTATTAATGTATGATTTAATTATAATGTACATTATTATTGTGGGAATAAAAAATTAATAAAAGTACAAGGTGTCTCAAAAGAAATTTTATATTTATTTAGCTTACTGCGTGAACGCAACGTATCCGAGGGGCGCGGGGGTTATGTCAATCGGTAGCCTGGCTCTTGGGAATTCAGTCGCTATGGAGCGTTTCTCGGGAGCAGCCGCGCGTTATGCGTGCGAGAGTTTTACAAAAACGGTGATTCGGCGACTGTAGCACGTAGAAAATTCTGCAGTATTCGAGGTCTTCGCCACTTAAATGATGCGCCAAGCATTCCTCTCATTCTACATTGGGTTAAAAAGTTTGAAGAGACTGGTACAACGCTGGATAAATCAAAATCCGGGCGACCTAGGTCATCAAGAACGGTAGAAAACGTGGAGAATGTTAATCAGTCTGTTCGTGACGACCCGAACCTTTCAATTCGGAAGCGCGCAAGTGCTTTAAATGTGCATAGATCATCATTACATCGCATTATGCACAAAGACCTAAAGCTGCACCCCTACAAAATTCAATTGGTGCAAGAATTAAAGCCCCAAGATGCCAGTCAGAGGCTTAATTTCGTAAATCAGGTGATTGAGCGATTTTCAACGTTTACCAACATTTTGTTTTCGGATGAAGCTCATTTTCATCTTAGTGGCCACGTAAAGCAGAACTGCCGCTACTGGAGTGCAACGAATCCGAAGCGCAAGCATCAGAAACCCCTACATTCGCCTAAAGTGACCGTATGGGCTGCGATGTCGGCGCGAGGAATTATCGGCCCTTACTTTTTTGAAGACGAAAGGGGGCGTGCAGTTACAGTGAATTCAGAGCGTTATGTGGAGATGTTAGACAACTTCTTGGTACCTGAACTGCAAAACTTTCCTGGCTATAACCAAAGAACATGGTTCCAACAGGACGGAGCAACTTCACACACGTCCAATATGTCTCTGCCACGTGTTCGTGAAATTTTCTCAGGCATCTCCCGGAGAGGTATCTCCCGGAGGCATCTCCCGGAGGCATCTCCCGGAGAGGTGACATAAATTGGCCTCCACGCAGTCCAGATTTAACTCCTATGGACTTTTTCCTATGGGGTTATCTTAAATCTAAAGTTTACGCAAATAAACCGACTTCACTGGCGCATTTGAAAGAAAATATCCGTCACGAAATGGCAGCCATCCCTAAGTCCACCTGCCGAGACGTCATAAGTAATTTTACTGTTCGATTAAATGAGTGCCGAGAACGCGAGGGTCTATATTTAGACGATATTATTTTTAAGAAATAAATCCCCAAAAAGTGTATTTTAATAATTAATAAACATTTTTTCTATATACGGCTTACTTTTTTTTTAATCGATCCACTAAATATAAAATTTCTTTTGAGACACCTTGTATATTTTTTATTTACGACACCACAGGAGCTTTTTCTTCGCAATCAACAAGTTCCTGCATCGATACATAACCGTTGATAAAACAGGGATCCACCACAACACTCCAGAGACAATGGAATAGTCAAAACAGTGGGTTTGTGGAGGCGATCCGATTCCATAAAAGGCGAAGACGATGAAATCGGCTAGCAAAATGATGAGCACGTTTTTTTTTTGGGGATGCACGCGGAATTTTCTTGGTCAAATATTGTTCAAAATAGATCTAATTATAAAATATTTTCTGTAAATAATTTGCAGTTGAATAAAAAGGGGTCACGACAACTCGTCTACAAATTTTACGTCAGACAATTTGTATACAGACATTAGGTATACAGACTTGTCGTCTACCACGAGAAATTTTATTCTAAGCAATTTATAAAAAATAAGCTTTAGGGGTATTAGTAAAAAGATGATACGGTACTTCAAATTCAGTTATAATGCGAATAAAATTAAATGTATACAATTTACAATTACATATGTAAATAATTACAAAAAAAAAAAAAATAATGCAACAAACCAATACTAAAAAAAAAATGCTTGTATTAAAGCAAAAATATTTATTTATACAGAGCCAATTAAACAATCCTATTCAAAATGTGCTTTTCTATATAAACAAAACTCTAAATAAAAAATTATGTGAAGTGTGAATTTTCACACATTTCAGGGCTTCGCAGGTATTTAGTAAGTGAATGATGATTATTTGGAATGCCAAAACAAATTTTATGTTAAAATATTTTTTTATTAATTTTAATTCGAATACCTAATACCTTTATCCAATATTTAGGATTAACTGATCTGTTCGCTGAGGTTTTAACTCAAATTATGGAGATAGAGAAAATCCACAACAAATATCTACGATGGACACTTTCAATCGATAAAAGAACACCGCTCTACATAATGCACGAGGAAACGAAGAGGCATAAACTATGCGTTGAAACGGGCAGAAGAGCAATAATCTAGGAGGAAAAAACAAGAATTGGAAAGAGCTGGTTTTTGCATGCTGGGAGCAGATAAGAAGAAAAGAAGAAAATAAACTAGAGAAGAATGACTGGGAACTAGAATGCTCAAAGTATTACGAAAAAAAAGGCTATTCAACAACAGAAGTAGAGAGCCGAAGACGAATGGGAGTTAGCTTAAAAGAAGAAATTGTGAGAAGGGAAAAGGACATGGAACTGCAACAACGAAGAGAGAAGATACAGATATCAAAATACAACCCCAGATACAGGTTTTTAGAAACAATAGACATGTATCTAAGAAAACAATCAAAAAACCAAAAAATAATAGCCAGATTCAGAGTAGGAAACGAAGAAAGAAGGAACGAATACTGGAGAGAAAAAGAAGAAAAGAAGTGCAGAATATGTGAGAGGAATGAAGAGACAATAGAGCATCTAATACGTGACTGCAAGGAAGAAGTGAGAAACCCGAAATCAGCAATACAAATACTCAATGACGAAAACCCGGATGAAACCTGGATGAAGACTACATACTAAATAAAAGACTGTAAATAACTATTTTTTACTAGGGCTCCAAATATCATAATATTATGGATACTTCTAGACATGACACCACAACCGAGTTTAGTTAATTTTTTTCCAAATTTTGGCACACCAAGCTCAAAATATTCACCATCACTGTTATAAACTCTGCTATTAAAAATAGGTTTAATGCTTGGTTTATATACGGAACAAGAATAAGGAATAGGAAATAAGAATAGTACACAAGATGTTAAAACATGGCTGCGCCGTATATCGGTTTATGTAGGAATGAAATTTAACTTAAACATAAGAATAGTTGGTAACATTCAACATTTTATTTTTATTTCAAGAATAAGACACGATAAGCCTGCGCACAGCAATCAAAATGTCTGCCGTAATAAAGTTTGTTCAACAGATGTTTTTCAGTTGTGATCAGAGGGTTGTAAACAACAATAAAATGTTTTTAACGGTAATAAATGAAATTTTTTTAAAGGTTATATGAATCAGAACCTGTCAAATAACAAACGTTAAACACAGGCCAACGCAAGTACGCAAGCGCAGCGACGAAATGTTATGTCCTATATAAACGGTTTAATATTTTTTATTCTTGTGTACTATTCTTATTTCCTATTCCTTATTCTTGTTCTGTATATAAACCAACCATAAGTAATTTCATCGATTGAATCTGTTTTCTATAATCCTAAAATAATGCCTCTTACATGTTTTTAATTATAAATGAAATCCCTGGGAATATAAAATAAACAGAGAGCTTGTTGAGTACAGTTCACGAGATAATGTGGTCAATATAACACGGTATCGGTGGGATTTAATCTCTCCTCCATGACCATTAGTAATCTGATTTAAGACCGTATTTTAATGCTTTCGTTCGGTAGCCGATCGTTTCTACAATCTACTCAATTCTCGTAAAAGATCATGTTATATCCTGTTAACTTTCAATAAAATAGTAAGTGACAATATCATAAAACACAATTAAGGACTTGGAACCTTTTGGTTTCGATAGCTTGGAAGTAAACTGAAGAATTATGATACTGCAGACATTTTGATTGCTTTAAAAATCTTTTAAAATAACTATACGAAAGTGACACTAAAATTATTAAGAATAATAAAATCGGGTAAGCGGTGGAAAACAAAAATAGCACTATCATTTTATCAGCGCAAATAGCATTTGTTGCTGTGCGCCAAAAATTTTAACTAACTAACTATCATTTTATCAGTGGCATAACAAGAACTCATAGGCCCCTAGGCGAATTATTTCATGCCCCCCCTAATTTATAAAGCTTAGAGATTAAAAAGCTGAAATTTAAAAGTAAAATGTCTTAAGGCCGGTCTTTCCACCTTCTGATAAACTTCTGGGTAACTATCTGTTAAAGTTATCTGATACTTTATCTGTTGGATAAATGTCATTCCGTCTTTCAATTCATATTTATCTGTCAGATAGTTATCTGACGTATAATGAGACTGACATATTGAATCATCAGATTGGTAACACTGAATGTGTAACTGAAATAGGCGTTGAGAAAGATTTTGTTTTTGTTTTTTTATGGAAATAAATAAATAAATTGGTAAACCGACAGCTGTCGAGCCGTTTTTTTGGTTATTGTCATTAACAAAATTAAATTTATGTATGCGTTATACAAGATTTTAGCAATTATTAATGTCGTAAGAATGTAACAAAAATTGGGGGAATGAAAAATAGATAGTAGATATTAATAATAATTGTTCTACGTTTATTTAATTTTTTAATTTTATTACGATTGATGCAAATACAAAATAAGTTATAATAAATTTGAAAAAAAGAAATTAAATCGCGGAGTATTCTTTCATTTAAATTTTTTCTGAATAATCAGTTTCTTCAGGTACGTCACCGACACAGTACTGATCTTTTGTGGGTGGTTCTTCATATCCACTCTTGTAACGCTAAAGTTGCGTAATACTGCAGTTGCTACTATACCAATTATAATCTTATTGCTCAAATTCGAAGCGAATATTAGAATTATTAAACATTTCTGCAAATAATTATATTTGTAGATTCTTAGAAAATAAATCTGCAAAATATTGTTCATATCGGTCAAAGGATATAGCAGTGTCTAGAGTTTCTTGTTTATGGCTACGAAACCCTAGACATTTCTGTATGTAATTATATTCGTAGATTCTTAGAGAAAAAATCTGCAAAATATTGTTAATATCAGTCAAAGAATATAGGAGTCTCTAGAGTTTCTCATTTATGCCTGCGAAACCCTAGAAATTTATATTTTTTTGTTATTTTATCCGCAGATCCTTAGAAAATAAATCTGCAAAATATTTTTCATATCGATCATAAGATATAGGAGTGTCTAGAATTTCTTGTTTATGCCTACGAAATCCTAGAAATTTCTATACGTTATTTTATCCGCAGATTCTTAGAAAATAAACCTGCAGAATATTTTTTATATCGATCATAGGATATAGGAGTGTTTAGTTTGTATATAGAGTTTTTTGTTTATGTCTACGAAACCCTAGACATTTCTATATGTTATTTTCCGCTGATTTTTAGAAAATAAATATGCAAAATATTTTTCATATCGATCATAAGATATAGGAGTGTCTAGAATTTCTTGTTTATGCCTACGAAATCCTAGACATTTCTATACGTTATTTTATCCGCAGATTCTTAGAAAATAAACCTGCAGAATATTTTTTATATCGATCATAGGATATAGGAGTGTTTAGTTTGTATATAGAGTTTTTTGTTTATGTCTACGAAACCCTAGACATTTCTATATGTTATTTTCCGCTGAGTTTTAGAAAATAAATATGCAAAATATTTTTTATATCGATCATAAGATATAGGAGTGTCTAGAGTTTCTTGTTTATGCCTACGAAATCTTAGATATTTCTATAAGTTATTTTATTCGCAGTTTCTTAGAGAATAAATATGCAAAATATTGTTCATATCGGTCAAATCATATAGGAGTATCTAGAGTTTCTTGTTTATGCCTACGAAATCCTAGACATTTCTATATGTAATTATAATATTGGATTCTTAGAGAATAAATCTGCAAAATACCTGTCAATCAAGAGACTTCAAGAGTCCCCAGTTAGCCAATCACGAGAACCTTAGGAAAATTGACGTCACAATGTAACCCAAATTTCATACATACACTTGCTAATTATATATGTACGATAAACAGTATCTTCGGTTTTGTTTAGTTCCAAGAGCCCCAATCGCAAATAGCTATCGTTGCTATGCACCAAAAATTTTAACTTTAACTAAGGGAGTCGTATCTACATAATAAATAAGTTATTATACAGGCAAAAATCACAGTCTTTTTTAATTCAAAATTTAAATATGTAGCTCTAATCAGCAGAACTTCTAAGGGCCTCCTAAATAATTGGGCCCCTAAGCGACAGCATAACTTGCATACCCCTATTTACGCCACTGTCTATATACACTTCTGTACAAATGCTTCGTCATTTCAAAATTGCATTTTATAATATTGTGTTTTCCCCTAAAAATGTTACCAAAAGTAATATTTTGGAATGTTTATAGTAATCTCCTAGGACAGTGAGTGTATGAGCTTATACATATTTTATTCTTCTTCTTCCTGCTTAATATAAAGTGACAAATGACACTAATATGCAAGAGCACAGTAGATATTACAACATGCATTTCTTACGAGACATGTATGAACTCATGTACCATATGTTAATGTATGCAGCAATTTATAATACAAATACAACAATGTTTTACTTGATAAAAACATTATTCAACTTGACCTACTTAAATATATTATCACAAATAATTTTGTTTCAAGTAATATAATTTACAAATATATAATGAGGCATTCAAAAAAATATATATATGTGAACTGTGAATTTCACACATTCCAGGATTTTGTAGGTATCTAGTAGGGGAAGGTGATGCAATATGTTTCCCTGACAGAAAGTAATTCATAGAATCCAAACATATAATTTCATTGATCTCAAAATACATAGCAATAATGTTCGACTCTGACTAAACAGTATTGGCCATAAAGAGAGCAACTTTTGATAATCCTCTTTTATTTTTATTCTATTCAATATTTTTAAAATTAAAAAATGTTATTCTTACCTTTAACAATCCTCTACATATACAAGGTGTCTCAAAAGAAATTTTATATTTATTTAGCTTACTGCGTGAACGCAACGTATCCGAGGGGCGCGGGGGTTATGTCAATCGGTAGCCTGGCTCTTGGGAATTCAGTCGCTATGGAACGTTTCTCGGGAGCAGACCGCGCGTTATGCGTGCGAGAGTTTTACAAAAACGGTGATTCGGCATCTGTAGCGCGTAGAAAATTCTGCAGTATTCGAGGTTTTCGCCACTTAAATGATGCGCCAAGCATTCCTCTCATTCGACATTGGGTTAAAAAGTTTGAAGAGACTGGTACAACGCTGGATAAATCAAAATCCGAGCGACCTAGGTCATCAAGAACGGTAGAAAACGTGGAGAATGTTAATCAGTCTGTTCGTGACGACCCGAACCTTTCAATTCGGAAGCGCGCAAGTGCTTTAAATGTGCATAGATCATCATTACATCGCATTATGCACAAAGACCTAAGCTGCACCCCTACAAAATTCAATTGGCGCAAGAATTAAAGCCCCAAGATGCCAGTCAGAGGCTTAATTTCGTAAATCAGGTGATTGAGCGATTTTCAACGTTTACCAACATTTTGTTTTCGGATGAAGCTCATTTTCATCTTAATGGCCACGTAAATAAGCAGAACTGCCGCTACTGGAGTACAACGAATCCGAAACGCAAACATCAGAAACCCCTACATTCGCCTAAAGTGACCGTATGGGCTGCGATGTCGGCGCGAGGAATTATCGGCCCTTACTTTTTTGAAAATGAAAGGGGGCGTGCAGTTACAGTGAATTCAGAGCGTTATGTGGAGATGTTAGACAACTTCTTGGTACCTGAACTGCAAAACTTTCCTGGCTATAACCAAAGAACATGGTTCCAACAGGACGGAGCAACTTCACACACGTCCAATATGTCTCTGCCACGTCTTCGTGAAATTTTCTCAGGCAAATTGATCTCCCGGAGATGTGACATAAATTGGCCTCCACGCAGTCCAGATTTAACCCCTATGGAATTTTTCCTATGGGGTCATCTTAAATCTAAAGTTTACGCCAATAAACCGACTTCACTGGCGCATTTGAAAGAAAATATCCGTCACGAAATGGCAGCCATCCCTGAGTCCACCTGCCAAGACGTCATAAGTAATTTTACTGTTCGATTAAATGAGTGCCGAGAACGCGAGGGTCTACATTTAGACGATATTATTTTTAAGAAATAAATCCCCAAAAAGTGTATTTTAATAATTAATAAACATTATTTCTATATACGACTTACTTTTTTTTAATCGATCCACTAAATATAAAATTTCTTTTGAGACACCTTGTATTATAGTAAAAAATTAAATTTTAATAGCAAATTATATATTTTTTTAATAGTATTTATTACTTTTACCTGGACATAAAAATAGCAACTATTCTTAAAAAAATCTTTTTTTTATTAATTAAGAAAATGAATTATTATTAACAGATCATTTTTAATATTTTGTATAGTAACCACCAGTATTTATAACTTCCCGACATCTTTTCGGCATTGATTCTAATAATTTCGTGATCATTTCATTGTCAATATTATACCAGGCACCCTACAAAGCTTTAAACAAATCTTCAATATTTGAATGCATTTTGTTTCTAATCTTTCTGTCGACAATCTCCCATAGATTTTCTATTGGATTTAAATCGGATGACTGTGATGGATTACGTTAATTTTCTATTTATTTTTTTAATATTTTTTAATTTTTGAATCCTCGAACCATTTTTTGACCAAGTTCGAAGAATGTTTTGGGTCATTATCATGCTGAAAAATATGTTGGCATGAACTCATCAGAATAAGGTTCCATAACATTCTGAAGGATGTCTTTATATTTAAATCGATCCATTATTCTTTCAATGTGGTATAGAGGACCCATACCATATCCCGAGAAACAGCCCCATTCCATCACACCACCTCCGCCATGTTTAACTGTTGGCAAGGTGTATTTTTGAACAAATCTTTTATTAGCAGGCCTCCTAACGTAACTTACACCTTTTAAACAAATTGAACTTAGATTGATCACTTATAAAATAACTTTTTTCCATTGATCCACAGTCCAGTCAATATGATTTTTAGCAAATTCTAATCGGGCCTTCACATTTTTTTTTGGATAGAAGTAGTTTTTTAGCAGGACGGCGACTAAAAAGACCCTCACTAACTAATCTTCTGCGAATAGTTCTTGTTGAAATGTTTTCTTGATCCGTTTCATCTTCCTTTTTCTAAATCTTGTACAAGGCCACAGGGTTCATGAATACTTAGTTACAACACTGAACATAAAGTTCAGAAGAAAATAAGAATTAATTGTTCGTAAAGGTGTAGTCTGTCTTAAGTAGATTTTCGTAAATTTGTTGAAAAGTGAAAATTTTATCACGCAATTTAATTCTATTTCAAAATGAAATTATTCTCAAGTAATTTATATAAAAATCCTTCCATCTTTTCCATATTCTGACAGAAATAACGTCTGACATTTTAACACCGAGATAAGCTTTACACAATAAAATAAATTTAAAATCTGACAGTCAAAACTTGAAGAAAATTCTATCATTTTGTGCAACAATATAATACTGCAAATAAACAAAAATGTTTATAGTGAAAACTCGATTTTAACTTTGTATAGTGACAGTTGACAGGCAGCTCCTCTAGCGGAGATGACTGTCACTAACAAAGCTTTTTAGAATGGTGAGAAAGAGTTGCGTTTTTGATATGAACATTTCTGACACATATTCAGGATGTATAGAAAGGAAATATTTCGACATACATACACATACGAAATTGTTTAATATAAACAAATGATATAATTATGGACTATACGTATATACAGGATGTGTTCAGGAACTATTTAAGCATTGCTAACTTTTTTATTATAAGAGATACGAAGGAGTTCAAAGCGAGCATTATGTTACTCGGAATATTAAAAGATCAGCTCGCTAATCTGGACCCAGCTTAAGAATGATATTGAGATTTGCGTAGTGTAGCGCAAATAGTGTATTGTTAACATAAATCAGTGGTACTCAACCTGGTCCCCACCGCCCACTAGTGGGCGGTATGAATTTTTTGGTGGGCGGTAGGGGTTTTGTCCAATGCCGGCTACTTTCCATTTTTTTTTAAATTGACGTTTTAAAAACATTAAAATGGAAATTATTTAAAGTATTATTTAAAAAAAAATCATAGCATTATTGAAAAACAAAGAATGACCAAAGAAAGAAACCGTCTGAATATTTCCGAAAGAGGAGAACTTCGTTTGTTCCTTACAAAAATTGAACCAGATATCCAATATTTAGTTAGCAAATAAAAAGATAAATTTAACTACATGTTTTCATTAAACCTCTACTCAAAAATTACGGGTAATACCCTTATCACACTAGATCTTTAAGACGAGTGAACTTAAAGTTCACCGATGTTTAAGATCGGTATGCTTTCACACTTGATGTTTAAATCTCTGGTGCTGTCATCAGCTACAGTAATTTTGTCCTTAAGTTACCGTCATGAAATTACCAGTCTTGAACTGTCTGCGCAGACGCACATTTTGAATTATTATAAACAATTAAGGATATTTCATTTCATTCTACAATAAAGGCACTAAAATAAAGAATATATTACACCTGTATTAACATGTAAGTTGATACATTTTATCTCAATTATTGTAGCTCTGTATTTTATTTTTAACACATTATTAAAATAAATAATTTTATTATAACAATAAGTATAAACTTCTTATAGCACAAATTCAAGGAGTATTTTTTTATAATAGAAATTAAGTTGGCAATGCGTACGAAGTTTAAGACGCAGATCTCTGTCTTAAACATCGGTCGTGTTTAGACGAGGCCGTACAGTTTCACATTAGCGTTTAAAGATACATTCACTTTAACATCCGATCTTAAAGATCTAGTGTGAAAAGGGTATTAGGGAAGTGTGGGTACTGTGTTACACAGGGTATTTTGTGACATCCAACGTTGCCACGTTTTGGTGCATGTATATTTGTTGTGTTTAATAATAAGAGATGATGCAGTAAGTTGTTTTATAAAGATTTTTGCAGCTAAATTTTGCGAAAGTATTTGGTAAGTTATTATTATAATACAACAGGTGGGCGGTATGAAAAATTTTCTACCAATAGAGATGCTGAAGTGGGCGATGGGTATGAAAAGGTTGAGTATCCCTGACATAAATGAATAAATACTTTTCTAAACAACGTGATATTAATGGAAAATTGTTTTTATATTTGCAAACAAAAACTATATTATGGTTTAATACTTTGAGCCAAAGTGCATGTGTTAAATGGAGCTTTCACAATCTGATCTCTGTAAGTACTTGTTCGTAAAACATCCTCTATGAAGTGTCTCTTGTTCTCAACAAGTGCATAATAGAGTACAGGTTTCAGCACGTAGATATATTCAAGGCATTGTTTATCTGCATCTCTCTTTAACTCATTGTATAAATTTAGTTTTATACCATGCATCCGATACTACTTTTGCAACGCATTTCAAAAGATGGAAGTGGACAAAATGGCCGAATATGGCTGGCCTTCTTCGTTTTTCACAAATCCGAAATGGGCAGCCAACAAATTTTTGACTACATCTCCATGTTTTTAAATAAATTTACCTGAAAACTCGATCGGGCACTGATATTTCTGTACTAACAATTATTGAATGTTTAACTCATTGTTTAATGCACTGGTTCTGAACCGGTGCTCCGCGAAATTTTTAAATCCGAATTATAGTGTTGACTCCAATCATATCTTATTACCCAGATAGAGCGTTGACTCTATATATGTAAAATTGATTATGTATAATGTATAATCAATGTTATTTTTACCTGTTATGTAATAATTATGTTTAATTTTCAATAAAAATTATGTGTTTGTTTTGATGTATTTGTTTGTTTTTTTGCCTTTTTGATTTTGGTGCTCCGCGAATTTACCTTATGGTCAAAAGTGCCCCGTGACTTCTAAAAGGTTAAGAACCGGTTTAATTAATAAATTTGCCGCCTCTACTATATCTGTCGTCCAGCTACTTGTGGCCTCGGGTTGCGGAGGTTCTGAAGAGCGACACCTCAATAATAATAGTAATAATAATAATAATAATAATAATAATAATAATAATAATAATAATAATAATAATAAATTTATTTTTCAAAAATATTTACAAGCTATTTACATGTATTATTGTTTTAAATATAATAAATTATCTATGACTAATATAATACCCCATATAAACACTTAAGGTGTTTGTGAATAATAATAATATATTTGTTATATTAAATGTCGTACATTTTTACCGACCGCCAACATATATAAGGGAGGTATTGTGATCATACCAATTTTGACGTTTCGAGTTTTCGATGGATCTCCACGAATTGAGGTCCCTACATAACGTTTTGACTATTTTTAGCATGATGTCTGTCGGTCTGTCTGTCCGTCTGTCTGTCCGTCTGTCTGTCCGTCTGTCTGTCCGTCTGTCTGTCCGTCTGTCTGTCTGTCCGTCTGTCTGTCCGTCTGTTTGTCCGTCTGTCTGTCCGTCTGTCTGTCCGTCTGTCTGTCCGTCTGTCTGTCCGTCTGTCTTTCTGTCTGTACGTCTGTCTGTGTACACGTGCAGAGCAAATTCGGCTGAAAGGATTTTTATTAAACTTCATTTTAAGCTTCAATGCTTATCAATGGCAAGAGTTGATCAACTTTTGGTAAGTCGGTTGACTAAAAATGGGAGTTTACTCGTGTCGATTTTAAGATTTTTGCGAATATTTCACAACAGAAAAATATCTCGAAAAAATTAAACAAAAGTTGCTATAAAAGCAATAACTAATAATTTTTATTTGAGACGTTTTGATAAAACGAAAAATTTCGAATAATTTCTGTAAAATTTTTCGAAATGTTTTCCAAGTCTCAATTTTTTCATATTTATATGTAAGGTTTCCATGGTCATGATAAATAATATCTCTGTTAGAAAATATTAGGTCAAGTTATTTCTCTGCTGCTAGAATGTATTTTATACAAGTACTTTTGATGGCGGTCGGTCCTGTGGTGGCCACAGCTGATTTTTACAAAGGTCCATAGTGTATTACACAAATTACAAATTGAACAATATGCGTTACAAAAATATAAAAATATAATTTTAAGAATTGTAAACAGGAAAATAAACAAAAAACATTTCAAAATGATAGAACATAATGTGAGGATGAAAAGCAGGCACAAACTTGATCACAGAACCTCATCTAAGTCACCAAAATCATTTCGTAGGTATTCCTCAGTAGAGTAGAAAGCCTTGCCAATTAGATATTTTTTAATTACTTTTTTGAATCTTACGAAGTGTAACGTTTTAAAAGAAATTTGTTTATTTTTAAACAAATTTAATACGGTACGCTAATGTACAGCAGCCTACTTTATTAAAATAAGACAATATCGCATAGATTTCGGTAACCATGATTACACAATAATATACAAGTAACAAACAGTATTTTATTATTCGTGAAAATCATTTAGTATGTGGTCAGACCTTCGTTCTCAACAGAAGAATATTATTATACGGTGAAGAGTATAAGTATTTAGACCTTTAAAGGGATTTGTTTTGAGAACGTAAAGGTGAAAAGGACATTGAGTTCCTACGATTTATTCGGATTAATATTGCCACAATACAAATTCACTACAGAGAGCCGCATAACATCTTAAGGTAATAATCTAAATTATTGTGTTGTATTGCTTGTATATTTTTGTATAATTGTATGCGGCGCTTATAACGCAAGCATTTACCGAAATTTAATGGATATGATCTTATTTTAGGCTCTCCTTCCCAGTATTTCTCCTTTTTTCTCTCTCTCTCTCTCCCTCTTGGTGCGTCGCAGGAAATATCCAGAGCCAGCTTACGGCATTGGCGTACTGGTTTGGATAATTTGGGGCTGGACGTACCGAGCGTCGAAAGAAGGCAAGGATAGAGGAAACTTCAAGAAAAGAATCCAGATAAGCCTTTTTTAATCAAAATTATTTGTTATTGTTTATATATCGTTTATTTTAAATTTTGAATATCAGTTGTATATATTTTTTTTATACGTTAGATTTTATTCGGAATGTGTAGGAAGTTCGTGGCGCTGGTCGACCAACCCGAGAAAGCTTTGTAATCCAGCGCATTCTGGTAAAATCGCTTTAACCAAATTTACCTTTAATTAATATTTTTATTATTTGTTTGTAATTTATAATATTATTATTCTAAATTTATTTTTGGTATCTATATATTTTATTTACATTTCAATTTTCAATTATAATAAATTTTATTGTTTTGATATTTACTATATTCAGTTGTTGTTATTGACTTATGTCCCAAATATCTCGTTTTAGGTTAGGTTTCGCCTAGTGAGACTGATTTGGTCAGTCTTAGTTAAAATCTAGTCTGTGCGTGGGATCTACTGGTCGGTCCCAATTATTTTATTTCAGACCAGTTGGCGCCCTTAATTTTTTTTTATAATTTCATCTAATTTTGGAACCGCACGACCGTCTCGGCTGTTTAAAGGCTAGCCACAAAAGACTAAATAAACCTATAGCCGGTGTTTTATAGGTCACAGAAGTTAAGGCTCTTGGTGGCGGATGGTAGAACATTGTAGAATTTAATTCCAGGATAATTTGCGCTATACCTGGATTTCCTGAGTCTGGTAAATTCAGGACGAATATCATTCTTGTTTCTCTTGTCTTATACGTGGAGAGAACTTTGGACAGAGTACGTAGAAGGGTTGATATGTACATACAAGAGGCACTTGTGGGGAGCTCTGATATATAAATATGAAATGTCACGGTTGGCTGATTTATTTATTTCATTTGTACTTACTCTGTACATCCCTCACATTATGGGTTCCAAAACTTGCGAGCGGATCAAGTCTGGACCCCCCTCTATTTGTCCGCTAGCTGGTTGCTATGATTCTTGGAAAAATTAAGGGTTGTTCAATTAAACTCAACATTTTAGCTAATCTACTTTAATTATGATACGGTTTAAATATTTACACTAATCACACTAGACTTACAATTACGTCGATACAGCTAAATCCAAAGAGACACAGTCACACACACTAGGCACATTACACCAAACTAATGAACACTACCTTAACGTAAATACGAGATTACTTGGTTACATTTTACTTGTCCGACCGAACACTCTAAACGACTCTAACCGATGATGCACAAATTCTCACTCGACTTAAAACACGACTTAACTTCTTCACTCTTTAGACACAACTCTTAAACATGGTCTTAATTATAACGGGTCAAAATCAACTACTACTTAAAACGCGACTACCCTGAAAATGCTTACATCGCCCAACTGTTAAATGTCATTTAACACCTCTTGACTCTCTGTCTTGTACTATCTTAAAATTCATAATTTATTGGTGATAACTCAGATAAATATCCCATTAGAAAATAGCCCAATCATAATATTTATATCTCAGACAAAATTAATTATTATTTATGTGCTTATGGTTGACGTATATTTTTGAAACAACAATTTACGATTCACTTTTCATGTTACATTTTCAAAAGTGTCACGTTGCAATAATAAACAAGTCTACCGTTATCTTAAATGCCCTTTCTAAGAAATAGATTATTTTTTTATCGTTTAACATTTTAAATATTGTACTCTAATTGAATGATTATAATGAATTTATTAATGAAATTTTATTTATGAAATAATACCAAAATTACCTCCCTTACACACTGATGGATGTATAGGGACGGCAGAGTTAAGAGAGCCCAATTCCACAAAATTTTCTTTGCAGCTGGATTGGTATTGTAGATTGCTCATGACCCTTATGGCTCTGCGTTGCAAAGCAAATAGCTTTCTTGTTTGGGTGGAATGACCCCAAGTCAATAAGGCGTACAATAGATGTGACTGGATAGAGGCAAAGTAACATGTTTTTAGGACTGAATTAGACGCGCACCATTTTAAGTTGCTTAAGCAAAAAACAGATGTACAAAGTTTATTGGCGACTTTGTTTACATGTCGGTCCCATGATAACTTGCTGTCGATTTTCAATCCTAAAAAGGTTACCGCAGCTGAATTATTGGCCTGCTGTAGGTTTCTTGTTGAGAATATCATATGCTGAGATTAACTGTTATGCAATGTTAACTCATTAGCCAAAAACCAGCTGTTTAAATAAGTCATAGATAATTGTCTTTGGTCCAAAAGTGAGTAGTGAACTATTGCTCAGGAGGACCATAGTGTCGTTGGCAACCAGGATGGTGTTTGATTTAATATTTACATGGGGCAAATCATTGACATAAATCAGAAATAAAATGGCACCCAGAACAGATCCTTGGGGAACTCCATGATTTATGTGAGATATTTTTGATCTTGCAATCCGTTTACAAATTGCTTTCTGTTGGTAAGATACGACTTTATAAGATTTATGCATGTGGGATCAAATTTATAAAAGTGTAATTTTTTTTATTAATGTTACCTGAAAATTCTTGACCTCTAATTGGGTCTAAATTTTTGGGATCCACATTTTATTAAACTCCTGAATATGAGAAAATTGGGTGCAAATTGACAAAGATAAAAATCAAATGAACAACAATACAAAAGTTTGGTAGCAATTATAAAAGAATTCAATGGAAAAAATAAAGTGGATAACAAGTGTAATAAAAAGATCAATACAACAGTAAATTTCAAAGATTGTCAATTAAAAACAATAGCACCAACATTGTAACGATAAAAGTCAACCATAACGACGCAATTTGTACCAAAAGCAGACATTTTTACAACAGCTTATTGTCAAAAGAGAAAAAATAATGATATATCGATTGGAAAATATTAGAGTTAAAACAGTTTAAAGACAAAGTAAATATTGTGCTTGTTGTATAAAGTTTAAACAAGTTTTTGTTCAAATATTTTTTATAAACTTTCACACAGAAAATATAAATAATTAGATTTTTTCTATTAAGAGGTAAGTTATTGCTTTTTATAGGTGATCCACAGTATCAAAGGATTTACGTCATCAATAAAAGTTACTATACCAATGACGATGATGTTGGACCGAGCGGACAAGTACTTTAAAAGAAAGAAATTATAGGTAAACACAGACAAAACGAAGGTGATGGTGTTCAGAAATGGAAGAGGAAGGAGAAAGAAAGTAAGATGGGAATGGTCAGGAAGAGAAATCGAAGAAATGAAGAGAATAAAGTATGGGGGCATTTCTAGGATCAGTCGAAACGTCAAGGTTGGCTAAATGAATTTAAATAATTTCATTTGTACTTCATGGTACTTACTTTGAAAGGCCCTCCACATAGTGGATTCCAATACTTGCGAGCGGTATCAAGTCTGAAAATCTAAAGGATCCGCCAGTTGGTTGCTTAGACTTTTTATGAGAGGAATAAGGGTGTTTGAATTAAAGTCTGCATTTTACTTAATCTACGTTTAATGTTTAGTTAGAATCGAAAGATTAATGATTACATTTGAACTTACAATTTAATGCTGGCTATAAAATCCCATGAGAGACACTCAACACAAAACCTCACAATCACCGTATTTACCTCACAAGCCGCTAAACACCTCACAACACTCACGGTGTTTAACCCATTAACGAGCTCCGTTTATTTCATTTAAACTGTTCTCAACATTTCCAGATTACTTCTGGTTTACTCACGACAAACTACCGGGTTTCTCTACCAAAAATACTTGGGAGTTTCATTCACGATGACGGTTTATTCATCACTGCCTTTGTCTCTCACAAGATTTTTCCAACTCTTTTCTTAAACTAATAATATAATCTCTGACCCCATTTTTTACACCTTAACCCTCCAAATGAACCCGTAAATAAAAAAATTAACCTGTATAAAATTCTCGAGAGATAACTCCAATTATATACTTCCAATAGTAATTTTCATCTCTTTCTGAGATCTCAGAATTATCATTGATAGCCCAAAAGTCAGCCTATTATCACCTCTGTCCTCCCATTTTACCATATAGGCCGTGTCTCCAACGCTATAGCTCTGAAATTTTAATAAATCCTCAATCAAAATGTATAACTATTTATATAAATATACAAAGTAACAAAATATAAACTATTTTAGATCATGTAGTACCAAGTAACTTCCAAATTTAACGTTATACCTCATCTTCAATAATAAAAAAATAGTGTATTGGGCCCGGTAGTTCAATTTCAACCACCTATATTCTATTGATAAAATATTAATAAATGTGTTTATTCTCATAAAGAATTATTTTAAGCAATTCTGTTCCTTATGTATTAATTGTTAATGACTATATTCCTTAATGAGCTTTATCAGGATTAACCATCTTGATATGTAGTGATACGTGATTTTTGCAAGTGGCGTCTTCATTTTTTTCTGACGTTTTTAGTTATTTTTAAGTGATAAAAGTGCAGAAAATATTTGAAATAATGTGTTATAGTGTGGACTTTAGTTTTTGGATTCTATGCAGACCAAAATTGGTGCGACTGGAAAGGTATTTGTAGAAATTTTTGTTAATTTTATAATGTAAGTCATTGTTATGTAGAATGTGCTTCTATGGACAATATAGAAACACATACATGCATACACTATCGGCTATAACTAGAGAAACACAACTACTTTTTAAATAGTTTTCATAAATCCCGATTATTGACTAAATGAATATTGAATTATAATGGTATAGCAACAACAATTTATAAGTTAGAACCTGCTCTTAAAAATATTTGTTGTACTGGTACAATAAATAAAATAATTAACTTTCTGCTGCAGTAGATCATCTGCATATTTCTTTTGTAAGACTTAATAATAAAACAATTTTTTGTGGTTAAATTTTTTCCTTTGCCCTAGCTCCCGTTCTTGTCCCGGTTTAGAGTTTCATTATTATGGTAAGCATATATACATATACATATATATATATATATATATAGGGGGGCCGCAGACAATATTTAAGTTATTTTGAAGGGTCCCATGCCAGAAAAGGTTGAGAAACACTGTTCTATTTAGCGGTTGTACTCCTGTCACTACGCCTTCATATTTATTTAATTTAATTTCAAATTTAATTAAAATATAAATTTAACAGTGATGACGTATAAGTTTATTTTATTCTGTGAAATTATTAAATTCAGTATTGCGAAATTATTTTACATATCCTCTATTATTGACACATCATTGGTATTTTTCCATCGTTAGTAAAAATTTCAAATATATTTTACATAACAATTTGTTACCGATAACTGATATGGTATGGACGGTTTCTGTCAAAAGCCTAAATTGAGGCGCATGAAATAGAAGAGTACAATGAATATTTAATTAACAACTGTTTAATTAATTTTGTATGGCGTTAAAAATGTAATTATGATTAAAATATTTTTGCTACATTCAATAGCAATTATTTATCAGAGTATAATTGTTCATAATTTGATAGTATTATTAAAATTTTGACATTTCATTGGTTTCATCAAAATTAATCCAGTAGGAAATAAATTTGAAGAGAAACAGGCTGTAACAATAAATAATGCCCGTTTGAACCAAGACTATATAATATCGCATATTCGGGTCTATTCTGTATTTACTACCACGCTTTACAATATTTTGTTATTCTGTAACTCTATGGGCCGGTTTCTAGAAGCTCAGTAAACTATAAGCTAATGGTAAACTACGGTTGCCTTAGTAAACTGTTGCAGGAACAAAAAACAATCCAAAGTTAACCATAAGTCAATTATGCATAGTTTACTTCGCATTTGACGTGAGTTCAACCAAGGCTTCCTTGGTTAAGTGTTGCACAAACGTTGGTCACGACTGGAACTCGAGTCAAACAATTGAATTTTACTGACTATACCTTGATCACAGTTTAACTACGATATACGTCAATATTCGGGTTTTTCCTAAATTTTATTTTCATAATTTCGGGGCTAAATAAGAGAAAAAAGTAATTTAATTAAGAAGACCGTAAATTAAATTCTTAATTTGTGTTTTAAAATGAAAATGCACCTAACTATTATTAATGAATGTAACTTTAATATAACATAACCTACAAAATTTCCTTATAAATTCAAAATCAATTTTTAATTTGATATTTCAATAACGTTATAATATAATTGTAAAAGAAATATTAAATACATGAATAATTTATATATATTTATTTTGTACCACTGTAAATAAATATTAAATACATATATAATCATTATACATTTACATATTTTGATTATTCGTACATAATTCTAGGTTTCTATAATTGTTTTTTCCTTATCCTATTTGAGCAATAGAAAAATTTCAACTTCCAGCCTATGTTCTTTGCCCTCAATAGAAGATATGGAATAAGATTCTTCAGACGGAGAAAAAAGGCTTTAGTGAAGCACTTATCAACAATTTTTCCTGACACTACCTTTGAATACACATACAAGAGTAGAGAAAAATTCTAACAGGGCCCATGTGGCAACAGGAATGACAATTAATATTAACCGTGTCCTAACGACAATTATATCTTGTGCCGTTTTACATAATTTTTGTATACAACAGCATGATACGATAGAAATTCCTGTAGAACTATTGCAGAGCGATGAACCAAACATTTGAGAGGTAATGATACCAATGTGGCTGTACGTAGTGCATTAATCCAAACAGTTATTGGTGTACCCTAAAAAAATTAATACAATATAATGTAATAATTAAAACAAAACCACTTTATTATTTTTTATAGTTTAATTTTTTTATTAATTCTAATTCAATTTATATTTAAGTCATAATTGTACAGCATTCTTGCTTTATTTTTCTCTATTAGCGCAGCCTGGTATTTACTCTTATAATAAACTTTTATAATGTGTTATTATTATTATTTTTTTAAATTATGTTTCTTGCTTGTCTTTTTTTTTTGTTAGGATTGGAAGGTTCAGGATTAGCTTCTTGTTGCATTTCAGGTTCTGGTTCTGGTTCAACTTGATAAAAAATATGAACTAAATCCAGTTCTGAATCAGTTAGGTAGGCAGGAGGTGGTGGTAAAATATATAGGCTAAAATACAGTTATCGACATATTTTCAATAATTTGTTGTTTCCATCGGTATCGACACTACATCAGTACTACATCGAAAACTGTATTTTTCAAGAAACCAGCTCCTAAACAATTACTGAAGAGTGTACATTTAATTCACAAATGTTCTTTTTAGTTTGTTTATTATTATTTTTTTTAAATTAAAATACAAATATTTAATTTGTTTTGTGTCTCTTCACGCAACTTGAGTTAAATTCATCTGTAATCTGGTACCAAATTTTCTTTTTTTTTTTGAATTTTTAAATTATCACATTTTTGTCTTCAGTAATATGGGAATATCTGAAAAATGATAAATACAAATTTTAGGTTATGTTTTAAGAATAATTTAAAAATATTTAGATTTCAAAAGAAATAAAAATATATGTATACTTACTTACCGAAAATATCTAGAAAAATGTTTTTATCGGTGTTGGTAAAGTTTGGTGTTCGTGAATTCATGTTTTTAGTTCATTTTAAAACGTTTTAATTCTTTACAGCTGATTACTGTCACGTGAAGTACAGTTCATATTAGCAAAAAATATCTATGCATAGTAAACCAATTGTTCCACTGACCAAGCTTTAAAAAATGTTTATGCAACGCAAAATAAAATTGACCATCAGTCAGACTTGACCATTAGTCAGTTGTTACCGTAGTTAACTGACTTTTCAGAAACCGGGCCTATGACGTTTAAATTTTAACCTCGATGTGGTTAATTCAGTAGGTTATTTTCGGAATTTTAACTCCAGCCAAATACATGGCGTTAACTTTTAACCAGCTGTAATTCTAACCTCTAAACGTCAAATAGCCATTAAAATGCATTTTTAGAATTAATCATGGCTAGTCTGTTTATTTTAAACCAATTATTACCATCGCTCATCTACCTTGCTATACGGCAAGGGCCTCGCTATACGGCAAGGGCCTCGCTATACGGCAAGGGCCTCGCTATACGGCAAGGGCCTCGCTATACGGCAAGGGCCTCGCTATTTGGCAAGGATCATCGCTCCGCTCTCGCTATATGGCAAAAAGCCGTCGAATTTCTACCTTACCTCGCTATTTGGCAAGGCATCCTCATCTACCTCGCTATGTGGCAAGGAATCCTCAACCACCTCGCTATACGACAAGGTCCGGTATAATCATCGCTTCACCTCGCAAATTTTGCAAGAAACCCCAGCCCATCTCGCTATACGGCAATATGCGCCACCACCTCCGATATTACTTCATTAAAGGGCGCTACGGCCCCGTTCCAACGATATGCCGTTCACGGTATTACCGCCGCACTTTGCCCCCCTCCGGCACTACCATACATTATCGTACCTGTAATTGCTAAGGTGTTTGAGATAATCTTTAAAACTAGGCTTATAAATTGTTTTTCGGAGAACAACCTTCTTAACAAAAACCAATTTGGTTTCCGGCCTAAGTTGAGCACTAACACTGCCATCACTGAGATCGTCAACTACGTAACCGATTGTTTTGAAGGTCATATAATTCCTCAAGCCACTCTATGTGATCTTTCAAAAGCATTCGATTGTGTTCCTCACAGTTTGCTATTGGACAAGCTTGAAAAGTATGGTATCCGTGGCAATGCAAACGATCTCATTATATCTTATTTTTCTAATAGATCCCAGTTCGTCTCGTTGAATGACGTAGATTCTACATATAGGAAAGTCAATTTTGGTGTTTGTCAGGGCGGAATTTTGGGTTCGCTTTTTTTCATCGTTTATATCAATGACTATTTTATGATATACTTTACACCGATGACACTACTGTCTTGACTAATCATACCTCTGTTACCGATGTGGTCAGTAATACAGAACAGGAAATGGTGAAAGTTAAAGATTGGTTCACTTCAAACCGTCTTACCCTTAATAATAATAAAACCCAACAAATTATTTTTTCACTGAACCGCAATATTGATATTAATATTCAGTTCGGGGGGCCAATCAAATTTCTTGGGATTTATATCGATAGTACACTTGGCTGGTACGATCACATTAACTATTTGGCTAACGTTCTTAAAAGGGTTATCTATGCGTTCATCAGGCTGAAAACGTCTGTGTCATTCGATATGCTGCGTATGTTTTATTTTGCTGCTTTTCAGTCGCGCTTAACTTACAGCATAATTCACTGGGGTTTAAGTTCATCTGTCAACAGAATTTTCAAACTCCAAATACGTGCTGTAAGAATTCTGAATAATGTTCCTAACAGGCACCACTGCCGTGAGCTCTTTAAGAAATGCAGCATTTTGTCTTTCTATATTTTATTTGTTTATGTTTGTCTGGTATACGTTAAAGAAAACCCGAACAAATTTGTAACCGTATCTTCTAGATATGTTTACAATGTTCGCTCTGCTGGCAACATCAGACTACCAAGACATAGATTGTTTAAATCTAGGAATGGTATATTTTTGGCAGCCACTTTCTTTAACTACCTACCAGTCTCTTTAAAAACTTTGTCAATTAGATTATTTAAGTTCAAGATTAAAAAAATTCTTATTGAGAATTGTCTCTACAATTCGGACGAATTTTTCAAAATTAATTTCAATAATTACATCTAACATGTAAGCTGTTTTTCTACCTTTGTTAATTTTATATATACATATTTTTTTTCTCTTATCTATCATAATTATTTTCATTTTTCAATGTTTTTCTACTTTTGTTTAATTAAATTATCATATATGTACTGACAAATGTAAACGTCGCAAGATGTCTAGCATGAAATAAATATTATTATTATTATTATTATTATTATTATCGCTTCTATCAACCGTGCGTGTGCGCTATGCTTAGCCCCACGTACAACGTCCATGACGGACTACCAACTTCGCTTCGGCTCTATCACCAACAACACACGCATCGCCACTTACCCTGGCGCTGCCACCATTATTCTATTACAGTGACTGTATAAAGACAGTGTGGCCATATGAACTGTAGCCGCCATGTTTATTCCAGATTTGTATTGGGTTATATGGAATAAATGTTAATATATCCTAATATATTATAATATTTCTTAAATTTTTAATAGTTTTACGTATTTATGTTTATATATATATATATATATATATATATATATATGTGAATATCAATTTATTGTTAAGAAAAAACATGTATATGATTCAACATTTATTAAGATAAATATTAAAATTGCCTACCGATGAAGGTATTTTTTTGAAATGTTTGCAACATAAAAAGAAAACAAATGAAAAAAATTCTTAAAAAAGGACATGAAAGGAAATAAAAGAGATATGTTTTTATTATTTTATAATTTTATTTGAGGACCTATAAAAACTAAAACATTTTTTTTATAAAAACGGGAGGTACATTTTAATTTGAATATTTTAAATTTAAGAAAACAAGTTCAAACAGGCCATTAGAATTAGAATAAAAAGATAGGGAAAAATTGATAAGGTTCTATAAAAATTAGAGAACCCAACATTTCTCTAATATTTGGGAAAACGCATGTTCATATATATATATATATATATATATATATATATATATATATAAAAAAAGGATATTTTCATATTAAAAAAGAATAAGCAGAACATGTTATATACCCTGAGTTCAAAAAGAAATTACGTAAGAGTTGGCTATGGAAAAATAAAATAATGTGTACTACAAGCTTTATGTAACAATAAATAACTTATGACAACAAGAGTGATTTAATTAATTCAGACAGTAAATTAATTCTAAAGCTTTCTGTTGACATTACTTTTATTTTTCAAAGCCAACCCTTATGCAATTTCTTTTTGAACTCATGGTATAAATGATATATTTATAAAAAAAACTGATGTATATATTATCAATTATGCATCTATTCAACTAAAATTATGGTCAGGTGAAAAATAAAATGAAATCAGCATGGAATAACATTAAAATTAATGAAAGTAAATACTTCTTATAATTGTGAAGCCATCCATTGATTTACTGGCATAATGTTTTTTTATGTTCATTTAACCTTTTTTTCCCAGCAATTTTAAACCTAAATATAACAAAACATTTCATTATTTTTAATTTTAATTTGTGACAATTTAAAATATGTGCACAGTTTACATTATCTACATTACTCATTACTCATCACAAACACAACAATATTCACTATTAAACGTCTAAATATACGTATATTATTTGAAAATATCAGTTAAATCTGTTGAAACACAAGCTAAACTGGGCGATAGGTGGCCAAGTGGTGGTCAGACCCAAGGCCAATAAAGTAAAATAAAAAAAAAACAAGCTAAACACATGTAAACCATATATAATCTGTAATAAAGTTGGAAGAAATATGGCGGACTTCAGCTCCACCAATAGAAAATGAGACCATCGTATGACCACACTGTCTTTATACAGTCACTGTATATTCTATCTTCGATACAACGCCCACGACGGACACCGTAACAACGCTCGCCGTCCTATTCAAATGCCTATACATACTCCTGACCTAGCTATGTATCTTTATATTGTTATTCGCTTTGTTTTACACTGTTATGTTTTTCAAACTCATTTCTTGTTAAATAAATATGTAACTTCACACTTTCATTTGTAACAATCCTTGGGGTAACACCATCATTTCCAGACACTAGGGCGACGAGGCTCTTCGAGCCGAGACGGTATACACGGAACCCAGCATGTGAGATAGCCTGGGTACATTGTGCAGGGTAGTCACCTGCGGTACTACCTCCTACAACAGAACAGTTACACTGATAATAACGTAAATTCGGCAATTATATGACTGCATAAACCCGTACACACTGAGCGCACAAGTTCTTTGATCTTATCGGTGGGACCGAGAAGCTATGGATAGCATTCGTGGGAGGATTACTGTACGCGCACACATATTGTACCTCGTACTCACTTGAGCATTTGTGCGCGTACAAATGCTCAAGTCAGTACGCACCTTAAAACAGTGAATTTTACTCATGTTATAAAAAAAAGTTCAAATTTGTTGTCTATAGTACAGGAAATGAAGCATTTTGGCTCGCAATTTTTTCGTCCAGCATGGAATTAAGTGAAATTTTCACAGAAGGTAGGGAATAGCTCAAGGATCATTTTCTACATCATGCCGGTGTACGCTAAAACCTTGGGGGTGGTTGCCACCCCATCTCGGGGGTGGAAATTTTTTACTACATTTTAACTATAGGAATCCATGGGAAAAGTAATTCTAAGAAAAAAATGTTCTTTACGTTTTCTTCGTAAAACTAATATTTTTTGAGTTATTCGCGGTTGAAAGTAACAGTTTTTCGACGAAAAAATCGATGTTTTTAAAAAGTTTTTTGCGAATAACTCGAAAAATATGCATTTTATCAAAAAAACTGTAGAAAGCAAAATTGTAGCTTTTAAAAAACAAACAAAATCCTTTTTTATTAATTTTCTACGACCAATACGAACCGAGATACGGCATGTTAATGGTTAACTTTTTTTCGCCAAATGCATAATTTGAAAGATTCAAAGTCAAATAACAGCAAAAATTTGCATTTTTCGAGGAAAACTCATTGAATCTTTTTTAAAGTATTCGATCAGACCTTTAAAACAAAAAAAAAAAGTCTCAAGCATAAAAATTAAGCGACTTATGATCAAAATAAGGTCGCTACCTACTTTTTTCTACGAAAAAATCAGTGAAAACAACCCCCTATTTACCCCCCTAATTAAAATTGATCCTCACCCTTCTGTGGTTCTCTCCATATATGTATTTTCAGTACACCCAAGAAGTTTGACCAATTTAAAATGCCTAATTTTAGAAAAATTGGAGTTTAAAGAAAAAACGATTTTTTGCGATTTCGTATTTTTCACCATTTTCTTCAAAATATCTCCGAAATTACTGAAGATACGAAAAAAATGATAGAGCACTAAATTGTAGCGTTTTTAATGACTTAAATTTTCCTGTGCATATATTTTCTGTACGGTGAATATTTGGCGAGATATAGCCGTTTAAAACCTCTATTTACAAGCGAACACCACCTTATTCGAGCCCTTCAAACTCACCCCATTTAAAAACTAAGGGATCTTAAGGAATTTAATTTACATAGTTTTATAGCTCTTGAAAAGCCCTACAAAACAGTTTTTGAAAAAACTTTCTATCACTAACAATGAAGGACCTATGTTTAAAAAACCAATAAAATTTTTTTCGAAACATTCGAATAGCACGGTTCGGAGCGTAATAATCTACATAACCAGTATTTTCGGCAGCAATACGTTACATGTTCCACTTTTTCCATTCAAACTAAAATTTGAAGTAGAGGGTGAGATGAGCCTAATCCCAAATTTTTATGCAAATCGACGAAAGACGAAATCATTTTTTTAGGATAACTAATTTTTTTTATATCAAGCTCTAACAAGGGTGGGTTTTTAAGGGTTGAAACATTAGAAATTGTATTCCAAAGCATGAAACAATCATTATTCAACTAATCCAAACCAAATTTTGCCCATCTTAAGGTTTACAATGTTATTTTATAATTTTTAACAATTAGGGGTAGTTTTCACCCTTAAAAAATAAACAGTACCCATGAGCATGATATAAAATTTGAAGTAGAGGTTGAGACGAACCTAATTTCAAATTTTGGTGCAAATCGATGCAAGATCATTTTTTAAGATAAATACTTTTTTTTTTACATTAAGCTCCAACAAGGGTTGATATTTAAGGGTTGAAACATTATGAAATTGTATTCTAAAGCATAAAACGATCCATATTTAGCTAATCCAAACCAAATTTTACCCATATTAAGGTTTAAAATGTTATTTTATAATTTTTTACAATTAGGGGTAGTTTTCACCCTTAAAAAACAAAAAGCGTACAACGGCACAATGTAGAAAATGAACTAGAGGGTGAAATGAGACTTATTCCAAATTTTTATCCAAATCGATGCTGGACGAAAAAATTGCGAGGTTTGTCATTTTTTGAGCTTCATTTCCTGTACTACTAGTGTTATTATTAATTAATTAAACTCAAAAAAATCATATGATTAATCGTTTAACTGAAACAAAATAATCGATTATTTCAATCATTCGATTAATCGTTGTCATAATGTTAAATATAGAAATCTCCCGATTTTTGTAAGAACTTAGCAAAATAATTCTAATAGACCATCGTGGAATTAACCTTATTACTTAACAAAGTTAATTTCTTTAAAACCGGTTTCCTTAATGAAATTTTCCATTTATTAAGAAGTTCCATTAATAAAAACAGATGCTCCTTCCTTGAAAATATTTGAATGTAATTTTCCAGCCGTTAACAACTCATTATATACATTGTTAATCCAATAATACTGAACAGGAGTTTTCGTAAATATCTCATCTGGCACCGGTTAGGATTTAATGATACTGAATTATAAGATCGATCCAGATAAGCGGCAGGGAATTACGAATAAACGATTATGTCTAAGGTGATTTCGAGATAACCTCTTTTTAGATCCGTTTCACTGAACTAATAAAGTTTAATGTGCGTTATATTTTCAAGTAATGGTATGTCTGTTACATCAATTCTATGGATGAATTAAATCTTAAGACCTAGAGGATTGTAATTCGATAACTGTTACACGTGGACATATAAAATTTTTAGGGCTTGTTTCAATTGTTTTACTGCGCATGTTGGATCTAGAAAAAAGATTAAAATGTTTATAGATAGTCAGTGACAGGAGCGACTCAGGAATTTTGGGGAGGAGAGCAGAAGAAAAAATTATTTAAATTATTAATAAGGTTCTCACTTTTAAATTACAAGTGATGATCTAAAAAAATCTATAGATTAAAACTCTCTTCAATGTCCATTTGAATGACTGAAACTTCCAGGTTTCTTATCTGTCTTTATTGCTTCATGATTTTGGTGTGTTCAGTAGCGTATCATTTCTGACTGAAACACTGTGGTTGTTTTAATATTTTGAATTGAATATTGTTATTTTTAAATACATATACAGGGTTAAAAAATTAAATTAAATTAGCTTTACAATGACACCAAAAAATCATATTTTTATGTTAACCGGTTCAAAATGGCGACCATTTATTTACAAAATAATAATCAACATAAGTTTTACAAAGTTGAACGTGGCAAGCTTTGAAAACCATAAAAAAAAGAAGCAAAATATCTCTAAAAAAACTATTTGACTATTTAGAAAAAAAAAAAAATATACTTTTTACAATTATTTTACAAAAAAAAAAATATATATATAAATGTTCGATCAAACCACCATTATTATCCACACATTTTCTCATTCTTAATAAAAACTCTTCCATCGCCCTTATAAGAGTACACTCTTTGATATCCCGGATTGCACTTCTAACCCTTTCTTCTAAATCTTCTATCGTCGTTGGTGTTGTCCGATACACTCTATCTTTTAAATACCCCCAAACGAAAAAATCCAATGGCGTGAGATCCGGCGATCGTGCAGGCCAGGGATTAAGTGAATGTGTTCCAATCCATTTATCTGGGTATTGGCCATTTAAATAGGCACACACGTTTCTAGCGTTATGAGCTGGTGCTCCATCTTGTTGGAACCACATTCCTATCCTATCAGCAAGTGGTAAATCATCCAACAAATCCTCTTCATTTTGTAAAAAATTTAAATACTTGTTAGCTCTAAGGCTGCCATGGTAAATAATTGGGCCTACAATTTTTGTCCCTAGAATTCCCAGCCAAACATTGAAACCAAACCTGCGTTGGAATCTGGAAGATCTTAAGTCCCTGCGATTTCCCGTCGACCAACGTCTTACATTATTCCTATTGAATAATCCAATAATAATCCAAGTTTACTAGAAATGGAGTAAACTTGGATTCGTCCGAAAACATTATTTTATAATAGAAGCGATTATCATTTTTCCACATACCCAAAAACCAATTACAAAAGTTCAGTCGGCGATCTTCATCATTAGCGTGGATAAATTGGCTTACATGCGGTTTATAAGGCTTAAACCCATGTTTTTTTAAAACCTTCCAGGCTTTCCATTGTGAAACACCGCATTCTTTTGCAATCGCCCGTACCGACACTTCCGAGTCGTAGTAGACGTAAGCCAATATTCTTTCTTCGTCATTTTCTACATGGTTTGCTCTTTCTGGACGTCATTTTTGAATTTCGAAAGAACCTCGCTGGCTTAATTTGTTCACTAATTTGGCAAAATACTGCCTTCTCGGCTGAGCTCTATCAGGATACCTTTCCTGATAGAGTCGCTGGGCCCTAACCGCATTTCTTTGGCACTCTCCGTATATCAGAACCATATCTGTCATTTCTTCGTTGGTATATCGTACATAAACCATAATTAGGTACAAATAACGACTTACTACCAATTAATACAATTTTTTTTTTTCAAACAAAATTAAGCAAAATTAACTATTAAAGTCTTGTTATTTATAAAACATTTAATTCAAAAATTTAAATTTAAGTTATTTCATGTTATTTCATATAATAACTAGTTATAACAGTTTAATTTAGAGATAATTTGTTTCTTTTTTTATTGTTTTCAAAGCTTGCTACGTTCAACTTTGTAAAACTTATGTTGATTATTATTTTGTAAATAAATGGTCGCCATTTTGAAATGGTTAACATAAAAATATAACTTTTTGGTGTCATTGTAAAGCTAATTTAATATACTTTTAGGAAAAAAATATAAAATTATCAATCTTCGGTGAAACCGGAAGTGCCTCAGAATTCTTATAGTAACCTTTAGATGGGCCTTTTTGTCTAGTTTAACTTTTGTTCTGAAGATTTTTTGTATCTTTACAAATAAAGGAGATTTTCGGGGTGCCCCGTTTCAAACAAATACCCTGTATTTACGTAGGACGGTGGTAATAAATTTTCTAGTGTGTATATATTTTCTTTTTGCTTAGGGGGAGGTCCCTCGGACCACTCCCCTGGGTGCGCCACTGGTCAGTGGGATTCTGAAAGTTAAGTCACTACAAGGGTTAACGTTAAGTCACGGCAGTTTTTGTCAAATTGCGATTTTGAACGAAAGTTTCCATGCAAATTAACGCTTGAAGTTGGAGTGACTTGACGCCAGATGAATCACAGCTTTGAGAGATAACTTGTACTATCATTAACATATTCTAACCTCTAAAATTCTAGATTCGAAGTTATAATATAATTAAAATTACATTAATCTTTATCAAATAACGCATCTGACTGCATTTTCTAGTATTGATTACATAAAAAATTGATGTTAAGTGTGAATTTTTACACATTTCAGGGTTTCGCAGGTATATAATAAGTGAAGGCGGCATGCTGAGTGTGTAGGACAAATTTTGCTTTGTAATAATCACGGCAAAATGAACGATATTTTTAAAATAATTTATCGTCTGTTAATCTAAGAGCTTTAAAAACAAATTTTATGCTAAAATATTTTTTTGTTCATTTTAATTCCAATACCTAATACCATTATTTATATTTCTAAATATATCTTCACCAGAGGTGAAGAAAATTTATAAATTTACCGGACTTTTATTATCTAATATACTACAAAAGACCTAGAACAGGGGTCGGCAACCTGCGGATCTTTTAGAAAATTTTGTGGCTCTTTGAAAATTGGCTGGTTTTTATTTTAATATAATCTATTTTTTAATTTTCAACTTTCTGCCTGTACTATACAGGTTTTGTATTTTTCAGAATGTTTTACGGTGCAATTCACGCTCGGTAATTCCCCGAGTTACTGCATATTTGCTTTTAGAAAAGTTATTTGTTTCGAAAAAAAGTTATCTGTATTTGTGAATGATTTACGTGCAAAAACATTTTTACATTTTATTAATTTACAAAAACATGTTATTAATGCAATTTTTAAAGAGTTTAGAAAATATAAAGCTACACTAGCTTTTTTGACATAACCAATTAAAGTAGATATGTAACAATTACAATCACTTTCAATTAGTGGATTTGAAATGCAAAGGTTTATGGAATTATATATTTTTAAAACTTAATTCTGAACTGGAAAATTTAGAAAGAAAAAAGTGAATTTTATCTTCCCAGCATAAGTGGACCGAAATTCGCAATCTTCAAAATGTAGATAAAGTTCTTTTCGAAGCTTGGAACCGTCTTCCAGAATCGTTCAATCTTTTAAAAAAATATGCTTTTGGGCTACTGACAATTTTCGGATCCATATATTACTGTAAGCAAATCTTTTCACATATGAAATTAATAAAGAGTCAGTTAAGAAGTAATCTTACTGACCTGAAACTAGAGTGCTACCTTAAGTTAAAGATTACTGAATATTCACCAAATATTGAAGTCTTATAGAACACTATACAGGAGCAATCGTCCCATTAAAAAATTATATTGTAATCTACTGGCAACTACAATAGGTATCACAAACTTAATGTATACGTAAATATTAATTTATTGTAATACTTGATTATTTTAAAACAAATAAACAATTTTTACGTTTTTTTTTTAAATATAGCATATATTTTTTAGCGGCTCTTCCATGTTATTGTGTTTTTTTTTTTTCAATATAGATTTGGCTCTTTGTCGCTGAAAGGTTGCCGACCCCTGACCTACAACGCTGTTATTTTTTACCCAAACCATGTAATTAAGGTTGTACCGACCAATTTAGAATATTTTGTTATTTTTACCCCCCCCCCCCAAGCTGAAATCCTGGCTACGTCCCTGGTTTCTGCTATAAGTTTTAGAAAAAAACTAAAAAGTTCTCTGAGAGCAGCTCTACACCTGTAAAAGTGAGAGAATATTATTGTTTCACAATTACCAACATAAATAAAAATACAAATTCTCAGTCATATTTTATGACAAGAAAAAGACACAAAACATTACCTAAAATTAATGTTTCTCTAAATTTATCTCGAATTAATGGCCATAATAACTCCCCAGTGCATTATAAACATTTATACAAAACACAAACTGAACATATCTTTAATTAAATATTTCTACAAGATTATTCTTGAAATTAAAATATGAAATTACATGTTTTATATTGTGTGATATAAATTAATAATGTGCGTGGGTTCAGTAAAAACTTGTGGGACAACGTGGGTGAAGAAGAATGTACAATATAAATATGGAAAGAAGATTATGTTGCGTAGGTAGTGGTATTTCGAAGAATTGAATATAACTTTCAGATTTAAAATAAAATTGCGGTTGGCGTATTTATTCATATTGCTTTCAGAGATATTTTTTTATCATTGCTTTCAAAATGCAAAACAATAGGTAATTTGATGCGTAGTTAAAAGAATCATTTATGCTTTTAAATATAATTTCCTTTGCCACGCATTAGACCTCAGGCCAATGATGAAACCAGCCTGTGAAGGAGGAACAATAATTTATTAAAAACATTTGCAGACAAAATAACCAAATACAGTGAACTGGGTATAGAAGGATGTCCACTGCGGAAAATCAAACAAGTCAAAATGTTACCAGTAATAATATCTGCAAATATCAAAAAATTATAGATATTTCTAGATATGACACGACACCCAAGTTAAGCTAATTTTTTCCGAAATTTGACATACCCAGCTCAAAAGGTTCGCCATCACTGTAATAGACTAAAAGACAAGAAGTTTAGCGACGATATTAGATGGAGATTGAGATTGTTTGACGCCGTGGTGAAAAACATCCTGCTATATGGGGTGAAAATTTGGGGATGGAAGGAATGGGAGAAGGTAGAACGAGTACAGGAGAGGTATTTGAGATGGATCTTAGGGGTAGATAGAACAACACCAGGGTATATTGTAAGAGAGGAACTGAAAAGGTATAAGATGAAAGTACAGGATGGAGGGCGGTTAAGTACGAAGAGAAAGTTAGAATAGAAACAGACAAAAAAATAATGAGGGAATGCTGGGAAGAAAGAGCCAGAGAGGAACAGAAAGGAAGATGGTACGCATAGGAGATGAGAAATGAGTATTACTGGAGATGCGGAGTGGATGCGATAGAGGTGGAAAGGAGAAGAAACGATGGAATAAGCGTGATTAAGGAGTTGTGGAGGAGGGATAAGGAAGTGGGGGAGCAAGAAAGGACAGTCAGAATAGACAATTCAAGGAGCGCAGGGAGATATAAGGTCAGAACTATAGGGGTACTAAGCTACTTGAGGGGAGAAAGAGGAAGGTCAGGAGGGAGAGTTAAGAGGATTGCGAGACTAAGGTGCGGGAATGAAGAGAGAGGAAATAGATATTGGAGGAGACAGGAGAATATGATGTGCAGGATGTGCGGGGAGGAGGAGGAAGATATAGAGCACCTCGCTAAGAGGTGTAGAGAGATGACAGTATAGTCGGGGAGCACATTAGACCTGTTGCACGAAGATGGAAGGGGGGAGAGGTGGGCGAGAAAATTAGAGGCAAGAAGGATGGAGATTGGGGAAAGATAACAGGAAGGGGAAACGGAAAGAAGAAAGAAAAGAGAAAACATATTGTAAAATGTAAATTGTATTGGATGTTATTGTTGTATTTTGGATTGATTGTTTTATTTTTTATTTTATTTTTATTTTTTTGTAAATGTTAACACCCTGAACGCCGCAAGGCCTAGGGGAATAAAGAATATATACTGGACTAAAAGGCAATCCAGTATCCGTTATAAACCAGAAGTCTCTGACTTAAATACATTGAGGCAAAATATTGTCCACGCTCATATGTTTTTAAACAAAAATGTAATAAAAAACAAAATACCTGAATAACATTTATTCAGTTATTCATGCTTGAGATGTTCATTAAAAATCATAAAAATAAAGTATAAATAAGCTGCATGGAGTGAAAAGGGTTGATTTTATAACGGAACTGTAGCTTGCGGCCAGATTCGTTCAAATAAATACCTTCTAATTAGTAATTAGCGGTCCAGGTTAATTAGAAGGACGGACCCTGTGATCGGATTTTGTAACCGACGGCGACACGCAAACCATCACTGCCTTTACTTTTGCACCGTTAAACATGGACACAGTGTTTGTATGACTGATATAATAATGTTCGTGAAAGCTAGAACAGCATTTATACTTCGTTTGAAATTATTTTAATAGTTTTCTTTTTATAAAATGATATACAAAAACTAAGAGAAGCTTACACTAAATAGCACATTTTATTAAGCTGAAATATGAATGCTAAAATGGATCTGGGATGGAAGGTTTAACATCATATGAGCCTGTAGGAAAATCCCGCAAAGTTATTGGCGAAATGGGTTATTGGTAGTTGAGGCGGTTAATAAGGTGTCTCAAAAGAAATTTTATATTTATTTAGCTTACTGCGTGAACGCAACGTATCCGAGGGGCGCGGTGGTTATGTCAATCGGTAGCCTGGCTCTTGGGAATTCAGTCGCTATGGAGCGTTTCTCGGGAGTAGACCGCGCGTTATGCGTGCGAGAGTTTTACAAAAACGGTGATTCGGTGACTGTAGCGCGTAGAAAATTCTGCAGTATTCGAGGTTTTCGCCACTTAAATGATGCACCAAGCATTCCTCTCATTCGACATTGGGTTAAAAAGTTTGAAGAGACTGGTACAACGCTGGATAAATCAAAATCCGGGCGACCTAGGTCATCAAGAACGGTAGAAAACGTGGAGAATGTTAATCAGTCTGTTCGTGACGACCCGAACCTTTCAATTCGGAAGCGCGCAAGTGCTTTAAATGTGCATAGATCATCATTACATCGCATTATGCACAAAGACCTAAAGCTGCACCCCTACAAAATTCAATTGGTGCAAGAATTAAAGCCCCAAGATGCCAGTCAGAGGCTTAATTTCGTAAATCAGGTGATTGAGCGATTTTCAACGTTTACCAACATTTTGTTTTCGGATGAAGCTCATTTTCATCTTAATGGCTCCGTAAATAAGCAGAACTGCCGCTACTGGAGTGCAATGAATCCGAAACGCAAACATCAGAAACCCCTACATTCGCCTAAAGTGACCGTATGGGCTGCGATGTCGGCGCGAGGAATTATCGGCCCTTGCTTTTTTGAAGACGAAAGGGGGCGTGCAGTTACAGTGAATTCAGAGCGTTATGTGGAGATGTTAGACAACTTCTTGGTATCTGAACTTCAAAACTTTCCTGGCTATAACCAAAGAACATGGTTCCAACAGGACGGAGCAACTTCACACACGTCCAATATGTCTCTGCCACGTGTTCGTGAAAATTTCTCAGGCAAATTGATCTCCCGGAGAGCTGACATAAATTGGTTTCCACGCAGTCCAGATTTAACCCCTATAGACTTTTTCCTATGGGGTTATCTTAAATCTAAAGTTTACGCCAATAAACCGACTTCACTGGCGCATTTGAAAGAAAATATCCGTCACGAAATGGCAGCCATCCCTGAGTCCACCTGCCGAGACATCATAAGTAATTTTACTGTTCGATTAAATGAGTGCCGAGAACGCGAGGGTCTACATTTAGACGATATTATTTTTAAGAAATAAATCCCCAAAAAGTGTATTTTAATAATTAATAAACATTTTTTCTATATACGGCTTACTTTTTTTTAAATCGATCCACTAAATATAAAATTTCTTTTGAGACACCTTGTACTTATTGGAACAAGATGAAGAATTGATATGACCGAAGTCAAAAGTTCCTCACCTTTTTTTCTTTTTTATCCTTTTTTATATATTCTTCATTTCCCTAGGTCTTGCGGCGTTTAGTCATTAGGCCTACCTTCATTTTCATTACGCCTTTAGGTTTAGTGTTTCCCAATGACTCGTGCACATGCAAGACTCCTTGGTTCGTGTTTCTAAACGATCAGTCCGAAGAGCTCGCGGCCAACAGCGACGGAGGTACGGAATTGTCCCGGGTCCGACGCGTGCGCACCTACTTGCCACTGTTCAAAGGACGCACAATGCAGAACGACCCACCGCCGTTAGGGGATACTGCCAGGCGGCCGGTAACTTTCGGCCCCGAGCATACTCGTCGGCCTTAACGAGGCACCCAACGGGTTGCGACGTCCTACAAGGGAAGAAATGCACACCTCCGGTGACGGAGTCGATCGTCGACTGGGCGACGAGTGGCAAACTGCTCATCGTCCAGAGAATCAACGAATGGCGTCATCGGCAAGACGATTGAATCTCCCCCTTCGACGTTTCGGGTTCTTCAGTTTTACAACTGATCGATTTCATGTACTCTTGAACTCTCACTTCAAAGTTCCTTTCAACTATGCCTCATAGGTCTTGTTTATTTAACCATATTCTTATTAAATGCAATCTCAATATTGTCACGGGGTGGGACATAAACATGTAGATAATACTTAATTATATACCTTTTGGTTTAAATCTACATATTTACATTCATTAACTTTATTTTTCACATAAAAACTATAATTATTGCTAACTAGGGTATCTTCGTTTCAAATTCCTTCTTCTCTCCAAGACCTCTTCCATCCATGTCCGTCCTTGGCCTGAATCACACAACACATCTTTTCTTGTCTCTTCTTTAAATTTCATTTCTCCGCAATTCTTCAGTATGTGCTCTATGGTTTCTCTTTCCTCTCCACACAAGCTGCACATTCTTTGTTCATCCTTTCTCCAGTATTCGTTTTCCCTTTCCTCATATCCGCACCTAAATCTCGTTATTATTTTCTTCTTATCTCCGTTCATTTTTGTTTTTAGGTACACAGATACCAGATCTGTGTCGTCCAAGTCTTTACGTATTTGCAGTTATATCTGGAATTTGTTAGGCTCTCGCTTCTTTCTTGTCCTTGGATATCCCTCATATTATTTCCAGTGTCATATCTTGTCCTCCCAACCTCTTTATAGATTCTCCCTTGTTGAGTAGCCGTTATATTCAAATCTTTTCTTCATTTAATTCTCATCTGAATTCAATTTTTCTTTGCTCCACTTTTCTTTCTATTTCTGCCCAGCATTGGTTTAGCATTTTTTTTCTGGATGTCTTATTATTCTCTCTTCAAATTTAATTGCTCCAACATAAACATGTATGGATAAACATTATGGGACCGGTCGAACCATACTCGCATCCACGTTGAACGGATACGAGCAGAAGACCCGTCATCCACACTCACATGTCGTCTTGGTAATTTGCACAGCTGTGACTGTACAGATAGCCCAGGTCACCCTGATAACGTGGTTACAGCCTACTTCTTGACAATTACTTGACTACCCCTGCTTTATCACCTTACACCATTTTATATCTGTGAACGAAGAACAGTTTTACTTCCGTGTTTTGGAAACATTACTCGTTTTGGCAATTGTTTGTCATCAATAAAACATAAACGAATATTTATCAAAACGTTTAGACATATTTCAATATACAACAGTTTACATACAATAACCAAATTGCATATATTTCACAATTTGTAACGTCAGCAACCTTGATGTACGTGACTTCTAACCATGGCCTTGTGACAATTGCATTATTTTGTATACGTTTTCGTTCTATTCTCAGTCCCTAGTGCTATAGTGCGTTCAAAGGTGAGTTTGCAGTACAGGGCATATGGAGTAGTTCTTTTTCATACTCTCTAATGGGTTTACACAATGAAGCTATCCTTTTCTTGCTTGTCGACGTTGCCAGCTCTAAAATGCGCTGATCTGTGGAGACGCAGTATTCTACAAATGGCCATTTGTTTTTGTTGAGTATTATTTTGAGTTTTATAAGAGTTGATTTTTGTAAATCATACGAGTTTTTCATATTATTATTATTGACACATTTGACACTTTTACAACATTTGGCAACACCGCTCCCATTTGCCATAAGAGCTATACTGCAAACTCACCTTTGAACGCGCTATAATTGAGTTTAGAGTTTATATTTCCCGCTATCCCTTTAACAATATAAGTAAAGTCTGTTTTTTTGTAGTTATTTATATCTATCATATGATCTTGTTAATATAACTTCTACAAAAAAGAATATACCTTTTTGATTTGAATGCACAAGTACAAACGTATGTAAAAACCAATTTTATTTTGTAAACGTTATCATACGCAAAAGGAGATCAAAGAAACACTGAATTAGATTTATATGATAGAGCATACGTAGTTTATTAAAAATGGAGCTGGATACGACGTTGAACTGAGTTGAAGATTAACGTTTATGATGTAAACATGGAAGCATAATCTTGAGATGATGAATTAGCATGAACTGTCAACTTTTAGAAAGATCTTGTCTGGTTTATTATTAGATTTATGTTTAGTGTAGACAAAGAAGATTTCAAAATAAAAAAACGGATGGAAATTAAAAACTGTAATGAGTACAAGTATCTAGGGGTAAAAATAGTGGATAATTGAATATGTGACATAAAGATAGAATAAATTGAGGGAGATCAGGATGTAATACAAAGTTTAACGCCGTCAAACAGTCAGAGAAAACTGAGATACTCCAGTAGTAACGCAAATTACTAAGCAGACGGATCCCTTATTGTGCAGTTACATTGGATGCGCAAACGTGCTATTTATTGAATGGAGGAGAATTGACAACAAAACAAACGCACGAAGTTAAATGAGCATGGTTATAGTACATGCAAACTTGCGTGCGGTAAAAAATATGAGTTTTGATCCAAAGACTTCTTTTACAAAACTAGAAGAATAGAATCTACTATTATATTGTACAAGTGTGGTATGTATGTTCTATTGAACTTCTGGTGTATCTTCATTTTTCTGTGGGTGATATATTTTTAGTGCTTAGGTTAATTTTATTTCGACAGGGGGTACTGACTAATTTTTATTGATAAAAATCATGCATTTTTTCCTCGAATCCGTGTCGAATCAAAGTCACCATTGATCGGCACGGACAGGTTTTATCAGACGATAATTCAAAAATATTCTTATACAAGACGGCCGGTCCAGAATATTTACAGCGAGAATCAAAGTGTTAAATGGTAATAATGGTTCAGGATAGCTTTTTGGACGTGCGAGATAATATTTTGAGGTATCAGAAAACATTTTTCAAAGAATCTGGGACATTATTTGAGCATTTTGAGGCAAAAATATGCTTACAAGGTTTCAAAAGGAGACAGCTGTCAATTTTTTTGCATTTAATGGGACGAGATTTCACATTTTGAACGTGTTTCTTGACAGAAGAATACTAATTAAGGATTTAAGGTGTATTAACGATAAAGTTTAAGACATTTGCAGGGCGAATTTCCATAAAATAGTGTTAAAAAAAGATTTATATATATTAAAAATTTCAGGGTTAATCAAAGTGTAAGGCAGCAGTCTGACTGATCGAGTGCTGTCGATCGTTTGCTGTCGAGCAAATTTCAAACACACGTTAACTAAGGGCATGAGTCGCACTGAACCATCGTTTGCCGTCAAGTAGCATCAAGTTGTTTGTATTTCAAACCGGTTTGAATTTCACTCGACGCTCAAGGCAATAGCACATGCGCATTTAAGCATATTAGTTCATAACCATATATTACTTGACAGTTTGAACGTCAAAAAAAAAAAACAAAATTACAATATAGAGTAAAATGGACTCGCTAATTAGTAAAGTGTGGAGTACAATCGAGATTGATTTATTAATCAATCTAGTTAGAGAAAACGACGATCTCTATGATCAATCACGGACATAAATTAATTTTCAATAATAATTTTGGGTGATTGCACTCAATAATTTGCTCAAAAAATGTAGGGTATCAAATGTAAGACTAAACTAGCGGTAAATTGGATTTTTTATTATTCATGTAGGATATTAAATGGAAGTTCTAAATATTTAGATTCCCAGATGATTTTCAAAATATTGTTCACTCTAACATTACTGTTTTTCCAATTTAATATTTTTATTTGTAAAGTGAAATACTCCCTCCGTTCCAAAATAAGTGTCTGATTTTAGTTTTTTTAAGGAATTATTGAAATAATGAAATTAAATGTATCAGTAACTCGTATGATGATTTATTCATTCTATAATAGCTATAAAACATTGACTCATCATTTTCGAGTTGAGGTTTCAAATGGTGAAATTCTCCTAACACTTCTCTATCTAAAAATATGTTTCGAACCCATAAGTTTTTCTTCTTTTTTTAAATTTTATTTCTCCATATTAAGTAGAGAATTTCAGCCTCGTCGCTATCTGACATACTAATATTGTATAAAAAACAACTTATTGTCCAAATATTACCTCAAAAACAAAATTAACTGTTTGATAGTTTTAGGTTGGAATATGCACTATTTGACAAGTGAGAAACAAATTTACTTGACACTGAATGATCGATATAACTCGACAGTACTTGATCAGTCAGACCAGCTTTTAAATTTTTAAATGACGCTACACGACTCGACGCTACGTTACACGACGGTGCTCGATCAGTCAGACTGCTGCCTTAAGTGGTGATAATGGTCCAAGATAGGTAAAGAAGGAAGGAAGAGGCCCGGTGGGAAGCAGAAGGGGGAAAAGTAGGTTTTTCTCATGCGTACGATCTGTACCTCTAACAGTTAATTGGTCAAATGATTCAAAAGAACTAGCGTAAATTGTTCAAACAAACCTAAAATATAATACTGGTCGTTCAGGTTGACACTTGTTAATGCTCTGAATTATTCATCGAATATATTAAACAGTTTGGTGCTTTTTGTTTCTTTGTTGCTATTTTATAAAATACGATATACTGTAAGGGATATTACTAAAAAAAACTTGCACTTTATGACGCAATATCTCGAAATGTCCGGCATATGAACTAATATTGTTAGCATTATATAAGGTTGGTCAGTTATCCGTAAGGACATTAACACCAAAATTATGTTACAAACTAACATCATTACAATCTACTTCGAGCGTAAGTAAAGTTAATGCCGAAACTGCATTATCTTAATAACTTTGATGGCGGACATCAACTAGAAAATGTTTTGTTAAATAATAAACACTGAAGCAGTGCTATTTATAGTAAGGGGAACAAAAGACTAAATATCAAAGAAATCAATTATTTCCAAAATGTATATAAAGCAAAAGTCTATTCATTTAGAGAATAATAAGAACAGACTCAAAATGTAGGAGTTTTGATTCGTTGCTCATACGAGGGTTACCTTTTATGTTTTTACAAACGACCACTAGATGGCAATATTAAAATATGTTATTACTAGGGGCCTCAGCCCGGCTACGCCGGTCTTCTCCCCTACGTTGTTAAAACTCGTCGCTCATCGTTTTTTAACACTATTTTATGGAAATTCGCCCTGCAAATGTCTTAAGTTTTATCGTTAATTCACCTTAAATACTTAATTAGTTTTCTTCTGTCAAGAAATACGTTCAAAATGTGAAATCTCGTCACATTTTAAATTGCAAAAAAATTGACAGCTGTCACCCTTTGAAATCTTGTAAGCATATTTTTGCCTCAAAATGATCCAATAATGGCCCAGATTCATTGAAAAATGTTTTCTGATGCCTCAAAATATTATCTCGCACGTCAAAAAAGCTATCTTGAACCATTATCACCACTTAACACTTTGATTAACCCTGAAATTTTTAATATATATAAATCTTTTTTTAACACTATTTTATGGAAATTCGCCCTGCAAATGTCTTAAACTTTATCGTTAATTCACCTTAAATCCTTAATTAGTATTCTTCTGTCAAGAAACACGTTCAAAATGTGCAATCTCGTCCCATTCTAAAATGCAAAAATTTTGACAGCTGTCGAGAAACCTTGTAAGCATATTTTTGCCTCAAAATGCTCCAATAATGGCCCAGATTCTTTGAAAAATGTTTTCTGATACCTCAAAATATTATCTCGCATGTCCAAAAAGCTATCCTGAATCATTATTACCATTTAACACTTTGATTCTCGCCGTAGATATTCTGGACCGGCCGTCTTGTATTAAGAATATTTTTGAATTATCGTCTGATAAAACCTGTCCGTGCCGATCAATGGTGACTTTGATTCGACACGGTTTCGAGGAAAAAATGCATTATTTTTATCAATAAAAATTAGTCAGTACCCCCTGTCGAAATAAAATTAAGTATAAGCACTAAAAAAATATTACCCGGATAAGACGGCGGTTCATTTTCCTCTCTCCGCGTTACCGGAAAAATGAAGATACACCAGAAGTTGAATAGAACATACATACCAACACTTGTACAATATAACAGTAGATTAGGGTGACCATTTGTCCCGCACTTTGCGGGACAGTCCCGCATTGTTACTTGCCCGCAAAATGTCCCACATTTTGATATTTGTCCCACAAAATGTCCCGCATTTTTAATTCTAACTAACTTTACATCAATTTAACTGTCAGTGCTCTACTTTTCATATAGTTTGATAATGATAATTTTTGAATTTTGATATTAAAATGTGTATATTTACATTATACCATGAGTTCTGAAAGAAATTACATAAGGGTTGGCTATGGAAAAAAAAAGTAATGTCATCAGCAAGCTTTAGAATTAATTAACTGTCATGACTTTTGTTGTTGTCATAAGTTTATATTGTTATATAAAGCCTGCAGTAGACATTATTTTATTTTTCCATAGCCAACCCTTATGTTATTTCTTTTTGAACTCGTGGTATATGTAGTTATCAGTGTAATTTATTTTTTTGTGATATTTTTTATTCAATTGTTAATTTTTTTGTCACGGTAATTAAATTATACTAGCCACAATTGTTAAATCGTTTAATACATATTTTGTACTCCTTTCCTCTCGTGTACGCAGAGCCGTGTTTTGGCGCCCTTAGCAAATAAAAACAAGGTTCTCACCTCCCAAAATCCAAGTGACGAGCAAAAAAAAAAGGTCCTCACCCTGGACCGTCCCGCATTGCCTTCTCAAGAAAATGGTCAGCCTAGTTATTACTATATTCGTAAAATTTGACATTTGTTACTGTGAAATCAGTGGCAGCTTATAAATTGACCGAGCAGTTTGTTAAAAGTGAGCGTTTAAAAAAAACAAGTTTGTGAAAAAATTGATATTACTCGTGAAGGTTTTCGTTGGATGATTTTTTACGATTTTAATAAAGGCCTAACTCAACAACAATGCATAGATTCGCTTCGTTCAACTTTTGGTAATGAAGCACCATCAGAAAAGACTGTTTAAAATTGGTTTGCAGAATTTCGTCGTGGTCGTGCGTCTGTCTGTGATGAATCTCGTGAAGGTCGACCAAAATCGGTTGACATACCATGAGATAGAGGCATTCTTTGGTATATCGCAGATTGCAATTCATTCGATTTTGCATGAATATTTAGCTTTTTTGCAAAGGTGTACATTATATTTTTTGGGCGACTAAAATCAATATTTACTATCTGTCTAGACCGAAAAAGATTTACTTTTTGGCTAGTACTAAATGATAAAAAAGAACTGTTTTTGATGTGGTCACCCAAAAAAATATTTACGTATTTTTGACTGTTTATGATCGTTACAAAATGTAAAAGGAGTGGCAACTAATTATGTAAGGAGGGGGGGCAGTACAAAATTTTTGGATACCATTGATCCAAGGAATAATGAAATGTGTGTCGCGTAGACAAAATCGTTGTAAAGCACTGCTTTACAGTAATAATAAAGCTTTAGAAAATATACCACCAGAAAATTAAATTTGATTACAAATGTAAAAATAATTAAGACATAAAGTCACTTTAATTGTTACTTTATGAATTTTGCAAAAGATATGAATTAAAGAAATTATGTTGTGATGAAATTACTACCGTGGACGAATTTATTAGCTTCATCGCAAACTCGGTTTAGAAACGTAGTTACAGTATCCAATTTTGTTGTTTATTACATTTTAAAATTCTCATTAACTAACATCGAGAAAACTATTAAAAGAGGTTTCAAAAAGCACTTCAAAGCCGATGTTTCAAATGGCATTATTCATTTTAAAGTTAATGTCAATATTAACAGGGTGGATGAAAGACAGCTGAACGATGTTTTTTTTTTATTCTATAGATTTAAAAATAAAATGAACGTTTTTTTTTTTATACGAGATCTGTTCAAAAAGTATCGCGAATTTTGTGTTTTCTCAAAAATTATTTATTTATTCATGAATATCTATGTTGTCCCCTTCAAACTAATTCCCACTAGATATTATACACTTGTTCCAACGTTTTTTCCAATCCTCGAAGCGCTTGAAAAAATCATTTTTTGTGATCTTGTTCAGCTCCTCTTTCGATGCCGTCTTTATCTCCTCACTCGTAGCGTAGCGTCGTCCTTTCATGGGTCTCTTCAGTTTCGGGCACAAGAAAAAGTCACAGGGGGGCCAGATCTGGGGAATACGGTGGCTGCGGCTATATATATATATAGAGAGAGAGAGAGAGAGAGAGAGAGAGAGAGAGAGAGAGAGAGAGAGAGAGAGAGAGAGAGAGAGAGAGGGAGAAAGAGGGAGAGAGGGATGGGCGGAGCGAGGGAGGGATCTCAAGGTGTATCAAGATAAAGGAAACACGATGGTACAATAAATAAAATAATTAACTTTCTGCTGCAGCAGACCATCTGCATATTTCTTTTGTAAGACTTAATAATAAAACAATTTTTTGTGGTTAAATTTTTTCGTTTGCCTTAGCTTCCGTTCTTGTCCCGGTTTAGAGTTTCATAATTATAGTAAGCCTATATATATATATATATATAAATACCAAAAATAAATTTAGAATAATTATCTCATATCATTATTATATCATATTAATAAACAGCGTCAAAAAATTTAGTTCTTACTAAAATATCTGTCGCTACTATTGAATTTTCTATTTAAACCTCAAAACACAAATCATAAACTATCGCTTTAATTAAACAGGGTGTAATCATAACTAATCTACCTCGAAAACGATCAAATTTCAGTAATGCAAACTACTCAGACCTGTCCAGACTTGCCCTTACCCCTTAATTAACGAGATAACCTCTTTGAACTGAAAAGTAAACACGGCGTAGGGCACAGAACGGCTAGATAAACAATAATTACACTAGGCAAGGGTGAATATAATTTTATAAGAACGCAAACATTACGAAAACTTCGTGCAAATATTGAAATGAAGGTAGTTTTGGATTTTCATATATATACAATGTAATTTTGATATGCTATAATTAAATTAATAAATCTTGGCAAAGATGGGTTCCTTTTATTTTTGAACCTAAAAAACAGGGTGAACGCTACAGTTCTCACTATTTTCTGTAACGTTTCAAAAGAAAATTTGTTTATAAAATAAACAAATTTAAAGCTGTACACTTATGTACAGAAGCCTACTTTATTAAAATAAGACAATATCGCATAAATTTCGGTAACCATGATTACACAATAATATACAAGTAACAAACATTTTTAGGGTTTTGTAGGTATGACCAAAAAACCCTTATACCGTCATTTTGTCGTCTGTCTGTCTCTCTGTCTGTTCGGTAAAAATTGTAGCCAAACGGTTAAACCTAGAGAGTTGAAATTTGGCATGCTTATACAACTCTTTGACCCGCACATAGGAAAAATACTAAAACATCTAAAAAACATATCCCCCTAAAAATATAAACAAATATGTGCTCATCGGCAAATTCTTCTACCGTACAGACAGACAGACATATAAGTGACGTTATAAGGGTTTTTTTGTGGTCATACCTATAAAACCGTAAAAAGATATTTATAAAACAAATTACATGACTATTCTACAGGAAAACATTCTTTCTTACATAACTAATACATTAATTTTTAAATATACTTAAATTGGTCTCTTGTTTTAATTTTTCTGATAAACTATTAACTAATATTTAATTATCTAAAAAAGTCCAGTCAAGGTCATATGGCTGAGATAATAGCACAGGTCAACAAAAAAAAAAATGAACCATTTTAAAATCCCCTATCACTTGCCAGGTATACTCATCATACTTTAAACTCTCAAGCACCATTTTCACACTTTCGTAATTTTCTTTGAGCATTACGGAAATAGCCAAAGGAAAAGATGGAAATTTATTTCCATTGTGAAGAGGGACAGCTTTTAAAATTTTTGTAGAACTGTCTATGAAAAAACGCCAGTCAGAAGGAATGCATGAGATTCCGACCGCCTTGCATAGGCGGTTATACTAAATATCCTTGCTACTTTTATTTTTGTCGGACCACAAATAAAGAAAATAATGGCCAGGGACGAATTTTCACAGATACTCAATACTCATGAAAGGAAAGCCTGAAAGCAGTGGTTCATGGTTTTCTCGGAAATAATAGAGCAGACAATTACAAAGAGCTTATTGCAACTATGCTTGATAACTTTAAACTCATGGGTTACAGAATGTCCCTTAAAGTGCATATGTTACATGCGTACTTGGACCAATTTAAAGATAACCAGGGAGCCTATTCGGAAGAATAAGGTGAACGTTTTCATCAAGATGTGATGGACTGTGAACGTCGTTATCAGGGGCAATACAATGAGAGTATGATGGGGGACTATATTTGGGGGCTAATGCGAGAAAGTACATACAATCACAGAAGAAATACGAAAAATAATCATTTCTAAACTTTTTTATATATTCTGTTACAGTAGTTGTTTGTTTCGAATAATTTTTTTGTAAATAAAATTGATTCAAATTCAAAACAAAAGTTTGTATTATTTTTACATATAATAAAGGTCTGAAAAAAGGGAAATTTTCTTAAAATGCGTAATTTCATTCTGATAGCTACAAAAGCAAACTTTTTCGGGTAAAACTATTTTTCTTTAATTAATAATGTGGAAAAAATAATAATTAGATATGCAGAACCCAGACCGAAAATTCCTGTTGACCGGTGTAATTAACTTACTGATGTGTTTCTCTCTCACACACATTGGCAAAATAGTCCGAGAAATACAAATGAAGTTTGTCAATCAATTTTGTTCAAGTATAGCTACGACAAACGTAGTTATAACGGGTGTTTTTTTTAGAGGTATAGAACTTTAAGTTGGCATTACTGTTCAAGATGGCGACCGATTTAACAGCTGTCAAGTGATTTATTCTCAGTTTGGTTTGGCAATTCATCATGAATAGACTCACGCCTGAACAACGCTTGCAAATAGTGCAATTTTATTTCGAAAATAATGGTTCTGTGCGGAATACGTATCGCGCACTACGTCCATTTTATCGTCGACAAACTCGTCCATCAGAGCAGTTAATTCGATTAACCATGGAACGTTTTCGCACCACGTTTACTCTTATTGATAACTCGCATCCCCAGAGACGCCGTACGGTGCGTACAGAAGAAGCTATTGGTACTGTAGAGCGTAGCATTGAGGAAGACCCGAATGAGTCCATCCGCCATCGAGCACAGGAATTGGATCTGTGTCCATCCACTTTATGGACAGCCATGATGTCCAGGAGCTGTGGTTCCAACAAGACGGCGCAACATGTCACACAGCTCGTGCCACAATCGATTTATTGAAAGACACGTTTGGTGACTGCCTAATTTCACGTTTTGGACCTGTGAATTGGCCTCCAAGATCTTGTGATTTAACACCGCTGGACTACTTTCTGTGGGGCTATGTAAAGTCATTGGTCTATGCGGATAAGCCACAAACGCTTGACCATTTGGAAGACAACATTCGTCGTGTTATTGCCGATATACGGCCACAAATGTTGGAAAAAGTCATCGAAAATTGGACGTCCAGATTGGACTACATCCGAGCCAGCCGTGGCGGTCATATGCCAGAAATCATATTTAAAATGTAATGCCACAAGATTATCTTTCGAATAAAAAAAAATTCATGTCAATCGAATAATCCATCGTTGTTTTATTGCAATTTACAGTTCTATACCTCTAAAAAAAACACCCTTTATATAATATGATTTCACGTTAAGGTAATGGTCATTTATAGGTTGATCGTCAAGGTGGTAACATGCTCCTGTACAAACAAACATGTACCGTAGGATATCCCACCTCGGGGTTTGTCTGAGATTACTATTGTTTTCTAGTGTCATTCGTACTGAATCAGTGGCGCCTAGCACATTTGTGCTAATTTAAGATATACATACAAAAAATATTGTGTGCCTTTTTTCAAACAAATTGGGTTTTTATTCAATATTAGGCACAATGTGTTGGGAATAAAATACTGAACAATTTTTATTAATAAAGTTTTTGTCCAAAACTCATAGTAGAGATAGAATATGCAACGGAAAATTTAACATGGTAAAGCTCTATGTTGCAAGTCGAAAAAGGACATACGGTATAAGGGTTATACTTTACATCTAAATTCCTCGTATTTGTTGAGTAGTCGTAAATGCAAGATCTAAAATCGTGATAGTAAAACTGCAGATCTTGAAGAAAAATCAGCATCTACATAAAATAAAAAAAGCTTAATGAAGTGTGAATTGAGTGGTAACTAAACTAGAATTTTTACAGTAAAAGAAAATTGAATTTTCCCAAATTGCAAGGGATTTGACAGTTTTCAATCGTTACGAATATAATTTGAAGACGTGGAAAATTTTTCTGGCACAGATCGATGAAATAAAATACGACACACTTACCCATAATGCATCCGACGTACATTTCCCAGTTCAATCTATTCGCAGATATTCTTATTTTCACCGACATGTAGTTTCATCAAAATAGGGAACCGGGAGAATATTAAAGATACTGAAAAGTATTTTTTAAAGGCTGACATTTTATAAAATGATATTTAAGAAAGAAAAAAAAATATATATACCAGATCTACAAGTATAAAATGCGGATTTTTTTAAAAAATAAAACACATTAAACTCAAAAGAACAGTAAAAGTTTATATATTCAAAGTATGCTCCATTAGAAGTTATATATTTTTCCCATCTTTCAGGCAATTTGTGAATACCTCGCCAGTAGAACTCTTCCCTTTCCCCGCAAACCATTCATCTAGCCATTCTTTCATATTTTCATATGAACAAAAGTGCTGCTCGGTAAGTGACCCATCGATGCGAACAAATGGTAATCTGAAGGGGCCAAGTCTGGTGAGTAAGCGGCATGGGGGTAGCACTTCCCACTTGAGTGCCTCCAATGTGTTGCAAACTGCTTTTGCCTTATGTGATGGAGAGTTTTCGTGAAGAAAGATTACCTTGTGCTGTCTTTTTTCGTATTCTGGTCGTTTTATGAGCAGCGAATGGTTCAATTCGATCAGTTGTTGTTGGTAGCGTTGGGTATTAACTGTTTCACCAGGTTTTAACAATTCATAATAGACCACACCCTTTTGGTCCCACCAAGTACAGAGCATTTTCTTTTTGCCAAAGCGATTCGGTCTTGCAGTTGATGTGGATGGTGAGCCTGGGTTCACCCATGATTTTTTGCGTTTGGGATTTTCAAAATAAATCCATTTTTCATCGCCAGTAATGATACGATGCAAAAAAGACTTTCTTTTGTATCGCGCAAGCAAAATTTAACAAGTATTTTTGCGTTTTTCCATCTGCCTCTCATTCAATGCATGTGGAACCCATCTGCCGACTTTCTGGATCTTACCCATCTCTCGTAGGCGATTGGAAACAGCTTGTTGACTAACGCCTAACTGCTCTGCTAGTTGTATTTGTGATTGATTATCGTCTTCCTGTAGCAATGTTTCCAATTTTGTATCTTCATATTTTTTTGGAGGTTTTCCATGTTCTTTGTCTGTAAGATCAAAGTCACAACTTTTGAACGCCGAAACCATCGTTCACACGTATCTTGCGATGGAGCATATTCACCATAAGCTTCTCGAAGCAGGCGTGGCTTATGGTGCGCATAGAGAGAGCACTATGAAAGACAGTGTCAGATACAGAGAACAGTCAAAGAAACAAGTTCACGTTCTTACACTTGTACATTATATTTATCAGTTATGTATGTCTACAAACACAAGTTTCTCCCATTACAGTCGAACAACCAAACTATAGAAACGTAGCTGCTTGATTTAAGTGATTACTGCATTTGACGTTCACTTTGGCGACTTGTTTATTGGCCAAAGCACCCCCGTCCCGCGTTTTTTCCAAACTCCAGCAATTTCAAGTAGATTGTAAATAATATAGACTTAGAAAAATCAAGAACATTGTTAATTATTTCTCGACTTTGACTATTAATAGCACGTCCACCTAGTTTGCTTTTTGTCTCTATGATTTTAATATTTAATATATTTTGAATGTTGCGCTTATGCACTTGACTGTAATAGCGTGTGTAGGAAATAATGCAATTCGCCAAAGTTATAATTCCCACTACAAATTTCACGCGCATGCTTCACGCCCGGCCACGAGAGATCTGTCCGACTGTATGTATATAATAGTGTTTCGCTTATGGGGGCATAATACTAAATATTAATTAATTTTTGCCAGCAAGGATTTATTTTAAAGATAAAAGTACAAATTAGTATGTCCTTGCGTTGAAATTTGCAATTTTTATTTATTTACTGAGTGACAGTAATGTGAAGTTAAATAAAGTATAGGGTATTGTAAAACTGAAAATTAAAAATCAAACAAAATTTCAATACATGGACACACCGGGATTAAAAGTTTATATTTAACTGTAAATTAACTGTAAAATATCAGAAGCTCGCTAAAAATATACAACAGTTAGTTAGTTAATTATCAGCAAATAATTTATTTAACTAAAACTCAATTTCTAAACTATCAACTCAAACCGAAAACTCTAATTAAAACAAAACAGAACCAAACATTTTATTATTTGTTTTCTTTCCAGCGAGTTGCGTTTGGTGAAGTCAATTAAAATATATCTTAATTAAATCCGTTTTCGTTTGTTTTTTTCGAGCTTCAAAAGATACTAAACTAATTTAAAAATCTCGTTAAAATATTTTTCATTCAATAAAAGTTTTAATCACTGAAAAACCAAAAGCTTTCAAAAAACTAGATGTATGAATATGTATTAGTTTTTTATTTTAACTTTTAACACAATATATGCCGGCAACGTACTGTGAAAACTAATGGGTTAGCTGGTCAAATTTTATAGCTTTGGAAATATTTGTGTTTGAAAAACTTATTACATATGTTTTAGTGTTGAATTTTTGTTAGAATGTCGATAGAAGTTATGAAAAACTATAAAAGTAGAACAAATTGTAGTGTTTTTGGTTGTCATTGAAGACAGGACAAAGATAGGCATCTTAGTTTTTTTTCTTTTCTTAAGAAAAATGGATGGAAAGTTAATATTAAGTCCAGAAAGGAAAGGGAAAATATTTGGTTATGGGCAGGAGGAAGGCATAGGAATATATTTTGAGTTAAAAAGTAACTGATACTATGCGAGTTTCTTCATTAAATTTGTCGCAGGAAAAGAAATCTGCACTAATATGCTTGCACCTGCAAGTTGCATATTTAACTTTTGCTGCTCCTGTCCAACTAAAACTAATTTTATTTCATGAGGCAATAAACATAATGCACTTGTTTGCAAACAGAATCCATATATTGTAAATTTAGATGTCCGACACTCGGATGTAGCACATAAAATTACGTGCCCGACATTTAACACCTGCTCAACTACAAATAACACTTCAATAAATCTACTGAAATTAAACTTTAAATACTGTAATTTGATGCCCACTTTCTGTTATACACCTTGATACGTGTGTAGCGCTTAAAAATATTTACTCTCATTTTCATAAAATAAAAATGTACTGTGCTTAAATTAACCTGTTCGCTATTAGCATATTGACAACTGAGTACTAGAGATGACAGCCATATTGCCTTGGAGCACAGCGCCGCCACCGGTAATGTCACTTCTCAATACAGATCATATAAAATAGAATCATCCATTAAACAATATTCGGGTGTATTCTGTAAGAAATGCGTTAAAATTAGCGTCAGGTTAATATTTTTATTTTAACTCCATGTCTAACGTCATTATGCAAAAATGCTATTCTGTAAGAGCATTTGTTAAGGTAAGCGTTAATACAATATTTGTTAACGCGAGGCGCTAACTCAACCTGTTGAGAGGCTAATATTAACTGCACGCGCATGCGCTGTTACGTTGAATTTTAACAGGAGTATTTATTTAGTCAAATGCCAAGAGAAACGTAACCTAATATTTCGGTGTTGAATTAAATATTCAGTGGCGAAATTTACTTTAAAAATGGAACAGAAATGTTTGGTCCGGTGGTACTCATAATTGGTGACTCAACTTAACGCGTATCCCTCTAGCGGCAAAAAAGCGAACACTTCGAAAAAGGTTACTGTCATTGTTTACGTATAATTCACCATGTGTTTTATTGTTTCTGTCCATTCTCACTCAATTTTTACAGTGAATTAAGTGATAAATTTAAGAAAAAAAGATTAAATACTCCTTGTTGTGTGTATGGTAGTCAATCACAGGAAGAACATCTTCGAATATTAGATTGAAAGATTATCATTGATTCTAAAATTTTGTTTCTATTGAACGGAATTTATACTGTTTAGATGATTTTAAACAAGTTTTTAACGTTGAATTTTTCATTTTCCCTGTCTCACATGTGCAAGAAAATCGTTTAATGTTGTGTAAATTATTGTTAATATAATTAAAACCCCTTGTTATTTCATGGGAGTGTTCCATAACTGTGTTAGCTTGCAAATATTTGACAGTTTTCTTGTGTAGAATAAATTACAAGTTCTCTTTCTATAAAATTTCTTGAGATATGTGTAGATATTAAGTATTCAAATAAATGTTTTAAGTTCAAAGTATAACATTTTATTTTCTCTGTGAGTATAAGCCGGCACCAACATTATAACCTCCGAAAATATTCATTTACAAGCAGCAAATTTTATCATAAAATGGATTCACATATATTTATACACTTTTTTAATACTCGGTTATAATTTAAATATACTGTATACAGCAAGAAAACGTAAATTAGACCAAAAATTGATTATAAACCAATACTGTTTACATACGTTGACAGATGACTATCCTTTTTCGTGTCAAAAGTTCACAAGGCGATAGTGGCGCCGTTTCGGTAATTATAGTCGCGAATAACTGGTTTCCACAGTGCATTAAATAAAAATATAACTTTATTCAACTTTTATTTAGTCAATTTATATACTACATTGAATTATAACAGTTTATCTAATTTTTTAATAATATGTGAATTATATGTTCATTCTATTTTTAAAAAGGTGTTCGCTGATATTAATTATTAAATTTGATTTATTACGCTATTTCTACCCTGGAATAACACTGTTGTGATCGTCATTATCAATTTCATCAATTGTTTCTTCAAATAATACACCATTAAAATGTACTCCGATATTTTGAAATACGGCGGAGGCATAAGTGAAGTTTTATAGCTTTCAGAGGATTGAAATTTTAAGTTCTGTGTCTCAACAAAAACCAAAACTGCTCTCCAATACTCCATTTACTTCCTTTCTACTTATACAATTACTTGAACTTGCGTCTGGGTTACTTGTATAACAAAAATTATGAACCGTCATTATTATCTCTACTGTAAAGAATTCACTTTAAAAAGTAATAGAAAGTTGATTAATATTCCTAACGTCTTGTGTTTTATTATTTTTTTTAAAAATAACATGACATTAACTTAAATAGGATCAGCCATTTTTGCAAACTAAACACTAGCGTTAACTTTTAAAGCCACCGTTTCGGTAGGCGCTTATTGTAGAACGTTAACTGGCTATTTTAACGCCGCCGCGCTATAATTTTAACACATATATGTTTAGCGAATAGCATATAGGTTAAAAATGTTTTTAAAAAAATTAACGTCAGTTTCTGACGCTAAGATTTTAACATCATGCTTAGAGAATAGACCCGATTGACAGTTGATTATATTACGAATACAATAACGAATTACGGTACCGGCAGCTAGTGTGTTAAATAACATTTCCATTTTTATGAAGCATGTAATATTTTTCTCGATAATTTTATTCGTATTATTGTTGCTGAATGGATTTATTTATGTACAGCAAAATAGGCAATTAATTTTTTTCGGTAAATAAACTGCGTATTTATAAGCGGTTTTTTCATTTTGTAGGCTAAAAGTGGATCAGTTGATAAAGCTTTAAAGTTCGTAGCAATATATAAATGTTGGGAAATAATCCAGACATTTTTTTGTTATATTTGCCTATTGAAAAAAAGTTGATGTTTGTTAAATGGACTGCATGGATAAAAAAACTGATATAGTGAATAATTTAAATCATTCGTAAAAAGGGTTTATTCCTTTTTTAAGAATAAAAGGCGACGTATTACATAAACTAAGAAACTACGAGGGGTGTTTGATAAAGTCAGTGACTTTGGTAAGAGATTTTATTATTTATTTATTTATTATTAAATTAGCGGCACAACAGGACAGTGTCCCAATAATAGTGCAACACTAATATACAAAGAAAATTACAGTCTACATCTCAAATATCAATTCATTTGTATAGAATAGACAAAAAAATAAAATAAAAATAAAAATAATAATCTGGATCTGGCGTAATACCTGCGTCTACATATCGCTAGGGTTTGGGATGCAGCCGTGTGTATTTAGCTTCACTCTAGGATGACGCGGCTCAAAATGTTGCTGAAGTTTTTGATTAGTGGACGCTTGTTAATACCTGACAAACCCCAAATAATAATAATTAAAGAATCCACTACTTATACTATGCATGTATCATTCTATTGTAGGTCCGATGAAGAATAAATCTTATTCGAAACTTGTCAGCTGATTTGATTGGTTTTCATTGCTGTCCGCAACCCGTACAACCTCCTTTTTAGGGTTTTGTAGGTATGACAAAAAAAACCTTATACCGTCATTTTGTCGTCTGTCTGTCTGTCTGTCTGTCTGTCTGTTCGGTAAAAATTGTAGCCAAACGGCTAAATCTAGAGAGTTGAAATTTGGCATGCTTATACAACTCTTTGACCCGCACATAGGAAAAATACTAAAACATCTAAAAAACATACCCACCTAAAAATATAAACAAATATGTGCTCATCGAAAACAAAAATATTTTTTTTAAATTCTGAGTAGGGTATCAAATGAAAGCCCTTAGTACGTGGATTAACGATCAAATTTTTATTTTTGCAAAATAAATTATTCTGATGCGATTTTTGCCAAAATTGTGCAAAAAAAATTTTGTCCCACACCCTGTAGCCCAGATGGTTTAATCTAAAAATCTAAAAAAATTCTAAGTAGTGTATATTGGTGTGAACCGAAATAGTACAACAGGAATTTTTGATCAGATTATGTTTTCGGAAAATAACGCATTTTTTGTGGTTTTTGGTTCACAAAGCACAAAAGTTATACCAATGTAAGACAATCACATTGCAAGGCGTGCGATGGCGTAATGGGTTAGAGCACTGCTGGAAAACGAAGGGTTTCGAGTTCGAGTACGGAGTGAATTTTATTTTTTCTGTTTTTTTTTTGCATTTTTATAATGTAGAAATTATTTTGTCAAAATTCTAGTTATATTTTAACAAATGTTGTATTTAATTTTTAAGAGCGTAAATTTAATAACCAGTCTTATTATATGATTAACAGACGATAAATTATTTTAAAAATATCGTTCATTTTGCCGTGATTACTACAAAGTAAAATTTGTCCTACACACTCAGCATACCGCCTTCACTTATTATATACCTGCGAAACCCTGAAATGTGTGAATATTCACACTTCACATCAATTTTTTAATATTCATCTACGGATACGACTTTTCCACATCAATAATAATAATACAGCTTTGGTAAAAATCGGTTAACTAGAAATGGGAGTTTACTCGTGTCGGTTTTAAGATTTTTGCGAATATTTCACAACAGAGAAATATTTCGTAAGAATTTGTTTAACAAAAGTCTCTATAAAAGCAATAACCAACAACTTTTATTTGAGACATTTATTGATAAAGCAGCATAAATTAACAAGCAATAAGTACTTTGTGATGGCGGTTGGTCCTTTGGTGGTCACAGCTGATTTTATTTACACCAATATGACATACAATTTCAGTGGTGCAAACTATTGAAATTTAAATTTCCTCTTAGTTTTTTTTTTCACAAAAGTGAACAGCATATACAGTCTGTTCCAAACGGTTAAGCGGAACTAAATGGGAATTTATTTCTTTTAGGTTGTCACGAGAAGGGACCTTGCTTGGGTTATTTCATTTTTCACGTTGGGATGTCAAAATTTAAAATTCCAACAATGAAACGATGGAAACGAATGACATATGTCAAAATTAAATATTTTGTTTTAATATTTTAATGACAAAAAAATAAATAAATGGGAAATTTGTATTAAGAATGACACAAAAAATCAAAATATAAAGAAAATGATATTTTAAAATGATATTAACCTTAACCAAAAAATGTTTATTGTAAGTATGATTTACAAAGCTTAAACAAAACGGCCGAAAGGCACGATTTAAACGATGAAAGTAACTAGATTGCAAAATCTAGTTCCGCTTAACCGTTTGGAACAGACTGTACATAAATTTAATTTTATTAATGACAATAATCAAAAAAATCGCTTGACAGATGTCAAATTGCTTATTTTTTTTTATAAATTCAGTGTTACCAATCTGAGAATTTAATATGTCAGTCTCATTATCCGTCAGATAACTAAAGTCTATTCCAAACGATTCAGCGGAACTAGATTTTCAAATCTCGTAATTTTTACAGATTGATTTAAACTTTTGATAATTTTGTTCAGAAAAAGCCAACTTAAATATATAAAAAAGTGCTAATGACAACTTACAAAATTGAAAATTCCAGTTTGTTCCGCCTAATCGTTTGCAATAGCCTGTATCTGATAGATACATTTGAATTGAAAGACGGGATGACATTTATTCAGCAGATAAAGTATCGAATAACTTTATCTATCAGTTACCCAGAAGTTTATCCGAAGGTGGAAAGATTCGACCTTAATGTTTAATATTTACTTTATTTTTAATATTTTCACGTGGGTGGTTTGATTGCGACACAACTCCTGGTTTCAACATAACAAATTTATTAAATATGTATATCACATTTACAAAATAATGTTTGAATTGGTCCATGGAGTTGCGGAAGTCTTCGGTCCACCCCGTGTTGGCCAGGATCGGCTTGGACCTATCTCCGAGGCGGGGGCTACCCACCCGGGAGTCGAGGAGCCTGGAGATGTCTTCTCCCACTCACATGGTCACTACTTGCTTGGCTTCTCTCTCGATACAAGAATCTGGCGTCAGTGTCGTGGTCGTCACCTTCTGGACTAATACGTGCAGCGGAGTTGGCTATGTTCCACTACCTCCATATTTTGTGACTGCCGGCCTTTTTGTAACGAAAATTAACCCAGTTCTAATATTCATTCGTCATGACATATATTTCCTCATTATGAAAATGCGATGTCTGCATTTTCGTAATCAGGCCACATACGTCAGACGCTGACGAATAGTTTTTAATCAGACAGCTGACCATCACAATGTCTAGATGTCGTAATCCTGACCTAGGATTACTTATGTGACAATATTTTTATTAAACTTTACATTCATTTACATGAAGTTTACAACTTATTATTCCTTGTCACGGGTCACCGGAAAAATCCCTATATCTCGCCAGTCTAGTTCAGTCCTGATCGATTCCATAAAACATTGTGAATATTTTACTGTTCATCTATTTGTACCTCACAGGTGCGAGCAAGTTGTACATTAATCAAAGTTTACACATTTATTTAGGTCAGCAGAAGCGAGTGGAGAACCAGTAGTACGCTATTAGTTGGTAGCTAGTTGGAATAGTTAATCTAAAATCCATGGATTACCACATGTGCCAGTTTAGTTTGAACTCAGTTTGAATAATACATAAAGTAGGATGGTACCGCTCAATGGACATACAACGCTAGGGTATTTAGTTTATTTAAGATGGGGATTAGCGGGCAAATGACAATGAGGATTAAATTTTGAAAAACATTTTTTAGTTTTTGTTGCGTTGACTGAATTAAAAGATTTTTGAGTTAATGGATTGATTAATATGCACAACTGCAAACGAAACAACTAAAAACAAAATAACAAGAAACTTATTCACTTTACATTAACGACGATGCCACATTTTACGTCATATTTGCTTAAAAACAGTTCGTTGGGTAGCACCAGTTGACGCATGCCGTTAAAAACTGTCTGCAATCAAGCGGTTATAGACTATATATATTCTTTATTTCTCTAGGCCTTGCGGCGTTCAGGGTATTAGCCATTACAAAAAATAAAACCAAATAAAATCAATTCAAAAATAAATAAATAACAATCCACTACAATTTACAATGTTTTTTCTCTTTTCTATCTTCTTGCTCCAATGTCCCTCTCCTTCTTCCTGTTCTCCTTCTGGTTTCCCTCTCCGATCTCCTTCCTTCTTGCTTCCTGTTCTCTCGCCCATCTTTGCTTTATTTTATTTCATTCTCTTCCCTTCCAACCATTTCTTCACCCCTCCTCCTATCTCCCTTCCTTCCTCACCATTTCTAGGTAACCTCATCTCCCTTCCTTCCTTCCATTACTCCCCTTCTGCTTCCCACCGGGTCTTCTCCTTCTTTCCTTTACCTCTTCCTGTTATCCTTCCCCAATCTCCATCCTTCTTGCCTCAATTATAGACTAATCAGTCTAATTTCCACCACCGCCAAAGTAGTGGAAAAAAATAATAACCGATGAAATTGTGTATTTTTTCATCCCAGGACGGACAGTGGTATCCAATTTGTTACTTGCAACTAATACCTGGTCAAAATATCTGGATGATTCAACTCCCATGGACGTAATCTACTTCGATTTTGCTAAGGCCTTCGACAGAGTAGCACTTAGGGGTCTGTTTTCTAAGTTGAGCCAATATGGTATCAGAGGAAACTTGTTGTTATGGATAACTGCGTACCTAACCAATCGCTGCTTCTAGGTTCGAGTTGGATCGTCGCATTCCGGAAATTACCCTGTCACAAACGGTGTTCCACAGGGTAGTGTAATAGAACCAATTTTATTTTTAATATTTATTGTGGACCTAATAACTGACCTTCTGGCCGAACATTAGATTTTTGCGGACGATTTAAAAATCTATGGTAAAGCAACCAACTGGACAAATCTGCAACAAGATCTCGATAGTATCACTGCATGGTGTACAGTATGTCTTCTTCCTCTCAATATATCCTAATGCCATGTGATTCACTTAGGAAAGTATAACCCAGGACGTCAGTACTACATAATGGGCAATTCTATCCAACGCGTCGAGTCTATAATTGATTTAGGAGTCACTATAACCCAGAATCTCGATGGTCCACTTACATTCAAGTAGTCAAAAGGCAAATCTCTACCTGGCTAGTAAATCTTTCCCACACCTTACTCCTACACTATTTCGCAAATTGTACCTATCCTATATCCACCCACTTCTTGAATTTGCATTTGTTGTATGGTCGCTGTATTTACAACGCGACATCTAGTTGTTAGAAGGAGTTCAGAGACGAGCTACCAAACTCCTGAGAAGTTTAAATCACTTGCCATATAATGATCGTCTGGAAAAACTCGGTTTCCTACTACTGGCAGATCGAAGAACCCGTGGTGACCTGAACCAGATGTATCGAATAACAACAGAATTTACGCATAATGCACTACGCCAGATCTAATGGCTTGGTCCTCTTATATCGTCGGACATGGTGTTGATTGTCCAGCAGCTGAAGGATTTCTGAACATAGAAGTACTTCACCTATTGTCATGTTGTGGTGACAACATGATGTCTGTTGACAACAACGATGTCTGTTGACATGAAGGTGTTCATGTCAACAGACATGCAAGTTTTGAAGTTAATAAAGACTTAGAAACTTGTCAGGTATTTCTACGCTCTTGGCTCATGTGACGTCTCTAGAGGGCCACCAGTCATAGTCAGGCGTACTGCTTTTAGCGCCCCATTTGGCATAAGCAGTATCGCGGACTCTTTATCATTTTCATCAATGATTTTCATATACACCTGACCCAGGTCTCCATCCTGTGTGACCACGTTTGTTTTTCGACGCTTCAAATGTGGGTTATAAGGATAGTAGAGCAAGGATGGTAGAGCAACCTAGGATTACCTATCTGACAATATAAAAGAAATTATTATAATATAATAAATTTGCAGAAAAGATGTCCGTTCTTGAATCGCCTCCACCATACTTGTCACGGGGTGGATTCAAGAACGGACATCTTTTCTACAAAATTTATTACTACATATTATAATAATTTTACAACACAATACAATTAATTGTCAGAATGGCTGCTGGTGTTGACTGTTAGTAGTTGATGTAAGTCCCGTTCTTGCCCCGGCTTCTCCAGGATCGGTCGAACCACCCCATGTGATATTGATAATACACATATAAGATATGTGTATTGGCTCTCTGCCTAGAAAATATATATTTATTTATTTATGTATCCGCACGAGGCGGACACGTGGAGAAGCCCTGTAGACGGCACTCATATCTCGGGTTGGTGACTGGAACAGCTGGGCTGGTCCTCGGGTAGCGTGCTCACAAAAATGATCGAATGAATAACTAACTACTTCAGTGACTGACTCAATGAATCACTGACTCTCAATGAATAACCGACCCTCAATGAATAACTAACTCTCAATGAATAACTGACTAACGACTCTATTCCCTAAGACCATTTTATAACTGTTAACCAGGACACTATGACGTCAGGTCTACCTCAACTGTTTTGGAAACATTATTCATTTGTGTAATTGTTGGCAGCAATTAAAGACCATAGTCGGCAATTGAATAATGTTTATCAACACATTAGAAAGTAGTTCAAAACTTATGTTGACAAACACGCAACACTCTGCACATTCTTTAATTCCCAAAACCGCAAGTCAGCAACCGCGACCTACACGGCCTAAAGGCCGCTCAAGGAATTGGGACTTTAGCATACAATTATATCATAATTGTGACATTATCATTAATGAATTTTTATCATAGCAAATTGACACGATTCTGGCTATCTGTTCAACAAACTTTTCAAATTCTTTCTACTGAAGCTTTGAAGATATTACTACCTTTTTCATCATCATACTTTTGTGAAGTTGGATTTTCGGAAATGGTAGGAATTAAAACCAAATATCGAAACAAGCTGCAACTGAAGAACTCCTTGCGCCTGAAAATAATTCGAATTGACCTGGACTTCACTGCCGTTATCAACACGAAGCGAAAACAAGCGCACTCTTCACACACTATTAGAAATATATTTTGTAAAATTATATTTCATAATAAATATTTTCCTTTTTGATCCGTAAAATCCCCTTCAGCAAGAACGTGTGCTGTTCTTTGGGATGTTGTTTGGTAGGTGACGTTAAAATAAGACGGTAAAAAAGTATTTCTTTTGTTGAGATGTCTTTTTCTAGCTAGTCAAGTATCTCTGAAAAAATTCAACGAGCCCGCGATGAAGTGGGTCGCTATAGATTGGGTTTCTAAAAAGTGGATCGCAATGTTTAAAAGTTTGGAAATCTCTGATCTATGTTAAACTATATACTTAATGTAAAAATCAAAAACTTACCAATAACCTGTTCTAAAATGTTGAATACCACTGAGTTTAAAAAAACTGTGTTTCAAGCTGTAAGCAGAAATGGAAGCTTGCTAGTCATCAGCTTTCAAATCTTCACATGATGGTCATGAAATTGCAAAAACTGCACTACATTCCTAGAATTACGTGACAACCATATATAAAATTCTAAAGTTTGTTTAAGAAAATAACACAAAATATACATATGCATTAATGTAAAATTACTTTTTGTCTTTTACATTAGTTTAATACAAGCTTTTTAATTCGGATGCAAAACCTGTTTACTTTTATAACGAAAATTCAATTTGATTTCAGCTTTTTCCGGTCGAAAATTGTTTGTCTTTCATTTCAGAATTAGTATCATATGGCAATTTTTGTTTACTAGACCATCAAGAATTCCATTCCTTAATTTTTCATCAATGGAAATTCAAAATCAGGATTTTGACAGCAAACAAAGCGTATTTCTCCATCTCAGCTCTCTTGAAAGCTGGAATTCTATTTAAAAGCAAAAGATAAAGCTTAAAATGATAACTATAATATCTTCTGTTTTATTGCCTCTTCAAATCAGCCAATTATGCTACCGCACCCTGTACATAATAATAATAATAATAATAATATTTATTCGTGTTAAATACATGATAACATGCTTACACAAGTCAAAAGTTAAAAGTTATAAAATTGAAAAATACAATACAACAGATTAAAATATTAGTTTCAAGTCAAAGTAATAAAAATACATAATAAAAATAAATATAAAAATAAAAGAAAAATAAATAAATAAGAACATTATAATTATGACAATTTTACAAAATAGATGCAACAGAGATATATAAAATTAAATTAAAACAAGTCAGAATTTACATGGATTTCAAAGCATATTCATATCATCAGTAAGAAATTCTTCATAGCTATAGAATGCTTTATTCTTAAGAAAAGATTTTAATCTTTTTTTAAAGGTGTTAAGTGGCAAACATTTAATGGTTTCAGGTAATATATTGAAGAACTGAATGCAATAGTAGTTAATAGAGTATCTTGCACTATTGACTCTAACAAATGATGGCCTGATTAGGTGTTTACCTCTTGTTCCATAGCTATGAATTTGTTCCTGGCAAATGAAATTATCTCTGTTTATATGCCTGTGTATTAGGCAGTGCAATATATATATAGTGACGGTAATGTCATTAGTCCCAAAATTGTAAAATGCTGTCGGCAATCTTGTCTGTACTTCAGTCCACAAATCACTCTAATAACTCGCCGTTGTAGGCGAAAAATTCGCTGGGTATGTGTGGAGTGTCCCCAAACCAGCAGAGCATATGTGATATGCGACTCAAACAGGGCATGATAAGCAGTTACTAGAACATGCCTGGGTACATTAGGTCTTAAGTTTCTTATGCAAAAGACGGCTTTACATAATTTTACAGCAGTAGCCTCCGTATGTCTTTCCCAGTTTAGATTAACACCAATGGTGACTCCTAAAAAGGTCACAGGATCTTGGCTATTGTTTTTTGGTGTTGGTCTTAGAGAAAATAAGAGCTGTTGGGTTTTAGATTCATTCAGACTTAGTCGGTTGGCAAAAAACCAGTCTTGCGCAGCTTTTATTAAGATGTTTTTGGTTATTTTCATGTCCTGAAAGTCTACGGACTGATTAAGTAGCGTGGTGTCGTCTGCATATAGAATTGTTTTTGTGTTATCCTTTTTCATGAAAAACGGCAAATCATTAATATAATCATCGAGACACATCGAGACTTATGAAAACAAAAAAAAAAAATGGCGCCGCATGGTATGCAGTGTAATAAGTGTATCAAATCTATAGGAAGATATGAAGAATATGTCAAGTGTAATGGTAGCTGTGGGCTACAATACCACTGTGCATGTGCTAATGTAACTCCTCAAAAATTTGTGACCATGAGAGAAGATGGATCCATTAAATCTTGGTTATGTCACTTATGTGTAAACATAACCTCTACATGTAAAAATGTTAAGGAAGGAAGACAAATTAAGGATCAAGGGGAAACGGAGATAAGAGATAACTTAGATTTTGAACATAAGCTCATCAATATGTTTAAAGGTATGTTAGAACCCTTAATTTTTGAATTAAAATCTGAAATTCAATCATTAAAAGACCAAAATGAAATCCTAACATTCGAAATTATGAGTGTTAGGCAAATACTGGTCGATAAAACGCGTACAAACGCCAAAAATTGCATACTCAGTAACGAAAACTGTGTACCCAGTACCGAAAGTACTGTACCCAGTACCGTAAATAGTATACCCAGTTCTGAAAAGTGTGTTCCCAACACCGATGTTAAAAGTGTACCCAGAACCAAAAATAGTATACCCAGTACCGAAAGTAGTGTACCCAGTACCGAAAATATCCAATATGTTAATGTTGTGAATAATAAAAATAAAGTTCTAGTTAAGTCTCAAACCATATTAAAGACTCAAAATATATCACAGACACAAACCAATACCGTTAGCCCGGCCGAAAATACTAACTCCAAAAAGAAGTTCAAACAAGCTTCAACAGATGGCCTATCACTAAAGGTTCCAAAACATTTGGTAACTCCTGAATCTAGAGGATTTAGCCCATCATATAGTAACGTAACTAATATTAAGAAGTCTTTAGAGATTAAGGAAATCGAAGATCCTACGCAGAAAAATACGGCAGATAATTCTAACGCCAATAATTATGATTTTAAATTGGTCTCCTACAAAAGAAGAAATAGGAATATTCCAAGGGTGATTGGTGTAAATAAAAATGAAACTTTAATCCAAGCAGCTCCAAGAAAGGCATGGTTCTTTATAAGTAGACTTCATGAAAAAACCACTGCAGAAGACTTACGCAATTATCTCAAAAGCAAGTTTTGTGATGAAGACTTTGATTGTACGAAAACTAACAACGAGGGAACAAGTAGCCGTTACAGACTAGGTGCAAACTTTAATCTCAAGGAACAGATTGAGGACCCTAATCTCTGGCCAGCTGGTGTACAAATTAGGAAATATATTTTTCGAAAACAAGCCTATTCTAGACTCAATAAATAATTTCAATATCTGGCACCAAAATGTTCAAAGTTTGAGAAATAAAATGAATCTTATAGAGGCAATTTTATTTGAAAATTCTTACATTGACGTTTTTTGTCTATGTGAACATTGGTTGGAATCTTGTGAAATGAAATTTTATAAATTTAGTAACTATATTATGGCCGATAGTTTTAATAGAAACGATTTTGAACATGGCGGTGTTGCCATATTTGTTAAACATAGTATAAAATTTAATGTAATAAAATGTATTAAAAAAATGTCAATAGAATCGCATATGGAAGTAGTAGCCATTGAGATTCCACTGTATAAATTAATAATCGTCACAATTTACCGGTCCCCGATAGGGAATTTTCAAATTTTTTTGGAGTTATTGTCGGAGATCTGTAACGTTCTGGTCAGTGTGTATGGCAATTATAAACATATTATAACAGGTGACTTTAATATAAATTTCAGAGATAGGAATACCCTGTATCACAACTTTGATGACGTTGTTTCTTCTCAAGGTCTTATAATAACTAACTATGAAATTACGAAATATTCCTACTTAGGTAATGGAACATGTTTGGACAATGTATTGACAAATATTCTGCAACATGAGTATGGAAGTAAAGTTGTAAACTTGCATATCAGCGATCATTTGGGAATATTTTTTAATGTTAATCCAAACGTGAAAAGTCCATACAAAAATATAAATGAAATTTATATGGATAGAAGCATTACCAATTTTAATAGCAAAAAGTTTGTAATGTGGCTTAGTTCCTTGTGCTGGGATGATATATGCAACCTAGATGACGTCAATGTTATGATGAATGAATTCTTAAATCAGTTTTTGTATGGATTAGGTTTATTCTTCCCGCTAAGATCTTTTAAGCAGAACAGGAATAATAATAACAAATCTGTCAACTGGTACAATAAGGAAATGAAGGACATGAAAAACTTGCTTGACTTGCTCTATGACGCCTCCCTCTTGGATATTAAATACAAACCCTCATATATCAAAATAAAAAAGAGATATAGAGCTTTACTAAGCAATGGTAAAATCAGGGCATATGATGATTACATAATAAGGTCCGACAATAGAAGCAAGGCTTCGTGGAATATTATAAAATCCGAAACCAACAGTATTAGCAAACATAAATTAAATGAAAATATAAAACCTGATAACTTTAACAGGTTTTTTACAACTATTGCTACTGATATTATTAAGGATATTCCAGTAACAAGTCCAAATCGTTTACTAGATATATTTGAGAAAATATCATGTGTTAATACTCTTTTTCTCTCTCCAGTTACAGAGCAAGAAATATCTACGGCAATTAATAATATGTCAAATAGTAAAAGTTCCGACTATTATGATATCAGCATTAAAGTAGTAAAAATTGCGACACATGAAATTATTATTCCTTTAGCTCATATATTTAATAAATGCTTTGAGAAAGGAGTATTTCCCAATTGTCTGAAATACTCTAAAATCATACCTGTTTATAAAAAGGGTAACAAAAGTGACCCTTCCAATTACAGGCCAATTGCCCTTGTACCAATTTTTTCCAAAATTTTTGAAAAACTTTTAAAGTGCAGAATTGTTGATTTTTTTGAGAAAAACAATCTACTTTACAAACATCAATATGGCTTTAGATCAAATCACTCTACCACTGAAGCAGCTATTTCACTTTTGAGTAACATAGTCAACAACTTAGAACAAGGCTTACATAATGCTGCAGTTTTTTGTGACTTATCTAAAGCCTTTGATTGTGTGTCCCATGATATCTTACGCCAAAAGTTATACTTATATGGTATCAGAGGTAACTGTTTAAACTTACTTGAAAGTTACTTAGCTGGAAGAAAGCAATGTGTTGTCTATAACTCCGTTAAATCTGAATTGCTTGATATAAAAGTAGGTATACCACAAGGTTCTGTCCTTGGACCTTTATTGTTTTTGATTTACAATAACGATCTGCCTCGTAATGTTAATGCTCTATCAATTCTGTTTGCGGATGATTCTACCTTCGTGAATGTAGGGGTATCTCAAGAAGAAGTTGACACATTAATTACTAGAACGGTAAATGAAGCAACTATATGGTTCAACTGTAATAATTTGTCCTTAAATGCAGATAAAACTAATAAAATGGTGTTTAGTTACAACAGACATATCAGTAACAATGACAACTATAAATGTAACTCCGTTAAATTCTTGGGCTTCCAACTTGATAGCCAGCTTAACTGGAAGGAACATGTGAACTATATAGCTAGTAAGCTACACTCTAATTTATTTATGTTAAACAGACTAGTTTATCATGTTTCCTTCAGTGTAGCTAAGTTAGTTTATCATGCTCACATTGAGTCTGTTTTATCCTACGGTATTGCTATGTGGGGAAACTCGGTTGAATCCCCAAGAATTTTTAAACTACAGAAAAAAGCTATACGTTCTCTATGTAAAGTAAAACCTAGAAGTCACTGCAAAAATTTATTTATGAAATGTAACATCCTTACTTTTCCATCATTATATTTGCTTAATGTTTTAATCCTCACTAAAGAAAACGTTAGTGCATTTACCACATGTAATATGGTTCATAGCTATAATACCAGAGGTCATGCAAATATTAGATTACCTAAAATTAAATATAATGTTACTAGCAATACACCTAGCTATATAGGCCCAAAAATGTTTAATAGGTTACCAATTGCAGTTAGAGAACTGAAAAAAAATCAGTTTAAAAAATGTTTGAAAACTTTTCTGTTACACAAAGCTTTTTACAGTGTTGGGGAATTTATCCATTGTAATAAGAATGAGCTTATGAATTTTATGTGATCTATGTAAATCAATGTAAATCATTGCATTATTATTGTTCTCCTTTTGACGTAGTTATGTACTATATTTGTATCCAAATCTGTATCCCAGCTACTAAATAAATACTAAATACTAAATACTAAATCAGAAACAACAATGGACCTAATATTGAACCTTGTGGCACACCAAAATGGATCTCTTGTTCATCAGATTTTTTATTATTAGTCCAAACAAACTGCTTCCGGCCTGTTAGAAAGGAGTTTAGCAGTTGACAACTGTTTGGACTAATGTTATAACAAGACATTTTTTTGATTATTAAATCATGTGGCACACAATCAAACGCCTTTGTTAAATCGAAGAAAGTGGCAGTACTATACAGTCCATTGTCGAATCCATTTGTTATAAAGTCTATAAACTCCAGAATGGCAGTAGTTGTTGATATGCCTCCTCTAAAACCAAATTGACTCTTGTTTAGTAGATCATACTTATCAAGATGTTCCAGTAACTGCTTAAACATAATTTTCTCAAAAATCTTTGAAAAAATTGGGGTAAGAGATATAGGCCTATAATTATTTAACTCCTCCTTGCTCCCTTTTCCCTTATAAACTGGTATTACTTTCGATAATTTTAGCACCGATGGAAAAATATTTGATTTTATTGCATTATTGTAAAGAAAGCAAAGTGGAGAAACAATTGTATCCTTAATCTTGTTTATTGCGAGAGCGTTAAGATTATAAACATCCCTACTTTTATTATTTTTTAAAGCATTTATAGCGTCTCTAATCTGATTATGAGACACTTCTTTAAAATAAAAAATAGGGATTTATTCCAGTTATTATTTGCTGCTTTAACTATTGATATGGGGATATCACATGAGCCCAGGGGGAAGTAGATTAGAGAGGTATTATAGCTAGGGGAGGGGGATTCTACCCAGGTACCCTTTGATTCAACAGTGTTGAAAGATCGTGAAATTGCGTCATGTCCAATTGCAGGAGACAGTATTTATTATTGGGCATGTAATGTCCGAAAAAGGCTAATTTTATCTAATAGTTTTTGTCTCTTTTTTAATACGCTTCATAATTGCGTTGTTACTGACCCACTAATCTAGGTTACCCTTAACCACATTTTTAATCCATCAGACGTTTCTACACAATATCATTATGAGTCCATGATGGTTGGGATTTTAAAACTCTAAAAACATTGTTTTTGTTGATAAGCAGAGCTTTAGATTAGCCGAAAACAAACAAGAAAAAGTATATCAATAGAGTTCGCTCTATCATTCTTTTAGAACAACCGTGTTTGATGTCTTTAACTTTTGTTCTTTCTTTGTTTTTACTTTTTGGTGCAATAGCTGATGGATATTGGTTCCAAAGCAACGTTGCAAAGACGCTTTATATAAATGTGTGAGTTCTAGCAAAGTATTGACAAAATATAGACTTGTTTTATAAGTTTTATTTTATCTCCAACATATTTCTACGATACACATGGCAGACAATTTCTTGGAAAATTTAAATCGAAATAAAAATGAATATTGGAGCAGATAGTATTAGTGTAGCATAGTCTAAAACAGATAAACTTTTAAAAAACTAGAACTCTCTTTATTAGTTCCACATGGCATTTAATTACTATGTGTAGAAAAAGATTGTACGGGTTGCGGACATAAATAAAGCCGCTAGATATAATTTCGAAATAATTTATTTCTTCATCAGAGCTACACAAAATATAAAAGTACAAGGGATTGTTATGCAATGTTAAAAACATACCTGATCTAAAAACGTACGGTCATTGTAAAGTAGTTAAAATAAATTGAAAAAATCAAAGTCTAAATACAAAAAGTCAGTAAATAAAATATAAATAAATAAGTTAGAAATAAATAAAAAAGTTAAACAGATTAACACAAGTTAAAATAAATAGGTATCACCATGAGGGTAGTGTGATGAACCTGCAGAGACATGATTAGGGTAGAATAACAAGGGTCGATAACCGCAGAGTTTTTTCAAGGATTATTTAGTTTGTGCGTTTAGTAGCTGCTTTTGTTCCTAACTATAATATATATATATATATATATATATATATTTACTTGGACCGAATATTATATATATATATATATATATATATATATATATATATATATATATATATATATATATATATGAGTCATTCTTTTTCATCGAGAGACCCCATGCTGTCCAAAAATATATTAGTCTATGAAAGGTCTACCTGGGCTCATTCGATGCTTATTGTAGTCTAGTTTCGAAATCCGAGTGGCTCTTTTACGGAAACATCGGAACTTATCAAATATGGCCACCAATCCCACGTGACCTCTACCTTTTCTTCGATAAATCGATTATAAAGTCAACACAATCGAGTCAATTTGGGTGTCAAACCCCTGAAAATGTTACCTAAAGGTAGTTGAGGCGGCTGTTAATGAATACAGGGTTAATTTAGAAAATTCAATATGGCGGATGCAATATGTCGGCCGAAACCACGTGCCAAGTGAAGATTTTTTAAAAAATGATTTGATTTCAATATAATATAATGCCTGGGGGTTTATGGGGTCACTGATGCTGAATTCAGGGTGCAATTCAGAAAATTAAATATGGCGGATCTAATAAAGCGGATTCAATATGGCGGCCAAAACCACTTGATGAAAAGAGATTTTCAAAAAATCACTTGATTTTGTCCTTATTTAATACCTGGAGGTTTATGGGGTTTCTGATGATAAATCCCGGGTTCATGTGAGAAAATTCAATATGGCGGCCAAAATCACTTGACAATCGGAGATTTTTAAAAAATCACTTGACTTCAAACTAATTTGGTACCTAAGGGTTTATGAGATCGTTCATGATAAGTCCAGGATCGAACCCTGTATTTTCTTTTCTATATATATATATATGAGGTCTGTTCAAAAAGTATCGCGAATTTTGAATTTCCGCGGGTTACGTATATTCGATTTTCGATTTTTTTGTGGCGTTATGTTGGTACTCATGTTTCTCACTTATATCGACAAGTTCGGCCATTTTGAATGTTCAGTTAATTTTTGACAGTTGCTTTGCTTGCACCTGTTTTGGCTCGTCTTCGATTTTTGCCTATACCAAAAAATGGATCAAATAATCTGTTTCAAATTTTGTGTGAAAAACCAAATTAAGTGCGCGGACGCATTCTGAATGTTGATTGTGGCATATGGTGAAGCTACCTTGGACCGAAGCAACGTTTATCGGTGGTACAAAATGTTCTCAGAGGGCCGAGAAGATGTGAACGACGAAGAGCGTGCCGGACGCCCGAGCACGTCAACAACAGACGAAAACATTGATGAAGTGAAGAAAATAGTATTGGGTAATCATCGAATCACGGTTAGAGAAGTTGCTGACGACCTAAACATATCGATTGGCTCGTGCCATTCGATTTTTACCAATGATTTGGGCATGAGACGGGTCGCCGCGAAATTCAGATCGTTGCTTGTGCGCGAATTTTTGGCCAAAAACAACACACTAATAATGCCTCAGCCACCGTATTCCCCAGATTTGGCCCCTTGTGACTTTTTCTTGTTCCCGAAACTGAAGAGGCCCATGAAAGGACGACGCTACGCTACGAGTGAGGAGATATAGACGGCATCGAAGGAGGAGCTGAACATGATCACAAAAAATGATTTTTTCAAGTGCTTCGAGGATTGAAAAAGACGTTAGCACAAATGTACAATATCTGGTGGGGATTACTTTGAAGGGGACAAAATAGATATTCATGAATAAATAAATAATTTTTGAAAAAACACAAATTTCACGATACTTTTTGAACGGACCTCGTATATATATATATATAATAGTGTTTCTTTTTAAATCGTCCTGTAGGGCAGTGTTTCTCAACCTTTTCTGGCATGGGACCCCCCCTAAATTATATCAATATTGTCTGTGGCCCCCTATATATATATATATATATATATATGGTGTATCAAGATAGAGGGAACACGATTTTTTTCGAAAAGGCAACGTGTGAGCAAATTGGGAAAAATTTTGAACTAAAATTTATACAAAACATAAATGGTAGTATTGAAATTTTCCGGAAGTACAGGATATTAAGGACTGTTTCGAATTGTTATATGGGAAAGTATGTTATATTGAGTATTTTTGGATAGAGCTTTTCAAAAGAAACAACTTTTACTTAAACATTTTTTCAGTATCTTTTACGGTTGACAAAAAACTATAATATATATGACGATTATATTCCCTACAACGACTTGAAAGTAAAGTATTTTTATTTACAAGTGTTCAAAGTGCCTTATATATTGATTTAAACACATTCGCATCCTTGCTCTTGAGTTATCTGTAGTTTGGAGAGTAATAAAAAAAAATATAATAAAAATTATTGCACTTTTAAGTCGTACCTACTTCAAAGTACAACTTGAGTTTTGATTGCTTTTGATCAGCTTGTTTAGCAAAAGCTCATTTTACTCATTATAAAGTTAGCTAGTGACAACTTTAGAAAATTAATACTCCATTCCGCTTAAACGTTTGAAATAGCCTGTACTTTAAATTATTTGTCAAAATAAGCTTAAATTAGATAGAATAATAAATAAAATATTTATTTTATTTATGCTATGAAAGGTATATTTCTCTGAATATAAATATAAGACTCGTATTTATAAATATGAATAAAATTTATATCTTGCAAGATTGAGCGCATTGCTATTATATTTTCATGTTTTGATCTTGTATGACTTCGCGGCCCCCCAACGAAGTCTTCACGGCCCCCCGGTTGAGAAACGCTGCTGTAGGGTACACTATTATTACAACTCACCCCTAATAAATCGGTAAAAAACTTTTTTCCCTCATCTGCTAATATGGTTTACACTTGTATTCCCTACCATTAATATTTGTTCCCACTGAATGTATCTGTTACAAAATAAGTTTAGTTTGTAATTTAAACTCCTGTAGATGGCGTCACTGCCGAAATACGTATAGAGTAATATTAAACTTATATTTGTGAAATTTACCGAGTGTTTTATTTATTAACTCTTATTTTATTTTTGTGTTAAAAATAAATATTGCTTTGTATTAAATTACTAACATGCTTTTAATTTAATTCTCTGCACACATAAAAATAGGATAAAGATTTAAAAATGAAAAAACTGTTAACGATAATGTGAATGCGGATAGGTAATGGTTTTTCGCGGTTATTTGTTTGTTGGTGGTTGTGAGGGCGATTGTGAAGGGAAGCAGCAAACATGTGGCCGCTAATGAGGTAATGGACTAGATTAATGATTCATAAGATTAGCCGTGACATTCACTCCTGCCCAGGGCCGATCATATCGCTTTCAACAAAGACAATTACAAAATTTGTTGTCAGTTGAGAATTTGCCAGTACTTGGCGCCAGTGTCAGACACGGGGCTAAGCATTAAGGGTAGGTTAAGCCCCACAGTTCTCAAAAGTTTCATATACAAGACTAAGCTTATACCAACATAACTAACTTTAATGAACATCATCTAACATGTGACAATAATACAGCTTTAAAACATCAGTTGTAATACATAGATAAAGAAGGAAATAGATTCGAAACTGCCGTTATATTGTTTGAAACCAAATTAGCGCTGTAGTTGTTGGGTTATGGAACTAAAATTGGTAGGGGAGGGAAGGGTTGGGTTTTCGCGGGTATTTCAAATGCTTCAATGGATATAATTGTAAGCATAATTAAATGTTATTATTAAATGAAACAATTGTTATGATTTATTTTGTATTTATTTGAAGGAAAACCAGCGATATTAATTAAATCCATAAAGTTTTTTTTTTTTTTTTTTTCGATGATCTCGTTAGTTCCGTATAATCTAACATATCTACCCAGGTATACAGCAATATTTTCGGAAACTTATTATATTATTTTGCAGATCTAAGGTTGATTAAGTAAATGTAAGTCGCCATGTGTTCTCTTAAATAAAGATATATTATAATGAAGTAAGAAAAATAATTTGTCACATATAATTATACCTGCCACAACTGGAGGAATAGGCAACCTATGCTTTCGTAGTACCCCAATTTTTGGATATATAAATAACTTTCTTTTGACAAAAGGGCAAGCAATATTAAATCAGAGAAAAACACAAAAATTTTGTGCAAGTGGAAATGCAATTTTCTTTATGACCGGAAAGCGTGCAGGGGTTTAGTACCATCCCTTTTTTGTTGTCACAGGGTAAATATTCTCTCCTCCAAAAGGCATGCTGTATGAAATCGGAGACAAAAAATGTCATGAGCTCCCCCCGGTCTATACATATTTAGAAACTTAAATAATGGTATTAGGCATTCGCTTTAAAATTCATAAAAAAATATTTTGACATAACATTTGTTTTGGCATCCCAAATAGTTCATAGTGGCATCCATCATTCAGTCACTAAATACCTGAAAAACCCTGAAATGTGTGAAAATTCACACTTCACATCAATTTTTTTTATATGAGAATATCATGATTGACTCTATCGGAAGCTTTCGAAAAATCAGTACAGACGGTGTCTACTATAGATTGTTACTAATTTTATTTCAGATTGTTTGCTTTGTATAAGAAACTTTTGAAGACTATTTAACCTACGGGTATTTAACCTACCCTAAAGTAACTAAGTAATATAAATGTAAAACTGGTTAGTGCAGGTTAATATTAGACTAAATCGAGAAACTTCCATTATATGCACCATCGAGTGAACCATAGTGAAATCATAGCTGTGATTTCAGCTATGATTTCAAATTTAATTAAAATTAATTAATCCTAATTTCTTAGCAACCAGACCACAAGTATCATACACAACATAAATGGCATACATAGAATTAATTGCATTTTACGAGTGGCGGTAACAAATGCTACCAACTGAGAGAAATAACGCATCTCTTGTTAAATCCCTTTACATAAATTACAAGTAACTTTACACTCCACGAATTCCTAAAGTAAACGTATGCAGTAATCCAACCGTAAACTAGAATCAGAAATGTCTGTTGCTTTCGTAGTGGTGTACAAGCTAACACCTGTATATCTACTTGATATTACTTGCTGGTTTCTTGTCAAACTATTATTAGGATTTAATTTCTCTCTGTTAATATTACAAATTTAAATTACAAATTGACATTGTTCACCGAAATTACAACTTCCGTAAACAAGTTTCTATCTCAGGTAGTTAATTAGTAAACAATTTGTTTCTATTTCCCCAGAAATCATCTATATCTTTATCATTCTTAACCACTGGCGTAAGAAAAATGCCGCAGACACCCCGGGACTGAGGGGCCCTTTCTTACTTGGGAACCATGATCAAATATAACTTGTCGGACTCGGAACGGTTCTCAAACAAATGAATAAAAAGTTGTTTAAAAGTTAAAAAAAAAAAAAAAACATTTATAATCTAAGCTAGAACTTTGAAATAAAGCATATAGGTAATACTAAAATCGTAATATAATATAATATACTAAAATATTTTTAAAATCAAAATTCAAAAATACCAGGTTTACTCAATTTTAAAATTTATCAAATTAAAAATTCGTACTGGGGGAGGAAGTAAGATAGATATAGTAACGACGTCGAACACCATAGCCTCATCTCAATCGGATATTTTTTGTCAAATGCACTTTTCAATACTATAGAGTTGTATGTCACGTAACCTACTTGTTCCAATAATTTCCATAAGATAGCATCACCGGTGTCGGAGAAAAAAGCAGAAAACCATAGTTGTATGTCTTAAAAAATAAAAAACTTACAAAACATAGTTGTATGTTAAAACATACACCCTTGTATTTTAATTGTTTTTTTTTTTAATTCATAATACAAGGTGTCTCAAAAGAAATTTTATATTTAGTGGATCGATTAAAAAAAAAGTAAGCCGTATATAGAAAAAATGTTTATTAATTATTAAAATACACTTTTTGGGGATTTATTTCTTAAAAATAATATCGTCTAAATGTAGACCCTCGCGTTCTCGGCACTCATTTAATCGAACAGTAAAATTACTTATGACGTCTCGGCAGGTGGACTCAGGGATGGCTGCCATTTCGTGACGGATATTTTCTTTCAAATGCGCCAGTGAAGTCGGTTTATTGGCGGAAACTTTAGATTTAAGATAACCCCATAGGAAAAAGTCCATAGGGGTTAAATCTGGACTGCGTGGAGGCCAATTTATGTCACCTCTCCGGGAGATCAATTTGCCTGAGAAAATTTCACGAACACGTGGCAGAGACATATTGGACGTGTGTGAAGTTGCTCCGTCCTGTTGGAACCATGTTCTTTGGTTATAGCCAGGAAAGTTTTGCAGTTCAGGTACCAAGAAGTTGTCTAACATCTCCACATAACGCTCTGAATTCACTGTAACTGCACGCCCCCTTTCGTCTTCAAAAAAATAAGGGCCGATAATTCCTCGCGCCGACATCGCAGCCCATACGGTCACTTTAGGCGAATGTAGGGGTTTCTGATGTTTGCGTTTCAAATTCGTTGCACTCCAGTAGCGGCAGTTCTGTTTATTTACGTGGCCATTAAGATGAAAATGAGCTTCATCCGAAAACAAAATGTTGGTAAACGTTGAAAATCGCTCAATCACCTGATTTACGAAATTAAGCCTCTGACTGGCATCTTGGGGCTTTAATTCTTGCACCAATTGAATTTTGTAGGGGTGCAGCTTTAGGTCTTTGTGCATAATGCGATGTAATGATGATCTATGCACATTTAAAGCACTTGCGCGCTTCCGAATTGAAAGGTTCGGGTCGTCACGAACAGACTGATTAACATTCTCCACGTTTTCTACCGTTCTTGATGACCTAGGTCGCCCGGATTTTGATTTATCCAGCGTTGTACCAGTCTCTTCAAACTTTTTAACCCAATGTCGAATGAGAGGAATGCTTGGCGCATCATTTAAGTGGCGAAAACCTCGAATACTGCAGTATTTTCTACGCGCTACAGTCGCCGAATCACCGTTTTTGTAAAACTCTCGCACGCATAACGCGCGGTCTGCTCCCGAGCTTTGAGTCGAGTCTTGAAGACTTGTTAAATATATTTCGAGACATTAAGGTTTCTACAAATAAAAATCCGTTACCAGAAAACAAGGTAATCGCTTTAAAATCTATGCTGGATTGGATGCCTACTATGGATAAATCTTATTATGAAACAATATTGCCAAGAAAGTAAATCTCAAGAAAATAATAAAAATACAATTTATTTCGTTTAATTTTTTTTATTTCGAATGTTTCAGTTTCAGTTCTATCTTAATTTATCTTAATTTTTTTGTAAGATTAATGTTTAATTTGTTATTATTTTGCAAGCATATTGTTTAATTTGTGTTATTTAATCAAATAAAAATTTAATACGTGACTAACATTTCTTTTACCTTTTCTGGTACCTTTTTAATAATTTTCAGAAACCTAAAAACTGAAGCTTTACCTATAAACTGAATTTCCCCCCGATATTACTTTGAACTACAAAGCTGTATGTAACGTTAAGGTACTAAGTTTCGTGTTTTTCTTAATCACAAAGTTGTATGTTCATTTTTCAAATTGTTAAAATGGTATTATTCAATTTTTTTTTCAAAACAATTTTGTTAAGGACAATAACATATCAATATATAGTTATTAAAAAAATTTCTTCCTTGTATTGTAACCTTATATTGGTTTTTTCTATGTCAAAATTTTTGAAGCTTGTTTTCTCAAATGTAATACACTTCGACATACAACCTTATTATTTTCAGCCGACGATATATTTCTAAAGAAATTAATAACACCTTGTTTCGTTGGCAAAGGTGGTAAGAATCAGATGGTGCTTACTTTAATTAATATAGTTTATTTGGACCCAAGTTTTAACTGTCCGAAGGTTTCTCGAAAATCCACCATTTTATGTACAACCCAATATTATTGAATAATACTAAAAGACGCCGTTCAAATTTCCCGGACCAGACTTCAAGTTGGCTTGCCACGACACTGAGTACATGTTCTGGAAGCCACAATCAACGTGCCATTAATGTGTCTATACCAATTATTAGACAAATCTGCTTCCAAGCATGTCCGTCCACTTGATCTAAAACCAATACATCGCAATTGACTATCCATAATAATGAGCTGATTGAAACACTGGTTAGAACCAGTTAAGACGTAATCTAAATAACAATGAGCATAGATCTGGCCAATGACCGTACGTCATGATAAGAACCGCAGCTTACCCTCAGCCTACACTGTTATAACAATTACCGCATAGGATTACCCTGTTATGCTAAGTATTAACTATTCCAGATTATATTAATAGAAAGCTCACATAGACAAACAAGGAGGGTGTAACAGTGATTCAATTTCCCAGATGTGATACAGACTCTCCCAAATAACTTGTTAAGCATGGAGATCTCGAGAAAGGTAAGAGACACGAGGTCGCTTAAATTAGACCAAAGTTGCCGCATTAAGGAGCCATTTTAACGAAGTCTTCGTTCTCCTAAAAAAATACATAGGCTACTACATCGGTTCCCAGCCTGTGCTCCGCGTGCACACTTTAAGAGCTCCGTAGCCATTCCAGGAAATAAAATAAATTATGTCTGTAGCATAGTTTATAAATTCAAATAACCGCGCTTGATTTGTGTACAGAGGTCGCAGAAATAGTAAGCTGTGCTTTTGTACACAAATTAATATGATAAATAGTAGGCAGTGATTAGCAACAGAGAATTATTTTTCTAATAGATACCAGTTCGTCTCGTTGAATGACGTAGATTCTACATATAGAAAGGTCAATTTTGGTGTTTGTCAGGGCGGAATTTTGGGTCCGTTTTTTTTCATCGTTTATATCAATGACCTCCCAAATTTGCTGCCTGAAAGTGTCAAAGTTATATTTTAAGCCGTTGACACTACTGTCCTGACTAATCATACGTCTGTTAAGGATGTGGTCAGTAATACACAACAGGAAATGGTGAAAGTTAAAGATTGGTTCACTTCAAACCGTCTTACTCTTAATAATAATAAAACCCAACAAATTATTTTTTCACTGAACCGCAATATTGATATTAATATTCAGTTCGGGGGGCCAATCAAATTTCTTGGGATTTATATCGATAGTACACTTAGCTGTCACGATCACATTAACTATTTGGCAAACGTTCTTAAATGGGTTATCTATGCGTTCATCAGGCTGAAAACGTCATTGAAAACAGTGAAAACGTCATTCGATATGCTGCGTATGTTTTATTTTACTGCTTTTCAGTCGCGCTTAACTTACGGCATAATTCACTGGGGTTTAAGTTCATCTGTCAACAGAATTTTCTTACTCCAAAAACGTGTGTAAGAATCCTGAATAATGTTCCTAACAGGCACCACTGCCGAGAGCTCTTTAAGAAATGCAGCATTTGGTCTTTCTATAGTTTATTTGTTTATGTTTGTCTGATATACGTTAAAGAAAACCCGAACAAATTTGTAACCGTATCCTCTATACATGTTTACAATGTTCGCTCTGCTGGCAACATCAGACTACCAAGACTTAGATTGTCTAAATCTAGGAACGGTATTTTTTTGGCAGCCACTTTCTTTAATTACCTACCAGTCTCAAAAATTTGTTAATTAGATTATTTAAGTTCAAGATTAAAAAAAATCTTATTGAGAATTGTCTCTACAATTCGGACGAATTTTTCAAAATTAATTTCAATAAGTACACCTAACATGTAAGCTGTTTTTCTACCTTTGTTAATTTTATATATACATATATTTTTTTTTCTCTCTTATCTATCATAATTATTTTCATTTTTCAAATGTTTTTCTACTTTTGTTTAATTAAATTATCATATATGTACTGACAAATGTAAACGTCGTAAGATGTCTAGCATGAAATAAATATTATTATTATTATTATTATTACGAAGCGAGCACATTTTCAGTACTTTCTGGGACAATACATTTTTTCTACTAGAGCTGAAGTATCCTGAGTTTGAACGAATTTTTTACAGTCTACTCCTCTGATCCATCGACAAATTAAATTTGAATAAAATCAAAAGAATTACAAATAAAAAACAGAATCAAAATAAGAAAGCTAGAAATTATATTCTAAACGAAAATTTGCCAAGTTGAATGTATGTCCGAGTGATTTTTGACTTTATCCGGTTTATGACTCTAGCTGGAATGTGATCGGCGAGATGCATTGTTGTTTGAATAATCTGCGTGTATTTTTATTTGCTTCATTTTATAAAAAACGGTCTATCTATCAATAAATGAGCAGTGGAAGAGAAAAGTGAATTTATAGTGAAATTTATACCAGGGCTTCGAACCGTTATTTTTTTCGTTTCGGTTTTCGTTCCGGTTCAATTAAAAAAATATATATTGGTTCGGTTCCGGTTTTCGTTCCGGCAAAAATAACGGTTTTTTTCTGTTTTCGGTTTTCGGTTCAGTTCCGAGTGATAATTTTTTAAATGCTTTTATATATATTAGAAATTTATTTTCTACTATAATTTAGAAGAATATTTTATTCCTTATTCTGTGATAATATTACCAAGGTCGCTGCCAGGAGGGAGTTCTGGGCGTTCAACCCCCCTCCCCCGAAATAATAGAAGCGCATTTTTTAAATTATCAGTTAAAAAATTACGAATTACGATTTTTTTCTGCTCATCAGTTTAAAAAATAATCTTAAATAAAATGTATTTTATATTCACTCACATAAACGTTATCTGAACCGAAATAAACCGATATTTTTTTTCGGTTCAGTTCCGGTTTTCGTTCCGACAAAAATAACGCTTTTTTTCGGTTTTCGGTTCAGTTCCGGTTCGAAGCCCTGATTTATACCCCCTAACATTACTTCTAAACACCATTAATTTGTAATAAATAGGATAGGCCTAAGGGGCTCCGCCATAGAAATTCATTCTAAAGAGGGCTCCGCACTAGATATATACTAGATATGAACTAAATGTAAATTTTTCGGTGTAAAAGTTTCGAAACCCGTACAACTTCCTACCAGATTCATACATCTACGGACACGACACATTCCTCATAATTTGATCTCGGAAGCCCATTTTTTGTCGTTATAAAAATAATCAGCTTTCCAATTAACAACAGAAACATTTTAACTTATCTTAGAAAACCCATCTTATTGCTCCAATAATTAATAAACGCAAATAAATAATTTTGACTCTAATTACCTACGAAATCCATATCATTGAAAATGGTCGTATATCAGCATCTGTATAAAAATTCGACCATGTAGTTGAGATAAAAGAAGACAACTTTTAAACAAATCATATAATATACGTTCGTAAATTGTACCCCTGTCTTTTAACTTTCACTAATAAAGTACCGTCACTGATAACTGAACTAATTTCTGAAGATGTTTCTCTTTAAATAGAATAGTTTTTATATTTAAATAATTTCAATATTTTTAGCTAATTGAATAATTTTGTTTTAAATAATAATGCAATTTTATTTCTGAAATTACTGCTCCCACATACGTGACGTCATTTACTTCGCAAATCCGACTGTACGATTTAGAGGTTCTGGGATCTTTTATATGTGAAAGAAAGAAAAAAGATAATCTTAAAATATGTCATTGGATGTTACAATCCTTTTGCAATTTGTAGCTCAACCTGTACCATTTGTATTAGATTTTTGTTCCGATTTGAGAACAAACTACGCCGATCGTATTTATGAATTTTGATCCGAATTGTTTGAATCTGTAATACAAAATGCAAGTTGAAGAAATTCAATACCCACAGCGAAGAGTAGATTGAAATGTCGTATTTTATATAACATCCTAGAGAGAATATTACTACTCAAGTCTACTTGAAACAAATTTACATAGATACAAAGCTTTACAGATAAGTTAGGAGTAATGCAATTTTATTTTTACTATATTTTTTAAGAGAGATAGAAGCTATATTATTTGAAATAAACCTTTATATTCTTTTTCAGTTATACAAAATCCTCCTCCGGGCTCCTGCAAGAACCTAATTAGACTACAGACAGTAAATAAGGTAAGAACGATGACTTTATATTTATTTTATATCTCTTTTCTTACCAGAGGCGGAGGTATAATAGCACAAATCAAGAGTAGAAGTAAAGATGTTTATGGTTTTAATCCATTAGAGCCCGTAATTCTGTGGATGTTATTTTTAAGATTTTTATATCAAAATCATTCGAAAATATCAGTATACAATTAGTAAAGAAAATTTCATTATCAAAAAATATACTCCTTACGAAATATTAGCTGGCAACTATAGTTGTCGACGGGCAGATAGATGTAAAAAAATGAAAAACTAATAAGTTTTTAAGAAATATAAAATTTTATTTTACTATGTAACTAACATTGTTTTTTAGATTTATTTTATGTTTTTAAGAATGAAAAGATTTAAAACAATCATCTGGATGTAGCGATGCATCACATTTTCGGCAAATAAATATTGTTCTTTTATTACATACACGATAATATTTAGATTCCCCACGTTCAACAATATGGTCAGTACGGTCTGTTCGTAGTTCATTTAGCACAGGAGAAAACTCCATTGATGGCCTATTTCCAAGTTGTACTTTTGGAGTACCAAAAGTTTTGAGATTTTGAATAAAAACAGCACATTGCCGTCTAAACACTAAAAGTGGTATTTCATGGCCTAAACAGCGGTATAATAACCATCCTTGAACGCAGGATATGCCAACTGCCCAAGAAAAAAATGGCCACCACCAGTTTTTAGTTCTTATACTACATCCATAAGAAGATAAAAATTGATCCGACATGTCTACATCGCCCATATTAGTATTTTATTTAGCAATCGGACCTGGAACTAGCACAGATATGGTCTTCTTTTCTGCCCGAGAGTATCGTGATGTTGTTTTCATTGGATTTATAAAATGATAGTTGTTAAAACAGTGAAATCACTATTATCCTTCCATCGAACAGCCAATAAATCATTGCATGCAGAGGACATCATTTCGCCACGTGATTTTATACTCCAGAATTTTTTATCTTCAAGTTTCATTGATGGAGATATGTGATTTTGGCGCAATGTTCCATTCCCGCCCAAACCTCTTAAAGTTAGTTCTTGTAGTAATTTTACCGAAGTAACCAAATGGTCAAAATATAATATTACCCCAGCAGGAAGGGTCATAGGCTCAACTAATCCTAGATCAACATCTCTTTGTCCAAGCCGACTACTTAGAATACGACCTGGTAGATGATAAAATTGCCTTCCACTCCATTGTCAGATTTATCTGAGTCTTGATCCATGTCAATGCCATATTCTTCAGGTGGGCATACTGTTACTGACTCTGAAATTACTTCATCTTCTTCAATAACTGCCAGAATTACATGAAGAAAAAGTCCATTCCCATATTTGGCTATATGGCAACTTAAAGAAATAATAATAATAATAAATAACAAAAGTTGTTCATAACATACTTTTCTCAGTATAACATCAACGTTTATTAAATAAATTATGCAAGTGCCCGCCGGCAACTTTAGTTGCCACGCACTTTCAAGTCCAATTTTGAACATTTCAAAACCAAAATCTTTAAAATCACATAGGGGAGATGTGGGGACGGTGGCACACATTTTGGCTTTCTGTACATAACATCTTCAATTTTGAATTTTTTAAATAAATCTTTTTGCCACTTAATACTTATAATGTCGTTGTTTAAATAACCTGTTAAAAATTAATAACCTTATCACGTGCCATTTATAATTAATATTTTTGTTGACCTCTGCAATTGTGCCACTGTACCTATACGTGAGGGTACAGTGAAATAGCATTAGGGATACAGTGGAACAGTAAATATAATAGGCATCTAAAAAATCTGTAAATGTATCAATAATTTTTATTGAAACTTCAATTCAATGTCTTTAAAAATAAATCGTCTGAAAGATACTGAAAAATTAATAATATTGTAAAAAAATCAAATTTTTGGAACAAACTACTAAGTAATTAAATAATGTATATAAATATATAAATGTAAATTTATTATTAATATAAAAAAATATACTTTGGTAAGTTCCTCGGAAGCAGTGAGTTTTGATAGTTTTTATTTTAATGTTAATTATATTTCATTAAATTTACTGTAAAAATCAAATCGTCTAAATGGTGTTTTGTGCTTGCAGACAGAGCAGGAGATGGTAAAACTTTTATCAGCTCTGATTTTTTAAATGCGTAATTTTCATTTGTTTTAATAAATTTAAAGAATAGAGTCAGCCGTCGGAGATATGTTACAACAATATCGTCAGTCGTTATTTCTATGATTTCCCCTATAGAGTGGCTCTTCATTTTATTCTTTCTCTGAATCTGTATCACATTTAGAGTCAACATTATCATCTGAGTTTGAATTCTCATCAATATTGACATCAGTATCAGATGTGTCTGAACTTATAAGAATATCTTTTAATTTTCTGATCTTTTTTATTTTGCTCAGCTTGGAATTGTTCTTCTAACTTGTACCCACGTACGTGGGTACAGTGGCTCACTGTACCACTGTATCCACATAACACGTGTGCCACTGTTAGCCTAACCCTATTTTCACGAACATTTTATCAAATATAATAAATGATATAGTTTAGAACATTAGTAATTGCTTTACACTGTAGACAAATGACCAATTTACAACATGTAATACAAAATTTCTTACTAATTTAGTTGTGTCTCGTTCAAATAAAAAATTTCTTGTTACGGTAAACTTTAGTTTGTCAACCTCAAATCAACATTTGCATCATAAATGGCGGGACTTAAATTTATAGACTCAAAATGTGGATAGTATAATTTCTCAGTACCAGACGGGCCTATATATACCCAAACAGACATGAAAATATTCTATATTTCAAAGATATTTCAAATGTTCCACTGTACCAATTGTGCCACCGTCCCCACATCTCCCCTATATCTCCAATTCAGAGGACAGTTATAGCTAATAATTTAAATCGTATAATTTCATTAAACAAATAACCACAACTAATGTTTATGATTGACAAAAAAAATGATTTTATAACAGATTTGGTTTGTAATTTTTCAGTTTTTGCAACCATACAGAAGCACGGAGTTCACGTTGGTGTTGAAAGTTCGTTATTTCGAATAGATATACAGCTGGTTATTGTTCCATAAGTTATTGAGCTGAATCATGCAGGGCTTTACAGATTCTTTGGAGAACGTTAGTTATTGCCCACCATCCTTGTTTATAATGATACCAAAGTAACAAAACTTGCTCACGTCCTTTTTTTGATTTTCGGCTTAGAAAACACTGGTCACATATCTTCATTTAAATTGAAATGGATGGGAACAAAGGCAGTAATACTTTGTATTCAAAGATTGTGAGAGAACAATCTGACTTCGATCTGGTCTATATCTTGAAGCCATTTGTGGGGCATATCATTTAAATTTCTTTTATACCTTCTCTTTTTAGAGATGGTAATTATAAGGTTTTTCCATTCTCAGTAAAACTTCTTCATTTGTGATATCGTCTATTCACCAAAATGTTCAGCATACGTTGATAAATCCACATTATAACACCCTGCAGTTATTTAATGTGTCTTTGTAAATCATGGATTAAATTTTGGACTTTAAACTAACAACATAAATTAAAGAACTAATATATTGTTATAGGTATTCAATTTGCCCTTTTAATGTTTAATAAAACGAACGTCTATGCTCGGAATCGTTCGAGCTGCAGCAATTGTATTTCTGCTCTTCTTTGTTGTTTTGTTTTCAAAATACTGTTAGTGAAGAAAAGTTTTATTCCTGTTATTCTGCGGTTAAATTTAGTAGAGTTTAAAATAAGGTAGAAAAGTTAAATGATTATTTCCACTCAATGTTTACGGTTTAACAGCCAAATAAAGCGCATTAGCGAAAATTACTTAGCTAAGTTCTTTATGTATACATTTTATGGACAACATTTTGAGGGAAAGGAGATAATGATATGATTTAAATCTTAGAACAATAAATGTTTCTAATCCATAAATCTCTCTTTACATATTGACGGACATACAGATGGATATTTGTTGTATAATAGCATTTTTATTTAATAGTATAATGTATATTTATAAAATATTTCGTTAAAACGGGAATAGGTTACGCACCAAGGTACGCACATAAAAAGTAACTTTGATTGTATCTTGCATAAAAGAGAAACAAACAACGGGCATATAAGTGGATTTTGGTTGTTTAATAGCAGATTTACAAAAAAAAAAAAAATCATGAAAGCAGGAATTCTTTAAGCGAGGTAAACCCGTAAAATTAATAGAACATGGAAGTGGCAATATTTTATCATAAAATACAAAATTTCATCAAAATCTGACCAGTTATTTTTGAGTTTTGCTTGGACAAAGGGATACACAGACAGAAAAGTAGTCCCTTAGTATTGTATCTACAACAGCCAAAATTATGGAAAGAATAACACAGATCAACAAAAAAAAATATATTTTTTTGAGTCTTTATTTTAATGACTTTATTTTCTGTTTCTTTATATCGAAAAATAACTAAAACCTTCGTTTATTTTTAAAAAACTTTGCTTTTGTACATTTTACAACAATCAATATATATTTATTTATTTTTATGACCATATAAGGAGAAGCGCGTTATATTAAGTAAAGGTGGGGACGAGCGGCTGGAAAGCAAGTGGCATTTCACTTACGTGGTTTGTAGTCGGTATGCGCACACGCATTGCAGCGATATAACGCATTTTGTGTGGCGGCAGATCCAAAAAATGGCGTCAAAAAGTTGTAAACACGAGGTAGACTCATCCTGCTATATTTGCGGCGAATTTATCAAAACAAGAGAATGGTTGGATTTATGATGGGAATGCATCCCATCAGAAATCCAACCATCTTAAAATCCTCTATCACTGGCCAGGTATACTCATCATACTTTAATTTCTTTGAGCATTACGGAATGAGCCAAAGGAAGAGATGGAAATTTATTTCCATTGTGAAGGACAGCTTTTAAACTTTTTGTAGAACTGTCTATGAAAAGTCACCAGTCAGAAGGAATGCATGAGATTCCGACCGCCTTGTCGGAATCCAACCATCTTAAAATCCTCTATCACTGGCCAGGTATACTCATCATACTTTAATTTCTTTGAGCATTACGGAATGAGCCAAAGGAAGAGATGGAAATTTATTTCCATTGTGAAGGACAGCTTTTAAACTTTTTGTAGAACTGTCTATGAAAAGTCACCAGTCAGAAGGAATGCATGAGATTCCGACCGCCTTGCATAGGCGGTTATACTAAATATCCTTGCTGCCTTTATTTTTGTCGGACCACAAATAAAGAAAATAATGTCCAGTGACGAATTTTCACAGATACTCAATACTCATGAAAGTAAAGCCTGGGACAGCCTGAAAGCAGTGGTTCATGGTTTTCTCGGAAACAACAGAGCAGACAATTAAAAAGAGCTTATTGCAACTATGCTTGATAACTTTAAACTCATGGGTTGCAGAATGTCCCTTAAAGTGCATATGTTACATGCTCACTTGGACCAATTTAAAGATAACATGGGAGCCTATTCGGAAGAACAAGATGGACGTTTTCATCAAGACGTGATGGACTTTGAACGTCGTTATCAGGGGCAATACAATGAGAGTATGATGGGGGACTATATTTGGGGGCTAGTACAAGAAAGTCCATACAATCACAGAAGAAATACGAAAAATAATCATTTCTAAACTTTTTTATATATTCTGTTACAGTAGTTGTTTGTTTCGAATGGTTTTCTTGTAAATAAAACTGATTCGAATTCATAACAAAAGTTTGTATTATTTTTACATACAATAAAGGTCTGAAAATAGGGAAATTTTCTTAAAATCCATAATTTCATTCTGATAGCTACAAGAGCAAACTTTTTCGGGTTAAACTATTTTTTCTTTAATTAATAATGTGGAAGAAATAAAAATCAGATTTGCAGAACCCAGACTCAAAATTCCTGTTGACCGGTGTAATTTTTGATGAAATGATAAATTTCTTATTTCAGCACTGTATAATTCCGAACACTCAACATGGATTGTTCCCAAATCGGTCTGTGGCATCTAATATGCTACTAGCAACTGATTATTGGTCACAAGGATTGGACTCTTCTGAACCTATAGATTTTATTTACTTTGACTTTGCATTGAAAGAGTTGCTCATCATAGATTATTTACTAAGCTAAAGTACAACGGCATTCGTGGAAAACTATCATGGATAATTTTATTTCTTACTGGACGCATATTCCGAGTTCGTGTTGGATCATTTTTTCGCAATCTATTACATATAGAAAACTATTATCTAATTACATATAGAAATGTGTAGGGTTTCGTAGGCTTAAACAAGAAACTCTAGATATTCCTATGTGATTTGACCGATATGAACAATATTTTGCAGATTTATTCTCTAAGAAACTGCGAATAAAATAACATAAAGAAATGTCTAGAATTTCGTAAGCATAAACAAGGAACTCTAGACAATCCTATATCCTATGATCGATATAAAAAATATTTTGCAGATTTATTCTCTAAGAATCTACGAACATACTTATAAATAGAAATATCTAGGATTTCGTAGGCATAAAAAAGAAACTTTAGATACTGTTATACCGTACAAGATTTAATATTCACGCTAAGACAAATTGGGGAGAAAGCTTTTAACACAGGAAAAGAAGTACATTTATGCTTCATTGATTTAGAGAAAGCTTTCGACCGCATAAGCAGAGAAGATGTTTGGACTAGCTTAAGAGAAAGAGGAGTGTCAGAAAACTTGATAAGTGCCGTCAAAAGTTTATATTGTTGCAACAGGAACTACGTCAGAACAAGAAATAAAGTATCGGAGTATTTTGAAACTAAAATAGGACTGAGACAAGGCTGCGCACTGAGCCCTTTTCTGTTTTCGCTAGTTCTAGATCAAGCCATTAAAAAAATGAATAAGGAAGCGAAACCATATGATATAGGTTTCTGGAAACTAAAAAGAGTACAAGTCACAGAAATATGTTATGCAGACGATATGGTGATTATAGGGAAAAACGAAAAAGATCTCCAACACAACTTAGACCTGTTCCATAAAGCACTGAGTGATATAAATATGAAGATAAACAAAGACAAAACAAAAATAATGATTATAGGAAGAAAGAGACCGAGACATAACATTAAAATAGACGGAACGACAATAGAACAAGTCAGCAAATTTAAATATCTGGGATCCATAATAAATGAGGAAAACACCCTAGATGACGAAGTGAACGAAAGAGTAGGGGCAGCAGGCAGACTCTTCAATAGCATTAAAACACCTTTCCTAGCCAAAAAAAGAGATAGCGAAAGGAATCAAAACAGACATCTTTAAAAAAGTCGCAACACCAATACTGACCTACGCATGTGAAGCATGGACTATGACCGAAAAACATAAAAGCAGAATTCGAAGCACCAAAATGAGATTTCTGAGGAAAATTGAAGGCAAAACAAAGAAAGACCACATAAGAAACGAGACATTCCGGGAAAATTTACACACAAAGCCAATAGAAAAACAATCCAAGAAGGACAGCTAAGGTGGTTTGGACATGTTCAAAGAATGGGAGAAGAAAGAACAGCGAAGAGAGCATTTGAAGCAAGACCTGATGGCAAAAGACCCCGAGGCCGGCCAAGAAAAGCGTGGGAGACGGAAGTGGCACTAGCCATAAAGGACAGAGGAGGAACCTGGCAAGACGGAAAAACTTACGCACGAGATAGAAAGCGATGGCGTAAGTTCTGGAAAATAGTGCCACATAGAGACAAGTGACTCAACTCACACAGCCTTACACCGAAAGGTAGAAAGGCTTAGGATTAAGTAAGTAAGATACTGTTATATCCTTTGACCGATATGAACAATATTTTACAGATTTATTCTCTAAGAATCTACGAATATAATTACGAATTAGTCTGGACATTAGTTACGCAACTGTATATTACTATCTAATTCAACTAAAATTGGTTTTACTAAACCATTGACATATCCCATTTATAATTACTGAACAATAACAATTTCCTATTCATTTGTAAATTAAACCATACTGAACAAATTAAGGGCAGCAGTGTTAGTTATAAAAAACATTTCGATACGTTATATTCTCGTTAATGTGTTGCGTTATTGTTTTGTTATGTATTCGTGTACGTTACGCGAAATTGAGTTGCATGTTTGCACGTGGCCCTAATTTCAATTAGAACAGCTCACTGGTTCAGATGTAGTTGTGTGATGTCTAGATGCGGTTAAGCACGGGTTCGCGAAAATTGTTTCCGGGAACGTGTTTACCTATCACAACAACATATGGCCTTTAAAGCTAGTTTTGGAACTGGAATAATTGTCAAACAATTGCATACATATAAATAGAATGCATAGATACACGTGGAAATTAAACAAATGTTTGAAAAAGAGATGACAATCAAATGACCAAAAGGAACAAAAAGGTTAATTCTGTAAATAAGTCTGATTATGCCCAATTTTAGAAAGTGTTGGAGTTTTTCGACATCCTACAACTCTCATGCAACCTTTATGAACATTGCTTGGCAAAGGTTAACCCTTTAAAACGATTTTTGTTTGCCCTAACCTTAATATACGAGGGTGATTCAAATATAAACGGTAATTTTTTTATACACTTATTTATTAACTAGGTTATTACCCGTCAACAAGGATGGATTTATAATATTAAAATTTCAATTTTTTGTATGTGTATATGGTTTTATTTTTTAACGTATCCTAATTTCATCGCCAGTCTGCGAATCATGGGACAGGATATCACCAGTTAGCTAATCACGGGAGAGGGCGTCACCTGTCAACCAATCAAGAAACAGGGTGTCCCCAGTTAGCAAATCACGAGAACGTTAGAAAAATTGACGTCATAATGTTGCCAACACTACATACAGACACTTGCTAATTATATAGTTAGATAATTTATTCATTAACTTTTTAAGATGAGAAAACTGTTCATTTTTACTTAGTACATTACATTTATATTGTAAAAACTAATAATAATTTGAGACGTTAATTTATGCCTACGAAATCCTACAAATATCTATATGTAATTATATTCGTAGATTCTTTAGAGGATAAATGTGCAAAATATTGTTCATATCGGTCAAAGGAAACAGGAGTATCTAGAGTCTCTTGTTTATGGCTACGAAACCCTAGGCAGTTATGTATGTAATTATATTCGTAGATTCTTAGAGAATAAATCTGCAAAATATTGTTTATATCGGTCAAAGGAAACAGGAGTATCTAGAGTCTTGTTTATGCCTACGAAACTCTAGACATTTATGCATATAATTATATTTGTAGATTCTTAGAAAATAAATCCGAAAAATACTGTTCATATCGGTCAAAGGATATAGGAGTACCCTTGGGTTTCTTGTTTATGCCTCCGAAACCCTATACATTTCTATAAGTTATTTTATCCGCAGATTTTTAAATAATAAATCTGCAAAATATTTTTCATATCGATCAAAGAATATAGAAGTGTCTACAGTTTCTTATTTATGCCTACGAAACTCTACATATTTCTATACGATGTTTTATCCGCAGATTTTTAGAGAATAAATTTGCAAAATGTTTTTCATATCGATCAAAGAATATAGGAGTGTCTAGAGTTTCTTATTTATATCTACGAAACCCTAGATATTTCTGTATGTTATTTTATCCGCATATTCTTAGAGAATAAATCTGCAAAATATTGTTCATATCGGTCAAAGGATATAGGAGTCTCTTGTTTATGCCTACGAAAGCCTAGACATTTATGTATGTAATTATATTTGTAGATTCTTAGAGAATATATCTGCAAAATATTATTCATATTGGTCGAAGCATATAGCAGTGTATATAGTTTCTTGTTTATGCCTACGAAACCCTACACATTTCTATATGTTATTTTATTCGCAGTTTCTTAGAGAGTAAATCTGCAAAATATTGTTGATATCAGTCAAATGATATAAAAGTATCTAGAGTTTCTTGTTTATGCCTACGAAATCCTACAAATTTCTATATGTAATTATATTCGTAGATTCTTAGAGAATAAATCTGCAAAATACCTGTGAATCAAGTCAAACTGGGAGTTAGCCAATCACGAGAACCTTAGGAAAAATGACGTCACAGTGTTACGAAATCACTAACACACGGTGTGCTTGCGATTTTTTAACTATTTCTAGATAATTTTTGGGTGCAGAATCCAAAATAACCGTCAGGTTTGGTCCATCAGATCTAGTTTTTGAGATAAGCTGTATTGGCCTCTTTTAAAATAAAATCATCTTATTGTTTAACATTTCACGTTATTACTATTACTATTTGTTCCAACTGCTAGTTAAAAACAAAAAATACATAGTAAGGTATATATTTCACAAAGTAGATAAATATACATTCAGCATTTATCACTTAAACATTTTTTTTTATACGATTTTCTAGCATGGATTTTACCAGGACAGTCTCGCTGAAGAATCCAACAGTAGTCGGCCATCATGTGGCTATCTCATCTTCCTTGATATTGATCTTCCATAGTTTTAATGTCCTGAAGGAATCTTTCCCCCTTTCTTCACTAAAATCACCTAGGTTTTCTGGTAACCGATCTAAGTAGTTGTGGAGATAATGAACTTTTATGCTCATATAAAAACCGAGAATATTAAAGTTGGAAAGCATATTTTCCACTAATTCTATGTAATTCTCTGCCTTTTGTTTTCCAAGAATATTTTGAACTACTTGAAGAAATGAACACCAAGCATTAGATTCAATCTAATTAGGTATTCAATTAGGTAAATTGTGGATCTTTAATCTGAGGACCATAAAATATTCCGGCTTTCAGTTTTTCCTTGCTAATCCCAGGAAATTTACGTGTGAAGTAGCCGAAACAATTCCATCTCTTCAAACATTTTATGCACAGCATCGATGTTTTTTTGAATCACAACCGATTTTGGTCGATTTTCACGAGATTCATCACTGACGGACGCACGACCACGACGAAATTCTACAAACTAATTGTAAACAATCTTTTCTGATGGTGCTTCATTACCGTTGAACGAAGCAAATCTATGCATTGTTGTTGAGTTAGGCCTTTACTAAAATCGTAAAAAATCACCCAACGAAAGCCTTCACGAATTCACAATGACAAATGTTAAATTTAACGAATATAGTAATGACAAATTTCAATATTGCCATCTAGTGGTCATTTATAAAAGGTAACCCTCGTATTAGATCCATGGAGCCAATCGATCGATGTGGACAACTTCTGGCTTCTCTCGAGGATCCTTTCTCAAAGTATAACATGGAATTTTTTTTCGATAACAAGCATAACTTTTGTCCCACGGCCAATATAGTCTTTTGCAGAGCTTTTTTCTTAACAATATTATTCAATATTGCATATATATAATTTTAATGTGCTTAAACAAGCTTTAAATTTCGCTTTACAAAGTGCTTCACTTCAAAGACGTAGGAACTAAATTGAAAAATGCAATATTTTCATAAACAGATATAATAAAATAGTGATCCATTTATATTTTAATTTAATTCTGTGAACAATATGAAAAGAAATTCCAATTTTGTGGAAGTAATAAAATTCTTTCTATATTATATCATCTGGTATTATTTTAAAAATATGCTTTTCTAGGAATATCTCATATAAAAATTATACAATATTAAAACAATGTCTTTAAATTATGAAATGATTTAGATATTATTTAAACCTAGTTTTCTAGAAGTTAAAATTATTTGTAGTTAGCTAACTTGACAAGGAAACACAGCAATGGAAAATATGGTCGATACTGCTTGCTGTTAAAGAAAGCAAACAGTTAAGGGGCCCTAACTTATGCAGGGTGATCGTTTTTTGTACCTAACCATTGGGAGCTCCCGAACCGAAAGAGATACGAAGTAGATTAAATTGGGGCAAAGTTGTCGCATTAGTTAACCACTTTAATGATGTATTTGGTCTTCCAGAAAAGTGCACAGGTCACTAGATACTTTTATTTATTTATTTTATTTATTTATCTTGATTAGATGAGTTACGTCCGTAAGTTAGTAATTATAGTTGAAGGTAATGGGATTCCGACCAGTCAGAAAATAAAAACAAATTTATTAACTTCGCTAACCTTTCGATTTAATTTAAATCTTCATAACTAAGTTCTGATGAAGATTTAAATTAAATCGAAACGTTAGCGAAGTTAATAAATTTGTTTTTATTTTCTGACTGGTCCGAATCCCATTACCTTCAACTATAATTATTTATTTATTTAATGTCTGTTGTGTTGTAAACAGGACTAACCCAACACTACAACGACAACATTATTTAAAAAATTATGTGAAGTGTGAATTTTCACACATTTCAGGGTCGCAGGTATTTAGTAAGTAACTGATGATTATTTGGGATGCCAAAACAAATTTTATGTTAAAATATTTTTTTATTAATTTTAATTCGAATGCCTAATACCATTATTTGGGTTTCAAAATATTTTCAGTATTTTTTTTATATAGCAAGGTTCATTAATATTTGAAAATTGCGCCTACGGTTTCCATTGGTAGTTTAAATCATAAACTCCGCCCCTCTGATTTCGTATACATTCAAACATAGAATTAAATTATAATTTCAACACTTCCCACTGGTTATTAAATTTATGCTTTTAAAAATTAAATGCACATTTGCCAAAATATAACTAGAATTTTGACAAAATAAAAATGCAAAAAAAAACAGAAAAAATTAAAATTGACAGGATTCGAACAGTAGTATCTTACAGTAATTTCAACTCACGAAGCGACAACGTTACCACTGTACTACGCAGGTTCATTGGTTTACCATGTTAAATAGTGGATTAAGTATTTTACGTATTTTAGTTAAAAATAAAAAATGCGTTATTTTCCGAAAACATAATCTGATCAAAAATTCCTGTTGTACTATTCCGGTTCACACCAATGTACATTACTTAGAATTTTTTCAGATTTTTAGTTTAAACCATCTGGGCTACAGGGTGTGGGACAACATTTTTTGCACAATTTTGGAAAAAATCGCGTCAAAATTATTTATTTTGCAAAAATAAAATTTTGATCGTTAATCCACGTACTAAGGGCTTTCATTTGATACCCTATTCAGATTTAAAAAAAAAAAATTGTTTTCGATGAGCAGATATTTGTTTATATTTTTAATAGGATATGTTTTTTAGATGTTTTAGTAATTTTCCTATGTGCGGGTCAAAGAGTTGTATAAGCATGCCAAATTTCAACTTTCTAGGTTTAGCCGTTTGGCTACAATTTTTACCGAACCGACAGACAGACAGACTACAGTTTAAACTAAAAATCTGAAAAAAATCTAAGTAATGTACATTGGTGTGAATCGGAATAGTACAACAGGAATTTTTGATCAGATTATGTTTTCGGAAAATAACGCATTTTTTGTGTTTTTAACTAAAATATGTAAAATATTTAATCCGCTATTTAACACAGTAAATGAGTGAACATCAGTAGTCTAGTGTTAACGTTCTCGCTTCGTGAGTTGCAAACTTCTGTTCGATTCCCGTCAATTTTATTTTTTCTGTTTTTTTTTTTGCATTTTTATTTTGTTTAAATTATTTTGTCAAAATTCTAGTTATATTTTGACAAATGTTGCATTTAATTTTTAAAAGCGTAAATTTAAAACCAGTGGGAAGTGTTGAAATTTAATTCTATGTTTAAATGTATACGAAATCAGAAGGGCGGAGTTTATGACTTAAACAACCAATGGAAGCCATAGGCGCAATTTTTAAAATATTAATGAACCTTGCTATATAAAAAAAACTGCAAATATTTAGAAAACCAAAAAATGGTATTAGGCATTCGAATTAAAATTAACAAAAAAAATATTTTAACATAAAATTTGTTTTGGTATCCCAAATAATCATCATTCACTTACTAAATACCAGCGAAACCTTGAAATGTGTGAAAATTCACACTTCACATCAATTTTTTTGTTACATTTATCGCACTGTTTAGATATAATTTGAAACAAACTTCAAATTCCCGTTTTCAAATATCGTCTTCTGTCGTGAAAAGAACCTAATTTGTCGTGAACTAATTTATTCGTATAATGATGTGTTGAGCATAATTTGTTGTTCAACGTTTGTCGTTCGAAGTACATATTTTGTCGTGTCATTATGTGTTCCCCTAATTTTAGTTACCATTTAAAAAATTTTTAAAGAAATGCAGAGTACAACTTAAAGTGTAAGTGCTGTAAAATAGATATTTTCGATAAAACAAAATTTTTATGATAGACATTTGAAAGAATTTAACTGGTAATAGAAATATCTTGATATTGCCCTGTCTAGACATCATATTCAATATTTGAAAAAAGATGTATATTGTAATAATGTCAAGATCGATTTAAAATTTGCTCCTTTTTCTTGCTAAGATCTTATCCGAAACAGAAGATATTTCAAAATATCGTATTTGAACATAGCTTTTTGCAAGGTAATTCTTTTACGAGAATAACATTATTTAATAAAGCTAGTATCGAATTTCAGTATCGAATGAAATTTAAAAATATATCGTTATAAAAATTCCTACACTTGAATCAAAGAATATGTTATAACTAGTTAGAAAATGTGTGGACAATAATGGTGGTTTGATCGAATATTTGTAATTTTTTTTTTTTTTTTTTGTAAAATAATTGTAAAAATCAGCAGTGGCCACCACAGAACCGACCGCCATGGTAAAGTACTTATATAAAATACAATCTAGCAGCAGAGCAGAAATAACTTGGCTTTATATTTTCTAACAGAGATATTATTTATCATGACCATGGAAACGTTACATATACGAGGTCTGTTCAAAAAGTAATGCGAATTTTGTGTTTTTTCAAAAATTATTTATTTATTCATGAATATCTATTTTGTCCCCTTCAAAGTAATCCCCACCAGATATTATACACTTGTGCCAACGTTTTTTCCAATCCTCGAAGCACTTGAATAAATCATGTTTTGTGATCTTGTTCAGCTCCTCCTTCGATGCCGTCTTTATCTCCTCACTCGTAGCGTAGCGTCGTCCTTTCATGGGCCTCTTCAGTTTCGGGAACAAGAATAAGTCACAGGGGCCCAGATCTGGGGAATAAGGTGGCTGCAGCATTATTAGTGTGTTGTTTTTTACCAAAAATTCACTCACAAGCAACGATGTGTGGGCGACGAATTTCGCGGCGACCCGTCTCATGCCCAAATCATTGGTAAAAATCGAATGGCACGAGCCAATAGATATGTTTAGGTCCTCAGCAACTTCTCTAACGGTGATTCGACGATTGGCCAATACTATTTTCTTCACTTCATCAATGTTTTCGTCTGTTGTTGACGTGCTCGGGCGTCCGGCACGCTCTTCGTCGTTCACATCTTCTCGGCCCTCTGAGAACATTTTGTACCACCGATAAGCGTTGCTTCGGTCCAAGGTAGCTTCACCATATGCCACAGTCAACATTCGGAATGCGTTCGCGCACTTAATTTTGTTTTTCACACAAAATTTGATACAGATTCTTAGATCCATTTTTTGGTATAGGCAAAACTCGAAGACGAGCCAAAACACGTGCAAACAAAGCAACTTACAAAAATTAAGTGAACATTCAAAATGGCCGAAGTTGTCGGCATAAGTGAGAGACGTGAGTACCAACATAACGCCACAAAGAAATCTAAAATCGAATATACGTAACCCGCGGAAATTCAAAATTCGCGATACTTTTTGAACAGACCTCGTAAGTATGAAAAAATTGAGACTTTATTTGAGAAGTTCGAAAAATTTTACAGAAATTATTCGAAATTTTTCGTTTTATCAAAAAACGTCTCAAATAAAAGTTATTAGCTATTGCTTTTATAGCAACTTTTGTTCAATAATTTTTTTCGAAATATTTTTCTGTTGTGACAGACAGACCGACAGACATCATGCTAAAAATAGTCAAAACGTTATGTAGGGACCTCAATTCGTGAAGATCCATCGAAATCTTGACATTTCAAAATAGGTATGATCACAATACCTCCCTTATATATGTTGACGGTCGGTAAAAAGTAATAGGTTTTTTTTTTTCTAAATAGTCAAATAGTTTATTTTAGAGATATTTTGTTTCTTTTTTTATTGTTTTCAAAGCTTGCTACGTTCAACTTTGTAAAACTTATGTTGATTATTATTTTGTAAATAAATGGTCGCCATTTTGAAATGGTTAACATAAAAATATGATTTTTTGGTGTCATTGTAAAGCTAATTTAATGTACTTTTAGGAAAAATATATAAAATTATCGATTCCTTATGCTAGATCAAAAGTTGACATAATTTCCGGTGAAACCGGAAGTGCCTCAGAATTCTTATAGTAACCTTTCGATGGGCCTTTTTGTCTAGTTTAACTTTTGTTCTGAAGATTTTTTGTATCTTTACAAATAAAGGAGATTTAAAAAATTATTAGAAATATAAGGAATATAAAGATGATATAAAAATCCACTAAATTGACATATTAAATTGGGATTGGAATAATGAAAAATAGGCTTTCAATACGACCTCCTTACGGTATGTAAGGAGGTCTACACAGTCTACAAGTATGAAATGCGGATTTTTTTTTCAAACTTGCCGCGCAAACCGAGTGTATAGTTCAAAGTTTCAACACATATGGCATTTTGTTAAGTTATCATTAAGTGTCAAATGCGTATAGGTTATAATTTGAAAAGGGATCATATAAGTTTGGTTTTACTGTGTTAAAAATGTCAAATTTTGTGCCAAATAAAGAACATTCGCGGACAGTACTACTGTTTTGTTTTCATTTGAAAAAATCTGCTGCTGAATCATACCGACTGCTTCGAGAAGCTTATGGTGAATATGCTCCATTGCAAGATACGTGTGAACGATGGTTTCGGCGTTTCAAAAGTGGTGACTTTGATCTTACAGACAAAGAACATGGAAAACCTCCAAAAAAATAAGATACAAAATTGGAAACATTGCTACAGGAAGACGATAGTCAATCTCAAAAACAATTAGTAGAGCAGTTAGGCGTTAGTCAACAAGCTGTTTCCAATCGCCTACGAGAGATGGGTAAGATCCAGAAAGTCGGCAGATGGGTTCCACATGCATTGAATGAGAGGCAGATGGAAAAACGCAAAAACACTTGTGAAATTTTGCTTGCACGATACAAAAGAAAGTCTTTTTTGCATCGTATCATTACTGGCGATGAAAAATGGATTTATTTTGAAAATACCAAACGCAAACAATCATGGGTGAACCCAGGCTCACCATCCACATCAACTTCAAGACCGAATCGCTTTGGCAAAAAGACAATGCTCTGTACTTGGTGGGACCAAAAGCGTGTGGTCTATTATGAATTGTTAAAACCTGGTGAAACAGTTAATACCCAACGCTACCAACAACAACTGATCAAATTGAACCATTCGCTGCTCATAAAACGACCAGAATACGAAAGAAGACAGCACAAGGTAATCTTTCTTCACGATAACGCTCCATCATATAAGGCAAAAGCAGTTTGCAATACATTGGAGGCACTCAAGTGGGAAGTGCTACCCCATGCCGCTTATTCACCAGACTTGGCCCCTTCAGATTACCACTTGTTCGCATCGATGGGTCACGCACTTGCCGAGCAGCACTTTTGTTCATATGAAAATGTGAAAGAATGGCTAGATGAATGGTTTGCGGGGAAAGGGGAAGAGTTCTACTGGCGAGGTATTCACAAATTGCCTGAAATATGGGAAAAATGTATAACTTCTAATGGAGCATGCTTTGAATAAATAAACTTTTAATGTTCTTTTGAGTTTAATGTGTTTTATTTAAAAAAAAAATCCGCATTTTATACTTGTAGACCTGGTACTTCGTATTTCAATCTCCTTATCAGGTAAATGTAAGAAACCTATATACGTTAATTTTCCATGGCCTGCTGCGAGAGCAAGCGTTACAATTTAAAATAAATTCTGAATGCTCTAAAAATTTCATAATATTTTTGAACATTATATGTTTCATTTGTAATAACTATTTTACTTTTAGTGGTTAGTAAAGAAAACTGAAAATAATTCTTTTAAATTTTCTAAAATTTAATTTCCTGGTACTATCTCTGTGAACAATGTTTTTCATCCATTGTTTCGGTATGAGATATATGCGAGGCGAATTCCAGGAAATAACCGGAAACTAAGTGTTCCGGCTGCGACTTTCCGGGTTCCGTCAGTAAATACTCGAGGGTTCCGAGCTGGAAGGCTACTTCTGCCATCTATCTTTGAATGAGAGTACTTGTCAGATCTCATCCAGCAGGCCAATTTATTGTTATTGTTCATATTACCGCACTGCTCGTATTTTAAACATTATCGTAAGTTTGACGTTTGGAATCAAGGGTAAAAGCTACAGCTCGTACTTCAGGTAACGTGTTTATATTAAATTAAACCTTTCATTAGAAAAACAACAGGGTGAACAGTATACTTTATGGCATTACAGTTACTATCTAGAGCAGTGATTCTTATTTTTTTCAGCTGTTGATACACCTTAAAATGTGTTCTTACACCCCACTAAATAAAAAAACTCGGAAGACAAAATTATATAAATCATGAAAATGTTCTCATTTCTGAAATATGATCTAAAACAAAAAATTGATGTGAAGTGTGAATTTTCACACATTTCAGGGTTTGGCAGGTATTTAGTAAGTGAATGATGATTATTTGCGATGCCAAAAACAAATTTTATATTAATTTTTTTTTGTTTTTTGTTAATTTTAATTCGAACGCTTAATACCATTATTTAGGTTTCTAAATATGTGCAGTATTTTTTTTTTTTTTTTTTTTATATATAGCAAGGTTTATTAAGATTTTGAAAATTGCGCCTATGGCTTTCATTGGTTGTTATAAGCTCCGCCCCTCTGATTTCGTGTACATTGAAACATAATTTAATTATAATTTCAACAATTTTCACTGGTTATTAAATTTACGCTTTTAAAAATTAAATGCAACATTTGCCAAAATATAACTAGAATTTTGAAAAAATAATTTAAACATAAAAATGCAAAAAAAGCAAAAAATAATTTGTCTCTTCTCGTGGGGATCGAACTGACTTAGTTGGGTGAAAAAGTCAGCGCAAGTAGCACTAGACCAAGATAAGCCTTCCATTCGAGCGTGTTACAAAGCTATAGCTTGTGTACATTATTAACAAAAAAACACAAAAAATGCTTTTTTTCCAAAAACATAATCTGATCAAAAATTCCTGTTGTACTATTCCGGTTCACACCAATGTACATTACGTAGAATTTTTTCAGATTTTTAGTTTAAACCATCTGGGCTACAGGGTGTGGGACAAAATTTTTTTTGCACAATTTTGGCAAAAATCGCTTCAAAATAATTTATTTTGCAAAAATAAAAATTTGATCGTTAATCCACGTACCAAATGCTTTTATTTGATACCCTACTCAGAATTATAAAAAAATATTTTTATTTTCGATGAGCACATATTTGTTTATATTTTTAGGGGGATATGTTTTTTAGATGTTTTAGTATTTTTCCTATGTGCGGGTCAAAGAGTTGTATAAGCGTGCCAAATTTCAATTCTCTAGGTTTAGACGTTTGGCTACAATTTTTACCGAACAGACAGACAAACAGACAGACAGACGACAAAATGACGGTATAAGGGTTTTTTGGTCATACCTACAAAACCCTAAAAAGGTCCTCACTTTTAAAATATAAGTGATGACCTAAAAAAAAGGTCCTCACTTCTAAAATATAAGTGATGACATAAAAAAAGGTCTTCACTTAAAGGTATCTACTTCAATGGTTCTTAACCTTTCTTAACCTTTATTCTAACCTTTATTTTAGTCTTTATTTATCCTTTATTTTAGTTTAACTATTTAAAAAGGTATTTATAATTTTAATTTTTTTCGTAAATATGTTATAGTCGTTTTTAATTTATATAATTACTAAAATTTTACCTATACTTTTTATAATTCAGTAATACGAAGGAATTGCCTCTTAAATTTGAACTGCGGTAGTTGTTTCGTTGTTCGAGAGAGGCGCTGATGAATACTTTTATCATAATTTTTAAGTTTTTTTGAAATACGCCTTAAAATTAGTATTTTTACTGCAAAAAAAAAAAAAACAGCGGAAGACCTTCATGATGATAAAAAACACTTTCATCCTATAGTAATCACTTATATAAAGAAATAATATATTAAAATGACTACTGGGTATTTAATACTTCAAGATTTAACACAATTAAAATTACGCGATTACTAAATATCGAATATTATTCTGTCTTATCTATCCTCCTAATACATTATACTTTATACTTTCGTTAATATAGTTAGTAAAATAGTTAATAACATACAGTTTCCAGAATTAAAATAACGAAACTGCTTAACAGATTTATCCTCACCCTGAAAACTTATTTGAACGTATTCTACAGATAGGTTTAACATTTAAAACGTTCGAACGACCCTTAAAATATATTTTGATAACTCAAAACTGATTCTTACTTTCTTAATTCTTACTTTCTTTTCCGTTTAATAGCATTTTTAACTCAATTTTTAAGGCAATTTTATGGTCAGCAAAAAATTTTCGAAATTTATGAAAATGTGTTAAAACCTTAAAAAACTGCATTATATTTATTTACTCTTATGTATTTTTTACACATTTCATCAATTTTATTAATAAAATACCTTCAAATGTAGTTTTTTTAATTCAGTTTTGGTCTGAAATCGTCTCCTAAATAGTAGAAATATGAATAAACATCTTTTATCGTGTGGTACAATCTGTCCGTGCTGAGCAATGGTGACGATCAACGCCACGGTTTCGAAGAAAAAATGCATGATTTTTATCAATAAAAATTAGTCAGTACCCCCTGTCGAAATAAAATTAAGCCTAAGCACTAAAAAAATATCACCCGGATAAAACGGATATCGCGGTTTATTTTCCTCTCTCCGTGATACCGGAAAAATGATGATACACTAGAAGTTGAATAGAACATACATATCAACACTTGTACAATATAATTTGACACCATTTGAAGCTCCATTTAAAAATTTTGGCTTTCTGCCCAAATGACTTCATCCTAACCCCTTATCCTACAAGTCCAGCCCTGTATCCAGTACAAACATATCTATCGGTAGACACAATATGTCGGATTACCGTGAAAATGATAATAATGCTAATGACTGAATCGAACATTTGGGGGGATTAAAAATGAAATGTTTAAATAGCTTCGTTTTTGAATTTATATTGACATTTCCTCTTTAAAATACCCCTGGCTTTGACGATATAACATTTTTACTGGTATTATTTTACAATTATTTTGAATACGCTGCGATACTACAAACATTGTATATTTGAGGATTGTTTTGCCATTAAAACACAATCGAAATTCTAAATGGAAAACGTTGTCGAGTTTGCTCATATTATGTTATGATTTCATGCAAATGAAATTTTTTATTCATACATGTATTTTGCAAATAACCAATCATCACTTGATGATTTACGACCTAAGAGCGGTCGAAGGCAAGGGAACAATATTGTATTTATTATACGAGGTGTGTAAATTAGTTAACCGGACTGGCAACATAGCATTTGATCTGTAACATTTGGGATGCGGGACTTGTAGGGGCGGCAGGTGAACTAGTGATACGCCTTCAATTGTCTGTTTCAACTTAAATTACGGAAATTCACAAAATATTAATGATCCACTAATATGTAATGATCAGATAATAAGTGAGTTTAAGAATATAAAACTTTTGGGTTTTGAAATGGACGAACATTTAAATTGGAAGAGTCAGTGTACTTCATTGGTCTCTAAACTAAATGCGAGTGAGAAACTATCAAGTGAGAGTGCTCAGCGATGTCCTAGATTGTGTTCATCTCCGTTTCTTTTACAATGCTCATGTTCTTTCACGTTTGACATATGGATCATACATTGGAGGGCTGGTAGTAAGGCCAGGGATGTTTTCATTACTCAAAAACGTATCATTCGTACAATGTTCAAGCTTCATCCGGTGGACTCTTGCCGTAACTTCTTTAAGACGCATAAAATTCTAACAGTTCCTGGTATATATGTACTTCAAATCTTATCACATACGAGATCTGTTCAAAAAGTATCACGAATTTTGAATTTCCGCGGGTTCCGTATATTCGATTTTCGATTTTTTTGTGGCGTTATGTTGGTACTTATGTCTCTCACTTATGCCGATAAGTTCGGCCATTTTGAATGTTCAGTTAATTTTTGACAGTCGCTTTGATTGCACGTGTTTTGGCTCGTCTTCGATTTTTGCCTATACCAAAAAATGGATCAAAGAATCTGTATCAAATTTTGTTTGAAAAACAAAATTAAGTGCGCGGACACATTCCGAATGTTGACTGTGGCATATGGTGAAGCTACCTTGGACCGAAGCAACGTTTATCGGTGGTACAAAATGTTCTCAGTGAGCCGAGAAGATGTGAACGACGAAGATTGTGCCGGACGCCCGAGCACGTCAACAACAGACAAAAACATTGATGAAGTGAAGAAAATAGTATTGGCCAATCGTCGAATCACCGTTAGAGAAGTTGCTGAGGACCTAAACATATCGATTGGCTCGTGCCATTCGATTTTTACCAATGATTTGGGCACGAGAGAGGTCGCCGCGAAATACACATCGTTGCATGTGCGCGAATTTTTGACCAAAAACAACACACTAATAATGCCGCAGCCACCGTATTTCCCAGATCTGGCCCCCTGTGACTTTTTCTTGTTCCCGAAACTGAAGAGGTCCTTGAAAGGACGACGCTACGCTACGAGTGAGGAGATAAAGACGGCATCGAAGAAGGAGCTGAACAAGATCACAAAAAATTATTTTTTCAAGTGCTTCGAGGATTGGAAAAAGGTTGGCACAAGTGTATAATATCTGGTGGGGATTACTTTGAAGGGGACAAAATAGATATTCACGAATAAATAAATAATTTTTGAAAAAACACAAAATTCGCGATACTTTTTTGAACAGACCTCGTATATTTGATAACAAAGATGCTCTAAATTCAACTAATTCTCATAATTATAACACCCGATACTATAACCTCCATATTCCAGCCCACCATTTAACCTTCTCTAGCCAATTGCCGTTAATCCAAGGGGCTAAATTATTTAATAGTCTTCCTGAAGAACTAAAAAATTGTAAAAATAAAAAGCAGTTCAAAAACAATATTAATAAAATAATTTTAACAATGGGGCCCTATAGTGTAAAGGAATTTTAATATAATAATATATTTAATATAATATAATATAATATAATATAATATATTTATTTAAGTTTTTTGTACATATACACATACAGTAACTTACGTCTAGAAAAAAATAATAATACAATACAATATACAAAATATATAATACAAGGAAATATAATACAAAGCAATATATACATTCATATATCAGTCTATATTTCCGATATCCTTTAGGAATTCTTGAGTATCATAATAAGCACCTTTTAAGAGAAAATTTTTAATTTTCCTCTTAAAGTGGTTCTTATTTAGACTGGTTAATGAGGTAGGCATCTTGTTATACAGGTCAATGCCTATAAACAGAGGCAGCTTCCTACTTGCTCTGTACCTACAAAATGGCACTATAAAACTATCCTTATTCCTAGTGTCGTAATTATGCATGTTCAAATTTTTTTTTATTGAACAATCATTTTCCTTTACATATAATTGAACATATAATATTTACATATAATTTTATTCAAATATACCATTGCCTGATTTTAATTTACCTTAATTTAAATTTATCTAAGCTTGTCTCTTGAAATAACATGTGATGGTGTATTTTCTTGTGAAATTTTTATATATGTATGTAGCTGTATGTATGTATATGTATTTACTTATATGTGCATGTGTATGTGCACATGTATCTATGTATGTATTAGACTGGCCTACGCTTATAGAGGCAAATTATCATATTTATTAATTTGTATGTCTCACCCATGCAAATTATGATGCTTCATATAAAAACAAGTTTTGCAAAGTTTGAGCTTCATTGAATGAGTTTTAGTAGTGCCACAAAGCTTACAAAGTTTGTTGTTGTACAGTTTTTCCACACCACCCATGAGGTCATCCATGCGGCCTATTTCACAATGTTTTTCAAGTAACTGATTAGTTTTACAATGTTTTTCAAGTAACTGAGTTAGTTTTATTAATTATTCATGCTTTTCTTCAATGCATATTTTGTTGTTTTTGGAAATATATACCTGTGACGTTGGACCACCTGTAATAGGTACTGAAGCTGATTTTCGTTTTTGGTAAGATGATTATTGTAGCTCTGAATCAAGGCTACAGCTCTCTCTGCATTGTCATTGGTGACATTCATAGTGTCAGTATATTGTTTTATTACTTGATAATCCTCCCGTGCACTCCATTCAGAAGGGTCTACTTCTAAAAAAGAGGAATCAAACGACAATATTGTGAAGAAACGTCCACTTGATTCAGTCACGAAGTCAGCTAGAGTTTTATCTGAGATACTGTCAGTTTCTTCTAGTGTATGTCGTTTGTCTGGATGCTGCAAGCCTGGCTTCTGCAAAGGTGCAAACATCTTTAGTTTCAAATCTAGAGTAACACCTTCATCCATGAAAGCAAGTGACACCAATTCTTCGCTCAAATTCCAAAGGTGACGACAAAGTGCTTTGCTGGCTACAGAAGAAAGTTCTTTATTGTCACATACTTGGAGACTTTGCAAGTACTGTAAGTCATTTCGTGGAGTAGTGGATGCAGTTGTACATGTAAACCAGTTGGGAACGTAGTACTGCACAACAAACTGTACAAATCGCTCGACGGATGACTCTTTCTTGGTCATTTTAAATTGTGATTTGAAAAGTACAATTTTAATTGAATAAATCACTTTAGACATCCAACGTGCTCGATGCACTGTCCCAGGCTCTTTGAAGATAAAGCCTTGCGTGTCAACTCCTAAATAAGCAAGTGATAGTTGTAAAAGTTCTTTGTAATCTGCGCGAGGATGACGACACTTCAACTGATCTTGGCAAATAATAATCACATCTTCTCTTCAAGAAAAATTTCTATTCGGTGCTTCATATATTGAAGTATTGATCTGTTTCCATGGATCACGGAAACGCTTAAATATTTGAATTTCTGGTCCGGATGAGACACCAAAACACTTTTCAAATACGTCAGACACAATTATTTCATTGACATGATGCCTGCTAGCAATAGCAAAAAGACCTCTATTTAGTTCTGTTTCTATTATCACACATGCACCTTTCTTACCACCAGTGTTACTAACAGTGGTGCCGAAACACAAGGCCTTTACACTGTCATAGATATTCCAATCCCGAAGACATTCAACAACCGCTTCTGCCATTTTAGCACCTGTGTCTGCCGTTAATTTCGGGACTCCCAAAAGCTACTTCTACTACTGTTACTATTTTTAAACTAATAATTACTTTGCGAAAGAAAAGAAACACTAATAATACATTTAATTTCAAAAATTGTACATTATTAATACATGCGTATAATTAAAACGTCTTGTGGCACTACTAAATATTAGTCTATTTTGCTGTTATTTAGCACTAGTTTAACGAAGCGAATCTATGCATTGTTGTTGAGTTAGGCCTTTACTAAAATCGTAAAAAATCATTCAACGAAAACCTTCTCGAGTAAAATCTATTTTTTCCACAAACTTGTTTTTTTAACGCTCACTGTCAACAAACTACTCAATAAATTTATAAGCTACCACTGATTTCACAATAACAAATGTCAAATTTGACGAATATAGTAATGACATTTCAGTATTGTCATCTAGTGATCGTTTGTAAAAACATAAAAGGTAATCCTCGTAATATTTTGGCCATTTTTGGGGACACAATATGGCGATTGGTAAATTTTTCCCGCCGCACTTGCTGACATACCGCTATTGACAAGCTTATACCCTTTTCACACTAGATCTTTAAGATCGGATGTTAAAGTGAATGTATCTTTAAACGCTAATGTGAAACCGTACGGCCTCGTCTAAACACGACCGATGTTTAAGACAGAGATCTGCGTCTTAAACTTCGTACGCATTGCCAACTTAATTTCTATTATAAAAAAATACTCCTTGAATTTGTGCTATCAACATTTTATATTATCATATACAAGAATACTGTATTATATCAACGTTATAAGAAGTTTATACTTATTGTTATAATAAAATTATTTATTTTAATAATGTGTTTAATAAAATACAGAGCTACAATAATTGAGATAAAATGTATCGACTTACATGTTAATACAGGTGTAATATATTCTTTATTGTAGTGCCTTTATTGTAGAATGAAATGAAATATCCTTAATTGTTTATAATAATTCAAAATGTGCGTCTGCGCAGACAGTTCAAAACTGGTAATTTCATGACGGTAACTTAAGGACAAAATTACTGTAGCTGATGACAGCACCGGAGATTTAAACATCAAGTGTGAAAGCATACCGATCTTAAACATCGGTGAACTTTAAGTTCACTCGTCTTAAAGATCTAGTGTGAAAAGGGTAATAGGCATATGTTCTCTTCATACCTCCCTGATTACCATAGATATAATACAGAAAAAGGACGGTAGATTGCTGTGAATTTTTTATTTTATGAAACAGGCCCTCACGTTAAAAAGGAAACACTGTCAAAGAGACTGAAGTTGCTCTTAGAATAATCCCTTTTAACTACACTGCTATTATACCTGCGTTATACAATATATCAGATTTTTTTTATTAATTGGAAAGCAATAAGTAACAAATATATTTTTCAATAAAAAATTATTGATAACAGTTCAATCACTTCTTGATAACCACACGTCATTTTTCACGTCCATCAAACTCAATTGACACAAAAGAAAATACTTATTTCACTTCACAAAAAATCTTCCGGTCGACATAAATAAAAACTCCTAAATCCGAATATAAAGAACTCCAAATTTAATCAAACTGGAAAAATATTAAAGAATTCATTTATAAAGTTTCTCATTCGATTCAAAATTTGACCAGTATAAACAGAATTTTAAAAAGTTTTAAACAGTATGTTTGATATGAAATAATAAAAGGTTTGATTTAATTAAAATTTAAATGAAAATTTTATTTTGTATGATTATGAATTGAGTTGTTTTTTCAAAACGAGAAGTTTTTAGAATAGTTTTATATTTTATTTTAAATCGTTTATTAAAAATTAAATTTTAATTAAATGATATATTATTATACTATATTCTGAAAATAAATAATCAGAAATATTTAACAGGTAGATTCACATATTTACCTTATATTTGATGAAATAAAACTCTTACGGCTTGTAAGACAATGTATTTATTATAGGATAACACTGTTTCGCTTAATAGGTACTATTTCTTTTATTCAGGTGCCAAAATAGCATTACAATTGAGAACTGACACGCTCGGATACGCAGTCTGGTGGTCAAATATTGTACTAGGCGCCTGTAGTACTGTTTGAACTTATTACATATGTTCTAGTGTTGATTTTTTGTTAGAATGTCGATAGAAGTGGTGAAAAACTGTAAAAGTAGAACAAATTGTAGTGTTTTTAGCTGTCATTGAAGACAGGACAAAGATATGCATCTTAGTTTTTTTCTTTTCGTAAGAAAAATGGAGGGAAAGTTAATATTAAGTCTAGATTGGAAAAGATTTGGTTATGGACAGGAGGAAGGCATGGGAATATATTTTGAGTTAAAAAGTAACTGATACTATGCGAGTTTGTTCATTACATTTGTCGCAGAAAAACTAAACTGCACTAATATATTAATAATAGCTAATAATATTAGCTGCTTCTGTGCAACTAAAACTAATTTTATTTGATGAGGCAATGAACATAATGCACTTGTTTACAAACATAATCCATATATTGTAAATTCAGATGACCGACACTCAGATGTACCACATAAAGTTAAATGCCCGGCATTGAACACCTGCGAAACTACAAATTACACTTCAATAAATCTACTGAAATTAAACTTTAAATACTGTAATTTGATGCCCACTTTCTGTTAAACACCTCAATACATGTGTAGCGCGGAAAAATTAAAAATTTCGTAAATATTTACTCGCATTTTCATAAAATAAAAATGTACTGTGCTTAAATTAACTTGTTCGCTGTAAGCATATTAACAGCTGAATACTAGACACGACAGGATTACGATCTAGACATTGTGACGGTCAGCTGTCTGATTAAAAACTATTCGTCAGCGTCTGACGTATGTGGCCTGATTATGAGGAAATATTTATCATGCCGAATGAATATTGGAACTGGGTTAAACTTTCGTTACAAAAAGGCTGGATGAAACAGAATATGGAAGCAGTGGAACATAGACAACTCAGCTGCACGTATTAGTCCACAAGGTGACGACCAAGACACTGACGCCAGATTCTTGTAACGAGTGTGAAGCCAAGCAAGCAGTCACCATGTGAGTGGAAGAAGACTTCTCCATGCTCCTCGACTCCCGATATTTCTAGACGTGACACGGCACCCAAGTTAAGCTAATTTTTTTCTGAATTTTGACACACCGAGATCCAAAAGTTCGCCATCATTGTCCTAGTCTCTGGTTGAGAATGATATCTTGTATTTAAACATTATACATCACAAAAATATAAACAAATTTATTTTAACGAATATTTATTCATATTAAAAAGTATTAAGTGACCAATAAATCTACTTTTCCGTAGCCCCCCTTTATTAAAAAACTTTTATCTTCATGTCCAAGGAAGTAATTTATTAACATGTGCGCTATTTTTTGCTAAAACATATGTGTCTAATAAATCCTTGTTCTGATGATATATGATCATTAAAATTTCCAGTTTATTAGAAAATTATTATACTTATGCAGCTGCTACGAAAAATAGAGGTGTCTCAAAAAGAAAAGTCAGATCTTTAAGTAGAGTTAACCCTTTCGCTGCTACGCCCGTAAATATACGTTTTCCAAAATATTTTTTTATATGCTACTCCCGTACATTTACGTTTTTTAGTTTTATAAACTGTGCTTCTTCCGTGTATATACGTACGAGAACTTCTACGAACTTGATCGCAAGAAAGTGAGTATTCTAGTGACGAAGACGAAAGTGCAGCTAGATCAATATTCTAGTGACATTCCGTTTGCTACAGCTAGATCATCTAAGCCTGTCAATAAAAAGAAGATGAAACAGGATGAACAGTTTCCACCTATTATACATTTATTTGATAACACTGATTCAGGATTTCAAGCCAAGTCGTCAATTGTTGATTACTTTGAAGCATTTTTTTCAAATAATCTTGCTGGAAAAAGTGCCGCCAAAACTAATAGGGCCAATTCAAACATTATATTGTAAATTTGATAAATGTTTAATAAATTTGTTATGTTGAAACCAGGTGACAATATTTTGATTTTGTTACAAAAAATTGCAACAAAAAAGTCTTTTTGCGTCTACGTAAATGGAAAGGAACCGATTCGAAAAATCACCCCAAGAAGTGGAAAGACATTCGATATTTTTGTCCAGATTTTGACGTGGGACTTTGCATTGTTCCTTGTTTTAAATTATTTCATACAATAAATAAATTATAAATAGTATTTCATATTGTTGGGTCGAATAAAATTTGCTTGAAATTTTTTGACAAAAGACAAAATTATTTAAATTATGAATAATGTTCTCACTTCTGAAATACAAGTGACGACCTAAAAAAAAGGTCTTCACTTCTGAAATACAAGTGGTGACCTAAAACAGAAAAAGATCTTCACTTCTAAAATATAAGTGATGACCTAACAAAAAAAGGTCCCACAGCTCCCCCACCTCTCTGGGTGCGCCACTGCCAGTTTTATAGGTAGGTATTAGATATATTGTTCTTTTCATGAATATACAGGGCCTCTGATGAATTATTATTATTATCCTCCCAAGCCTCGTATTCTTATGTAATTTTTATGTTTAAAATATCAACGGATGGCAATGGGCCGTATGAATAAAAATAAGCATAACCTTTTACTTGCAAATTATGAAGCAAATCCTCCCAACAATATAAATAAAAATGCAAGCAAAACCTTCTACTTATGAGTAAGAAGCAAATGCTTTTTTGTTGATCTTTTGCTCAAGACAGAAGTAAATAGTTATGAATAAAACAGACCTTTTACTTTAAATTATAAGCAAATGCTTCGAAAAACATGCGTCTATATATTCATATACTCACTTGTGAAAAAGTGTTGTAGCGAACTAATTGCCATGGTGGATATTGTGCATTTAAGAAATATGAAACATTATAGGGATCGTTCTTCATCACGTCGTACTGACATAAAAGTTAGTTTCGTTTTGAACAGGAGAACATGGAATGTTAAGCTAGTAATTTTTAGGTTTTTTTTCTGTTGAGATATCTAGCTGATCTTGGATTTCAAAGAAGTATCGGTGAGGAACTTGGGGTGGAGCAATCCACAGTATCACTGACTGTCAGCAGTGTTGTTGATCAAATAGTTGCACAAGCTGGCAACTGGATTAAATTTCTTACTTGCCAAAATTTATTAGTGGAGGCGAAAAAAATGTGGCAAAGAAAATACCGTTTTCCAACCACAGTTGGTGTCATTGACTGTACACATATAGGGATAGAAAAACCGAAGATCCATGAAGATGAATATGTCAATCGTAAAGCAAAACCTGTGCTAAATGTATAGGCAATTTGTGATGCCAGTGAAATGTTCACAAGTGTAGGTGTAAAGTGCCCTGAATCTGTACATGACTTTACATCAATAAAAATAAATTGATATGTCAAACATGGAACTCAGTACAGCACTAGTACAGTTTTGATAGTGTTTATAGACTAATTTCAAGTTGACAGCAATCAGAAAGAAGTAGTACGATTTTGATAAATACTGATTTTCAGGTTTCAACATAAACACATCCTCTTGACCTTTTACTCCCGGTAGAAGCATTGGCTTGTAAGTAAAAGGTAATCATTATTCATATAAAAAGAAGCAAATGCTTTTACTCCGACCTTTTACTCGAAGCAAATGCTTTTATTTCTACCTTCTACTTATGAGCATTTACTTCAACTTTATTCATACGGCTGAATGTGTCACGTGATCCCATTGCACTTCTGAAATTTTCAAATCTTTCTGGCAGACTTGCAAAATGATAGTCAATAAATCTTCATTTATTTCCAGTTTCATGTCTGTTAGTTAATCAACAATTGCCACGAATCTGTTTAACTAATCTTTAATTTCTTCGTCCTCTTGTATTTTGCAAAACAACAAATATTTCGGGATAGTAACTTTCTTTGCGGAACCTTTTGAATGGTAAATACTGTGTAATGTCTTCCAAACATCATGAGATGTTGTGCAGTCTTTTATTATTATTATTTTATTTAGAGATTTATGTACATCGACTGCAATGTCATTAGTACCTTATACATTGTACAAATATACAGGTATAGTATTTCCAAAATAAAATGGCCAGTCTTTTTAAGAAGCTTAACAATGCCGTAATGGGTTTATAGCAGTTATTCCAAGGCTTATTGCAGTAAAAAGAATATAAAAGGTATTAAGGGAATTTTAAATTTAAATCGAATAGATGTAACACTAGTTTATTTGAAGTTTCTCAAAAACCATTAAGGATATTTTCCAAATTTATAATCCTATTGTTTCTAAATTTTAGGGGTTGTTATACTTGTTTGTTAGTTAATTTTCAACGTTCATAGCGTGCATACATTAACAACATGGCTATTTGGGGAACATTTATTTTTGAATAAATTCCTAATTTCTGTAGTGAAAATAATTAATCTGTGCATGGTGATTTGGAGTGCGAAAATGTGGACGTCGACGTGGAATACGAAAATGTGGACGTGGCTACTAAAGAAAAATGTCATTTGTCAGAAGATTGCAAAGTTCTATATCTTTTCATTATCTTTATGAGGGTGTTGGTGACTGCTGTACAGATTAACTCAGACATGCATTGTTTATTAGGGTTTTGTAGGTATGACCAAAAAACCCTTATACCGTCATTTTGACGTCTGTCTGTCTGTTCGGTAAAAATTGTAGCCAAACGGCTAAACCTAGTGAGCTGAAATTTGGCATGCTTATACAACTCTTTGACCCGCACATAGGAAAAATACTAAAACATCTAAAAAACATATCCCCCTAAAAATATAAACAAATATGTGCTCATGGAAAAAAAAATATTTTTTTTATAATTCTGAGTAGGGTATCAAATGAAAGCCCTTGATACGTGGATTAACGATCAAATTTTTATTTTTGCAAAATAAATTATTTTGAAGTGATTTTTGCCAAAATTGTGCAAAAAATTTTTTGTCCCACACCCTGTAGCCCAGATAGTTTAAACTAAAAATCTGAAAAAATTCTAAGTAATGAACATTGGTGTGAACCGGAATAGTACAACAGGAATTTTTGATCAGATTATGTTTTTGGAAAAAAACGCATTTTTTGAGTTTTTTGGCTAATAATGTACACAAGTTATAGCTTTGTAACACGCCTCACTGAAAAGTGTATCCTGGTCTAGTGGTTATTGCGCTGGCTTCTCACCCAACTAACTCAATCGAAAGGGATCGAACCCTGCGAGAAGAGACAATGTTATTTTTTGTTTTTTTTTTTGAATTTTTATATTGTTTAAATTATTTTTTCAAAATTCTAGTTATATTTTGGCAAATGTTGCATTTAATTTTTAAAAGCGTAAATTTAATAACCAGTGGAAATTGTTTAAATTATAATTTAATTGTTTCAATGTACACGAAATCAGAGGGGCGGAGCTTATAACAACCAATGGAAGCCGTAGGCGCAATATTTAAAATTCTTAATGAACCTTGCTATATAAAAAAAAAAAAAATACTGCACATATTATAAACCTAAATAATGGTATTAGGCGTTCGAATTAAAATTAACAAAAAAAATATTTTAATATAAAATTTGTTTTGGCATCCCAAATAATCATCATTCACTTACTAAATACCTGCAAAACCCTAAAATGTGTGAAAATTCACACTTGACATCAATTTTTACCCTTGTTGTTACTAAAAATAAGTTGTCTGCTACGTGTACGTATAAATTAATAAAGTGTACAAGGTAGGCCGGAAATTTAACTTCTATCAATTTAAAAATAAGTCCTTTGTAATATAGAATACTTATTTTCAGTTTTGCAAAAACTATTTTCCTTGGTTTTGAAAATTCAATAAATACCATTTCGCTTGGAGACTAACCTTGCAGTAAAAATTACCTCAAGGTTGCAATTATATTCATTTCTTGTCTGCATCTCGCGTTAATAAAACCCCTGCCTTTGACGGAACCAGAAGATTTTACTTTCCGTTTAAAGTCACCCCGACCGAGTTAAATCCAACGAAATTGTAAAATTTAATTTCTATAATTCAGTTGACCTGAATTCTTACGATTCCGGTTTAGTATTAGGTCAAAGAAAACTTTTTAAGGGTTTATCAATCAATATTGCATCGAATTATTTCATAAATTTATTTTACACTTAGAAAAAATGCTACTTTTTTTGGCAATCAGATAAAACGGAATATGGAGAAGTTATAAGAATGAAAATACAGGAACATTGATAGATAGTGTTCAGGGAATAAGGATTAAATGATTAAGTGAACATGATGAGTTTTAAAAAGAGTATAATAGTAAGGAGAATCTTTAGACGCTCCTTACTATTGCCTTTATTGTCTTACCTTCTAAGGTAAGACTAATTATCCTCCGGCGAATGGAGAGACCGAAAGGACAATTGTAAGCATACAGGATATCTTAAAAGGACACATTTTTAGATGTTTTCCAAATGTCCCGTCCTTAGAGAAGCACAAAAATTTGACGTGATAGGCAGAAACTGTTAACATTTTTGAAATCAGCACTCCAAAACAAGTATCAGATCTAAGTCAGCAAAAAAAGTTTAAATTTGTTGACCAGTGTAATCATTAAAAAATTATGTGAAGTGTGCATTTTCACACATTTCAGGGTTTCGCAGGTATTTAGTAAGTGAATGATGATTATTTGGAATGCCAAAACAAATTTTATGTTAAAATATTTTTTTTATTAATTTTAATTCGAATGCCTAATACCATTATTTGGGTTTCTAAATATTTGCAGTATTTTTTTCATATAGCAAGGTTCAATAATATTTTGAAAATTTCATCTACGGCTTCCATTGGTTGTTTAAGTCATAAACTTCGCCCCTCTGATTTCGTATACATTCAAACATAGAATTAAATTGTAATTTCAACACTTCCCACTGGTTATTAAATTTACGCTTTTAAAAATTAAATGCAACATTTGCCAAAATATAACTAGAATTTTGACAAAATAATTTAAACAAAATATAAATGCAAAAAAAAACAGTTATTTTTTCTGTTTTTGACGGGATTCGAACAGTATATTCTTACAGTAGCTTCAACTCACGAAGCGACAACGTTACCACTGTACTACGCAGGTTCACTCGTTTACAATGTTAAACAGCGGATTAAATATTTTACATATTTTAGTTAAAAACACAAAAAATGCGTTATTTTCCGAACACATAATCTGATCAAAATTCCCTGTTGTACTATTCCGGTTCACACCAATATACATTACTTAGAATTTTTTCAGATTTTTAGTTTAAACCATCTGGGCTACAGGGTGTGGGACAAATTTTTTTTTTGTACAATTTTGACAAAAATCTCGTCAAAATAATTTATTTTGCAAAAATAAAATTTTGATCGTTAATCCACGTACTAAGGGCTTTCATTTGATACCCTACTCAGAATTTTAAAAAAATATATTTTTTTTTGATAAGCACATATTTGTTTATATTTTTAGGATAGGGATATGTTTTTTAGATGTTTTAGTATTTTTCTTATGTGCGGGTCAAAGAGTTGTATAAGCATGCCAAAGTTCAACTCTCTAGGTTTAGCCGTTTGGCTACAATTTTTACCGAACAGACAGACAGACAGCCAGACAGACGACAAAATGACGGTATAAGGGTTTTTTGGGCATACCTACAAAACTCTAAAAACAAATAAAAAACCAGAGTAAATACACTATAAAGTCTCATAAGCATCAAGTATCACATCACGTATCACAAAAATAAATGCGGCCTACAATTTAAAAAATACAGCCTTAAGCTTAACCCGGATGTGTTAAGCTTAAGGCTTAAGACTTTCAGGATGAGGTCAAACAACATATCTTCTATATTCTTACTTACAACAATTTCCCGAAATCATTAGCCAATAATATATTAAATACGGAAAGATTAAAAAATAGTATTGATAATAGTCCCATTACATACTGCTTATTATCTACAGTAATATTACATCTAAAATACATTACATATCTAAAATAATACATATCGTCGGCTGAAAATAATAAGGTTGTATGTCGAAGTGTATTACATTTCAGAAAACAAGCTTCAAAAATTTTGACATTGAAAAAACAATATAAGGTTACAATACAAGGAACAAATTTTTTTAATAACTATATATTGATATGTTATTTTCATTAACGCATTATTTTGAAAAAAAAAAATTGAATAATACCAATTTAACAATTTGAAAAATGAACATACAACTTTGTGATTAAAAAAACACGAAACTTAGTACCTTAACGTTACATACAGCTTTGTAGTTCAAAGTAATATCGGGGGGAAATTCAGTTTATAGGTAAAGCTTCAGTTTTTAGGTTTCTGAAAATTGTTAAAAAGGTACCAGAAAAGGTAAAAGAAATGTTAGTTACGTATTTTTATTTGATTAAATAACACAAATTAAACAATATGCTTGCAAAATAATAACAAATTAAACATTAATCTTATAAAAAATGAAGATAAATTAAGATAATTTGAACTGAAACATTCGAAATAAAAAAAATTAAACGAAATAAATTGTATTTTTATTATTTTCTTGAGATTTATTTTCTTGGCAATATTGTTTCATAATAAGATTTATCCATAGTAGGCATCCAATCCAGCATAGATTTTAAAGCGATTACCTTGTTTTCTGGTAACGGATTTTTATTTGTAGAAACATTAATGTCTCTAAATATATTTAACAAGTCTTCAATACTTCTTAAATATTTTTTGTAACCCAGGTGCCCGAAAAAGATGTTTTATATTTAACATAAAAGATGTTGTATGTCAAACATACAACCATAAATTATGAATTAAAAAAAAAACAATTAAAATACAAGGATGTATGTTTTAACATACAACTATGTTTTGTAATTTTTTTTTTTTTAAAGACATAAAACTATGGTTTTCTGCTTTTTTCTCCGACACCGGTAATGCTATCTTATGGAAATTATTGGAACAAGTAGGTTACGTGACATACAACTCTATAGTATTGAAAAGTGCATTTGACGAAAAATGTCACATACAACCTTATTATTTACAGCCGACGAAATAACATTTAAACTGTAGTGTTCCGCAGATGTAAGAAAGTTGAAGATCACTGGTTTAGAGAAATGTAAAAAAATAATCATATTACAACTTTAACAATTAAGTTGCTTTTCAATTTGCAATAAATTTCAAACTAACCAATCCTAAATGTTGGTATTCTTGAAAAATAATTTCTAGTGAGATCCCAGGTTGGTATCCGAGCTCTGAGTCAGACGAGCGTCTGAGAGCTCCGGTGGCTATACATCATCTGAGCCTTTGGGAGACACTCTGAGACAGTGATGGATGAACCTGTATACTGTATTAAGAAAATGTTACTAAATTCCAAGACAATTCAAATATTGTTTACAAGATGTTTTGCATGCATTACGATTTTAAATTCAATATTGTTTCCCCTAGGATTTAGAAGTTGTGAGACAGACTAATGAGACGGGAAATATATTGTCAGTTATAATTTTTGGAATTGTTTTAAGTGCAGAACATTGTTTTTAATTTGGTTAGTTCGATGCTTGTCAGTACGCTCAAAGAATCCGTGAATATTGCGAATTTTGTTTTGTTCTTTTCTTCTATTATCTCCAAGCTTTTTAATATCCCTATTGCTTCTGCTGTATATATACTAGAAGGACTTGGTAGGCGATACTGGTGAATTTGATCGTTCTCTACTACAGCTATTCCACAGTTGTTGTCAATAATTGAGGCATCGGTGTATATTGGCGTAAAATCTTTGTATTGGTGGCTAATTTGGCGGAATTCTTGCAGATAGATTTCTGGGATGGTGACACTTTTCGGTAGCTTGCTGAGAATGGCAAGACCTAAGAGACAAAAAACTACGGCGAATAAAAGAAGAAACCAAAAAATGGAAATTCGAAGGGACAAGAAGACAGCAAATAGCAACGACCAGACTAAGAATTGGACATTCCAGACTGACAAACCAATATAGACTTGAAAGAAAAGACGCACCAAACTGTGACGAGTGTAATACAAGACTGACAATCGAACATATTATACTAGACTGTACAAAATACGAGACGATACGACAACGACACCATATACCTGACAACTTACAAGAAGCCCTCAGTGACAAGGCGGAAAACCTGGCAAACCTCCACAAATTTTTACTTGACACAAATTTATACTCTGTATTATAATAATAATTCATGTAATAATATAAACACAAATTATAATGTAAATTAATAATGTACGGGCACTAATCACCATAGCAGTGGATGTGCCTCTGTTTTTGTTTATTAAATAAAAAAAAAAAAAAAATTGGTTAGTTAATTTTCATTTTAATTTAGATGTGTTTTATATCATTAAAAAGAGAGTGAAAAAAAATTTCATGCATTTAAAGATTTCATGCATTTAAAGACAACTTTGAGTTAGTATGAATTTGTCGAAAATGATACGGACGTTGTGCATTTTACCTTAAAAAGTTCCTGTGTTATAATTAAATACAGTGCCTAAATCATAGTAAATTATTTCACAAATATCTAGAGCAGGGGTCCCCAAACTTTTTTGACCGACGATCCCCAGAAGAGTTTCTCTACTTCTTATCGACCCACTCTATTTCACAATTACGTTATTATAATAGAACAAGCAAAAAATACGCTTATGTGATTTCTTAAATTGTTTATTGTGTTTTATGTACATTACATTTATTTATAATATAATTATATCTAATCAGATGCAATACAATAATATTATTAAATAAAATTTACTGTCATTGTCAATGTAACGGGTGTGGTTGGTGACTCTTTGCAAGTTAGAAATGTCGGGTTCAAAATGATTTAATTTCAGCCTTAAACCGCCACGAAATTCTATATCTAACTTGTTTCTCTGTTTTGCCGGGATGGAATTAACATGGCTAAAACTAGCCTCAACCATATACGAATTTGGAAACGTTAGCAAAAAGTGAACTACCAATTCCGAAAGTTTTGGATATTTCTGTATAACATTTACATTTGTCCAAAAGTAACTTCAAACAACATTTTTAAAAAGCGTTTTAGCTTCAAGATCAACCGACAATTCAATAAGTTCATCTTGTGTAGGTAGACTTTCGATATTTTCAACATCTGCAGAAAATGGCGTGATAATCCAATCTGGGATGTGCATTTTCTCTAAATCCTCAAAACGTAATTTAAAATCCACGCTCAATTTTTGAAGATACTTTGTGTATATTTCCAAGTCTTTATCTTTTACTTCCAATTGTCGCAAATTCGAAAAATACTGAAAATCTCTTCGTAACAATGAAGATCTAAATGAATCTAATTTAACTTCACTTATATTTATATACTAGGTTATTACCCGTCAACAATGACGGATTTATAACATAAAATTTTCAGTTGTGTTTATGTGTATTTGGTTTTATTTTTTAACGTATCTTAATTTCGTATAATTAACCAAAAAATATACCACCATGGCTCCAGAGTCTCTTCCAGCATTTCGATGTAGCGTTCGCTGTTCATTCTTCCTTTACATATGGAGATTTCTCCGAGTCCAGTTGCATCCATACTGCCCCAAACCATTATGCTGTCCCCTCCGAACTTCACCGTAGGTATTATCCATTCCGACTTATAAGCCTCCGCAGGCCGGCGACGAACAAACTGTGCACCAGGTTGACCAAAAAGCTGCAATAGAAAAAAAAAAAAAAAAAAAATGAATTTAATATTCTCTGATTTTTCAAAATTAGGAAATTTGAGCAAGTAATTTACATGTGTTTCAATACTCACCTCTATGTTTGTTTCGTCTATCTATATTACTTTGGCCCAATCTTCACTTTTCCAATCCTGGTATTTTCTGGGCCACAATAGCCGTCGCTTTTTATGGGCTGGGGTCAGATATGGTTTGTGTCTCTCCTTGCATCTTCTTAGTCCTACATCAGAGAGGCGTTGTCTCACGATACTAGGAGAAATTTTTAAGTTATAATGTTCATTCAGTTGACTGGACAGATCTTTCGATGATAGCCAGCGATTACGGAGGGACATGCGTTGCAAAATTCTATCCTGTTTGACTGTTTTTTTTTTCTCCCGCTTCTGGGCTTACTTTTGTAGCATCCAGTCTCCTCGAATCGTCGAATGGTAGTTCACACAGCACAACGAGAAAATTGTAATTCTCTGGCAATTTCATGAATTGAAAGTCCTTGCTTCTTCAAAATCACAATTTGTCTTCTCGCCCCTTCACTCAATTCACGTGTTTTTGGCATTATTAATTAGCACACTAAATAATGATGAAAAAAAATGTTTAACTTCAAAAGCACAGCGCAAAACGTTCATACAAAGCTCAAAGGCAAATGTTGTCATATAGAAGCATTACCGAGTTTTTATAATTTGTACCCCCACTAATGATCCTGTAGTTCCAGGATCGTCGGATATCTTCCTAAATGTTGTTATTGTGGTTGTTTTGATTCTAGGAAGTAATTAATACGAATACTTTTCTTAGAAATTTATATATGGAAAATTTCGTGGGGGGTCTAATACTTTCTTACATAGCTGTATCTTAACATAGATTAGTTTTAATATTTAAATAACTTGAATATTTTTAACTAATTGATTAATTTTATTTCTAATATTACTACTCCCACAACAAAAATAAAAATTATTAATCAGCAAAAAATATGCAAACTTATGATTATAAAAAGAACAAAAATATTTCCTATTTTATAGTTTAATCCGTTTGGTTGGGGAGTTCTTTTACTTCATAATGCGAACATGTTCCTGCAGGAATTTGCCTATAGGTTGCTTGTTCGTCTTCGGTTCATATATACACTAATGATGGCTGACTTGAAACCGAAATAAAAGAACTTTTATGTCGTTCATAATAGGAACGTATATAAGATGCTGTACTTTAAATATGCTCGTCTTGTTGACATTTTAAACGTAATTTAAGATTCTTGAAAGTTAGTGGTTTCACATAGGCGGGTAAAATTTCATCTTTTCAAATAATAAGTGCCTTATTTCAAAGTAGAGTCAAATCATACATAATTGGAAAAATATACAGTGAGGTATATAATTTTAAGAACAAAAATATAAAAAAATCAGAAACACGAGACCGTAAAGCAAAGCAAGTATTTTATTTAAAATCAAGGCCGGTCCTAGAATTTGTGTGGCTAGGCTAAAAATAAAGAAGACGGATAAAAAAAAAAAAAATAAATAAAACTGACGTGAAATGTAAATTTTCATACATTTCAGGGTGTTGTAAGTAATAATAATATAATAATATACTTTATTAAGTTTGACAAATACGGAGTGATTATTTAATGGCGAGACGACGTCACTGGAAGTTTTAATAATTTGCCGTTTCATACACATCGTAGCAGGCGATTATGCGCGCATTCGCATAATCTTTTTTTCTTCATAATCAAATTTTCTTCAAGGTTATTATAGTCATAGTATTCTGCTAGGAGGCACGTAAAATTCGGTGACGTCGTCTCGCCATTAAATAATCACTCTGTACATAAAATGTACATAAAACCATGTCAACAGAAATATACAAAATAAGCTGCACAAATTTACACAAAACTGCAGCTATTTATATCATCATTTATAAATTCGTTTATACTGTAGTACATTTTCTCCATTAAAAATTTGAAAACAGTTTTTTTAAATTTTTGGAGATTAAGTTCTTTGATATGTTGAGGTAATTTGTTAAATAGTGAAACACCTATAAAAGAAGGAAGTGACCTCGAAACAGTTAATCTAATTTTCGGTAGACGCAAATCTGTTTTGGCTCTGGTATTATAGTTGTGGAGGTCATTTCCGCTATTTAACAAATATCCATTTTCTTTTATAAATAACAAGAGTTGTAGAATATATATACACGGAAAACTTAATATACCTAGCTCTTTAAAAAGTGGTCTACAATGCGATCTTCTTGCAACCCCACTGAGTATTCGTATTGCATTTTTCTGCGTTCTGAAAATTCTAATAGCTCACTAAGTATTTACTTAGTGAGACCAAATTGTGGGTTAATATTACAAATCATAAAATTCAATAATTTTGAAAAATAATCAACATGCATCTATCTAGAGCAGTGGTTCTTAACCTTTTTGAAGTCACGGAGCACTTTTGACCATAAGGTAAATTCGCGGAGCACCAAAATCAAAAAGGCAAAAAAACAAACAAATACTTCAAAACAAACACATCATTTTTATTGAAAATTAAACATAATTATTACATAACAGGTAAAAATAACATTGATTATATATTATACATAATCAATTTTACATATATATGTATATGTATATATATATATATACACACATGTCAATTTTGACCTAAATTAGAATTTAAGCCAAAATTAGTTCACCGATACAGTATACTCCATCTCCTGCGATAGGCTGATCAGATTTTTTTTACAGAAAAAGAGTATACTAAAAAAAAAAAGGTTGCACTTCATAAATTCAAATAATGAGCAAAAAACAGAGGTCCTCATTCAAAAATACTAGTGACGAGCAAAAAAAAAGGTCTTCACTCCCAAAATGGAAGTGATGAGCAAAAAAAAGGTCCTCACTTCCAAAATAGAAGTGATGAGCAAAACAAAAAAAGGTCCTCAGTTCTAAAATAGAAGTAATAAAAACAAGTGACCATCAAAAAAGAGTATATTCAGGTTTTTTTTTTGTAAAAAGTAAGAGTATAGAAAATATTACTCAAAAAAGAGTATAATACTCTTAAAAAGAGTACGTCTGGTCACCCTATCCTGCGACACATGCAACAAAACATACATAGGTAGAAGTAAACAAAGATTGCAACTACGGATACATCAAATGCAAGCCCAACGCCACAGCGTAAAGTATTCACACAAATACTTTAGGCCATGTATTTAACTACAATGAAGTAAAAATATTAGATGTTGAAAGAAATATAATAAAAAGAGAAAATTCTGAGAAACTATTGTATTGTCCGTTATTTCATATCTGTAAAACGGCTACAGCTACAGCGGGATTCCCCACACTTTAGAGCTGATCGAAAGAGAGAATGAGCTAAAGGAGAAGGTTTGCCTGTATCGTAAAAAAATAATTCACTAATAAAAAATGCCTTACTGGATAGTTATCTAAAACCTGAATTACAGATGTTATAACTTATAAACAGAACTCACATAACATAATCCAAATAAAAACATATAAAATGTAACTATATCAGAGGATCTGACGGAGACACTGAAATATTGAAATGAGAAATGCGACGCAACAAATTTCAATAATTTTTACTTCAGACAGCGAGATATGAAGGGAAATGTCGCCAAAAACATACGAATGCTGACGAGCAACTAATTGTTTTCATTGTCACAAAACAAAAACAGAGTTATGTCTGGCACAGTGAATAATATAGGCCCGTAGAGTCAATGATCTATCTGGGTAATAAGATATGATTGGAGTAACACTATATCGGATTTAAAAATTCCGTGGAGCACTTCCAACAAGCTCGCGGAGCACCAGTGATCTAGAGACACGCGTGTTTCATTGCGAGATTCGCGCACACCATGACCCAGTTTATATGCTCTGTGCTCCAATTAGTCAAACAATACGATATTGCAAAAAACCCATAACTAAAAAATAATCAAATCAAAAATTCTTATTGTAATTCCGGTTTCTATCAATGTACATTATTGAGTTTTTTTTTAGATTTTTAGATCAACTTCTCTGAGAAATAAGATGGGGGCGATAGCTTTTTGATATATTTTTAGCTAAATCTCCATAAATATGTTTCAGTTTTCAAAAATTAAAATTTGTTGGTTTATCAACGAATTTTCATTCGACTCCAAATTTTTAAAATATGTTTTTATTTTTATTAAATACAAATAAGTTTATATTTTCCCGTAACATGCTTCTTTGAAATCTCTATAGCTTTCCTATAAGTAGATCAAAAATTTGTACAATCTTGCCAAATTTCAACTATTCTATAGCCTCAGCCGTTCGGCTACAATTACTCGGCCATTTGTGGTAACAGAACTGTGGTAGCCACAACTGCTTTTTTTTAATTTTAAATCATGACTCAATCAATTAAGACCCTTTGTGAAATAAAAGTAAATGAATAATACACAAAAAAAAAACTGCAATGAACTTTGATTATGATAGACTTGTAGATTTAATATTGCTTGAATGAAACGTGGCTTTAAGAAAAACCTCTTATGTTCATTACGAGACCTACATATTAAATCCAGTGGTAGCTCGCAATTTTTCAACTACGATATTAAATTGAAATCTGATTCTGAAACCTAAAAATTGCTCTTTAATTTAATTGATATTTGATATTTTTAAGATTTCTAACGACCCTAAAGGATTGCTTGTTGTATTTTTATTATTAATATCATTATTTTCTAGTTAAAGCCTGTTTCTTTGATTTAACTAAAACTTTGCGGAACTAAATTTTGAATTCTAGTAACTTACAGTTAGTTCCGTAAACAATATAACAGAATACAAGATTCTACATATAACAAAGTCTACAAAAATATAGCTCTTATTGGATTACCGAGGTCCCTGGCAGAAGGAATGAGGAACCAGAAGGTAATTGCAAGATTCAGATGTGGCAACGAGGGGAAGGCAAACAAATATTGGATGGAAGAAACGGAGAAAATATGTAGAATCTGCAGAGAAGAACTAGAAACAATAGACCATCTAAGAAACTGTGAAGGAATGTAGCCAGAACCACGAAAACCAGAAGACCTACTCTAGACTTCTCGGGGAGAGGCCTAGCCTGGATGAAATCAGTCTTGGAATGAAGAATAAAATGAATTATTATGTATCATTGAATAGTATATACGAGGTCTGTTCAAAAAGTATCGCGAATTTTGATAACTTATTCGATTTTCGTTTTTTTTGTGGCGTTATGTTGGTACTCATGTCTCTCACTTATGCCGACAAGTTCGGCCATGTTGAATGTTCAGTTAATTTTTGATAGTTTCGTTGCTTGCACGTGTTTTGGCTCGTCTTCGATTTTTGCATATACCAAAAAATGAAAGAATCTGTATCAAATTTTGTGTGAAAAACAAAATTAAGTGCGCGGACGCATTCCGAATGTTGACTGTGGCATATGGTGAAGCTACCTTGAACCGAAGCAACGTTTATCGGTGGTACAAATGTTCTCAGAGGGCCGAGAAGATGTGAACAAAGAAGAGCGTGCCGGACGCCCGAGCACTTCAACAACAGACGAAAACATTGATGAAGTAAAGAAAATAGTATTGACCAATCGTCGAATCACCATTAGAGAAGTTGCTGAGGACCTAAACATATCGATTGATTCGTGTCATTCGATTTTTACCAATGATTTGGGCATGAGAAGGGTCGCACATCACACATCGTTGTTTGTGCGCGAATTTTTGGCCAAAAACAACACACTAATAATGCCGCAGCCACTGTATTCCCCAGATCTGGGCCCCAGTGACTTTTTCTTGTTCCCGAATTTGAAGAGGCCCATGAAAGGACGACGCTACGCTACGAGTGAGGAGATAAAGACGGCATCGAAGGAGGAGCTGAACAAGATCACAAAAAATGATTTTTTCAAGTGCTTTGAGGATTGGAAAAAACGTTGGCACAAGTGTATAATATCTGGTGGGGATTACTTTGAAGGGGACAAAATAGATATTCATGAATAAATTAATAATTTTTGAAAAAACACAAAATTCTCGATACTTTTTGAACAGACCTCGTATAATTATTATAGAATGTAAACCAATTTCTTCAAAGCCGAAAGGCACGAACTAAATTTATTATTATTATATTATTACTAAATATTTACGATCCTGAAATGTGTGAATATTTACACGTAACATTTTTTATTTATTTTTTTCTTAGTAGATATTGTAGAAATTTCTTGTGTAAGAAAATCTGCATCTTGCATCCACAGGTGCATTCTATCCTGTATCCTAAGCAGACTTCAAACAAACTTATATTAGCTGTATAAAGAAGTGTTTTTCTTTAAAACTCAACAGGTGACAAACAGCGATATTACAGGCATCTATTGTTATCTTCAGAATCAAATTTTTAAGAAATGCACGCTGTTTACTTTCAAAGAAGTTTAAAGAAAAATTTTATATTAAAAATATTATAAAGGAAACACTGGGCATATTTTTATTAAATTCCTTTAGTATTGATATTATTTTATAGATTTTAATATTTGATGTCAAAGTTTTCTTACAGGAATATTTCATTTAAAAGTTTTATAAACCTTATGAAAGTAGGTACAAATACAACTCGTATGTTCAGATATTACAAGGGAAAATAAGGAAATACCAACATTTTTAAGAACAACGCCTATAAAGTATATATAACACATTTTGAAAAATATTTTATCACTGTAGACCCCCAAGGGTAATGAAAATATATTGTGAGTATATATATATAACATATATATATATATATATATATATATATATATATTTGTTTTACCGCTTATGCAAGCCAATTCTATGTACTCAATGGACGGTGTCAAACCAAAATTGACGTTTTCAGACCAGGGGAATGGTCTGAAAACGTTTTTCATGTTTTTTGGAGCTCTTGCACCCTGATTATATAGCAGCGATGACAGAGAAAATTTCACAAATGGTCTGAATACGAGGGTAGATCGTATATTTATATACAAATTTAGTTCACTGATTTGTCGTGAAGAGCGCGCGCCAGTAGTTTTTGTATATAACTTTTTATACAAAAAATGTACGATTCCGACTTTGTCAGACCAGCACAATTCAGTCGACGTTGTCAAGCCTTAAATCTGGCAACACTGTATAGAATGAGCTAGATAAACATTCCAGTCATGATAATTTTAGTTCATTGTAAGAACTTAAATATTTTCTTTCAATTTGTCTTACAGAAAAACTTAAAACTCAAATTTAGTTTTGGCAGACTCGTAGATACTTGAAAACAATGCATATAACCGATTTGTATCAAATTTGTTCAAATTAAAATTTTGGTATTTGCGCCATGCAATTCTTCTTTTTTTTCCAATTTAGAAATAATTACATTTTTATAGTTTATAGATTTTTTAAAGCGTGCTGAATGTTACTGCTTCAAATGAGACGTTAAATTTATTTAATATTTTTATTAGAATCCCAAATAAATGTACATTTTAATAAGTTTGAACTTTGTTCATATATTTCACAGAAAATTATTCTAATACGTGCATCAATGTCCACAATTTATTCTTAATTCCAAAGAAAAACACGAAAGGTTTCAAATTACAAATAACTCGTTTGAACAATTACTTTTCTTAATTGTAAAAAATAAAAATAATTGTAAAAAACAGAAGTTCCCATTTCATTTTGAGTATTGTACATTTATGTGTACGTTTAAGAGCGTACTGTACCTGAGTTACGCTCAACGGATACGTGCATTTGAAAGGGCCAAAGAATTTGAACCAAATGTTATCGGATCAATTTGATTTTTTTTTTAATTTGAAGATAAAGATTGGCTCCGTTGGATTTAAGAGTTAAAATTTGGTTTTATTTTTAATTTTCAGTTTTACAATGTCCTAAACTTTGTCTAACTTCACATCACTGTTCCTCCGTAAATCAATAACAATTGCAAATTCCATAGCTAGAATCCTATAGATTGTACTTTTATCTTTAAAATGAGCCCTTATTTATGAAAATTAATTAATATTTAGCACCAATTCTTTGGCCCCCACCGAAACACTATTTATATGAAATACTGGCATTTACAAGCATCGAGAGATGTATCCATCTGGTAGCGTGGTTTTAAACTAATCTAATCATAGTAGAGGGAGTCTTAAGCTCCGCCTTCGTCTCCTACACATATCTTTGAATTCGGTTGAAATGGGTAACAGAAGATCTTTGGAATAAAACAGTTTGTGACGTCAAATTTACCTGTTTTATTTTAGACTTTCCGTGGTAGAATACAAATTCATATTGACACAAAAAAATGGTACGAAAAATTAAGTTAAATAATTATGGCCGGCTTCTCAAAGCTTAGTTAACTATAACCAAATGGTCAGAACATGGTTGTTATGGTAACGTATGGGATTGTTATACTGTAATCGAGTTTAACCAAAAGGTTAAATCAACCCCTAAAGGGGTGAATCTATGATTATTAACATAATTTTTTGATGATAAAAAAAAACTATTATTTCTACAAAATTATCTGTAAAATCAGAATTGGTAATAAATATTAATCACTTTTCACATACAAGAGCTTATTTTAAAGATAAAATTACAATATAGAGTGGTTAAGTGTTAACATTTGTAATTTTTATTCATTTACTGAGTAACAGTCATGTGAAATTAAAAAAGTATAGCACTGTAAAATTGAAAATTAAAAATAAATCAAAATACAAATTTAAACTTATTAAAATATTTAATTTATTTACTTTATTTTTTATTAAAATTTATTTACTTAAATTTAAAGTTTTGATATTTTCTTTCATATCTTGAAATTAAAAAAAAAAAAATCAAATTGATTCGAATATATTTAATCTATATTTTATGATTCCTAAAAATACAGATTGATTTATAAATATTAGCACTTTTCCCTCTCCCTGTAAGCTACTTCCACTTTGGTCACTCCCCCAATGACGTAATACGACTTCTCGCCACCGCACCCCGCGTGCAACGATGGACTTTGGGGGTGGCTACATTCGCCTCTTAACTTCAAATTTTAAGATGCCATATCATAGGCTCAAAACCTGGTTTCACTCTGTCATGACATTAAATTACGAGAAAATATATATAGCTCTTGTTTTTTGAATGTCAAATAAATAAACCCATAGAAAAAAAGCATATCAGACAGACAGAGAGATTTTTTTTGTGAATTTTGTCTTACATTCACTTGGAACATGTAGAAACGAAAAATGGGTACCAAGAAAAAATTATGTGAAGTGTGAATTTTCACTCGTTTCAGGGTTTCGCAGGTATTTAGTGAATGATGATTATTTGGGAAGCCAAAACAAATTTTATGTTAAAATATTTTTTTATTAATTTTAATTCGAATGCCTAATACCATTAGTTGGGTTTCTAAAAATTTGCAGTATTTTTTTTTTTATATAGCAAGGTTCATTAATATTTTGAAAATTGCGCCTACGGCTTCCATTGGTTGTTTAAGTCATAAACTCCGCCCCTCTGATTTCGTATACATTCAAACATAGAATTAAATTATAATATCAACACTTCCCACTGGTTATTAAATTTACGCTTTTAAAAATTAATGCAACATTTGCCAAAATATAACTAGAATTTTGACAAAATAATTTAAACAAAATAAAAATGCAAAAAAAAAACAGAAAAAATAAAAATTGACGGGAGGTGAACAGTAGTTTGCAACTTACGAAGCGAGAACGTTACCACTGATCTACGAACGTTCACTCCTTTACTGTGTTAAATAGCGGATTAAATATTTTACATATTTTATTAAAAACACAAAAAATGCGTTATTTTCCGAAAACATAATCTGATCAAAAATTCCTGTTTTACTATTCCGGTTCACACAAATGTACATTACTTAGAATTTTTTCAGATTTTTAGTTTAAACCATCTGGGCTACAGGGTGTGGGACAAAATTTTGCACAATTCTCGCAAAAATCGCGTCAAAATAATTTATTTTGCAAAAATAAAATTTTGATCGTTAATTCCGGTTTCAAGGGCTTTCATTTGATACCATACACAGAATTGTAAAAAAAATTTTTTTTTTTTTCGATGAGCATATATTTGCTTATATTTTTAGGGGAATATGTTTTTTAGATGTTTTAGTATTTTTCCTATGTGCGGGTCAAAGAGTTGTTTAAGCATGTCAAATTTCAACTCTCTAGGTTTAGCCGTTTGGCTACAATTTTTACCGAACAGACAAACAGACAGACAGACAGACAGACGACAAAATGACGGTATAAGGGTTTTACAAAACCCTAAAAAAGAACAGATTTAACCTCCAATTTTATTTATATATGTAAATTTTCCACAACTTTGTAAATTTCACTTAGAAGATAAAAGGTTGTTAAATGATGCTTGTTGTTACGTTTCACAGATTAGTTCACTGACTGTAGTTTCGGCTCACCGTAAATTTGAGAATTGCCAGAGCCGAAACTGCACTCAAAAAAAAAAAAAAAAAAACAGTGAGATATAACAAAAAGGTCTAATTAAACAACCTTTTACAAATATTATTTTTTTCTCGTTTATGATCCACCTGACACGCATACTTCTTTTTGGTGTATAGAATTTCGTTTATCGGTGATTCTAAGGATCTTGCTTAATTTTACTTATCACAAGCAAGCCTGTGGCTGCCAGCAATAAATCGTTTGTGCTTGCCGTTGACCGCTCGCAAGTAGATAATAATTAAATTGTTAAAATAATTTGTGTAAAAAATATTTAGACAAATTACGGGCTCTGCTTAGCAACCGGCTATAAGCTGTACGGGCATTTCTGTGTGCGCTAAAAAATAGACGTAATCCTGTCTATATTACTCCTACATGCACACAGATTGAAAATGTGGTCACAAAACTTGAAATCAAGAGATCTAGACTCATCTCGCGCTGTCGCGTCAATGATGATGATGACTTCTCTTTATTTTTCATATGAGAAATATAATTGTAAATATTACCTTTTATTATCACGACAGTAATAGTTTACTGAATTTATACAGTAATAAATGTCCTTAATAACAAAATACGTAAATAATACGCCAATATAATTAAAACCAAGATACAATTTGTAAAAATATATTTTAATGCGCAGTACAACCTAGTGGCTGTGCTTTTCGGGTCAGGTATGCGACAGTATTGACTAATATTTCTTCATTTTATTGAGTAACAAAATTATTTAATTTGAAGTGTAATCATTTTCAAAAACGCGTGAAAAAAACAGCACAGGAGAATCCCCCGAATATATTTTATGTATAAAATAATAATCGGCATATATTAAATGTAATTACTAACTTATGATCAAAAAGTCTTTCAGTCTCAGATGGCTTATGTATTATAAATCGCAGATCTTCTTTTGTTAATTGAGTATTCATAATGCACGTGTCATTTGTCGAAAAAAAAGGAGATTTTCTTATATAAAACATAGCCGCCCGAAGAAAGGACATTTTGATCCACATGTTACATTGCAAATACGTATATGAATTATCAACAAGTGTTTTTTCACATATAATATTATTATTATTTATTTAAAATGCACTCTTGAGTGTAAACATATTCCTGAACAGTAGGACTGAATGAGTCGGTTTGAATGTTTTCAACTTTACAAATCATATTATACACTATGTTAAAATTGGCAACGTCGCAAGGCCTGACAATGTCGATTGAACAACACTATTTTATACAGGTGATACTGAAAAAGCGGTTCCATATACTGGGTCTAATAATGTTTATTAAACATAGCGAATTTTTTTTTTGAGATTTTCTTACCCCTCTCAGTGTGCCCTGAGAGTTATAACTGGTAGATTCTATATCTGGCATATATACACGCGAAATCCTTTAAATAACGGTAGGTCTTAGGTCGCCTGTTGGATATCATTGGTCTGACCACGTCGGTTGTATCAATATATATATATATATATATATATATATATATATAGGAAACTATTTGGGAAAAAGAAGAGAAGCGAAGGATAATGCAATTATTTCATAATTGATCCAATATTTCGTTTATTCTTCATAAACTTTATCAAGGATTTCTATAACAAAAGGTACCGGTCACAAAAGCAAACATAAACTGTACAATTTCTTACCGAAATAGTTAAGCATGTCGCCAAGATGTTACAAAAGTATGTGAAACTAGACCCATGGTATCAAAAACAGTAATCGAGTTGTTAAGAAACACTTAAATACATCAAAATTTGAAGAAAACAAGTTAAAGATGTTAAGGCAGATATGACGCCATTTTACTTACTGAGTCACATGACTCGAAACGCAAGGCATTGTGGTAATGCCGGTAACAAAAAGAAAACTTCCTACTTCTAACCCCGGGAAAATATGAATTGTTTGACATCTAGTAGATGTAAACAAGTAAAACTCCTACGAGGAGAAAAGTATAAAGTGTAAAAAAGTACAGTTAGAAAAATAATTTAGAGGAAGGTAGTAAAACAAGGATGGAGATAACCCACTAAATGTATAAATGGAAGAACTGAACCAAAAATTCACCTGACATTTTTAAAAGTTAACAAGTAGGAGTAAATGTCATGTAAGCTTTCCGTATCAGTTCTGGCATTTAATACATTATGAAAGTGGTCAAATGTAACACATTTCATAAAAAAATCTTTTAGAATCGTTGGGAAATCTATCCAACACCTTAGGATTTTCGAAATCCACAACATGATTAGTGGAAGCAACATGTGTAGCTAAGGTACATTTCTGAGGATTGACACGGCAATCTGATTTATGTTGTGTGATTCTATTTCTAAGTTTTTGGATTGAACTTCCCACATATACTTGTTCACAAGAACAGTTTAATAAGTAAATAGTGTTTTTAACCGATAAGTGGTCAATCTTCTGTTTTAATTTGGTATTAATAACTGAAAGTTTTTTTAAAGGTTTATCAGCTATTATGAGGTTGTCCAATCTAAGCACTTTTTTGATACTATTAGACATATGACCCATGTAGGTTAATGCCCTATATTTAATAGGTTCTACTGTAGAGGTGCCGGAACCTTGTACTTCAGGATTCCTATTATGTGAACTAGGTTCATCTGTATTTATGTTGAATAAAAGTTTGTAAATTAAGTGTTTGGGATAAGAGTTCTCTATGAAAATTTTGGCAAGTTTAAGTAAGTTTTTTTGGAGTAGGGATTCATCTGAAATTTTAGTTACCCTATATTTCATGGTTTTAACAAGTGCAATTTTGTATTTTAGAGAATGAAAAGAGTGAAAATTTAGGTAACGGCCAGAAAAAGTTTTTTTTGTGTACCAATCGAACCTAAGTACGTTATGAGGATCTCTAAATGCAAAAGTGTCTAAAAACGGAACCCCTTTTTTTATATCATCTTCTTTTTCTACTGTGAACTGTATAGAAGGGTGGTATTGGTTAAATATGTTTAAAGTAGCATCTACCTTGTCCTCAGGGACTGTTAAAAGTAGATCATCTACATATTTTTTTATAAAAGGGATTTCAAAATCAAGTTTTTCAGTCACCTTTTTAAGTAGAGTATCCATTACGAATTGTGATAAGATTGGACTCAAGGCTGAACCCATAGGTAGCCCTTTGTTTTGCAAGAAAAATTTATCATCGTATCCAGACCGGTACCTTTTGTTATAGAAATCCTTGATAAAGTTTATGAAGAATAAACGAAATATTGGATCAATTATGAAATAATTGCATTATCCTTCGCTTCTTTTCTTTTTCCCAAATAATTTCCTATGAAAGTGCCTCAACAGAAGATCAAAAATTCTCCGTGCTGGTTATATATATATATATAAAAAAGAAGGAGAAAGCTATGTACACTAAAGTACGTGGATGATATAACATTGATGGTGGAGGAGGAACAAGAACTGAAAATGATTATGGACCGAGCGCACAAGTACTTTAAAAGAAAGAAATTAGAGGTCGACACAGACAAAACGAAGATGATGGTGTTCGGAAAAGGGGGAGGAAGGAGAAAGAAAGTAAGATGGGAATGGTCAAGAAGAGAAATCGAAGAAGTGAAGAGTATAAAGTATAAAGTACCTGAGATACGTGCTGCCGAGGCACAACAGGGCAGAACAACACTTTTGATTTGGCATGAACATTTAGCTGTGAAAAAGATCTGTTTCTGATGGATTCCGCAAAATTTAGCCGAAGCTCAAAAAAAGGCTCATGTTGATTGGTGTAAGCGAATGCTACAAAAATTCAACCTAGGTACTGTAAAATCCGTATACAACATCGTTACAGATGACGAAACTTGGATTTATTCATATGAACCAGAAACTAAGCAACAATCCACTGTTTGGATCTTCCAAGATGAACCGAAATCCACAAAAGTTGTTCGTTCACGAAATGTTTACCAAGAAAATGATCAATTGGCATCATCACGTTAGCTCCCTATCCAATAAATTATGTAGCACTGTATATCTATTAAGAAATCTTATGGCCTCATTTTCCAGAGAAATTGTTCGCATTGCCATTTTAGCCTGGGGACATTCTCCTGCGGCAGAAAGAATATTTTCCTTACAACGACGAGTTGTAAGAATCCTGGCCGAAGTCTCTTACCAAACCGACTGTAGGGTTTGTTTCCCTGAACTGGAAATTATGACACTGTCTTCTCTATTTATTTATAATTTCCTATTGTATGCGCACAGAAAATGAAATGAACTTGTAACACGTGAGCAGGTACATAACTACAACACTCGGAATAAAGGCAAAATCTATCCAACCTATATAAGACTCCAAAAGTCAAAACATTATCGATGCTGTGCGCAAAATGATTGACGAAGATCGGCATTTGACTTACCGTGAGATAGTGGCATCCTTTGGCATATCGCAGACTGCAATACATTCGATTTTGCATAAACATTTAGTTGTGAAAAAGATCTATTCCCGATGGATACAGTAAAATCCGATAATGTAGGTTACGAAATCCATTACTATTACCCTTAAGTTTGACTAAATGTATACCTAGCACTCAATGTGGAACGAATATTCGATGCAATAGTGAAGAGTATCCCTATGTACGGAGTGGAGATTTTGGGATGGAAGCAATGGGAGTTGATGGAAATGGTACAAGAGGGCTTTATGAAATGGACACTGGGGGTAGATAGAACAATAACAGGATAGATTGTGAGAGAGGAAATGAAGAGGGAAAAGCTAAGAGTGGATGCCGGAGCGAGGCCAGTGAAATATGAGGAGAAAGTCTGAAGGGAAGAGAATAGAAAAATACTAAGGGAATGTCGGCAACAAAGAATGAAGGAAGAACAAAAAGGCAAATTGTTGACATTGGGAGAAGGAAAGAACACTTTTGGAGTTGTGTAATAGACATAAGAGAAGCAGAGAGAAAGAAAAACGGAGGAAGAGTTATAGTTGAAGATTTGAGAAGGAGGGATAAGGAGGTACAAGAACAGTAAAGAACAGATAGAATAGACAAATCAGTGATAGATAAAAATAGTAAAAGCAGTGATAGGAATACCGAGATACCTGAAGGGTAAAAGATGAAGATCAAGGGGTAAGGTCAGGAGGATAACGAGGTTGAGATGCGGCAACGAATAGAGGAACCACATAGTGGGTACTACCCACATTGTGTAATAATCTTGAGCGATATAGTACGAGCTTGTCCGATCATACCAATTACCCTCCCAGACATGCTTCACTGGCGGCCGCTGTGTATAAGCATGCCAAATTTCAACTCTCTAGGTTTAGCCGTTTGGCTAAATTTTTTTACCAAATTTTTACCGAACAGACAGACAGATAGACAGACAGACGGCAAAATGATGGTATAAGTTTTTACTTGCCCGACCTTAATATATAAGGGGCAAGTATTGTAATCGCGAAAATTTTCGATGTCGAGATTTTGACGGATGACCACGTTTCATGGTCCAGGGAATCCAAAAAACCTATTTTCGAAGTGCCGTCCGTATGTGTGTGTGTGTGTGTGTGTGTGTGTGTCTGTCTGTGTGTATACACGATAACTCAAAAACGGTTTAACTTAAAGAGTTCGTTCTGGTTCTAAAAAATTCTCCTATTAAATAGGAAGAACCCTATTGTTTTTTATGAAAATCGGTTGACTAGAAATGGGAGTTTACTCGTGTCGATTTTAATATTTTTGCGAATATTTAGCAACAGAAAAATATTTCGATAAAATTTATTGAACAAAAGTTACTATAAATGCAATAACTAATAACTTTTATTTGAGACGTTTTTTGATAAACCGAAAAATTTCGAAATTTTTTTGTAAATTATTTAAAATTTTTCCAAGTCTCAATTTTTTCATACTTATATGTAACGTTTCCATGGTCATGATAATTAATTCGTAACTAGTAAAGCAAGCCTTGGACAAAAATTTGTATAGAACATAATTTGATGTAATTTTGAAGATTTATCTAAATATTTAAAAAATTTTTTTTTTTTTTAGTTTACATTTTTTTTTTAAATATTTTTTTTATGGGAGGGCAAGTCTAGCGGAGGTTTCCTTTCGCCACTGGTTTTGTTCATACCTACAAAACGCTAAAAAAAGACCGAGAAACAGACACATGAGTGACGTTAAAAGTTTTTTAGTGGTCATACCTAAAAAACTCTAAAATTATACTAATTGTAATAATTTGTAATAGTATTTAAAAAAATTAGTAAATCAGGTAGATAATCTTGATATAAAAGCTAAAATTAGTGCCCTTGTTAACATAACGATATTGCAAAAAGTTTAAGATTTTACTTCTTTTTATAAATCTATGAAAATTGTATTAAAATACTCCAACGAAATACTGTAAATTTATCCTGAAATAACTTAACGATGTAATCTCAAAGATATCTAACTTTTAATTTAATTTCCTATAAAATTCGTCATAATTTAATTTCACTTTATGTTTAATTCTAATTTAATAAATAGTTAAATTTTGGGGTAGTTTAATTTCCTCAAAGTTAGAAAAGGACTTCTAAAAAGGAAGTTTTTTTGCATTTATATCCCATTTGTCTCTACTTTCTATTCTAATAAACATACAGAATCTTTTTTTGATAAAAAGTGTTAAATTGCTAAAAGGCTGTAATATTACTTTGATAGGATTTGTTAACTTTTAATTAAAAAGATAAATGATGTATTTTTAAATGATTGTGATAAATTTGTAATTTTGGGGAAATAATTACTAAGGGACACGGCAGGAAGCAGCTAGAATCGACCCAGAGGTCCTGTCAAATAAGATCAAGTTGATAATTAATGTTGATACCTTATATCCTTGAAGGTGAGAGGGAACGCGAACATAAATTTGATAGTATTGATATACTACCAGATAATTCAGAATATATTCTTTGAATCTAGCTATTTTAGTTCACAATAACTTAACCTTAGTCCAAAATTTAACTCAAATATATATATTGGGATCTGAACGGACGAGCGTTTGTCTTTTGACAGATAAATAGTATGAAGGTAAATGATTAGAATAAGGATGACTAAATTAGTAAGAGACATTTTATTGCTGTGATTTAATGATAAGTAAATTGGAATACACATATAATTATATAATCTGGAACCCACAATATGCTACATATATTAACAAGATTGAAAATATCCAAAGACGTTTTGTAAGGTAAGTATTTGGATTACAAATTTAATAGAAATGATATGAATTATTCGTATCTTTGTCATTTAAATAGATATAATCTAAATACCTTGGAAAAACGAAGAACTAAATTAGAGATGAACTTTGTTTATAAAATTGTAAATGGTATGATGGATTCAACAGACTTTCTGGGTCTTATTAATTTCAATGTACCAGCATTAAATCTGAGGCAAGTACATACTTTTTATACACCCAACTCTCAAACCAACATTCGACAAAATTCACCTATAAATAGTATAATGTTCATATTCAACTCTTGTTTTAACAATAGCGACATATTTTTATTATCGTTTTTTGCATTCAAAAAGTTTTTTCCATACGTTAACTACAATAATACTAAACTGATATTTATTTAAAACTGTTACTTATACTATTTTCTTTCTTTTTGTAAAATACAGTTAAAATATTTTTTATATTGTATCAATGTAATATTTTATGCACAATTTCTGTTATTTTGTATTCTGTGTAAGTCTATAGGAACTTCATCCTGTTTAACCACCCAAAAAAAAATAAATAAAAAAAAAATAAATAAATAGAATAAAAAATAAGGCACTGAGTATGAAACAGCGACAGTCACTGAGCTTTTTGGATACTGTAGACCAGCGTTTCTCAACCTTTTTTCCACGCGACCCAATATATTTCTTTGAAATCATACCGCGACCCAATTGTTTATTTTATAATTCTTAATATAAAATAAAAAAGGTATTATATCAGCACAATATTGTATTTACATGGATCAACTTGGTAGTACTTATAATGGACAAATAATTTATGAGTTAAAAATTAAGTTGAACTACATATTTTTAACTTTAAAATTTAAACCCTTTTGTTAATTGCCGAAGAGTATGTTCTTTTCAAGTAAGATATCATCTGTGTACAAAATTCAACAAAAATTATAAATATAGATTATTCAGAATTTTATTTAAGGTATACAGACGATTCCGCTTAATTGGGCCACCGCTTAATTGGGGCAGCCGCTTATTTGGGCCAAATCTTAAAGAACAGAAACCAAACCAAGGAGCCAACAGTAAATTTACATGTTTAATTGGGACAACATTCCGCTTAATTGGGACAGAAAATTTAAGATCACAGTACATATTATGTTACACATATTCTCAAGAAAAAATATGTACAAAGAATTTAATATTACAGCGTTATTTTATGCAGGAAGGAAATGAAGGGAGCCCTACATCCGCACTGAATACCTGTGCTGATTTTGTAGAAGTGAAATGTTACAAAAACAAAAGACAGACTACACTTGACGCATTTTTGCATTGGATTAAATTGTATGTACCTATTTATTATTTTATTTTGGAATTTATTATTATTTTTTCTTAAAAGTTTATATTTTTTGGTTATAGGTAATTTATAGTTTTCTCCAAGAGTTTATAAAATAAAATTATTGAAAGAAAAATATGCATTGTTTAATTTTATGTGAAATTCGCTTAATTGGGGCAGCCGCTTAATTGGGCCAAAATGCCTAAGTCCCGATGTGTCCCAATTAAGCGGAATCGACTGTATATGCAAAATTTTAAAAATAGCCTATTTTGACATATCAGTAGATAGTTCGATTTCATTATTTTTTGACTACAATGAATTACTATATTCATATTAATATAAGTTTGTTTATTAAGATATTTATTAATATTTTATTAGGTAGCTATTTTTTTCAATTTCTTTGACGCCTCCCCGACCTCTTAAACATTTAAAGCGACCCAATATTGGGTCGCAACCCAAAGATTGAGAAACGCTGCTGTAGACAACCTGTAATGAAAAAACTGGTAGATAGATGAGTTGATAATTGATAGCTTGTTGAGTACCGCAAGACGCACTGTACAATGCTGATGACATGGCACGTGTTAGCTATAATAAATTGTTTGACTCTGTATGGTCACGGCCCTGGTTGTAAAACTGGTCTAAACTAAAATGCTAGCATTGCTAAATCTTTGTCTATATTATTTGACGAATACATGTTTTTCGTCACTTTTTAAGAAATTTCTGTTACAAAGAGTTTAACTTGAAGAGTTTTGACACGATATTCTAAGTTTATTGGACACGTTCTACGTTTTATTTCTACGTTCTACGTCTACGTCAATTGGAAACTATCCTTAATAGCTCTGCACGCAGCTTAAGAGTTCTTAAGTTCCATAAGAATGACTATGATTCTAAAATTTGGTTCATTTTAATCATTTTTGCAACATTTAATCTTTGGTATAATTTATCTTAGTAATGTTCTGAGATTTATAAAATGTAAATTTCATGTGAAATTGCATGATAAATCGAAATCAAATATCTAAATATCAATATCAATATTGTTTTATAAAAGTAACACATCGATTTATCAACTGAAGTTTTCAATTTCCGTCAAAGTGCGAATCCATCTTTGAATATTATCATTTTTCTTTTCAATATGTTGTATTTACGAGAGGTATGAGATAAAGTTGGACATGTTGATATTTCCTCTCAGTTGGCTGTACTGGTGCGTTGACAGTTGCCATCTTATACTCCTGACGTCATCTGCTTGATTATTGTCGTGTTTCCGTTGTGATTTGGCTCCTTTCTCCAATTCTCTTTTGTCTGAAATGTTCTTGTCTCGAGAACAAGGAGTTTGGTTGATTTCAAGATTTTTGTTTTCTAGGTTTTTGTGTTTGTCTCTGCAGTTTCTTTTTAATAATATATCTTTAGATATATAAGGAAAAAAAACTAATAGTTTACATCAGCAGTTCCCAAACTTTTTTCTCTAACGTACCCCTTGATTAGACTTTTCGTTTATGAGTACCCCCTATCTTCAATACACGCACCCATCCATTTTTTTATTTTTTTAGCTAATGTTATGTTAAACGACGACATGTACATATATACATTTTTTATTATATTTTAAATATTTTTTATATTAGCGTAAATCATAAGAAATAAAAACAGCATTAAAATAATTTTTAGTAGAGATCTATAGGGCAATTTAGAGATCTATAGGGTAGAGATCTATAGGGCAATAGAGATCTATAGGGAGTAGAGATCTATAAGGTAGAGATCTATAGGGCAGAGATCTATAGAGCAATAATGCTGTTTAAAGTTGTATGAGTACTATAAAAAAAAAATCTGCTACAGTTGTTACATAAAACATTTCCACTGTTTATGGTGACAAACTAAGTGGCAACAGTAGTTTAAAAAATTTAAATCAGAAAATTTATACTTGGATGATGAACTTCGATCTGGAAGGCCCTATAATGTTAATTTAGAGTCAAACTACCGACCGATATCCATAATACCAACTTTTTCTAAAGTTTTTGAAATAATTTTCAAAAGTAGACTAACGTCCTTCATCTTTTCAAACAACATCTTAGACAATAAACAGTTTGGTTTCCGACCTAAGATGAACACCACCCAAGCAGCAACCGAACTTATAAAATTCGTCATTCAAGGTTTTGAAAATCATGAAGTTACCCAAATAACGCTATGTGATCTGTCAAAAGCGTTTGATTGCGTACCTCACAAGTTACTATTAAAAAAACTTGAGTCGTACGGAATTCGTGGAGTAGCTAATTCACTCACTGAATCCTACTTAACGAACAGATCGCAATTCGTCACAAAAAATGATAGTTCATCATCAATAAAAAATATCAAATACGGAGTGGGCCAAGGAACTATTATTGGTCCTTTATTGTTTATATTATACATAAACGATCTACCAAAATATGTTTCCTCTGGCAGTTCTGATGTCATCCTATTCGCAGATGACACCACTATATTATCCAGACATTCCTCTCCTGAAGAACTGCACCAAATAGCCGAGCAGTCGATGAGCAAAGCCAAAGATTGGTTTTCTGCCAATCTCGTTACCCTAAATGAGAATAAAACTCATAATTTAATATTCTCGCTAAACCGGAACATAGCCAACGACATCACCTTTGGCGAACCAGTCAAGTTCCTAGGCTTAATTATCGACGGCCAATTAAATTGGGAACGGCATATTGATTTTCTTGCGTCTTCGTTAAGGAAACATAATTTTGCGCTGAGAAAACTTAAATCGTGTGTCTCATACGAAACGTTACGCATTTTTTACTTTGCCACTTTCCAGTCACGTGTGTCTTATGGCATAATACTCTGGGGTGGTAGCAGTTTTCTTGAGCGCATCTTTAAAATACAGAAACAGGCCATACGTTAGTGAACAATGCGCCCTACAGGGCTCATTGCCGCCCATTGTTCACTAAATCGAATATAATGACTGTTTACAGTTTATTTGTATATACCTGTTTGATATATGTAAAGGAAAATCCCTCTAACTTTGCAAAAATTTATAATACTCACAATTATAACATCCGGAGTAAATGCAATCTAAGGCTACCAAAACTAAGATTAAGTAAATCTAAAAATGGTACGTATCTAGCCGCAATCCTTTACAATCATTTACCTGAGCAGATAAGGGTTTTAAACATAAAGAGCTTTAAACTCAGAATGAAATTCATACTGACGGCAAACTGTTTATATAATGTATGTGAATTTTATACTATCGAGTTTTCAAAATATTTTAATTGTTAACTAACCTCATTTTAATATATTGTAATATCATTGTAAGTTGTTTCTATTGTAATTTTATTTAAATTGACATGTATGTAATTTTTGACTTGTGTAAACATTTTTTCATAATGTACATACCACTAATAAATTATTATTATTATTATTATTATTATTATTATTATAAAGGAATAATTTATTATGAGATGTTAAAACCGGGCCAAAGTGTTAATTCTGATCTCTACTGTGAATAATTGGATCAACTGAATCAGAACTTAACTAGAAATAGGCCAGAAATTGTGAATAGAAGAGGAGTTATTCTTCAAGGCGACAATGCCTGACCTCATTCATCAAAAAAAGACACATGAAAAAATTTCCGAGCTTGATTGGGAGGTTCTAACACACCCTACTCACCAGATATTTCACTCTCCGACTATCACATTGTGTTTAAAAATGCTCAAAGTGGAGTAAATTTTACTCTGACGTGTGGGGGAATTTCTAGGATCGGTTGAAACGTCAAGGTTGGCTAGATGAATTTAAATAATTTCATTTGTACTTCATAGTACTTACTTTGAAGGGCCCTCCACATAGTGGATTCCAAGACTTGCGAGCGGTATCAAGTCTGAAAATCTAAATGATCCGCCGGTTGGTTGCTTAGACTCTTTATGAGAGGAATAAGGGTGTTTGAATTATGGTCTGCATTTTACTTAATTTAATGTTTAGTTAGAATCGAAAGGTTATTGATTACATTTGAACTTACAATTTAATGCTGGCTATAAAATCCTATGAGAGACACTCAAACACAAAACCTCACAATCACCGTATTCACCTCACAAGCCGCTAAACACCTCACAACACTCACGGTGTTTAACCCGTTAACGAGGTTCGCTTATTTCATTTAAAACTGTCCGCAACACTTCCAGATTACTTCTGGTTTTCCCACTACAAACTACCGGGTTTCTCTTCCAAAATTACTTGGGAGGTTCATTCACGATGACGGTTTATTCATCACTGCCTTTGTCTCTCACAAGATTTTTCCAACTCTTTTCTTAAACTAATAATCTAATCTCTGACCCCATTTTTTTTGTCGTTGTAAAAATAATCAGCTCTCCACATTAACAACAAACCCTTTTATAAACTTATCTTTCTATGACCAATAAATTATAAACCCAAGTAATTAATTTTTACTCTAATTACTACGCGGTCCATATCACTGAAAATATATTGTCGCCTATCACCTATTGTGTAAACATTTGACCATTGCTATTTTGATCTAAACAATAACGTTCTTTCAAACTAATCATGTAATATACGACCGTAGCTCACTCTTCATATCTGTTGACACTTAACTAGAAAAATATGTGATAGCTCAACTAATCCTTGAGAATGTTTATCTTAAAATAGATTAGTTTTTATATTTGAATAATTTGAATACTTTTTAACTAATTGAATAATTTTATTTTAAATAATAATGAAATTTCATTTCTGAAATTACCACAGACGTTTAAATTGATGTTTAGGTTCGCGGGCCAAATCCGGTCCTCACTTAACTATTAAAAACTGGTAAAAACAATTTAAATGTTAGTTTTTCATAACGGTTATAGAAAAGAATATTAAAAAAATTATAAACCTATTCATAACGAGTAAAAATGCGACCCGGATATAGAGATACTGTTTTACAGTGCGGCCCTGTACGTTCTAAGAAATGTTTTGCTTTAAATTCGTACAAACCAAAACATTTGTAAACTGAAATTAAAATGTTAAATTGTTTAAAATTTAGTTAAAATCCTTAGAAACTAAGCTTAACAAAACATACAGAGTGCAAAAGTACAGTAAGCTGCCACGATCTGACCCTCCAAATGAAATAATAGTATTAACCCTTCGATCGACACGTTATTTTAGGATTACGAAACGAATTCCGAAATAAAGACCTCTAACGTTCATTTCAAGTAACTAATGTAATTTTCATTAAATAATACCACAACAAATGGGACCTACTAAGTCTCAGAAACCACACTAGAATTTTTAAATGTTTTATAATAGTGGTTACTAAAATCCTTTGAGAATGGACTTGCCCAAATATGAATTTTAAGCATTTCCATAAATAGGAAAAAAAAAACTAATTCGAATTTATCTACAGTCTGTATAATAAGACGTAAATGCTTATAGAGTCCGGCAAATATATGCAACGGTACTTTTGTTAGGTGGTTTTCGATAAAAAGCGGCACATATGTTATCTGTAATAAGAAAATGTAATTATATATTTGTAATGTGCCCTGCTGAAAAATAGTGTAGCGTATAAAAATTTAATATCTTATCAAAAACTGACCAATGGCAAAGGAGTGGCTGGAATAATCTCGGATATAATCCCAAAATAATGAGGTGTCGTTATTAAGATAAGAATTCATTGCGGTACAAATGTTTTATTCTTTTGTTTTTTGTTGGTCTTTAATTCCAAATAGTAAAACATTGAAAAATGAAATAGTTTATAAACGATATTATTTATTATTAATAAAAAGTATACACAAGCAAATTAAATGTAATTTTATTATCAATAATAATAGTAAGAAATTTTTCGACTTGGTGTGTGTTGTAGTGATTTTTTTTTCTTTTCTCAATAATAATAATAATATTTATGAAAGTAATAAGTTTTTAATTATTTAAAGAAATCATTAAGTATTTATCTAAATTTTCATCAGAAAAAGTTCTTTTTGATTGAAAAAAGAAAAAGACCTCTGTACATCAAAACTTGTTATTGGTACATAATTATAAAACGTATATATTTCTTTATATTTATTAAATATATCCTGATTTGATAATAAATTGATAGAAAATTGTAGTAATACTTGTGGGTCAGGATTTTTATTAAATATACTATTAATTTTTGCAGACAATTGCAAACCAAACTCGTCGGGAACAGATTTCAGTTTGTTTACTGTCCAATAAATAATATTTAAAGATTCTGACAACGGCCGGTGTTGTTTTTCTAAATTTACTAGGGTTGAAGGAAGAAATTCAAAATTAATCTTTATGAACTTTAACTCTTCATAAATATTTGGTTTTTGTATAATATTTTTTGGTATTATAATGCTTTGAGCATCCGGAGTTAGATTGAAAATACTAGATACAAAATTTTAAAACTTCAAAATTGTTAACATAAAATAACGCCGCTTCAAGCCAAGTTCCCCAACGTGTCACAACAGGATTTGGTGGTAAGGGTAAATTTGGACATAATTCTTTATATAAGGATACTCTTAATGGCACTACCCTTTTTTACCAATATCCTATGTCAAATAGGCTTTGAGAAAAGAACCTGGTATAAGCGTTTCACTTTTGTAAGAACAAACTAAGAGGAAATTTTGTTTTGAATAGTTTCCATCTTTGAAATTGTATGTCATGTTGGTATTAAAAAATTTCACTTTTTTAAAATGTCCATCCATTTGACAAATGTCATAATGAAAAATGATATTTTAATTATAATGATCATAACCTAGAAACCTAAAGTTGGTTTTACATTGTAAGGAATATTTTTAATTGACATTTAAAGTCAGTAATACACTATAAAAGTAACCAAAATAATCAGATCTAGTTTGTTCTTAAAAAAGTGAACAGCTTATATACCCAATACAGTATATATATAGTATGCTAATATCAGAGAGGGCGCTTTATAAGTAAAAAGAAGTTAAAAATTATTACAGAATTATTCGTCCAAAATAAAGTTTAAAATTTGCCTATGGCAAAAGTACCGTTGCATATATTAACCGGTCTCTGCTTATGACTCATGGTCCGGCATACACACAAATAATCCATTAGTTCAAACATGATAAGAACATCAATACCTAATACGCCCTATAATAAAAATTGTTTAGTCAGTGTTTTGTCTTTCAGTAGTGCGGTTGTGTAATAATGTGTGCTATTTACGCAAAAAAATTTGAAGCAGTATGTTTATGTACCCACGCAAAAGGGCCAAAAACGTCCTTTTTAAGTCAGTAGACTTTGTGAAGTGGATGAATTGGGTGAAACGTTATAAAGTTAATACAAATTTTGACTATTAACCTAATCGTGGATTAAAAAAAGTGACCAATAAAGTAGTTAAACAGGAGAGTTCTGGACCAAATTGGTCCAGAACTCCCCTAGTGATCCAGAACTCCCCCAGTGTTCTAGAATACTAAGGAGAGTTCTGGACCAAATTGGTCTAGAACTACCCCATGGTCCAGAATTCCCCCGGTGGTCTAGAACTCCCTCAGTGGTCTAGAAACACAATGGGAGTTCTGGACCAAAGTGGTCGAGAACTACCCCGGAGTTTGTACATGTATTTGATGACTCATTCTTTTCACATCTGGTAGACATCTGATATGATATCACATGTGCAATTCGCGAACTGGGAAGATTTGATATTTTCCATTCCCAAGTTTTTTTTTTTTTTGGTACCCTATGCCAAGAATGAATCGTTGGTAAAGTTACCCTTTCCACTTTTACAATTACAATGATTATAAAATGTAATGTACAATTCAAAATACAATCAGTCAGTATAACAGTTTAACAAGTTTCATTATTATTTTATCATGGTTTATATCATGAACTTTGAAAGTGAACGTGTACGCTCTTTCTATGAGATAGTTGCTTGGCCATCACTATTTATCAACCCCATAGAATTAGCGAAAGATGGCTTCTTCTATACACAAAAGGGTGATGTTGTGCAGTGCACCTTTTGCAAAATTGAGATAGATCGGTGGCATTATGGCGTTGGGGTGCATGGAGTGCATTGTGAAGTGTCACCACATAGCCCTCTTCTTCTTAACTAAAGCAGTGGTAACATACCTGTGGAGACAACAAACATCTTGGCCCATACTAGATTCGCAGACCTAGCCAATCAAGATCTGAGAGGTACGTTGCTCGAAATGTCACCGGAGGTCATCATTTATCCGCAAAATTATTCAATTCACACCCATTTTGCGATGCAGTGTAAACGGCTGGAGTCATTTAGAGAATGGCCAGCCAGCATACAACAAACCCCCGAGGAAATAGCTGAGGCGGGGTTTTTCTACACAGGCTGTAGAGATACAGTCGTGTGTTAAGTGTAGTGGCTGGCTCCGAAATTGGGTGCCAGGTTTTATATACATTTATATACCCGCAATGTGGGAAAATATATCGCTTTGATTAACTGTTAGTGTTTTATTAACATACCTTTTACAATACCTAGACAATTACACATGTGTTCAGTTTCACATCTCAAAAATACATGTACAAACAAATCACAGCATCCTCTTCAACTGCATTATGTACACAGATATTCACCAGATGTTATTTTTTATAGTGGGAACAGATCATGCAAATTTATCCCATGAAATATCTTTAACTACATCTCTCGTTAAAATTATATTTGTATGTAATCACTCCTAAATTAGATGGAATATCCATGGCGAAAATGTTGAATAGTGTGGGGCCTAATAAGCTTCCTTGTGGAACCCTTGCTCTTATCTTTTTTAGTGACGAATGTATGTTGTTAATTTTAACTGAGAATAGAGATGAAATATTGCTAGACACCAGTTAAGCAATGCAAATAACGTAGTTCAAATTAATAAAATAGTATCAGTTTCCATAGACAACGAAATCCTGTTTAAAAAACAAAAAGGAGTGAGAGTATTAAATATTGTGTTTTACAAAGCTTCAGCCAACTCGATTCAATATTAAAGCTGCACCAATTAAAATAATTTAACAAAAAATAAAATAAGAAATCTGAGAGATTTAACAACGTATTACATAATAGTAAAGACAGATGAAAACATATGAACTCGCCCAGACTTGAATATTAATTAAAGCGTTTAATTAGGATTTCATATTTACGATTCTGTGAACTTTTGTTACTTCTGTGGTACTGAATTTCATTTCAACATAGTTGTTTATACTTTTCTAGTTTCATTACTACGCAGTTCTAAATGTTTTATATTAATGCCAAACATATAAAATGAGATTCGTACTCAGATTATTATGTATGTTTGCAAAATTCGCAAATACATTTTAAGCCGTGACATACAGTCGTAGTGATCAGTTGTTTTGATAATAACATTAATTAAATAAAACTCGAACGGCTTTTTTATATATTTGATATATTCAAGACCAGAGTTTCCCAAGCTTTTTGAGCCGCGTAGCACTTTTCACGAGAAGAATTCGTCGTGAAGCACTAACGTTGGTATATATGTATATCGGACCTTGAAGAAATACTAGAGAAATGGCAAGCCGGAGGAGTAGTGATAGGCAATATAAAAATATGGACGCTAGCTTACGCAGACGATATTGTCTTACTAGCCAAAACACCGGGAGAATTGAAGGAAATGATGCGCAGATTGGAAAGATACCTGGACAAAAAGAAGATGATCCTCAGTACGGAAAAATCCAAAGTTTTAGTCTTTAAAAAGGGAGGAGGACGACAGACCGAGAACAAATGGAGATGGAAAGGGGAGGATATAGAACAAGTAAAAGAATTCAAGTACCTAGGGTATACTTTTCAGAAGAGCAATGAAGACCAGACACACATAAAGGAGATAACAAAAAAGGCAAGAATGGTAATGGGAAGAGTTTGGAGTATGGGAGAAAGAATGTTCCAGAACAATTTCAAAAGAAGAATTTTTATGTTTGATAGCCTGGTTAAAAGCCTCTTATATGGGCAGGAAATATGGGGATGGCAAGAACAGGAAAAAATAGAAAGATTGCAGGAACAATACCTGAAATGGACTTTGGGCTTAGACAGACATACCCCAAGTTACATTATTTTGGAAGAAACAAGGAGAGAAAAATTAAGAATAATGACGGGCAAAAGAGCAATGAAGTTCGAAGAAAATATTGCGACCACCGAAAACAATATTTTAAAAGAGTGCTGGAAGGAAAAAGAAACTAATATAACAAAATGGACAACGAAGAAAAATGAATTCCTAGCAAGAAATGGCACATCAAAGGAAGATATCGAAGGGAGAAAAAGAGCTGGGCTAGAAACAGTGGCTAATGGTGACGGAACGAGATAATGATGTGCAGAAACAAGAGCAATGGAGTAGAATAACCAAGTCCCAATACAATCAGCTCTACCAATACATTGCATGTACAGAAGTTCCAAGGTACCTGGCAGAGCCCAACAAACATCAAAAGATTATTGCGAGATTTAGATGCGGAAATGAAGAGAGGGCAAACTGCTTCTGGACGAAGGAGGAGGAGCAGCTTTGCAGGACTTGCGGTACAGAGATAGAGACTCTTAATCATCTGCGATGCTGTGAAGGACTGGAGTTAGAAAGCAGGGGTCCTTTACAACTTCTGGGAGACCACGGAAAAGGAGAGGATTGGATGAGAGCAGTGCTGAAGGCCAGAAAAAATAATAATTAACACAATAATATATGTTATTAATAAACGTCTTACGTAGATTAAATATTTTCTGTCCAATCTTAGATTTAAATTTAAAATTTATTATTCCGTTAAAATTATGCATCAAATATTATAAATTATAGTCAAAATTTATAAATTTTCCTCGTGCTGTACAAAGTGGTGTTTCTCAAGGTTCAGTTTTGGGACATCTGGTATTCTTGATATTGCCCATCATTATGATATTATGAATATAAAATCGAAACGTCCTCTTTTTGTTGCCTAAAATTTATTCAACTGCCCTATTAGGGATGATAGCACTCTTTATAATGATCTGAATAGTATTGCCACTTGTTAAATCTGCTGTTCTGCATATCGCACATCTTTTCTTGTTATATTTGCGGACGATACAACATTAAGAACTAGTGACAACGATCCAGAAATTCTGAAACAGAAAAAATCTATTTACTATTCTGAAGCAGCAGTGTGGTTTGGAGCTAATAACTTAACGCTCAATCAGAACAAAACAAAAACTATAACTTTTACATCTAATAGACAATGTGGAAGTAATGAGACAGACACTTTCCTTGGACTGCATCAGCTTGAGTCTTCATGTAGACAAAATCGGTTTGAAACTCAACAGTGCAATATTTGCTATTAGAAGAATTAGGAGTGTTACAAATCAACAAATTGCACTACAAACCTATTTTAGTTTATTTCACTTCATCATGTCATATGGCTTACTACTATGGGGCGGTACGCCACAAGCAGGAAAGATATTTAAACTAGAGAAAAAGGCTGTCAGAGCTATTGCAGCAGCCTCAACAACTTGCCATTGTAAACCTATTTTCAACAAGCTCAAGATTCTTAAGAAGAAGTTTAAAAACATTTTACTTGAAAAGACCTATTATTCATTGCAAGAATTCCTTAATGACAAAATGGTATATACCATTTAAGCCCGGTTTTTCCACCTTCAGATAAAGTGGCTGGTAACGTTATCTGACGGATAAAAACAATAACGCGTCTTTCCACCTTCAGATAAAGTTATTCCTACGAATAAACTATGCTATCTGGCAGATAAGTTATTCGGTAGTCAAAGTAGCGAATAAGTAACAAATAAGTGCTGTCACTGTCAAAAAGTTAGAAATTAAATGATTTATTGGAACAATAAATTGCAAAATGGGCTTGAAAAAATATAATTTGTTTGAATTTTATTATTTGTAGAAATAATGCTTTAACTCCAAAATAACAGTGCACCAGTCCACGGTGAGAAAAAAATATAAAAAAAGTATCTTGTGCAATATCCAGCTTATGTATGATTTCATTTGTATGCCTTGTACGGAAAATTAAGTACACGGCCAATGTTTACAATATCCCCCTTCAAACTTTATACAGATGGTAGCACATAACGACTACACTAAATATTTCAAGAATTTTCAGTGGCTCTAAAACAATGGTTTCTAGAAGCGAGCTAACCATCTTCTAGTTTAATGACAAAACACTATCTTAGGTTATGTTAGGTTAGTAAGTGTTTGGTTAGAAGAAGCCGAGCGAAGAGAGCTACCCATCTTCTAGTTTAATGACATAAATAAAAGTTCTGCACAGTCCCACTTGTTTAGAATCTCTGTATATTAAACAAATGATATGTGTTTGACGTATGCGCAAGTGTGAAGTGGGATGTTGTAAACACTTACCTGTTTTACCAAGTACACAAATTTCAGCGAGTATTTTACGATATTGCCCGCTCTCCACGAGTGGCTGCAGCCTAGGATGAAATGTTAGTGAAACTGGTTTCTTCTGTGAAAAAAAGGCTGAAGTAAACGGTGTCGAGAAGGATATTTTATATTAAACGTTAGCCGGGATCCACGCCTTACAATACAATGTTTAATAATTCTAATATTCGCTTCGAATTTGAGCAATAAGATTATAATTGGAATAGTAGCAACTGCAGTATTACGCAAGTTTAACGTTACAAGAGTGGATATGAAGAACCACCCACAAAAAGATCAGTACTGTGTCGGTGACGTACCTGAAGAAACTGATTACTCAGAAAAAATGAAAATGAAAGAATACTCCGTGATTTAATTTCTTATTTTCAAATTTATTATAACTTATTTTGTATTTACATCAATCATAATAAAATTAAAAAATTAAATAAACGTAGAACAATTATTATTAATATTTGCTATCTATTTTTCATTCCTCCAATTTTATTACATGCTTACGACATTAACAATTGCTAAAATCTTTTATAACGCATACATAAATTTAATTTTGTTAATGACAATAACCAAAAAAACGGCTCGACAGCTGTCAGTTTACCAATTTATTTATTTATTTCCATAGAGGAACAAAAAAAAAATTCTTTCTCAAAGCCTATTTCAGTTACACATTCAGTGTTACCAATCTGAGGATTCAATATGTCAGTCTCATTATCCGTCAGATAACTATCTGATAAATATGAATTGAAAGACGGGATGACATTTATCCAACAGATAAAGTATCAGATAACTTTATCTATCAGATAGTTACCCAGAAGTTTATCAGAAGGTGGAAAGACCGGCCCTTAATTTTATTTTCTATACAAGGTGTCTCAAAAGAAATTTTATATTTAGTGAATCGATTAAAAAAAAAGTAAGCCGTATATAGAAAAAATGTTTATTAATTATTAAAATACACTTTTTGGGGATTTATTTCTTAAAAATAATATCGTCTAAATGTAGACCATCGCGTTCTCGGCACTCATTTAATCGAACAGTAAAATTACTTATGACGTCTCGGCAGGTGGGCTCAGGGATGGCTGCCATTTCGTGACGGATATTTTCTTTCAAATGCGCCAGTGAAGTCGGTTTATTGGCGTAAACTTTAGATTTAAGATAACCCCATAGGAAAAAGTCCATAGGGGTTAAATCTGGACTGCGTGGTAAACGTTGGCATGTTGGTAAACGTTGAAAATCGCTCAATCACTTGATTTACGAAATTAAGCCTCGGACTGGCATCTTGGGGCTTTAATTCTTGCACCAATTGAATTTTGTAGGGGTGCAGCTTTAGGTCTTTGTGTATAATGCGATGTAATGATGATCTATGCACATTTAAAGCACTTGCGCGCTTTCGAATTGAAAGGTTCGGGTCGTCACGAACAGACTGATTAACATTCTCCACGTTTTCTACCGTTCTTGATGACCTAGGTCGCCCGGATTTTGATTTATCCAGCGTTGTACCAGTCTCTTCAAACTTTTTAACCCAATGTCGAATGAGAGGAATGCTTGGCGCATCATTTAAGTGGCGAAAACCTCGAATACTGCAGAATTTTCTACGCGCTACAGTCGCCGAATCACCGTTTTTGTAAAACTCTCGCACGCATAACGCGCAGTCTGCTCCCGAGAAACGCTCCTTAGCGACTGAATTCCCAAGAGCCAGGCTACCGATTGACATAACCCCCGCGCCCCTCGGATACGTTGCGTTCACGCAGTAAGCTAAATAAATATAAAATTTCTTTTGAGACACCTTGTATAATACTTTTAAATTATTTTCTGTGTATTAATTACGATTTGTTGACTTAAATTGTACCTTTTTAAAGTTTAATAAAGATTATTATTATTATTATTAATCGCAGGCTTACAATAGTTAATTCAGCGTTGGCGTAAAAGTGAATCGTCGTATATCGAACCAGCGTATATAGAGTTCTACCTGTACATATATATTTTTGAAATCTTCAAAATATCAGAGAACTACTTGACAATTAGCCATGGATCAGCAAATCAAGAATAATAAATCTGCTCGGTACATAATTTCAAAGCTAATTTCAAAGTTATCTAACAATAAATCGTGAACTACTGACATTTTTTTTCTTGGTAAAAAAAAAACATTCTTTGTAAAACTTCATAATTTTTCAACATTAATCAAGTGAAACCTTATAATAAGCTTATAAATAATTTGTTGGAAATTGAATTTTTTTCTATGACCTATTTTCTTCGTTTATAAGTTTTGCAATAATCTGTTGATATAATTAGACTTGATCGGGGTGTCTTCTGAGCTTTAATTTGTTTCAAGAAAACTTCATTAAAAGTTCATGAATTAACTTTGAAAATTCTTTAATATTTTGCAGGAAAATTTATTTTTCACAGGTAGATAACGATGTCATTTTTGTTTAAATATTTTATTTTCTGATTAAAGAATAAACAAAGAAGAGCAAATTTTTAGTTTTGTTGACTAGGTATTAGAATTTGGCATTTACAACAGTGAATCATTGCGTCTCTGTAGACGGCATATTAAAACTCTAGAATGATTCAAAAGACAAGTGTAGAGCGAATTCAGTGGGATTTTTTCAAAACATCATATTTTAGTTTCGGACGTGAATATCTAAATTTGGTTAACTAACTGTTTTGTACTGCTCGTACTGATCCATTCAAACGAATGGATAGTTAACAAATGTTTCTTTTATGTGCCTCACGAATATTCGCTACAGATAAATATTTCCAAAAAATGTGTTTAACAAAAGTTGCTACGCAAGTAATAACTAACGAGTTTTATTCAAGACTTTTTTGATGCATCAAGAAATTGTCAACGTAATATAACACGTAATTACCTATTTCAATAATAATTTCTGTTAGAAAGTATCTTGTTTAAGTACTTTGTGATATGTATGATAAACGCTTTATAGCGTTAGTAATAACACCAATTAAAACACAGAGATTGTAGCACAAACGAGCATTTATTACAAAGTCTATTTACAGTCTGACACACATACATATATGTCATCATGTTATTGTTACTATCGTAACATATTACAAAGGAGGTCTAAGAACTAGTTTTGATCTTAGCACGGCCGTCCTGATCTTGCCGCGTCCTCGCTGCATCATCTAAATTTAGCTGAAAAATAAATCAACTTGTTACGAAAACATAATGTTAGTTTTGTCCGTCTCCTTGAAGTTTCTGACTATTCAGAGTTTCACTGAACTCCTTGAGGTCCTTGAACATTCAGCGTCGAACAAAACAAACACAACTACTTGAGGTCACTGACCATCCAGAGTTCCTCTGAACTCCTTGAGGTTCCTGACCATTCAGAGTTTCTCTGAACTCCTTGAGGCTCCTGACCATGCAGAGTCAAACAAAACGAACACAACTCCTTGAGCTCCCTGACCATCGAGAGTTCCTCTGAACTCCTTGAGGTCCCTGACCATCCATGGTCAACAAATCAAAAACGACCAGTGTGTCTTGCGGTACTCAACAAGCTAACAACTCTCAACTCAACTTTCAATCAATTTATTCCATTACAGGTTGTCTACACTACCCAACAAGCTCAATGACTGTCGCTGCTTCATACTCAGTGCCGTATTATTTTGTCAAAACAAGAAAATGTCTTTTACCATTTTAGTCATTCTCAACCTAATCAGTTACCTTCGTGCTATTTATCTGTCAATAGACAAACGCTCGTCCATTCTGACATATTTTTTATTTCTCTTCAATTTATCACATTTTCTATTTCAGGTAAACTGCGCCTTGGTCTGTTATCAATTGCATTGGCGAAACAAGTAAACTTAAGTAGAACGCTACGATTCTCACTATTTTAGTCCTTGCTGGAGTTCTCCAAGGAACAAAGAACAAATTTAATGAATTTATCTCTTGGCACTAAAACCTGCAATAAATACCTGTAACAAAATCGGCGATTAGCCTCGTTGCAGAAATAAAGGCCTATGTAAAATAAATAATATATATATAATAACTGTAACAAAAGGTCTGTCCAAGCAATGTGCATTAATTTTAAAATCTCTCTCTCTTTATATTGGCATTTTCATCAAATATGTACCATTAGTACAGACTTGAGGCCAAGACATATTTGACACCTTACAAGACATCTTTGACATCTTTACCACATCAGTTACAGACTTAACTTAGTACTTTTGTATTATTGAAATTGAAAGAACTAAAATTTTTAAATTCATTAGATTTAAAACATTTTTTTTAAATTTGCAATTCTAAAATCTTTTCTTTTTAGCATACTCACAATAATAATAAAACTATTTGAATTATCTTGTTAAGTCTTTATCCAAAATTTCTTAATTACCAAGAACAAAATAGAAATACCTCATTATTCTCTTATTATTTGGTGTCAAATTTTCATACCATCTTTAGCTTATTCTTTATTTAACCTTTGCAGTGTTATCGGAAAATTTATTTGCATCTTGTAAGGTGTTTTCCAGCCCTTGCTATTAGTTTTAATGTACTTTATCCAAATTCATTCGTTTAATTATAACATAGCACTTGAGTTTTTAATTTTAAAAACTCTTGTGAGCTTGACAATCTGTCTGTCATTTTTGTTATTTTCAATCATTTTCAAAATATTTTATGCACGGAACAATAAAAACTGGCCAAAATTAGTTGTGGATGTAGGGATCCCACTTCTGATGATAAACGCTTTATAGCGTTTGTAATAGTACCAATTAAAACACAGAGATTCAAGCACAAACGAGCATTTATTACAACGTGTATTTACAATCTGTCACATATATGTCATCATGTTATTGTTACTATCGTAACATATTACAAAGGAGGTCCAAGAACTAGTTTTGATCTTAACATATGTATGACATTTCAAAATTACCACTTTGTGGGAGAGGGGTCAGTTTTGTGGCGAAACACCAAGTAGTAAACTTGGAAAATCTCATTTTTAGGATTTTGTAGGTATGACCAAAAAACCCTTATACCGTCATTTTGTCGTCTGTCTGTCTGTCTGTCTGTCTGTCTGTCTGTCTGTTCGGTAAAAATTGTAGCCAAACGGCTAAACCTAGAAAGTTGAAATTTGGCATGCTTATACAACTCGTTTACCCACACATAGGAAAAATACCAAAACATCTAAAAAACATATCCCCCTAAAAATATAAACAAATATGTGCTCATCGAAAAAAAAAATATTTTTTAAAAATTCTGAGCAGGGTATCAAATGAAAGCCCTTAGTATGTGGATTAACGATCAAAATTTTATTTTTGCAAAATAAATTATTTAGACATTATTTCTGCCAAAATTTTTCAAAAAAAATTTTGTCCCACACCCTGTAGCCCAGATGGTTTAAACTAAAAATCTGAAAAAATTCTAAGTAATGTACATTTATGTGAACCGGAATAGTTCAACAGGAATTTTTGATCAGATTATGTTTTCGGAAAATAGCGCATTTTTTGTGTTTTTTGCGTAACCATGTAAAATATTTAATGATATTATGTAGCACAGTAGATAGAGCGCTTCGATGGTGTAATGGTTACTATACAAGCGTTCTAATCTGCAAACTCGAGTTCAAATCGGCCGCGAGGCAATTCATTTTTTCAGTTTTTTTTTTGCATTTTTATTTTGTTTAAATTACTTTTTCAATATTCTAGTTATATTTGGGCAAATATTGCATTTAATTTTTAAAAGCGTAAATTTAATAACCAGTGCAAATTGTTGAAATTGATTACTATTGGACTTACAACCAAGTAACTTAAAATATAACGTAACTATAAATATATAATACCATGGATACAAGTTAAAAAAAAATGAAATATATAAAATATATGTTATGTCATGTGTTATAATGTCTGTATCATATTAGTGCCTAAATATATTACTGCTATACTGCTATTTATATTCCTACAAATAGACGAAAACAGAAGGGCGGAGCTTATGACTAAAACAACCAATGGAAGCCATAGGCGCAATTTTCAAAATCTTATTAAACCTTGTTATATAAAAAAAATACTGCACATATTTAGAAACCTACATAATGGTATTAGGCATTCGAATTAAAATTAACAAAAAAATATATATTTTAACATAAAATTGGTTTTGGCATCCCAAATAATCATCATTCACTTACTAAATACCTGCAAAACCCTGAAATGTGTGAAAATTCACACTTCACATCATTTTTTTAAATATTTTACAGCAAACACTTAAGAGTACCTTAACTAATAAATAATGATTTGGCGATCTACTCCGGGAAGCATTGCATTATTTTGTTATATACTTTTAGACTAACTGTGCAGGTTCACCTGAATATAATCCTCTTATCCTGAGGATATAAAAAAGTCCTTTCCAAAATTAATAAAATAATTAAAAACAATTTTAGTCCAATTCTATAATGTATCTCAGTTGGAAGAGCAACAGTTACCTATTAGACTGTGACCATTCTCACCCCCATAAACAAGCAACCGTGTTGTCCATAACCAGCACATAACAGTCTAATGCACCTGACATTACATCAACCCTATTCATTATTGAGCCATTTTCAAAGCGCGCACCTGGAATAATTGTCTGTACGCATGTATACGGTTGTATTGATTCAACCCCAACGAAACAACGAGATGAAACGATCTACGACCTACCAAAGTTTGTTTGTTCCTGGTTTTTACCATAAAATTTAATACAACGTATTTCCGTGATTAAATTGTGAGCTTTAAATACAGCATCCACTTTGATGTAGTGAGAAACATCATTTTATAAGGCTGACTAGTGACGCAAATTGAAAAATCGACCACGTGTGGTTTGAAAAAATAGTTTAACATGTATAGATGATCCATCAGGACAGCCGTTAGAGGCAGATACAATATACACCAGCCCAAAAACTCTACAAGTCAATCGCTTTTTCAACTTCGCTCGTGTTTGGACTCGCAATATGGTATTCTTTGATACCGGAATTTATTAACATTAGATACGCTAGCGACATTGTATATTTAGTGACAAACAAAATATCGGACTTAATATAAAAGTGAACTTTTTGGAATTTATTTTCCGTAAAATAAAGAACATTACAAGACTAGCAGACCCCGTTGCCAACAACGTTGGCAAATTGATATCGAATAAAAATCAATATAAGCAGGAATTAATTATTAAAATTTGCATGATTCTGCGTATATTAACAAAACAAAACCGTTTCTTGATTATACCTAGAAAATCCTAAAAACCGCTTAATGCGTGTCGTTTAAAAATTAGTATTGGGCTGGATACGACCCGCGGTCCATATGCTGGACATCAATGGTATATCTGTTTCTGATTATAGCCAAGGTATAAAAAAGAGAGCAAAGTGGCGAAATTAAATAAATTAATTCCTGTTAACACGCGCATATTGGAGCGTACTGCAGCGAGGTTATATTGTTGTTATAGTCGAGCAAGACGACGCGTTCAAACAATTTTGATTTCTCTGCCATCATCGTTGCTGAAATAATTGTTTAAAATGGATATTGAGGCATTTACAAGTAGTTCTCATTTATAAGAGGTATTTAGTGTAGGTTCCGATTGAAATTTGTCAATTTTTTACCAATTTATGTTGAATTTTTTCCAAAATATAATCAAACGTTGAAATACTCATGCGAAAATAAGAATGAAATTTTTCTGGATGTTTGCGGAGTTGCATATAGAAATGATGAAATTCACCATGTATATGTCTACTTTTATTTATTCTGTGAACATTGCACCTTCTAGTGTGTTTATTTTAATTTTTTAGTACATACCAAATTTTATGTTAGCAAGAAATCCATTATAATTTTGTGAACTTTCTGCTCGATTTTAAACGCGTCACTATGTGTTTTACTCTCCGCTTTCATCGCTGCTTTGCTCTATGCTTCACTATGTGCTTAGCCTAAGTGAGCTGTTGTCTGTCGGAGAACGTCGTTCTCACTGGTGGGGAGTGACCGACCACACACCTCAAGCCCCGCTAGAACCTAGAAACTCAGCGTTACAAACACACAGAAATTAGGGCTTTTATATATATAATACCATCAGACAACGAGAAGCAACAACTTAATCACAAATTCGACATAATAAATAATATTTTTTCTCGATCTGTTCTTATCACCGAGTCGACAATTATTGAGCTGCCCATTGCCGAGTTTGTGTCGACGAGTTGACCTGGTCGCTGAAAATATATCCAGCCGTTTTGTGAATCTCGTACAGACAGGCAGATCTTTAATCATTAGCGACTGAACTTGCAGAAATTCTAGACGAGATCTGTGAAGAGCCAATAGAAAAGACTAAGTCTCTTTGTGAAAAATGGGGTATTGATACATCGCCGAAAAATGCCCGGAGAATTGGCTAGAGATATTGGGCTTTTCGCAGAAAGTGAAATTTCTCGCGTTATGAAAAGCGTTCCTGATCGTCTGCAGGAAATAAGTACACGATTTACACGACTAAGGCCCGGTTTTTCCACCTTCAGATAAAGTTCCAGGTAACTATCTGATAGATAAGGTTATTTGTAACTTCATCTGCTGAGTAAATGTCATCCCTTCTTTCTATACAAATGTATCTATCGGATAGTTATCTAACCGATAATGAGACTGACGTATTGGATTCACTGACTGGTATTGACATTTATTCAGCAGATGAAGTTACAAATAACCTTATCTGTCAGATAGTTACCTGGAACTTTAACTGAAGGTGGAAAGACCGGGCCTAAGTGATCTTAATTCCAAATTTGGATTTTTACTGGACGTTGAACATTTATTAAACAAGGATAATGTTGATAACGATCTTGAAAAGAATCTGGGTGAATTTTATAATACAGATTTTAATAGAACAGAACTCTATGTCGAAATAACACTTCACTCAATAAGTCTCCTGCCTGACATATATATGGCAACACTGTTGACAGACCCATATGATTTCTGGATATTACCAACCTTCAAACGATACGTGTGAAAATTTCATGACATTTTGACAATTAGTTTAGATTTAGTAATTTTCAAAAGAATGGATAAAAAAGAATTTCGTGTGTTGATTAAACATTGTTTTTTGATGGGAAAAAATACTGTTGAAGCCAAACAGTGGCTTGATAAGCGTTATAGAGACTCTGCACTAGGCAAATCAACTATTACTGATTGGTATGCTGAATTTAAACGCGGTCGTACAAATACCGATGTTGCTGAACGCTCTGGTCGCCCAAAATCGGCAGTTGTTCCGGAAAATAAGTCCACAAAATAGTTTTGAAAGACCGTAAAGTGAAGTTGCGTGAGATAGCTGACACCTTAAAGATATCAGAAGGTAGTGTGTTTACAATTTTACACGAAAATTTGAGCATGCGTAAATTGCTTTTGAAGTGGGTGCCGCGTTTGCTTACACCAGACCAAAAACAACAACGCGTCGACGATTCAGAGCGCTGTTTGGAGCTGTTCAAGCGAAATAAAAATGATATCTTGCGTCGGTATGTGACAATGGATGAAACATGGATCCACTACTACACACCTGAATCAAAAAGATCGTCAGCTGAGTGGAGCAGTCGGTGAAATTCGTCCAAAGCGACCACAAACTCAAAAGTCAGCTGGCAAGGTTATGGCATCCGTATTTTGGGACGCGCATGGTATTTAGTTTATCGAATATCTTGAGAAAGGTAAAACTATCAATAGCGAATACTACATGGCATTATTGGATCGATTGAGTGTAGTAATCAAGAAACAACGGCTTGACATGCAAAAGAAAACAGTGCTCTTTCACCAAGACAACGACCGTGTCACAAGTCGATGAAAACGATGGTTAAATTGAATGAATTACTCTTCGAATTGCTTCCTCACCCACCGTACCCTCCAGATCTGGTCCGCAGCGACTACTGGCTTTTTGCAGAACTCAAAAAGATGCTCCAGGGAAAGAAATTTGACTCAAATGAAGAAGTGATTGCCGAAACCGAGGCCTATTTTGAGAGCAAAGACAAATCGTTCTACAAAGAAGGCATCGAAAAGTTAGAGGAGCGTTGGAATGAATGTATCACTCTTGAAGGAGAGTATGTTGATAAATAAAGTAGAATTTCTAAAAAAAAAAAATGCTTTTCTTAGTTAGACCGGAGACTTATTGAGCGACGTGGTAGATCATTACGTATCTCCTAAAATCACGGCAAGACCATAAGTATTATATTAGTATCAGTAATAATATTGGGCCATGTTCATAATGTTTTACTAAATCTTAGTAGCACTACTAAGACAAGTATACTAAGCGTTACTAAAAATGGGTGTTCATAATACAGAATTATTGTTAGTAGTGCTTAGTAAATTGTAATTTAATAGTACAGATTTAGAAGTGCGGAGAGTCTGTATTAAATACATTAAAATAGCAATTGTGTTCATAATACTGATTGACTTTAATCATGTATATGAGAGATTTGCGTGATGTTCGTGAAATTCGTGAATTACGGGCACAATTACCAAGAAAATTTTATAGTAAAAGAAAAATGTATTGGAAATATTAAGTGAAGAAGATTTCAAAAAAAATTATAGATTTTCAAAAGACAGAGTTCGAACATTAATTGAAATCTTACATGACGATATAAAACCGGTATCTTCAAAAGGTGGAAGTATTTCTACTGAACTCCAAATATGTATTGCTTTACGTTATTTTGCGAAAGGTTCATATCAACAAGATATAGGTAAGTAGTTAATAACATGAATAATGAGTTACCATTATGTTTTTATTCAGAATTCTTTTAACATAACAATGCTTATTGTAGCTGATTTACATGGAGTCAGCAGACCAACTGTCTCGTGAATTATAAAATGTGTTAGTTTTGTCTTAGTCAGAAAACGACCACAATTTATATTATTTCCTGCAGAACTAGAAACTGTAAAACGAAAATTTTATGACATTGCTCAAATGCCTAATATAGTTGGTGCTATTGATGGGACGCACATAAAAATCAAAAACCCAGGTGGACCTTATCGTGATGCATATGTATGTCGTAAAGGTTTCCATTCATTAAATGTACAGGTAAATTTATTTCCAAAATGTATGACAATAAGATAATTTATTATATTTTTTCACAGGTTATTTGTGATGCAAATTGTAAAATAACCGATAATACAAGCTAGTAACACGCCTTCCATCTCTTTTAACATGTTGAACAGTGCATATGTCTATCTCTTTCTAATGCCAACAGCAACGTTGTCAAATTTACATCGATATTAGTTAAAATATCTTAGTATTGTGATTATGAACACTACTAACGATAGTATCCTACTTGCTTATTTTAACAAGTAACGCTTAATCGCAATATTTAGTAAAAGATTATGAACATGGCCCATTATGTTTTAATTCAGGTCCGTTGGATAACCTGTGAAATTTACTAAAGACAGTGCTAATTTGTCCCAAATAGGTTGGTTAAATATTACAATACTGTCAAACAATTTATGTGATGTGTGAATTTTCACACATTTCAGGGTTTAGCAGGTATAAAGTAAGTGAATGATGATTATTTGGGTGGCCAAAACAAATTTAATCTTAAAATATTGTTTTTTTTATATATTGCTAGGTTCATAAAGATTTTGAAAATTGCGCTTATGGCTTCCATTGGTTGTTTTAAGTCATAACTCCGCTCTCATTTCGTGTATTCAAGTTCAACAATATCCACTGGTTTTTAAATTTACGCTTTTAAAAATTAAATGCAACATTTGCCCAAATTTAACTAGAATTTTGAAAAAATAATTTAAACAAAATAAAAATGCAAAAAAAAACAAAAAAAATAAAATTACCTCGAGACCGGAACCCTTATTTTCAAATTAGAAAGCGAGAGCGCTAACCATTCCACCATGAAAGCATGCTGGTTTACTTTGTTACATAAGTTATTAAATATTTTACATGGTCAAGCAAAAAACACAAAAATGTGTTATTTTCCGAAAACATAATCAGAAAATAAAAATGCAAAAAAAAACAAAAAAAAATAAAATTGTCTCGAGACCATAGTTTGCAAATTAGAAAGCGAGAACGCTAACCATTCCACCATGAAAGCATGCTGGTTTACTTTGTTACATAAGTTATTAAATATTTTACATGGTTTTACATCAGATCAAAAATTCCACTTGTACTATTCCGGTTCACACAAATGTACATTACTTAGAATTTTTTCAGATTTTTAGTTTAAACCAGTTGGGCTACAGGGTGTGGGACAACATTTGTACAATTTTGGCAAAAATCGCGTCAAAATAATTTATTTTGCAAAAATAAAATTTTGTTCGTTAATCCACGTACTAAGGGCTTTCATTTGATACCTTACTCAGAATTTAAAAAAAAATATATTATTTTCGATGAGCAGATATTTGTTTATATTTTTAAGGGTATATATTTTTTAGATGTTTTAGTATTTTTCCTATGTGCGGGTCAAAGAGTTGTATAAACATCCCAAATTTCAACTCTCTAGGTTTAACCGTTTGGCTACAATTTTTACCGAACAGACAGGCAGGCAGACAGACAGACAGAGAGACAAACAGACAGACAGACGACAAAATGACGGTATAAGAGTTTTTTGGTAATACCTACAAAACCTTAAAAACAAGTTCCATTTGCCGGACGACATTTTTTCTCATCTTATAAAATAATTTTATGCCAGAACTAATTTTAAAACCAATGCCTGAGTTTTTATGTTTGTAAAATTTTTCTGCCTGTGTTCCATAGGAATAAAAATTAAAATTATGATGAAATTTTTCCATAATAAAAAAAAAATAGTGTTACCCAGATGGAATTCGAAATAAATTACATTTTTAATAAACGTTATACGTTTTTTTATTAAGTTAAATTGTAGACTTTAATTGCGAAATTTACAGTTGAAGAGATATATTAGAAGATGAGAGATTTTGGTTTTTAAAGAGTAATATTCATGTGACAACTCATGGATATTGAGGCATTGAAAAAAGAGGAAGGAAAGTATTGGTTTTTATCTCTTATGACTTGAGCTACACAGCGCGTTGATAAGTTAAAATAGCAACTTTTATATCAAATCAGAAGCAGAGTCAGCGAAGATGATAGGCGGTACTACCTATCACAGAACACATTATACCTATAGACACAGGTAAATAGATCGAAATAACAATTTGGCTATTTCAATAGATCTTATAGGCAACGTGACTTAGAGCAGTGTTACTCAACCGGTGGTCCGCGGACCACTGGTGGTCCTCAGCAAAATTTTAGTGGTCCGCGAAAGGCTTATGAATAATTATTTTTGAGATTTTTTGTTAATTTTTTATGATCTTTTGTTCGTTTTCTGTGATTTTTGTTCATTTTTCAGTGATTTTTACTCTTTATTATATATCTGTTTATTCCCTACATAACAAGTCTTAACTAAAATATAAATCTTATTTCTACCTGTCGCATTTGCTTTGTTTTGGAATCAACAATTTTCCTATTATTTTCTTTTTCTTTAATTTCTTTTCTTCTCTCCATTACCTCTTTCATCCATGTGTATCCGCAGCCATTTGAGTTTAAAATATCTTCTCTTGTTCCTCCTTTGCTTCTCATTTCTTCACATCCTTCCAGCATATGTTCAATCGTCTCCCTTTCTTCTATGCACATTCTACATCGTTTATCCTCTTCTTTTAACAAAAATTTGTTCACCATTTCTTCATTCCCACATCTAAACCTTGCAATTATTCTTTTTTTTCCGTTTTTTTTAGATACAGTGGTCTTTGCATGTTCCAATTTTTTTGTACTTATTATTGTACCTTGTTTCATTCATTCTCTCGCTTAATTCTTGTTGCTGTATGTCCTTCATTCTTTCTACCATCTGCTGCATTCCATGTCCACTTTCTATTTTCCTCCGTACTTCTTCTGTTGAAAAGCCTCCGTATTCATACATTTTACTTCTTTTTATCTCCCATTTTGATGATTTGTTTAATAGTAGGGTAAAGTTGGTATAGATGCCCCAGTGGGATAAACGCCCCACTTCGCATATATCCATAACAGTGTGTTTTTTTATCATTTCAGTACTGACAGTTTGTACGAGAAACACAGTCTTCTGAAATAAATGTGTTAAATTATTTTTAAATGTTAATAGTTTATGAAAAATTAAATTGTAAAGGTACGTGCTCATATGAGTGGTTGTATTTCAATAATTACGACATTTTGTCTTAAGGTTTTATGACGTAACTATAACTTTAACAAAATTAGTTTCATTACTAGGTATCAGAAGACACTTAACCTCACATTATACAGTAGAAAATAATGCTCAATATTGTATACATTCGAAATAAACAGATGGGGCATCTATCCCATAAAAAAAGGATAAAGGCCGCAATAAATGTGGGATATATGGCTCGGGCATTGTATATATAATCTTATAATAAAATATATATAAATATATATATAATCTTATACTAACATTTTCCCAAGGACAAGCAACAACATATATGCCAAAATAGATACTTTGAAAAAATATCACAAAAATATGAAAAGTTTTAAAAATTTATTAAGTCCTATCAAAAATTGTTTCAAATAAAAGTTGTTAATTATTACTTGTACAGTAATTTTTGTAGAATAGATGTTTTAGAAAATTTTCTCTGTTGTGAAATATTCGCAAAAATCTTAAAACCGACACGAGTAAACTTACATTTATGGTTGAACGATTTGTACCAAAAGTTGAACAACTGGTGCCATTGAGGTCAAAAACTTTTATGAAGTTTCATAAAAACCGTTTGGCCAAAATTGTTCTACACATCCTAATGGACCGACAGACACACAGACCAACAGACATCATGCTAAAAATAGTCAAAATCGGTATGACCACTCCGTACATACGTTGGCAGTCGGTAAAAAAAAAATAATAAATTGTAATTTTGATTAAATTGTAATTTTTAATTGTTATTTTAAAAAAATATTAAAATTATTGGTCAATATCAAATGCATTATTTTAGTAAGGCATAAATACCACCATATGGGGCAAAAATCCCATCGATATGGGATATATGGACAATTACAGTACTATTTTAAATCATTAATTTTATATATTTAGAATAATTATAAGTGTTTTAATCCTATGTTATTGTGTAGTAAGATTATCTAAGAATTATAGTAAAGTAACAGATAAAGTTTAATAATTAAGATTAATGCAACACGATTGTTTTTCTATAACTGGGGCATCTATCCCACCTTTACCATATGTCCTTTCCCCATTCTTTTTATACTAGTCATTTAAATGGGCTGCGTTAGGCACAAATAGCCTTTGTTGCTGTGCGCCAAAAAATTAACTAACTAACAAACATTCTTTTTATCATATGCTGCATTCCATGTCCACTTTCTATTTTCCTCCGTACTTCTTCTGTTGAAAAGCCTCCGTATTCATACATTTTACTTCTTTTTATCTCCCATGTTGATGGTTTGATGATTTGTTTAGTAGTACATTTATTTTTTGTGGTCCGCGGTAGAAAATCAAATATTTTACTAGCCTGTGGTACGTTTTCGGTTGAGAAACACTGGTATAAACTACTTTAATACGAAATTTGCTCAATTTCTCATTTAAATTACTCTTGTATTGAATTTATATGTTTCAATTTAAAAATTTCTGTGCACAATCAATTTCGTCAGCAAATCATCCGTGATATTGCACAACTACGATTTACCAAGAGCTACAATTTAACAGAAAAGTCAATATCGAAATATTTGACATCCTCTCTAAACACTTACTTGTATTTTATTGGAGTTCATTGTTTACTACTACAGCTAATAGCCTCAGTTCAATATCTGACAAAAATACACGCTTAGTAACTTTACGAAATCGAAAATTGTTTTAGAAATAGATATATTGGCAATAATAAAATATCATGTGGATTAATAATAATAATAATAATAATAATAATAATTTATTAATGTTAATAAAATGTATACATTTTTTACATACGTCAAAAATACAAACACATATTACATTGATAGAATCATAAGTGTACATTTATCATTAAATTAACTTATTAATTAATTATTGGAACCAATGGATGTAAAATCACAATTACAATATTCTTCGAAATTGTAAAATGCTTTTTCTTTTAGTGTTTTCTTTAATACAGAATTAAATTTGTTTGTGGGCAAAGATTTGACAGATTGGGGAAGAACATTGTAAAAACGTGTCGCATAATAATTAAGTGAGTATCGTGATGACACGAGTCTCACATGTCCAGGTCTTATCAAATCTTTACCCCTTGTATTTTAATTGTGTACATCCATTTGAAGTGTTTGGTCAGCTATATTAGAATGAACGTGGGTTAAACAATATAGTATATAAAGTGAGGGTAGTGTCAATATGTTAAAATTTATAAAAATATTTTTAGAATCTTGCCTGTATGCTATGTCACCAATAATTCTAACAACACGCCTTTGCAGCCTAAATATTCTTGCCGCATGTGAAGAATGACCCCCATGCCAGTAATGCATATGTCATTCTTGACTGAAATAGGGCGTAGTATGCTGTCATTAGAACATCTCGAGTAACGTTATTTTTTAATTTTCGTATGCAGTAGATGGTCTTACACCAGTTATTAGCCATTTCTTCTACATGTTTTTCCCAGTTAAGATTTGGACCTATGATTACTCCAAGAAATTTAACAGTATCGTTAGAGAGAGGGAGTTTCATTGAAAAACAAAGCTGTTTGGTTTTAGAATTATTAAGGCTTAGTGCGTTGACTGTATACCAATCTTCTGCAGATTTTATAGTCCGATTGACATTATCAGTAAGTTCATGAAACTTTAAGGACTGTGTTAGCAAAGTTGTATCATCTGCATAAAGAATAGTTTTTGCTTTATCTAGAAAAAGAGGTAGATCATTGACGTAAATTAAAAATAGCAGAGGCCCAAGAATAGACCCTTGGGGTACACCGCATTTGATAGTGAGTTCCTCAGATGTAACTTCATTAGATAATACATACTGTTTCCTGTTTGTTAAATATGATTGTAGGAAGTTGGAGCTGTTCGTACTTATGTTATAGAATTTAAATTTTTTAATTAAAATATCATGAGGCAAGCAGTCAAATGCCTTTGATAAGTCAAAGAACGTTGCAATACTATGATGTCCCTTGTCAAACCCGTTTGTTATAAATTGGACGAATTTTAAAATTGCAGTACAAGTAGACCTTCCAGCTCTAAAACCAAACTGATTATTATTTAATAATTTGTTAATCTCGAAATGTTCCAATAACTGCGTGAATAAAATTTTCTCAAAAATTTTCGAGAAAACTGGTGTAAGGGATATGGGCCTGTAGTTGTTTAAATCATTCCTATATTTTCCTTTATGAATAGGGATTGTTTTTGTTAATTTTAAAACAGATGGAAAAATATTAAAATTTAGACATTGGTTAAAAAGTGTGCAAAGGGGATCTATGATTACGTCTGTAACTTTTTTTACAAAGACCATGTTTAATTCGTAGGCATCTTTACTTCTAGAGTTTTTTATTGACTTTATGGCATCTCGTATTTGATTGTGCGTTATTGCTTGGAAGTCAAAAGGGGGTGCATTAAAATTATGTTTAACTGAATTTACTATTTGTATTGGGTCTGTGTTGGTTCCTGATAAATTTGTAATTATTTTTTGTGGGATATTAATAAAAAAATTGTTAATTTCGTTTGGTGATTTGGTGATGAGGGACATGAATTATGCTTTTTTGAGGGTCTATTTTTGTTAATTACATCCCACACAGCTCTAGGCGTGTTGTTAGAATTAGAGATGTAATTGCAATTTGCCTGGATTTTACAAGACTGCAACATCCGTCTATAAAAATTTCTGTATTCATTTCTCATCTTCCTAGCTTCTGGTGTGGAATTTTGTAAGTAATACTGATGCAAGATCAGTATTACTTACATACAGGACAATTCATAGGAAAGAACTTGGCAAGTGGATCCTATACAGTCAATTGGATAAGTTGACTTATTTATTTCTTTGAATATTGATAGTTATATTTTTAATTCCACCTACATAAATTCTACCTTTCTCTATTCAGTTATTTTAAGTCAGGGGTCCCCAAAATTTTTTGACCTTCGACCCCCAGAAGAGTTTCTAGACTTCTTATCGACCCCCTCTATTTTACCTCGGACTATATATATATTTCTTACATTCCAGCCTTCTGTTGGTGTTTCTTCTTTCGTAGTCTCCGCCACGAAGACCATTTGTGTGACCATCTCGCCTCCTAACGCTACTTAGGCTAGAAGCGGGCGCCACAGTCTTTATCGTGGGCAAGGGCTCGGTCGAGAATTTCGGAGATCTTTTTGTTGCAGAGTTTTGTTGCATATTTACAAAATATGATAAGTATGTGACTTAGGTGGGTTTTACACGATTCAATTTATAGATCAAATAATTGAAAAAGTTGACATTCAATTAATTAATGTGTGTAAAGTGTAAAAAATTCGTCAATTAATTGATCAATTAATGGTACTTTATAATCTTCACTTCTTCGATTTCGCTTCCTTACCATTCCCATCTTACTCTCTTTCTCTCCCCATATTTTCCGAACATTTCACCTTCGTTTTGTCTCTGTTTACCTCTAATTTCTTTCTTTTAAAGTATTTGTCCGCTCTTCACTTCTTATTCCTTCACCGCCATCAATGTCATATCATCCGCGTACCCTAGTGCCCATAACTTTCTTCTTCCCACCACCACTCCTCCGACTGGCCCCTTCTTCATTGTTTCTTCCAAATCAGCCAACACTGGCAATATATTTAATTTATGTAAAATTTTTAATAGCCAACAAAAAAATATCTTGGTCGCCTCAAATGAGGAAACATCGTAAATGGATTAACTATTTGGTTGGGCAAATCCGTTTCGCGTTGGGCTTTTAGCTTTGACAGCATGCCGTAAACTCTATTATTTCACCCTTAATACTATTTATATGGTAATGATTAATTTAACAATTTACCAGATACTATTTCGAGGAGTTCTACGTAGCAAATTAAGAAGAAATATCGACAGTTTGACAGTTGATAAACCAAAATGTGGGTTTTAAAAGAAATACATTTACAAAATTTGAGACATCAGAATTTCCTAGAAATCCCTAAAATGATTTGCGTATTCACATACCAAAGAGAACTTTCGTGAATCTAGAAATTGGGCTTTATATATTTAAGCTCTTATTTTTAGTTTACACTTCACTGTCAATCTTGTTTCTGCTTTCTGAATCTTTAATTGCACCGTCGAACCAAGTCGATATGAATATTGTAGAGTAAATCCACAACAAAACTCTTGTTAATAATTAATATCCATTAGGAACTAGGAGTTTTAGAAAGTTTTAAAGTATATATCTGGATCAAGCACTAGGCTTAAAAATCAAGTTATTCTTAATCTTCGAATAAAGGGAAATGTATGATGAGTTAATAAAAAGATTTCAAATAGATAATAAAGTAACATTTTTCTATTTGTCATTAAATTGCGCCATGTATTTGTAAAGAGGGATTTTTCTTTCCAGTCTGGGCTGAGCACCTGACATAAATTGAAGTAAATTCTTACTTTGTCTTGTAATTTAGAAGCTCCCACATTTCTGCATCCTCCTTCCAACTCTGAGTACAGTAATATTTGGGGTAACCTAGTATTTGGTATTCTTCTGACGTCCAACACACCTGACGCAACTTAATTTGATGCAGCATAGTCTCAATACTAACGATATCAGCTTCAAAACTTCTGTGCTGGGCATATAATCTTGCAATTTGACTCTCAATATCGTCCTACGGCATCGTTAATGGAATCTTTCTAGAGTTTTAATATGCCGTCTATAGACACACAATGAATCAATGCCACAGAGAAGTGTTGCAATTGTAACCATAGACTACCAATGATGGAAGTCCACCGCAAAAGCAATTGCGAGATTCAACTGTTCCAGTCCAATACGGCCATCCCGAAGGACTGCCGTATCCGATATGCGGTTCCAGTATTCACCCCCCTCAAGGAATCTAACACATGGCTATTTTCATTACCGTCCAGGGAAACCATCACCATCACAGGCAAGACTCAAGGCGCTACACGATCATACGACGAAAGGATACCAAGAAGTGGCAGTATAATTATATCCCGCAATTGCCGAACCTATTTCAAAACTTACATCCTAACTCCCAGAGATGTCATGAAGTCCACAGTTTTTCTAAATTTTATTCCTACCTATAATTTAACCGAACACTTGTCCAATTTTTCTTACGTTTTTCCTAAAATATCCACCTTAAACCCAGAAGAACATACTACAGCCACTTGTTTACAATCACGAGGATCTATCCAAGATTAGAGAACGCCTGGAGCATATGAAGAAGAAGGTCGAAGACAACGACATCCTACTCACCCAACACCAGGTGATGAAGAAGAACACATCATTCACCTACTGGGCACTAGGTGCCACGGCGCTAATGATTATTCTTATATTATTGTCCAGGTTATGGAGCGCATGTCGCACTATTACGTGCCCTTTTTTTCCCCAGGTGAAATCTTTTATAGACACCAGGGTGTTAATTCGTCCCTGATAGTGTCGGATTCTCCAGTTGGCCTACCGACTAAAACCCCTGCTTGTGCCCTAGTTTGTCTCCAAGGAACTGTTTAAGTTAACTTGGCGTCTTGGAGACTGGCATAGCTGACTTATTTCAAGCTGCATTTCTTAGTTGCTTTTCCTCTTCATGCCGAGTGCGCTCTTCTGCTTCTTTACTTTTCATTATTTTTTCCAACATGTTCCGTAAATGCTCCTACGTTTTTGAGTTCTCCATCACTTTAGGTACTAGGTTTTCCGGGGTTATGTTCTCACTTGTCACCGTACTTGCCATTTCCCTTTCTCTGTGCCACCTTCCACAGATAAAAATCGTATGCTCTGCCGTGTCCACTTCATCGCAGTACATGCAATTGTCATGTTGCTCCTTTTGAATCCTCTTTGTATATGCTCTAAAAGAACATATACACAGTGCGATCCCCGTCAGCGCCTGTGTCACGAAATAATTTAACCGTTTGTGCTTGCAGGCACTCCATACCCTTACGTCCGGGATTAGTTTCCTGGTCCATGCTCCCTTTTCGGATTTCTCCCACTCTTCTTGCCACTTTGACATACTCTCTTCCCTTGCATTGGGTCGGGTATCACTACCGCCGCCCTTATTCTTTATCGCTGTCCTCGCTTCCGCTAAGATGTATAGTGGAAGAGTCCCCGTAATGACTTGAAGAGCTGCTGTCGATACTGTCCGATATGCTGAAGCAACGCCTATCAGTGTCTTCCTTGGACCCCTCTCGATCAGGGTTTTATACTATTACGTGCTCTACAGCCAGCCATTCAGTCGGACCAGAGTCACCCATCCAGATGGTAGTCATGGGAGGAAGTAGCCCAAATGTACCAAGTTTTATGTCATGATAATGACACAAAACATTCTTCGAAGTTGGTAAAAAAATGGTTCGAGGATTCAAAAATTAACGTAATGACTTAGCCGTCACAGTCACCCGATTTAAATCCAATAAAAAACCTTTGGGAGATTGTCAACAGAAAGGTTAGAAACAAAACGCATTCAAATATTGAAGAATTGTTTAAAGCTTTGCAGGGTGCCTGGTCTAATATTGATAATGAAATGATCACGAAATTATTAGAATCAATGGCGAAAAGATGTCGGGAAGTTATAAATACTGGTGCTTACTATACAGAATATTAAAAATGATCTGTTAATAATAATTCATTTTCTTAATTAATAAAAAAAAAAGATTTTTTTAAGAGTAGTTGCTATCTTTATGTCCAGGTAAAAAGAATAAATACTATAAAAAAAAAAATAATTTACTATTAAAATTTAATTTTTTACTATAATATATGTAGAGGATTGTTAAAGGTAAGAATTACATTTTTTTAATTTTAAAAATATTGAATAGAATAAAAATAAAATAGGATTAGAAAAAGTTAATATCTTTATGGCCAATACTGTATATCTATCTCTTGTTCGGACTGTGTCCTCTGTTTAATAATTGTAATTCGACATAGAAACCAAAGCAATTATCATCCCGTATCGTTAACAAATTCAAACAAAGAAGATAAATATTACAAAGCAATGAAACCAACAAAAGCTGCATAGATTTGCATCTTTATCACGTATCTCCCCTTGCATAATACCTCCAGCATCCTTAAAAAACATTTTACAACTCCATTAACCAAACTTTTGAGTGCTCCTGTATTTTCTAGATGAAAGAGGGTTGGAAACGGTAGAAAAGGATAAAATATAGGACAAGAGAGAAGGACATGCACTCCACAGGTAGTTTGCGCAAGGTTTCAACGTGTTGTCTTCTTTCCCTCTGATATGGTTTTCTTCCTCTGTTCCGAGCGTTTTCACCGTGTTCGCTATTTTTCTATTTTTAGAGCTGTGTTCGCGTTTAGTATGAAACACAGTTTCTTGCGAGCGTAGTTAATAGTCCTGATTAGATTTTAATGTACAATATTATATGTTGGATGATTTTTATTAGTTAATTAGAACTAGGGTGTACTAAGGAGTAATTAAGTGTTTTCATAAGGAGTTTTATTGCTTGCTTGCTTGATAATATGAACAAAATGGTTGCTTTACCTTACCAAATTACTCTATAAGAACTCTATACAAGGTATACCTATTAAATAATGAAACTTGCTATGTCTTAGTTTAAATGAAAATAAGGTACATTTAAACTATTTTTCTCTTCGATGTACTTATGTATGCATCGCAATCTAAAATAAAATTAGTAACAATCTAGGGGAGAGGGGGGCACATGTGGACAATGGGTGCATGTGGACCGCTCGAGTTTTTCAGGTCGTCAAAGATGAAATTTGTAGTTAATCGATTAATCATTTTTGTTTCGATTAATTAACGATTATTATTAATCGATAATTTTATTTTATTTTCAGAAAATGACTTAGTAGTATTGTTAAAACACTGGTTGGTAGATGACTTTACTATTTCTATCTTCTTTTCAATAAAGTTCCTAGATTACCAGGCCTTCAGAATACTCGTTCTCGCCCATCTGATGAATTAAACTCAACTGCTACTCATTTCTGCACAATATACCCGCGAAAAAATACAGGACTTTAACTGGGAAATTATTCCACATCTACCGTATCCACCCAATCTCGTGCCTTCCATATATATTAGGTTGGCAACTAAGTAATTGCCGATTTCCCAAATTCGTAGTTTAAGCAGTGTTTATGCACACATTCCTGTCATAACCTGTTCAAGGTCATTTGACATGTTACTGAAATGAGTTTTATAAAGCCTTCAGTAGTGAATTTGGACTGATTCGGTAAACAGTGATTGTTTGGGGTAAAATAAAACATGGAAAAAGAAAACGAGCACTATCGTCATATTTTGCTGTATTATTTCCGTAAAGGAAAAAACGCATCTCAGGCTTACAAAAAGTTATGTGCTGTTTATGGTGATAAAGTCTTAAAGGAAAGACAGTGTCGAAATTGGTTTGCGAAATTTCGTTCTGGTGATTTTTCACTGAAAGACAACAAGCGCTCTGGGCGCGCGGTGGAAGTTGATGACGATCTAATCAAATCAATAATCGCTACCAATTGTCACATTACAACGCGTGAGATTGCAGCTAAGCTAAATGTATCACATACATGCATAAAAAAGTTTTTACAACAGCTTAGCTTCTCAAAAAAGATGAACTTAAGGAACTCATGAACTTAAGGAAATTCACTTGACGAAACGCATAAACACTTGCGATATGCTTCTTAAGCGCAACGAAAATGAACCGTTTTTAAAAAGATTTATTACTGGTGATGAAAAATGGGTTGTGTATAACAATATCATTAGAAAACGATCGTGGGTCAACCAAATGAACCACCTCAAACAACATCAAAACCTGATATTCACTAAAGAAAGGTCTTGTTATCAGTTTGGTGGGATTATAAAGGTTTAGTATATTTTGAACTCCTATCTCGCAACCAGACGATTAATTAAGTTTATAATATCTTTGAAATTATTTTGCAATGGTCCAATATTAATGCAGACACCTTTATTTTGGACGTTTGCCATTGCTGATAGTACTAGGCTAGAATAGTACAATAAAATGAGTATTAGTATCAAAAAGATATAATATTTCAAGAGTAATATAAAAAATTCGGACGTTTCGGAAACTGCTCAACAATCTGTTTCCGTCTTCAGCGATCACGAGAAGTGATAAACATTTCAGTTTTCTTCGAGTTTTTATACCTAGTATTGTAAGAGTGGGAGCAGGTTATAGGTGTGTTGCTATTGATTGGGTGGTTGGGATCAGGTATGGGTAGGGACGCGACTACCTGCTGAGGATTAACGACCGGATTAAGGTTGTTTGTCACATTATTGTGTGGTAATGAGTTGTTTGTTACTGGATTAGTGACTTGAGGATTAAGAGGATTGTTTTGAATAATGGAAAGCCAGAGTTGAGGAAATTCTATGCTTAATTATCTAAGATAATGGACAATACATTTGTGATTAAAGCTTTTTTGGTGACTAAAAATAAACTGTTATATTTTCCTTAAGAAAACGGTAATTACTTAGTTGCCAACCCAATATATTCTTTATTCCCTAGGCATTGCGGTGTTCAGGGTACAGAAGGCTATTAGGGCGATACTGACCTATTCTACCGGCGTCCAATCCCATCATGGCTATCTTGAAGCCCTAACCCGGCTGACCGAGTAGATTTTTGCTGGGTACTTTTCAGTTTTCAAAAATAAAATACACCGTCGAGGAACCCTTGATGCCGAGTTTGTCTTCCTTCTTTCCTAGTTCCAAACCTGCTATTGGTTTAGGTACTATTATAGCGGAAATACCTTTGTGCTTCAGAGACCTGGTATGAAAAAATTTACGTGAAGACGTAAATAAGACGTATTTACGTTTTTAGTCTCTGTAGACTTTATTTTTTACAGATTATTGCGCTAGTATTTTACTTTTTTCATATATGTATATTTTAAAACAGGTATCGCTGGTCAAGCTCTTGGAATTGCTCAAGCGTCACTCGATTGTGCTATGGAATATGCAGATAAGCGCATTGCATTTGTTTTTTGTTATGTTTGTTTGTTTTATAATATTGCCAATTTTAACAGCTTATTGACTTAATATTTTACCGTTCTATTTTTTTTTTTTCTTGGAAAGTTACACATCTTGCCTGTTTAAAGAAATTATTGTATGCTCTAAAAAATATCAAGAACTTTTTTTAAAAATTAATTTTGTTGAAAATGGACCGGTCGGAAATTCGCACTATTAAGTATGAGTTCTTACGTGGAACTACGCCATCGCAGACCACGCGAAACGTTAATAGTGTATTTGGCTCTAGTGTTACTACGCAGTAGACAATATCAAATTGGTTCGCCAAATTTCGTACAGGTAACTTAAAAAACAAACAAAAACAAAAAAACTGGCTCATCGATCACAGCAGAAATATACTGCAACACAATGGATGTAATGGTGCAAAAACTTGAAGAAAAACAACCTAGATTGGTCAAAAGATCGACACCTATCTTATTGCATGATAACGCTAGACCACACACTGCACAAATGACTGTGACAAAACTACAGGAATTGGAGTTGGAACTTCTTCATCATCCTCCATACTCATCAGACTAACTACCACTTCTTCCGCGATTTGGACAACTTTTTAATAGGAAAACAGTTTAATTCTGACAATGCTGTAAAATTGTCATTCCAGGAATTCATTGACTCTCGTCCGCCAGGATTTTATACCACCGGCCTGAACAACCTGCCAACCTGCAAAAAAGTATATATTTGAGGAAATGGACCATTTTGTATACCTAGGGGTGGAATTCTATAGAAAACCTGACTGATGGAAATACAAAGAAGGATTATGTCAGCTAATCGTAGCTTATTTGTTTTGAGAAATTTTTTTAACAGGGTGCATGATGGGAACCGGATGTTTTTTAAATAAGCATTAGATTTTGGTTTAAAATGTATTTATTTATGCAAAAAGCAAGCTATTTATATGCCATTTCACTTTCAAAAAATTATATCTGATAAATGACGGCCGTTCTGCCTAACACAGAAGGACCGGTCGATAATAAGGTTTTCTTTGCAACCTGCTTGGCCCCTCTTCGATTCCCTCTGTTCGTAGATGTCTGACCAAACAGAGGCAATGGAGCTCAGTACCCGCTCGTTTAATACGTTGGTGAAGATCTTATACAGCGTATTAAGACAAGTAATAGGCCTATAGTTCTTCGGGTTGGTTAAATCGCCTTTTTGGGGATTAATGCTGTAGGCCCCTTTGATAACCAAGGCATTGGTATTTCCCCACAGATAATAGAAGTAAAATTTCGTGCAAGATGCTCGTGCACACTAGTGAAAGACTTCCACCAGAAAGCCACGATACCGTCATCTCCTGGTGCAGCGAAATCGCCTGCTTTTGAAATAGCACGTGTAACTTCTTCCGGGTTAATAGGGGGGCATGCCTGAAGATCTGTAGGATGTTGTGCAAAGAATTCCTCAAATCTCTCCAAAACTGGAGTGTCTTACACGATCGTCTCGTTTTCATAAATTTCCCTGCAGAAAGTATCTGTCCTATCGACTGATAATAACGGTTCAGAAACCTCAGGTTTGGCCATGAAAAGGCATGACGGGCTAGTGAGTAATACAGTATTTTGCTCCATGGTCCTAACCCAGTTGATCAGTTAATTTCTAGCCAGGACCAGTGCTCTCAATTTGTCCATCATTTTCTGCTTTAGCAGAGTCAGAGTGGACAAATTCAGTGTGTGATGCTTTATGCGCAGTTGGTGTAGTATGCGCTTAGTATTTACACCTAACGGCTTAATACTTCGTAAAGCATTAATATCACACTGAATACGAAAAGCATTTTGGTGTGAAAGCGTAATTTTCTGCTCTAATTGCTGTATACGCAATTTGCCGTTAAAGGCCTTAGAAGCCAAAGCCCGCTTTGGCGTCTGCATAGCTGATGCAGCGTATACAGCACAGTCTATTTCCCAGAGACTACTTTGAGGGCAAAATTGGTTGTTAGTAAGTTCCTTAAGTCGTGTGAGGTCATCAGCACGAACTTTGAACTAATTGTGTCCAAGTCGGCTGAGTTCAGAATGAGGCGAGAGAAGGGCTTCCTATTGAAGAATTTTTTCCGGAGAGGAGGGTACGAATCCTGCAGTTACTGGAGAAGAACCAGTGGGTATTTTCCCACCAGCCGTTTGTGGGTTTGCAGGTGTTGTTGGCTGTACAGATATTTGTGACAACTTTCTCGACTCTCTTCGTCTCGATCACCTCATCCTGCATCGCAGACGTGCTACTTGGCAGCACAGATTTGGTTGCGTCATGAAGTCCAGGTCAGGGAGAGATCCTCACCTTTGTTAGTGGACTCTGACCATGTAGCCTCTGCGATTGTGTGACGCTACCTCGTAAACCTGCAGCAGGTCGTCCTGCTCTTCGGGTAGCCACCTGCGGCGAGCCTGGCTAGCGAGATTGTAGTTTCTCCCAACTGTTTGTGGGTCCCCATCCGAGAAGGACCCGTTATGGGAAGCTCTATAGTTTCCTGTGTTTTTTTGGAACGATTTAATACGTTTCATAGGATGGTTGGTCTCATGAAATGGTGGCAGGATTCATCGACCAGATGGTAGGGTCGACGTTACCCCCGATTAGTTTCTGCCGTGGTAATTTGTGGTAGTGAGGGAAAGGGTGCTAAGCCTTTTCGGGAAAAATACCGCCGTACATTATCAATTATACAAAATACATCGTCCATTATTATTATTATTATCATTATATTATTATAAGTTCCGCACGATCCTAAGAAATGAAGTATATATAGATATATAAAAGTAAAAATGATTATTATACGGGCTTGTTAGTGATATGACTGAAACTTCTAAATAATAACTCGAGAATATAACAAACAACAAACAAAACGTATTGTTAATGTAGAATCCGTGTAGAGTGAATTGTTTAAGTTGACCGAGTTTGGTTTGAGCAATGTCTGCCTCCAGACATCGGTCAAAGGAGCATGAGATTAGGTCCTCGTGATAAAAACCATGCGTCCGCTAGGGAGACTGAACAAGGGTCTACGTTTATATACAGTTTATAGAAGGGTATACGAACATCCAACTGGGATTCTAAAAATTTTATACTCGTATTATATAAATAGAGGATGAACGACAAGGGTTAATTCAGAACAGAAATGTCGGTTCGGAATTATTACTCGAATTTGTAACGTCTATTACAACTGGGGCAACTTTTACTCATTATTTTACCCTCCATTTATGAGTGACGACAATATTGTATTGAAGAAGGTTTAATAGATTTTATTAGATTATAATTTATACAGAGCAGTTGAAATTTAATTTTCAAATGCACAAATTTTATTACTGAATTTACAATATAATTGTTAGACTGATTTTGTCCATGGAGTTGGGGAAGTCTTTGGTTCAGCCCGTGTTGGCCGGGATCGTCTTGGAACTATCTCCGAGATGTGAGTTGCCCATCAGGGAGTCGAGAAGCATGAAGAAGTCTTCTCCTACTCACGTGGTACTGCTGCGGCTCACCAGATGTATTGGTATATGGCGTCCGGACCTTGGTCATCACCGTGTTGAATGGAACTTGTAGAGGAGTTGATTAGGTTCCTCTGCCCAGATTTCGTACGACATCCATGTACTTATACCTCTGATTGACTTAGTTCCGATATTCATTCGTCATGACAAATATTACCTTATTACTTACTGTTACGTAATCAGTTAACATACGAGGTGTGTATTAAGTAACCGGACCGGCAACATAGCGTTTGATCTGGCAATATTTGGGACGCAGGACTTGGAGGGGCGGCAGGTGAACATGTGATACGATTTCAGTATGAGTTTGAACTCGCTAGAGTAATTATGTCCGTAGCGATTTTTTCGTGAAATGCTTTTTTCTTGTGCGTTCTAAAAATGAGTGACATTCATTTCGAGCAACGGTGTGCTATCAAGTTTTGCTTCTTAGGCACAGTGCAACGGATTTTTTTGCAAAATTTCAGCAGGCCTACGGAGACAGTGTTTTGTCAAGGACCCAGGTTTTTTGGTGGTTTAAGGTTTTTTTCAGAAAGAAGAGAGTTGATTGAAGATGAATCACGCAGCGGAAGGCCTTCAGCTTCAAGAACCGATGAAAATGTCAGAATCCAGGATCTTGTGCATTCTGATCGTCGGTTCACAGTCAGAATGATCGGGGAAGAGTTGAATTTGCCTCACACTACCGTCAGATTTTGACCAATGAATTGGGGATGAGAAAAATCAATTTCAATAAACGAGTTTTTGGCCAGTAAAAACATTCCTGTGGCTCCTCAGCCTCCTTATTCGTCTGACTTGAGTCCTTGTGACTTTTTCCTCTTTCCAAGATTGAAAAATCACCTCAAGGGACGTCATTTTGGCACACTCGAAAACATTCAAACGTCAGTAACCAACCAGCTGAAAGATATTCCAATATCCGAGTTCCAGCACTGCTATAAGGATTGAAAGAACCGTCTCCAGTGCGATGTGGCTTCCCAAGGAACTTATTTTGAGGGAAACAGTATTGAATTGTAATTCTATTCGAATAAAAAAACTTTAAAAAATCAGTCCGGTTACTTAATTTACACACCTTGTATGTTAGACGCTGATAAATAGTTTTTTAATAAAACATTTGAATGGTACAATGTTTAGGTGTCGCAATCCTGACCCAAGATTAGTTTTGTTACAGTATCATCAAATTTTATTAGGAATAATAATGAAAACCATCATATACAAGGTGTCTCAAAAGAAATTTTATATTTAGTAGATCGATTAAAAAAGAAGTAAGGCGTATATAGAAAAAATGTTTATTAATTATTAAAATACACTTTTTGGGGATTTATTTCTTAAAAATAATATCGTCTAAATGTAGACCCTCGCGTTCTCGGCACTCATTTAATCGAACAGTAAAATTACTTATGACGTCTCGGCAGGTGGACTCAGGGATGGCTGCCATTTCGTGACGGATATTTTCTTTCAAATGCGCCAGTGAAGTCGGTTTATTGGCGTAAACTTTAGATTTAAGATAATCCCATAGGAAAAAGTCCATAGGGGTTAAATCTGGACTGCGTGGAGGCCAATTTATGTCACCTCTCCGGGAGATCAATTTGCCTGAGAAAATTTCACGAACACGTGGCAGTGACATATTGGACGTATGTGAAGTTGCTCCGTCCTGTTGGAACCATGTTCTTTGGTTATAGCCAGGAAAGTTTTGCAGTTCAGGTACCAAGAAGTTGTCTAGCATCTCCACATAACGCTCTGAATTCACTGTAACTGCACGCCCCCTTTCGTCTTCAAAAAAGTAAGGGCCGATAATTCCTCGCGCCGACATCGCAGCTCATACGGTCACTTTAGGCGAATGTAGGGGTTTCTGATGTTTGCGTTTCGGATTCGTTGCACTCCAGTAGCGGCAGTTCTGCTTAATTACGTGGTCATTAAGATGAAAATGAGCTTCATCCGAAAACAAAATGTTGGTAAACGTTGAAAATCGCTCAATCACCTGATTTACGAAATTAAGCCTCTGACTGGCATCTTGGGGCTTTAATTCTTGCACCAATTGAATTTTGTAGGGGTGCAGCTTTAGGTCTTTGTGCATAATGCGATGTAATGATGATCTATGCACATTTAAAGCACTTGCGCGCTTCCGAATTGAAAGGTTCGGGTCGTCACGAACAGACTTATTAACATTCTCCATGTTTTCTACCGTACAACTTCACAAATTTTAAAATATTCCACTTTTTTGTTAGTTAACTAAAAACTTCCAAATAGACCTTTACGCTCTTTTTATAAAAGCTCTCCACAAAATTGAAAATAATTTCCAAGTCTTTGCCCTTTAAATACCTGTTTTTGTTCTCATAATATGGCGATATATTTTTTCGTTAAATTTATATAGAGTAAAGTACCAAAGTTTTATAATTAAAAGATATTTCTTGAACTTGAAACGTTTATGAGTGCTTCATCATTATAATTTGTCTCATAAAAATGTTCACACGAACTTTTATAAAGTTAAAGTGAGCTATTTTTAGCGACCTATTTAGTATTACTAGCTTTTTAAATCTCCATTTACAAAGCGTTAGAAGAAATAAAAATTTCTACTTCAAAAGTAACTTCAACTTTTGTGGTAAGACGTATATTTTTAGCATGAATACAGAGTTGGTAATTATAAGTAAGATCGTTTCGCAGAAATTTTCGAAACATAAATGAAGTGTGAACTGGGGTCTATTCTATAAATTGCCGACAGTCACTTTTACACTGTCAAAATCATTTTTATGCATACTGGGAGTCTATTCTGTAACTTCTCGACAGTCGCATACTTTATTAATATCAGGGGGTCTATTCTGTAAGCATTTCGACAATCGCTTTTACAGTATCGTGTTGAAAGTGCCAATTTTCAACACGTCGCGTTGGTATTCTGTAACTTATCCATAGTGCACTTATTGTGTGATAATGCAGTATTGTGTTGATTTTAAGACGACACGTACGAACGTGTCGATTTTGGAAAGAGATATTGTTTTTAGACTTTTGAAAGTTGTTTACGTTTAGTTTGAATATATTGATTTACTTATTTTGAGGTTAGTATGATTTAAATTGTGTTTTATATATGGAAATATGTATATTTTTGTTGTTTTTTATCTTAAATGTTGTAGTTATGGCCGAAGGACTTATTATATTTGAAGTATTGGATGAATTGGAAGAGGAGGAGACAAGGGGATATGTCTATGAATATTGTAATTTATAAAATAAAAATAAAATACATGTCATAAAATTTATTATAAAATAAAAATCCTAATAAAACCATAAAAACAAAAACAAAATTAATCTAAATATACCGTCGTGCGGTTTTGCACAATTTTTTGTAGGAGGTAGAGAATGTATTCATTGAGTAAATGTTATTTAGGGGATTAGATGGAAATTCCAAATTTCTATGAAGGATTAGCATGACGTCATGAATTAAGAGAAACAAGTCAACCTTTTGAATAATACCTGCTGGAAGGGAAGTTTGCACAAAATCCTGCTACAATAATTATTATTAGAGTTATTTTAAACAAATTATATTAACTGTACGGGGCAGAAAAAATTCAGGTCAGAATATGTTCTATCTTTTAGTAGGTATACCTGGCCGGATTTGTAATATGACAATATTAACTAATATCACTGTATATACTGTGTTATGTACATATATGTGCATTGTATATACTGTCTAATAACCTCAAAGTTTATTCTGTCACAGTACGTCAAAATTTCAAAATGGCCACATTTACTTTCGACACTTTCAAACACAAAGGAACACTATACGATGACAGTGTGATGACAGTGTAATGTGCATAGGCAACACGATACTGTGCGTGTGACTGTCGAGAAGTTACAGAATAGACCCCCCAGTACATTTTACCCAGTATCGTATCGTTTCCTTTTTTTTTTTTTTTTGTTAAAACAGTATCGGGAAATTTTTATTTATACACATAGAAATATTTCTGTGATGGACAAAACATTCTGTGATGGATGAAACACTTCCCAAATTTGTACATTTGTAAAAACTGGTAGAAGAGGTACGCAATCGCAATGGCGCAGGACATAGTACGCCAAGAAACATGCGTTGAACGGTTTACGCACGACCACGACCATGATGAAATTTTGCAGACCAATTTTAAACAGTCTTTTCTGATGGTGCTTCATTACCAAAAGTTGAACGAAGCGAATCTATGCATTGTTGTTGAGTTAGGCCTTTACTAAAATCGTACAAAATCATCCAACGAAAACCCTTACGAGTAATATAAATTTTTTCACAAACTTCTTTTTTAAGGTTTTGTAGGTATGACCAAAAAAAGTAGGTCTGTCTGTCTGTCTGTCTGTTCGGTAAAAATTGTAGCCAAACGGCTAAACCTAGAGAGTTGAAATTTAGCATGCTTATACAACTCTTTGACCCGCACATAGGAAAAATACTAAAACATCTAAAAAACATACCCCCCTAAAAATATAAACAAATATGTGCTCATCGAAAACAAAAATATTTTTTTTAAATTCTGAGTAAGGCATCAAATGAAAGCCCTTAGTACGTGGATTAACGATCAAATTTTTATTTTTGCAAAATAAATTATATTGATGAGATTTTTGCCAAAATTATGCAAAAAAAAATTTGTCCCACACCCTGTAGCCCAGATGGTTTAAACTAAAAATCTAAAAAAATTCTAAGTAATGTATATTGGTGTGAACTGAAATAGTACAGCAGGAATTTTTGATCAGATTATGTTTTCGGGAAATAACGCATTTTTTTTGGTTTTTGGTTCGCAAAGTACAAAAGTTATACCAATGTAAGACACCCACATGCAAGGCGTACGATAGCGTAACGGTTAGAGCACTGGTGTGTAAGCTAAAACTCGCTGGAAACGAAGGGTTTCGAGTTCGAGTACGGAGTGAATTTTATTTTTTCTGTTTTTTTTTGCAGTTTTATTATGTTGAAATTATTTTGTCACAATTCTAGTTATATTTTGTCAAATGTTGCATTTAATTTTTAAGAGCGTAAATTTAATAACCAGTCTTATTATATGATTAACAGGCGATAAATTATTTTAAAAATATCGTTCATTTTGCCGTGATTACTACAAAGTAAAATTTGTCCTACACACTCAGCATGCCGCCTTCACTTATTATATACCTGCAAAACCCTGAAATTTGTGAATATTCACACTTCACATCAATTTTTTAAACGCTCATTGTCAACAAACTACTAGCTCAATTTATAATCTGCCTCTTATTTCATAATAACAAATGTCAAATTTTACGAATATAGTAATAATACATTTCAATATGGCCATCTAGTAGTCGTTTGTAAAAATATAAAAGGTAACCCTTGATACGGAAGATTAGTATCGATACTAATCTTACGATACTTTATTAATATCAGCAGATTTGACCCAGTATCGTATCTTTTATTTTATTATTATTATTATTATTATTATTATTTTTGTTAAAACAATATCGTGACATTTTTATTTATACACATATAAATATTTCCCAATCTGTGGCAAAAATTGCTGTGTCATCTGTGTATAACGAATATGAAACATGTTTCGCTCTTGGAAAGTCGTTAATAAATATATTAAAGAGAAGAGGTCTTAGGATAGATCCTTGTGGTACTCCTGCCGAAATGAACCTTTTAGTTGACATTTTGTACTACTACTACTGTTTGAAAACTTCTACTTGGGATGTATGAGTTAATAAGATGCACTAGATATGGTGGTAAATTCATTGAGGCAAGTTTATAAATCAGACCTTTATGCCAAACATTATCAAAGGCTTTTTCAATATCTAAAGTGACCATACCTGTATGCTTATTGTAGTTAAATCCATAAGTTATAGATTCAGTTAGTCTTGCTAATTGAGCAGTGGTTGAATGTTTTTCATTATCACGAAAACTAAACGAGATATCAACAATCCAAGAAGACTTTTAGTGTGGTTACAGAGGAGTGGTTATAGAGGAGGTTATACGCAATGCAGTGTTAACAAATATCCCCGTTAGCGCGTAATTCAAAATTTTCAGTTATTTTCTGAACAGACCTCGTACTCTGGCAGTAATCGAAAACACCAACATTTGTATTTTCCGAACAAGATTTCTTTTATATTTACATCCATAGTTATTGTCTTATTTATTTAAATATCTTCAGGATGCTGTTACTGGTATGCAAGATGCAGGATGCTGTTGTTGGTATGGAGCAGACCACTGGTGACATGCAGGTTGCTGCTGCTGATAACAACAATGCTGTTAATGGTGTGAAGAATGCAGTTGCGTCTCGAGAACTTTCCGCGTGTCAGTCTGGCCGTGTTAGCAAAATTATCATTTTGCACTATTTATATTATATATTATAAAGATCGGTAGACGATATTTCCGACATTAATCATAATTGAAGGAATTTTTAAAATCTGTTCAGTAGTTCCAAAGATATAATGATATTTATGCGCCCGAGTAATACAAAATCAATCCATTTTGGTTTATAAAAGGTGTCTCAAAAGAAATTTTATATTTATTTAGCTTACTGCGTGAACGCAACGTATCCGAGGGGCGCGGGGGTTATGTCAATCGGTAGCCTGGCTCTTGGGAATTGAGTCGCTGTGGAGCGTTTCTCGGGAGCAGACCGCGCGTTATGCGTGCGAGAGTTTTACAAATACGGTGATTCGGCGACTGTAGCGCGTAGAAAATTCTGCAGTATTCGAGGTTTTCGCCACTTAAATGATGCGCCAAGCATTCCTCTCATTCGACATTGGGTTAAAAAGTTTGAAGAGACTGGTACAACGCTGGATAAATCAAAATCCGGGCGACCTAGGTCATCAAGAACGGTAGAAAACATGGAGAATGTTAATCAGTCTGTTCGTGACGACCCAAACCTTTCAATTCGGAAGCGCGCAAGTGCTTTAAATGTGCATAGATCATCATTACATCGCATTATGCACAAAGACCTAAAGCTGCACCCCTACAAAATTCAATTGGTGCAAGAATTAAAGCCCCAAGATGCCAGTCAGAGGCCTAATTTCGTAAATTTTCTCAGGCAAATTGATCTCCCGGAGAGGTGACATAAATTGGCCTCCACGCAGTCCAGATTTAACCCCTGTGGACTTTTTCCTATGGGGTTATCTTAAATCTAAAGTTTACGCCAATAAACCGACTTCACTGGCGCATTTGAAAGAAAATATCCGTCACGAAATGGCAGCCATCCCTGAGTCCACCTGCCGAGACGTCATAAGAAATTTTACTGTTCGATTAAATGAGTGCCGAGAACGCGAGGGTCTACATTTAGACGATATTATTTTTAAGAAATAAATCCCCAAAAAGTGTATTTTAATAATTACTTAACATTTTTTCTATATACGGCTTACTTTTTTTTTAATCGATCCACTAAATATAAAATTTCTTTTGAGACACCTTGTATTTAACGCATTTTCTTGAAATTATCAGCAACAATGTATATTTATCCAGTAGAAAACTTCGTACACAATTCATGCACTAATCAGAATTGAAAGAATTTTTAAAATCAGTTCAATAGTTCCAAAGTTACGTAAATTTTTACTGGGAATGTAATCTTAAGTCAGTTTAAATCTCTCTCCTATTCTCACATGTCTGTTGACATGGTTGTACGTAAGCAAGATAACAGTCATTAACCAGTGAAGAATTCCTAATTTTTTTTAACCCATCTTATTCTTTTTTTTTATAAATGAAGAGACTGCACATGGGTTGTGTTAGGGGCAAATAACTTCCTTGTTAAATGAAATTTCCAACATGTGAATTGTCTAAAATCTGTGCTAACGAAACCCTTTTTACGTTGCACAACCTTTCAATCTATTTTAGATCCATAAATATTTACTCTCTCTAAAAAATTATTGGTTGTAAGGGTAACGTGGTCGAAAAAAAGGTTGAAGTGTGAAATAGTATGTGAAAGGGGTCACAAGGTCGTTCCATCTCGCTTGGTGCAGGTACAGAATGTGTCAAGTCTACGGCAAATATTGGTTATCGATGTAGAATGTTTGGTTAGCGTTAACGTCCGCACGGAACATTCTGAATTTACTATGTTTCTGTTTTACGTTTTGTTTGCACAATATAATGTGGTTACTGAAAACTTATCGATGTTATATTATGTTTCATTTGTTTTAACTTGATTTTACATACATTAATATCAGGGCCTGTCTTCTCTATAAATGTGAGCGGATGTAAGTTATTTTTCGGAGCCCCAAACAATCAGCTGTATGCATAAAGTTAAAGGAAAGGCTCATAAATATAAGGTAGAAGTAAAAGGCTTTGCTTTAAGTAAAAGATTGAAGTAATTTAGTTAGTTTAAACTTTTGGTGCACAGCAACAATGGGCCGTATGAATAAAAATAAGCATAACCTTTTACTTGCAAATTATGAAGCAAATCCTCGAAACAATATGAATAAAAATGCAAGCAAAACCTTCTACGTATGAGTAAGAAGCAAATGCTTTTGTTGTTGATCTTTTGCTCACGACAGAAGTAAATGGTTATGAATAATAGTCCAGTAACCTTGTCATGATTATGGGGCAAAAGTTGCATCAAGTGGGGGTAGTTAGTTTCGTAATTTTTTTTGTATGGGATATGCCTGAGATGCAAAATCCAAATTTTCGACCTCAGCAGCCCTCCGGAACACTTTTGAATTTCTCAAAAACTACTAAATTTTTTCGGTTTCTTACCATTATGACCATAAAGGAACACGTTTTTGACAAACATTATTCAATACATTTTTAAACTAGATTAAATTTGCTACAATTTAAGACCAGAATGGGTTCAGTAGCTTCAATAGTTTCTGAGATACAGCTTTTCAAAATTTGAAAAAATCTCCAAACTTGAAAATTTTATGCTAATTTTCATGTTTCATCATATACAATTGCCTTTATATGTTCAACAACCTGTCTAACATGAGTCAGTGAAGTAAACATTTATTCAATTTAACATTTTGAAGGTGGTGGTGGTTTTTGTGGTTTTTTACTACAATACGAGTGTAACAGTTTTTCGACGAAAAAATCGATGTTTTTAAAAAGTTTTTTGCGAATAACTCGAAAAATATGCATTTTATCAAAAAAAACTGTTGAAAGCAAAATTGTAGTTTTTAAAAAAACAAACAAAATCCTTTTTTTATTATTTTTCTACGACCAATACGAACCGAGATACGGCATGTTAATGGTTAACTTTTTTTCGCCAAAAGCATAATTTGAAAGATTCAAAGTCAAATAACAGGAAAAATTTGCATTTTTCGAAGAAAACTCATTGAATCTTTTTTAAAGTATTTGATTAGACATTTCAAACAAAAAAAAAAAAAAAAGTCTCTAGTATAAAAATTAAGCGACTTATGATCAAAATAAGGTCGGTACCCAAGAAGTTTGACCAATTTAAAATGCGTAATTTTAGAAAAATTGGAGTTTAAAGAAAAAACGATTTTTTGCGATTTCGTATTTTTCACCCTTTTCTTCAAAATATCTCCGAAATTACTGGAGATACGAAAACAATGACAGAGCACTAAATTGTAGCTTTTTTAATGACTTGAATTTCCTTGTGCATATATTTTCTGTACAGTGAATATTTGGCGAGATATAACCGTTTAAAACCTCTATTTACAAGCGAACACCACCTTATTCGAGCCCTTCAAACTCACCCCATCTAAAAACTAAGGGATCTTAAGGAATTTAATTTACACAGTCTTATAGCTCTAGAAAAGCCCTACAAAATCGTTTTCGAAAAAACTTTCTATCACTAAAAATGAAGGAGCTATGTTTAAAAAACCAATAATTTTTTTTTCGAAACATCTACATAACCAGTATTTTCGGCAGCAATATAAGGTTTTGCAATGTTATTTTATAATTTTTGACAATAAGGAGTAGTTTTCACTTCTAAAAATAAACAGTGCCCATGAGCATGATATAGCATACAATTTTCAAGTTTGGAGATTATTTCAAACTTTGAAAAGCTGTATCTCGGAAACTATTAAGATTACCGAGCCCATTTTGGTCTCAAATTGTAGAAAATTTAATCTAGTTTAAAAATGCATAGAATGGTGTTTGTCGAAAACATGCTCCTTTATGGTCAAAATTGGCAGAAACCGAAAAGAGTGCGAAAATTTAGCAGTTTTTGCGAAATTCAAAAGTGTTCCGGAAGGCTGCCGAGGTCGAAAACTTGGATTTTGCATCTCAGGCACAACTCATACAAGAAAAAAAAAACGAAACTAACTACCCCCACTTGATGCAACTTATGATGTACTAGGTTACTGGACTATAAAGACCTTTTACTTTAAATTATAAGCAAATGCTTCGAAAATTATGCATCTATATTTTCGTTTACTCACTTGTGATAAAGTATTGTAATGTGAATAAGTTTTGTTGAATAAGTACCTGGAATTTTACTTTTAGTTGGGTTAATGTCACCTTGCATCGCTGCAAACATACGATTTTCCCATTTCGTCAACTTAATACTATTATATCCCGTTTTTTGTATGTCTGTTTTCTTCTTGAATTGCGTTTTCATATTTAACATCAGGGAGGAAACCGCCAACACACGCTTCCGTATAGGCCACTGTGAGACGTGTAACACAGATTTGTCTGTGATAAACTTTTTAACTGAGTGTGTACAGTTCGAGGATGTCAGGGAGAGGTTAGGCCTGTGCCTGTCAGTTGATTTAGGTGACGACAGAGTACTCATGGACAGGCTGATACTCTTCCTGAGAGAATCGACCTTACTGTTTTATGTGTGAAGTCTTGCACCTTATTTTAATGTGTTCTATTTCTAAATTGTGATATTCGATGGTAATTGGCCTCCTTACAGCCTCTTACCACCACCCTGAGTCTGTTCAAATTTACGAACAGACTTTTTATCTTATTTATTTGTGTTTGTCTGTGCAAGATTTCTTTTATTGAGTATGCGTAATTTTATTGATTTTATCTATTTATTGATTGTTTAATTTATTGCTTTTAATATGTAGTGCAGTCATTTAAATGAGCTGCTTTAGGCGCAAATAGCCTTTGTTGCTATGCGCAAAAAAAATTAACTAACTTAGTTTCATATTGTTTATTTTTTTCAATAATTTATTTGCATTTATTACCTTCCCAAAAAGCCCTTGATATTTAAGGAGTATTTTAGCAATAGCTACTTCTTTAATTTTTTTGATTCTTGGAACCTGAAATTTTCCTAAAATCTGAGAAGAGCATAGTTTGAAGTTATTGCAAATAAAAGGAAGAAAAAAATAATTTGCCTACACCAATAAAAATAAGATCATATGCCACATATGGAACTCAGTACAGCACTAGTACATTGTTAATAGTGTTTATAGACTATTGACAGCAATCGGAAAGAAGTAGTACGATTTTGATAAATTCTGGTTTTCAGGTGTCAACATAAACGCATTTTCTTGACCTTTTACTCACCGGTAGAAGCATTGACTTGTAAGTAAAAGGTAATCATTATTCATATAAAAAGAAGCAAATGCTTTTACTCCGACCTTTTACTCGATAATACAAGGTTGGTAGTCCTGGGTACCAGATCCTTGGCACTACGAACTTCGGAGACATTCGCTATTGCGATATTCGAGCTCAGCGACCCCAAAAACCCCCGAGTAACGTGATTCAACTGATTTTGTATCAAATTTGCATAAAACTCTAGGAGACGATGTACATAGTGTCCACCCTGGGCACCAGGTACCTCGGACACTTCTCTCGTCCCGATATTCGTGTTCAGCGACCCCAAAAACCCCCGAGTATCAAAATTTGACTTATTTTAGTGAATTTATACCGAGTTATAAATTTTTGATTTTGCAACTCTCGAAAATGCACTTTTCCAATGCATTTTTCTTATGCAGAAATGAAGTTTTTCATTTTGCATTGATCGCGTTGGTTCACAAAATTTCCTGAGGCTCTAACGAATCGAATGCACCAAACCGCATGTAAATCCATCTTACTGCGCCAAAAATCGGAAGTTCACTGCTTCGTTTCCTTGCCTAAGGTTTCACATGGTGTAAATCAAGTTTCATTTATTCCAAAAAACATCATACTAGAAGATTAACTGAGAGATATCAACAATATGTACACTACATGGAAAATAATTAGATTTTTATGTCTGTTCCTTTAAATTTGCCGGTGTGTGTATTATATATTTCCATTTCGGTTTATTTGATTTAATAAAAATTGTTTTGTTTTGTTTTTCATTGATATGTAATATGTTATTATAAAAAAGTATATTTGATTTTTTTTTTCAATTTTAAATAAAGAAATAACGCCGGGAACAGCACCCATTAGTTGCCTTTTATAAAAAAGATAGATGTTAATAAAATGTTGATCCACTTTTTTTACACCTTAGTGTAGGGTGATCATTTTCTTAAAAAGTCAATGCGGGACGGAGCAAAAACAAAGGTCCTCATCTCCCAAATCTAAGTGAAGAGCAAAAAAGGGAACTCATCTCCCAAATCCAAGTGAAGAGCAAAAAAAAGGTCCTCACCTCCCAAATCCAAGTGAAGAGCAGAAAAGAAAAAAAGGTCCTCACCTCCCAAAACCAAGTGAAGAGCAAAAAAAAAATGCGGGACAAAATGTTAAAATGCGGGACTTTTTTTTTTTTTATTTATTTATAGCATTACAGTCAATCAACAGATTTTTATCCTATTATAGAATGACTATACTAACCTAACCTTACATTTATATATAACATTTACAATTAACAATTTAGCGAGAGTTCACATTATGACAATATTTTACAAATGAACCACAAAATACATCAAGTACACTGTCAAACTGGTTATAAAGACTAAACATAAAATAAAATGGTGAATTGATTAAAATGTTTGATCTTGGTTTGGCCAGGGCAAACGTTTTAAGGTTCCTTGTAAATACAGGGCGGCAGTGGAGATTTACCATCTCAAGAAGAACAGGGCTGTCAATGATATTGTTTAATATTTTATAAAGACATATCAGTAAATGGTTTTCTCGTCGAAATTTTAAAGTTTGGATTTTAAATAATGCCAGTAGTTTTTCTTGAGGAAAGCCTTGGTCAGGGTATTTTCCAAATCTTTTTAAATAAAGATATTTTAGAAATTTACGCTGAACACGTTCTATTTTACTAATATCCTTATTGAGAGCCGGGTTCCAAACAATGGATGCGTACTCTAAGTGAGGACGAACTAAAGAGAAGTACAGTGTTTTGATGCATTCGATATTTGTGAAATCTTTCGTACTTCTCACTACAAAACCTAACATTCTAGTAGCCTTGGATACTACACTCAATATGCTCGTTGAAAGTTAAGTGATCATCAAAAATAACCCCGAGGTCTTTCACAGTATTAAATCGTTCGATTTTAATTCCAGAGATATTATAATTGAATTCTATTCGTTCTCTTTTCCTGGTAAAAGATATTATTTTGCATTTTTTTATGTTCAGCAAAAGTTTGTTTTCATGACACCAACTTACTATGGCAGTAAGGTCATCCTGTAGTTTGCAGCAATCATTTGTATCTTTGATTGTGTTTATGATCTTCATGTCATCAGCAAATAACAATTTTGTGCATGATATTAGTCTAGTAAGATCGTTAATAAAAATTAGAAACAATAATGGACCTAAATTTGAGCCTTGCGGTACTCCTGTTGTGGGGCAGAATTCATAAGATCGATGTCCCAAATATTCAACATATTGTACTCGATTACTGAGATATGAAGCAAAAAAGTTACACAAAGCAGGAGAAAACCCCATTAAATGCATTTTTGACACAATTAAATGGTGCGGAATTTGATCAAAAGCTTTGGCAAAATCAGTGTGTAAGACATCAGTTTGATAACGGTTGTTCAAATTATGAGAAATATATTGAGTTAATTGCAAAAGATTGGAAGTGGTAGAGCGCTTGTGCATAAAACCATGCTGATCAGGACAGATGATATTTTTTATGTCAGGATATATAAGTTCATACAGAATTGATTCAAAAAGTTTTGCAAATACTGAGATAATTGAGATTGGACGATAATTGGTAAAAAGTGATGCTTTGCCGGATTTGAGAATTGGACATATTCTGGCTGCTTTCCATTTCATAGGAAATTTGTTAAACTTGAGTGACAGGCTCATTATATGGCGAATTACAGGCATTATATTATACTTTTGCGGGACGCGTCTTAATGCGGGACAAAATGTTAGAATGCGGAACGAATGGTCACCCTACCTTAGTGTAAATTCCAGTTTAATGTATCTCTTTCTATTTGTATTAATATTTTTTAAATACCGTACAACATAATATGTTGAAGAAATTCGTCAGATCATATACATGTTCAACCTTATAACTGACGATGCAAGAAATCTTCACGTCGTCTCGTATACATGCCTAACAGAAATATTTTTATATCGAATATCATGTCTTGCGAGTGTTAATAAAACGTAACATATATGTCACACAGTGACATGTAATATATATGTCAAGAACCTCTAATCGACAGTGAAACTTATCTCATTTTTCTGCAATTTTTGCTTTGTGGTCGAGTGGAAAGATTAATATTGACTGATAAAAGAAAAATAAGAGCAAATCATATTTTTAGCACGAAAAAATAATTCTGGTGGGTTGATTTTATTTATAGAAAGAAAGAAATAAGATAAAAGATTTCTTTTTAAACGGAATATCTATTAAGAAACTGTTCCAATTATCTAACAGTTAGGTAATTTATTTCATTTCCACATTAGTGTAGAAACATGGCTTTATTTATAATGATATTTTAAATATGGTATACATTGTTGATTTAATAATTTTATTGTAAATAGAGTTAGGACATAGTCTAAGGCAGTGGTTCCCAACCTTATCTAAGGTACGGAACACTTACGCAAGAAATTTTTTTTGACGGAACACTTACCTTAAATTAAAATGAAATATTTGTCAGCTGTGTTTTTATAAAATTGGAAAATTACAATTTCAAACAAATATTTATAATTATACATTAATATTTATTTAAAAAAATCTATTCATATAATTATAATATATAATTAAAAAAAAAAAACATTTAATGTAGAATTTGTGATTGGTGTTTTTTACATATTTCTTGTATGTTGGGACATAATCAAGAGAATGCCACACTCATTTCTTCCCCCAAATTTGTTAATCTTTCTCTCTTTTTAGTTTTTATGTTGGTTAATGTGAAAAACCCTACTTCACATAAATATGAAGTTGAAAAACACAGTAAAATTTTTATGGCTTTTTTTGATATTTGTGGGTATTCTTGTTGGACAGATATTCAGAATTCGTCAAGACTCGTTTCAGCGTGTTTAATTTTCAAAGTGCGGTCACAAGGATATATGCTCTTCTCCCTCTGACACATTAAATTCAAAATTATTAGGTAATTCTTTTGAAAAAGGAGGCGTCCAGAGAAGGAAAATATTTTCGTATGTTGCTGTCCAGTATTGATAAATGTTGTGATATCAAGGAAACACAATCGCTGATATTGCTGGACACACATGCTAAGATTATTTTCTTCTACTCTTGTTTTCCAAAGAATGATCTTCTTGTGGAAAGCTGATAGTTTGTCTGTTGATGTTAATTTGCACCCTGCATACTCGTATTGACAGTGTTCAAATAATTAAAATATCTGTTAAATAGCTCAATTTAGCGCACCAGGTATCATTCTTAAGGTCTTGCGCGAATTGTTAGTTGTAGTATACGAGAAAACACCTTTCCTCGAGAAAGCCACCTTATTATAAAGTAAGACTTCATATTTTGCTCCCATTGCTAAACACTTTACGGGAAACGCCAATTTCAATAGTACATAATTATCGAGGAACACTTTTGAAATGCTTGCGGAACACCAGTGTTCCGCGGAACACTGGTTGGGAACCACTGGTCTAAGGACTAAGCCGTCACTTGCGAGCGACACATTTTATTCAATAAAAACTGTTCATTTTATTCATGTGCTCACCTGTTCACCTGTCAAAACCGAAACTCGTACTTTAACAATTTTTGACCCTAATTACGGTGTTTGACACCGATCATAGTCAAAAAGAAAATGTTAGGATAAATTTGAAAAAAATAAATAAATAAATAAAACACCTAAAAAAAGGTAATTGTATGAACTTATAAGAATTTGTCAGAATTGCAAGTTACAATACAGACTTTTTCTAAATTTTCGTTAGAAAAAATATTTCTGCTTGTAAGAATATTTTTAAATTTTGAAAAAGTTTTTTCGACTTCACATGTAACGATGGGGGCTCTGCAAAAATAATTTTGATGTTGATTAAAATATGGTTTTAAAAAATCACGACAGTCATCGAAATAAATTTGTGTTAATATAAGAAGGTCTGGATTTCTCTGAAGAACTGCGTCAATTTTATTATTTAAATAAAGACCGAAGTCACGAGATATTTGTTTTATTTTTTTTTCTTTGAAACATTCCATGCCTGAACGGGATTCGAACGCGACACCTTAGCAACGCAGAGCGCATGTGTTACCACTACGCTACGCCGATCGGTATTAAAATTATCTTGTAATCCATCGACATTAGTTCTATGTATGTTTCCACTGACGTGTTGAGTTAAATGATTTATTTTTGTGCATATTATATATTTTTTACAAAGTTGTTTTTCGTTAATAACTTGAAAATGATCAGCAAATCCATATTCTGGTAAAATCAATTGTAAATATTTAATTCAGCCTTTTTAATGTCTCCAAAATAATAAAAATATAAATAGCAGTAATAAGAAAAAAATTATATTATATAATTATTATTATTGTAAAAAAGTTAATATTAGTAGATAGATTCAAGAAGTGTTTGAAAGTATATCCTCTAAATCTAAATACCTACAAGAATTATTGTTCAGATCTGTTCACAGTTTAGAAGAAAAGTAAATAGTTGACAGGACTTGCAATGTTTATAAAGATTAAATAACGGTACAAAATATTACAGATTTGAATGTATTTGACGTTCATTAACCCTTAACGTACTAAATTTAACTAACCTAGTACTCGCTGCCGGCTGGAATTAAAATTGAACGCGTGCGATAAAATGCAAGCATTTGATTAAGGGAGGTTCAACTGAAGGGCCTGGTTCGTCATTACTTGCATAAAATTGATGGCCGTATCTATTGGTTTCTCGTAATAATATGGAGAAAACTTCTTCGAAAAACAGTGAAAAAACGGTAAAGGGCGACGAATCGGCAGTTATATTAGGGGCCGCTGTTTGGTTTATTCCAGTACGTGATGGTGTAAAATCTAAAATATTGCCAGAATCTCCCGGTCTTCTAGGTCGAAACTGGACCTCCACTTCTTCTTGTTCAGTTTCTTCTTCACTTTCCTCTTGTGGAATCGATAATATGGAACCAATTTCTTCATCCAACTCTTCGTCTGAATCGTCTTCTGCTATCACTTCTTCAAATTCATTTTCTCGCCTGTTTTCCATTATAAGGGTATTCAATAAAAACGATACAAATTTTACGTGGTTTTAGAAACTATAACAAGCTGTCCCATCAAGTGACAATATAAAACTGCCCAATTAGAAGATAAAATTCTACTTTTAATATCTACGCCTATGGCTCAAGATTAAACTTTATTTTTTAAAATGAAATATCCGTTCTCTACTAATGACGCTAGCGCTTAGAAAGAATAAACAAAAACAGTGGTTCATATATAAACCGCTCAGCCAGCAGAGTATACAAACCGCGGTTCATATATAAACCGATAGTCCTATAAGGGTTAAAAGACATGTTTTTCTTTAATAACATTTCTTAACAACGATAACATCTTGACACAATGATATTGCATTCAACAATGCACATTGTGGAAAAATATATGTAGTAGCATTTGTATTAATAAGACAGGAATGTTTTTAGATGACGAGTACCCATTTATTGATATTATTATGTGCATTTTTCTACGTCTATGAACATCTCATTAATAATGTCGTTATACAGATTTGCCTAAAAACGTCCGTACTCTGATTATAAGACAGGGCAACAGATATTTAATTAGATTTACTCAGATTTAGATTCGAAACTATCAATATTTTGTGATGTTAATGTTAATACACTCTTTATCATTGTTTTCCGATACAATTTTAGCTTTTTCATTAAAAAAGAAATGTATTGTTTGCTGTTTACGTTTTTCATGCATTTTAATATTTAAAATACTAGGGGCCTCAGCCCGGTTACGCCGGTCTTCTCCCCTACATTGTTAAATTCGTCGCTTCGCGACTCGTTTTAATATAATTTTGTCGCACTTGTCGATTATAAAACTCGTCGCTCATCTTTTTTTAACACTATTTTATGGAAATTCCCCCTGCAAATGTCTTAAGTTTTATCGTTAATTCACCTTAAATACTTAATTAGTTTTCTTCTATCAAGAAATACGTTCAAAATGTGAAATCTCGTCCCATTTTAAAATGCAAAAAATTTGACAGCTGTCACCTTCTGAAATCTTGTAAGCATATTTCCAATAATGGCCCAGATTCTTTGAAAAATGTTTTCTGATGCCTCAAAATATTATCTCGCACGTCAAATAAGCTATCTTGAACCATTATCACCACTTAACACTTTGATTAACCCTGAAATTTTTAATATCTATAAATCTTTTTTAACACTATTTTATGGAAATTCGCCCTGCAAATGTCTTAAACTTTATCGTTAATTCACCTTAAATCCTTAATTAGTATTCTTCTGTCAAGAAACACGTTCAAAATGTGAAATCTCCTCCTATTTTAAAATGCAAAAAATTTGACAGCTGTCACCTTCTGAAATCTTGTAAGCATATTTCCAATAATGGCCCAGATTCTTTGAAAAATGTTTTCTGATACCTCAAAATATTATCTCGCACGTTCAAAAAGCTATCCTGAACCATTATTTACTTTAACACTTTGATTCTCGCCGTAAATATTCTGGACCGGCCGTCTTGTATTAAGAATATTTTTGAATTATCGTCTGATAAAACCTGTCCGTGACGATCATTGGTGACTTTGATTCGACACGGATTCGAGGAAAAAATGCATGATTTTTATCAATAAAAATTAGTCAGTACCCCCTGTCGAAATAAAATTAAGCCTAAGCAATAAAAAAATATCACCCGGATGAGAGGGCGGTTCATTTTCCTCTCTCCGCGTTACCGGAAAAATGAAGATACACCAGACGTTGAATAGAACATACATACCAACACTTGTACAATATAATAGTAGACATGGAGTTTAAAGAATACAAGAGCAATGATAGGCCACAAGCACAAACCACTAGAGGATGCAAAAACAATCATAACAAATCGGCGTACAAAATCTTAAATCCTTAAAATCATTCGTATCAAGTTATTCTTGGACGTATTTCGACATGGATCCTGTTCAAGTGGACTACGGCATTTTTTTCGATAGCGAAACAGGGGGTGTACTGCTAGTAAATATATAAAACAATTACGGGCTCCTGCGGCCCTTTTCAAGATCAACACCTCATAATGAATTTTTTATCAAAGAATGAACGAATTTTGGAAGTTTTTCAAGTAGGTAGCTATAAAATATGAAGTATACAGAAAAATTTACCTCTTTTCAAATTAACCATAAAGTTATTCTCAAAACCTAAATTTTCATAATTAATACATAAAGTTTAAATTAAGGAGCCAAATTAAATCTAACTTCCACTCGCTAATTGGGTAGAATTTTAGAAAATTCTCCACATTGCGACCAAAACCGCAGTATTTCGATACCTGGAGATAAAAAACCAAATTATGTGAGGAATGTGTAACATTTAATATATGAACGCGGGACTCACTTGCTAAAAATTCAACGCCGAACTCATTTGCTTTACAGGGTGTAACAGCAAAACGGGATACCGCCATTATTTTTTTATTATTAGAGATAAAAAAAATGTACAAATACAAGCCCCGTTTCAGTGAAGTTGGGCCAACTATCAAAAATACTATTTTCAAAGAAAATGTTTTTATTAGAAGGACAATTTCTCTCTCTCACTCTTACTCTATCTCTTTCTCTCTCTTTCTCTCTCATTTTCTTTCTTTCTTATTTTTCGATCCATTTTTGGTGGCGGCATGTCTGCACAATAGTTTTCGTTGTCGGAGTTTACGCTTCTCGATCTTTGACCAAATTTGTAGCAATAATAAATAATAATAATGATAAATACACATATTTTGTTTAAAGGTTACACCTTATACAAAAGAAAAGAGGGGTCGATTCATGAAATTATTACAAAAAAAATAAAAAAACAAGATACCCACTAAGGATATTTACATAATTCCTAAAAAAACAGTATGACAATATGTATAAGATACTATTGCTAATAGATTTACAAATGTGTAATAACAATTAAATATAAACTATATCCTACTATAGTAGTTATTGAAATTACATAATGATTATTGTTATTACATTATTTTGAAAAATGGTTAATACATACTTTATTTATTTCCTCATTTAGACAAAAACTTCTTGTACGTAACGCTGAGCAAATATAATAGTACAGACTATTAAGCATAGGTAGGTTATCTATACATAACAGCTTATCGGGTGTATTCTGTAAGAAATGCGTTAAAATTAGCGTCAGGTTAATATGTTTATTTTAACTCCATGTCTAACGTCATTATCCAAAAATGCTATTCTGTAAGAGCATTTGTTAAGGTAAGCGTTAATACAATATTTGTTAACGCGAGGCGCTAACTCACCCTGTAGAGAGACTAATACTAACTGCACGCGCATGCGCTGTTACGAATTTTAACAGGAGTATTTATTTAGTCAAATGCCGAGAGAATCTTAACCTAATATTTCGGTGTTGAATTAAATATTCAGTGGCGAAATTTATTGTAAAAATTGAACAGAAATGTTTGGTCCTGTGATACTCATTATAACTGGTTTCCACAGTGTATTAAATAAAAATATAACTTTATTCAACTTTTGTTTAGTCAATTTATATACTACATTGTATTATAACAGTTTATCTAATTTTTTAATAATATGTGAATTATATGTTCATTCTATTTTTAAAAAGGTGTTCGGTGATATTAATTATTAAATTTGATTTATTACACTATTTCTACCCTGGAATAACACTGTTGTGATCGTCATTATCAATCTCATAAATTGTTTCTTCAAATAATACACCATTAAAATGTACTGCGATATTTTGAAACACGGCGGAGGCATAAGTGAAGTTTTGTAGCTTTCAGAGGATTATAATTTTAAGTTCTGTGTCTCAACAAAAACCAAAACTGTTCTCCAATACTCCATTTACTTCCTTTCTTTACAATTAATTGAACTTGCGTCTGGATTACTTGTATAACAAAAATTATGAAGCGTCATTCTTATCTCTACTGTAAAAAATTCACTTTAACAAGTAATAGAAAGTTGATTAATATTCCTACCGTCTTGTGTTTTATTCATTTTTTTTAAATAACATGACATTTACTTAAATAGGATCAGCCATTTTTGCAAACTAAACACTAGCGTTAACTTTTAAAGCCACCGTTTCGGTAGGCGCTTATTGTAGAACGTTAACTGGCTATTTTAACGCCGCCGCGCTATAATTTTAACACATATATGTTTAGCAAATAGCATTTAGGTTAAAAATGGTGTTAAAAAAATTAACGTCAGTTTCTGACGCTAAGATTTTAACATCATGCTTAGAGAATAGACCCGTATAAAAGCTACTTTCGTCGTGATTTGTTACACATATTTTATTTTTATTATTTTTCTTTCTGTGCCCTTTTTCGATCTGTCCTTCCTTCGATCTGCCCCCTTCGATCAGGGCCGCCCTTTTAACTGGGTCCCCCTTCTATCTGGGTTTCCTTCGATCTGCCCCCCCCCCATTATATTTGGGCCCCGGGCCTGTGTCCGTACCTAGTTACGGCACTGATTATATTAAATTTGTACTTTAATTCGCTAGATTTAGCCACATTTAAAGTAGGGACAAGCGGAAACTCGCTTTGTCCGGTACTATGAAAAAGACGGTGTGAGTGCAAATTACATTGTAGTCACCAAGAACTATGCGAGTATAGATGAGACTGGTTCTAACTGGAATTCGTTAATTATATGGTTAGAGTAGCTGCAGTACACTCTCTCCGATCCAATTGATTTTACAGGTATGCTACTCAACAAGGACTGTATGCAGTTCTCCGTCCTTCTCTACGGAATTCAGTTAATTAATTTTGCATGAACTTTTTATTCCGTATTGAATTTTTTGTTATAAAATCATTGCAGTGGAATTTTGTAATGAATTTTTAGAGTTTCGTTTATTTTATACAATTTTTCAATTTTTTATTTGATGAAAATATGAAAAAATTGGACGAATTTAATTTGAAAATGATTTATTTCAAAATTACCTATCAGTTATTGATAGGCTATGGACTATATTTTTAGCATACTTCAAACTTTTTTTTTAATAACGATCATACTGATTTTGACATTTCTAGATTTCGATGGATGCCTGGTCTTTCCGCTCTTGCCAGACATAAATCTAATGTGTTTTTATTACCGACCGCCAACATATATAAGGAAGGTATTGTGATCCTACCAATTTTGACGTTTCGAGATTTCGATGGATCTCCACGAATTAAGGTCCCTACATAACGTTTTCACTATTTTTAGCATGATGTCTGTCGGTCTGTCTGTCCGTCTGTCCGTCTGTCCGTCTGTCTGTCCGTCTGTCCGAATGTGTACACGTGCAGAGCAAATTCGGCTGAAAGGATTTTTATGAAACTTCATATTTAAGCTTCTGCCATCAATGGCACGAGTTGATCAACTTTTGGTAAAAATCGGTTGACTGAAAATAGGAGTTTACTCGTGTCGATTTTAAGATTTTTGTGAATATTTCACAACAGAAAAATATTTCGAAAAAATTTATTAAACAAAAGTTGCTATAAAAGCAATAATTAATAACTTTTATTTGAGACGTTTTTTGATAAAACGAAAAATTTCGAATAACTTCTGTAAAATTTTTCAAAATTTTTCTGTCTCAATTTTTTCATAATTATATGTAACGTTTCCATTGTCATGATAAATAATATCTCTGTTAGAAAATATTAGGTCAAGTTATTTCTACTCTGCTGCTAGAATGTATTTTATATAAGTACTTTATGATGGCGGTCGGTCCTGTGGTGGCCACAGCGGAATTGATCATTAGATGAATTGATTTTCGATGAATTTGCTTTCGATGAACTCGTTTTCGATAAACTCGTTTTCGATGAACTCGTTTTCGATGAACTCATTTTCGATGAATTGATTTTCGATGAATTTACTTTCGATGAATTGATTTTCGATGAACTCGTCGGTTACCGTCCCTTATATATATGTTGGCGGTCGGTAAAAACTAATACTGCAATGTTTAAAAATTGATGCGAAGTTGGAATTTTCACACATATCAGGATTTTGTAGGTATTTAATAAGAGCAAGAAGCCAACATAATACTGGATGTCTAGGAATATTTGTTCAAAATCACAGTTCTATAATCAAAATCAACAGTTTTCAATCACTTATCTTCGTTATCTGCCAAAAATCCCTGCGTTTTTTTTTTCTTTCTGCATTTGCTTCGTATTCGTCTTCATTAGATTAAGAAGAAATATATTGATAAATGACTTAATTTTTTTCAATTTGATAAACGTATTTCTCACTATTAACAATGTGTTATTATATTTATAAGTATTTTATTACTACAAATGATTTATTCCTCTTTGATAATTTAAAAACAAATATCTAATGTAATTTAAAAAATAGGTTTATTCACAGCATATAATAGTATAATAAAATAACTGGACACTCGTGAACTCATAACTGAACTGAAGTATTGAGTGTAGTGTTTAACTCGGTTCGCAATTATTAAAAAAATTTATGTGAAGTGTGAATCTTCACACATTTCTGGGTATTGCAGGTATTTAGTAACTGAATGATGATTATTTGGGATGCCAAAACAAATTTTATGTCAAAATATTTTTTTATGAATTTTAATTCGAATGCCTAATACCATTATTTAAGTTTCTAAATATGTACAGTATTTTATTTATACAGCAAGGTTCAGTAAGATTTTTAAAATTGCGCCTATGGCTTCCATTGGTTGCTTATATCATAAGTCCCGCCCTCTGATTTCGTCAAACAGAATTAAATTATAATTTCAACACTTCCCACTGGTTATTAAATTTACGCTTTTAAAAAATAAATACATTTACCAAAATATAACTAGAATTTTGACAAAATAATTTAAACAAAATAGAAATGCAAAAAAAAAAACAGAAAAAACTAAAATTAACAGGATTCGAACTCTGCAACGTTCGTACTGCAAATTACAAAGTACATTACGAAACCATCTGAGCTACCAGAGTTTCTGATGTGAAGTGTTACATAGCGAATTAAATATTTAACATATTTTTCCAATGTACATTACTAAGAATTTTTTCAGATTTTTAGTTTAAACCATCTGGGCTACAGGGTGTGGAACAAAATTTTTTTTGCACAATTTTGGCAAAAATCGCATCAAAATAATTTATTTTGCAAAAATAAAATTTTGATCGTTAATCCACGTACTAAGGGCTTTCATTTGATACCCTACTGAGAATTTTAAAAACATATTTTTTTTTTTTTTGTTGAGCACATATTTGTTTATATTTTTAGGGGGATATGTTTTTTAGATGTTTTAGTATTTTTCCTATGTGCGGGTCAAAGAGTTGTATAAGCATGCCAAATTTCAACTCTCTAGGTTTAGCCGTTTGGCTACAATTTTTACCGAACAGACAGACAGACAGACAGACAGACAGACAGACAGACAGACAGACAGACAGACAGACAGACAGACAGACAGACAGACAGACAGACGACAAAATGACGGTATAAGGGTTTTTTGGTCATACCTACAAAACCCTAAAAAAATATACACACTATCTTAGCTATATATACAAAAAATCCATAACATTATTAACCATAATTTTGCCATGAATTAAAAAAAGAATTAATTTTGTCAAAAATACAAAAACTGCCATATTTTTCAAAAATACAATCTGATCAAAAATTGCTCTCGTGCGTTTACTCAGATCAACGTACATTACCTGCACTTTTTTCACGTTTTTAGTTTAACCCTTTTTGGTAAAACAGTGTGGGACAGTAACTTTTGTTGCACATTTTTGACTAAAATCGTATTAAAAGAAACAAATTTCAAAAAACTATCTGTCGTTCCTTGATTTACGTCTTAAGAGCTTTCTTTTGATACAATAAATTTTAAAAAAATATTTTTTTTTTATCAATGACAATAAAATCGACATTTTTCGAAAAATTTATCTGATCGAAAATTCTTGTTGAACTATTCCGGTTCCCAACAATGATCATTAAGGAGATTTTTTCAGATTTTAGGTCAACCCCTCTGGGAGATAGGGTGGGGGACAAACGTTTTTTTGACATATTTTTACTCCAAAAGTACCCTTTTCTTGTCTCTTCCCATGCCAACAATTTTTCTTTTTGTTCTTCCCTTAGTATTTTCCTATTCTCTTCCCTTCTGACTTTCTCCTCATATTTCACTGCCTTCGCTCCGGCACCTATTTTCAGCTTTTCCCTCTTCATTTCCTCTCTCACAACATATCCTGGTGTGATTATGTCCACACAAATGTCCATCTCATATAGCTATCTTGCACCCTGATTTTTAATATGTACCTACTACATATTGTTACTTAGTACCTTCGAAACCCTTAAATGTGTGAAAATTCCCATTTAACATAATTTTTTTATAGTCTGCCTTGAAGATTTCCCTTCAATAATATTAAGATATTTCCCTTTTGTTTTGTACATCGAAATTTGTCTATATTTCTTGAATTTATAAAAAGATTCGCTTTAAAAACTTTAAAGTACAAAGGTTTTAGTCATTTTGAAGCTCCATTTTATTTTTCAATAATTTTTACAGGCCAATTTAAACAGAGAATAGGAAACCTCTCAAGAAGATCCTTTCTTAAAAGCTCCCCCAAGACACGGCTTACAAAAATAATCTCCTTACATCATTTAAATTTTGTAAATTCAATTTCCGAAGTGTACCTACATGCAAGGATCTTAATGTATAATTAACATTTCAACAGTTAAGTCCCAGTCGCAAGAACTTAAGGTGTAGACGTTTACTACGTCATAATCAGGTTCATTATTTCGTCGGATGGCTTACCTGACTGTTCTATTATTAATAACATAACCTCTAAAACCTGTGGGCGCTTTGTGTTTAATGCTGTCGGTAACAGATGGCGGTAAAAGGTGTTTATGGAAGATTGTGTACTGAACGCAACCTACAAACTTTAAATAATTTTATGAAAAAGTTTTTAGTAGAATATTGTAGTTTCTAAGCTAACAACAACTTTTTATGCCTTGTTTTTCTTAGTGTTTAATTTAAACGCTTGCTCCTTTCATTTATTAACAAATATTTAAAAAATCTATACAAAAAAACTATGTAAAGTCTGGAATTGTTTTTCTCAATACTTGAACTTGAAACAACTAATATTTTATGTAGTTTTTACTTCCAAGTTGTACTTACTGACGAGGGCTATTCGGAAAGTAACTTCCGTTTGGCTATAAAAATAAAACCAGCATAGATACAAATATTTTATTGTTAACATCTTAAAACTACATATTTTGTTTATTTTTCCACCTAGTCACCATTTAAATTTAAGTTCTTGTCATAGCATTTAACAAGTACCGAATGGTACATGTGCAAACACAGGAGCCTTATTACATTTTTTATTTGACTATGCATAAATGCATAAATATTGGGATATAATATTTTATCACACTCAATAATTGATTTTATAGCATTAGTAGGTTTTTGTGACGATCTAATATATTTTCCAAACCACATAATATATTCATTCATTAGAACCTCTTCATTGATATAATTTAAATCATCCTCATAAAAGTTAGCTAAACGTCTTAGATGGTTCTTATCTTCTGTTGTCGGAAAATTGCTTGTGGGTATTAAACACTGGAATGATTCTAATATTTCTTTATGTTTCAAAAACCTAGCATTTAACTGGGAGCTTATATGGTCAATAAAGGGAATAAAAATAGTTGTCCTCTAATATGCTTCAGGTGATCTCGAAGTAGTGTTGTTTCGATATATTTGATTAGAGATTACTCGTGGAATAGTTATTTGTTCGAAATTTTGGGAAGAAAAAATCCACCCATGGGATCGCGCGGACGAAATAGCATGGTAACACGAAGGTTAAATAAACAAACTAACCTCAGTTAAATACACTCATCTACTATAGATCTCTAGATGTAACATGTAAGCACGAATCAAATAAATTATATGTAACAAAATATTACAATTTGCATTTCACAGCAGCCACGTGTATATAAACGGTGTGGTTTGACTGGACGGTTGTGATGTTTCGCGCGTAAATGTTCAATGCTAGCCGGGCTAGCCTAGCCCAATACAATATTCAACCTTTTAAAGCGACGGCAAAGCATCAAATTAACTGGGCGACTATTCTAAGGCGGGATTATGGACAGTTACTGTTTATTTGAATTTCAAATAATGAAACTATAGTTTCAGCAACACAATTTTTTTGCTGAAAACCGAATATTTCAATTTAGACTGAAATATAATTAAGATTCTGCTATTTTCGTTGTTGTATAATCCAACGCAAATTTGCACTATCACCAGCTCACGTGAGGCTTCGCCTTGAAGGACGGAGGGGGCTGCAGCCCCCTAGCCCCCCCTCTGGCTACGCCCTTGGCTGAGCGAGTCAATAAAAATTTAGGAAAAATAGAGATTTTGATGTTTTTATTGGAACTAGGAACGAACGATTATGTATAACATTTTGCGAATCAGTTAAATTGTTTAATACCTTATACAAAAATTAATATCTGCATGCAATGTTCTTTGTTCAAGAGAATTCATATTTAACAATTTCAATGCACACAAATAGTTGAAATTGACTATGTTCAGTTTATAATATACAATGGAAATGAATTTCTTTTGAATTAGTTCCAATAAATTTATGTTTTTTGAATTGGACGGATTCTATAGAACTGAACAATATTCTAAATATGATATTTCGAATGACGTGAACAATGCAATTAAAGTTTCTTTGATATGAAACAACTTGGTTACTCTTGTTATGAATCCTAAAAATTTGAATGACTTTTTTAAAATGTATTTTACATGATCATTAAAGAGTAATTTTCTTAAGAAACCAATACTTAATCTCCCCCTTACAAAATTTAACAAATTAAACACCAATTCTATCCTTTACGGTAATTCTTATAAATGAAAGTCCAAAAATATTCACCCTTTCATGCCATACAACCCGATCCAAAGTAGAAAATAAGATTGGCACGGGCCGTTTTTTTGATAATAAAAAGTTAAAATATCACTTAGCCGATATAACTAGTGTATTCTCTGCCGAAGCTTTCTGTCTCCTGAAGGCAGTAGAAGAAGAAAAAAACAACACAGAAGATCCTCGTACATACGTCATGTACTGTGTCTCACTAAGTGTAATACAAGCAGTTTAGAAATCGCGCACCACCAATCCTGTCGCCACGAAGATTCAAGAATCCATCCATGAAGCCATTACTAGCCATTAGTAGCCACCTTAGCACATAGGCAACATGAGTGGAGCCGCACACAGAACGTTAAGTTGCGACAAATTAAGGGAGACGTTAAACCATGGGGTTCTTCCTGCAGGATTAACCGCAGGGAGGAAACCGCCATCACACGCCTTCGTATAGGTCACTGTTGGTGGACCCATGGCCACCTCCTTCGAGGTGAAGAGTCCCCGGTCTGTGAGACGTGTAACACAGATTTGTCTGTGTTACACATTTTAACTGAATGTGTACAGTTCGAGGATATCAGGGAGAGGCTAGGCATGTGCTATGACCTGTCAGTTGCTTTAGGTGACGACAGAGTACTCATGGACAGGCTGATACTCTTCCTGAGAGAATCGAACTTACTGTTTTATGTGTGAAGTCTTGCACCTTATATTAATGTGTTCTATTTCTTAACTGTGATATTCGATGGTAATTGGCACCTTTACAGCCTCTTGCCATCACCCTGAGTCTGTTCAAATTTTCGAACAGACTTTTTATCTTATTTATTTGTGTTTGTCTGTGCAAGATTTCTTTTATTGAGTATGTGTAATTTTATTGATTTTATCTATTGATTAATTGTTTAATTTATTGTTTTTAATATGTAGTGCAGTCATTTAGATGGGCTGCGTTAGGTGCAAATAGCCTTTGTTGCTGTGCGCCAAAATATTTAACTAACTAACTAACTAACCACCTTCGCACATAGGGATAGAAGGCAACGAAGAAGATGACCAACTAGCAAAAGAAGCCGTAAATGGTGAACTAGTTGATATGCATATTCCTAGCTAAGACTTGAAGAATTCTATTCGAAGAAAAATGGAAGAAAAATGGAAAATTGCGTGACACCAATCACACCCACAGAATAAAATATACTGTAAAACAGTGGAATTGTCGTACAAACAGAAGAGAACAAGTCGCAATGACAATGTTGAGACTTGGCCATACTATGTACACCCATAAGTATATCTTTGAGAGATCCACCAATATGCAGTACATGCAATACTAGACTAAGAGTGGAATACATCCTCCTAGAGTGACCAGTACCAAAGGCAAAGAGACTCCTTACCAACTACAATTAAGGACCTGCTAGCCAACAACACAAAATAATAATTTAGAGTAAAAAATAACAAGATGTCTAAGTTAATTTTTGTACTTTCGATTTGTACCATTTAAATACAGGTTTAGGAACATTAATTTTAAACTAGGCCATATTTAATGTAGAAACTTCAATAAACCGACGTTGTTTACAATCTTTTTCTGTATACTAATCGGCATCAACAAGTACTTATAGGGCCTGATAAATCAGTGCCGAAATAATCTTTTCACGTGTTCGTCCTCTAATGTATACCAGGTCTACAAGTATGAAATGCGGATTTTTTTTAAATAAAACACATTAAACTCAAAAGAAAAGTAAAAGTTTATTTATTCAAAGTATGCTCCATTAGAAGTTATACATTTTTCCCATCTTTAAGGCAATTTGTGAATACCTCGCCAGTAGAACTCTTCCCCTTTCCCCGCAAACCATTCATCTAGCCATTCTTTCACATTTTCATATGAACAAAAGTGCTGCTCGGCAAGTGCGTGACCCATCGATGCGAACAATTGGTAATCTGAAGGGGCCAAGTCTGGTGAGTAAACGGCATGGGGTAGCACTTCCCACTTGAGTGCCTCCAATGTGTTATAAACTGCTTTTGCCTTATGTGATGGAGCGTTATCGCGTAGAAAGATTTGTGCTGTCTTCTTTCGTATTCTGGTCGTTTTATGAGCAGCGAATGGTTCAATTCGATCAGTTGTTGTTGGTAGCGTTGGGTATTAACTGTTTCACCAGGTTTTAACAATTCATAATAGACCACACCCTTTTGGTCCCACCAAGTACAGAGCATTGTCTTTTTGCCAAAGCGATTCGGTATTGCAGTTGATGTGGATGGTGAGCCTGGGTTCACCGATGTTTTTTTGCGTTTGGGATTTTCAAAATAAATCCATTTTTCATCGCCAGTAATGATACGATGCAAAAAAGACTTTCTTTTATATCGTGCAAGCAAAAGTGTTTTCACAAGTGTTTTTGCGTTTTTCCATCTGCCTCTCATTCAATGCATGTGGAACCCATCTGCCGACTTCCTGGATCTTACCCATCTCTCGTAGGCGATTGGAAACAGCTTGTTGACTAACGCCTAACTGCTCTGCTAGTTGTTTTTGTGATTGACTATCGTCTTCCTGTAGCAATGTTTCCTATTTTGTATTTTCATATTTTTTTGGAGGTTTTCCATGTTCTTTGTCTGTAAGATCAAAAGCACCACTTTTGAAACGCCGAAACCATCGTTCACACGTATCTTGCGATGGAGCATATTCACCATAAGCTTTTCGAAGCAGTCGGTATGATTCAGCAGCAGTTTTTTTCAAATGAAAACAAAACAGTAGTACTGTCCGCGAATATTTTTTATTTGGCATAAAATTTGACATTTTTAACACAGTAAAACAAAACTACTATGATCACTTTTCAAATTATAACCTATACGCATTTGACACTTAATGATAACTTAACAAAACGCCATATGTGTTGAGACTTTGAACTATACACTCTGTTTGCGCGGCAAGTTTGAAAAAAATCCGCATTTCATACTTGTAGACCTGGTACATTTTCCCTGCAACCTACGGTCTAGGAACCACGAAACAGTTAAATGATCAACCTGCAAGAAGAAGAAATCAGTATTGGAATGAAATTTTTTATTCTCTACTTGAGCGACATACTCGATTAATAAAAACATATTAAGTTTATGAAGATAAATCTTCACAAATTTCCTTTAAATATATTTTTATAGCTAGTAGTTTTTCAGGATCCGTGAATTCCTTTTAAAACATATAAACAGGAGATTTCATTACATCCTAAATAACGTAGCAAAAGTGTGACGATCGTACGAGAAAGAATTTATTATTTTGTTAAACTTGATTATAAGTCCTTTCTGATAGTACGACAGTAAAAAATCGACGGACTTCCGTTAAATGTAATGAAATAAAATTTTACAATCTGCTATCTTTGGCAGTTATACAACTATAAAATTTTATACGACGGTTTCAAGCAGCGACGTCGTTACGCGCTCGTATGTAGCGCAAAATTTGGAAATGTGTCAAAATGTTGACCAAGTTTTATGTATTTTACTTTCCGATATTTCCCCCTTATTGATATTGGGCCGTATGAATAAAAATAAGCATAACCTTTTACTTGCAAATTATGAAGCAAATCCTCCCAACAATATGAATAAAAATGCAAGCAAAACCTTCTACTTATGAGTAAGAAGCAAATGCTATTTTGTTGATCTTTTGCTCAAGACAGAAGTAAATGGTTATGAATAAAACAGACCTTTTACTTTAAATTATAAGCAAATGCTTCGAAAAACATGCATCTATATATTCATATACTCACTTGTGAAAAAGTGTTGTAGTGAACTAATTGCCATGGCGGATATTGTGCATTTAAGAAATATGAAACATTATAGGCATCGTTCTTCACCACGTCGTACTGACATAAAAGTTAGTTTCCTTTTGAACAGGAGAACATGAAGTGTTTAGCTAATAATTTTTAGGTAACTTTTTTTTTTGTTGTGATATCTAGCTGATCTTGGATTTCAAAGAAGTATCGGTGAGGAACTTGGGGTGGAGCAATCCACAGTATCACTGACTGTCAACAGTGTTGTTGATCAAATAGTTGTACAAGCTGGCAACTGGATTAAATTTCTTACTTCCCAAAATTTATTAGTGGAGGCGAAAAAAATGTGGCAAAGAAAATACCGTTTTCCAACCGCAGTTGGAGTCATTGACTGTACACATATAGAGATAGAAAAACCGAAGGTCCATGAATATGTCAATCGTAAAGGAAAACCTATGCTAAATGTATATGCAATTTGTGATGGCAGTGAAATGTTCACAAGTGTAGGTGTAAAGTGCCCTGAATCTGTACATGACTTTACACCAATAAAAATAAACTGATATGTCAAACATGGAACTCAGTACAGCACTAGTACAGTTTTGATAGTGTTTATAGACTTATTTCAAATTGACAGCAATCAGAAAGAAGTAGTACGATTTTGATAAATACTGATTATCAGGTTTCTTACCGGTGAGTAAAAGGTCAAGAGGATGTGTTCTTGACCTTTTACTCACCGGTAGAATCATTGACTTATGAGTAAAAGGTAATCATTATTCATATAAAAAGAAGCAAATGCTTTTACTCCGACTTTTTACTCGAAGCAAATGCTTTTACTTCTACCTTATACTTATGAGCATTTACTTCAACTTTATTCATACGGCTGATTGTCACGGGGTGAAGTCAAGAACTGAATCTTTTCTACAAAATTTATCATACAAAATTAATTTACAACAGATTATGTCAAATTGTTGGTAAAATGGCTGCTGGTGTTGTCCGTTTAGAAGCTGATGTTAGTCTCGTTCTTGCCCCGGCTTCTCCAGGATGGTCGAAGCACCCCAGGTATCCGCACGAGGCGAAGACATGGAGAAGCCTTGTGGACAACACCCACATCTCGTCTTGGCGACCTCAACAGCTGGGCTGGTCCTTGGGTAGCGATGCGGACTGATGACTGGTCACAAGAATGATTACCCTGACTCTATTTCCTAGAACCATTTTATAACTGTTAACCAGGATACTATGACGTCAGGTCTATAGACATCTATCTGTAATGGGTGCTCACGGAAACAAAACGAAGACTAATGCCAAAAATGAAAAATTTTAAATTTATTATCTCCGAAGTTTATTCTAAACTGCACATTGATACATACATTATGACCACTTGCTATGAATTAACAAAAGCTTTTAACTGTATACCACATGATTTGTTAATAAAGGAAATGGCTTGCTACAATATTTGTCCAGACAGAGGCCAACTGCTAAATTACTGCCTTTATCAAAGTCTGTTTTATATGCGAACGATACCACACTAGGGTTGTACATCGAAGGCAAAACATCGATGTTAACATCGGCGCTTACTATCGATGTTGAAAAAACATCGAAGGTAAAACATCGATGTATCGGAAACATCGATGTTTTATTAATATTAAAAAAAGCTATTTATTTATATTATATAGGTTTTATTTAATAATGTAAAGATAAAATACAAAAAAAGTAACACATAATACACAAAAAGCATTTATTAGATTTTGAAATAGAAATATTTCTTTTTCATAGTAATTAATTTCACATTAATATTATTATACCCAATATAATAATCCTAATTTGTACCTACAGATTATTCCAAACGATTAGGCGAAACTAACCGCAATTTTCATTTTTGTAATTTGTCATTAGATATTTTTTTATATATTGAAGTGGAATTTTCCTGAACAAAATGATCAAAAGCTTCAATCAAACCAAAGGAACAGAACTTACTATTTTTACATTTCTAAAATGAAATATTGGATTTTATTACAATACTAATATAGTAATCTTAATGTTAATTTTATATTATTTAACATAAAAATAACACTGTCATACACAATTATTTTTATACTTTTTTAAGTTGAAATAAAGTCTGTTCCTTTGGTTTAGGCAGAACTAGATTTTCAATTCTAGTTACTTTTACTGATTAATTGAAGCTTTTGATCATTTTGTTCAGGAAAAGCCAACTTCAATATATAAAAAAATAGCTAATAGTAACTTACAAAAATCCAGGGATGGAGGAATAACAACTGGGAAAGTGTCAAGACTCAAAAAGAAAAAGTGTGTTGGCGTCGTTGGTCGTTCGCATTGTTTGCAAAAATTAGAAGTTTCTTCTTATTTTTTCGTATTCTGCTAACTGCTAAGAAGAATAAGAACTAACACTATTAGTATTGTTATATCACAATAGATGGCGCTTATATTTTGTGTACTAATTTTAATAAACATTAAATTTTTAAGATTCCAGCGCCTCTAGCGGTAGTTTCTGAATTTCAAAGTTTAAACATCGACATCGGTAGTAGACATCGATGCATCGATACTATCGCCAGCTGACCATCGATGGTAAAAACATCGATGTTTTTAAAACAAACATCGATGTTTTCGATACATCGATGTTTTTTTCCCATCGCACACTGCTTAATTAGTCCAAAAACTACCAAGAAATGAAAGCCAATAACACCTTAATAAAAAATGCTGCGCAAGATTGGTTCTTGGCGAGCAGATTTAGCAGAAACTCTTCTAAAACCCAACATCTATTGTATTCCCTAAGAACAACAGCAGAGTATATTTGTCAAGATCCTGTTAAGTTTCTAGGAGTAACCATCGGTATAAATCTCAGTTGGAATAAACAGGCGGAAACAACAGCAGAAAAATTATGCAAGGCAATCTACTGAATAAAATAAAGGTACCCAGAAATGTTTTGGTGACAGCATACCATGCCCTGGTTGAGTCGCACATCACATATGCTTTGCTGTCTTAGGGACACTGCACACATACAAACTAAATGAGGCAGCTGGTTGAAAATTTTACAGTAGTGTTTTGATGGTTAGGATTTACGAAAATCAACATTGATTTGATACTGGTGGTGCCATCTCTTGCCTAGGCCGAATATGTTTCAACCGCCCCTCGTAATAGTTGATAACCAAGACCTTGCCGTTCAGAATGACGGAAATTATTTTAAAAAATCAGCTGTGGCCACCACAGGACCGACCGCCATCACAAAGTACTTTGATAAAATACATTCTAGTAAAAATAACTTGACCTAATATTTTCTAACAGATATATTATTTAGCATGACCATGGAAACGTTACATATAAGTATGAAAAAATAGATAATTGGAAAAAATTTCGAAAAATTTTACAAATTTTTTTCGTTTTATCAAAAAATGTCTCAAATGAAAGTTGTTAGTTGTTGCTTTTATAGCAACTTTTGTTTAATAATATTTTTTCGAAATATTTTTCTGTTGTTTTAGGAGTAAACTCCCATTTCTAGTCAATTGATTTTTACCAAAAGTTGATCAACTAGTACTAATGATGTCAAAAGCTTAAATATGGAGTTTCATAAAAATCCTTTCAGCCGAATTTGCTCACGTGTACACAGACAGACAAATGGACGGATGGACAGATAGACAGACAGACAGGCATCATGCTAAAAATAGTCAAAACATTATGTAGGGACCTCAATTCGTGGAGATCCATTGAAATCTCGAAATGTCAAAATCGGTATGATCACAATATCTCCTTAATATATGTATGTTAGCGGTCGGTAAAAATTTCAATGTATCAATATATTTAATGCAATTAATCATTTTTTAGGTCAAAGTTTGATAGCAGCGAGATTATCTTGCAGTTGGTGGGAATGCGTTATATGTGGATTGGTATATATTTTAGAATCATCTACATATCATGATAGTTTTGTGGTTGATGGTGTACGGGAAGGGTGTCAAACTGGCGGCCCAATACTTGCATTTAAGTGGCCCGTAACGACTTCTTATACTATAATAATTTTTTATACTATATATAGTATAAACATTTATTTGAACGAAAATACCTCGTGATAGAAGCTGTCAAGACTTCGGCAAGGGCGGAAAACCAATAGTCAGGCAATAACTGTTGCAGTTAGCCGTGCGATAGTCGGTAGATCAGTGATTCCCGTGATTCCAAATAATACTCTCGTAAGCAGAGCTTTCAAATACCACTTTTCTATAGGTGCAACTGCTGTGTACAGTACCACTACGCTGATTTCGACCCGTTTTTGTTTTGTTGTTCGATAAAGCAAATATTTTGGCAAAATTTAATTGTTATTATTTAATTGTTATTTCCTTACTTCTTTCAAATAAATATTGAGAAAAATGGAGGAAAATAAAAAACAGAATAAGTAACAATATAAATATAGGCTATTCCAAACGTTGAGATGGAACTAGATTTTGAAATCTAGTAATTTTTATCTATTAATTCGGACTTTTGGTCATTTTGTTTAAGCTTTGTTTTTAATAAATGTCATCGTCTCTATGGTTTCACTGTTGGAATTTTTAATTTTCACATACCAACGTTAAACTTGAAATTATCCAAGCAACGTTCCTTCTCGTGACAACCTTAAAGAACGAAATTCCCATTTAGTTCCGCCTAAACGTTTGGAACAGCCTGTACATAACGTGCGGCCCGCGTAAATTTTACTTGCTAGAAAAATGGCCCGAGGCTAAAATGAGTTTGACACCCTTGGTGTACGGAATGTCAGTAAATATAAATGAAAAAATAAAGGTCAAAGAACTGACCCCTGCAGGACTCCACTTTTAACATGCAATTCTCTAGAATACTCATTGCCAACTCTTACTTTAAAAGTTTTATCAGACAGAAAGCTTTTTATCCACATTAATATCTTTCCTCTTATACCAAGATGTTCTAGTTTGAATAGTAATCTCTTGAGTGGAATTCTGTCGAATGTTTTGGGGAAATCCAGATAAATTATATCAACTGTTTTAAAATAGAGGTATTTGTATTACAATGATAAATTTATTGAAATGATCCTTAATGCCTGAAATTTGCCTTAGTAATACCAGATAACTAATCAATGGCGTAACTTGAATTCATGGGCCCCTATGCGAAATATTTCTTGGGCCCCTCTTGACTTATAAAGCATAAAAAAAGATTAAATTTTAAAGTAAAAAATCTCAGTAGCCAATTGTTTGTATAATAATTTTGGGGTTGGATTAACTATTAATCAATATAAACGTGTTTAGGACACGTTTAAACATGTGATTAGGACACCATAGAGGAAAAAATAAATAAAATCTTACCTTAAAGCATACACAAGAAAACATACATACGTAATTTTTATTAGAAAATGAATTTGTTTTTATACGAACTTTTAATTCTCTCCATAAATTTTCAATTGGATTGAGATCAGGCGATTGTGGCGGTGTTTTGAGTAATTTTGGTGCATTGTATAACGGCCATTCCTTTACAATAAGCGCAGTCTGTTTGGGATCGTTATCTTGTTGAAAATAATAAACTGGTGGCATATCTAATTTTTCTGCAGTAGCCGGGTGTAACACAGATTTGTCTGTGTTACACTTTTTAACTGAGTGTATACAGTTCGAGGATGTCAAGGAGAGGTTAGGCCTGTGCTATGACCTGTCATTTGCTTTAGGTGACGACAGGGTACTCATGGACAGGCTGATACTCTTCCTGAGAGAATCGAACTTATTGTTTTATGTGTGAAGTCTTGCACCTTATTTTAATGTGTTTCTAGTTATTGACTCTGATATTCGATGGTAATTGGCCCCTTTACAGCCTCTTACCATCACCCTGAGTTTGTTCAAATTTTCGAACAGACTTTTTATATTATTTATTTGTGTTTGTCAGTTCAAGATTTCTTTTATTGAGTATGCGTATTTTTCATGATTTTATTTATTTATTTATTGTTTAATATATTGTTTTTAATATATAGCCTAGTCATTTAAATGGGCTGCGTTAGGCGCAAATAGCCTTTGCTGCTGTGCGCCAAAATTTTTAACTAACTAACTAACGAATTTGGTTTTTAAATGTTCTGGTTCACTATTTTTATATACGGTTAGGTCAGTGTTTTTAATTATTTTTCCAAACAACCAGGGCGGAGTATGGTGGAAAGCGGTTGACTGGATTTCAGGAATTAAGATGTTGTTGGTTTGTAGGATGGTATTGATGTATTGCTGTAGGTTGTAATTGTAAGAGTAATTATAGTATTTTGTTTTATGAAAAAATTATTATACGTTGAATGATTTGGTTTACTTGCTAAATTTGTTAAGTACATCATAGACAGTTTTTCTCGTCTCTCTTTTAGACTTGGTTCTCCTGCTTCGTTTAGAATGCTAGTCGAGAGGCTAGATCTAAATGCGCCGGTGGCTATTCTTATTGCTGTTTGATGTACAGAGTTTAGTAAGTTTAGACACATACGAGGTCTGTTCAAAAAGTACAGCGAATTTTGTGTTTTTTCAAAAATTATTTGTTTATTCATGAATATCTATTTTGTCCCCTTCAAAGTAATCCCCACCAGATATTATACACTTGTGCCAACGTTTTTTCCAATCCTCGAATCACTTGAAAAAATCATTTTTTGTGATCTTGTTCAGCTCCTCCTTCGATGCCGTCTTTATCTCCTCACTCGTAGCGTAGCGTCGTCCTTTCACGGGACTCTTCAGTTTCGGGAACAAGAAAAAGTCACAGGGGGCTAGATCTGGGGAATACGGTGGCTGCGGCATTATTAGTGTGTTGTTTTTAGCCAAAAATTCGCGCACAAGCAACGATGTGAATATCGCGGCGACCCGTCTAATGCCCAAATCATTGGTAAAATCGAATGGCACGAGCCAATCGATATGTTTAGGTCCTCAGCAACTTCTCTAACGGTGATTTGACGATTGGCCAATACTATTTTCTTCACTTCATCAATGTTTTCGTCTGTTGTTGACGTGCTCGGGCGTCCGACACGCTCTTCGTCGTTCATATCTTCTCGGCCCTCTGAGAACATTTTGTACCACCGATAAACGTTGCATCGGTTCAAGGTAGCTTCACCGTATGCCACAGTCAACATTCGGAATGGGTCCGCGCACTTAATTTAGTTTTTCACACAAAATTTGATACAGATTCTTTGATTCATTTTTTGATATAGGCAAAAATCGAAGACGAGCCAAAACACGTGCAAGCAAAGCAACTGTCTAAAATTAACTAAACATTCAAAATGGCCGAACTTGTCGGCATAAGTGAGAGACATGAGTACCAACATAACGCCACAATAAAATCGAAAATCGTCACCCGCGGAAATTCAAAATTCGCGATAATTTTTGAACAGACCTCGTTCATAAATAAATATCATTAATTTTAATATATAGTGTTTTTAAGATATTCTACATATGCTAGAAAGATACATATGCTACATAAAGATACATATTCTAAAATTAATGCCAAAAATCATCAAATAAACTATCTTGATTTATTCTGTGTTTTTAATTTTTATTCTTATTTATTTTGTGATAAATTTATGTTAAAATAAAATTAAATCAAAATAAACTACGAAGTATTTGAGTGTGTATTTAAAAGGTGTTTTATATAATTGATACACAGTTAATTTATTTGGTTATCGAACCATTAAATCCAATTCATCAGTTAAATATACTTGTTTTTTGCTCATTGAATTGAAATAATCAAATAAAACGAACGAATCAATGAAGAAATAAAATTAACTAACTAAACATTAATTTATATTACCTTCTACTAAAACCAATGAGATACAATGATTGAAATTAAGGTAATTAGTTACAGAATAACTGTGGAAAAACTTTGAGACTGGATTAAAAGGTAGTATTTATTGACATCAAGTTTGAACATGTTGAAATCGTTCTTGTTCACGCGCGTCTTAAGTTGGTTATACACAGTTCAATTAATTGATCCATAAAATGGTCAAGTTTTTTGTCAATTTATAGAAAAATGTATTGGTTACCTTTACACACATCAATTTATTTATCAATTTTTTTGAAAACTTTTACATTACCAACTGTAAAATACGTTGACATATTTACTTACTTAATCGTTGAGCCCTTTTACCATCTCTGGTGGCGGGATTTGTGAGAGTTTGATTGTTATCTGTATTTGTCTTCTTCTTTCACGGGGCGACCGTCTCCACAGTTTTTCTTATTTCATCATTCCATGCCTTCCTATGTCTTCCTCGTCGTCCTCTTTTAGATACCCTTTTGTATATCTACCTTCATCCATCCTTTGTATATGACTAAACTATCTCAACTGGTCTTCTTCTACCATTTCTTCTACTGGTTTTGTTACCAGTTCTTCTCTATACTCTGTTCTGTCTTCTCTCTTTAATGCAGTGTAGTTTTATTCTCCCCTTGATCTTTCGTTGGAATCTCATTTCGCTGTTTCTTATTATCTTTTAAGTTTCTCTGTAGTTGCCCAAGCTTCTGATCTATATGTTAGTATTGGGATGGCTACTTTCTTAAAGACCTGGACTTCCTCTGTCGGAATTTCCTTTTTCCCTAAGAAGGAGGTTTTGATGCTATTAAACAGCTTACCAGTAGTCCCAACTCGTTCCGTTATAGCCCTGTCAATTTTTCCGTCTGAAGAGAAAACAGATCCCAGATACTTGCTCAACCTGTTGGAGTGTTTTTCCGGTTTTGCCCTGAGGATCCTACTTTTTGTTTTCTCGCAGCTGATATTCATATTTATTCTGCTAAGCCACTTGCTAAAGATGTCTAGGTTACCTTGCAGATTTTCTTCATTGCTAGCGATTAGAAACTTGTCGTCTGCGTAGCATAGCTCTGAGATGTTAATTTGCTTCATTTTCCATTGCCCTATATGGTATTTCTTTACTTATTTTCTGGCGTTTTTAATGGCTGCATCGAGCACTATTGTGTAGAGTAGTGGATTCAATATACACACATGCCTTAGACCGATTTAACATATTTATCAAAATGAAAATATTGAAAAAATCTTCACAAAATTACGAGCTGTGAACAAAAACAAAAGAAATAACCTAGATGATGGTAAGTTAGAACGTTTGAGGTTCTGTCACAATTGAAAACGAAATACAAACTATATATTTCTAGGTAATACTACAATTAAACAGTTGGCAATAACTAAATAGATAAAAATATACCTAGAATTCTCTAAAAAATTCATGAAAAATAGAACTTGTTCTATTTTTCGTTGCACACCAGGTCTGGAATGGAGAGTTTGGACACACAGACACGATCGATTTCACCAGTCTACACCATACATTGGCAAAATATACTAACACTTATAATTATAAATGCATGCGTAAAATGCATTCACGACAACAAAGCAGAGTAAAGGAAATGATGTAGAATAAGACTAATTCTACCTCTGCTTAAAGACACACGATATTAAGAACTCAGATGATGTGGAGACCGAAATAGGCGACTAAGATACACCAAGATATGAGACGAATGTATATAACATACATTCGTGAACTAGAAAAATGCAGGTAACCTGAAGGGCAATCGCATACAGGCAGAACTGAGTACAAAAATTCACACGACACAGATGGTTCGAATATTATTCGGTAATAGATTAGTAATTTAACGTCCAATTTTTGAATATAGGTAGAAATAGGAAATAATTTCACTCAGATTTTTGGACAAGAAGCGTTTATTTTAACAAAACAGATTTTTTATTTGTTTTGCAGATTGCATTGTGGTCTATTTCTCTTTAACACCATTTGTGGTTTTGGGAGTGACTGAGCCACATTGGTCTCATTTATATCTTATTACATCTGTGATATTTATTTGCACAATTCTTTAATTGTTTTGTTTCTACACGGGGTACCTATTTGGTGAGTAATTTATTTGTTGATTACTCGAATTTATTTTCAGTTCACATGTACCATTTTGAGGTTATGCTTATTCTAATCTGCTTTTCAGAATTTTGAAAAGTTTGGCGAGTTAACTTGAACAATATCCTTTTACCTTGTGGTTCCTTCCTCCCATCTCCACAAAATCAAAATTTTACTTAATTTAACGTATTAATATTGTGCTGTACTGTGCGTGTGTTTTCCAGTCATTCAAAGAAAAACCTTTTATTACAAACTGTTATTTTATTAGAATTAATAATACACTATATTTTATTTATGTTACCAGGGTGATCCCTCAATTCTGCAAAAATTCATTATTTTCTTAGATCACTCTGATCACATATATTACATCATTCTTTCCTTTCTTACAAAACAAAAATTTATTACTCTAACTTAAATTAACATTCATAGCTGTAATAGTCACATTATTGATTACATTGATTACATTATTTTCCTGCTTCGCAACTCATATTTCGGAGTTGGTTTTTCAACATTAACATTTTCTTTAATTAAATTATTTACATTATCCTCTGTGATTTCACGAATTTCTATTTCTTTTCCTAAAGAAGATCGAGGAATAAATGAGTCATTTGGATTTATTTTATTATTTATATTTGCCTTAAGCATCTGATTCAAATGTCGCTTCCATTCTTCCCCTTCTTCGGTTTTTACAATAAATGTTCTTTTACCTAAGATTTTTGTTATTTTAGCATTAATCCATGATGTTTTGTTAAGTGCTCTATAATCTTTAACTAATACTGGTTCGTTTAATAAAAATGTTAAATTTCTTTTTCCCTTGTAATTATCAATTTGTCTCTTTTGATTTTTGTTAACAATATTTTTAACGTTTTCACGAAGTAAATCAAATTTTGTTTTTACATATCTATTTAATAATAATTTTGCTGGCGTATTTTCCGTTGTTGCATGCTCAGTATTTCTATATTGAAACAAAAATCTGTTTACGATAGTCATGATGGTGTCATGCTTATTGTTGAATCTAATTTTTTTTATTGCATTTTTTATTAACTTAACAGCATTTTCTGCTAAACCATTTGTTTCTGGGTGGTATGGTGCACCTGTTTTATGTTGAATTCCGTTTAAATTACAAAAGGTTTTAAACTCTTGAGAAACAAATGTTTTAGCATTGTCTGAGACCAAAATTTCTGGCAGTCCAAATCTAGCAAATATTTCTCGTAGTTTTTCTATAGTTTTCTCAGTAGTAATATTATTCATTTCAAAGCATTCTATCCATTTAGACATGGCATCTACTACTACCAAGAAATTTTTATTTAAAATTGTGAAAAAGTCTAAATGTAATCGTACCCAAGGCTTTTCTGGAAATTTCCAAGTAATTAATTCTGCCTTTTGAGGCGTTTGTCTATGAAATTTACATGCTTCACAATTTTGGACAATTTGTTCTATTTGTTTATCTAGCGAGGGCCACCAAAAATAAGAGCGCGCTATTGACTTCATTTTCACGATTCCTGCGTGGCAAGAGTGAAGTTCATTTAAAACGTTTGCTTGCAGTGTCTCTGGTACAATTATTTTAATCCCCCGGAACAAACAATTATTTTCAATGGTTATTTCGTTTCGTTTTATAAAATATGGATGCAATTCTTTTGATTTTAATTTATTTGGCCAACCGTTACGTGTGTAATGCATAACTTTATTTAATATTTTACTCTTTTGAGTTTCAAATTTAATTTTTTTTAAATTTAAATTAGCATTCATTTCACTGATAAAATTTGTATTAATTACAGAATTTTTTTCTTTGCCTGTAGCATCTTTACAATTTGTTGCTGATCTGGATAACCAGTCTGAATTATTTTTATCTGTTTTTACATATTTTATTTCGAAATCAAACGAACTTAGAAATGAGGCCCAGCGTTGCAAACGATTTGCAGCTATAACAGGTATTCCCTTTTTAGGACCAAAAATTGTAACAAGTGGCTTATGATCTGTCTCTAGAATAAATTTTTGGCCAAATAAATATTGGTAAAATTTTTCTACTCCATATTTAATTGCGAGCGCTTCTTTTACTATTTGGGAAAAATTTCTTTCGCCTGTATTTAATACTCGCGACGCGTAAGCTATCGGTCTAGATTCAGTTTCATAAATATGCGATAAAATCGCTCCTATCCCGAAACTTGATGCGTCAACTGTCAGCTTAATTGCTAAGTTCGGATCGAAATGTACTAAAATATTTGGCGATTTTAAAATTTCTTTAATTTTATTGAAAGAATTAGTACAATTTATATCCCAATTAAATTTTTGATCTTTTCTTAATAAATTATATAAAGGATGTAAAATTGTTGCTGCATCCGGTATAAATTTATGATAAAAGTTGACCATACCTAAAAAAGCTCGTAATTCAGATATATTAGTAGGTGTTTTTGCTTCGGTTATAGCTTCAACCCTCTCTGAAGTTTTATGAAGTCCATCCTTATTGATTATATGGCCTAAATATTTAACTGAATCTTTTAAAAATTCGCATTTTTCCGTTTTTACTCTTAATCCGCAGTCTAAAAGTTTTTTAAAAACATCGGATAAATTTTGTAAATGTGTTTTATTGTCCGGGCCAGTAACAATGATATCGTCAATGAAACAAGCAACTCCTGGTATATTTATTAACACATTTTCAATAACATTTTGAAATAAACTTGGACCTGATTTTATGCCGTATGGTAATCTCGTATATCTGAATAAACCTTTATGGGTTGCAATAGTGACCAATTTAGAAGACTCCTCTGTAAGCATTACTTGTTGGTAGGCCTCGCGCAAGTCTATTTTTGAAAATTTGTTTCCCCCACGTAATTTATCAAAAATATATTCAATACGTGGTAAAGGGTAATGTATGTCCTCCAAAGCCTGATTAAGAGTACACTTAAAATCTCCACAAATTCTAATGGATTTATCTGGTTTAATTATTGGCACAATTGGGGTAGCCCAATCAGAATTAATGACTGGTATTAATGATTTTAAATTTACCAATCTATCTAATTCCTTTTCTACTTTTGCCTTTAAAGAAAAAGCTAATGGCCTTGCCTTAAAAAATTTTGGACTAACGCCTTCCTTTAAATGTAAATCTATTTTACTTTTATTATAGGTGCCTAATTCATTTTTAAATAATTCCTTATTTTTATTTAACAAAATTTTTAGTTTTTCCTGTGTATCATCTAAAAAATTTATTTCTTTAATGCCCAGATTGAATAATACTAGACCATTTCTGCCTAACAATGGAGGTCCACCATTGTTAATTACTAGTGTATCCAAAATGTATTTATGTTCGTTATAAATTACTTCTAAATTTATTTTACCTACTGGCTTTATTTGTTTCCCAGCATAATCTTGTAAAACAATTTCAGAATTTAATAATTTAAAATTTTTTAGATTTGAATCATAAAATTGTTTTGATACTGCTGAATATTGAGAACCAGTATCAATTTCAAAAATACATTTTCTTTTATTTATATTTAAACAAATTTTTAATGCTTGTGAAGCATTATTGTTTTTAATTAAATGATACATAGGCTCAACGTTAGACATATTAGTTACATAATTATGTTTTTTTACATAATTCTTTTGCTTTGCACTTTTATTTTTGCATACAGTTGCAAGATGACCTTTCTTATCACAAATATGACACACACTATTTTTGAAAAAACACTTATTTGTATTGTGATTTGTCTTACCACACACCGTGCACTTCTCGAAATTTTTAGATTTTCCTCTGCTTTTCTCGATCAGGGCCTTTTGATGAAAGGTTTCCACAGGTTCCGTCTTGATCTTAGGCTCTATTTCTGCGGTTCGCTCCAACATGGCAGATTCCTTTGCTTGGGCGATTTCCTGGACTCTCTGGAATGAAACTGTGGCATTTTCCTCGAACAGACGATCTCGAATTTTACCTGGACCCATACCAGTAATGAAAATGTCTCGTACTACAGTATTTAACTCGGTACCTGAGAATTCACATTTGCCTGCCAAATTACGGACACGTGCGGACCACTCCGCGACGGTTTCACCAGTTTCTTTTCTTGCGGTATAAAATTCATTACGCGCAGCGAAGTGCGAACGCACTGGCTTCAAATGCTTATTTAATAGTTCCTCCAACTCACTAAAAGACTTTTCAACGGGCTCCACAGGAACACATAAATTTATTAGTAGTTTATAAGTGTCCTCGACTAATGCATTTAATAAATAAGCCCTCTTTTTTGATTCATTTTTAATTTCATTTACTATGAAAAACTGTTTTAGTCTTGAAATAAATATCTTGATGTCATTTTTTTGGTGGTTGAACTCTTTTATTACCCAGACCCATAATATACGTTTTTTCACTTTCTTGCGTCATTTTTTTAATTTAATTTCACAGTTTTTATTTATTTAATTAAATTTATCGCTTTTAAATCGCTCGTCGCCAATTTGTGCTGTACTGTGCGTGTGTTTTCCAGTCATTCAAAGAAAAACCTTTTATTACAAACTGTTATTTTATTAGAATTAATAATACACTATATTTTATTTATGTTACCAGGGTGATCCCTCAATTTTGCAAAAATTCATTATTTTCTTAGATCACTCTGATCACATATATTACAAATATCATTTAAACATGTGCTAAACAGTTAGTTTTGGATTCTCTAGGGTAATAGAGTTTTTGGGTCCGATATACAGTTTGGGGTACTCTTCCCACAAGATTTTTGTGCGTACCATCGATTTTGGGGAGTGAGTACGTCGGACTGTATGAAGATTTAATACTCTATATCTTTTTAGGTTTCCAACTGTTACTGTTATGGTTTTTCCGGTGTCTGTACCGGTTTAAATTTTATTATTTCTTGCAATTTTAATTGTATTTAAATTGGATGCATGGATCCTTAAGGGTTTTGGGTTTTGGACTTGATATACCATCTGAGGTACCTTTCTTTCATTACTTTGTACGTACCATTGTTTTGAGGGATTGGTACGTTGAATTGTATGATTGCTCCGAAGCTCATTACTTCATTTTGGTTCTTTTCACTGAGTTGTTGGTTGTGAAAATTTCATGATTTCAAGGGTTATCGGTGCATTATGTTGTACAGGGTGGGACACTGTCAACTCTGTTGATTTGTGCGTACCAGGTTGTCAGGCGTTGATAAAACTTGATATCATTGTATTTATGAATAAGTTAATATTGGACAGTTGTATAGTTTATTTAGTCTCGTTTTGAATTGCAAAATTTAAATAATAGTTTCTATTTTTGATCATTATATTACAATATTTAATTGAAATTTAAGTCCTGTTTTCCTATGGTCTGTTTTTTTCAAGTACACATTATTGTCAATGAATTTCTGCAATTCACCATCCTTGGAGATGATTGATGTACAGCCTGTTATAGCTACGTTTAACTAACATAGGTAAATTGTCTTTATTGATTGTATAAGATTGTTTTCTAGTATGATGTTATTGTTATAGCACCTGAAGAAGCCAACAATGTTGTTGGCGAAACGTTGTGTTTTGTTAAAATAAACGCTTCTTGTCCAAAAATCTGAGTGAAATTATTTCCTATTTCTACCCTTATTCGGTAACTAAACTAAAAATAATGGTCGACTGAGAACCCCCCCCGACTTAAATATTAATAATTCGCGCGATTGACACGAACAAATAATATTGTGTTAAAATTTAACACTTTTGCTAAAATTTAGCATTCGTTTATGAAAGCAGGCATAAATATTTTAATATTATAAAGCGTTATACAGCAATGAACGTTTAGGCACAAAACTCATTCGCAAAAGCTGATAATTATTATTAATAATCAAAATTAATTCAAAATGATGAAAGGCGCATTTGTCGGTATATACCCCCACTATTGTATTTCTGTATAAATTATTTAAAACAACATCCTATTCATTAATGCATGGCTGTCCAGTTATATTTAACCACTGCAAAGGAAGCAGTCCTACGCAATCTAATTAGTACTCATAATGTCACAAATTAAATAGCTCGACATTTCCAGAAGTGATGTACACCACGAGGTATGCAAGCAATGCATTATTGATATACTCAACGCCCTGAAATATGGGAATTTAAAACAATAGCCCCACTGAACGGTACAAAACTCAATTAGTCGGAGGTACTAACAAACGAAATTTAATTATCTACAAAATTTAATCATAAAGAGTTGCTAGCAATATCAAAGGGCTATAACAAACAATTATTAAAATAGAATTATAGTGATGTATTTCCGTGTGTTTGTGGGTAAAAATAATATTTCAACAACCTTCAAAACCAGCGTTTCTCAAAGTAGGTAATATCTCCCTCTGGTAGGCGTTTAAATTATCAAAGGGGTCATTGCATTTAAAGGGGCCATTAGGTAACAAATAGGCAGCAGCGATCGAATTATAACAACATATAGTGCTGGTAAAACGTCTTGTGACAATCTATAGATTTTACGTTTCTCAAATGAACCCAAAAACATTAAAAATATTTATGAAACTTTTTCGACAAATACGAGGGGTGATCGGAAAATTTTTCGAACGAGATAGTAAATTTGTTGGGACAAAATTGTATTTATTTTTCTACATAGTCTCCATTCAGTTCTATAAATTTAGGGCCGGTTTCTCGAAAAATTCAGTTGTAGATATCGTATCGATATCCATGGATACCGCAACTTATCGACACAATAGCAACCAGTGGCGAAGGGACAAAAAAAAAATACATAAAAAAAAAAATAAAATAAAATTTAAAATTTAGGTAAATCTTTAAAAATACATCAAATTATGTCCTATACAAATTTTTGTCCAAGGTTTGGTTTACTAGTTACGAATTTTTTTAATTTTAAAGTTTAATAACTTCCGTTTCCGATTTTGGATTTTAATAAAAAACAATAGGATTCTTCCCAATTATTAGGAGAATTTTTTAGTACCAGAACGAACTCTTTAAGTTAAACCGCTTTTGAGTTATCGTGTATACACACAGACACACACACACACACACAGACACACACACAGACACACACACACACACACAGACACACACACACACACACAATACACACACATACGGACGGCACTTCGAAAATAGGTTTTTTGGATTCCCTGGACCATGAAACGTGGTCATCAGTCAAAATTTCGACATCGAAAATTTTCGCGATTACAATACTTGCCCGTTATATATTAAGGTCGGGCAAGTAAAAATTTTAAATAATTTTATAAAAAAATTTCAAAATTTTTCGTTTTATCAAAAAACGTCTCAAATAAAAGTTATTAGTTATTGCATTTATAGTTAACTTTTGTTCAATAAATTTTTTCGAAATATTTTTCTGTTGCTAAATATTCGCAAAAATCTTAAAATCGACACGAGTTAACTCCCATTTCTATTCAAACGATCTTTATAAAAAACAATAGGGTTCTTCCCATTTAATAGGAGAATTTTTTAGTACCAAAACGAATTCTCTAAGTTGAACCGTTCTTGAGTTATCGTGTATACATACAGACACACAGACACCCACACATATGAACGGCACTTCGAAAATAGGTTTTTTGGATTCCCTGGACCATGAAACGTGGTCATCAGTCAAAATCTCGACATCGAAAATTTTCGCGATTACAATACTTGCTCCTTATATATTAAGGTCGGGCAAGTAAAAATTGGGTTTCTTGAATGTATTTTTCTATTTATTGATGAGATATCGAACCCTAAACTTATTGATACGTTATATTGCCAATGGGCACCCTTTATCGTATCGATAAATATGAGAATTGTCATCTAATGTCAGTTCTGACATAAGACAGATCAGGTTATTTCGCAATATATTTTTGAAAAAAATATATTTATATTAAAAGATATACTAGTAATTGCTTCTTAAAATCATATATATTAAGATATACTCATACTGTTATAGCGGTAAAATGGACAATTCAAGTTCTGATGATGATCATTATTGTCATACTTTAGTGGAAACACTCACTGTTACATTTTACATTCAGTTTTATTTATTTTTTAAGTTTTGACCATATTTTAAAACTATGACCATCTTATGACTACTATGACTACACTGGCTGAAGATGCGTAAACTTAAATAAATATGCGAAATGTTCCAGAAAGCCACATTTTATTTATTACCAGACTCCAAAACTGACGTAAGTTAAGCGCGACTGAAAAGCAGCAAAATAGAACATACGCAGCATATCAAAAGACACAGACGTTTTCAGCCTGATGATCGCATAGATAACCCTTTTAAGAACGCATAGATAACCCTTTTCCTTCATTCTTTGTTCCCAGCATTCCCTTCCTGTACTCTTATATATACAGTGCTGTGCAAAACATTGGCAACTGAACCAATGTGTTTGAATATTGTTGTTTGTTTTAATTAAATTCAGTGAGAAATTTTGTTTATTATTAATAATTATTCACAAATAAAATACATAGATAATAATAGACATAAACTATTTTTTATATAAAAACAATAGAAAAATATAAAATTATTAATATCAAAATGCAACAAATTAAATATATTTTTTTTTTCACTGGGTTTACAGTATGTAATTATGATTCCCCACCTTAAAATCAATTGAGGTTAATAAATAAAATTGCCACATCACGTCAGGTTCCATAGAGAAAAGCATTTATTGATTTTTTTTTTAAATTATATAAATTAGCGACACAAAACTTTATTTTTTATTAAAAAACTTATATTTTTTTGTGCGATTAGCTTTTCTCTTGTAGTCAGTTATCGCGGTATCCCTCTGAAGGCACTAACAGTAGTCTGCAAGCATGGCTGGTTCCCATCTACCTTGATAACGCTTCTCAAACTCTGCTATTTCTTCCATAGAACTCGATGAATTTGATGAACTTGAAAATCGTTTTGGTACTGGAATGTCTGGAGAATGTGGTAGCGCCATTGATACTGATGGTACATTGGCATATTTCACTGAATGTTTTGATTTTTTAGAAAAACCCTTCACATTTGTCAAACAGAAATAACAGTCGTCTATGTGGTTCTTTGGTTCACGCCACTGCATTGGTACACCAAAAGGCATCACTTTTATAGTACCATTGTACCAACCCGTCAAATATTTATTACACAACATTTTAAACATCACACTTGGGGCACCCATGATTTGTCTTGATTTTTAATTACACTCTTAAAATAAGCTTGATAACACTTCTCAAGCAATGGAGAAATTGGCTTTTTTTCACTTTTAGGACTAAATTGACCACAAACATAACAAAATAAGTTAGGAGAATTAACACAAACGCGCGGCATTTTGTAGATTTATAACTAATCTAAATATTTTGATGACTTTTGTACACAGCAACGATATATTTTTATTAATAGGCTCAAACAAGTTTTATCAAGAATAAACAAATTAAGATTTTACTTATCTATGTTTTGAGACGTGATATCTAAATATAAATTTGTTTTTTTTTTTTTGCTTACTAGGTTACCTAATACGAATTACTATTCGAAATATTGGTGAATAGTATAATTAGCATGTGCAAAACGTTTGCAACCTGGATACATTTCATATTAAATAATTAATATTTTATAGGGAAACCTTTTTGTTTAATGACTAAGGCACATCGGCGCGGCATTGATTGAATTAAATTATTAATTATGGTAACTGGAATGGTCCTCCATTGCCTTTTTGTTTCCTCAAACAAATCGTCTGGGTTTTTGAATCTCTGATTGCCTATTCGGCGTTTGACAATCTCTCATTTGGCCTTCTTTGGAATTGGTTCACTGCGGTCTATCTACTATTTTGATTGTTTTTTTTTTTTATCTCCGGATTATAGTGATGTATCCACGTTTCATCAACAGTTACAAAATAATTAAGAAGTAAGCAATGCTTAAACAATTCCCAAAAACATCCAGTATACGAATATATAGGTTGAGGTGGGGGTGAATTATGAATTATTTGGTACAAATAATGAAACTGTGGTACTATAAAGTTTGAGTAGCACTGATAGTGAAGCGTTAAACCTATGAAGTTGACATAAACAATATTAGGGGTTTTAAGTTAGAACGTAGGGGAGTAATCGATAATATGTGACAGCTAAATGTGCAGTTCCTGTTTTTACTTCATTAGGAATTTATGGGGTGGAGGGTGTACTTTGTTTCAATTATTCCTTTTTTCCACAAAGAAATCAATTAGGTAGACCAACGTTCAACTGCTGCCTAACCATAAAAAAATCATTGAATTATTGATAAAGATTTCTTTGATGTAAAGGGAAACAAAAATAGCATTTGAACGAGTTGTGCATTATGTAAAGAGATATAGTTTTTGATAGTAACATATTAGGCATTTATGCCAGGTTTACATTGGTAGAGTAAAAGAGCTAGTAACTAGCGCAAGTACTACGCGCTTTACTCTACTATCTTATTTTCAGGATAATAGGTGTTCATACGCAATTGACATACATATCTTATTTTCTGGATAGTAAGTGTCAAAACACATTTGACATCTTCACTGTGATTTTGTAGTGAAATTATCTTTTTGCAAAAAATAGTATATGAATGTGGATATACATCGTCGCCGGCGTGATGCCATTAAAGAATTGGTATTTTGAATTACATCATTTCTTGTAGAGGAAATAATTGATTGTCTTATTGAAGTATTCGGTACAGAATATAAGCCTAAACAAAAATGGGTTAAAAAATGGATTGATAGAAGAACTACCCATAGCGCATCAGTCCTTCTATTTCGTGAATTAGCAGTGGAAGATCAAAAAGAGTACAGACTGTGTTTAAGAATGACACCAGATTATTTTAATAGGCTATTAAAATTAGTTAGTCTATTAATACAACGAACTGATACACTAATAAGGGATGCGATTCCAGCAAAAATAAAATTGGAATTAAGGCTTTATTTCCTAGCCACAGGAAATAGTTATTTTAGTCTACAACAGTGTTTCTCCGGACCACCAGTGGTCCCCAGAAAAATTTTAGTGTTCCGCGAAAGTTTTTATTTTTTGCAGTTTTATTTTTAATTTATTTTGCACATTTTTTATGTAAATAGTTTATATTTTGTTTATTTTCTGTAAACTTTCTGTGATTTTCTACAAATAAAATAAATGTGTTTAGTAGCACATATATATTTGTTTCCGCATTTTTTGAGTCCGCGTTAGAAAATTATATATTATTCTGGTCCACGGTGCGTTTTTGGTCGAGAAACACTGGTCTACAACATCTTTTTGTGTATCAAAGGCAGTTATTTCACAGATGATTTCAAAAATCATCAATTAATAAATCAATGTTACGCAATTTATGTAAATAAATTGTAACTTACCTGATATGGGTTTTTTTCTATTTGTTATGACAGGTTACCGCTTGCCGCCAATTTGAAATGAATCAATTTTGCGTAGTGGAGGAAAAGACAGTAGCTAGTAAATACGTCGACGAGCTAGCAGCTATCCTAGCCCAACTACTAGAAGCTAGTACTCTACTAGTCACAATGTCAACTGTTTACACAGGGATAGTAACTAGTTGCTAGTTATTTGCGCTAGTTACTAGCTCTTTTACTCTACCAATGTAAACCTGGCATTACCTTTAATCAACATACAAGATTGCTGCAAAAATAGAACACCAAGTACAAACACTTTAAGTAATTTACACAACTGAACAAAATAGCTACAACTACGAGGTGTGTAAATTAAGTAACCGGACTGATTTTTAAATTCTTTTTGGGAGCCGCACAGCGCTGGAGACGGTTCTTCCAATCCTCATAGCAGTGCTGGAACTCGGATACTGGAATAGCTTTCACCTGGTTTGATACGGACGTTTGAATGTTTTCGAGTGTCCCAAAATGACGTTCCTTGAGGTGATTTTTCAGTCTTGGGAAGAGGCAAAAGTCACCAGGACTCAAGTCAGGTGAAAAAGGAGGCTGAGGACAATAGATGTATATGTAATTTGGTCAATAAATTATTATTATTATTATTATTAAAGCGAGTGATGGATATACGTGTACGATACGGCAAGTTGTAGCAAAAGATCCATTCATCAAATATTTATTTAGTTATTGTACTCTATTTTACAAATTAGTTATCGTGTCGTACATGACGGGCTGTTTTCTTCACCATCTTGAATCTGACGTGGTTCACGAATAGGTATTGCAGGTCAAAAGGATTTATTTTTTATAAAGAACGTGTACTAAATAGCATGCCATTATCATCAAGTGTAGTATCAATGTTATGGTACTAAGCACTAGACTACGGCCTGGTATTTCAAGCTTCGGTTTTGTATTGGTTTGTGATAATCAGTAGTTTAGTTAATTTCATAGATGTGAATTGATATGGTTAACCAGCAGATAAGTATTTGATCCTTAACCAGACCTTGAAAAGACCAGGCCTAAATAATTGACCAGGGGATTGCAATCCAGGATCTTAGGGCCGGTTTCTAGAAGCTCAGTAAATTATAAGCTAATGGTCAACTACGGTTGCCTTAGTAAACTGTTGCAGGAACAAAAAACAATCCAAAGTTAACCACAAGTCAACTATGCATAGTTTACTTCGCATTTGACGTGAGTTCAACCAAGGCTTCCTTGGTGTTGCACAAACGTTGGTCACGACTTGAACTCGAGTCAAACAATTGAATTTTTCTGACTATACCTTGATCACAGTTTAACTACGATTTACGTCAATATTCGGTTTTTTCATAAATTTTATTTTCATAATTTCGGGGCTAAATAAGAGAAAAAAGTAATTTAATTAAGAAGATGGTAAATTAAATTCTTAATTTGTGTTTTAAAATGAAAATGCACCTAACTATTATTAATGAATGTGACTTTAATATAACATAACCTACTAAATTTCCTTATAAATTCAAAATGAATTTTTAATTTGATATTTCAATAACGTTATAATATAATTGTAAAAGAAATATTAAATACATGAATAATTTATATATATTTATTTTGTACCACTGTAAATAAATATCAAATACATATATAATCATTATATATTTACATATTTTGATTATTCGTACATAATTCTAGATTTCTATTATTGTTTTTTCCTTATCCTATTTGAGCAATAGAAAAATTTCAACTTCCAGCCTATGTTCTTTGCCCTCAACAGAAGATATGGAATAAGATTCTTCAGACGGCGAAAAAAGGCTTTAGTGAAGTACTAATTTTATATCATACAAGTACTCGGAGCAATAGATTATACACCTATTCCAATTCAGTCTCCTGGTGCACTTATCAACAATTTTTCCTGATACTACCTTAGAATACACATACAAGAGTAGAGAAAAATTCTAACAGGGCCCATGTTGCAACAGGAATGGCAATTAATATTGACCGTGTCCTAACGACAATTATATCTTGTGCCGTTTTACATAATTTTTGTATACAACAGCATGATACGATAGAAATTCCTGTAGAACTATTGCAGAGCGATGAATCAAATATTTGAGAGGGTAATGATACCAATGTGGCTGTACGTAGTGCATTAATCCAAACAGTTATTGGTGTACCCTAAAAAAATTAATACAATATAATGTAATAATTAAAACAAAACCACTTTATTATTTTTTATAGTTTAATTTTTTTATTAATTCTAATTCAATTTATATTTAAGTCATAATTGTACAGCATTCTTGCTTTATTTTTCTCTATTAGCGCAGCCTGGTATTTACTCTTATAATAAACTTTTATAATGTGTTATTATTATTATTTTTTTAAATTATGTTTCTTGCTTGTCTTTTTTTTGTTACGATTGGAAAGTTCAGGATTAATTTCTTGTTGCATTTCAGGTTCTGGTTCTGGTTCAACTTGATAAAAAATATGAACTAAAGCCAGTTCTGAATCAGTTAGGTAGGCAGGAGGTGGTTGTAAAATATATAGGCTAAAATACTGTTATCGACATATTCTCAATAATTTGTTGTTTCCATCGGTATCAACACTATATCAGTACTACAACGAAAACTGTATTTTTCTAGAAACCAGCTCCTAAACAGATACTGAAGAGCGTACATTTAATTCACAAATGTTCTTATTAGTTTGTTTATTATTATTATTTTTTTTTTAAATTAAAATACTAATATTTAATTTGTTTTGTGTCTCTTCACGCAACTTGAGTTAAATTCACCTGTAATATGATACCAAATTTTCTTTCTTTTGAATTGTTCAAGTATCACATTTTTGTCTTCAGTAATATGGGAATATCTGAAAAATGATAAATACAAATTTTAGGTTATGTTTTAAGAATAGTTTAAAAATATTTAGATTTCAAAAGAAATAAAAATATATGTATACTTACTTACCGAAAATATCTAGAAAAATGTTTTTATCGGTGTTGGTAAAGTCTGGTATTAGTGAATACATTTTTTTAGTTCGTTTTAAAACGTTTTAATTCTTTACAGCTGATTACTGTCACTTGAAGTACAGTTCACATTAGCAAAAAATATCTGTGCATAGTAAACCAATTGTTCCACTGACCAATCTTTAAAAAATGTTTATGCAACGCAAAATAAAGTTGACCATTAGTCAGACTTGACCATTAGTCAGACTTGACCATTAGTCAGTTGTTACCATAGTTAACTGACTTTTCAGAAACCGGCCCTTAATGTGTTAATTCTCTAGAAATTCTCCATTAATATTATATCCAATAAAGTTGTAAATCTCTTTCGAACTTCCAAGAGTGCAGTTTCGTAAATAGGTCAGTAATTAATCTAATTCAAAGGTGTTCAATATAAATTCTTTTAATTTCTACATCTAAAATTTGCATAAGAAAGTTTTCAAGATATTTCAAGATCTATGACGAAAGTTTTGAATGAAAGAAAATTGAACTTCCATCTACAAAATATGTCTTGAAGTAGTTAGAAAACTTGGAGTTGTCAAATATTTGCCCTAGGGATGCAAAGTTTCAAGAAAATGGCAAAGGAAATTACATTTCTCAAACATTTCAATGAAATGGTTTATTAAAAACGACTCATACCTGGTTATTGTACATTGTTTAATTTATTTTCATCTGTTTCAACGTTGATATTTTTAATTAAAATGAAAAATATTAAACAGAACTTGATATTTAAATGTTCGTGTTGCTAAAGATTAAAATGTAATTTCATTAGTGCAAAGAAGAAATCTCCTAAATGAAATAATGGAAAATAAATTTGTGTTTATGATATAATAATTCTTTCGGAATTAAATACAAAGAGTTTTCTTTCATTTAGACAACGAGATACGCAGTAATGACTCTCACTCAAATATTAACTGACATTTATGATATTGTTAACGGGATTTTGTAACAAGGTTATATTAAATCATAATTTAAGAGCGTTCATGTAAAAAGGGATATGGCCACTTTGAACAAAAATTTTGACTTTAACAGATTTATCATTCTACCAGCTTTTATGATTCTACCAGCAGACAAAGGCAATGCTACAGTCATATTGAACACCGATGACTATAAGCAAAAACTTTTATCGAATAGTACGGATGACAAATATGAGAAACTTACGAAAGACCCTACTAAGTCGGTGGAAATTAAGGTATACACCAGAGCTTCTCAACCTTTTATGGCCTGGGACCCCCCAAATTATATAAATATTGTCTGCGACCCCCCTATATATATATCAAGATAACATGGATGGGAACACGAGTTTTTTCGAAAAGACGACGTTGCTCACACGTCACTCACACGTCAAAAATTTTGAACTAAAATTTATCCACAAAATTTAATGGTATTATTGAAATTTTCCGGAAATAACCAGAATTACAGGACATCAAGGACAATTTCGAATTTTTAAATAGGAATGTATGTCATATTGGATATCTTTGGATAGAACTTTTCAACAACTTTTCCTTAAACATTTTTTTAATATATTTTACGGTTGACAAAACACTGTGACATTTTTAATGACGATTATAGTCCCTATAACGACTTGAAAGTAAAGTATTTTTCACCAAAAAATACTTTATAAATTTACTAAAAATACTTTATAAATTTATTAAAAATACTTTACGCAATTAAAAAAATATATATTAACAAATATTGCACTTTCAAATCGTACCTACTTCAAAGCACAACTTGAAAATAAGTGCCTCCAACGCGAACCCATGAACCGACTCATACAATTTATTTGATCTTGATATAGTCTACTTATAGTCTGTCTCTTTTGTTAAAGCGGAACTAGATTTTCAAATCTAGTAATTTTTATTGATTAAATGAAGCTTTTGATCATTTTGTTTAGTAAAAGCCCATTTACTCATTATAAAGTTAGCTAGTGACAACTTAAACATTTGAAATAGCCTGTAGTTTAAATTAGTTGTCAAAATAAGTATATTAAGTATAAAAATAAATAGAATATTTATTTTATTTATGTTGTGAAAGGTATATTTTTATGAATATAAATGTAAGATACTCGTATTTATAAATATGAATAAAATTTATATCTTGTAAGATTGAGTGCATTTTTATTATATTTTCATGTTTCGATCTTGTATGACTTCGCGGCCCCCCGACGAAGCCTTCACGGCCCCCCAGGGGTATACACACTATACTTAGGAGGTTCAAAAATGAATTTACTGATGAAATGATATTTAAATTAACTCCGCATTTTAGCAAAGCTCCTCACATCTATGGCTTACCTAAGGTATACAAGGAAAACGTTCCCTTGAGGCCTATTGTCAGCTCCATTGGCTCACCATGCTATACATTAGCTAAATACTTAGTGTCAATAATAACACCTCTAGCCGGCAAGAGTGAGTGCTTTGTAAAAAACTCGGAGCATTTTGTTAGTGTTATAAAGAATTTACAACTAAAACGTAATGAGATTCTGGTAAGCTTTGACGTTGAGAGTCTATTTACTAATGCCTGTAGATGAAGCTCTAGTAGTTGTTAGAGAAAGGCTAGAGTGTGATCAGACGTTATCTACTCGAACACATAAGTTGACTGCATTATGGAGTTATTAACACTTTGTGTGAAAACTACCTATTTTCAACTGGAAACCGATTATTACCAACAAAAGGATGTCATGGCTATGGGTTCTCCACTGTCACCTATTATTGCTAATATATACATGGAACATTTTGAAGCGAAAGCCTTAAAAGAAGCCAAGTACAAACCGAATAAATTGTTAAGATACGTCGATGATACTTTTGTCATGTGGCCACATGGTAAAGATAAACTCCACGAATTCTATCAATACCTAAATTCAGTACACACTAACATTAAGTTTACTGTTGAACTGGAAGTTAGCAATCAACTGCCTTTCCTAGATGTTTTGATAATCAGAAATGGCAAGGGGGTTCTAGCAACCACGGTCTGCAGAAAACCAACACAAACAGGTCTATATCTTAATGTAAACTCATTCCACTATGAGAGTTGTTGCACTGAGTCTAGTTAATAGAGCCAAAGTAATTTGTTTTTCTAAAAGGCTTCTAAAAGTTGAATTGAAGAACATTCGTTCCACCTTACAGGATAATGGCTACAGTCATAAAATTATTACTTATGCTATCAATCATAAGAAAAATGACGCACCTAGAACTGACGAAGTGAGATATGTCTCTATGCCCTATTATAAAGGAGTATCTGAGAAAATCCTCTCCACAATGCTGTGCCGGTGGCGGGCGCCTCTTTCGCCATACAATTACTTTTGCTGAAAATGGAACGGTTGGAAATTCGCACTATTATGAAGTATGAGTTCTTACGTGGAACAACGGCATCGCAGACCACGCGAAACATTAACAGTGTATTTGGCTCTAGTGTTACTACGCGGCAGACAATATCAAATTGGTTCCTCAAATTTCGTACAGGTATTTAAAAACTAAACAAAACAAAAAAAAAAAAAAACTGGCTCATCGATCACAGCAGAAATATACTGCAACCAACTGGGCGAAATGATGCAAAAACTTAAATAAAAACAGCCTTGATTGGTCAATAGATCGACTCTTATCGTATTGCATGATAACGCTAGACCACACACTGCACAAATGACTCTGGTAAAATTACAGGAATTAAGTTGGGACTTCTTCATCATCCTCGATACTCACCAGACCTAGCCCCCACTGACTTCCACTTCTTCCGCAATTTGGACAACTTTTTAATAGGAAAACAGTTTAATTCCGACAATGCTGTAAAACTGGCCTTCCAGGAATTCATTGACTCTCGTCCGTCAGGGTTTTATAACACTGTCCTGAGCAATCTGCGGCTTAAATGGCAAAAGTGTATAAAAAATATGGGTGCATACTTTGATGAATAAAATAATTCCTTATATTTGTAAGTTATTAACCAATTTTGCCTTTTTTTCTACAAATATCATCCTTAACGGCCTAATACAACAGATATGTTCTATTTTCTATTTCAGGGTCAATAAAATCTCTGGTCAATAAATTCACCGAATATTCAATAATGTTAGACAAATAATTGTATTCCAAATTAAATTAATTAAGTCTGTCAAACAACCCAAGATTATTATGATAATTGAAACATGATACCCTTGGGTATAACGCTAGCATAGAACCCGTCATAAGAAACGTTATTCAATATACAGCGTCTAGTGACGTAGTGATTGACCCGTAATCGATATTAGCAAATAATCCTAAGGGAAAGACAATTAAGGGAAAGGTTGCCCTTTTGGGGAACATCCGGTCAACTATTAATTAATGGGGATGGTCACTTTTAACAACCGAGATAAACAATATTTTGGACATGACACCCAGTATGTTAAATAACACGTTTGGAACTTACAAAATTCAAAATAGTTTCATTATGTTCTATCCCAGCAAACATTTTTATACGGGCCAGTACTGGTAAAGCACATACTCCCCGGCATTGAAAGTAATGGACCAGTGCTGGCATTTCGTACTGGGCCAGTACCCCGGTGTCTCCGTGGCCGTTATTGGCCCATTAATGTATCAGTTGCCGGCCCAGCAACGGTAAAGTGCATTGAAAGTAATGGGCCAGTGTTGGCATTTCGCACTGGGCCAGTGCTGGCATTTCGCACTGGGCCAGTGCTGGCATTTCGCACTGGGCCAGTGTTGGCATTTCGCACTGGGCTAGTGCTGGCATTTCGCCCTGAGCCAGTGCTGGCATTTTGCACTAGACCAGTACCCCGGTGTCCCCGTGGCTGTTAGCTGGCCCATTGATGTATCAGTTGCTGGCCCAGCAACGGTAAAGTGCAAAATAATCGCATTAGTTGCAAGATTTATTTCTGACGGATCAGTGCATATATTATACCCACTCTCTAGTGTTTCAAATGTAACATATGTGTACTTACCCAGTATTAAAATAAATTAATGGTTAGGTGCAAAATAAATACTCATTTGGCCATTTTCACCATCGTTGAATAAATTTATTTAACAAATAAAGTTGAAAATATCGCATCGGTTTTAAACTATTAATGAAGAAATTAACATTGCTGTCAATAGAATGATGCGATATTGTTAACTTAAGTTGTTAAATAAATTTATTCAATGATGGTAAAACTGGCCGATTGTAAATTGTATTAACAGTTATAATTTATTGATTTATTTATAAATATTAAATAAATATAATTTCAGGAATAACAGGAATTAGTTTATTTAATTTATTAATTTAATGAAGAATTTTAAGAAAATGGTTTTCTGCATTTTCAGCCAAAAAATTGCATCCTAAAGATAAGTGGTGACTAATAATTTTCGCCAATATTCGGCCTGTATTATCTACCACATCTTTTCCCCCTGACTTGAAGAGTGCCAACCTAAAGAAATCATACTTGTTAAAATAAATTCAATTACCAAATTTTATAAGCATTAATGCTATAAGCTGTTCACTTTTGTAAGAACAAACTAGATCTGGTTATTTTGGTGATTTTTATAGTGTATTACTGACTTTTAGAAACTTGGTTATATTGTAAAAAAAGTTTTACAGTTTTGGATTAAGTTTGTATTATTTTAGGTTAGTATTATATTTACAAAATATTTAAGATGTCACTATTCAAAATAAAATATGACAAATTATATTTTTTAAATGACATATTTATAATCTTGTAACAGATTTATTAATAATTGAAAATTTTATTACATGAAAAAAACTATGATTTAACTAAACTAAAAATTAAACAATTTAACATGAAACAGTTTGTGTAAACTACGTCTTTAAATCTAACAAAACACACACAAATCACAATAAAAAACTGTATAATGTTCACAAAACAATAACTATTTAAAAACACATCTTGACAAACTGTCCACCAACACGTATCAACTTGTACTGGCCCTCGAAGGCCACGCGGTTAGGGCGTTTTATGACTAAGAACAATCAGACTTTTCAAATTATTACATTCAAAAAAAGTTTAGTTTTAAGTAAACAGTATGAGTGAAGAAGAGACTGGCCCGTATAAAAATGTTTGCTTGGATTAATACAAATAAGGAGTGCTTATAAAATGCTGGTAAAGTACTTCGTATAGGCGGAGTGCGAAATACAAATGTGAAGTACATTATTAATACTGGCGTTGCACTTACTTTTGGTGCCAGCAATTTACCAGCAGTAAAAGCAGTTTGCCGGCATTCGGCCGTTAGTTGAATGTTTGCTGGGATACATTTACAATAGGTGTTTCATATAATTATATCTGTGAAAAGCGTGTGAAATTGACTAATATGAAAAAGAAAAAATTTATGCGAAGTGTGAATTTTCACACATTTCAGAGTTTTGTAGCAGAATGCTGGATGTCTAAGATACGAGGTCTGTTCAAAAAGTATCGCGAATTTTGTGTTTTTTCAAAAATTATTTATTTATTCATGAATATCTATTTTGTCCCCTTCAGAGTAATCCCCACCAGATATTATACACTTGTGCCAACGTTTTTTCCAATCCTCGAAGCACTTGAAAAAATCTGCCGTCTTTATCTCCTCACTCGTAGCGTAACGTCGTCCTTTCATGGGCCTCTTCAGTTTCGGGAACAAGAAAAAGTCACAGGGGGCCAGATCTGGGGAATACGGTGGCTGCGGCATTATTAGTGTGTTGTTTCTGGCCAAAAATTCGCGCACAAGCAACGATTGAGCAACGAGCAATTTTGGTACGACTTTCGCGACGACTCGTCTCATGCTCAAATCATTGATAAAAATCGAATGGCACGAGCCAATCGATATGTTTAGGTCCTCAGCAACATATCGATCTTAATTTTGTACGGTTGATAGGAACTGAGGAATCCTGGGGTACCAATACATATACTTTTCAATAGGGGATAGGCATGATTTTTTTTTTATTTTTTATTATATTCCTCTTGTTGCATATAAACATAAAAAACAGTTTTTATTTTTTGTTGTTGTAATTTGAAGGCTTAAAAAAATCATAAATGTATGTAGCGCGCGAAAACGACGTGTGACGTCATACCCCTTCTAACTGACGTATGACACTACTAGCTTACCGGCGTACATAGTCTGTTGTGAAGTTATTTGTTTGTATAACTTTCATAGGTTATGTAAAGTTAGAGTGATTTTAGTTAAAATAAAGTTTAATTCTATAAAAACAATTTATACATGTTTACCGAATTAAATTTTATATTAAAATAGATAACTTATATTGCAGTATTTCAATTATGCCTCTAACGTTTTGTAACTTCATTTAAACAATGTAGTAAAATTTTGACATCTAAATTACATAAATATTTACATTTTACAGAGTTGCAGCGTTTGTTTACATAAAGTTATAGAATATAAAATAAAAATTACTTTGACACCACGTATTTCCTCAGCACTGTAGCATTCATTATTTTTCATATATTCCATGAGCATAAATGCATCAATGTTGGGTAAATTATCACTCTGAGCCCTAACAAAATCTTTATCTGCCATTTTAATAATAAATGCGTGAAAAATTGCTTAAAAACAAATACAAAACTCTCGAACAATACAATACACACACGTGTAAAGATTATGTTTTAGCTGTATCTGTGATGTGAAACCCCTATCGTTTGACGTCATACTCAGTCGTTTTACTCGGCAACCTTCGCTCCGTGGTCGGCTTATTTCAAATGTACAATATTTTAATTCAAAAATTTGGCTATAATATTAATTAAAATGTAATTTTTGTTTTGTTAGGTGACATAACTAACATTAACATATCAAAATAATGTAGTTTTAAGGAAATATAAATTTTATGCGTATCCCCTATTGTTGACTGCTGCTTTTGCTATTGGTATAGCTATGTCATTTGAATTGCAATAAAACTTAATTTCATTATTGAAATACTGAATATTCATAGTCGTTACCAATATTGAATGCGTAATTGAACATTTAAAAGCGCAATAAGAAAATTATATGCAAAATAGAGTTCTACAAATCGCAAGATACCTTCTAGAATAAAATTACTCCTGTAATATAACTACATATAGTTTAATTTTACAAAAACTTATGCAAATAATCTTTACAGTAATTCAAATAATACTCATTTTACAATATGATCGTAATATAAATGGAATTCTGTTTTTGCGCACTAGACACATGGTCAGTAAAACAGACCACAGTTTTCAATTAACTGTGATAGCTTTATTCTATACATGTTACAATCATCCCTGTAAATAATGAAACATTTCTAATGTAAAGAGACAAAATGTTGTGTAGTAATATATTGGATGGTTGTATGAAGAGAGAAAGGTATATTGCCATGAGCTCAGTTTCAATTATGTCGAGAAAAACTGTCAAGATTTTCCAGGTAGACATATAGAATGTTGGACACAAGCCTTTGGGACTGTTAGCTTCCTGAACTGACCCTAAACGAGTTTTGAAAAAAGATGTGATGAACTTACTTGTGAAAAATGAGGAAGGAATGTGCTTTTAAAGGGTAACAGAAGTATTTCAACGGTTTTTACATTTTGATTTATTACACCTAGATTCAATGGTTGTTTGAAAACAGTTTAATTACTGTAGATCCCAAATGTTTTAACACCACTTTTTATAATTTAGTTCGGCATTTGTAATTTTTAATTTAAACAAACTTTATTTGATGTAACCAGAATAAATGTTCCCATTTTCTAAGGATTTTTGTTTCCAATATCTGGTCTTCATAACTAGCAAGTATTATATAATATATACAAGAGTATTCACTCAAAATCACGCACGTTTTGATGAAGAATTTTTAGTAAATAGGCGTCGGCATCCAGCGTTCTATGCGCCTATTATCCAGCGCCAACAAGCTCTGCTAACAGGCACTGTCATGTATAGTTTTTCGAATTGGCAACACTGTTTTCAGCGGCGGTCGTATTTATAGCTGACATCTGATTTGTGCTCAGTTTGGTTTGCCACCATGACATGAATAGACTTACGCCAGAAAAACGTTTGCATATTGTGCAAATTACATTTAAAGTAAAAATAAACTTGAGCTGGATGATATATCCTTGTGGTTTAACTATAAACAACTCTGGTGAATTTGTGTGTTGATACACAGAGACAGTTTAATATTTGGGTCCCGTTGCACCATTACTTTGCATTTTGCAAATTATTCAAAGTTTTACTTTTCACTTTTCATTTATGATGGCAATTGTTTTTTGTATCCTTCTGAAATAAATAATATGTGTTTATTTTTCCTATTGTTTTCTGTCCTCCCTCATCTGTTTCGGAGCCATACATTAGTACGAGACGTACTATAATTTGGTATAACCTGATCTTGGTGTTCCTAGACAGGAGTTTCAAGAGGAAATGCAAATTACGATACATAAATTCTATTCGCTTTATCAGATTCACCTGATTTATCATGGTGCCTAGGTATTTGAAAGTATAAACTCTCTCAAAAGAGTTATTAGTTTTTAAGTCGGCCGTGTTCTCATGACTGCGTCTACTAAAAATAAGATACTTGGTTTTTTTCATTACTGATGATGAGAATTGACAAAGCTTCAACATCAATAAGGTCAGTAAGGTATATTACGTCTTCAACCTTATTTGAAATACTATGCAATCTGTTAACCCTAAAATCTTGTAGCTTTTCGTGAGACCATCTCTAGCACCTGGTTAAACAGCAAAGGTGAGGTAACAACTTCTTGTTTTACTCCAATATGAATTTCAAAAGGCTGTGGCAAATGGTTTCCTACTTTCATTCTGCTTATGGATTCCGACATACACACCATAGTCAACTTGATAAATGTACTAGAGATAAACTACTGAAAGTTAATATTCTAACACAAGAGTTGGAATGTTATTCTAAAGCACTCATCTTCTTATGCATTTTGTGTGCATTTTATTCCTTCACTAGTGAAGGAATAATAATTCCATGCTCGTTGTCAGATATTATTGTTTCCTATAAGGTATGCATTCCTCCGCGCTGAAAAGTAGTGCAGACAGTATCAATGCTCTTATGAATACATTAAATAAATATTATTATTATTATTATTAGAAAATCAAGGAGCTGAAGCCAAGGCTTGTTTTGTTCCCTAAAAGTAATACAATACACAGTGTACATAAACTTACATTAAACATTGTACATCAAAAAACAATAGAAAATGAAGAGAAAAACAAGTAAATAAATATGGCAGTCTATAAATGAATGTCTAAAATGTTCTTAAAATTATTGACACTACTGGAGAACGCACTGGAAGGTAACCTATTCTACATACCCCGCACATTTTTCTTAAATTTGTCCCGTTTTAATTTGAAACTGTGTCCTCTTAGACGTATGTCGGTGTTAAAAGTATATAGATTGGACAAGTCGCACTGGAAATCGCCACGCACTATTTTGAACATAGTTATAAGGTCACCACGCAAACGTCTTTTCTCAAGAGTAGAAAGTTTAAGTTGGATAAGTCTTTCGTCGTATGACAGTCCCTGAAAACCATGTGCTAATCTGGTGAAGCGCCGCTAGACTCGTTCCAGAGCTATAATATCTCGCTTGAGGTGCGGAGACCATACGGAAACCGCAAATTCCAGATGTGGCCTCACGTACGTCGTATAGAGTTTGCGAACCGTCTCTGAGGAGGGACGAAAAAAGGCCTTAGAAAGTAAATACGACACATAATTAGCTCTTTTTAAGACCTTATTTACTTGCTGCGACCAACTCAAGTCCTGCGTTACTGTGACCCCAATATCAACCTGTTCATCCACCTCCTTAAGGGCAATGTTATTGACAACATAATTGTGCTGTGGGTTCTGCCGTCCCATATGAAGGACCGTTGTTTTGTTCAAATTTAGCGGAAGTAGCAATTTTTGTGTCCATTCAAAAAAATTCTGGATATTATTCTGTAATATCATTTGGTTAAGTCTGGCATCATTGAAAATTTTTGTGTCATCGGCAAACATGCAGAACGGTGACTCAATGGAATCATGTAGGTCAAGGACATATCTTAGGAATAGGAGAGGACCAAGGACTGAACCCTGAGGGACACCACTAAATACAGGACGGGTCAAATACAATGTTTACATTAAAATACAATTTTTACATTAAATAAATATAACATAACTTACTAAAAAGTACTAAAATAGTGGTCGATGTGCAGCTAATTAAACTAAAATTAAACAAAAAATAAATAAAACAATAATTTTAGTTAATTAATTTTTTAAATTTCTTTTTTTTTTGTTTTGGTGATCGTGGAGAAAGTAGGGTCTGTGACTCAGTTGGAAGAGTAAATTCGATGCACGTGGTTCCTCACTCTCACCTATGGCTCGTGCTTGGAATGTTCTACTCGCATCGAATTTTCCCATGACAACCTTGTTACAGGTTAAACCAACGTTTCCCAAACTGTGCGCCGCGGTGCCCTGGGGCCCCGTGGCTCGGCTAACAAGGCGCCGCGAAAACGTTCCAATATTCCTTCTGCGTTAGTTGGAGCAATGTTTTGATTTGGGGATCCGCGGAAAAATTCTGATATATTAAGGGCGCCGGGAACAGAAATAGTTTGGGAACTACTGGGATAAACTATTACATGTTCCTCAGCTAGCAATGTAGAAATAAAGCTTGGTTTTCTTCTGATTTTTAGGGTTTTGTAGGTATGACCAAAAAACCCTTATACCGTCATTTTGTCGTCTGTCTGTCTGTCTGTCTGTCTGTCTGTTCGGTAAAAATTGTGGCCAAACTGCTAAACCTAGAGAGTTGAAATTTGGCATGCTTATACAACTCTTTGACCCGCACATAGTAAAAATACTAAAACATCTAAAAAACATACCCCCCTAAAAATATAAACAAATATATGCTCATCGAAAACAAAAATATTTTTTCTAAATTCTGAGTAGGGTATCAAATGAAAGCCCTTAGTACGTGGATTAACGATCATATTTTTATTTTTGCAAAATAAATTATTTTGATGCGATTTTTGCCAAAATTGTGCAAAAATTTTTGTCCCACACCCTGTAGCCCAGATGGTTTAAACTAAAAATCTAAGTAATGTATATTGGTGTGAACTGAAATAGTACAACAGGAATTTTTGATCAGATTATGTTTTCGGAAAATAACGCATTTTTGTGGTTTTTGGTTCACAAAGTACAAAAGTTATACCAATGTAAGACACTCACATTCAAGGCGTACGATAGCGTTACTGGTTAGAGCACTGGTCGTAAGCTAAAACTCGCTGGTAAACGAAGGGTTTCCAGTTCGAGTACGGAGTGAATTTTATTTTTTCTGTTTTTTTTTTGCATTTTTATTATGTTGAAATTATTTTGTCAAAATTCTAGTTATATTTTGACAAATGTATTTAATTTTTAAGAGCGTAAATTTAATAATTATCTTATTATATGATTAACAGATGATAAATTATTTTAAAAATGTCGTTCATTTTGCCGTGATTACTACAAAGTAAAATTTGTCCTACACACTCAGCATACCGCCTTCACTTATTATATACCTGCGAAACCCTGAAATGTGTGAATATTCACACTTCACATCAATTTTTTTTTGTTTTGGTGATCGTGGAGAAAGTAGGGTCTGTGACTCGGTTGGAAGAGTAAATTCGATGCACGTGGTACCTCAGTCTCACCTATGGCTCGTACTTGGAATGTTCTACTCGCATAGAATTTTCCCATGCCAATCTTGTTACAGGATAAACCAGCGTTCCCCAAACTGTGCGCCGCGGCGCCCTGGGCCCCGTGGCTGGGCTAAAGGGGCGCCGCGAAAACGTTCCAATATTCCTTCTGCGTTAGTTAGATCAATTTTATATTAAGGGCGCCGGGAACAGAAATAGTTTAAGAACTACTGGAATAAACTATTACATGTTCCTCAGTTAGCAATATAGCTTGGTTTTCTTCTGATTTTTTTAAGGGCCCTCTGTGTTTGTCCCTGTAAGCGCGTTGGACCACGTGCTTATTAGGACCGGCCCTGGTTCACGATGATAAATAAGTAAGTGGAGTTTTTAAAGAATTAAAAACCCAAGAATAACAGCATTTAAGTTCTGCCTGTGCAATAATTCAGAGACGCCATTCCTTGCATGACAGAACGTAATAAAAAGAACGCTATTTACCATTTGTCCAGTCGTGCGGATTTAGTTAATGTAATGTACATTAAAGTTCCATACAAAATATTTCATAGTCATTAAGGCTTACAACACTGTATGCTTTTCATACTGTACTTTCAAAATTCAGTTTGTAATACATTACTTTTACTCAGCGATAATCAGCTTAAATTTTTATCCCATTGAAAAGTTTATAGAGCAATAAGCTTCACTGCAAACTGTATTAAAGTCTCTAAGTCCATCAGTAGCATTTTCATTTGGAAGTGACTTCTGTACTTGGTAATAGAGATTATGGAAAAGTAAAATGTACTGCTTTTACAATGTTTATTCTTTTTATAGTACAGGTAAACCTCGTTTCACGCCGGGGTTCCGTTCCAAGAGACACCGGCGTTAAAAAAAAATCGACGTAAAATAAACACAAATATAATGGACGATATAAGATTAGGTTACGTGTCAAAATTCTAAGAACAATCTAACATGTTTATTTAATACATAGCCTATATATATATATATATTCAAAATAAATTATAAATGTATTTAATAAATAAAGTTTAAATTCTTTTACAAAATACATAATAATCACTTAGGCCCGGTCTTTCCACCTTCAGATAAAGTTCCAGGTAACTATCTGACAGATAAGGTTATTTGTAACTTCATCTGCTGAATAAATGTCAATACCAGGCAGTGAAACCAATACGTCAGTCTCATTATCCGTTAGATAACTATCCGATAGATACATTTGTATAGAAAGAAGGGATGACATTTACTCAGCAGATGAAGTTACAAATAACTTTATCTGTCAGATAGTTACTTGGAACTTTATCTGAAGGTGGAAAAACCGGGCCTTAATATAATTAATGCATTTTTTAGGGTTTTGTAGGTATGACCAAAAAACCCTTATACCGTCATTTTGTCGTCTGTCTGTCTGTCTGTCTGTCTGTCTGTCTGTCTGTCTGTCTGTCTGTCTCTCTGTCTGTCTGTCTGTTCGGTAAAAATTGTAGCCAAACGGCTAAACCTAAAGAGTTGAAATTTGGCATACTTATACAACTCTTTGACCCGCACATAGGAAAAATACTAAAACATCTAAAAAACATACCCCCCTAAAAATATAAACAAATATGTGCTCATCGAAAACAAAAATATTTTTTTTTTAATTCTGAGTAGGGTATCAAATGAAAGCCCTTAGTACGTGGATTAACGATCAAATTTTTATTTTTGCAAAACAAATTATTTTGATGCGATTTTTGCCAAAATTGTGCAAAAAAAATTTTGTCCCACACCCTGCAGCCCAGATGGTTTAAACTAAAAATCCAAAAAAATCTAAGTAATGTATATTGGTGTGAACCGAAATAGTACGACAGGAATTTTTGATCAGATTATGTTTTCGGAAAATAACGCTTTTTTTGTGGTTTTTGGTTCACAAAGTACAAAAGTTATACCAATGTAAGACACTCACATACAAGGCGTGCGATAGCGTAACGGTTAGAGCACTGGTGTCGTAAGCTAAAATGCGCTGGAAACGAAGGGTTTCGAGTTCGAGTACGGAGTGAATTTTATTTTTTCTGTTTTTTTTTGCATTTTTATTATGTTGAAATTATTTTGTCAAAATTCTAGTTATATTTTGACAAATGTTGCATTTAATTTTTAAGAGCGTAAATTTAATAACCAGTCTTATTATATGATTAACAGACGATAAATTATTTTAAAAATATCGTTCATTTTGCCGTGATTACTACAAAGTAAAATTTGTCCTACACACCCAGCATGCCGCCTTCACTTATTATATACCTGTAAAACCCTGAAATGTGTGAATATTCACACTTCACATCAATTTCTTAAAATAATAAAATAATGAAATAAGATTACTAATTCACCAGTTCGTCGGTACGAAATTAAATTCTCACACTTTTTTGAAAAAAGCATGCAGTTTCATTTGCTTTGATTGTTGCTTCATTTCTTGCAGAATCATAGCATAAGGTCGAACGGCAGCTGTGACGCTTCTTTTAACATTTGCGCTTCGATTGAAATCTCACAGAGCTCATCTGTTAACCTTTCTATAGAAGAAAGGATACGAGTTAGATCGACCGTTTTTAGCGTTTTCCCATCATTTTCTTTCTCATCCTCCTTTTCTTCTTCTGCAGGATTTTCTGATTGAGGGCGATATAATTCCTCCATCAACTCTTATGCTTGTATAAAAGTGTGTCATTAGAATCGCGGCGCCTACTGTCGTCTGATGTCGGTCGAGCCGGGGAATCCCACGGCCAACACCAACCGGCGTAATTGTGAATCGGCGTAAAACGAACCGGTGCAAAACGAGGTTTACCTGTATTTGGTTGTAAAAATTTGCGATATGATGTTAATCTTTACAGTCATATAACAAAATAAGCTATGACTAGGGGCCTCAGCCCGGCTACGCCGGTTTTCTCCCCTACGTTGTTAAAACTCGTCGCTTCGCGACTCGTTTTAATATAATTTTGTCGCACTTGTCGATTATAAAACTCGTCGCTCATATTTTTTTAACACTATTTTATGGAAATTCCCCCTGCAAATGTCTTAAGTTTTATCGTTAATTCACCTTAAATACTTAATTAGTTTTCTTCTATCAAGAAAATCGTTCAAAATGTGAAATCTCGTCCCATTTTAAAATGCAAAGAATTTGACAGCTGTCACCTTCTGAAATCTTGTAAGCATATTTCCAATAATGGCCCAGATTCTTTGAAAAATGTTTTCTGATGCCTCAAATATTATCTCGCACGTCAAATAAGCTATCTTGAACCATTATCACCACTTAACACTTTGATTAACCCTGAAATTTTTAATATCTATAAATCTTTTTTAACACTATTTTATGGAAATTCGCCCTGCAAATGTCTTAAACTTTATCGTTAATTCACCTTAAATCCTTAATTAGTATTCTTCTGTCAAGAAACACGTTCAAAATGTGAAATCTACTCCCATTTTAAAATGCAAAAAAATTGACAGCTGTCACCTTCTGAAATCTTGTAAGCATATTTCCAATAATGGCCCAGATTCTTTGAAAAATGTTTTCTGATACCTCAAAATATTATCTCGCACGTCCAAAAAGCTATCCTGAACCATTATTACCATTTAACACTTTGATTCTCGCCGTAAATATTCTGGACCGGCCGTCTTGTATTAAGAATATTTTTGAATTATCGTCTGATAAAACCTGTCCGTGCCGATCAATGGTGACTTTGATTCGACACGGTTTCCAGGAAAAAATGCATGATTTTTATCAATAAAAATTAGTCAGTACCCCCTGTCGAAATAAAATTAAGCCTAAGCACTAAAAAAATATCACCCGGATAAGACGGCGGTTCATTTTCCTCTCTCCGCGATACCGGAAAAATGAAGATACACCAGAAGTTGAATAGAACATACATACCAACACTTGTACAATATAATAGTAGATAGATTTATTTAGTTTGCTCTGAAATAAAAATAAAAAAGTTCCACACCAGTTTTATTTGAAACAAGGCAGTATTTACCATTAGACGCATGAGGCGATAGCTGGATGCTCTTTTTGACCTGGAGCTCCGTGTTGGACTATATTTAAAACGTGTGTTTAAATCACATACTCATTTATTACTTTCTTACCTAATAACAAAATTGAAGTGAAGTGTGAATTTTCACACATTTCAGGGTTCTGTTTATCTTCTAGCTTATCTTGTTATATGACTGTAGGTATTTAGTCAGTGAATGATGATTATTAGAAGACCAAACAATGAATGCCTGTCACTACATAACACAATTACAAGTTTTGGTTTTAAATCCTTTAAATCAATAGGCACGACTATTTAGAATAGAGTTAGATTTTTTCTACCGTGTTTCATATATCTCTAATAATACCATAATACAAGCCCTGTCCACTATCAGTTGGCCCAGCTACGAAATTTTTACTTATTGGTGTTCAATTAACAGAATGCTAATAGCTTATGAAATCTAGGTAATATTTTATTTTCAATTAAACATCTTAGAGATTTACTGTTTTATACTTACTGTTTAGTAAGAAAAAAATAATATTTCCATAGGAGAGCCATTAACTTGGAAACCTATTTCAGAAGTTACCACTGGGTAACGTCACCTTTCATTTTTATAACGGCATTAATTCTTCTAGGCATAGTATCTACAAGGTCTTGGCATTGTCGAAGAGTAAAATTATCCCATATTTCTTGAAGCTTTAGTCTTAATTCTGGAATTGTTCTAGCTGGTGTTATACGCAATCGTTTTTTCATTTCGTGCCAAAGTGTCTCGATGGGGGATAAGTCTGGGCTACTTGAAACCCACTCTAAAAATGGAATAGAATGATCACGGAACCATTTCAAAGAGATTTTTTGACGTATGGCAAGCGGCTTCATCTTGTTGAAAAATAAAATCCTCTCCAGAGATTAATGCATGTTCCATAGTTGGCAACAGAGACTTCTCTAAAGTACTTCAATATTTGGCTGTGTTAACAATGCCATCGATAAAGTGAAGTTTTCCTACACCTCTTGCAGACATTGAACCCCACACCATGACAGATGCTGGACATTTCACTTTCTTTTTCAAGCAATCGGGATGATATGCTTCATGTTTCTGACGAATAACTCTGCTCCGGTTGTCCCCTACACAGACTTCAAACCTAGACTTATCGCTCCATTGCACGCTGTTCCACTTTTCACAATTCCATATTTTATGTTCTCTTGCCCATTTCAACCTGTTTTTCTTTTGCTTAAATGTCAACAATGGTTTTTCCTTGGCCTAAGAAAGTTTTATAAATTTCTGTAAATATCATTTAAGATTCCGATTAAAAAAATATTACCTTATAGGTTCCAAATCATATTTGTTTAGCTTCCTTATGACATGTAGACATTGAAACACGTCTTCCAACAACATCGCTCTACAGTACACTCAATTGACTGTAGTTAGCACGTCTGTTATCCTTAATAGTTCTTTTCAATGCACATTTGTCATTGTCCGTCAGTGTAGTTTTCTTCACGTACTGAGGCTTTGGGGCAACTGAACCACTTGTTTTGTACAATTTTACAATATTTCTAATACTGTATCTTGATAAACCTAATAATTTTCCGATTTCGGAATTGATTTTTCCTGTTTTTGCTAAGTTCACAATGATTAACCGAATTTTTTCATCAAAAGCTTTTCCTCTGCCCATGTTTTAAAATTATTTAGACTTAACACTTTTAATACATCATAGTCAATAAACAAACTTTGTTTTCCAACGCCTACTACGCATAGCTACCGCAAAAACCCAGTTATTTTATATACAGTACAAGAATACATGAACTCAAAAAATACGTTTGTTTTACGAATATTATTTTTATAATCACAAATTAAATATTACGGAAGAAATTTTGACCCCTCTGCTTCTAATATGATTATATTGTCAAAAAATGTACAAAGCAGCATTTACTTTTACTTATTATGTAATAATTTCTAAAGAAACTGAAAATTTCATAGCTGGGCCAACTGAAAGTGGACAGGGCTCGTATATATTTTAATGCACTTTTTTTGTTTTTATATAATTGCAAAAATATCATTCAAATCCAGACAGGCAACACTGCGGGCGATCTTTTGTCACGCAATAGCATAACGCCTACAGAGACATTGTTTATATTGCGACTATATGAAAAACTAACAGATTCTCTACTAGAAATGGAATCCCAGCAACCGGCCAATTATTTATTTATTTTCCCAATCGATATTTGCAAAATAAATTTACTTCTCTTGTCTATACAAAACTTACGTTAACTCAACAATTAAGATTTATTATTACGAGATGCTTTTCTTTGTTGTATATAACGAATATTTTTTTCTCCTTTGGAAATTATGAAACTAGTCTAATCTTTAGAAGATTCTGAGATGTACAAAACAATATTTCTCTTTATGATTTTCTTTAAAAAAATTACAATAGGCTGAAAGTAACACGGCGTGACTTAAAGGCATTTATATCTGACACCTCGGTCTGAATTAGAACAATTTCGTCTGGGAAGTTTGACTGCTGAGAATGGATGTTAGTGAACCAAATAAAGCGAAAAAAATTAATAATATTCTAACAAAAACATTAATTTAATAAATGCCTAGACGGTTAAAAAGAGAGAGAACGTACAAAGATTACAGGATAGTAGGGATAATGTAAGAGAGATTTTTTACTTGTAATAGTTTTTTTGTTGGTTTGGTTAAAATTAATGTACTTTTAATTAAGAAAGTGATAAAGAAGTAAGACAAATGTAAGATAAATTATCATTCTACACTCACCGACAAAAATGGGATCGTCGTACAATTATATTTTAAAGGTTGATAAAAAAATATTTAATAGTTTGAATAGGAAACTATAAGCATCGGGAGCTAAAACTATGTTTATATAACAAGTCCACCTCAACAAACATTTTTTTCCTAACTCAACAGGTTGTAACAATAAATAATAGCCATTTCCACGAAGACTATATGATACAGCATATTTAATAAATTTATTTTCTTTATCTTAAAGATTTCTAAACTCTTGCAACTGTTTTTTAGACAAATAAAATTAAAATGCCACTCGAAGACGTTGCACGAGTTGCGTCATTACATGAAGATGGACGCAGTATTCTAATATCGCTGGTCTTTTGAAAGTAGCTAAATCACTATTAAATTATATTTTCTTAAGCATAATTAGTAGAGCCTGGATTTTTAGGCATTTGCATATTTTCATATATTCCCTATTCCCTATTCTGTGGCTTCTTTGAATCGTGTCCGAACTCATAGTAACACCCAATTTGCTTTGGAATAAATTTAGCAATAACTCTTCTGTGTTTTCATTTCCATCTTCTTTTATTCCATAAATTCTTGAATTATGTCGGCGGCCATATTGCTCCAGATTGTCGACTTTTTCGTCTAGTATCTTGTTATTTTTCTTTACTTCTTTTACCTGCTCTTCCAGTGTTTCAATTCTTTTTCCCTGTTCTTTAAATTTGGTGTTAAATTCTTCTTTAATAAGTGTGTATATTTTAATCATAAGTCCATCAATCCATTTATCATCACAGGTTTCCGTCTTTTGCGCTTGTGTTAGAACCACACCCTGTCGCCATCATTTTATTGAGGGTCATGGAGGGTATGTAAGCTCCGAATTTCATGTCTTAATATTCATTGGATTTTACTATCGAATAAAAAATACCAGTTTACCCCTTTAGGAATGAAACTTTCAAAATACTTGTTTTTGAAAAGGTTTTAAAAAGGTGTTTTGAAAAGTTTGGAAAAAGGCACAATGCCAAAAAGGAATGTTATAACTTAACAAACATAGGAAAAACGATGGGTACTAGAATTCATCCCTTTTGGAGTGGATTGAGACGAAATCATGAGTTTTTTTAAAAATTATTGTATGGGTGAAATCATATTTGAGGAGTCAAATTTTAGCCCCTTAGAGGTCGACTTTCAAAAAATCTCTTCTTTGTGGGTGCTTACGTCATGGAAGGCATAAACTTTGCCCAATTCTCATCACGTTGGGTTCCAAAGCTGCTGAGTGATGATCCTTCACGACAACGCCAGGTCCCACATAGCAGATCTAACGCAACATAAACTGGTGGATATGGACTGAAAAATACTTGAACATCCACCTTATAGTCCAGACTTATGGCTATGCGATTAGCACATCTTTGGGCCCCTCAAAGGAACACTTGGAGGCGAGCGATTTGAGAACAATGATCAAGTGAAGACGTTTGTGCGCACCTGGTTAGATACCCGCCTAATTTCATTCTACGAAATCGGGATAAAGAAACTGCCCAAACGTTGGGAAAAATGCATCCTAAAAGGAGGAGACTATGTGGAAAAATAATTTGTAGAAATGTATAAATATTTCTTGTAAACAAAATTGTTAAAATAAAAGGCTCGTTTATATTTGATTTCCCCTCGTATATATATATATATATATATATATATATATATATATATATATATATATATATATATCTTCATATCGCAGTAAGTCTAAATATGCTAAATATGTATGTAAAAGAACTAGACATCTCCTTCGATTTGATGACATATTTAATAAAATTGAATAACCGTTTACTCCGAATACTTGTATAAACTTTTAGGTTAGATACAACTGCTGTGAGAGTCGAGAACGCGCACTTATCACGCTTCTAACGCCACCATGAAATTCAAACTTTCAAGTATAACACCACGCCCCTCACCCCTGTTGCGCCTGTGACTCCACCATGAAAATGATACTTAAATTTACTGAAAATTACTTTCTTCTCGAATTGAATTCAGCAGCTATATAGAGTAAAGTTAGCATGCTCGTTCTATAGTTTCATGATGCGTCGGTCGGTGTATTAACAATTGAAATATTTTAAATTTTACATCCGTTAAATTGTTTCTAATTGAATAATAATCTGGAGCCCATCTGCGTGCACTAACTATTTTTTAATTATATTAACAACTAATCTTGAAATTTGTTTGAAAGATGTCATATTATTTATTAAGTTAGAAACAGTTCTTGTTTACCAGAACAGTTTCATTGAATAATTAATGACAAAATGTAATTATTTTAACCAGGGTAAGCATTGAAAATATGGTCTTGTTTTAATTTTGTCATTGACATGCACGTGGTGGCATAGAATTAATAAATTAATAAGGTGTTGCTTTAATACCATTAGAATTTAAAGCAGATACGGTAACGCAGAGACTTACATTAAATTTCGCGTTAAGATTCCAGATTTAAATTTAGGCCAGGGCATGGTTGTTTGTATTTATCGTTATCACTTCATGTTAGTAAGTTAAAATTTTTGGCGCACAGCAACAAAGGCTATTTGCGCATAACGCAGCCCAAATGACTAAACTACATATTAAATCTAATAAATTAGACAATAAATAAATAAAATCATTAAAAATACGCTTCCTCAATAAAAGAAATCTGGCACGGACAAATACAAATAAATAATATAAAAAGTCTGTTCGAAATAATGAACGGACGCAGGGTGATGGTAAGAAGCTGTAAAGGGGCTAATTACTATCGAATATCACAGGATAATAATAAAACACATTAAAATAAGGTGCAAGAATTCACAAATAAAACAGTAAGTTCAATTCTCTCAGGAAGAGTATCAGCTTGTCCTTGAATACTCTGTCGCCACCTAAAGCAACTGACAGGTCATAGCACAGGCCTAACCTCTCCCTGACATCCTCGAACTGTACACACTCAGTTAAAAAGCGTAACACAGACGAACAAAAGCAAAACGGTCAATCAACACTTTTACCGAGAAGTTCTTGAAAAACTTCGAAAAAGGGTCATGTGTGTGAGACCAAACATCAAGAACAACTGAGTGTTGCATCATGACAATGCGCCTTGTCACACAGCAATTTCAATAAACGACTTTTTGGCCAGTAAGAACATGTCTGTGGCTCCTCGGCTTCCTTATTCGCCTGACTTGAGTCCTTGTGACATTTTCCTCTTCCCAAGAATGAAAAATTAGCTCAAGGGACGTCATTTTGGGACACTTGAAAACATTCAAACGTCCGTATCGACCAGCTGAAAGCTATTTTAGTATCCGAGTTTCAGCACTGCTATGAGGATTGGAAGAACCGTCGCCAGCGCTGTGTGGCTTCCCAAGAAAGTTATTTTAAGGGAGACAATATTGAATTTTAATTCTATTCGAATAAAAAAATGTTTTAAAATTAGTCCGGTTATTTAATTTACACACCAATTACGAACTTTTTTTAATTCCTTTATTTTAGGACGCTTCAGCTACTTCGGCTAATAGCGTCCGACATAATATGTACATATTTAACAAATTATATCTTAATAATGTTACAGAATAAAACATTTAGGTATCCAATAGATATTACATAATAGCATTCATATTCATATAAACATATAAGGTACATACATAATATTTAGTTAGTTTTTATAATTTGTGGATTAGATTAGTTTCTCTAAGAAATTGTAAGGTACTGTCTAGGTTTTTTGTGTTGTCCGCAAGGGCTTCTTTTAGGGTATTCACTTTATGTTTTCTTCTTTCAACTGTATATTCCAGGCAATCTATTATTATGTATTGTACAGTAAGGTTTTCTTGGCATTTTTCGCAGATACTCTGTTGCAAATTATGGAAGTGATGTTGGTGTGTCATTTTTATATGGCCTATTCGTAATCTTGTTAATATTTTTTCTTCTTTTCTGTTGTATTTTGTTTTCCATCTCGCCGTGTCTTCTTTGATTAATCTAAGTTTATTTTCGTGTATGTTCTTCCAAACGGTCTGCCAGTGTTCTTTAGTTTTTCTTCTAATTGCTTTTTTTAGATCTTGCAAGGGACATGGGATTGAAGTTATCGATTCTGTAGTAGCTTCTTTTGCAGCATTATCCACTTTCTCGTTTCCTTCGATGCCCATGTGGGATGGAATCCACATTATGACGATCTTAGTACCCTGGGTTGTTGCTTTGTGGATGTTAGCCTGGATATCTTGTACTATCTTACTTTTCGGATACATTTGCTGCATGCTTTGTATTGTGCTGAGGGAGTCCGTAAATATGACATACATATTATTTTGAAACTCGTTATTTGCTATGGCCTCTGTACCTTGAGTATGCTGTAGGCTTCAGCGGTGTAATTGCTTGCCATTTCCGGTAGACGGTATTTCTGGATTTTTTCTCCTATCACTACTGCAGCTCCTGTCTTATTTTCCATCTGGGATCCATCTGTGTATATATGGAGGTGTTGGCTGTAGATATTTATTGATTCTTTGAAAAGTTTTCTGTATATTTCAGGGCTGGTATCTTTTTTGTTGAACGTTGTTAAAGTAAGGTTGTATTCTGGATGATGTATGTTCCAAGGTACTGTGTTAAAGTGTATTTCTTCAGTTTTGGGTAGTACAATATTGAAGTTTTGTAAACAGTCAGTTATATGTTGTTGGATATTTGTTCTATTTGGGATGTATATTTCATTGTTAGTGTTTTGGAAAATTTGTGTGTAGGCAGGGTTTTGAGGATTGTTTAACAGGCATGCAGTATATGATAGAAGTTGCTGTGAACGGCGATGTTCTAGGGACAGCTGTCCGGATTCGCATAGGAGGCTTTTTACAGGGCTTGTTCGGAATGCACCTGTCGCTATTCTTATGGCTGTGTTTTGGATTGGCTCCAATGTTCTCAGCAATGTATTTTTTGCGTTTCCGTAGGCAGCACTGGCGTATTCTAATTTTGACCATATAAGAGCTTGATATATTGAAAGTAGGGAATCTCGATCAAACCTGGGGATCACATCGAGATTTAAGGATTCCACACACCAAAGCGGCCGCGGTGGCGATAATGCAGCGGCCTAACGCAACCTATACAATACAATGAGACCACGCACATACAAGCGTTCCGCTATCTGAGAACGCCACCGACTGCAGCGTTCAGTCTAGCGATCACCAAACACTGGCGGCCAAACTCGACAAGTTGCGTTAGGCCGCGCGATATTCATTGTTTATATACCAAAGAGTGAATATATTTAAGAAAATAATGTCTAAAATAGATAATTTAACAGAAAAAATCATAGATCAGTAAAGGATCATTTAATTTTGTATGACTTAGCACATCCTGATTACAAGAATATTAGGAAAACAAATAAAGTGTGGGACGAAATAGGAAAAGTTTTGGAAATTGATAGTAAAGTCTGTTCCAAACGATTAGGCGGAACTAGATTTTGCAATCTAGTTACTTTCATCGTTTAAATAATGCTTTTCAGCCGTTTTGTTTAAGCTTTGTAAATCATACTTGCAACAAACATTTTTTGGTTAAGGTTACCCAGCAAACATTGAACTAACGGCCGAACGCCGGCAAACTGCTTTTACGCTGGTACATTGCTGGCACCAGAAGTAAGTGCAACGCCAGTATTAATAATGTACTTCACATTTGTATTTCGCACTCTGCCTATACGAAGTACTTTACCAGCATTTTATAAGCATTCCTTATTTGTATTAATCCAAGGTTATTTCTAGCGGGCCAGTGCTTATGTTTATAACTTTTTTTGAATGTAATAATTTGAAAAGTCTGACCGTTCTTAGTCATAAAACACCCTAATGGCGTGGCCTTCGAGGGTCGGTACAAGTGATATTCTGTGAGTTCAAGTTGGTACGTGTTGGTGAACAGTTTATGTGTATTTGAATAGTTATTGATAGTGAGCATTATACAGTTTTTTATTGTGATTTGTGTGTGTTTTGTTAGATTTAAGGACGTAGTTTACACAAACTATTTCATATTAAATTGTTTAATTTTTAGTTTAGTTCAATCATAGTTTTTTCATGTAATAAAATTTTCAATTATTAATAAATCTGATACAAGATTATAAATATGTCATTTAAAAAATATAATTTGTCATATTTCATTTTGAATAGTGACATCTTAAATATTTTGTAAATATAATACTAACCTAAAATAATACAAACTTAATCCAAAACTGTAAAGCTTTTTTTACAATATAACCAAGTTTCTAAAAGTCAGTAATACACTATAAAAATCACCAAAATAACCAGATCTAGTTTGTTCTTACAAAAGTGAACAGCTTATAGCATTAATGCTTATAAAATTTGTTTATTGAATTTATTTTAACAAGTATGATTTCTTTAGGTTGGCACTCTTCAAGTCAGGGGGAAAAGATGTGGTAGATAATACAAGACGAATATTGGCGAAAATTATTAGTCACCCCTTATCTTTAGGATGAAATTGGTTTGACCGAAATGGCAGAAAACCATTTTCTTAAAATTCTTCATTAAATTAATAAATTAAAGAAACTAATTCCTGTTATTCCTGAAATTATATTTATTTAATATTTATAAATAAATCAATAAATTATAACTGTTAATTCAATTTACAATCGGCTAGTTTTACCATCGTTGAATAAATTTATTTAACAACTTAAGTTAACAATATCGCATCATTCTATTGACAGCAATGTTAATTTCTTCATTAATAGTTTAAAACCGATGCGATATTGTCAACTTTACTTGTTAAATAAATTTATTCAACGATGGTGAAAATGGCCAAATGAGTATTTATTTTGCACCTAACCATTAATTTATTTTAATACTGGGTAAGTACACATATATTACATTTGAAACACTAGAGAGTGGGTATAATATAAGCACTAGTCTGTCAGAAATAAATCTTGCAACTAATGCGATTATTTTGCACTTTACCGTTGCTGGGCCAGCAACTGATACATCAATGGGCCAGCTAACGTCCACGGGGACACCGGGGTACTGGCCCAGTGCAAAATGCCAGCACTGGACCAATGCGAAATGCCAGCACTGGCCCAGTGCGAAATGCCAGCACTGGCCCATTACTTTCAATGCACTTTACCGTTGCTGGGCCAGCAACTGATACATCAATGGACCAGCTAAGGGCCACGGGACACCGGGGTACTGGCCCAGTACGAAATGCCAGCACTGGCCCATTACTTTCAATGCCGGCGAGTATGTGCTTTACCAGTACTGGTCCGGATAAAAATGTTTGCTGGGTAATATCATTTTAAAATGTCATTTTCTTTATATTTTGATTTTATGTGTCATTCTTAATACAAATATCCCATTTATTTATTTGTTGTCATTAAAATATGTAAGAAAATTAATTTAAGTTTGACATATGTCATTCGTTTCCATGGTTTCATTGTTGGAATTTTAAATTTTGACATTCCAACGTGAAAAATGAAATAACCCAAGCAAGGTCCCTTTTCGTGACAACCTAAAAGAACGAAATTCCCATTTAGTTCCGCCTAACCGTTTGAAACAGACTGTAAGTAGATTATTATTTTTCCTCTACATACAATTAATTATTCTATTGTATTCTCGCAATCAATATTATCATACAACTATATACCGTGATTCACTAACTGATCGCTACCGCTACCGCCACTCCCACCGCGTTTGTGTGAGGAGACCTGATCGCTAGTCGTATCGCTACCGTGGCCGCTACCGTGGCCGCCACCGCGGCCGCTTTGGTGTGTGGAATCCTTTAATCTTTATCTAATGATTTTGTTACCGCTGTAAGGAAGGAGTCGATTGTAGTTATTGTAGATCGGTGAGCTTTAAAACCATGTTGACAGTTAGTTAGTATTTGATACTTGTCTAAGTGCCTGAGCAGACAATTTAACATAAAATTATTAACATAAGATTTTTGAGAAGCTCGATATTAATATAGTACTTTAATCATCACAATCTTTCCCCAACTTGTTCACATATCGCGTTTTCGAGAAAAATCGTGCTCCGTCTTGTTAAACCCTGTATATTTTTCTCATTGTCTTTATTATTTGTATGAAGCTGTCTTTGCGTCCTTCTGCAGGCACAATCCTGTTTCATACTTTTGTGAAAAGTTTTACATTGTGCATACCTAACTAATGTAACAAAAACTTGTTAAAACTCGTCCACCCTGTAATCTTATTCATAGCCAACAAGCATAGCCTGTATTCAAAGGCCATTCTTCGTCCTTTACCTTATTCTATTCTTTGTTATGTTTTACGCTTCCCTTCTCTCTTTCTATAATACGAATACACCACCCAGTAAATCATATTGTCGTACAAGAAACCATGCATATAACACTGTCTTTCTCAACGAACCAACCTCTAAAGAAATTCAATAAAAAAAGTCATCTTTTGTCCGTAAAACCCTCTGATATTGTTTAGGAAGATACATTTTTCATGTTAAGACTATTGCGTTAATATAAATATTTTATAAGGCTTTATTCTTTTTCAGATATCAAACTGACGTAAGAGAACATTGGATGAAATGTAAGTGAATTTTTTATGACTGTCTTTCTACAAAACATGCTTCATTGACGGGATTTTAACATTGTATAAATTATTCTGTTTAAACCTTCATAAAAATTGCGCAGAGTTAATAAATCAGATTATAACTGGAAACACCATATTTTTAAAACTATAGTCGGATTGCTGATAGGTGACTGTTCGTTGCTACAAGTATCGATATACAATACTATATGCTTTCACTGTCTATATCATTATAATTATTTGCATACCCATAGTAACGTATAGTGACGCAAGTTGACAACTAACCTTCCAAATTATTTTAATAAAAAACAAAGCATTAGAAAGAAACGACATGATTCGAAGATATCTTTACTAATTTGAGAATGAAAATAAATTCACAGCAGTACTCAAACAAACAAAATTATTAATTTTAAGGTAATAATTATAAATAAGGAAAAACTTATACTCATACGTAAATTTTGGATTATAATTTGTTGTTTAATTAAATTAAATTTTTAAGTTTCCCCTAAGTACAAGTAATAAAGGTCAAGTAATAAAATATTAAGTAAAATTATATTTATTCATATAATATATTGCTACAAGTTGTATTTAAATGTTTATTTTTATTTTAAAAAAATTAGTCACTGTAATGCATGATAACGTCGTCATCTGAACTATCGCTGTCATTTCTTGTATTTATTATTATTGGATTAATATCATCAACAATCCTTTCCCTTTCCCACCATTCATTTATTAAATTTTCGATTTTTTTAACAGATTTTGCCCAAGTTTCACAACTAATTTGATCACAGGCTACTTGCCACATTTTCTAAACTTCGTTATCATTATATCCGTTTTGACCAATATGTCTATCATAATATTTTTTTGTTATACCCCAAATTAGTTCAATGGGGTTAAACTGGCAGTGATAAGGAGGTAATCTTAGTACTTCATGACCATACGTTTGTACCAATGTATCAATAATATAAACTGGTTCAGATTTTAATTTCCTTCGTTTTCTCGTGATTTTGTTAGTGAGAAGTTCAGATTTATTACATTTTATAATTCTACAAATTGTTGATTCCGAAATCTTTAAGGCAGCTGCTACTCTTTGATGGACACAAGATAGAGAAATAAGTGGTCCATTGTTCTCTTTTTCGGATTTAAAATATTCCAGCAGATTTAAAATTAAAGTTTGTAAATTTAATAATTGGCCGCAAGATCTATTAATTAATATTATTAACAGACACTGACAGCTAGCACAAATAACAAAAAACATTTTTAAAATCGCTGAAAAATGGTAACTAGATTATTATATAAATGCATTACTTGATACATACATGTAACAGTCACCTATCAGCAATTCGACTATAGCACTAAACTATCTTCAGTGCTCTACGCTCTAAAAAGACTAATGCTATTAGGTGTGTTCGATTAGCACATTTACAGTTACTGTTTACTGTCGCGTTAAAAAAAATCTGTTCGTTTTGTTTCGCAGTAACCGCAAATCTGTTCGATTTGTCGTAATTTACTGCCAGTTTATGACGCTACTGCGAAAAAGTTACAGCTGCTTCTCTTGCGGATTATTTGTTACGGCTGTGTGTGTTTACCTTTTTGAGTTGGTACCATAGATAAAGAATAAATGGTTGGTACTTTGTTTTTGACTTTTTGACAGGAATATGGATAGCATATTTGTTTTGATATTTATACTATATTCTTTGATGACTAATGTCTTACAAATTATTTTTTTGAATATCCTGGGACAATAGTTTCTACAAAATTTTTCAGTTTTTCTATCCTGGGGCATTTTGTTAACCTCGCAAATACAGTTCATAACTTCATTATCCGAACTCGAAAAATCTAAATCTGAATCAGATGATTCTGGATTTGATAATATTTCAAGATCCATTAAATATATCTAATATTTTTCACCCTTTCGACACTAGGCTGACCAGATTATTTTCACAGAAAAAGAGTATACTAAAAAAAAAAGGTTACACTCCAAAAATTCAAATAATGAGCAAAAAACAGAGGTCCTCATTCAAAAATACTAGTGACGAGCAAAAAAAAGGTCTTCACTCCCAAAATAGAAGTGATGAGCAAAAAAAAAGGTCCTCATTTCTAAATTAGAAGTAATAAAAACAAGTGACCATCAAAAAAGAGTATATTCAGGGTTTTTTTTTTATAAAAAGTAAGAGTATAGAAAATATTACTCAAAAAAGAGTATAATACTCTTAAAAGAGTACGTCTGGTCACCCTATTCGACACACAAGATAATCTCTGAACCAAATCGTAAAAAGATTCTTAACCTGGAAACAAAAAATGATCGAGAAAAAACAAAAGCAGGGACCATATTAGGACCTTCCCCACTAATAACTTGATAGGCAGATATTGTTGTTTTCGGACTCTGGTTTATTCTACGTATTTAAACAATTCATTTAAATGTTACCAACTAAAATACTCTGAAACTAAATTTGTATTGTCCAACATCCTTTCAAAATCTTGCCATGTTTCCCAGTTTCCATTTTCCTGTGGAAAGTACTCTAGTGTTTCCACATCCGGTAATAATTCATACAATACCACAAGTTAACGATTTAATATCCCTAACGTTACCAGTTCGCTAAGTGCCCTAACACTTGCAAGGTTGAATATTATGTAACACACTTGCCAAAATGACATACATAGTTCACTGTTTAACAGTTTTGTTCGTAATCTTCAGATTTAGGGTGTATTTCAAGAGAATACGGGACAAGAGTGCAATCAGTGGCTTACGGTGACTTTTCATTAGAAGGAATCAGTTTGATAGGTGAATAAAATACTCCCTCTGTCCGAAAATATGGTATGCATTACTTTAAACCAGTGGCGAAAGGAGATTTGTTCTACCCAAAAAAAATTATACTAAAAAAAAAAAAAAAAAATTAAAAAATATATTCATTATTGGCCATAAAGATTGCAACTTTTAACATTTTTCAATTTTTCAAATTTAATAATAATATTGGAAAATAAATACTCTTAGTTCTATAATTTAATCATATTTTGTCTGTTAAATCAATCAATAGTCAAATAATCTGACTTCAGATTAATAATAAATTTTTTCTTCATTTTTATATGAACAAAAATATTGCAACTACTTGAATTTTCTTGTTATATGCAGGTTGTATCCATAAATAATATGTAGTGCACAAGTAATATTTCAGTTTACATTTGCCAATCATGGGTCGTAGTAAAACTGTTTCAAGTGAAATTAGAAACTAAATAATTTCTGGTTTTAAAGACGGGTTGCTGCAAAATGTGATTTCACAAAATTTAAATGTTCTTAAATCTACTGTGTCGCGAATTATAAAACGATTTCGAGAAGATGGTACGTTTGAAGTTTCAAAAATCTCAGGACGGCCACGAAAAACTAAAAAACGAACTGATAAAAAAATTATTCATTTATCTACCAATAACCCCTTTCTGTCATCGGAGAAAATTTTGGGCCTTTTGCCACAAATGGATCAAGAAAACATCTCAACAAGAACTATTCGCAGAAGATTAGTTAGTGAGGGTCTTTTTAGTCGCCGTCCTGCTAAAAAACCACTTCTATCCAAAAAGAATGTGAAGGTCCGATTAGAATTTGCTAAAAATCGTATTGACTGGACTATGGATCAATGGAAAAAAGTTATTTTTAGTGATGAATCTAAGTTCAATTTGTTTAAAAGTGATGGTGTAAGTTACGTTAGGAGGCCTGCTAATAAAAGATTAGTTCTAAAATACACCTTGCCAACAGTTAAACATGGCGGAGGTGGTGTGATGGTATGGGGCTGTTTCTCGGGATATTGTATGGGTCCCCTATACCACATTGAAGGAATAATGGACCGATTTAAATATAAAAACATCCTTCAGAATGTTATGGAGCCTTATTCTGATGAGTTCATGCCTTTAAAACATATTTTTCAGCATGATAATAACCCAAAACATTCTTCGAAAGTGGTCGAAAAATGGTTCGAGGATTCAAAAATTAATATAATGACTTGGCTGTCACAGTCACCCGATTTAAATCCAATAGAAAAGCTTTGGGAGATTGTCGACAGAAAGATTAGAAACTAAACGCATTCAAATATTGAAGATTTGTTTAAAGCTTTGCAGGGTGCCTAGTCTAATATTGATGATGAAATGATCACGAAATTATTAGAATAAATGCAGAAAAGATGTCGGAAAGTTATAAATACTGGGGGTTACTATACAAAATATTAAAAATGATCTGTTAATAATAATTAATTTTCTTAATTAAGGGTGCGCACAACCGTACAGTTTCTATACAAGACTAACAACCTGAATTAAAATTAGTAACAATCTATTCATCAAAATTTTCAGGGAATTTTTATTTATCTAATAGGATATTTTTAATTGGCAAAAGAACTTTCATGTAATTGTAAATAAACAACTTGCGTTATAGACGCCATCTTGTAAACCATTCGACGCACATTTGTGTACCATGCGGAAAATTGTAGCTAAAGCTTCATTCTACAAATATGTTTAGAGATAATTTGTTCTATTGTGAAAATTACTTATAGTTATTGTACTTGGTAATCTACTTTTGTCGCCACCTCGAATCTGCCGCGGTTCTCAATATAGGTGCGGTGGATAAAAATGTTCCATTTTATGTAAAGAATACTTGCACCAAGTGGCATTTCATTATCATCAAGTATAATATTTTTCGACGAAGTCTCTAAACTATAAACAATCATGTGGAAAAAAACGTATTATTTGAACATTTCTACACAAATCTATATAAATATAAAAATTATTTTAAACCCACATATATATTTAAAAAATTACAGAACATTGTCGTGTGTTCCCTATTATTAAGTTATTGGGCCATAACATCTTTACAATAATTTTTTCTACAATCAAATATATCCTATTAGATATATAAAAATTATGTGCAAAATTTGATGTATAGATTCTCACTAATTTTATTTCAGATTGTTAGTTTTGTATAAGAAACTAATAACCTCTGGGGTTTGTACGTAGCGTTAATAAAAAAAAAAAAATTAAGAGTAGTAATTTAGTAGTAAATTAAGACAAATTAAAAAATATTAAATACTATTAAAAAAAATAGAATTTACCATTAAAATTTAATTTTTTACTATAATATATGTAGAGGATTGTTAAAGGTAAGAAGTACATTTTTTTAATTTTAAAAATATTGAATAGAATAAAAATAAAAGAGGATTATCAAAAGTTGCTACCTTTATGGCCAATACTGTATATTTTTTATTTTAAAAAAAGATGTAGGTAAATCTTCAAAAATACATCAAATTATGATTTATACAAATTTTTGTTTAAGGTTTGGTTAACTAGTTATGATTTTTTTAAAATTTCATAGTTTAATAACTTCCGTTTCCGGTTTCGGTTTTTCATAAAAAACAATAGGCTTCTTCCCAATTAATAGGAGAATTTTTTAGTACCAGAACGAACTCTCTAAGTTGAATCGTTCTTGAGTTATCACACACATACACACACGCACGCACGCACGCACCCACACACACACACACACACACACACGGACGGACGGACGGACGGAAATTCGAAAATAGGTTTTTTGCATTCCCTGGACTATGAAACGTGGTCATCGGTCAAAATCTCAACGTCGAAAATTTTCGCGATTACAATACTTGCCCCTTATATAATAAGGTCGGGCAAGTAAAAATTGCTCGAACGAACTCTCTAAGTTGAACCGTTCTTGAGGTATCGTGTATACACACACACACACACATGCGCGCACGCACGTACGCACACACGCACGCTCGCACGCACACACGCACGCACGCACGCACGCTCGCACGCACCCTCGTACGCAGGCACGCATACACATACACACACACACACACACACACACACACACACACACACACACACACACACACACACACACACACACACACACACACACACACACACACACACACACACACACACACACACACACACACACACACACACACACACACACACACACACACACACACACACACACACACACACACACACACACACACACACACACACACACACACACACACACACACACACACACACACACACACACACACACACACACACACACACACACACACACACACACACACACACACACACACACACACACACACACACACACACACACACACACACACACACACACACACACACACACACACACACACACACACACACACACACACACACACACACACACACACACACACACACACACACACACACACACACACACACACACACACACACACACACACACACACACACACACACACACACACACACACACACACACACACACACACACACACACACACACACACACACACACACACACACACACACACACACACACACACACACACACACACACACACACACACACACACACACACACACACACACACACACACACACACACACACACACACACACACACACACACACACACACACACACACACACACACACACACACACACACACACACACACACACACACACACACACGCACGCACCCAAGCACGCACGCACGCACGCGCGCGGACTGCACTTCGAAAATAGTTTTTTTGGATTCCCTGGACCATAAAACGTGGACATCAGAAAATTGGAAATTTTCCTTTTTTACTCATTGTTTTGATATAATATTTAACATTTGAATTTTTGATGGAATAAACAAAGTAAATTTACTGCTGACCATGTAAAAATGTTAATCTATCTTAGTTTAATCTGTAGTGCGAAATAGTAAACTAAATCTGTGTGAAATTTCTCTGGTTTTATGCAAATACTAAATCCGGCTGTGAAAAACAAACAGCTAACTTTATTAAAAACAATATTTTCATATTATCAGACCTGAACGTTTAACCCGAAAATGTTAATCAAGTTGGTATGTAATTTTCACAACTTTTATTAAGTTAAAGAGTAACGTATAACTTTATAAGATTGAAAGCTGAAACTTAACTTCACATTCTCAATTTATTCATAATTGATTTTCTTTCTCATAATCTTATAACTTTTCTAATCTTGTGACGTTTAATGTAGATTCTAGTTCATTGTTTTTATTTAACTTTTTCTATTTTTATTTCCATTCCATTACCTAGAATTCATATCAGGGCTCGAAATGCAACATTTCACGAATCGAAATATCACTCATTACTGTGCTCTCAAAAAAATAAATAAATAAAACATTATAAGCGTTCGCGCCTATTACGTGTCACGCGAATTATTAATATTTATGTGTAGAGGTTCTCAGCCCAACATTATTTTTAGTTTAATTACCGAATAACATTCGAATCATCTGTGTCATCTTAATTTTTGTACTCTAGTCGTATTTTAGTCGCTTATTTCGGTCTCTGCCTCATCTGAGCTTTTAGTATCGTGCGTCTTTAAGCAGAGGTAGAATTAGTCTTGTTCCACATCGTTTCGTTCACTCTGCTGAGGACCTAAACATATCGATTGGCTCGTGCCATTCGATTTTTACCAATGATTTGGGCATGAGACGGGCCGCCGCGAAATTCGTACCAAAATTGCTCAATTTAGACCAAAAACAGCATCGCATTAACTTTGCTAAGGAGCAGTCGGACTCTGTCCACGATGACTGTCTGGCCCCCCTGTGACTTTTTCTTGTTCCCGAAACTGAAGAGGCCCATGAAAGGACGACGTTACGCTACGAGTGAGGAGATAAAGACGGCATCGAAGGAGGAGCTGAACAAGATCACAAAAAATGATTTTTGCAAGTGCTTCGAGGATTGGAAAAAACGTTGGCACAAGTGTATAATATCTGGTGGGGATTACTTTGAAGGGGACAAAATAGATATTCATGAATAAATATATAATTTTTGAAACAACACAAAATTCGCGATACTTTTTGAACAGACCTCGTATGTGAGTGAGGCCAAAAGTCTACCCGACTGACAATACCCAAAGAAGAAGTAAGTAGAAATGGTTTCTATTGGAACAACATTGAACGGGATATTTCTATAAATACAAGGTGTCTCAAAAGAAATTTTATATTTAGTGGATCGATTAAAAAAAAAAGTAAGCCGTATATAGAAAAAATGTTTATTAATTATTAAAATACACTTTTTGGGTTTTATTTCTTAAAAATAATATCGTCTAAATGTAGACCCTCGCGTTCTCGGCTCTCATTTAATCGAACAGTAAAATTACTTATGATGTCTCGGCCGGTGGACTCAGGGATGGCTGCCATTTCGTGACGGATATTTTCTTTCAAATGCGCCAGTGAAGTCGGTTTATTGGCGTAAACTTTAGATTTAAGATAACCCCATAGGAAAAAGTCCATAGGGGTTAAATCTGGACTGCGTGGAGGCCAATTTATGTCACCTCTCCGGGAGATTAATTTGCCTGAGAAAATTTCACGAACACGTGGCAGAGACATATTGGACGTGTGTGAAGTTGCTCCGTCCTGTTGGAACCATGTTCTTTGGTTATAGCCAGGAAAGTTTTGCAGTTCAGGTACCAAGAAGTTGTCTAACATCTCCACATAACGCTCTGAATTCACTGTAACTGCACGCCCCCTTTCGTCTTCAAAAAAGTAAGGGCCGATAATTCCTCGCGCCGACATCGCAGCCCATACGGTCACTTTAGGCGAATGTAGGGGATTCTGATGTTTGCGTTTCGGATTCGTTGCACTCCAGTAGCGGCAGTTCTGCTTATTTACGTGGCCATTAAGATGAAAATGAGCTTCATCCGAAAACAAAATGTTGGTAAACGTTGAAAATCGCTCAATCACCTGATTTACGAAATTAAGCCTCTGACTGGCATCTTGGGGCTTTAATTCTTGCACCAATTGAATTTTGTAGGGGTGCAGCTTTAGGTCTTTGTGCATAATGCGATGTAATGATGATCTATGCACATTTAAAGCCCTTGCGCGCTTCCGAATTGAAAGGTTCGGGTCGTCACGAACAGACTGATTAACATTCTCCACGTTTTCTACCGTTCTTGATGACCTAGGTCGCCCGGATTTTGATTTATCCAGCGTTGTACCAGTCTCTTCAAACTTTTTAACCCAATGTCGAATGAAAGGAATGCTTGGCGCATCATTTGTGGCGAAAACCTCGAATACTGCAGAATTTTCTACGCGCTACAGTCGCCGAATCACCGTTTTTGTAAAACTCTCGCACGCATAACGCGCGGTCTGCTCCCGAGAAACGCTCCATAGCGACTACATTCCCAAGAGCCAGGCTACCGATTGACATAACCCCCGCGCCCCTCGGATACGTTGCGTTCACGCAGTAAGCTAAATAAATATAAAATTTCTTTTGAGACACCTTGTATTTTGAAAGATAAATAATTCTCAGTAAGCTGAATTAAGCCGCTATATTTATCAATTAATAAGTTTGACACATCCTTGCAACTTAAGCGATTATAGTATTTCCGGTTACAAGTCTGCTAGTGCGAACTAACACCATCCATCAAGAAGGCTTATATGTTTACTTGATGTGTGGATAGTAATATATTTTTATTTCTATTTTCATGTTTTTATTATGAGCAGTACCTATATGTTATGAAAAATGTATTTCTGGTGAGAAGTTGCATAAGAAAAGTAATATGTATTTGTCAAGATTTTTAACCCTGGAAAGATGGCATAAATTTTATAAATGAAGATGGAGATTATACATTTTAGCTTATAAGGAAGAGACAGGGTTTTAAAAATTGTATTCATGTGAAATTTTAGTGGATAATAATTAAAAATTAAATTTAATTGCACCGCGTACTTAATTCAGGTTTATGCCGTTAACTATTAATAAAATTTAATCACTACCATGGGCACGGATTAAATAGTAATTAAGAATTTGACATTTGACTATAAAAGAAAGATTGGTTAGTACAATTTTATTATAAATATGGATGAAGAATAAACATATGTAGATATACTATTATTTAGATTTGAAGTTGCTAAAAAATCTCAACAGCGAATTATAATGATACCATGGAAAAAATTGCATTTATAAAAAATGGGTAATGATTTCGTTTATCCAAAAACACAGTTTTGTGCTTAAACGACGGTTCCAATATGGCTTATTTAAAATAGATACTAATAATATTGGTTGATAGTGACAGACAGACAGACATACAGACACTTTTCTTTGCTCTTTCTCTGTTTTTGTCTATGCTGTTTTCTATATTCAGCCATTTAGCTACAATTTCTACCTCACATACAGACAGATAGACAGACAGACAGACAGATAGACAGACAGACAGACAGATAGACAGACAGACAGGCAGAGAAACAGACAGACAGATAGACAGACATATAGACAGTCAGACAGACAGACACAGGAGTGACGTTATAAGGTTTTTTTGGTGGTCATATCTACAAATCTCTTAAAATAGGTATATCCTCCGATTTTATTAGTATAGATCTCCACCCCTTTACTACCAACAAGATTATAATCGAAACATAATGTCCTCTGAACAAAAGGAAGAAAAAATGGTTTTGTTAAATCTAAATTGACCACAACAGCCATTTATTCATTTTTCTGTTCTATACACAAAAACTTACATTGTTTAGGCTTGTTTTACGATTTTTCTAAAGCCTTTGATTTAGTCAATCACTCTATTATGGCAAACAAATTAAATGATAATAGAGAACAAGTTGTTTCTATTAGCCAAAACCATAATAATTTTAGATCTCACAAGTGACAATGTAACACTGGAGTACCACAAGGTTCTGTTCTTGACCCAGTTTAATTTCTCTTATATATAAATGATTTGCCTGCATTATTTCCAAACAATGCTATTTGTCTATATTCGGATAATACTTCACACTTACTTCATAATGCAGATGCAACTTCATTAGCTTTTGATGGTAAAAGTAACTTGGAATCAATGAGTCAATGGTGCTACTAAACTAAACCTCTTTTTAAATACAAAAAAGTCATACTCTGCTTTTCCATGGACACAAAAATGCATCTATAACCAGTCCATATATCCACTTCAAAAAAGGACAAAAAAGTAATCAGTGTTCCCAAATCAACAAAATTTTTAGATATAATGATAAGTGACAATCTGAGCTGGTAGAACTGCTTATTTTAGAACGTTTAACGCAACAATGAGCTATGACATTTTGTGTTGGGGAAGTTGCTCTGAATCGTCAAAGGTTTTTGTAGTTAAAAAACATGCTCTTCGCATAATAGGTGGTGGCACCTTTAGATCATCTTGCAGATCCTCTTTCCTGTTTTGTCTATAATAACTCTTCCATCTGTTTATATATTAGAAGCCGTAATATTTGTTAAAAATAATCCGCACCTTTTCGCTACCAATTCTGATTTTCATTCTTATCATACCCGCAGTAAACACTCAATTGTATGTCCCTCTCATAGCTCTGCACTGTACAGTAAAAGTCCTCACTACATGGCTTTAACATTATTTAACTGTGTACCAACTGAATTAAAATCTATAACGTCCAGTTGAGCATTTAAATTTAAATTTAGACATTTATTACTATCTAACTGTTTTTATAGTATACAGGAATATATACACCTTAAAGGCTTATATTGAATAATGTAATCTCTTAACTGCACTATTAGTTAAAGTTATATGTACTGTTTAACTCATGTGGCTTCATGTCTTATTAGTTGAATAAATTTATTATTATTATAATTATTAGATTACAATAATTTAGGGCAGTGTTTCCCAACCTTTTTTGAGTGGGGAACCCCAAAGCTGACTTGTTATTGAGCGAGGAACCCCTGCACCACTGACAAATTTAAAACATAAATTAATACTGGTAAACATTTTCTAATTAGATGTTTAACCAACTTGATATTCTGGATATATTGAATAGTTTGACCCATAATGATCGTTACCACGCTTAAAAACAACATATATAATCAAATACTTATTAACCCTTTACCGCATAGTGTGCCATATATGGCACATTCCGATTTTTATTTTTTATTTGACTTTGGAAACTGAATCAGAACGTTACTTCATGAATGTTCATATATGCCACATACACAGCAATGTATCCTGCAGTATCTCAAGTAATGGGCTGCAATAGATTTGAGGATATCAAAGGGAATTTGCACTTCAACGATAACTCTGAATTTATTGAGAAAGGACAACTAGAAGATACGATCTTTTCTTTCAAAAATTCTAGGGCGACTGCTTTTAATCCCTAATGAAGAACACCTAGCAATTGACGAGCAAATAATACGGAATCATTTTCTTTTGAAACATAATGTAGAATCATGATGTTCCATGTATGGCATAAACCTAAATTACTATTTTTTCATATAAATAATAATTAATATTATAAATAAATTTTTTTTAAATTAATTTTTCAATCAATAAGAACCAATTCCTAATGCTGATGAATTATTTGAGCCAAAAATAAAAATTCATGCAGTAAAGGGTTAAGTTTCATAGAACCTCTAAGAGACTCTGACGGAACCTTAGGGTTCACAGGAACCCCGGTTGGGAAACTTTGATTTAAGGTAGTAATATTTATCAAAAGTCCAGGTCTCAATTATTTTTCACAGTTGTTCAGCTTCTACACCACTATATGATAATTATGTTCTCTCTCTCTACCCCTTTCCTATCAACAAGATTACAATCGAAACATAATGTCCTCTGAACAAAAGGAAGAAAAAAACCGAACGAAACTTTTGTTCTCTTTCTGTAAATAGTATTGAAAAAGTCCTTTTAAACTAATTTTATAATTGAAATGAAAAAAGAACAAAGTTTTAAAGCCCTAGGGTGTTTCTAGTTAAATATTATGAAACATTCTGGAATATAAAACAAGAAAAATGAAAGATTTTATTTATTTTAATAAAATAAATTTCGTTTATATTGTATGTTGGTTTTTTCATTGTTATTATAATATAATATGAACAGTGCTGGTAAAAACTCTTGCATCACTCAGCAGATGTTACGTTTTAAAAGTATTTTTGTTGTTTATCTACCACTGTTAAAAAACTGTACTATATTTCTTTTTTTTTTTTTTCGGCAAGTTTGGTTTTGTGTGCCACCATGTTTTTTGTTCCACCATGGACGCTGTCGCTTCCGCGTGTGAACCTCACATTAACTAGGTTTGATAAAGATACTACGTTGCCTATCGAATACCAATATAAGTTACAAAGAACACTGGTCCCTAGGTTCGAGGATACTGTCATTTTTACTGACGAATCAAAATCCGGAACCAGGGTTGGGTGTGCGTTCGTTGTTTTGAATCCACGCCAACAGTTTCAGTACCGTCTGCACTCTATAACGAGTGTGTACACTGCTAAGCTGTACGCTATTTTCAAGGCCCTGTGTTTTGTTTCGTCAGAGCAAAGCCGGTTAAGTGTTATCTTGACGGACTCGCTGAGCGCTCTGAACAATATCCAAGATCCAGATCCAGTGCATCCTCTTGTACTAAAGATCCGGTTGCTACTCCACAATCTGAATGCTCAGAATATGAGGGTAGAGCTGTTTTGTATACCGGGACATGTTGGTATTAAAGGCAACGAAACGGCAGTCTTTAACAAAAGTCCCCTGTTGTTAAAGACTTACAGTTACTCACAAAATTGAGCGTTCAAAAGTTTTAGAAATATACCTCTTAGGTAAAAATGCCTATAAAACAGATTATTTAAACCAATTATTTTTTATTTCTAAAATACATCTTAGAGATACAAATCTATTATAATGGTATAATAATAAATAATATTTACTAAACATTTGTTAAAGAAAACAAAAAATATTCATTTATACATTTTCAGACACACAAAATTGAGCGTACAAAAAGTAGTAATACTAATAAAAAATTAGAAAACAATCAGTTAATTTAAATTAATATCTTGTCGCGTCACCTCTTGCTTCTATTACTGCTTGAAGGTGATTTGGGATAGACTGCACTAATATTCCACAAACTTCTGCCGGTATATTATTCCATTCTTCTTGAAGTTTCGTTTTAAAATAATTTTTATTAGAAAATTAATTTGTTTTTATTCGAACTTTTAATTCTCTCCATAAATTTTCAATTGGATTGAGATCAGGCGATTGTGGCGGTGTTTTGAGTAATTTTGGTGCATTGTATAACAGCCATGCCTTTACAATAAGCGCAGTATGTTTGGGATCCTTATCTTGTTGAATATAATAAACTGGTGGCATATCTAATTTTTCTGCAGTAGCCGTAAGATTATTTTTCAAGATGTTTAGCTATTTCCATTTATCCATGATCCCTTCTATAAATTCTAAATTATCTGAGCCGTTTGAGCCCATAGCACCCCACAACATAACTGATCCGCCTCCGTATTTTACTGTCGGAACGGTATTAATTTTTTTAAATTCTGTATTGGGCTTCCACCAAACAATTTGTCTGCCGTCCGACCCAAAAAAATTTATTTTCGTCTCGTCAGAAAAAATAACTTTATTCCAGAAGCTAATTGTTTTGTTTGCATACATTTTTGCAAATTCTGAGCGTTTTTTTTTATTCATTTTTGAAATCAATGGTTTCTTGCGTGCAATTCGACAATTGTAGTTATTTTTCCGGGGTACTCGGCGGACTGTTTCTACTCAAATTTGTTTATTTAATCTTTGTGACAATTCTGACGTTAACTGGGGTACACTAATTTTAGGATCTTGCTTGATTTTTCGCTAAATAAATCTTTCATCCACAGTTAACAATTTTTTTCTGCCTCTGTCCGTTTTGTTTTTGATAGTACCTCCATATTTAAATTTATTTATTATTTTTTGAATTGCGGAGTGTCTTCGGTTTACTATATCACCTTTTCACTCATTGTATGGCCCCGGGCGTATAATTGAAATATTAGTTTTCGTGTAGATTCGTCAGTCTGTTTACGTTTGTTTTCCATTATAATAGAAACAAAATCACTGTACTTGAATGTGGCCTAATGCAAACTAAACTAATGAAAAAAACATCTGTTGCAAGATAAAACCAATGCAATATAATTTCAAAGATAGGTCTTAAATCAATCGAAATTAACTAGTACGCTCAATTTTATGTCTCTAAAAAATTATTATTTTTAGTTTTCCTTAGCAAATATATAACAAATATTACTATACTTTATACTATTTGTAATAAGTTTGGATATGCAAGGTGTATTTAATAAATAAAAATTAATTAGTTTTAAAAAAATCTGTTTTATAGACACGTTTAATAAAAAAGTATCTTTGTCAAATTCTTGTATGCTCAATTTTGTGAGTAACTGTATACAACAACTGATAAGTCTTTAACAAGAGTTCCCTCTTGTAAAAGACTTATATACCCTACTAGCACATGGCTCCATTCACTTCTTGATACTCTCCCGTATTTCTTATTTATTTTTTTCAATTACATTGCAATATTTTGAATTAAAAAAGTCTTGTCTACTCTAATATTCTCTGATATTCTCTGTCCAGTTATAATAAATTCATCTGTTTCATCTACTAAAACAGTTTTTGTGTATTTAAAAATAAATTAAACAACCATAACCCTATAAATTCCTACTTCAATATGCAAATTGATCATGTGGTCATCTATAAATCATAGCATGACGATGTAATGAAATACAAATTAATTCCCAACCGACATCGAGCTTCTGTTACACTGATTACACTCGAAAAAACTACAAAACAAATCCAATCTACTCGCCAATGTAGACACTACACAATCATCATTAAAATATCTTTCCAACTGTGTTCACTCTAAAACAAAAGAATGAAAAAACTAAACGGCTTTTGTTTCAAGTTAACTGTATTCGAAAATAGTTTTATATAATATTAAAATTGATATAAAAGATATAAAAACAAAATCTGATTATACTGAAAGGAGTTTAATAAAATATTGATATAATCTGGGCATTTTTGATGAGCTACGTGGTTTTTATTACTCCATCCATCCATTATGTAACCGGACTGATTTTTTAATTTTTTTTGCTCAAATATGGTATTTCTTTTATTGTACCCTTTTGTATATGCCTATACAAAAAACAACTATTTTATAGAAACAAATAAAGTGATTTAATAACGAATTACTAAACTAGATATACGCCAGACCTAGTCCAGTTATCGCGGTATTTTCCCGATAAGATCGGAGAATCCCAGGCGTACGATAGCTAATTCATCGCAGGCGTAAAAGTGAATCGGTGTAAAGGTAGGACTCATTTTGCGCCGGTTTTATTTACGCCGGTCTCGAAATAACGCCGCTTGAACGCCACAGTCGTGTGTCGACGTCGCCGCCGAATCTGTGGTCGAACCGGGGATGTTCTGAGGTTTTACGCACGCGAAGTTAATAAAGTACATCATTGCTTAGTAATATTTTGCCAGTACAGGGTTGCATTCAGCACATTGAGTTTATTGCAATTATTATATAGAATATATTATATAAATTTTTACGTCTGCCAAATTTAATTTTCCTTAAGGTAAATTTAATTTGTTGTTTGTAAGTAATAATTTATTGTATTATATATAGTGTAGTATATATTAATATACAGTGTAACGTATTTTATAATTTTTAGGTGATTAATTTTTTTTAAATTAGATAAATTTTTCACAAACCATGTCTTCTAACAAGGAAAATAAACCACCTAAATTAAATGCTAAGAAAAAACGAAGATCCATTACAAACCAAGAGAAAATGGAGGTGATTAAAAGAATGCTAGATGGAGAAACACATTCAAAAGTTTGTAGGGACCTCAATTTACCTCCATCGACTGTTACAACCATCATGAAGAATGCTTTAGAACGAATTTTGACAAATATAGAGATCCTTACTGAAAAACTTTGTGAGCTCGATAATGATAGTGAACGCAGTATGCAAGTAAAGAGGAGTGTTGCAGCTTCTTTGGCACCGTATGCAGAGCTCCTCCGAGAAAAAAAGAGAAAATTCACAGGAAAATAATTTTGTAAAATATATTTTTTTAATATAATTATCCTATTTTTTTTTTGTACATCATATTTTTCTTTATGTTAAATTATTATTAATTTTTTGTTGTTAGTTTTGTTAGTCGTAAGTTTGTTGTTAAATCATATCGTTGTATTGTATTTATATAGCACAAAAGAATAAATATTTATTTGCTTCATTTATGTCTAATTCATTTTAATAAAATTTATATAGGTCCGTCCCTGAAAACAAAGTTTTGAAATTCGTGGTATTCATACAAAACACTTGCAAATTATCGTTGAAATATCAAGACAGAAATACATCAATGACATGTAGATTTGAAGTTAATCCGTCTCTAGAATTTCACATTTTGGACTCTTTTTGCGCCGATTTTTTTTACGCCGGAACGTAACACCGGCGTAAAACGAGACCTACCTGTATATTGAAACGGCGTATATCAAGTCCTACCTCTATTATGCCCTTCCAGTTGTGCATATTTAATTTCAAATGCCTGTAAGAAGAACATGGGTTTTTCGCTTTTATTTTCTAAATGTAAAATTACTAAATTTTCTAACCTAACAAACTGAACTTGTCGAGAAGCCTAGCAAGCTAAAATATGTATCAGTTTTACTTAAATATTTTGTGGAGTATTATGAAGTGTGTTAATTGTTATTTATAAAGAAAATAGCTATCCGTAATTAATTTGACAAAAAAAAAAAATCAACAAAAAACTATTTTATTTCTTTGAATATTGATGCAGGTTAAAAAAACAGTTATACAAAAAGTTTTGTATATTCAATTTTCTAAATATATTCAAATAAATTTATGTCACCTTTTTGTAGAAAGTGCTTTCAACTCTAAATTCTAAAAATATATCCTCCATTTTTTCTTTATCGAATAAGAAACAAAAGCATTGTCCACAACAAAATTCGTTCAATATTTCAATATATTCAAAACCATCTTTCAAATAATATATTCAGTTCTCTATATCTCTCGATCTACCCTCGAGTAAGACAAAAAAAAGTACAACGTCGACAAACGCTCAAAACTTCTCAGTCAAGTATTATAAGTCGAAGAGAGCTTTTCGAGAGCTTGCCCGGAGACGGACCGGACCGAATATATGCATACATGAGTTCAGCCGACCGGAAAATCCGGATGGTTTCGAGTTCCGGTTTTCCGGTTGAGTTGTTTTGTAGTTGCGTGCATACGCAAACGCCATATGTAAACAGAGAGCTGTTAATATTACAGTGAAAAACAGTACTAAAATGTTGAAAATGAGTTAGTTAGATATTTTGTTAGCAGAGTCTTGTTGACAGTTCACATTGCTTTTGTTCAACAGACAACGTCATTTTATTATGTCATGATATAGTTGAATTTAAAATAATTATATTACACTGTGCTTTCCAGTTACGAAGGAATGAAAGTTCTTGCAATATATTTTGGTTTCAAGATGAGCAAGTTGTTAGATACATACGTTACTTTATATCAGGGTTGTTCAACCTTTTTGTATTTGGGATCTACATTTTACCAGGTCTACAAGTATGCAATGCAGTTTTTTTTTTTTTTAAACACAAAAGAACAGTAAAAGTTTATTTATTCAAAGTATGCTTCATTAGAAGTTATACATTTTTCCCATCTTTCAGGCAATTTGTGAATACCTCGCCAGTAGAACTCTTCCCCTTTCCCCGCAAACCATTCATCTAGCCATTCTTTCACATTTTCATATGAACAAAAGTGCTGCTCGGCAAGTGCGTGACCCATCAATGCGAACAAGTGGTAATCTGAAGGGGCCAAGTCTGGTGAGTAAGCGGCATGGGGTAGCACTTCCCACTTGAGTGCCTCCAATGTGTTGCAAACTGCTTTTGCCTTATGTGATGGAGTGTTATCGTGAAGAAAGATTACCTTGTGCTGTTTTCTTTCGTATTCTGGTCGTTTTATGAGCAGTGAATGGTTCAATTCGATCAGTTGTTGTTGGTAGCTGTTTCACCAGGTTTTAACAATTCATAATAGACCACACCCTTTTAGTCCCACCAAGTACAGAGCATTGTCTTTTTGCCAAAGCGATTCGGTCTTGCAGTTGATGTGGATGGTGAACCTGGGTTCACCCATGATTTTTTGCGTTTGGGATTTTCAAAATAAATCCATTTTTCATCGCCAGTAATGATACGATGCAAAAAATACATTATTTGTATCGTGCAAGCAAAATTTCACAAGTGTTTTTGCGTTTTTCCATCTGCCTCTCATTCAATGCATGTGGAACCCATCTGCCGACTTTCTGGATCTTACCCATCTCTCGTAGGCGATTGGAAACAGCTTGTTGACTAACGCCTAACTGCTCTGCTAGTTGTTTTTGTGATTGACTATCGTCTTCCTGTAGCAATGTTTCCAATTTTGTATCTTCATATTTTTTTGGAGGTTTTCCATGTTCTTTGTCTGTAAGATCAAAGTCACCACTTTTGAAACGCCGAAACCATCGTTGACACGTATCTTGCGATGGAGCATATTCACCATAAGCTTCTCGAAGCAGTCGGTATGATTCAGCAGCAGTTTTTTTTAAATAAAAACAAAACAGTAGTACTCTCCGCGAATACTCTTTATTTGGCACAAAATTTGACATTTTTAACACAGTAAAACAAAACTATATGATTCCTTTTCAAATTATAACCTATACGCATTTGACACTTAATGATAACTTAGCAAAACGCTATATGTGTTGAAACTTTGAACTATACACTCTGTTTGCGCGGCAAGTTTGAATAAAGTCCGCATTTCATACTTGTAAACCTGGTATATATCGTCGGCTGAAAATAATAAGATTATATGTGATATTTTTTGGGCGACAGAACACTCTAAATAGCTCTAACCCATGATGAACAAACTCTACACCCCTAAATACGCCTTAATTCCATGACTCTTAAAAACCAACTCTCTTAAACATTGTCTGCACATTATGACTGTCTAAACTGCACTCTACTTAAAACACGACTAATCTGAAAAGCTTACATCACCCAACTGTTATATATCATTTCACACCCTTTTGAACTGTCCATCTTGAAAAAAATACATACCACAATTTATTGGTGATAACTCAGATAGGTAACCAAACTAATATTTTTATTTCAGAAAAAGATTAATTAGCATTTATGTGCATATGGTCGGCATATATTTTTGACACATTATTTATCTGTTAGGAATTAACGATTCACTTTTCATGTTAAGTTTACAAAAGTCTTAAGTTAGAATAATAAACAAGTCTACCCTTGTCTTAAATAGACTTATTATAAATAGATGATTTTTTATCATTTAACATTTTTTAATATTTTACTTTAATTGGATGATTATATTGAATTTATTTACGAAATTTTATATCTAAAATAATACTAAAATAACCTCCGTTACACCTTTGTAAATAAATATAATAATGTTCAATTTAAGACACCTTTTGCTGAATGAAATACTTAATGGATTTGTAATACTAATGAGTCAATAAATCATGTTGATATTATTTTCTTGTGCTCCAATCTATACTAAAATCATCGGATTTTTTTTTTTTTTGAGTGATTATTTATTTATTTATTGGACACTACAGACATAAATGTCCTTTATTGTGTCCATACATATATACATACAAACAGTTATACAAAAAAATTGTCACATTCTACAGAATAACTACAATATACAAACGTACATTACAAAAATAATCTTATTCATACATACAAGTTTAAACAGCAAATTCAACAAATTCAACAAAAACAAATTAATTCTTTGACAAGACAGGAAATTCATTGACAATACAGAAATTCATTGATAAAAAAAAAATAAGTAATAATATAAAAAAATTCATTAACAAAACAAGACATTCATTAACATGACATGAAATTCATTAACAAATTTAGTATTACACAGAATTGCGTATGTAAGAACCTACATGTTAGCTTTAGATTTATACTACGGTGGGCATTAGTTATATCATGTTAAATACAACCTTACGGAAACCCGCATAAATTGTATTGAATATGTCTATAGATCTATCCTTTGCTAAGAGATGGTTGAAAAACTTTACAATTTTATGTAGTGGACTCATTCCACGATGCTCCGTGTTGGCCCTTTTACATTCAAAGAATGCGTCCCTAATTCTGAGATCACGAGATGGTACCTTTATGGATATCCTGGATAGGATATAAGAACAGTCGATCAGATCATTAAATATTTTGTATAAAAATAGCAGGGATGCCAATTCCCTTCTCGCGGCCAAAGTCCTGACACAAAATGTTGCTAATATTTCTTTACTAGGTGTGTATTTTGGATACACTCCTGTCATTCTAAATTTTACAACACGGTAATATCGCGTTTGAACATTTTCAATTTTCTTTATATATTTTGATTGATATGGTGCCCATATAATGGAACCATATTCAAGTATAGGTCTTACGTACGAATTGAATAAGGCAATATATGAACTTTCTTGACGAAAATCTTTTGTCAGACGTAGGACATATCCCACCCTCTTTAACGCACTATTAAGGGTGGGTTCAATATGTTGTTGAAATCTTAACTCCGCATCGAACCATACTCCCAGATCTTTTATTATTTCCGTACGTGGAACGCTGCAACCTCCCATTATGTAATTATATTTTAAAATATTACGTTTTCTGGAGTAAGTCATTACCTTACATTTTGTAATATTAAAGTATAATCCAGTGGTGTTACTCCATTCATAGAGTTTTTGAAGGTCATTCTGTAACTCAATACACTGAGATAAGTCCGTGATTTTTCGATATAATTTTACATCATCAGCAAAAATTTCACATTCGGAATTACTCACAATATTTGAGATGCTGTTGACTACCAATAGGAATAACAATGGACCTAAATTTGATCCCTGGGGTACACCACTGGTTGAGAAATAATTACTCGACTTAGACCCATAGAATTCAACATATTGAGACCGATTTCGTAAATATGATTCAATCCAAGCATATAACTTGGGAGATACTATCAATAGTATCGGAACATCCCTATATGTATACCCGTGTTTTGTAAATTTTAACTCATAACTACCAATCTTTAATGGATTGGGAAAGCAATTTTATAGAAGGAATCCTTTGTGGTTGCCCTCAAATTTTTAAACGTCGGTAAAAATTGTCATCGCACGAATATTAATGATAGTAAAATAATATTCAGGGTAAAATAAGATAAAAATCTCTCATAATTTTCAACTAATCTACCCCATTAAACATCATGACAGTATTTAAATCCATCATCCAAGACATAAAAAGATACCTTGTATGACAGTGTAAAATATTTATTGGTCAATTCATACATCAAAAAACCCGCAAATCTGTACGTATGAAAGAAATGAATGGTGGTCGAACAAGAAAAATTACTTGGCTCGCACTCACGCCATTTATCATGTTAGATGGCGCGCACGGTAGGTGTTGAAAATAAATCTCCGTGATCACATTGGATGGAAATATTAAATCAGAAAATACGTAGAAGGCGGAAATCGAAAAGTTAATATTTTGAACCCTTAAATAATACAATGGGTGGCCGTTATATTACTTTATTCCGTGATAGAAATTGCCTCTTAGGATTTTTTTTTTGTTATATATGGATATAAATGATCCTGCCAACAAATTTTAGAAGTAATAACTTTTATTTTAAATAGGATATTTCATGTCTTTGCTAAGGCTGTTTCATAATGTAGGTTTTGTAATGAGAGCCCGAGCACATTCAAATTCGTAGGCTTCTATAAACGGTAATAGTCTCTTTTTCAGCATGCAGTTCTTAATGACGCTACAGAAACAATGAAAAAACGTATGATAAAAAAATTACTCTAGCGAGTTCAAAACGTACTGAAGGCGTGTCACATGTACACCTGCTGCCCCTGCAAGTCCCTCGTCCCAAATGTGGCCAGATTAAATGCTATGTTGCCAGTCCGGATACTTAATTTACACACCTCGTATATATCTATGACACAACCTTACAAACATTTTCCTGGCGGCTTCGAACAATTCAAAACCGATTAAAAAATTGATGTGAAGTGTGAATTTTCACACATTTCAGGGTTTTGCAGGTATTAAGTAAGTGAATGATGATTATTTGGGATGCCAAAACAAATTTTATGTCAAAATATTTTTTATGAATTTTAATTCGAATGCCTATTACCATTATTTAAGTTTCTAAATATGTATTTTATTTATACAGCAAGGTTCAGTAAGATTTTTAAAATTGCGCCTATGGCTTCCATTGGTTTCTTATATCATAAGTCCCGCCCTCTGATTTCGTCAAACAGAATTAAATTATAATTTCAACACTTCCCACTGGTTATTAAATTTACGCTTTTAAAAACAAATTAACAGGATTCGAACTCTGCAACGTTCGCACTGCAGATTACAAAGTACATTACGAAACCATCTGAGCTACCAGAGTTTCTGATGTGAAGTGTTACATAGCGAATTAAATATTTAACATATTTTAGTTAAAAACACAAAAAATGCGTTATTTTCCGAAAACATAATCTGATCAAAAATTCCTGTTGTACTATTCCGGTTCACACCAATGTACATTACTTAGAATTTTTTCAAATTTTTAGTTTAAACCATCTGGGCTACAGGGTGTGGGACAAAATTTTTTGCACAATTTTGGCAAAAATCGCATCAAAATAATTTATTTTGCAAAAATAAAATTTTGATCGTTAATCCACGTACTAAGGGCTTTCATTTGATACCCTACTCTGAATTTTAAAAAAATATATTTTTTTTTGATGAGCACATATTTGTTTATATTTTTAGGGGGATATGTTTTTTAGATGTTTTAGTATTTTTCCTATGTGCGGGTCAAAGAGTTGTATAAGCATGCCAAATTTCAACTCTCTAGGTTTAGCCGTTTGGCTACAATTTTTACCGAACAGACAGACAGACAGACAGACAGACAGACAGACAGACAGACAGACAGACGACAAAATGACGGTATAAGGGTTTTTTGGTCATACCTACAAAACCCTAAAAAGGTATTTCACAAAATAATAAAATATATTCATAACTGGAATATAACTGTAAATTAACTTTCATTGATGATGCAAAATATTTGGGAGTGATTCTCGATAGAAAGTTTAGGTTTTAAAACCGGCCTCGCGTCCTCAATTTTGACCGGCTTACTAGGAAATTTCTTGATGCTCCGCCGGTCTAGTCCGCTACTGAACAAAATTACCCTAAATTCTCCTTAAACACAAACATAATCTGAAGAAGAAAAGTGAAAAGTCAGGAAAAACTTTGACAAAAAAAAACTTTGAGTTCTTCCTTTTCAAAACTTAAAAACTAACTATTAACAAGGGGAAAACTCTTGAGATAAAATCAATATTGCACTTAAAAGTTAAATAATTGAACAGTTTATTTTTGACTTAAATATTATATTACGGATTAATGCAATTATTCTGTCCACCAATATTAACTTTCTTCAAGTGAAAATAATTTAGAAATTGTATTTCCTAGTCCTAATCACGGTGTAGTATTAATTAGGTAAAGATTCCCGAAGATAAAAAGAAAATCGTAAAACGATTAAAGGGATAACTTCACGCTTATTTTTTTAAATGCTCAATTTCTCAAAAACGGTTAGGGTGGATACCAATTTTAATGAAGCACTAACAGGCACTAACGAGGCACTAACGGATGGCCGATGAATTTTCGTTAGTGCTTTCAGTGGACTTCACGGTCGATTTTTTGAAAGCTCAATTTCTCAAAAATTGATGTGAAGTGTGAATTTTCACACATTTCCGGGTTTTGCAGGTACTTAACAACTGAATGATGATTATTTGGGATGCCAAAACAAATTTTATGTCAAAATATTTTTTTATGAATTTTAATTCGAATCTGTTTCAAACGGTTAGGCGGAACTAAATGGGAATTTAGTTCTTTTAGATTGTCACGAAAAGGGACCTTGCTTGGGTTATTTCATTTTTCATGTTGGAATGTCAAAATTTAAAATTCCAACAATGAAACCATGGAAACGAATGACATATGTCAAAATTAAATTATTTTTATTACATATTTTAATGACAAAAAAATAAATAAATGGGATATTTGTATTAAGAATGACACAAAAAATCAAAATATAAAGTAAATGACATTTTAAAATGATATTAACCTTAACCAAAAATGTTTGTTGCAAGTATGATTTACAAAGCTTAAACAAAACGGCCGAAAAGCATGATTTAAACGATGAATGTAACTAGATTGTAAAATCTAGTTCCGCCTAACCGTTTGGAACAGACTTTACCATTATTTAAGTTTATAAATATGTGCAGTATTTTTTTTACATAGCAAGGTTCATTAAGATATTGATAATTGCGCCTATGGCTTCTATTGGTTGCTTAAATCATTAGCCCCGCCCTCTGATTTCATATACATCAAACAGAATTAAATTATAATTTCAACACTTCCCACTGGTTATTAAATTTACGCTTTTAAAAATTAAATGCAACCAAAATTTAACTAGAATTTTTACAAAATAATTTAAACAAAAGAAAACTGCAAAAAAAAACTAAAATTGACAGGATTCGAACTCTAGTTTGCAAGTTAACTGTTTAGCAAATTAGAAAACCAATGACTAAACGCACATAGCTATGAGTGCTGACGTAACCACTTGCTTACATAGCGAATTAAATATTTAACATATTTTGGTTGAAAACACAAAAAATGCATTATTTTCCGAAAACATCTGATCAAAAATTCCTGTTGAACTATTCCGGTTCACACCAATGTACATTACTTCGATTTTTTTCAGATTTTTAGTTTAAACCATCTGGGCTACAGGGTGTGGGAGAAAAAAATTTTTATTTTATTTTTTCAAAATAAATTTTTTTGCACAATTTTGGCAAAAATCGCGTCAAAATAATTTATTTTGAAAAAATAAAATTTTGATCGTTAATCCACGTACTAAGGGCTTTCATTTGATACCCTACTCAGAATTTTAAAAATATATTGTTTTTTCGATGAGCGCATATTTGTTTATATTTTTAGGAGGATATGTTTTTTAGATGTTTTAGTATTTTTCCTATGTGCGGGTAAAAAAGTTGTACAATCGTGCCAAATTTCAGCTCTCTAGGTTTAGCCGTTTGGATACAATTTTACCGAACAGACAGACAGACAGACAGACAGACAGACAGACAGACAGACAGACAGACGACAAAATGACGGTATAAGGGTTTTTTGGTCATACCTACAAAACCCTAAAAACGGTTACGGTGGCTTAAAATTTTAATGAAGCACTAACAGGACTAACGGATGGCCGACGAATTTTCGTTAGTGATTTTCATGACCTGCTGACTTCACGCTTATTTTTTGAATGCTCAATTTGTGAAAAACGGTTAGGGTGGATACCAATTTTAACGAAGCACTAACAGGTACTAACGAGGCACTAACGGATGGCCGACGCATTTTTGTTAGTGCTTTCAGTGAACTGCTAACTTCACGGTCTATTGGTCTCTGGTATGTTGTGATTGATCCATGTTTCGTCAACGGTTACGAAACGACGCAAAAAGTCCTTCTTATCCCTCAAAACATTCCAAACATTCACCATGAATCTGTTGAACATCTTGAACATCACCAAACATTCCTTCGAAATAGTCAGACGATCACGTTTGTTGTCGACTGAGAACAAATGCGGCACCCATCTGGTAGAGAGCTCATTTCCAAATACGCATGCAAAATGTTGAGCGCCCGTACGATTGAGATGCCCGTAGTCTCACCTATCTCGCGTTTGACATTGATCGTCAATTATCATCCCATGGATTTTATCGACCATTTCTGACGTGGTCACCTCTTTTGGACGTACTGGACGCTTATCATCAAAAATGCTCTTACGACCGCGTTTAAATTCAGCTGTCCAATATTTAATTGTTGATATCGAAGGCGAAGAGTCCCCATAAACATCGTTCAATTCGGTGTTGATCTCATCGTTCGTTTTCTTTTTCAAAAACAAGTATCTAATCACTGTACAATATTCGATTTGATTCTTTTTTGTAAAAATGCAAAAGTTGCTCGCTTTCAATGACTGTTAAACACAAACTAAATGAAGCAGCTGGTTGAAAGTTTTACAGTAGTAATTTAAATGTTAGGATTTACGAAAAAACAACATTGATTTGATACTAGTAGCGCTATCTCTTACCTAGGCCGATTACTTTTGAAACGCCCGTAGTAGAATAGTCGATGTTATGACTATGAACTGGGAAGAAACAGTGCATCCTTTACTGAGTGCACACCCCAGCAAGTAATTTTGCCGGCGCCTATGCCCACATCCAGTATACTTGCTACATCCTTATTGTAAGTAAATTGAATGTATTATCAAGCTGCGTAATTCTGAGGAAATGTCAACTGTAGGTGTACCCAGGAGCAATCCTTAATCAATCCAGAAATAGATAGTAATGGGGAAAAGAGTTATTTAAAAATGTCAATAGGTAGGATGAATAATAATAATAATAACTTTATTTACCAAAATAGGCAGGGCCTAATATACATACACTTTTTTTTTTATAAAAATAATAATAATAATAATAATGTACATCCATACATTGTACATCTTAAATACTAACAATCGTAAAAAATATTTTTTCTTAAATAATACTTCTCAAAAAATCCAACAATGACGGATTTATAATATAAAAATTTCAATTGTTTGTATGTGTATTTGGTTTTATTTTTTAACGTATCCTAATTTCGTCGCTAGTCTGCGAATCATGGGACAGGGTATCACCAGTTAGCTAATCACGGGAGAGGGCGTCACCTGTCAGCCAATCAAGAAACAGGGTGTTCCCAGTTAGCCAATCACGAGAACTTTAGAAAAATTGACGTCATAATTTACCGACACTACATACAGACACTTGCTAATTATATAGTTAGATTATTTATTCATTAACTTTTTATGATGAGAAAACGAATCATTTTTGCTTAGTACATTACATTTATATTGTTAAAACTAAAAATAATTTGAGACGTTAATTTATGCCTACAAAACCCTAGACATTTCTTTATGTAATTATATTCGTAGATACTTAGAGAATAAATCTCCAAAATATTGTTCATATCGGTTAAAGGATATAGGCTTGTCTAGAGTTTCTAGTTTATGCCTACGAAACCCAAAATATTTATAAATAAAATTTTATTCGCAGTTTCTTAGAGAATAAATCTGCAAAATATTATTCATATCGGTCAAAAGAAACAGGAGTATCTACATTCTCTTGTTTATGCCTACGAAACCCTAGACATTTATTAATGAAATTATATTCGCAGATTCTTAGAGAATAAATGTGCAAAATATTGTTCATATCGGTAAAAGGAAACAGAAGTATCTAGAGTCTCTTGTTTATGGCTACGAAACTCTAGGCATTTATGTATGTAATTATATTCGTAGATTCTTAAAGAATAAATCTGCAAAATTTTGTTTATATCGGTCAAAGGAAACAGGAGTATCTACAGTCTCTTCTTTATGACTACGAAACTCTAGACATTTATGCATATAATTATATTTGTAGATTCTTAGAAAATAAATCTGAAAAATACTATTCATATCGGTCAAAGGATATAGGAGTATCCTTCGGAGTTCTATAGGATATTTTATCCGCAGATTTTTAAATAATAAATCTGCAAAATATTTTTCATATCGATCAAAGAATATAGAAGTGTTATACAGTTTCTTATTTATGCCTACGAAACTCTAGATATTTCTATAGGATGTTTTATCCGCAGATTTTTAGAGAATAAATTTGCAAAATGTTTTTCATTTCGATCAAAGAATATAGGAGTGTCTAGAGTTTCTTATTTATATCTACGAAACCCTAGATATTTCTGTATGTTATTTTATCCGCAGATTCTTAGAGAATAAATCTGCAAAATATTGTTCATATCGGTCAAAAGATATTAGAGTCTCTTGTTTATGCCTACGAAACCCTAGACATTTCTGTAAATAATTATATTTGTAGATTCTAAGAAAATAAATCTGCAAAATATTATTCATATTGGTCGAAGGATATAGCAGTGTATATAGTTTCTTGTTTATGCCTACGAAACCCTAGACATTTCTATATGTTATTTTATTCGCAGTTTCTTAGAGAATACATCTGCAAAATATTGTTCATATCAGTCAAATAATATAAGAGTATCTAGAGTTTCTTGTTTATGCCTACGAAATCCTACAAATTTCTATATGTAATTATATTCGTAGATTCTTAGAGAATAAATCTGCAAAATACCTGTCAATCAAGTCAAACTGGAAACACCCTGTTTCCTAGTTAGCCAATCACGAGAACCTTAGGAAAAATGACGTCACAGTGTTACGAAATCACTAACACACGGTAGCTAATTATATATGTACGATAATTAAATAATTCACGTTTGAACTTATCTAAAGTTAAATATTCATATTTTAAATGATCAGGTAGACCATTATATTCTTTAAATCCTTTACAGAAAATTTGATTATTGGGTTTAGATAATTTAGTTTTTATGATTCTGAGATCGTTGGCACCTCGGGTATGGTAATTATGCACATCTTTATTATAAACAATATTTTTCTGAAAATATCCCGGTAAACGACCTACTAAAAGTTTATAAATAAAGACCATAGCGCCATACTTTAAACGATTTTCTACAGAGAGCCAGTTAAGTATACTAAGCAAACCCTTAATAGGTGTGTATCTAGACATCTTCAAAATTACCCTCATGCCACGATTTTGTAACTTTTGCAGACGATCAATGGAGTTTTTATTCAACAAATAGAGAACTGTTCCACAAAAATCAAAGTGAGGTTGAATTAATGATTTATACAACATAATAAGAGTTGAAATAGACAGTTTTTTAGATATTCTGCAGAAAAAGTAATTTTTTTTAGATATTTTATTTATTATTTAAGTTAAATGACTATTAAAATTTAAATGACAATCAACAATGAATCCAAGATATTTGATTTCTTTAACAACTTCAATTTTTTCATTAGCTATTTTGATATTAATTATGTTATTGATTTTGGAATATTTATATTTACTTGTGATAATCATAGCTTTTGTTTTATCAATATTAATTTTTAATTTATTTTTGCAAAAGTAATTGTACAATTTATTTAGTTCAGTATTGACTCTATTTATTCCATTATAAACATCTTTATCATAAACTGCAACCAAGGTATCGTCTGCAAACATATTAGTAAAATCGATATTTACATAATTCTTTATATCATTTACATAAATGAGAAAAAGTAGCGGACCAAGGCAACTTCCTTGTGGAACACCCCAAATGTTACTTAATTTCGAAGAAAAACTATTACCTATTTTCGTAATTTGGAACCTGTCCGATAAGTAACTTTTAAACCAAGATAATGCATTTCCACGAATTCCATAGTCATATAATTTTGTAATCAAAATACTTCTATCAATTGTTTCGAATGCTCTACGTAAATCTAAAGGTACCTGTACACTGTAGATTTTTTAGCTAGAGTTGATCTAGCTAGAGGGTTCTATTTTGAGTCTACAAGTGTAAACAGCTGCTAGAGCGCTCTAGCGAGAACCACTCTAGGATCTAGGTAGAGCGTCTAGCTCTAGTAATGTACACAAGTGGCAAAACGCTCTGGCTAGAGTACTCTAGCAACCATGACTGGAGACTCTAGGTAGAGGATCTAGCTAGACAGATGGTGTGCTGTGTACACTTGTCAGTTTACTAAGGACGCTCTAGATAGACTGCTCTAGCTCTATTCAACAGGTTGAATAATTTTTTTCTCTAGTAACAATTAAATTGGTAGTTGTTGTGAAATTTTGAATGTATTTTGTTTAATTTAATTTAACTTTTGTTTAATTTAAATCAAAATGGACGAATCTTTGTCTGAAACAGTGCCGTTAAACGAACATAACTCAAAATTTATTTGGGAGAGAGAAAAAGTTTACAAACTCATTGAGTTGGTACAAGCTCGTCCTGAACTATGGGATTGTAGTTTGAAAGCATATAAAAATAGAAATCTTAATGTAAGTGTAAGCCGCTCTGACGGTGATATCGCATGTCGAAGATGAGTGTCTTGTTTTTTAATTTTTGGAGTAATTCGTTCCAACAAATACTCAAAATCACTTTGTGACATTCGTATAAAATTTTCATATGAAGATATGTCTTGAGAACTTATTTCTTGTAATAACTTTGCATGTACTCCCTCTTGTTCTATTTTTGATATCCACTCCCTTACCCACAACCTCTTATTTTTATGTTTCTTTTTTTTTCATCAAAGAATATATTACCAGAGCAGCAGCAACTTCTTTTTGCGGGAACGCATCATGCAAGTATGCAAACTACGTATGTAAATAATTTTATTGTAGATTTTTCAAACACTAGCTAGACAGAAGCTAGACTAAATAATCTCTATAGGTGTACACGCGCACGACATGCATATAGACTTGCTCTAGCAAATCTGCTCTATCCAGCTCTATCTCTAAGGACAGTATACACGCGTTTATGTAGTATCTACATTTCCTCTAGCTAGATTTGCTCTAAACTGCTCTACCGTTGCTCTAATAGAGTAAAATCGCTCTACAGTGTATACACAATACTAGAGTAGTCTAGATAGATAGTGCCCACTCTAGCTAGATAATTCTCTACAGTGTACAGGTACCTTAAGGACACGGCAACAATAAGGTAATCATTAACACATTCTTCCATTCAGAAATCATGCAGTGTAACGCAGTTTCACAAGAGTGGTTACTCCAAAAACCATACTGATTTTTAAGAAATATTTTATTACCTTCGAAAAATTCTGTGATCTGTTTACAAATTACTTTTTGAAGAACTTTTTCTAATGTCGGCAGTGAGTTTATAGGCCTGAAATGAATGCCTTCTACAGCTTTATTAATTTTTGGCAACGGTGTAATAGTTGAACATTTGAGTTGTTCCGGGAAAGTACCTTTTTCCAAAGACGTATTTATTAAAACTAATATAACGTGACCAATTGTCAAGGTGATAGATTTTAGAATCTTAGAATTAAATCTATCGCAAGGATTACTATTAGCTTTTAATTTATGTATTATTTTATTTAATTCATTTAACGAAATTTGTGTGAAATTATAAAACAAATTAGCTGGGAATAATTTATTAGCTAGTGTATTTACAGTAATATTAAATAATGAATAATAATGATTTATCAATGTTAATAAAATGTATACATTTCTTACATACGTCAAAAATACAATTACATTGAAAGAATCATACAAGTGTACATTTATCATTAGATTAACTTATTAATTATTGGAACAAATGGATGTAAAATCACAATTCCAATATTCTTCGAAATTGTAAAATGCTTTTTCTTTTAGCGTTTTCTTTATTACAGAATTATTTGTGGGCAAAGATTTGACAGATTGGGGAAGAACATTGTAGAAACGTGTCGCATAATAATTAAGTGAGTATCGTGATGACACGAGTCTCACATGTCCAGGTCTTATCAAATCTTTACCCCTTGTATTGTAATTGTGTACATCCATTTGAAGTGTTTGGTCAGCTATATTAGAATGAACGTGGATTAAACAATATAATATATAAAACGAGGGTAGTGTCAATATATTCAGATTTATAAAAATGTTTTTACAGTCTTGCCTATATGCTATGTCACCAATAATTCTAACAACACGCCTTTGCAGCCTAAATTTTCTTGCCGCATGTGGAGAATGACCCCATGCCAGTAATGCATATGTCATTCTTGACTGAAATAGGGCGAACTATGCTGTCATTAGAACATCTCAAGTAACGTTATTTTTTAAATTTATTATGCAAGGGTCTTACACAAGTTATTAGTCATTTCTTGTACATGTTTTTCCCTGTTAAGATTTGGACCTATGGTTACTCGAAGAAATTTAACAGTATCGTTAGATAGAGGAAGTTTCATTGAAAAACAAAGCTGTTTAGTTTTAGAATTATTAAGGCTTAGTGCGTTGGCTGTATACCAATCTTCTGCAGATTTTATAGTCCGATTGACCTTATCAGTAAGTTCATGAAACTTTATGGACTGTATTAGTAAAGTTGTATCATCTGCATAAAGAATGGCTTTTGCTTTATCTAGAAAAAGAGGTAGATCATTGACGTAAATTAAAAATAGCACAGGCCCAAGAATAGACCCTTGGGGTACACCGCATTTGATAGTGAGTTCCTCAGATGTAACTTCATTCGTAGGACGAATCTAATGATTCTGAATCGAAAATAAAGAAATAAAATACTGCATTCTAAATTAATCTCAAAATATACACGTGAATGGAATAATTTTCATAATAGAAAAAAGTTTTCGTCCACCCAGTGTATGAAATTAGATTCATGCAGTATTTGCTAAAAACTTAAACAACTTGTTCAGCAATCCCAGTAAAACAAACAAAAAACATTAAAGAATACTTGCACATTTTATATCTTCATTTAGCTCAGATGGTATCCAATTTTACGAAAATCGCCCATTTTAAAACTTTACTGAACACATTTCTTTTAGTTAGTGGTGTTATTTGAATCGATTTGCTGTTTCATTCACAATTTTTGCGACAAAAGTAGTTTTAAAACTGTTGCCAGTTACTTTGTTATTAAAAACTGCAAGCGTGTATAAAATAATGTTACATTTTGCGGTGTTGGTGAGTTCGCCGTTACACTTGCTTTAACGATAGATATAACCATCGCAGATTTAGAAATTTCTCCTACAAAACTACAAATAAAATTAGTAACAATCTATACATCTACCATAAATTTGCAGAGAATTTTTATCTACGAATAGAGACTGGTACAACGCTGGATAAATCAAAATCCGGGCGACCTAGGTCATCAAGAACGGTAGAAAACGTAGAGAATGTTAATCAGTCTGTTCGTGACGACCCGAACCTTTCAATTCGGAAGCGCGCAAGTGCTTTAAATGTGCATAGATCATCATTACATCGCATTATGCAAAGACCTAAAGCTGCACCCCTACAAAATTCAATTGGTGCAAGAATTAAAGCCCCAAGATGCCAGTCAGAGGTTTAATTTCATAGATCAGGTGATTGAGCGATTTTCAACGTTTACCAACATTTTGTTTTCGGATGAAGCTCATTTTCATCTTAATGGCCACGTAAATAAGCAGAACTGCCGCTACTGGAGTGCAACGAATCCGAAACGCAAACATCAGAAACCCCTACATTCGCCTAAAGTGACCGTATGTGCTGCGATGTCGGCGCGAGGAATTATCGGCCCTTACTTTTTTGAAGACGAAAGGGGGCGTGCATTTACATTGAATTCAGAGCGTTATGTGGAGATGTTAGACAACTTCTTGGTACCTGAACTGCAAAACTTTCCTGGCTATAACCAAAGAACATGGTTCCAACAGGACGGAGCAACTTCACACACGTCCAATATGTCTCTGCCACGTGTTCGTGAAATTTTCTCAGGCAAATTGATCTCCCGGAGAGGTGACATAAATTGGCCTCCACGCAGTCCAGATTCAACCCCTATGGACTTTTTCCTATGGGGTTATCTTAAATCTAAAGTTTACGCCAATAAACCGACTTCACTGGCGCATTTGAAGGAAAATATCCGTCACGAAATGGCAGCCATCCCTGAGACCACCTGCCGAGACGTCATAAGTAATTTTACTGTTCGATTAAATGAGTGCCGAGAACGCGAGGGTCTACATTTAGACGATATTATTTTTAAGAAATAAATTCCCAAAAAGTTTATTTTAATAATTAATAAACATTTTTTCTATATACGGCTTACTTTTTATCGATCCACTAAATATAAAATTTCTTTTGAGACACCTTGTATAAAGATTTTCAGCCAAGTTATTTTAAATTTAAATTTTCAAAAAGTGGATGTGACATGTTTGGATAGGGGCACAATTTTAATGATCGCCATGGGGCCATTTACCCTAGGTACGCTCCTGTTGGTATTCTACTGTATTAGATAACTATAAAAAATTCCCTGTAAATAACTAATACCCCGGATTTACATTAAAACTTCCCCAGGTTTCGGGTTCGTAAAATCTTTGAAAACCCGGGGTTTTCGGGTTCTAAATGTCAAAAGCAAAAAGGGACATATAAAAAATAAAGTATGTACTTAACATATCGATGTTGGAGGATAGTTTTACTTATCAAACATCAAAAGTTTGAAATTATAAATAATAATTTTATCTGTTGCATTTTTTCTCTAAAAGAATTAGAGAAGTAGAAAATAGCATATGACAACCACACTACTAAATTTTTCGAATCTTACCTCAATAATCGCACGCAAAGAGTATTGTTGAATAATAAAACTTCAGACGATAGATTCGTTTCTAAGGGCGTACCACAAGGCTCCTGTCTGGGACCGATTCTTTATTCTATTTATATCTTAGACATGGAAAACGCAATAAAATATTGTAAAATTCGTCTCTTTGCCGATGATACCCAATTGCATTTATCCTTCAAGCCAGAGTCTATAGCTGAGGCTGTTAAAAACGTGAATAAAGATCTGGTTTCTCTTATACATTATTGTAACAACCACTGCTTAGTGGTTAATGCTAAAAAATCAGCAGTTATGATCTTTGGGAATAAATCCACCCCTACTGATAGTTTGGATCACGGCGAAGTTAGAATTGAATTAAACAATAATATTCTACCATTAGTGCATGAATATAAGAATCTAGGCATTGTTCTAGACACACAGTTGACATTTAACTCATATATTAGTTCACTTTTAAAAAGGGCCTTTCTCGCCTTAAAGAACTTATATATGAATAGATTTTGTCTGTCTCGCAATTTAAGAAAATCTCTTGCTGATAGTTTAGTTTTATCTATTTTTAATAATTGTGATATTATATACCACTCCTGTATCACTCACGTTGACAAACTCAGAATTCAAAAAATTCAAAACTACTGTGTAAGATTTGTACTATCACTTCGTAGTAGAACTCCGACGTCCAAAGGGTTGAGTTCATTAAATTGGCTAACTATGGAACAGCGTCGAAATTTACACTTTGCTTCGTTTATTCATAAATTAGTAATCAATCAAACGCCTACCTATTTAAGCTGCAAACTAGTTTCGAGAACTTCCCTTCATAGCCTTACTCTTAGGGACTTCTATAGCCTAGAAGTTCCAGCCCACAAAAGTTCATTTTTCGAGCGTTCCTTTTCCTATTGCGCCCCATCTATGTATAATCAAATACCCAAGTGCCTAAAATCTATCTCTGTGCAATCTTTCAAAGTAAAATATAAAACATGGTTGCAGACAAGAAATCACACCAAGTAATCCTGTTTCGCGAATATACTTTTTATTCTCCCAGGTCATATATTTTCACCCGCACGTCTACTGAATTTCGCTGAATTAAAGTTCGCTAAACTTCTTATGCTAATTTATATAAAATGTAAGAATGTAATTTATATACCTAGTAGGGACACAAATACTGTTACAAATATTTTATGAAATAAAATTAAAACTACAATTAAGTTTTTCACCAAATTTTAATGACATTTGTACTTATACATAAGTTATCCATAATTGGTATAATTATTCAAAATGGCCACCTTTGGCTTTAATGCAGGCATTAAGTCGTACAGGCCAATCATCGATAGTTGCACGTACGACTTCTATGGAAAAATTGGCTTGTCTTAGCCTTATGGCCTGGAACAGAATCCTGCTGTAATGTCCATGACTGATCTTGAAAGAGAGTATGATTGAGGGGTTTCACAACATCTTCCTGGACCGTTTGTTAGTAGATTCTAGCTGAAGTTTTCACCCCTTTTTCATAAAAATGAAGTTCAGTTACTCCATCATAGGAAACGCCCCACCAAACCATCACTGAAGCTGGGTGGTGACCTTTTTCTATCCTTGGAACTACTTCCGCGGCTTCAGTAGATGACCTGGCATAAACCCTGTCATTTTGTTTGTTGAATTATTCCTGTATAGTAAAAATTTTCTCGTCGGTAAAAAGGATTTTTTTGTGTTTGTCGTCTGCGTACTTGATTAACAAGCGTTTCGATTTTTCGATCCTATTTTGTTTAAGAGACACAGTTAGTAACTATCCAGTGCGGCGTTTGAAGGCCCCAAGACCCAAGTCTTTTTTCAAAAAGCGCGCCTTTGATTTTCGCGAAATTTTCATTTCGCGGGACATAATTTTTTGTTTTCGCAACGGATTTCTTGCTATTCTGGCCTTAACAGCTTTGATAGCTTATGGCGTGCGTACTGTTCTCGGGCGACCGGATATTTTTCGGTCTTTTATGTCCCTAGTTTCCTCAAACAATTTAATGCACCGATACACAAACATTCGACTAATGCCGAGTGGACGTAGCGTCTTATAAATGTTTGATTTTTCCATCTTACATTTATAAAGCGCAATAACTGCAATTCGGTTTTCTTTGTCTGACCATTCCATGGTAACACACAACACAAAATCAAATTCTTTCCACAGTAAAGTAATTTATAGGTTAACTCACGATTATCACCTGTTTAAATTTGGGTGCGTTCATTTGTATTATTTTTATTGGATACGTTCATTATTGTAACTGTATTTATGTCCCTACTAGGTATAAAAATGTATTATTGTATTTACACGATGAAAAAGGTTAAGTTGGAAACCAGCCCTGGCTGAAACTTCGCCTACAATAAAGTTTATTATTATTATTATTATTATTATTATTATTATATTTATTATTTTACATGTTAAATCGCCTATAAGAAATCAACTATTGTTCAATTTTGTCTCCACCATTGTGATTGAAATTGACAGTCCTTGTCAGAGAAATCTCTGACTCTGGTTTGAGAAGTAGGAAGTAAACGTTGACCATGCTAATGGCTCGCCATAACCTGATAGTGACATGTTTGCATGCTGAGTTATATACAGCCTGCTGCTTTGACCAACATTCTACGTTGGTCGATGCTTATCACCTGCTGATTTTAGGTTATATTAACTGTTATGGAAAAAGTTTTTTATTCAATATACAAGGTACTGAATGAAATTTTAAGTTTAAATTGATTTTCAAATTTGTTAAAGTTATACGTGGGTTTCTTGGAATAATTGACAGAAATAACTTTAAGCACTACTAGAAGGCTGTGGATCGCCAGTGACCCGATAAACAAATTTAGTGGTCCGCGACGCTTGAAAGACACATAAAAAATAAAGATGGTTGTTTTTTATCTATATATTAGGCCGCCAAGGATGAAATTTGTAGAAAAAAAGGCAAAGTTGGTTGATAACTTACAAATATAAGGAATTATTTTATTCATGAAACTATGCACTCATACTGCTATGCAACCATTCATCAAACTATGCATCTATACACTTTTGCTATTTAAATGGCAGGTTGTTCAGGCGGGTGGTATACAACCCTGGCGGACTAACATTGTCGGAATTAAACTGTATTCCATTTAAAAAGTTGTCCGAATTGCGGAAGAAGTGGTATTCAATGGGGGCTAGGTTTAGTGAGTATGGAGGATGATGAAGAAGTACCAACTCCAATTCCTGTAGTCTAGTGTTATCATGCAATAAGATAGGAGTCGATCTGTTGGCCAATCTTGGCTGTTTTTCTTTAAGCTTTTGCATCACTTCGTCCAGTTGGCTGCAGTATATTTCTGCTGTGATCGATGAGCCAGTTTTTTCTTTTTTTTTCTTTGTTTTTTAATTTACCTGTAAGAAATTTGACGAACCAATTTGATATTGTCTGCTGCGTAGTAACACTAGAGCCAAATACACTATTAATGATTCGCGCTCTCCGGGATGCCGTAGTTCCATGTAAGATTTCATACTTCATAATAGTGCGAATTTTCGACCGTTTCATTTTCAACAAAAATAATTTAAAAAAAAAGTTTTTGATATTTTTTAGAGCGTACAATGATTTTTTAAACAAGCGAGATGTGTAACTTTTCAACAACAAAAAAAAAAACAGAACGGTAAAATATTCAGCCAATGTCAAATAATACATTGCTAAAGTTGGCAATATTATTAACTAGAAATTTCATCCTTAACGACCTGATTTATATATATATATATATATATATATATATATATATATATATATATATATATATATATATATATATATATATATATAGGAGAAATAATAGTTCTTATTTACTCGTCAAATTATATTAAAAAATATTATTACAAAATAATAATTTCATGAGACGTTTCGACTGGGACATCCAGTCATCTTCAGTCTAAAGTTAAAAAAACCAAAACTAATTAAAAACTTCTAAACATATTTTAGCAGCTAGACCACTATGTGTACGTAGAAGTGCGACATGTTGTGTCAGAGCAGGCAAGCCCGTTGACAACGGGCTTGCCTTGCGGGCTTCCAATCGCCTACGAGAGATGAGTAAGATCCAGAAAGTCGGCAGATGGGTTCCACATGCATTGAATGAAAGGCAGATGGAAAAACGCAAAAACACTTGTGAAATTTTGCTTGCACGATACAAAAGAAAGCCTTTTTTGCATCGTATCATTACTGGCGATGAAAAATGGATTTATTTTGAAAATCCCAAACGCAAAAAATCATGGGTGAACCCAGGCTCACCATCCACATCAACTGCAAGACCGAATCGCTTTGACAAAAAGACAATGCTCTGTACTTGGTGGGACCAAAAGGGTGTGGTCTATTATGAATTGTTAAAACCTGGTGAAACATTTAATACCCAACGCTACTAACAACAACTGATCGAATTGAACCATTCGCTGCTCATAAAACGACCAGAATACGAAAGAAGACAGCACAAGGTAATCTTTCTTCACGATACCGCTCCATCACATAAGGCAAAAGCAGTTTGCAACACATTGGAGGCACTCAAGTGGGAAGTGCTACCCCATGCTGCTTACTCACCAGACTTGGTCCCTTCAGATTACCACTTGTTCGCATCGATGGGTCACGCACTTGCCGATCAGCACTTTTGTTCATATGAAAATGTGAAAGAATGGCTAGATGAATGGTTTGCGGGGAAAGGGGAAGAGTTCTACTGGCGAGGTATTCACAAGTTGCCTGAAAGATGGGAAAAATGTATAACTTCTAATGGAGCATACTTTGAATAAATAAACTTTTACTGTTCTTTTGAGATTAATGTGTTTTATTTTTAAAAAAAATCCGCATTTCATACTTGTAGACCTGGTATATACGCACATTTGAAAATTTTCATTTAAAATGTAAGATATACTGCTATAAAATAAAGTAATAAATGAATGGAGTTTCGTGTATATATGATCCATATAGTTTTGAAATCATTTGAAAGGCATCATCAACATTGAATGCCCAACAAAACATCCCTTCAACCTGCCTGTATGTTACCGTACAACCAAACTCCGTATTAAATTACAGATAAATAAATTCGTTAAAAGTTATTTCTGAAACGCTCCGAGCGCTATATGTTTCCATAACGCTTTGTGTTGAAACTACGTTTAATTCAAGTTACGGACGACCACAAAAATTTATAATTATTCGATAGTTTGTTGGTTAGTAATAAAAGCATTACTAGAAGGTAATACGCTGTTTTGTGCTTAGGTTGCTATTCAGATATATGTAATACTATATTTGTAATTTAATATTAATGCTATAGTGGCTAATTAATGCAGGAACTATTAGCCAATATATCAAATTTAAGAGGATTATGTATAACTATTAATAAACAGACTGCTTTGTAAAGTACAGACAGGTCCGTGTCCAACAATTTTGTCGCCTGAGGCAAACCATTCGAACGATACTCCCCATGGTATGCTCTCAGAAAAATTCTATAGCCAAAAAAATCAAAAATCATCAGTATATCGTCGGCTGTAAATAATAAGGTTGTATGTCGAAGTGTATTACATTTGAGAAAACAACCTTCAAAAATTGTGACATGGAAAAAAACAATATAAGGTTACAATACAAGGAAGAAATTTTTTTAATAACTATGTATTGATATGTAAATGCCATTAACGCATTATTTTGAAAAAAAAAAAATTGAATAATACCATTTTAACAATTTGAAAAATGAACATACAACTTTGTGATTAAGAAAAACACGAAACTTAGTACCTTAACGTTATATACAGCTTTGTAGTTCAAAGTAATATCGGGGGGAAATTCAGTTTATAGGTAAAGCTTCAGTTTTTAGGTTTCTGATAATTGTTAAAAAGGTACCAGAAAAGGTAAAAGAAATGTTAGTCACGTATTAAATTTTTATTTGATTAAATAACACAAATTAAACAATATGCTTGCAAAATAATAACAAAGTAAACATTAATCTTACAAAAAAATAAAATAAATTAAGATAGAACTGAAACTGAAACATTCGAAATAAAAAAAATTAAACGAAATAAATTGTATTTTTATTATTTTCTTGAGATTTACTTTCTTGGCAATATTGTTTCATAATAAGATTTATCCATAGTAGGCATCCAATCCAGCATAGATTTTAAAGCGATTACCTTGTTTTCTGGTAACGGATTTTTATTTGTAGAAACCTTAATCTGCATTTAGAGCTCTGTAAATCAACACGTTGTACGCTATGGATAATTTTTAAACGAGGTCATTTGGTATGATCGGACATGCTCGTGCTTTGTCGTTGCTATACTACTGTTGAGCGATATAGTACGAGCTTGTCCGATCATACCAATTGCACTCGTTTAAAAACTATCCATAACGCACAGCGTGTTAATTTACTGAGCTCTGAATGCAGCTTTAATGTGTCTAAATATAATTAAACAAGTCTTCAAGACCTTTTTTTATTCTTTTTAATATTTTTTGTAACCCAGGTGCCCGAAAAAGATGTTTTATATTTAACATAAAAGATGTCAAACATACAACTATAAATTATTCTAGATTCTATATATAAAGATTCTATGTCAAAATACCATTTACATGTCTAATATGGTAGTAGAGCACGCGGAGAGCAGCATTATGTTGAGACGCGTAGCTCGACGCTGCAAGAGATGCAATCAATCAATCAATCAATAATATCTTTATTCTTGCATTTCGGCCTCGAATTGGAGTACATTATTTCTCTTGTTTACATTTTAAAATATGTGTATAACTTAAATATCCCAATTAAATCTACTTCCTAATTAACAAAAATATAAATAACTAACTAACTAACAAGAAATCTTATAACTACGAAAATAAACTATTAAAAGTTGCCTCTGGAACGTCTAGTCTTTCTTTCCGTTTTTTCGCGTTCGGCTTCTTTGATTCTCATCATCCATTTTATACCGCTTCCTGCCTCCTCCAAGATTTTTTCCAACCGTGCTGGCTCTTCCCCTATTTCTGGACAGCATCTTAAGTGGTTCATGGTTTCAGGTTCTTCTCTATATGTCCGGCACTTCTTCTTTTCTTCATGCCTCCAAAATTGATTGGCTGCCGCCTCATTCCCGCATCTGAATCTGGCAATCATCTTCTGGTTTCTGTTATTGTCTCTCAAATATCTTGGTATTGTTTCTTCTTTTAAGAGATCTTGCAAGATCCATCTGTTACAAGAGATGCAAGAGATGGAGAAGCAGACAGAATATGCATAATGGTTTCAGAATAGTCACGGAACAATCTATAGAGTGTGGACTCGGCCATTTGGAGTATGTGGGCCCTGTACACCAAAGTATTTAGAACACCATCCTGACACGCAAACACAAAACATTCCGATTCCGATTTCAAACCTGCAAACGTAAGAAACGAGAACGTAAGTTCGGGGGACAACTAAAGACATTTAATATGTTTGAAGAACATAGAGTGCATACTTTTACTGTTATTTTTTGTTGATCAAATATTTTTTAAATTTTATACGTTTATTTACAGAGAAAAATACTTCTAATTTAACCTCCTTCGCATATCTTATAATAAAGTAATAATTATAATAATATAATAATAATAATAAACTTTATTGACCTAGATGCATTTACATGTTTTAAGTCAGTCAACAAAAAAAATTAAGATAAAATACAAAAAGAAATAAAGATAAAAATTGTCACATTTTAAAATTATAATTAAGAAACTCCTCTGTGGAATAAAACACATTTTCCACAAAGAATGATTTTAAAAAGGATTTGAATTTATTATATTCCAAATTTCTAAGGTTCGCAGGAAATTTGTTCATAAATTTCACAGCAAAATAATTTGTACTATTCCTAGATTTGACTAACCTCAGAAAGTTGGGATATATGTTAGTCTTGTTTCTTGTGTTGTAGCTATGTATATCGGCATAAGTTTGATTTTCTCTCTCCTTTTTGTGGAGGTATAATAGACAATGGTACATATATAATCAATTGTATTGAAATATGAAAAATAATGACTTGTCCAATATTATGTATGCATATAATCTTCTGGACCAATAAAATTATTATTATTATTATTATTATTATTATTATTAAGGTACAGTCATTATTTTTAATATGTTAAATTGACTTCTACCCTCGGACCTGTAGGGTGTAGACGTTAGAAGTCTTATTGCACGCTTTTGCAGAGAAAACACTCTTGAGGCTGCTGAAGAATGGCCCCATGCTAAGATGGCGTACGAAATTTGAGAATGGAATAACGCATAGTACGTTGTCAGGAGGAAGATGGTTGAGCACAGTCTACCAGTCAAAACTTTAACATGGTGATTCCATGTAGTAGTAAACAATACCAAAACAGTTCCCAAAAACAATCTGTGTAGACTGTTGTGGATCGTTTATTTTGTATAATCTAGAAGAGCTGCATAATATTTTTCTAGAATACTGTATTTTTTTCATTTTAATATACGTTGAGCTAAAATAAAGCATCTGAAAAGATATGAGGGCGAAATTATAAAACGAAATTTTTAATTAAATTCTTCAGATCTTGCACATAATTAAAATAACTTGTACATTAAATAGAATAAATAATTATTCTGCTCTTAATCAAGCATTTAATTAAGACTCAGTCTGTATATTTATAAATTCACTAAAGAATTTTTTCAGCGTTGACATTAATTATTTATTTATTATATCCGTTGCATTTTACAAAATTTGTAATGTTGATACATACAGGGTCGTTGACACACTAGACCGCGCCTTGAGCTAAAAAATAAATTTGCCCTAGGACCTTCACGTACGACTGTTCAGGGTGTGCACTAGGGCAGTTCAATAAAGGGGTGGTGATGATAATGGTAGGTCACTTGGAAATAATAATAATAATCTTTATTCCAATGAATGTTATATACATTTTTGGAGTCGTTAAACATCGTCCTCAAATTCTTTTATTTACGATTAGCTGTACCGGAAAGTTTTTTCATTTTTATTATTATTGCAGTATGCGAATTAGTCACGACTTTTTCGCTGAATTAAACAGACGTCTTTTGCGTTTTGATTAAACTCTATAATCTTGAGTATCTAATTATTGTTTTCGTTTCATTTTAAACCTTTGCATTTTAAAACGGCGGAAGAATTTTCATCAAAACATTTTTTATGCTGTTTAACCCTTTCACTGCGCCATACGCTTTGAGATTTCGTGCTCGCTGTGCGCACATATTTCGGTGATTGCGAGTTTATTCGTGTAGAGCAGTTGGCGTGAACTTTTTGTGTAAGTTTTCATGACATGTAAGGATGAATGATGGTATATGACTAATGTTAGGAAAAAATGTAATGTGGAGTGAATGAATACAAGAATACAATCAAAAAGATTTTATATAATCGATATAAATAAGTAACGGGTGTTTTTTTTAGAGGTATAGAACTTTAAGTTGGCATTACTGTTCAAGATGGCGACCAATTTAACAGCTGTCAAGTGATTTATTCTCAGTTTGGTTTGGCAATTCATCATGAATTGCCAAAATTCACCAAAAACTGCAATATTTTTCAAAAATGCAAAATATTTATTGAAAGACACGTTTGGTGACCGCCTAATTTCACGTTTTGGACCTGTGAATTGGCCTCCAAGATCTTGTGATTTAACACCGCTGGACTACTTTCTGTGGGGCTATGTAAAGTCATTGGTCTATGCGGATAAGCCACAAACGCTTGACCATTTGGAAGACAACATTCGCCGTGTTATTGCCGATATACGGCCACAAATGTTGGAAAAAGTCATCGAAAATTGGACGTCCAGATCGGACTACATCCGAGCCAGCCGTGGCGGTCATATTCCAGAAATCATATTTAAAATGTAATGCCACAAGATTATCTTTCGAATAAAAAAAAATTCATGTCAATCGAATAATCCATCGTTGTTTTATTGCAATTTAAAGTTCTATACCTCTAAAAAAAACAGCCTTTAGATATACCGAATGTAAGACCCTATCTAACTGAATTGAACGGCACAGCAACGTATACCAACGCAACGTGCTCGCAGGTACTTGAACTGGTTGGGGTAACCAGCGAGAATAGTCGTGTTGAGCAGGGAACAATTTAAAACACGGCGCGAGTTAACTCGCTCGGAGCGTATCGGGCCACACTTTTATTTACGAATATATACGGTTGGAGCAGCGAAAGGGTTAATGTTGTATGAGTACCATAAAAAAAAAATCTGCTACTGATTCTACATAACACATTTGCACTGTTTATGGTGATAAACTAAGGAAATTTATGCTTGGATGATGAACTACGATCTGGAAGGCCCTATAAAGGAATAATAATTTATTATGAGATGTTAAAACCGGGGCAAAGTGTTGCTTCTGATCTCTACTGTGAACAATTGGATCGACTGAATCAGAATTTGACTAGAAATTGGCTAGAAAATGTGAATAGAAGAGGAGTTATTCTTCAAGGCGACAATGCCTAGTAGGCATTGTCACGTGTCGCATCAAGATGAGACACGTGAAAAAAATTCCGAGCTTGATTGGGAGGTTCTAACACACCCACCCTACTCACCAGACATTTCACCCTCCAACTATCACTTATTTCGGTCACTGGAACACTTTTTAAGAAACAAGACACTTAGAGATATGAACCATGTTAAAATGAGCCTTGAACAATTATTTCCTTCAAAAAATCAGGAATTTTATAAATCGGGAATATTTTCTCTTCCTGACAAATGGCAGAGTGTTATTGATCGCAATGGTAACTATTTTACTCAATAAAGTACATTTTTTTCTTTCGATTTGTTTCTATTTTAATAATACTGTGGCGCCCGCTGCCCGCCTAAGTAAGGTAGGGTGGCCAGACAGTCACACAAATGGTCTTCGCGGCGGACACCTCGAAAAACCACCAGCAGAAGGCTGGAATATGAAATGAAAAAGCGGTTATGTGACACGAACGCACCGAGTTGAGTCGCAGAGGAAGACACGGACGACCTAGAGGAAACGAGAGGAGATAAAAAACTCTTCTGCTCCTAGGGGCTGCTCTAGGAGACTAACACAAGGGAAATGGTAGCCCTAGCTGGGGTGTAGACGGGTAAAATCCTAGGCCCACAAGAAATGGCTATGGAGGAACCAAACCTAGAAATCCCACGACGTCTCTGAAAACCCTAGCCAAGCGACAAAAAATGCGGAAACGTTGCTCAACACGATGGATGTATCACATAAATAAAATTGCAGTACCACAAATACAATATTAAATAATACACTGATAATATACCAAAAAATTAATAATTACTAAAATTACTGATGTTAAATATAAATTAAATCAGCACACGTGATCAAGAGATCAGCGTGTGTGAACAAAAAAATACAATATCGCGCAGAGGCGATAACAAAACTGAATTTAAAATGTTGCAAATAAAAATATTTTAAATAAACAATGAATTAAACTGTATGCAAAATTGGAACAGACTTACAGAAGAGGTATTCTTAATAAATATGTAGAATATTTATACCAATTTTACAGATGTGGCACTGGTGTCTCAAAAAACAGGTTCCTGGGTCTTCGGAATAGAGTCCTGGTTGAAGTTAACACACGCACAATTATTAAAGTGATAACACAACAGGTGTAGAATCACTTAACCGCGTTAGAGACGCGAATTTTAAGTTAAGAAAACTTGTAAAAATATATAATCCAGCAGGCGAACTATACACACACTCTCTGAACAGGTCGGTTAACGAGTGTTAATGAGTTAATAAATGTTAAAACTCGCAAATAGCGGCTCTCAACATTTATAAAAACATCAAAAGTTTTGATGTTTTAAATTAAATTAAGAAAATTTAATCCACAGCGGTCTAAATATATAATTTTATTCGTTTTTTTGTATCTCATATGTACCTTTCATTTGTACCTTGTATGCAGAGCCGCAGTAAGGGGGGGCGGAGGGGGCAATGGCCCCTAGCGCACTAAGCAAAAGGGCGCTGACGGGCTTGCTAAGGGGCGTCATTTTGAAGATGAGGACCTTTTTTTTGCTCATCACTTGAATTTTGGGAGATGAGGACCTTTTTTTGCTCATCACTTAAATTTTGAGAGGTAAGAACCTTGTTTTTATTTACCAAGGGCGCCAAAACACGGCTCTGCCCCTAGCGCAAGTTTTCCTTACTGCGGCTCTGCTTGTATGAAGTACTGAAACTTGGGGTTCTTATTTCCAAGGTGAAGAACCTGACTTGGCTGAATTAAGTGGCAAGTGGTTTAATTTTTATTACCTCTACACCAAAAATATAAAAAGCATCAGCACAGCAATGGGATGTGTGGAGAGGAAAGAGAAACCTTGGAGCATATAATGAAGAATTGTCTAATCGACTAATGAAATTTAAAGAAGGAACAAGTGAAGGCGCGTTGTGTGTATCAGGGCAAGGATGGAAATAGATGGAGGACGTTTTAAAGAGAAGAGAAGATTTGAGACGAAGCTTCAACAAAAATCAGATTACATATTTGAAAATAAATTAAATTAAACTGTATGTAAATAATATGTAGATTTTAACCGAACAGTTTTGAATATTGAAAGATTTGAACCGATTTTATTTTATAAATAAAATATCTATCTATCATCTATCTGTAAAAAGTACCTTTATATTTTCGGTGCTCATGGCGATGGTTCCCGCCATATCCTAATTACGACTCTTTGTACTGGTCACATTTTTCCCAATACATTTGATGTATAAACAAAACGTCCACCTCCTACAGCGCAAACCTAATTAGCGGATATAATTACAACATATAAACATAAAGGAAATTATGTGAAAACAGTTAATATTTACCGAATTGATTAGCAGCGCGTAGCAATTTTAAAAAGAGCGTTTATAGAATTTATATGATCAAAGTAACTTCTCATGCCATATCCAATCATTATATTCCGGACAATATTGACTGACATATTATTTTACACTTTTCGATATTTTGACAGGTGAATTTTCAGAGGGATAAAAATTATTTATTTTTGTTTTTAGAACGATACCGTGGATTATGTAAACAGCGGGATATCGTGAAATACGACACAAAAACAAAATATGTTTGTGTCAAATTTATTTAATTAAGATTTGTAAAAGCCTCATGTCATTGACGTCATATTTTTGTTTATTTTAAAATAAAAATTTTTGTTTAGTGGACTGATATTTTAGATGATATTCAGTGACATAAATTTTTAGGTTTCACCGATCTTCGCATATACAGAGGTACTGTAATCATACCAAATTTGACTTTTGAGATTTTTACATATAAGTACAAGGATGCATCCTCTCGCCACTACTTTTTAATATTTATGGGGAATTTGATATATATCTGACTCTAGAAAAATGGGAAGGTGGCTTCTCAGTAGGAGACTCCGATGGTCATACTTCTACTGATGACCCACCGGAGGACACGTCAGGCTCAAAGTGTTTAAGATTGCTGAACTTTCAGGCTCATTTTGAGAAGCAATCTTCCCACTTTTCTAGATCCAGATCTGAAGAAGGTGGGGAGATTCAAACCCGCATCCCTGTGCTCTGTAGTCTTACCCCGGAGCCAAGGCAACTTTATATTTATTGTTAGTAGTTTTATTTCAGATTGTTAGTTTTTTTTCTTCTATTTTTTGGTCCTAGCGTTAGAGAACCAGTATTTTTATTAATTATTTAGTTGATACAAAGGTTGGGATAAGGTTGGTGGAAGTTTTTGTGTTATAATTTGATATTGTTCTGTATTACGAAGTTGTAGAGTAGATTGTAAATTTAAATGTTCTTACTATTTAGAATGTTTGAGGTGTTTAGAGGTAGTTGTAGGCCAAGTCTTGATATACCTGTTAAAAGGTTTGATCTGATTTGCTGGTATTTGGGGCATGCTAGAATTATATGGATGACGTCTTGTATGGTTTGATTATCGCAGTCGCATACGTCTGTGTTGGACATCTTGATTCTGTGTAGGTGTTTTTTTGAGAAGGTGTGGTTGAATTTGAGACGCGCAATGATGGTAAACCTCTTGGTAAACTGGAGTTATACCAAGGTTGGTTTGGTATATGAGGATGTAAAAATCCATAGGGTCGACCTTTGCTGGTGATTGATGCTTTGTACTCATTGTTCTATTCTTTCCAAATGTTTTGTTTAAAATGTATGTCTTCTACCGAGAGTGGAGTGTTATAATTATGTCCTGATGGCTTCTTTTGCTAGTGAGTCTGCTATTTGATTGTAGTAAATACCTGAGTGACCCATTATCCATGCTATGGTGATTTGTATATTCCCTTCTTTTAATTGCTTGATATTGTTTTTTAACCGAGTATTATGGTAGTGGGTTTTAATGCATGTTGGGAAATTTTTTAGATTTTGGTGAATATGGAGTACGCATTAAAAGATGAAAAGGGAAGGTAGGGACATTATGTTGAGTTTTACAAAAAGATCACGACAGTCGGCTTGAAAAGTAGCAGAAGCAATAATTCTTACAACCTTACGCTGTAGGGCAAATATTCTTTTGGCAGCTGGTGAATGTCCCCAGATTAATAAACCATAGCTTAACTGGGAGTGGAAAAGGGAAAAGTAATCTTTTAGAACCACATCTATACTCACCTCTAGTTTTAGTTTTCTAATTAGATATATGGTAGACCTTAGTTTACGGCTCAGAAACTCTGTATGTTGGTCCCATCTTAGATGGGGATCTACATGTGTACCAAGGAAACTTACATACGGGGGATTGTCATAGTCATGTGCCTTTGTGGTTATGAGTAAGCTTTGGGACTTGGTAGTGTTCAAGGATAGTTTATTGAAGGTGAACCAGGAAGTAGTGAGAGACTTTCAGATAGAACTATGTTTAAATTAGAGTTTGTAGTCAATATGGTTGTATCATCTAAACCTATAACAGATAGGAAGAGGTTTCTATATACCATGATTACGGTGGATGGATCAGCTCCCCAATTAAAGCGAGCGATTACTCGCAAAACATTTAGTCTGGACTCACATTTCTTGACTATAAAAAGTGCATGTGGCCTCCAGATTGTTAGTTTTGTATAATTAAATCGTAACGTCTGGGGATTATACGCAGCGTTAAGGATTTTATAATAAAATAGTTAAAATAATAATTAAAATCACGAAATTAGCCGTTTCCCCATTACTTTTGATTGGTCATGATTACTAGCCTTAATTATTTATATATTTTAATTGCAATTAGCCCACTAATTTCCTCGCTACCCTTCCTGCTATCTTGTGTTTTTTTATCGAACTAATTACCAATTTATCCCGTATATCAATTAATTAATACAGTCATTAGGTACATTTTACATTTTCCATTATCCTTGAGCATATTCTGTTTTTTTCTTATATTAATTAGCTATAATTATGCTTTCAGGGATCCTTTTCATAACAGTATTTTTTGCATATTTTTTTAGCTTCTTCAGTATTATATTAAAAATTCAAAGAAGCTTACATCAATTAAAAAAGATGATATAATTTGCAAAACAAAATTTATTTTACGTTTAAGTATTGTGTTAGATCCTTGTGGAAGTAATTAGTTTTTTTGGTTAAATTGTAGAATAAAATACTTGGAAATTAGAAGGGTTCTTTTGTTAAAGTACTTCAGATTTGATGAAAATGAATACGATTTCAATTTGGATGAAATGAGAAATGCATCTGTCACGGAAGGGTTAGCCTAAAAATGAAATTTTATACCTTTCCCTTTTATTAACTTAATGGGGAAATCTACGTTTTCAGAAGGGGAATTTTCTAAGTCGTCGTGAGAAGGGATGTTAATACAGTCCGAAATTTCAATACAGGTTTTTCAGTATTATTTATTTTCTGTATCAGGATTCTGAATTTACAAAACATATATTTTTAAAATTCTACAGAAGTGAATCGTTGACCTTTTACAGTAAGCGCCTGTCCAAATTTAATCTTGCTCACTTGAAAATCGTAGGATTAATTGGACATGAATTTATGAATAAAACTAGCTAACCCGTCGCAGAATATCTGCTGATTTTATTGGTCAATTAAATTAGCACAGCTAATATCTAGTACCATATATACCAGTCAATCTCAAGTCTTTATACACCTACTAGTCTCAATATATTGCTTTAACAACCACACTATCTGTGAACCAACCATCAATCTTCAGTAATTTTTCTTGCCTTGCACTTTCAGCGATATTAATTCTAATGTTGTCCCGTTTCTTTGATCTTGACAAGGCAACATATAATTGGGAAAATATTGTCAGATATAAACAGTTCACTTTTGTAAGAACAAACTAAGAGGGAATTTTGTTTTCAATAGTTCGCACCTTTGAAGCTGTATGTCATGTTGGTATTAAAAAATGTCACTTTTTTAAAATGTCAATCCATTTGACATATGTCATAATGAAAAATGATATATTAATTATAATGATCATAACCTTATCAACCTAAAGTCGGTTTTACAGCGTAAGGAATATTTTTAATTGACATTTAAAGTCAGCAACACACTATAAAAGTAACCAAAATAACCAGATCTGTGGTCTATTTCAAAGTAGAAAAACGTGTGTAAGAAGATAGGAGCTGTTTGTCCTTGCTTCGGATTGGTTTAAATCATCATCCCTATTACACTGTAAAAATATTGATTTTAGTCCAAGTTGACAGATGTTCAGTGTCGTACATTGGAAATATATATTATTTATATTATTTAATTTTTCTCGTATATTTTGTTATTATTTACATATTTAGACTTTTATTTATATTCTTGGCTTAAATTTTATGGAGAAAATTCTCCATGTAATTTGTTTTTACGCAGTTATATATTTTTTAGGTTATCTGACATATAAATATTTTTTGACACTTGACATTTAACAGATCAAGAGAGAGGACTAATGTGAGGCCAAAAGACAGCCCAGCTGATTGTGCCCAAAGAAGAAGTTATTGATATAATTTTTAGACCTTCATATATACATATATTTTTAATTTTTATTTACAATAATTATTTAAATAAGAAACTTTAGCTCTGAAGATATATTGTTTGTTTTATTGCTTTGTTTAAACTCTTTTAGCCAAATCTCTCTTTTTATATATACGGAGTGATTATTTAATGGCGAGACGACGTCACTGGAAGTTTTAATAATTTGCCGTTTCATACACATCTTTGCAGGCGATTATGCGCGCATGCGCATAATATTTTTTCCTTCATAATCAAATTTTCTTCAAGGTTATTATAGTCATAGTATTCTGCTAGGAGGCACGTAAAATTCGGTGACGTCGTCTCGCCATTAAATAATCACTCTGTAGTACATAATTTTTAAAATTAATATTTTTTTCACTTTTTCAAATTTCCCATTAAACTGAATTTATGTCGCATAAATAACGTAAGTGTATTATCTGCCTTGTTTATTTCAATATCTTATTAACCTTTTTTATATTAAAAAAAAATCACATGCTAACCCACTTGCTACGCCCATGCCCTAGTTGTAACTTATTTTAAATTTCCCGCTATACTGTATTTGATCAGTGTAAATCGTACTCGGTTCGCAGCGCTATCTACTTTTTTCTACTTTGAAATAGACCATAGTGTGTTCTTACAAAAGTGAACAGCTTATATCAACTTCACGTGTTATCAACTTCACGTTGCTGCAGCTGCTAAGCAACTGACGACAGCGTGCTGATATTTTGACAAGCGTTAGTCTATCAAGTTGTTTATAAACCTACGGACGAATATCGTTTTACGTCGTAATTGAAAAGAAATAATTCCAAACGGAATTCAAACATAATAGCGTAATTGCCTTGTTTTTTGCACAAAAAGCGCAAGTAGCTATCGTTTGTGAGCTCCAACATTTAGGTGTGAATAAAATGTTTGTATATCGAACCATTAAGCGTTATAATGATACTGGTAGCATCGCAAAACGTCATGGAGGCGGTCGTAGAAAAACAGCAACATCACCAGAAATGGTTAGAAAGGTGAAGGCTTGAATTCAAAGTAGAGCGCAACAAAATTGGCTACAAATCTGAACATGTCTGACTCCAGCATACGGTGTAAACTGAAAAATTAACTTAAATTGAAGCCTTACAAGGTACAAAAAGCACAGGATTTAACACTGGCACAAAAAGCAGTTCGTCTTCAACGATCAAAAGCACTGAAAGATTATTTTTACTTAAATTAAAAGTACAAAAAAAAAAAAACGAAAATGATACAAAAGAAAATTCAACTCTTCACTTAAGGTATTCTTTATAAACTAATTTTCAATAAAAAAAGAAAACATTAAACGTTTGTTGAGATCCACGCCTTACAATACAATGTTTAATAATTCTAATAAACGCTTCGAATTTGAGCAATAAGATAATAATTGGTATAGAAGCAACTGCAGTATTACGCAACTTTAACGTTACAATAGTGGATATGAGGAACCACCCACAAAAGATCAGTACTGTGTCGGTGACGTACCTGATTACTCAGAAAAAATTAAAAGTAAAGAATACTCCGTGATTTAATTATCTTATTTTCAAATTTATTATAACATATTTTGTATTTACATCAATCATAATAAAATTAAAAAAATAAATAAACATCCCAGCAAACAATTTTATACGGGCCAGTACTGGTAAAGCACAAACTCCCCGGCATTGAAAGTAATGGGCCAGTACCCCGGTGTCCCCGGGGCCGTTACTGGCCCATTGATGTATCAGTTGCTGGCCCAGCAACGGTAAAGTGCAAAATAATCGCATTAGTTGCAAGATTTATTTCTGATGGTTTTAAGTAAAAAGTATGAGTGAAGAAGAGTGCTTATAAAATGCTGGTAAAGTACTTCGTATAGGCGGAATGCGAAATACAAATGTGAAGTACATTATTAATACTGGCGTTGCACTTACTTTTGGTGCCAGTAATTTACCAGCATAAAAGCAGTTTGCCAGCATTCGGCTGTTAGTTGAATGTTTGCTGGGATAGAACAATTATTATTAATATCTACTATCTCTTTTTCATTCCCCCAATTTTATTACATGCTTACGACATTAATAATTGCTAAAATCTTGTATAACGCATACATAAATTAAATTTTGTTAATGACAATAACCAAAAAAAAAAAAAAAAACGGCTCGCCAGCTGTCAGTTTACCAATTTATTTATTTATTTCCATAGAGAAACAAACAAAAAATCTTTCTCAACGCCTATTTCAGTTACACATTCAATGTTACCAATCTGAGGATTCAATATTATTATTATTATTATTAAGATAAGAGCAGAAGCCAAGGGCTTGTTATGCTCAATATACATGACATATGTTATACTTACAAACTACTTAAATATTATTTTACAGTCTAAACAAATGTAACAAAAACAGTAAATTCAAAATTACAATAAAATTAAAATTATAATTATTATACTTAGATCTAACATTAAACAAATATTCAAAACTCAGGGGAAAAGGTAGCTTATCCTAGCTTTGAATGTGTTTATGGTTGGGGCAGACACAACTTCTTCTGGGAGAGAGTTCCACAAGTCGAAGACACGATTGCTTACGAAGAACTGCCTCGGCTGTCGTTTGTACTTCTCGTGTTTCAACTTGAGATGGTGACCGCGCAGTCTGTCATCAGTATTGAGATGGAACAGAGGTGACATACTGGTAGAAAACTTGTTTGTTGTAATCCTGTACATCTGGATTAAATCTCCACGTTTTCTGCGATCTACCAGAGGCTGAATGTTTAGAATTTTTAAGCGCTCTTCATATGCCATAAGACGGAGACTTCTTGGCAATCTGGTTGCGCGCCTCTGAACCCCTTCCAGGAGCTGAATATCCCTTTGTAAATAAGGCGACCAAACTACAAATGCAAATTCAAGAAGGGGTATGTCAATATGTCAGCCTCATTATCCTTCAGATAGCTATCTGACAGATAAATATGAATTGAAAGACGGGATGACATTTATCCAACAGATAAAGTATCAGATAACTTTATCTATCAGATAGTTACCCAGAAGTTTATCAGAAGGTGGAAATACCGGCCCTTAATGTATTTTGTCACATATTTTCACAAGCCTAAAATTGTATACATTTTATTTACATGAATAAATATAATTATTAATTTGAAACATAGCATTAACCTATAACAAACACAATTAAATTATAACAGTTTATTTTTAAAATCATAAAGCAAAACGTAGTATGAAAGCGACCGCAATAAATCTAAATTAACATACATTTTGTAAACAGGCGAATGGCGATCAACACACGTCTGTTTCACAAAGCATATGGTATGGCATGGCCGCATGACATACGTGGATCCGTGGCAAGTGGAACGATTGTGGCCTACACGCAGGACATCAAGTGTTGCATGTATCACGTCCCCAGCACGCTTGTTTCTAATTAAACTTTATGTACGTGATAAAAGTTTGGCTTAGGATGCACTGATCTGGGATGATGGAATACCACTTCGAACTGTTGCACACTTTTTAATTGGTCAACATCACGAAGCGTAGATACAGGCTGGGGGTTTTGGGCTACAGTTAGTGGTGTGTTTATAAATAGTTAACAACTGGCTCGCTAACCTAACCAAAATAAAGTATTTAAAGTAGTATTCGCAGTGGCGCAGCCAGGATTTTGACTTGGGTAGGGCCGAAAAAAAAAAAAAAAAAACAAACAAATAAACTAATATGTAGATATTTATTATTATTTCAGTCGTTTTAAGATAGAAAGCGATCGTTCTGGAAGAGATGTAGATGTTGATGTAGGAATGGTAACAAATATTTTAAAAAGTTTATATGTATAAGTATATACCGTGTGAATTATTTATTGTGCAACATGCAGATTTCACATTCAATGTAAAATATAGTCGGATTGCTGATTGCTGACCGTTCGTTGCTACAAGTATCGATATATAATACTATAGTTATTGATTTATAATGGTTGATAGAGTTTGTTAATATAGTCGGATTTCTGATAGGTGACAGTTCGTTGCTACAAGTATCGATATACAAAAATATATGCTTTCTCTGTCTATATCATTATAATTATTTGCATACCCATAATAACGTATAGTGACGCAAGTTGACAACTAACCTTCCAAATTATTTTAATAAAAACAAAGCATTAGAAAGAAACGACATGATTTATCTACGAATGAAGAAACGGCATTCGTAGATATCTTTACTAATTTGAGCATGAAAATAAATTTACAGCAGTACTCAAAGAAACAAAATTATTAATTTTAAGGTAATAATTATAAATAAAGAAAAACTTATACTCATAAATAAATTTTGGATTATAATTTGTTGTTTAATTAAATTAAATTTTTATGTTTCCCCTAAGTACGAAGTAATAAAATATTAAGTAAAAATTATTAAAAAAAACTTGTAGCAATATACTATATGAATAAATATATAGTATATTGCTACAAGTTGTATTTAAATGTTTATTTTTATTTTAAAAAAATTAGTCACTGTAATGCATGATATCGTCGTCATCTGAACTATCGCTGTCATTTCTTGTATTTATTATTATTGGATTAATATCATCAACAATCCTTTCCCTTTCCCACCATTCATTTATTAAATTTTCGATTTTTTTAACAGATTTAGCCCAAGTTTCACAACTAATTTGATCACAGGCTTCGTCATCACTATATCCGTTTTGATCAATATGTCTATCATAATAATTTTTTATTATACCCCAAATTAGTTCAATGGGGTTAAACTGGCAGTGATAAAGAGGTAATCTTAGTACTTTATGACCATACGTTTGTGCCAATGTATCAATAAAATAAACTGGTTCAGATTTTAATTTTCTTCGTTTTCTTGTGAGTTTGTTAGTGAGAAGTTCAGATTTATTACATTTTATAATTCTACAAATTGTTGATTCCGAAATCTTTAAGGCAGCTGCTACTCTTTGACGGACACAAGATAGACAAGACACAAGATAAGAGAAATAAGTGGTCCATTGTTCTCTTTTTCGGATTTAAAATATTCCAGCAGATTTAAAATTAAAGTTTGTAAATTTAATAATTGGCCGTAAGATCTACTAATTAATATTATTAACAGACACTAACAGATAAGACAAATAAAAAAAACTTTTTTAAAATCGCTGAAAAATGGTAACTAGATTATTATATGAATGCATTTCTTGATACATACATGTAACAGTCACCTATCAGCAATCCGACTAGAAGTGAGTTATTTCAAAAGCAACATAGCCATAAAACAAATGCTTGTCGTATTCATAGAAAAGACAAAATATTATTATACTAGCTGTCAAATTAATTAAATTTGTAATGCATACTACGGAAGAAAAACTTTTTTTTTTATTTATTTTTTAATTTACAATCTACTTCATTGCGAGTATTAAGTTAATAATAAGATGAAAGTAATCAGCATGTAGGGGAGACATCCAATGACGTTTCTCCTTATATATCACTGTCTTCCGTATTGCGGTAGGTCGTTTGGCCAAAGTCTCTTTAACATTCTGTTATCGAGGTCATTTATTAAATTTCCCACAAGTTCATTTTCATGTCCAATGAGTCAGTCATGGGATTTGTTGGCAACTTTATGAATTTCTTTCATGATGAAAGGAAGAAAAACTTCTGCTTTATAACAGGTATATTGGAGGATTTAGTTTTAGAAAAGCTTGTGCGGTATTTAGCGTTAAGTATCCGGACAGACCAGTACCAAATCCAAGTACAGTATTAAGAATTGGAAAAAAATTAAATTTTCCGGCTATTTACAATCAGAACATAATAGAAGAAAAAGAAATCCTATACAATACTGTCTAACAAATAATGTAAGACCTGAGAAACCCTCCACATAAATATTAAAAGGTCTCCCAGAAGAGGGGCGCGAACAAATATAACTAAATAAATATGGACTGGTTTTTTTTCTCAACATATTGTCTCTAAATTAAACATGTATTTCTATTTAGTTTAGAATATAAATTGGTTTAGCTTTGTTTGTAAAATTTATAATTCAAATAAAAATAAGAAAAAATAATTTAATAAAGTCTTAAATTTAGAGGACCCTACTGTGTTATTAAGACGGCCCTGTATAAACCAGATTTGTTTCTGAGAAAATTCTCATGGCCCAATACCTTGGCTGCGAGTCAGGGACGTAGCCAGGAGGGGGGCATAGGGGGCATCCCCCCCCAGGATAGTTTAAATCCTGGTTAGTTTACCTTATATAAAACATAATTTAGGTTGTTAGCAGTTTTCTTCACTGGAGGTGAAGAAAATTTATAAATTTACTGGACTTTTATTATTTAATATACTACAAAAGACCTAGAACAGGGGTCAGCAACCGGCGGCTCTTTTAGAAAATTTTGTGGCTCTTTGAAAATTGGCTGGTTTTTATTTTAATATAATCTATTTTCTAATTTTCAACTTTCTGCCTGTACTATACAGGTCTTGTATTTTTCAGAATGTTTTACGGTGCAATTCGCGCCCGATAATTCCCCGTGTTACTGCATATTCCCTTTTATAAGAAGTTATTTGTTTCGAAAAAAAGTTATCTGTATTTGTGAATGATTTACGTGCAAAAACATTTTTACATTTTATTAATTTACAAAAACATGTTATTAATGCAATTTTGTTTTGCACAAACTATTGTTAACATGAAAGAAGCTTTTCGAGATAGATTTAAAGAGTTTAGAAAATATAAAGCTATACTAGATTTTTTGACAAACCCAATTGAAGTAGATATGTAGCAATTACATTTATCACCTTCAATTAGTGGATTTGAAATCCAAAGGTTTATGGAATTATATATTCTTAAAACTTAATTCTGAACTGTAAAATTTAGAAAGAAAAAAGTGAATTTTATCTTTCCAGCATAAGTGGACCGAAATTCGCAATCTTCAAAATGTAGATAAAGTTCTTTTCGAAGCTTGGAACAGTCTTCCAGAATTGTTCAATCTTTTAAAAAATTATGCTTTTGGGCTACTGACAATTTTTGGATCCACATATTACTGTAAGCAAATCTTTTCACATATGAAATTAATAAAGAGTCAGTTAAGAAGTAATCTTACTGACCTGAAACTAGAGTGCTGCCTTAAGTTAAAGATTACAGATTAAAGTCTTATAGAACACTATACAGGAGCAATCTTCCCATTAAAAAAATTATTATATTGTAATATACTGGCAACTACAATAGGTATCATAAACTAAATGTATATGTAAATATTAATTTATTGTAATACTTGATTATTTTAAAACAAATAAACAATTTTTACGTTTTTTTCTTAAATATAGCATATATTTTTTAGCGGCTCTTTCATGTTATTGTGTTTTTTTTTCAATGTAGATTTGGCTCTTTGTCACTGAAAGTTGGCCGACCCTTGACCTAGAACGCTGTTATTTTCTACCCAAGCCATGTAATTAAGGTCGTACCGACCAATTTAGAATATTTTGTTATTTTTGCCCCCCCCCCCAAGCTGAAATCCTGGCTACATCCCTGCTGCGAGTCCTCCGCTTTCCGAGCAAGATCGATTGGAAAACTATTTTAAAAATATTTGCCAGCATCGGGAATTGAACGTGGTACCTCATGCTCAGCTACGAGTAGTAGCTACATACTAACAAACTACTAGAATACTCGAAATAATATTTCTAGATCTGCTTTACCTCAATTGTTTTTTACGTAACACATATTTATAAAAATATTGTATTCGAGAAGTTTTGTCTACTCTTTTTTTTTTGAGAAAGTTTATATATGTATTTTAACAGAGGGATAACACAAGTGAGTCGGAAAGGAAGAGACCTAAGCTGAGGTTTATCCATGTACACAGAATAGATGGATATATTTTAAAATTGAAAATATATCCTGCAGGATGGAACAGTTTGTCGCCAAGGAAACGTGCTCTCTGCCTGATATTCCGATACAATATTTATACACACTTACAAAAAGGTTTATAAGCTTCCAAAAATAAATAGAATTTTACTTTCCAATTACAAATTGTGCAAAGTGTGCAAAGTATCGTGTTATAGGAGCAAAATTTTAATTTGGGATTTTAAATATTCTTCAATCTTCTCTCCTGAAATCATTGTTTTCGTTTTTGAAAATATTGATAGAGGTGGCTGTTAATTCTGGTTAGAACATTATGAATAAATAGAAAAAATAACGCATACTGTACAATGTTAAATAAAAATATTTAATGTGGAAAGTAAATATATAAATACTGTCTTATTGTACTACTGGGAAACTCCATCATCCTCATAACGTGTCCTATCCACTGTAATCGTCTGCCTCTGAGTTCTTGGGTGATACTTGGCCTTGAGTACAGTTCTCGGATATCTTTGTTCTTACGGATTTTCCATTCACCATTAATTTGATTGGACCAAAGATTCTGCGTAATATTTTATTTTCGAAAACTATGAGGTATTGTCGATGTCGCTTTGTTAAGGTCCATGTTACGGAGCCATACATAAGTACGGGACGTACTACAACTTGGTATAACTTAATCTTGGTGCTCCTCGGTAAGAGTTTCGTTTTGAAGAGGGGACCAAGTGCAAAATACGATGCATTTGCAGCTTTAATTCTATTCGTAATTTCCAGCTGTATCATATTCATCTGATTTATCATGGTTCCCAGGTATTTGAAAGTAGAAACTCTCACAATAGTGTTGTTATTAATTTTTAAGTCGGTCGTGTTTTCATGTCTGCGTCTACTAACAATGAGATACTTGGTTTATATATCGTCTGCATTGCTCAAATATCCTAAACGATTTTGGAAGTCTCACTGTGTTCCTCAATGTTCTGTGAAAGCATTACGAGTCCACAATGTATAAAATAATAGAGGGGAGAGTATGCAACCTTGTTTAACTCCACTTTTGGTGGCAATACTTTTACTTCTCTTCTCTATATACACAACTTGTAATAATAGTAATAATAATAATAATAATCTTTATTAGAGTAAGACATTTTTACATGCATATCATCGTCATCATAAACTGACAAAGCAGTAAATACATTAATTTAATTAAAAATAATAATTTACAATATTTAGTTGACAAAACTAGTAGACACATTACTACAAAGAAATTCTTGCATAGTGTGATAGCAGTGTTCATGTAGGAGATTACTAATAATAGTTTTAAACTTAACAACTGGAAGATCTTTGATGTCCTGCGGTAGTTTGTTATAAAATATTGGTCCCCAGTAGTTGGGGCTGTGCGTGGAGCCTGCTAGTCTTACTTGTTTAGTAACTAGGTGGTATTTGTGTCGCGTATTATGAGAGTGTATGCTAGCATGGGTGGAAAATTTATTAATTTGTTTCTTTGTGTGGATTAGGCAGTAATATATGTATAGACATGGCAATGGTAATATTTCTAATTTTTTGAATAAAGGCTTGCGGTGTTCTGTCAGCCCGCTTTTTGTTAAGATTCGTATAGCTCTTTTTTGAATTATAAAAAGTCGTTTGCTATGTGGACTTGAGCCCCACAATAATATGCCGTACCGTAAACGACTATGAAAAAGTGCGAAATACGCTTGTTTTGCTGTGTCCTCGGTTGTCAATAGCATTAGTCTTTTTAGAGCGTAGAGCACTGAAGATAGTTTAGTGCTAGTTTTAAAAATATGGTGTTTCCAGTTTAGGTCTGTATCGAGATATATGCCCAAAAACTTGACATTAGCTTTCTTTATAGGTAAATATTTTTTATTTGTTATAAGAAGGTTCTGGGTTTTATTTTTACTTAATTTTAGTTTATTTGCAGTAAACCAGTTTTCAGCAATTTCAACCGTGCGTTGAGTCAGAGTAGTTATCGACTCTAGGGTGTTTTCTGCGCATAAAAACGTTGTGTCATCTGCAAATAAAATTGTTTTCACAGGTATATTGCTAGGCAGGTCGTTAATATAGAGCAGGAATAGGATTGGGCCTATTACAGAACCCTGGGCTATTCCGTACATTATTTTTTGGGATTGCGAGTATATTATTTTGTAAACTTGCCTCGCGGTGTTGTTCTTTATTACAAGATATTCCAGAGTGCCTCTTGACTGACCCTGTTAATAGCTTGACAAGACTATGAACACCAAATAGTTGATAGTTGCTAATTAATAGTTAATAATCTAAGTTAAAGAACTTCAAAGCTTCAAAGTTATATATAAATGCTTAACTACATGTTATACTATATAATGCTTATAATTCAAAAACATGTAGGGCCGGTTTCTGAAAGCTTAGTAAACTATAAGTAAATGGTCAACTACGGTCACAATGTAACAATCTCATCAAGTAACCATATCAACCATTTTCTAACTATTTGGTTATAGTTAATTAAGCTTTCAGAAACTGGCCCATAGAGATATAACTTTGCATAAAACATGTATATTTTCCTGTTGAAATATATAATATATTATTGTATATTACATGAATATAACATTATGTAATAGCAAGAGGAATTGGAACCAATAAAAATACTGTAGCGTATATATATCAAAAAGACGTGAATAATATATTCAAAAACAAACGTCTCACACTTGCAATGTAAGTGAAGATACCAATACATCAACTGTCAAAATGGATATGGATGCTATAATACAAACTCAGTTTTTATTTTTCATTGTGTGATAGAGTGCATGTGCAATATTCAACAAAAATATTACCTTATATCATAAAATAAACATGAAATTACGAGAATATTTTAAAATAGACGTAATAAATTGAGTTGTTTTGACAAACTTTTGAAATTCATACCAAAATCAAAAAATTGATGTGAAGTGTGAATATTCACACATTTCAGGGTTTCGCAGGTATATAATAAGTGAAGGCGATATGCTGAGTGTGTAGGACAAATTTTACTTTGTAGTAATCACGGCAAAATGAAAATAGAAAACAGAAAAAATAAAATTCGCTCCGTACTCGAACTCGAAACCCTTCGTTTTCCAGCTTACGACACGAGTGCTCTAACCCATTAAGCTATCGCACGCCTTGCATGTGAGTGTCTTACATTGGTATAACTTTTGTACTTTGTGAACCAAAAACCACAGAAAATGCGTTATTTTCCGAAAACATAATCTGATCAAAAATTCCTGTTGTACTATTTCGGTTCACACCAATATACATTACTTAGAATTTTTTTAGATTTTTAGTTTAAACCATCTGGGCTACAGGGTGTGGGTCAAAAATTTTTTTGCACAATTTTGGCAAAAATCACATCAATATAATTTATTTTGCAAAAATAAAAATTTGGTCGTTAATCCACGTACTAAGGGCTCTCATTTGATACCCTACTCAGAATTTAAAAAAAATATTTTTGTTTTCGATGAGCACATATTTGTTTATATTTTTAGGGGGGTATGTTGTTTAGATGTTTTAGTATTTTTCCTATGTGCGGGTCAAAGAGTTGTATAAGCACGCCAAATTTCAACTCTCTAGGTTTAGCCGTTTGGCTACAATTTTTACCGAACAGACAGACAGACAGACAGACAGACAGACAGACAGACAGACAGACAGACAGACAGACAGACAGACAGACAAACAGACAGACAGACAGACAGACAGACAGACAGACAGACAGACAGACAGACAGACAGACGACAAAATGACGGTATAAGGGTTTTTTGGTCATACCTACAAAACCCTAAAAATGAAAATGAATTATCGTCTCTACTCTTAAGCCTGGTTTATAATAGCTACATAACATAACGCATGGCATATAACATAGCATGTCTCCACAGCACAACGCACAAGGCATAACTACGGTGTTTATAATAGAGCCAGTGTACCGCATTAGTACAGTAGTCGGATCGCGGAGCTCTTGTTGGTTTGTCGTACAATATTGGATTATTTTCCTTTAATTCAACCAACTTCGCTTCTTTTTCCATTTTTAATAAGTTGTAAACACAATAATAACCAAAAAAATATACAAAAACTTATGCCAATTGTCAAACACGGCGCATGCTCGCCACTCTCTTTTGCGATTGGGTGCGCATAGCCTCCACAAACATGAATGTTCAACTTGGTGAAGTTTTATGTTATGGAGTTGTGTCTCTATGTTGTGCGGTTGTATTATAAACAGGACAATGTTAGTACTATGTTTCAACTTGATTAAGTTATGGAGCCATGCTATGCATATGCTATGCATTATGCTATGAGTCTATTATAAACCAGGCTTTAAACCTCTTACTTAAGATATTCATCACCAGCATTATTCGGTTCAATATTGAATATACGAGGTCTGTATCGCGAATTTTGTGTTTTTTCAAAAATTATTTATTTATTCATGAATATCTATTTTGTCCCCTTCAAAGTAATCCCCACCAGATATTATACACTTGTGCCAACGTTTTTACCAATCCTCGAAGCACTTGAAAAAATCATTTTTTGTGATCTTGTTCAGCTCCTTTTTCGAATCCGTCTTTATCTCCTCACTTGTAGCGTAGCGTCGTCCTTTCATGGGCCTCTTCAGTTTCGGGAACAAGAAAAAGTCAGAGGGGGCCAGATCTGGGGAATACGGTGGCTGCGACATTATTAGTGTGTTTTTGGCCAAAAATTCGCGCACAAGCAACGATGTGTGGGCAGGGGTGACCCGTCTCATGTCCAAATCATTGGTAAAAATCGAATGGCACGAGCCAATCGATATGTTTAGGTCCTCAGCAACTTCTCTAACGGTGATTCAACGATTGGCCAATACTATTTTCTTCACTTCATCAATGTTTTCGTCTGTTGTTGACGTGCTCGGGCGTCCGTCACGCTCTTCGTCGTTCACATCTTCTCGGCCCTCTGAGAAAGTTTTGTACCACCGATAAACGTTGCTTCGGTCCAAGGTAGCCTCACCATATGCTATAGTCAATATTCGGAATGCGTCCGCGCACTTAATTTTGTTTTTCACACAAAATTTGATACAGATTATTTGATCCATTTTTTGGTATAGGCAAAAATCGAAGACGAGTCAAAACACGGCAAGCAAAGCAACTGTCAAAAATTAACTGAACATTCAAAATGGTCGAACTTGTCGGCATAAGTGAGAGATATGAGTACCAACATAACGCCACAAAAAAATCGATAATCGAATATACGTAACCCGCGGAAATTCAAAATTCGCGATAGTTTTTGAACAGACCTCGTATTCCTTCCTTATATTGTCACGAATGTGTCATTGACCGTCCTAGGTCCTGAATTTCGACATGTAGACTGTGGGGACGGCGAGTGGTATGTATGGCCAAATGGTGTATGGCCAAATGGTAAACCCGCACCAATTAGATGTTCGACCGGTCAACTCGAAGGACCAGTGCCCTTTTAAATGATCGCCGGGCACAGAGCAAATGGACTGGATGGATGAAAGGATCGGTCCTAGTGGTTGATCTTAGTACGCCACAGCAACTACTAGACTGCTCCGATTTATATTGATGTCTGCCTGGCAATAAATAACACGTAGAGACCTGACGGCTGTTCAGCGCTTCTAAAAGGATAAGGATTAGATGCTGCAGGGAGACTTATAGCTATTACTTATCTTCTATTGCGGCTGCAGGGAAGAGCGAAGAACAGCTGAGGAGCTAGGACCTTTTTAAAATACACTCCGAAGACCGGAGATTATATGCGGTGCTGTGACCTTTTATTAGATTAATAAAATTACATAGCTTGCTAGAGAAACAAATACTATAATAAAAAATCAAGGTAGCTATGGCCTACGTGACAATGGCTAAATGAATGCAATGGCTAGCCACAAGATGGCTGTGTGCGTTGTCCAAACATAGACATTGTATTAAAAAACTGTTTGCTAGCGTCTTGAGAATCAAAATTTACTTACGTAATACACATGCTGCATTAGGTGTTTGTCTTGACAATTAAGGAGGACCCCCCCACCCTGCATAGAGTTCCTCCAAAAATGTTTTGCTTCTTAGCTAGGGATCCCGTGTTCACATACACAATATAAAATGGTTAATGTCGTACAGTTAGCGCTCACTTGCGCAGGGACCCGCAAGGAGGAAGTACCACCAGCTCTCACTTGCAAAGGACCCCGCAAGACATGAGTGTTGGTAGAATTATTCTTAGGGTTAACCTACCAAACCCCGAAAAAAAAACAATTGAAAATATTTTGAAAAATTGATGATTTCAGAGCTGTGTTGCAAGTAAAAGCCGCCATACTTTTAATAAAATAAGTAATAGGTACATTTCTCAACCGTAAATGTACTCCACGATAGTTTTTATAGCGTTCTAAACAGTTTGTTACAAAATCTAGTGTACACATATATGTACGGAAACAACAGAAATAGTCACTATATTTGCATGTTTATCGCCATATAACTACAATCTTAACTTAAAATAGTTTCCAGTCCCTATGGTTTTATACCGTAATGTTAGAAGTGCATGCACTAACGCCATCTACGATTGTTAGGGGATTCTAATGATGGTCTCTAGAGCCCATATTGTGCTGTTTGGCGCATTTTCCACTCAGTTCGATTACCTCGAGGTGAAAACATGTAATATTACGACTCACAACGTATTCCCAAGAATTTTACACTGCCTCAAGCTAAATAAGTGATTTTCTGTATCGAGCATATTGGAAAACTTAATTTACTAGGATTTGTATTGTTTCTTTTGTAAGGTTTTGTAGTTTTATATTTTATTGTGTTCTTTGACAATAATCTAATTCTTTGTTCTTTTGGAGTGTAAATATTTTTTCTAAATTTATTTCTGTATTTGAAGGATTTTGTAAACCAGTATCATGAAACTGAATATGTCTTTTTATGTAAAATTTTGACAAAATATCCGTATTAAAGAAGAAATCTTCAACAGGATTGTTAAAAGCATTACAATATACAGCCTCAGTGAAGTTTTCTCTTCGTTTAGTGTTGGATATTTCCACCTTATGGCTAATTTTGTCAGTTAGGATCTGAAAACTATACAAAATTAGGGTTACCAACTCAGCCCAGCTCAAAAGAGTACATTTCTTTAAAAAAAAATCGTACCCATATTTTATATAGCAATTCCTACATACCTACTAACTATCGTCTTATCATTTTTGTCAATAGTCATTTATATATTTAATAAATAATAAAATTGCTCAGATAAGAAATACGTATATTTAAAAATTGGTGTGAAGTGTGAATTTTCACACATTTCTGGGTTTTGCAGGTATTTAGTAACTGAACGATGATTATTTGGGATGCCAAAACAAATTTTATGTCAAAATATTTTTTTATGAATTTTAATTCGAATGCCTAATACCATTATTTAAGTTTCTAAATATATGCAGTATTTTTTTTATATAGCAAAGTTCATTAAGATTTTGAAAATTGCACCTATGGTTTCCATTGGTTGCTTACATCATAAGTCCCGCCCTTTGATTTCGTCAAACATAGAATTAAATTATAATTTCAACACTTTCCACTGGTTATTAAATTTACGCTTTTAAAAATTAAATGCAACATTTACCAAATATAACTAGAATTTTAACAAAATAATTTAAACAAAATAAAAATGTAAAAAAAAAACAAAAAAAAATCAACAGGATTCGAACCCTAGTTTGCAAGTTTTCTTATATTATTAGGCGTACGACAAATCCAACCACGCCACGAGAGCTACTGATGTGGTGTGTTACACAACGTATTAAATAGTTAACGTATTTTAGTTAAAAACACAAAAAATGCGTTATTTTCCGAAAACATAATCTGATCAAAAATTCCTGTTGTACTATTCCGGTTCACACCAATGTACATCACTTAGAATTTTTTCACATTTTTAGTTTAAACCATCTGGGCTACAGGGTGTAGGACAAAAAATTTTTTGCACAATTTTGGCAAAAATCGCATCAAAATAATTTATTTTGCAAAAATAAAATTTTGATCGTTAATCCACGTACTAAGGGCTTTCATTTGATACCCTACTCAGAATTTAAAAAAAATTTTTTTTTTTTTCGATGAGCACATATTTGTTTATATTTTTAGAGGGATATGTTTTTTAGATGTTTTAGTATTTTTCCTATGTGCGGGTCAAAGAGTTGTATAAGCATGCCAAATTTCAACTCTCTAGGTTTAGCCGTTTGGCTACAATTTTTACCGAACAGACAGACAGACAGACAGACAGACAGACAGACGACAAAATGACGGTATAAGGGTTTTTTGGTCATACCTACAAAACCCTAAAAAATCAAAATAAACAATATACTTACTACAAAACATATTATACGAAGAACAAAACGTAACTTACGAACGAAAAATTCCTAAGATACAAAATACGTGTAAATAAAAAATCAAAATACACAATGTAAACAAAAATAAATTATATAAATATTACAAAACATATTATAGGACGAACAAAACGTAATTTAGTCACGAACGATCAGCAAAATCATAGATATTTGGTTTTGTTTCTCACATCTTTTAACAAATTTTTATTGTCCACACAATATTTAAAAAATTGTTCACAATTAAAATTTTTAAAATTAAATTGTACCGACAGTAAGTTTTTTACTGATTCTGGCAAGAGTCTGTTTCTTTCGGCAGTCCAAATACTCTTCATAATGCTGAAAATCATTTCCGTATTTGCGTTGTGCGCTGGAATCGCGAAAAAAAAAAATGAACATATCTTTCGGAATTCTGAAGATGTTGTTTGATTTATTTCTTCAAAATAATTAATCCATTTTGAATCAGCTGACAATTTTGAAAATTCTTCATTTCTTCAATTTTTTTAAAAAAGAGTACTTTTATTGAATTTTTAGAAAAAGTAAGAGTACATAATTTTATTTGCTCAAAAAGAGTACATGTACTCTTTAAAGAGTACGGTTGGTCACCCTATACAAAATAGAACTAAAAACTCAGCGATCCAAGAACTATAGCACTGTTAAATGGTGTGTTATGGTATCTTCTTCTTAGAGTGCCATGCTCGATGTTCTAAAATGCCTCTTTTGTATTGAGCATATTCCGAACGTAGGCTATTTCCCCGCATACAGTTGTGTTGTGTGTGTTGCCTGTGTAACACAATCGTATGGGATATACAATTTATCATCGTGGAATACGAAATACTAATTACACTATGCAACACTAAAAAATTCACAAATATTTCGAATAGTAATTCGTATTAGGTATACCTAGTAAGCAAAAAAAATATATATATTTAGATATCACGTCTCAAAACATAGATAAGTAAAATCTAAATTTTTTTATTGCTGATAAAACTTGTTTGAGCCTATTCATAAAAAGATATCTTTGCTGTGTACAAGTCATCAAAATATTTAGATTAGTTATAAATCTACAAAATGCCGCGCGTTTGTGTTAATTCTCCTAACTTATTTTGTTATGTTTGTTGTCAATTTACTCCTAAAAGTGAAAAAAGCCAATTTCTCCATTGCTTGAGAAGTGTTATCAAGCTTATTTTAAGAGTGTAATTAAAAATCAAGACAAATCATGGGTGCCCCAAGTGTGTTGTTTAAAATGTTATAAATATTTGACGGGTTGGTACAATGGTACTATAAAAGTGATGCCTTTTGGTGTACCAATGCAGTGGTGTGAACCCAAGAACCACATAAACGACTGTTATTTCTGTTTGACAAATGTGAAGGGTTTTTCTAAAAAATCAAAACATTCAGTGAAATATGCCAATGTACCATCAGTATCAATGCCGCTACCCCATTCTCCAGACATTCCAGTACCAAAACGATTTTCAAGTTCATCAAGTTCATCGAGTTCTATGGAAGAAGATAACGTACCTGGCCCTTCTAGTGATGAGGTATTTCAAGATCCAACTACTATTACAGAACCATATTCAGATTTCACCAGATTTCCATGAAAAAATTAAATTGATGCTGAATGCTTATCATAAACTAGGATGCAATATGTCGTTGAAAATCCATTTTCTACACTCCCATTTGAGTTTCTTTCCGGAAAATATGGGTTCAGTAAGCGATGAACACGGCGAACGCTTTCACCAGGAAAAAGCAGAGTTTGAGAAACGTTATCAAGGTAGATGGGAACCAGCCATGCTTGCAGACTACTGTTGGTGCCTTCAGAGGGATAACGCGATAACTGACTACAGGAGGAAAGCCAATATCACAAAAAAATATAAGTTTTTTAATAAGAAATAAAGTTTTGTGTCGCTAATTTATATAATTTAAAAAAAATCAATAAATGCTTTTCTCTATGGAACCTGACGTGATGTGACAATTTTATTTATTAACTTCAATTGATTTTAAGGTGGGGAATCATAATTACATACTGTAAACCCAGTGAAAAAAAAAATTATTTAATTTGTTGCATAGTGTTATTTTGAAAAAATTTTATCAGGATTTTTACCTTCGTGGTATGCTTTCCGAGGGAGAAACGGTCAAAAAATGTAACGTGTTTTAGCCGGTGTCATGGAATGAACCCTGTTCCGCCACTCAGTAATCCACACACTAACTTCTTCGTTGGTCTCCACATATTGATTATATCAATACTAAGCTGTCAGGATCATGTTATATGCTAAAGAGGTTCAGGTACTTTATTTTACCTTCATTATTAAGATCAATTTATTTTGCGAAACTTCATACAGTTATAAATTATGCTATTATTTTCTGGGGAGCATCAAAAGAAGCTCATAAAATTCTCTTGCAGCAAAAGAAATTTTTACTTATTGGTGTTCAATTAACAGAATGCGAATAGCTTATGAAATCTAGGTAATATTTTATTTTCAATTAAACATTTTAGAGATTTACGATTAATATTTACAACTATTAAAGTAAATTAATAAGAAAAAAAATAATATTTCCATTGGAAAGCCATTAATTTGGAAACCTATTTCAGAAGTTACTGGGTAACGTCACCTTTCATTTTTATAACGTCATTAATTCTTCTAGGTATAGTATCTACAAGGTCTTGGCATTGTCGAGGAGTAAATTTATCCCATATTTCTTGAAGCTTTAGTCTTAATTCTGGAATTGTTCTAGCCGGTGTTATACGCAATCGTTTTTTCATTTCGTGCCAAAGTGTCTCGATGGGGGAAAAGTCTGGGCTACTTGAAACCCATTCTAAAAGTGGAATAGAATGATCACGGAACCATTTCAAAGATTTTTTTGACGTATAGCAAGCGGCTCCATCTTATTGAAAAATAAAATCCTCCCCAGAGATTAATGCATGTTCCATAGTTGGCAACAGAGACTCCTCTAAAATACTTAAATATTTGGCTGTGTTAACAATGCCATCGATAAAGTGAAGTTTTCCTACAACTCTTGCAGACATTGAACCCCACACCAGGACAGATGCTGGACATTTCACTTTCCTTTTCAAGCAATCGGGATGATATGCTTCATGTTTCTGATGAATAACTCTGCTCCGGTTGTCTCCTACACAGATTTCAAACCTAGACTCATCGCTCCATTGCACGCTGTTTCACTTTTCACAATTCCATATGTTATGTTTTCTTGCCTATTTCAACCTGTTTATCTTTTGCTTAGACGTCAACAATGGTTTTTCCTTGGCCTAAGAAAGTTTTATAAATTTCTGTAAATATACATTTAAGAGTCCGATTAAAAAAATATTACCTTATAGGTTCTAAATCCTAATTTTTTAGCTTCCTTATGACATGTAGACCTTGAAACACGTCTTCCAACAACATCGCTCCACAGTACACTCAATTGACTGTAGTTAGCACGTCTGTTATCTTTAATAATTTTTTTCAATTCACGTTTGTCATTGTCCATCAGTGTAGTTTTCTTCACGTATTGGGGCAACTGAACCACTTGTTTTGTATAATTTTACAATATTTCTAATACTGTATCTTGACAAACCTAATAATTTTCTGATTTCGGAATTTGTTTTTCCTGTATTTGCTAAGTTCACAATGATTAACCGAATTTTTTCATCAATAGTTTTGCCTCTGCCCATCTTTCAAAATTATTTAGGCTTAACACTTTTAATACACAGTCAATAAACAAACTTTGTTTTCTAACGCCTACTACGCATAGCTACCGCAAAAACCCAGTTATTTTATATACAGTACAAGAATACATGAACTCAAAAAATACGTTTGTTCTACGAATATTATTTTTATAATCACAAATTAAATATTACGGAATAAATTTTGACCCCTTTGCTTCTAATATGATTATATTGTCTAAAAATGTACAAAGCAGCATTTACTTTTACTTATTATTTAATAATTTCTAAAGAAACTGAAAATTTCATAGCTGGGCCAACTGAAAGTGGACAGGGTTGACATTGGAACTAAACGTTAATCCTAATTTACTTACCGCCAGTTCTCTGTACATAGAATAAAATCACTGTGTTCGACATATATCAAAACACAAGATTCAACATGCTTATAGTTTAACCACACATGTATTCTACCTTAAGCACTTTGAACCCATGTCCTTTATAAAGCCACACAAACGGTGAAGTCAAGTTTGTAGTAAAATGGCAACCCCAAACAACAACAGATACAAGTTTACCCAGGAGTACACATTGTTGTGGACGTTAACCAGTTCGCTGAGCTGTCTTAGTCACGTAGAAAGTTTCCATTGACTCCCTTATCTTAGAAGTTTTATCATGACCACCTACCGAAACTTTTAATTGGAACAAGTGTGTTAAAGACGTGATAGAACATGCAACGTATGTTAGCGTGAGTAGAAGTTGTTAGGGGATAAGAAATGATGGATATCTTGTGTTTTATAAATATTTTAAGGATAAAAATGCGTAAAAGCCTTTTATAAAGAGCTTCGCTCTTTAAATATTTTGTCGTGAGTTAAGGAATTGTGAAGTTTTTCCGGAAATTCCTTGCATGCTAATATTAAAGTAAATTGTGTACTGTTTTCAAACCAATTATGAATAAAGAAAATAACAGAGGATGGAAAATTCATTGCAGGTTTTCTCGTGAGATATTTTACTGAGTTGATGTTTTATGGGCAGTTCGACAGTTTTAAATTATACTAGCTGCTGTAAAACTTCGTACTTTTTTTGTTAAATGAATTTTTATTGATAAATAATTATGATAAGTGGGATAAGGAGGTACAGGGACAGGAAAGAACAGACAGAATAGACAAATCGCCGAGTGTGGAAAGATATAAAGAGATAAGAGAGATCGGTAAGCTTATCATACGTCCCGGTTTGAGCGGGACTGTCCCGGTTTGAAGGTGTGGTCCCAGCGACGAACCAGTTTGTCATTTTGTCCCGGATATTTGGTAAAAATTAAAAAGTGCCGAATATACAAGCAGTACAAAAAGTGTAGCCTCGGAAAATGGCGATTAGACAACTAATTAAAAATAACAAAGAATTTTTGAAAGAAATTTCACGCTAGTGATAAATGTTTAATATAGTCGGATTGCTGATTGTGACTGTTCGTTGCTACAAGTATCGATATTCAATACTATATGCTTTCTCTGTCTATATCATTATAATAATTTGCATACCCATAGTAACGTATAGTGAACCAAGTTGACAACTAACCTTCCAAATTATTTGAATAAAAAACAAAGCATTAGAAAGAAACAGCATGATTCGTAGATATCTTTACTAATTAGAGCGCGAAAATAAATTTACAGCAGTACTGAAACAAACAAAATTATTAATTTTAAGGTAATAATTATAAATAAGGAAAAATGTATACTCCTACGTAAATTTTTGATTATAATTTGTTGTTTATTCCAGCAGATTTAAAATTAAAGTTTGTGAATTTAATAATTGGCCGCAAGCCATATTTTAATTAATATTTATTACCCAGACACTGACAGTTAACACAAATAACAAAAAACAATGGTAACTAGATTATTATATAAATGTACTACTTAATACCTACATGTAACAGTCACCTATCAGCAATCCGACTATATATAACTTTTCGCCACGACCACTATAGAATTTACCAATTCTAAAACCGATTTTGACTACAGAAAGTTTATATTCTAACACAACAGTTGGAATGTTATTCTAAAGCACTTATCTTATGTATTTTGCGTGTATTTCATTCCTTCACTTGTTATGGAATAAAGATTCCATGCTTGTTGTCATTTGTTTTCGTAGGGTTACATTAAAATATATGTAATGTTTACATTAAATAAATGCAACATATCTTCCTAAAAAGTACTAAAATATTGGCCGATGTGCGGCAAATTAAATTAAAATTAAACGAATAATAAATTTAAAAAAAAAATCAGCTGTGGCCACCACAGGACCGACCGCCATCATAAAGTACTTATATAAATTACATGCTAGCAGCAGAGTAGAAATAACTTGACCTAATATTTTCTAACAGAGATATTATTTATCATGACCATGGAAACGTTACATATAAATATGAAAAAATTGAGACTTGGAAAAGAATTTCGAAAAATTTTACTGAAATTATTCGAAATTTTTCGTTTTATCAAAAAACGTCTCAAATAAAAGTTATTAGTTATTGCTTTTATAGCAACTTTTGTTTAATAAATTTTTTGTTTGAGATATTTTTCTGTTCTGAAATATTTGCAAAAATCTTAAAATCGACACGAGTAAACTTCCATTTTTAGTCAACCGATTTTTACCAAAAGTTGATCAACTCATGCCATTGATGGCAGAAGCTTAAATATATATATATCAGCTTATATATGGCAGGATGCAGAAAGCAGTGCTGCTCGGGTCGCTCCGCATTGTGCGGGCACTGGATCTGGCGTAATTTCCGCGGCTGCATATCGCCAGGGTTTGGGATGCAGTCGTGTGTATTTAGCTCCACTAGTCTCTAGTATGACGCGGCTCAAAAGGTTTCTGAAGTTTGAGATTAGTGGACGCTTGTCAAGACCTGACAAACCCCAAAATAATAATAATAATATTTATTGATCCTTTAAATACAGGACTGCATGTAGGATATGTCAGTACATGAGTTTACAATTTTACAAAGATCTTGATCAGTAATACAAGTTATGCAGTTATAAAAACAACAAAATTATATATTAAATTACCCAAAATTAATTTTCCCCATTGGCATGACTACACCAGTCCTTACAAATTTTCAAAAATTCATTCATTGAGTATACACAATGCTCTATAAGAAATACCTTAATCTTCCTCTTAAATATAGCAAACTGCGTTTCATTTCTGACATGAAATGGCAGTGAATTAAATAATTTAATACCAACAGTTTTTGGTGATTTTTTTGTCAGTTCCAGCATGTTTGCTGGAGTTCTGAAACAATCTTTTCCTCTGGTGTTATATGAATGCTGGTTCAAATGGCGCGCAAAGTATATTTGATTTTTAAATACATAGACCAGCAACTCTAAGATGTAAATACCAGGAACTGTTAATAATTTGTATTTTACAAAAAGTGGTCTGCATGATTCAGTGCGTCTTTTGCTCGCTATACAACGTATTATTTTTTTCTGAGAAATAAATATGTCATCTGCCATAGTTGATGATCCCCAGAAGCATATTCCATACTTAAGCCTACTATAAAATTGTGCGTAATAAAATTTAATAATTGTCTCATGACCTACAATATTTTTTAAATTTTTTATTTGAAAGTGAACTGAATTTCTGACAGAGGGACAGACAGACCGACAGACATCATACTAAAAATAGTCGAAACGTTATGTAGGGACCTCAATTCGTGGAGATCCATCGAAATCTCGAAATGTCAAAATTGGTATGATCACAATACCTCCCTTATATATGTTGGCGGTCGGTAAAAATAAGTTTAATTAATTGATTAATTTGTTATGTAATATAAATTATTTGTTAAGATAAAATGTTTGTTAAAATAATTATTTGTTATTTTATTTTTTTCTTTCTCATGGTCTTGGAGAAAGTAGGGTCTGTGACTCGGTTGGAAGAGAAAATTATCGTATATAAATATATATAGATGGGACGCCGCAACTCCAGTTTTGCCCCAGGCCCCGCAAATGCTAAGGGCGGCCCTGAACATCAGTGTTATGTTCCCAATCTTTTTCAGGAATTGAAAAAAGTATTGCATATAGTTGTGACATTTTGACGTGACATCCTGACGTGAATGAACTGTCAGTAAAAATTCTAAAACCTGTAAAAGATCCCATTGTTCCACCTCTTACAAGAGTAATAAACTCCTGCATCACTAACAGCTGTTTTCCTGACAAGCTTAAACCATACTTATCGACCAATATCAATATTGCCAGTTTTTTCAAATATTTTTGAAAAGGTGTTGTACAAACAAATTGTGTAGTATTTTACAAGCAAAAATCTTTTCTCCAATAGTCAGTTTGGTTTTAGAAGTGATAAGAGCACTATAGATGCAGTTTTGGACTTTGTCGCGTATGTTTCGGATGCATTAGAATCAGGGAAATACTGTCTTAGTGTTTTTCTTGATTTAAGCAAGGCTTTTGACTGCATATCTCATGATATTTTATTAACCAAACTATATTTTTATGGTTTTGACGACAAGAGCCGTGCCATGCTTAAATCATACTTATCTAACCGGAAACAGTTTACCCAATTTAAAAGTAGCGTTTCTGAGTATCTTCCTTTACATTTTGGTATTCCTCAAGGTTCAGTTCACGGACCGCTACTATTCTTAATATATGTTAACGACTTGTCTCTCGCTATGACATCTAAATCAATTCTTTACGCTGACGATACAACTTTACTAAATTGCAACCATGATCTAGATTCCCTTATTACAGAAACTGTTTCTCTGGTGAACAGTGCAAACTCTTGGTTGTCTAGCAATAAACTGATTTTAAATACAGATAAAACCCAGACCTTGCTACTGAGCACCAGAAAACATGATTTTGCCAATTCCCCTTTCGTTAAATTTCTTGGTATCCACGTTGATCCTTACCTTCGTTGGGATCAGCACGTGGATGTACTCAGTCGTAAACTGCGATCGACCGTGTATCTAGTAAGGAATCTGAAGCATGAAGTCAGCATAGATGTTGTATTAAAAGTCTATTTCTCCCTCTTTCAGTCCCACCTAACCTATGGGTTAATAATCTGGGGACATTCACCTGCAGCCAAAAGAATTTTCAGCTTACAACGTAAAGTTGTAAGAATAATTGCCAGTGCTCCTTTTAGAGCGGATTGTCGAGATCTTTTTGTAAAGCTGAAAATAATGTCATTGCCTTCACTATTTATTTATTTGTGTCTATTGTTTGTACGCAAAAACTTACACAATTATATCACTTTTAGTGAAACGCACGAGCACAACACGCGTTGTAAAAATAATATTCGTGGTAAGATTTTGCGCTTAAATAAATCCAGGAATTGTTCAAATTACTTTGTTGTGAAATTTTATAATCTTTTACCAGAGACTATTACTACCAGTGTTGCCAGATGGTGAAAAAGAAAAAATCGTACTAACACTTCAAAATGATCGTATTTTCAAGAAAAAAATCGTACAAACAATCGTATTTTTTAAAAAATAATCGTACAAAAAATTTGCTGTGTAACTAATTTAAAAATTATTAGGTATATATTTTTCTATTGCACAATCATAGTAGCAGAAAAGGATAAAAAATGTATAATACAGAAAGGATAAAAAATGTATAATACAGCAAAGTCCTTTTTATAAATTTTTATTGAATTAACAAAAAATCTTCAGAAAAAAAGTTAAACTAGACAAAAAGGCCCATCTAAAGGTTACTGACTTTTTGGTGTCATTGTAAAGCTAATTTAATGTACTTTTAGGAAAAAAATATAAAATTATCGATTCCCTATGCAAAAGTTGACATAATTTCCGGTGAAACCGGAAGTGCCTCAGAATTCTTATAGTAACCTTTAGATGAGCCTTTTTGTATAAAAGGCTCAAAAAATAAAGGAGATTTTCGTGGTGCCCCGTCTCAAACAAACACCCTGTATATATAAATTAGTCTCTTGTTTCATTTTGTAAAAATCACATTAATACCAATCACATGCATAAATATTAATACAGACAAGGCCGATTTCAGTTTGTAGTACAGTCAGTGGCGCACCCAGGAATTTTTCTTGGGGGGGGGCGGTAGACAAAAAAAAAGTGAAGATATAAAAAAAGCTCCTCGCTTCGATGACAAAAAAACAAAAAGGTCCTCACTTGTAAAATACAAGTGATGAGCAGAAAAAAAGGTCCTCACTTGTTAAATACAAGTGATGAACAAAAAAAAAAAGGTCCTCACTAGTAAAATACAAGTGATGAGAAAAAAAGGCCCTCATCTCCATATCTATATATTTACCTAAGATCCATAATGCTAATTAAAAAATTTGGTATTTCCATCCTTCTTGGAGCCCCCCCCCCTGGGTGCGGCACTGAGTACAGTACTCTTATACCCTTTTCACACTAGAACTTTAAGATCGGATGTTAAAGTGAATTGTTATAATAAAATTATTTATTTTAATAATGTGTTTAATAAAATATAGAGCTACAATAATTGAGATAAAATGTATCGACTTACATGTTAATACATGTGTAATATATTCTTTATTGTAGAATGAAATGAAATATCGATATTTGTTTATAATAAATCAAAATGTGCGTCTGCGCAGACAGTTCAAAACTGGTAATTTCCTGACGGTAACTTAAGGACAAAATTACTGTAGCTGATAACTGCACCGGAGATTTAAACATCAAGTGTGAAAGCAAACCGATGTTAAACATCGGTGAATTTTAAGTTCACTCGTCTTAAAGTTCTAGTGTGAAAAGGGTATAACTAATAAGGAGTGAGCTTTATATTTTTGAATATTCGAATATGCCCGAGCATACCCGATCTTAGCGAGATAAACCATTCTATTTAAGAGCGCGTCGATTTGAAATCCGAGGGCTAAAATATTCAATATATCGCATTATATAATATTAATATTTAACTTACTAAAAATGTATATAAATAAATATGTTTCATCAATAAAAACATCAAAAAAATCGTACATCTGATACCAAGAAGTCGTACATCGTACACATGCAAAAATAATCGTACAAATACGATTTAAATCGTACATCTGGCAACACTGATTACTACACTACCACTAGACAAATTCAAACTTAAACTTAAACACTTATTTATAAATAAACCATTGTACACAATTGATGAATTTAACAACGTTAATTTTGATGAACTTTTATGACTTTGTCTCTTAATATTGTATTGACTGACTGAAAGCAGTTCTTTGTATTTGTAATTTGGTCAATAAAACTATTATTATTATTATTATTTTATTTCTTCAACAATATCAAAATTACCTGTCTTACAAACTTAACCGACATAAAAAATATTTGGCATGAAAGAAATAAAAAATATTTGAATATCTACAATAATTTCTAGTATGTATGTTACAATACCATCATTGTAAGTGCAATATATTCCAACTATTAACTAAGTATGCCAATGTAACCACATATTAATAAGTTATATTGTCGGTTTGGAACGGCGTTCCCGGTTCCCGGTTGCCGGTTGCGGGTCCCGTTCAGACGTCTATATACTGAATATTTGGAATTTATGCTCATAACATAAACTATATGATCGATCTGCTGCCAACCTTAATCATAATTAACTTAGTTCGACTTAGTTTATACTTGGTGTTATTCACTAGACAGATGTTATGCTTCAAGTTATGACAGCAACTGTACTGTTCTTATTAAGACAATTATATTTTATTGATAAATTTGCACTGATCAATTAAGGGACTATCTTGAGCTATTTAACTTTCTAATTTAGGGAACTTTATTATTAATGGTAATTTCTCTTACAAATTATTCTGGAAGATTAGAAAGAGTTTCAGATATGAACACAATCAGTGGGATTCTGAAAGTTTGCGATAAATCACTACAAGGGTCAGGGCGGTTTTTGTCGAATCGCGCTTCTGAACGAAAGTTTCGGTGCACATTAACGCTGAAAGTTGGAGTGACTTCACGCCAGATGAAACGCAGCATTGAGAGATAGCTTGTAAAAGCATTAACATATTCTAACCTCTTAAGTTTAGATTTGAAGTTACAATATAATTAAAATTACATCAAGCTTTACCAAATAACGCTTCTGACTGCATATTATACTACAGATTACAATAATACCCCAGTTTACAAAAAAAATTAAATATAATAATAATACCATTTATTTAAAAAACTTGTTATACAAAAAATTACAATTAATAATAATGAAAAAAACAAAATTGACAACATTAAATACAGTTAAGCAATACATATACATATTATAAATAAAAATTATTTTTTTATAAAGAAAATATCTAACTTTGTTTGTTTTTACCGACCGTCAACATATACAAGGTGTCTCAAAAGAAATTTTATATTTAGTGGATCGATTAAAAAAAAAGTAAGCCGTATATTAATATTAATCGAAGTTTATGTCTTCCATTCTTAAGGACTTTAACGATAACATCAGGAAGGAAAAATAAAAGGTAAAGTGTTTAATAGCGACAATCTGATGAAACAAGATACAAGGGATATTTAACAGAGTAAAGACTGCGTCGAATTTGATTCTGATTTATTCTGCGTGTTTCAAAGATACTAGATAACGGGAAAAATTTCTCGAAATTGGCACGTATTGTTTGAAATTGTTATCGCAATAAGAAAATTTGACCCACATATTGGTTGTACGTATATATGAATATAAATTTAGAATTCTTTACTCCTGTGAGGATCATTGGGCTCTTACAAGATGTTCCTTCTTAACGCTGTTTCTCGCCAAGTGACTTTTCATATACAAGGTGTCTCAAAAGAAATTTTATATTTAGTGGATCGATTAAAAAAAAAGTAAGCCGTATATAGAAAAAATGTTTATTAATTATTAAAATACACTTTTTGGGGATTTATTTCTTAAAAATAATATCGTCTAAATGTAGACCCTCGCGTTCTCGGCACTCATTTAATCGAACAGTAAAATTACTTATGACGTCTCGGCAGGTGGACTCAGGGATGGCTGCCATTTCGTGACGGATATTTTCTTTCAAATGCGCCAGTGAAGTCGGTTTATTGGCGTAAACTTTAGATTTAAGATAACCCCATAGGAAAAAGTCCATAGGGGTTAAATCTGGACTGCGTGGAGGCCAATTTATGTCACCTTTCCGGGAGATCAATTTGCCTCAGAAAAGTTCACGAACACGTGGCAGAGTCATATTGGACGTGTGTGAAGTTGCTCCGTCCTGTTGGAACCATGTTCTTTGGTTATAGCCAGGAAAGTTTTGCAGTTCAGGTACCAAGAAGTTGTCTAACATCTCCACATAACGCTCTGAATTCACTGTAACTGCACGCCCCCTTTCGTCTTCAAAAAAGTAAGGGCCGATAATTCCTCGCGCCGACATCGCAGCCCATACGGTCACTTCAGGCGAATGTAGGGGTTTGTGATGTTTGCGTTTCGGATTCGTTGCACTCCAGTAGCGGCAGTTCTGCTTATTTACGTGGCCATTAAGATGAAAATGAGCTTCATCCGAAAACAAAATGTTGGTAAACGTTGAAAATCGCTTAATCACCTGATTTACGAAATTAAACCTCTGACTGGCATCTTGGGGCTTTAATTCTTGCACCAATTGAATTTTGTAGGGGTGTAGCTTTAGGTCTTTGTGCATAATGCGATGTAATGATGATCTATGCACATTTAAAGCACATACGCGCTTCCGAATTGAAAGGTTCGGGTCGTCACGAACAGACTGATTAACATTCTCCACGTTTTCTACCGTTCTTGATGACCTAGGTCGCCCGGATTTTGATTTATCCAGCGTTGTACCAGTCTTTTCAAACTTTTTAACCCAATATCGAATGAGAGGAATGCTTGGCGCATCATTTAAGTGGCGAAAACCTCGAATACTGCAGAATTTTCTACGCGCTACAGTCGCCGAATCACCGTTTTTGTAAAACTCTCGCACGCATAACGCGCGGTCTGCTCCCGAGAAACGCTCCATAGCGACTAAATTCCCAAGAGCCAGGCTACCGATTGACATAACCCCCGCGCCCCTCGGATACGTTGCGTTCACGCAGTAAGCTAAATAAATATAAAATTTCTTTTGAGACACCTTGTATATGACAGAAATTATATAAATTAATACAATTATAAATTATATAAATAAAATTTATTTTAATATTTTCTATAATATTCATAAAAAAATATGTAATATCGTAGCTTATATGAAAATAGGTAACTATCTGACAGATAAGGTTATGTGATACTTTCTGTGCTGAATAAATGTCATCCCCTTTTTCTATAAAAATTTATCTATCGGATAGTTATCTACCGGATAATGAGACTGACGTATTGAATTCACCGATTGGTATTGATATTTATTGAGCAGATGAAGTTCCAGATAACCTTATCTGTCAGTAGTTGCCTAGAGGTTTACCTGAAGGTGGAAAGACCGGGCCTAAATGAAATATTTATAATGGAAGTGTCCTACAGTCTGTTCAATACACTTAAGATTTCTTCGGCAGAGACCATCAATACTGTGTAAGAATGGAATTTTCATTGTCACTCTTTTCAGGGTAGTGACTTCAATCTTTCATGTGATTTTATTACTATTTATGCATTTCGAACTGGGTATATAACATATTTTATAATTTTGATGCAGAAAAATAAATGGTCCTAACAGATTATTGCAAAGCTGTAACAGTATTTATGGTACGACTATATATATTCTAAAAGCCAAGTTTAGGGAAATCCTAAAATATTTGAGAAATTATTGTAAACAAAAAAAAATAGCTATCAAGGGTTTAATATCTCATGCAACTAATATTTTATCGTATATTTCGCAACAATCGCTACTAAAAGAAGCGAAAAGATATGACATGAGTTATACAAGGTGTCACAAAAGAAATTTTATATTTATTTAACTTACTGCGTGAACACAACGTATCCGAGGGGCGCGGGGGTTATGTCAATCGGTAGCCTGGCTCTTGGGAATTGAGTCGCTATGGGGCGTTTCTCGGGAGCAGACCGTGCGTTATGCGTGCGAGAGTTTTACAAAAACGGTGATTCGGCGACTGTAGCGCGTAGAAAATTCTGCAGTATTCGAGGTTTTCGCCACTTAAATGATGCGCCAAACATTCCTCTCATTCGACATTGGGTTAAAAAGTTTGAAGAGACTGGTACAACGCTGGATAAATCAAAATCCGGGCGACCTAGGTCATCAAGAACGGTAGAAAACGTGGAGAATGTTAATCAGTTCGTTCGTGACGACCCGAACCTTTCAATTCGGAAGCGCGCAAGTGCTTTAAATGTGCATAGATCATCATTACATCGCATTATGCACAAAGACCTAAAGCTGCACCCCTACAAAATTCAATTGGTGCAAGAATTAAAGCCCCAAGATGCTAGTCAGAGGCTTTATTTCGTAAATCAGGTGATTGAGCGATTTTCAACGTTTACCAACATTTTGTTTTCGGATGAAGCTCATTTTCATCTTAATGGCCACGTAAGCAGAACTGCCGCTACTGGAGTGCAACGAATCCGAAACGCAAACATCAGAAACCCCTACATTCGCCTAAAGTGACCGTATGGGCTGCGATGTCGGCGCGAGGAATTATCGGCCCTTACTTTTTTGAAGACGAAAGGGGGCGTGCAGTTACAGTGAATTCAGAGCGTTATGTGGAGATGTTAGACAACTTCTTGGTACCTGAACTGCAAAACTTTCCTGGCTATAACCAAAGAACATGGTTCCAACAGGACGGAGCAACTTCACACACGTCCAATATGTCTCTGCCACGTGTTCGTGAAATTTTCTCAGGCAAATTGATCTCCCGGAGAGGTGACATAAATTGGCCTCCACGCAGTCCAGATTTAACCCCTATGGACTTTTTCCTATGGGGTTATCTTAAATCTAAAGTTTACGCCAATAAACCGACTTCACTGGCGCATTTGAAAGAAAATATCCGTCACGAAATGGCAGCCATCCCTGAGTCCACCTGCCGAGACGTCATAAGTAATTTTACTGTTCGATTAAATAATGAGTGCCGAGAACGCGAGGGTCTACATTTAGACGATATTATTTTTATGAAATAAATCCCTAAAAAGTGTATTTTAATAATTAATAAACATTTTTTCTATATACGGCTTACTTTTTTTTTAATCGATCCACTAAATATAAAATTTCTTTTGAGACACCTTGTATATGAAAAGTCACTTGGCGAGAAACAGCGTTAAGAAGGAACATCTTGTAAGAGCCCAATGATCCTCACAGGAGTAAAGAATTCTAAATTTATATTCATATATACGTACAACCAATATGTGGGTCAAATTTTCTTATTGCGATAACAATTTCAAACAATACGTGCCAATTTCGAGAAATTTTTCCCGTTATCTAGTATCTTTGAAACACGCAGAATAAATCAGAATCAAATTCGACGCAGTCTTTACTCTGTTAAATATCCCTTGTATCTTGTTTCATCAGATTGTCGCTATTAAACACTTTACCTTTTATTTTTCCTTCCTGATGTTATCGTTAAAGTCCTTAAGAATGGAAGACATAAACTTCGATTAATATCCCTATAAATCTTTGTGTTAGCAAAGTTTAGTGTTTTTATTGATTAAGAACAACTGTAAACATCAAGTTTCAAACTTTCCTCCAGATTAAGTGTGTAAGTAAAGTCGTAAAGAGTACATCGATCTTTATACTTGATAATTGTGTTTATTACTTTTTTATTTTTATAAACTTAAGAGATTTTGTTGGTTTAAAGTAAAAGTTTTTTACATCCCGAAAACAAAATTCAGACAGTTAATTAATTACTGTAAGATAAGTTAACGTGAAGATTTTAATAATATAAATAAATATCCTGCCTACCAAATGTACCTACTAAATGTACATTTTGACATGCTAAGCATCTTTAGTAGATCAGTTAATTAATAAAATTTTGCACGTGGCTCATTCTTTAACAAGATGTTCTTTCTGTTGGTACCATACTCCAAATGGGACATTGGGTGCCATAGGGTGTTTCTAATCATGTATTAGTGTCAGGATTGCTAGTCGTGAGCCTTGTTTTCTTTAATATTTTGTCCTCTTTCACTAAGCTGACCAGATTTTTTTTATGGAAATAGATTACACCGGTCAACAGGAATTTTGAGTCTGGGTTCTGCATATCTGATTTTTATTTCTTCCACATTATTAATTAAAGAAAAAATAGTTTTACCCGAAAAAGTTTGCTTTTGTAGATATCAGAATGAAATTACGGATTTTAAGAAAATTTTCAGACCTTTATTGTGTGTAAAAATAATACAAACTTTTGTTATGAATTTGAATCAGTTTTATTTACAAGAAAACCATTCGAAACAAACATCTACTGTAACAGAATATATAAAAAAGTTTAGAAATGATTATTTTTCGTATTAATGGTATTGTATGTTGATTGTATGGACTTCTCGTATTAGTCCCCAAATATAGTCCCCTATTATACTCTCATTGTATTTCCCCTGATAACGACGTTCAAAGTCCATTACGTCTTGATGAAAATGTTCATCTTGTTCTTCTGAATAGGCTCCCATGTTATCTTTAAATTGGTCCAAGTACGCATGTAACATATGCTCTTTAAGGGACATTCTGCAACCCATGAGTTTAAAGTTATCAAGCATAGTTGCAATAAGCTCTTTGTAATTGTCTGCTCTGTTGTTTCCGAGAACCATGAACCACTGATTCCAGGCTTTCCTTTCATGAAAATTGAGTATCTATGAAAATTCGTCACTGGCCATTATTTTCTTTATTTGTGGTCCGACAAAAATAAAGGTAGCAAGGATATTTAGTATAACCGCCTATGCAAGGCGGTCGGAATCTCATGCATTCCGTCTGACTGGCGTCTTTCCATAGACAGTTCTACAAAAAGTTTAAAGCTGTCCTTCTTCACAATGGAAATAAATGTTCATCTTTTCCTTTGGCTCATTCCGTAATGCTCAAAGAAAATTACGAAAGTGTGAAAATGATGCTTGAGAGTTTAAAGTATGATGAGTATACCTGGCCAGTGATAGGGGATTTTAAGATGGTTGAGTTTCTGATGGGATGCATTCCCATCAGAAACAGGCAAAAGGCAATTATTAACAGTAGCCATGGAGCAGTGGAAAGCTACGCATCGGGCATTTGCTGTGGAAACGTTTTTCAAAATAATAATAATATAATATAACTTGGTCTGTTGAATGAGCAAAGAAAAATAGGAAACCTTGGAGCATTTAGCGAAATGAAGCAGAGAGATGGTAGTCTGGGAGGAAGAGATACAGGAACTGATGAGTGAGGAAGGCAAGGGAGAAAGATGGGCGAGAAAACTAGAAGCAAGAAAGAAGGAGATCGGGGAGGGAAGCCGGAATGAGAATAGGAAGAAAGAGAGGGACACTAGAGGAAGTACAAATAAATGAAATAAAAAATATTGTTAAATATCCATATTGTATATTATTTTGTTTTTCATTCATTTGTAATATTTAATGCCCTAAACGCCGCAAAGCCTAGAGAAAATAAAGGATTTATATATTAGTTACTCAGTGAAGGTTCAGATAACATTACAGTGTTAGTCAACATAGACGGGATTCCATTCGCTACACAATATTGTTTATGGATCGAAAACTTTCGATCTGCAGGATCGATTGTCGATCAAAAATCAGATCAGAAATCGATATGATATGATAAAGGCTTCATCCAGGCTCCAGGAGTGTATACGCAGAAATAAGCACCATTTAGGCCAGTGTTTCTCAACCGGTGGTCCGCGGACCACTGATGGTCCTTAGCAAAATTTTAGTGGTCAGCGAAAGGCTTATAAATTATTACTTTTGAGATTTTTTGTTAATTTTTTTATGATCTTTTGTCCATTTTCTGTGATTTTTGTTCATTTTTCAGTGTTTTTAGGGTTTTGTAAGTATGACCAAGAAACTCTTATACCGTCATTTTGTCGTCTGTCTGTCTGTCTGTCTGTCTGTTCGGTAAAAATTGTAGCCAAACGGCTAAACCTAGAGAGTTGAAATTTGGCGTGCTTATACAACTCTTTGACCTGCACATAGGAAAAATACTAAAACATCTAAAAAACATACCCCCCTAAAAATATGAGCTCATCGAAAAATTTTTTTTTTTTTATAATTCTGAGTAGGGTATCAAATGAAAGCCCTTGGTATGTGGATTAACGATCAAATTTTTATTTTTGCAAAATAAATTATTTTGAAGCGATTTTTGCCAAAATTGTGCAAAATTTTTTTTGTCCCACACCCTGTAGCCCAGGTGGTTTAAACTAAAAATCTGAAAAAATTCTAAGTAATGTACATTGGTGTGAACTGGAATAGTACAACAGGAATTTTTGATCAGATTATGTTTTTGGAGAAAAACGCATTTTTTGTTAATAATGTACACAAGTTATAGCTTTGTAACACGCCACACTGGAACGTGTATGCTGGTGTAGTGGTATTAGTAGTTGATTTTTCAACCAAATAACCCGATCCGTAAGGGATCGAACCCTGTGAGAAGAGGCTATATTATTTTTTGTTTTTTTTTTTTTATTTTTATATTGTTTAAATTATTTTTTCAAAATTCTAGTTATATTTTGGCAAATGTTGCATTTAATTTTTAAAAGCGTAAATTTAATAACCAGGGGAAATTGTTTAAATTATAATTTAATTCTGTTTCAATGTACACGAAATCAGAGGGACGGAACTTATAATAACCAATGGAAGCCATAGGCGCAATTTTTAAAATTCTTAATGAACCTTGCTATACAAAAAAAAAAAAAAATACTGCACATATTTAGAAACTTGGTATTAGGAGTTCGAATTAAAATTAACAAAAAAAATATTTTAATATAAAATTTGTTTTCGCATCATAAATAATCATCATTCACTTACTAAATACCTGCAAAACCCTGAAATGTGTAAAAATTCACACTTCACATAATTTTTTTATTACTGAGGTATTTTATATACCATAGATGTAGAGTACATATACAATAAATTTGTTTAATGGTACATTTTTTTTTTGTGTTCCGCGGTTGAGAATTAAATATTTTACTGGTCCTTGGCACGTTTTTGGTTGAGAAACGCTGATTTAGACGACATAATTTTTCGGACCTAATTTATAAATGGCAAATATTCCTGTTTTTATTAAAAAAATAAAATATATATATAAATTGTATATTATGCAACTAGCATGGGATGATGTTCAGTTCATACATTGTTGCTTAAATCTGATATGTAATTAGCTCAACCTATTACGTAATGAGCTCATTACGTAACAGGTCAGCGGTGTGTAATAAAAAGGAGTGGGGAACGTTTTACATTTACTAATCATTGACTCGCCTGTAATAAACGTATATCTCGTGTATAGTCGTGGAAAAAAATTATATTAAAACAATAAGTTTTTTTATTTCAAAAGCCGTCAGATCTTTTTGCCGGACCCTGTTTAAGACATTAGATGAATAAGAAAAAGAAATGTGTAACTACTGAAAAAGCAATTTCGGAAAGAACTGTTTCCATTTAGATATTTTATTGTTTTTTTTTTTTTACCGACCGTCACATATATAAGGGAGGTATTGTGATCATACCGATTTTGACATTTCGAGATTTCGATGGATCTCCACGAATTGATGTCCCTACATAACGTTTCGACTATTTTTAGCATGATGTCTGTCGGTCTCTCTGGCGTCTGTCTGTCTGTCTCTCCGTCTGTCCGTCTGTCTGTGTACACGTGCAGAGCAAATTCGGCTGAAAGGATTTTTATGAAACTTCATATTTAAGCTTCTGCTATCAATGGCACGAGTTGATCAACTCTTGGTAATAATCGGTTGACTAAAAATGGGAGTTTATTCGTGTCGATTTTAAGATTTTTGTGAATATTTCACAACAGAAAAATATTTCGAAAAAATTTATTGAACTAAAGTTACTATACAAGCAATAGGTAATAACTTTTATTTGAGAAGTTTTTTGATAAAACGAAAAATTTCGAATGATTTCTGTAAAATTTTTCGAAATTTTTTCCAAGTCTCAATTTTTTCATACTTATATGTAACGTTTCCATGGTCATGATAAATAATATCTCTGTTAGAAAATATTAGGCCAAGTTATTTCTATTTTAGATCCACAGCGCAATTTTAGCCTAAAATTTAAACTCCCAGATAATATGTTTATCTACAATGCGGAAATGGTGGCAATAAAGTTGAGTTTAGAATACTTAAAGAATCACTTTCATAATGAATTTATAATTTTTTCTGATTGCAAAAGCGTCCTCCAAAAATTGAGTTGCCCTGAATTTGAGAAAAATAATTATTCATTAATTTATGATGTTATTAAATGCCTTAACGATCTTACGATCAGCGGTAAATTTATAAAAATATGCTGGATTAAAGGCCACTCAGATTTTGATTTCAACATCGAAGTCGATCTTCTAGCTAAAGAAGCAGCTGTAAATGGCTCCCTCTTAAAAATTCCTCTAAACAGTAATGAGATTATGTCAATCTTCAAATCTTCCATATACAACCTATGGCAACAAGAATACATAGATTCTCTACATCAAAAAGGATCATTCTACGGTCAAATTCAACCTCTTCTTCCTAGAAAGCCTTGGTTTTCCTCTCACCAAAGCAGATTTTTTATATCCACTCTTATCCGGCTTAGATTTAATCACAACTTCTCTCCATATCACCTGCATAGAATTAACATGGTTTCGTCTCCTTTATGTCCGTGTGATAATTTGTCTGTCAGTGATCCGAACCATTTATTGTTTGAATGCCCAATTCATTTTCGTAATCGTAACTTATTCATACAAAATTTAGTTGTCAAAAAAATATCCTTACCGACCAATATTCAAACGCTTCTTGCTACTAATTCTCTAGACATTTCTGAAATTATTTATAATTATATTAAAGCAGAAAATATCAAATTATAAATGTAATTTTAAAAATATTGTAATCCCTGTATTTATACATGGCTAATAGCCAAAGCAGCTAAAGCCAACATATAAAAGGAAAAAAAAAAAAAAAGTTATTTCTACTCTGCTGCTAAATAAATACATTATTCTATATAAGAGCTTTATGATGGCGGTCGGTCCTGTGGTGACCACAGCTGATTTTTTTTTTTTAGATAATTGTAAGCAAATATTGTTTTAGAATAATATGTTTTTAGAATAATACATAATTTTAAATACAGAAAAATTGTAACCATAGAAAACATTCAATTTTATAAAATAATTAAAAATTTATTAACTGATATTTCCAATATGAAACATGGAATTTAATTACTATTTGTTTTATTCAGTTTATTAATATTTAGTTAAAGGGAAATTTAAATTAAAAATAATATTTTCATAAAATTGGACAATACGCAATATGTTTTAATATACATTCTACGTAACAATACCGCATAAATTTAATTGTAGAAAATTAATTTAATGTCGATTCACCGGAAACATATTGCCAAATATTGACATTTTCTGTAAACAAGTCATGGTGCTGTTTTATAAAATAAACCAAAAATCTAGGGGCCAGTATATTGACGATTATTAGCAGTAATAAAAAGCAGTAACTTTTTTCAATCAGGTACGGGAAGACTTTTGCAGGGCACGAGCTACTTTTAATTTTCTTCAAGTATAACGGTCCACAAGCTATTTATTATAATATAATAATACTAGTCTACTACCTCTCTAATTTGTAAAATACAGAAAGTGGTTTTTAAAATATATTCCTCCTTGAGCATTTTTAGACGCAAGCTTATATTATAACTAATTCAAATGTATCTATCCGTTTAAAATCCGCCTTGGAGAAATGGATACGTACCCGGATACGGATACGGATACGGAGCTCTGGCACAACATTAGTATGTATACGTATGTATATGCGTACTTAATATAATAATATTACACTCCTAAGTATTAAATAAGTAAATAACATGTAATTTAGTAATAAATAATTTCTAACATGTAAAGGTGCGTACTGACTTGAGCTTTTGTACGCGCACGGATTATGTGCGCGCTCGGATTTTCGTCCGGGTAACAAAAATTTGCACATACAACTTTCTAATTTGTGCGCGTAAAATCTCCGCGTATTTCAATTATATCCACGCACATATTTATTTAAAGTAAGTAGTGTCAACGATTGCGGAAAGATATGTTGTTGGCTTAACAAGTGTAGCGTACATAGCTCGCATTCAGCAGACTCATCGGTGTCTTACCGGTACAAATTTACCGGTGAATTTGACTAAATGCACATTTTTTGGCAGCGTTGTCGAACAGCGTATATGAAAACTACAATATCTAAACAATGACAGATTGTAATGACAGTAAATTTTGAATGTAAGCTTTTACAGTAATTTTAAAAGTACATGTGCTTTATATACGTCTCCTCAATATCTAAGTAAACTGACTTAACACTCAATTCCATAATTTTTTTTATTTGCTTTGTGCTTGATTTTTTGTTACTACAGATATAACTGTCAAAATGTCCACCGGTGAGCAACTAATCGTTAATGAAATCCGGTGAATAAAATGGCGATCGGTGAGTAAGTACGGTAACTCACAGTGACGCAACGTAGGCATACAGGAAAAAAATTTACCAACCCGTAACTCACTGTTGGGTCTGCTGAATGTGGCCATAGTATACTTAGTAAAAAAAAAGAAAAACAAAAAAACGGTGGTGGATGACACAACTATATAGAAGCAGGGAAATATACAATAGTTCAAGTTTGCTTGCAGAACTGCAAATGCAAGAGGTTAGTGGACAATTTCAAATTTTGTTCGAATGTCAGCGGCAGATTTTGAACTACTCGTTAATAAAGTTGGTCACAAAATTGGGAGAAAGACAAGATTTATAAGGGATGTTCCCGTGAAAGAATGATTAGTCATAACTCTATGTTTTTTGCAACTGGGGATTCGTTTACCAGCATACAATACCTTTTTACTCCATTCCATGTTGAATATTTACTGGTGTTTACTTAAATTTACGAGCACAATTATATAACTGCATAAACCCGTACACACTGAGCGCACAAGTTCTTTGATCTTATCGGTGGGACCGACAAGCTACGGACAGCATTTGTGGGAGGATTACTGTACGCGCACACAAATTGTACCTCGTACTCACCTGAGCATTTGTGCGCGCACATAATCCGTGCGCGTACAAATGCTCAAGTCAGTACGCACCTTAAGACGCTAAAAATCAAGTTGTTACGGGAGTAAAATGTAAGCGTAGTAAAATAAAGACTACAAAAAAGAAAAAACCATGTGTAAATCCGTCCGAAATTTATAAGCCTGGTGTTGTGGCTTCTGCTGACATGCCCAGCCGACCTAAGTCTCTAAGCTTTTATTTTACTAACAATATCTGGATCACTGTATAGATGCGTGAGTTTTTCATTAGATCTAATTCTGTACACCAGTGTACAAAGGTCATTTACTGGACCAAATATACTGCGGAGGATCTTGCGTTCAAATCTTCACAGGAAATTTGTATCCTTTACTTTTCTCTCTTATGGACTTTATAAATCCATTTGAGTCTTCAAGCTTGAAACACGTTTTACAATCAAATTCAAACTTTAGTGAATCCCACCAATAAAATTCTAAAGACCTTAAGTTAAGGGATCGAGCTGACCCATAACCTGAGATTTTTATTAAGTTAATTGTAATACACCCTCAGGCTGAAATTTTATGACTGTTTTAAATTCGTCCCTTTGTGGTTTGTGATAGGGTTTGGTGAACTGCTTTTTATTTCTTTAAAGGTTTCAAAATCTAATTAACATTTTATTATACTCTAAAAAGTGTTTTGGTTAACTTGATTTTCAAGTTTTTTTTTTTTTTTCATCTTTCTACAATTTATAAATTGCAAATACGTTAGAACAGGGGTCGGCAACGCGGTGCCCGCGAGTTTAATCTTTTGGTTAAACTCGGTTATAATATAACAATCCCATACGTAACCTTAGCAAAATTTTCTAACTATTTGGTTATTGTTAACTAAGCTTTCAGAAACCGGCCCTTATAGTTTTATAAATAAATATAATTTAATATCCATTAAATTTTATTGTAAAACTAAATTTTAAAACTATTCCCAATATGAAAGAAAGCAAAAATAAAAATTCATGTGAAGTGTGAATTTTCACACATTTCTGGGTTTTGCAGGTATTTAGTAACTGAACGATGATTATTTGGGATGCCAAAACAAATTTTATGTCAAAATATTTTTTTATGAATTTTAATTCGAATGCCTAATACCATTATTTAAGTTTCTAAATATATGCAGTATTTTTTTATACAGCAAAGTTCATTAAGATTTTGAAAATTGCACCTATGGCTTCCATTGGTTGCTTATATCATAAGTCCCGCCCTTTGATTTCGTCAAACATAGAATTAAATTATAATTTCAACACTTTCCACTGGTTATTAAATTTACGCTTTTAAAAATTAAATGCAACATTTACCAAATATAACTAGAATTTTAACAAAATAATTTAAACAAAATAAAAATGCAAAAAAAAACAAAAAATAAAATCAACAGGATTCGAACCCTAGTTTGCAAGTTTCTTATATTATTAAGCGTACGACAAATCCAACCACGCCACGAGAGCTACTGATCTGGTATGTTACACAACGTATTAAATAGTTAACATATTTTAGTTAAAAACACAAAAAATGCGTTATTTTCCGAAAACATAATCTGATCAAAAATTCTTGTTGTACTATTCCGGTTTACACCAATGTACATTACTTAGAATTTTTTCAGATTTTTAGTTTAAACCATCTGGGCTACAGGATGTGGGACAAAAATTTTTTTGCACAATTTTGGCAAGAATCGCGTCAAAATAATTTATTTTGCAAATATAAAATTTTGATCGTTAATCCACGTACTAAGGGCTTTCATTTGATACCCTACTCAGAATTTAAAAAAAATATATTTTTTTTTTCGATGAGCACATATTTGTTTATATTTTTAGAGGTATATATTTTTTAGATCTTTTAGTATTTTTCCTATGTGCGGGTTAAAGAGTTGTATAAGCATGCCAAATTTCAACTCTCTAGGTTTAGCCGTTTGGCTACAATTTTTACCGAACAGACAGACAGACAGACAGACAGACAGACAGACAGACAGACAGACAGACAGACAGACGACAAAATGACGGTATAAGGGTTTTTTGGTCATACCTACAAAACCCTAAAAATGGTAATAGAAAATTATTGCGATGGAAATGCTACCACCCATCAATTTGCCAAACATTTTGATACATCTTGATTAGATGAGTTACGTCCGTAAGTTAGTAATTATAGTTGATAGATAATGGGATTCGGACCAGTCAGAGAATAAAACAAATTTATTAACTTCGCTAACGTTTCTCACTAATCACTAATTTAAATCTTCATCTCTAAGCTCTGACGAAGTTACCAACTTCAGAGTGGAAAAAATGTTTCGAGAATTGGTTTAAACGCATGCAAAAGTATATAACTCTTTACTAATATTGTCACGGGGTGTTAATCCGGGTATCCTTGATTTCTGACGCATCAGGAGTCGGATTAACTGATGGAGCAAGCAAACCCCATAGCCTAAAGCCACTAAACCTGCAACACCAGCCATTAATTATAATATTTATCCATTTTTTTCCATGAACATATGCATAAATAAATAAATAAAATAACATAAATAAATCTTTAAAAAGTTTAATTTTTAGCAAGTTCAATCTTACGAGAGATCCGGCGTCATGTGCGTAATTGGATATTATGCTTATGTAGCATTTCTCTGTGCATGGTATTTTTTCAGTGTATTGACATGCACAGTGTCGTACTTGTTGTTTTTTAACATTTTAAACTTTGTATTTCCTTGATTTTTGATTTTTAATGCTCATAACTCGTCCACACTCAAAACAGATGAATCTTCCATCACTGGTCTCTTCATGATAGTATCTAGGCTTGGAGATTCTTTCGATATGGGTTCTTCTAGGATTCAAGTGGGTCCTATCCTCACCCTGCAGGCGTCACTTGGCAAATGAGACTCTGCGATGGACTTCTTATTCTTATTCCTGCTTCAGGCGTTGCGATAAATCTCGTCCCGACGGCTTACGTGATGTTGCAGGGCTTCTTGTGGTTCGACCTGGGCACCTCCACCATACTTGTCACGGGGTGGATTCAAGAACGGACATCTTTTCTGCAAAATTTATTATATTATAATAATTTTACATCCCAATACAAATAACTGTCAGAATGGCTGCTGGTGTTGACTGTTAGTAGCTGATGTAAGTCCTGGTCTTGCCCCCGGCTTCTCCAGGATCGGTCGAACCACCCCATGTATCCGCACGAGGCGGACACGTGGAGAAGCCCTGTAAACGGCAGTCACATCTCGAGTTGGTGATTTGAACAGCTGGGCTGGTACTTGGGTAGCGTGCTCACAATAATGATCGAATGAATAACTAACTACTTCAATGACTGACTCAATGAATCACTGACTAACGACTCTATTCCCTAAGACCATTTTATAACTGTTAACCAGAACACTATGACGTCAGGTCCTACCTCAATTGTTTTGGAAACATTATTCATTTGTGTAATTGTTGGCAGCAATTAAAGACCATAGTCGGCACAATTGAATAATGTTTATCAACACATTAGAAAGTAGTTCAAAACTTATGTTGACAATCACGCAACACTCTGCACATTCATTAATTCCCAAAACCGCAAGTCGGCAACCACGACCTACACCACCTAAAGCTCAAGGAATTGGGACATTAGCATACAATTACCAGGTCTACAAGTATGAAATGCGGATTTGTTTCAAACTTGCTGCGCAAACAGAGTGTATAGTTCAAAGTTTCAATACATATGGCGTTTTGTTAAGTTATCATTAAGTGTCAAATGCGTATAGGTTATAATTTGAAAAGTGATCGTATAATTTGGTTTTACTGTGTTAAAAATGTCAAATTTTGTACCAAATAAAGAGCATTCGCGGACAGTACTACTGTTTTGTTTTCATTTGAAAAAAACTGCTGCTGAATCATACCGACTGCTTCGAGAAGCTTATCGCGAATATGCTCCATCGCAATATACGTGTGAACGGTTTCGGCGTTTCAAAAGTGGTGACTTTGATCTTACAGACAAAGAACATGAAAAACCTCCAAAAAAATATCAAGATACAAAATTGGAAACATTGCTACAGGAAGACGATAGTCAATCACAAAAACAACTAGCAGAGTAGTTAGGCGTTAGTAAACAAGCTGTTTCCAATCGCCTACGAGAGATGGGTAAGATCCAGAAAGTCGGCAGATGGGTTCCACATGCATTGAATGAGAGGCAGATGAAAAAACGCAAAAAAATCTGTGAAATTTTGCATGCACGATACAAAAGAAAGTCTTTTTTGCATCGTATCATTACTGGCGATGAAAAATGGATTTTTTTGAAAATCCCAAACGCAAAAAATCATGGATGAACCCAGGCTCACCATCCACATCAACTGCAAGACCGAATCGCTTTGGCAAAAAGACAATGCTCTGTACTTGGTGGGACCAAAAGGATGTGATTTATTATGAATTGTTAAAACCTGGTGAAACAGTTAATACCCAACGCTACCAACAACAACTGATCGAATTGAACCATTCGCTGCTCATAAAACGACCAGAATACGAAAGAAGACAGCACAAGGTAATCTTTCTTCACGATAACGGTCCATCACATAAGGCAAAAGCAGTTTGCAACACATTGGAGGCACTTAAGTGGGAAGTGCTACCCTATGCCGCTTACTCACCAGACTTGGCCCCTTCAGATTACCACTTGTTCGCATCGATGGGTCACGCACTTGCCGAGCAGCACTTTTGTTCGTATGAAAATGTGAAAGAATGGTTAGATGAATGGTTTGCGGGGAAAGGGGAAGAGTTCTACTGGCGAGGTATTCACAAATTGCCTGAAAGATGGGGAAAATGTATAACTTATAATGGTGCATACTTTGAATAAATAAACTTTTACTGTTCTTTTGAGTTTAATGTGATTCATTTAAAAAAAAAAAATCCGCATTTCATACTTGTAGACCTGGTATATCATAATTGTGACAATATTTTGAAAAGCAATAAAACAGTTTGTTCAAAAAACAAAATCTTTCTTAGTTTTTGTAAGAACTTAAAAGGTAGCCCTCGTATTACATCATGTTTGTCCGAAAAATATCGGATAGTTCGGTTCAACATATTAAAATACCGAAATTTTAGTATCAGTCCGCGAACTTAAAGTGGAGCATGTATTTCTGGTAACATTTTCGGTAACGCTGTTTAAAAATCGTTGTAAAAGGCACATATTCATATCTCATATTGTAAAAAGAATATGATATCACCTTTTCATATCATATATGGGTTGAGCAGTACATCAAAAAACTGCGGAAAAAAGCTTTCAAAAATGGCATACACAACGATAAGGAGATAGAGAAAAATGAAAGAGTAAGATTATCATTGAAATACATCTCTCTCTTCATTCGTTCACCCACGTACGTATTTCATCCCACTAATCTTTTGATGAAAAAGATGAAAATTACATTAAAAAGATAAGGTAAACCTAAACAAGATCATGCGGGCTGTTATTTTACTCAGAGACTCGATTCCGATGGCAAGTCATGTAGGTGTGTGGGATATTTTAACTGTAAAAGCCTTACAGATAAAATACTCGCACCCCAGCTATCAACGAAATTTTCCAATGTATCGTATTAATATTAATAATATTGGTGCTAACATGTTGAGTTAGATTTATGTTCGAGTAAATTTTCAAAGACTCACAAGGCTCAGGCACACACACTATCCAAAAAAATTAATCTTAAGCATACATTTCTACCAATTTTAGGATTTCATAAGTATTTGCTGATTTATAAAACTATAGTTACTAACCATTAGACAACGATTTAAGCTGTAAGAGATGTGAGCAATAACTTATAAATTCGATAGAAGTGCTACAGCGATGAAAAACATATTTTGAGTCATTGTTAAGTCATAGTGTAAATAGTAAACCGTAATAATAATTAAAGTAGGTTGTTGATTTTAAATCAACAAACTTGAAGCTATCCTCAAAATCATGGCAACCAGCTAGCGAACCGGGAGTTCATGTCCGAAACCACTCTCGTATTTGACCTCATAAGACCTTGAGTTTTGAGGGATGTACAGCGTTATACTCTATCTCAGAAAGACTGATAGTTATAAAATTTATTATTTGTAAAAAGTTATTGTTTTTTCACACAGAAGCGGCCCACAAAATATGAATAGTTCGAAACGAAATATTGTTAAAAACAACCGAGTGTGCCGCACATATTATATAGGAATACGAACTAGGGTTAAACACGATAGATCATAAAAATGTTACCCTAAAATTTTGAGGAAAAATATGGTCACAGGGGTGCGTTTAATCATATGATAAATATGGTCACGGGCGTGCGTGCGTGACATGGCAGTCGACTGCCACTGCCATGTCTACTCTGAATGTGTTTGGAATGGTTTTTCATTACCGTATATTTTTTTTATAAAAATATAATTTTGTAAAATATACGTACTCTAGACTGGAGGATGACTGGATTTACCAGTCGAAACGTCTCTTGATATTTTATAAATAAACTTTGACGAGCATTCAAGAATTTTTATTTCCTCCTACATTTTTCGTCAAGAACAACAATTTAATTATATATACAGAGTGTTTGTTTAAAACGGGGCACCCCGAAAATCTCCTTTATTTGTAAAGATACAAAAAATCTTCAGAACAAAAGTAAAACACGACAAAAAGGCCCATCTAAAGGTTACTATAAGAATTCTGAGACACTTCCGGTTTCACCGGAAATGATGTCAACTTTTGATCTAGCATCGGAAATCGATAATTTTATATTTTTTTCCTAAAAGTACATTAAATTAGCTTTACAATGACACCAAAAAGTCATATTTTTATGTTAACCATTTCCAAATGGCGACCATTTATATACAAAATAATAATCAACATAAGTTTTACAAATTTGAACATAGCAAGCTTTGAAAACAATAAAAAATAGAAACGCGAAAAAAAAGCGATTTTAAAAATGTTTTTTGTTATTTGTCTTAGCTACCAGTGTCTGTTAATAATATTAATTAATAGATCTTGCGGCCAATTATTAAATTTACTAACTATAATTTTAAATCTGCTGGAATATTTTAAATCCGAAATGAGAACAATGGACCACTTATTTTGTGTCCGTCAAAGAATAGCAGCTGCCTTAAAGATTTCGGAATCAACAATTCGTAGAATTATAAAATGTAATAAATCTGAACTTCTCACTAACAAAATCATGAGAAAACGAAAGAAATTAAAATCTGAACCAGTTTATTTTATTGATACATTGGTATAAACGTACAGTCATGAAGTACTAAGATTACCTCCTTATCACTGCCAGTGTAACCCTATTGAACTAATTTGGGGTATAACAAAAAATTATTATGATAGACATATTGGTCAAAACGGATATAGTGATAACGAAGTTTTGAAAATGTGGCAAGTAGCCTGTGATCAAATTATTTGTGAAACTTGGGCAAAATCTGTTAAAAAATCGAAAATTTAATAAATGAATGGTGGGAAAGGGAAAGGATTGTTGATATCCAATAATAATAAATACAAGAAATGACAGCGATAGTTCAGATGACGACGATATCATGCATTACAGTGACTATTTTTTTAAAAATAAAAATAAACATTTAAATACAACTTGTAGCAATATATTATATGAATAAATATATTTTACTTAATATTTTATTACTTTGTACTTAGGGGAAACATAAAAATTTAATTTAATTAAACAACAAATTATAATCCAAAATTTACGTATGAGTATAAATTTTTATAATTATTCTTAAAATTAATAATTTTGTTTGTTTGAGTACTGCGGTGAATTTATT